>OY720679.1:105190413-106492409 GCA_963170755.1 Amphimallon solstitiale | reverse complement strand
ATCATAAATGAGAAAAAGATGTACCGGGTGGCCAATTAAGAATGGCAGCCAGCTATATCTCAGAAACTAGTAGTCAGACTACAATTACAGCCAATTGGCATCGACACTTTCGCATAAATTCCGCAAAAAATTGCACAATACTTAAAGTTTCCAGATGTTTCCAGTTACACTGGTCATTGTTTGCGAACTTTGCCACCTTACTCTCTAACAGCGGGGTTGACATTTTAACATTTAAGAGACATGGGGAATGGCAATCGACCAGTTGTTTCATCTAATATTTCTTCAAACTCTGCCTTAGGCATCTCCATATTCAAATATAAAAATTATCAAAAGAAAATTACTCTAAATAAAATGAATATAAAAATTGAAATTTTATACTAATACAAATTAAATAATTATGCGTCTAATCGTAGTGTATTCAATCCTACGTTTTAAATCTTTGTTAGTTTTCGAAAATTGTCTTTTTCCTTCGAAGTCGAAATAAGAATTAATTCATGTTCATTCCTGCTTTCCAATTTTATACAAGAAACAAAAGAATAACGGCATAAACTTTAGGTTGGTATTAAAGCATCTTCGGTGAAATATCTGCTGTCCATTTTCTGCAAGTTGTCGTTGCCGCACTAACACACACGCACATATTGTCTTTGACAGTTCATCCACCAAACGTCAACACTTCGAACCGTTTGCTTATTTAAAAGTCTTTCCCTAAATTGTTCTGTATCTCCAACGGTAGGGTAGGTGTACTTTTCTTAATACAGTGCCTCCTTGTATTTGTTTATAAACTTACTGCGTTTCTCTTTATTCCTTACATATTTTCTTCTCCCATTCGCTAACATAATCCTTAATTTTCTTTTAGAAATGTCTGGACTTGGCAAAATCGGAAACACATTGCAGATGACAGGAATTCTTCTTCCCACATCACTCACATTACAACGATTAGTCGGGCCCACCACGTCGTCTTTCATTTCTACCCAGGACTTTTCCCACAGAAATACATTTATCTGCAAGAAACTGTAAACAAAGTTTATACTATATTTCTCTTTGTAGGTCTCAAAACCATACAAAATTTCCACAGTCTATGAAACTTCTGTGCTTACACATACAAGTTCATGAATGTATATTTTTATTCATTCAGCTGTTGTTTATATACAACATTATTGCTGACCATATCATGTTAGAATATTTAACTTATATCCTTTTTTATTTATAGTCATAAGTTTGAGGTAACTTTTATATTCTTTAAGCATGATTTATTAAAGTCTCTCTTATAAAATTTGTCACATTGTGCACGTTTATTTTCATTATTTATTCTGCAATATTTTCATCTCGTGCAAAACGAATTTGACCTTTTTCATATAGTTTGATGGCGTTTAAATGACACTCTCTTTAGCGTTCCATCCCTCAACATGACTCTTTCTCTATTGTTGGCTCTAATTACTTTTTGTCTTTAAACAAAGGTCCATTATTTAAAATATTCAATCCTATTTTCACGCCTTGTGAAAAGTTAGGTTGTTTTTCAGTGAACACAAACCATACCTCTTGTTTATCTTTTCTACAAAAGAAATATATTGCTTAGACTTATTTTGTCTTAATTTTGTACCTATTTAATACTTAATTTTCATACTTATCTAACCTATAATGTAACAATAAAATCATTTAATACTTGAATTCTCCATATTAAAATATATGCAACCCATCATACCCTTGTGCCATTTGTATTGTATGATAATAATAATAATAATAATAATTTATTTATTGCCCAACGGATAATCAATCCAATAACAGGACAAACAAAAATTGTATACATACATTTAGAAATATAAATTATACAAAAGAAGACGTTAATATAAGTAAATTATATTAAAAAAAAGTATCACCATAAATAAGCTAAGCTGTGCGACACATAGTTGTTACAGGAGAAAAAGATAGTAAGTTGGTTCTAGGAATAGGAAGGGAGAAAGTAGGGGAAGATCGGGAAGAAATACGCGGAACAAGGAAATTTATGGAGGAAAGAATGTAAGAACTATCAATGAGACCATGCACTAGCTTCCAAATAAAACGCGCACCATGTCTTTCACGACGCGACGTCAAGGACTGCAGTCCATGTCGTGCCAAAAGCGTAGCCTAATCCATATTGCGCATAGGATAAGTGCCATCAATTTTGTATGACAAAAACTTCAGGAATCTTCTCTGAATCTTCTCAACCATTAACTGGAGGTAAGTGTAGTGTGGTGCCCAGACTGGGGAAGCATACTCAAGTTTGCTAGCAACAAAGCTAAAGAATAGAGTTTTCAGTAAACCGATATTGTTGAAATGCTTGCAGGTACGTATAACAAAACCTAAGGTTTTAGAGGTAGCAAGACATAAATTTGAAATATGTGGGATAAATGTGAGACGGCTGTCAAAAATTACACCAAGGTCTTTAAATTCGTTCACCTTAGAAAGATTGTGATCGTCAATCACATAAGTGGATGGAATAATTCTATGCTTCCTAGTAAGTCATGTGGCAACACTTGTCAACATTCAGAACCAGACCATTACGCATGCACCATTCGCTGATCATATTCAAATTCCCTTGCTGATGATGAAATTTTCGGTAAACATTCTTTAAACTTAAATTTAATGTTTTCTTCAACACTTAAACTAGTTCTTAATATTATTCTTATTTTTAAATATGCAAGGATCACTCACGGCAATATATACATGTGAATCGCTCGAGAAGCTATATGGCCCCTACATATACGCACATGCCAGACACTGCCGGCCGTACGTATACATAGGAGGCCTTGCACAGCCTTCGGTATATAGTCGTGTAGCCCTGCCGGCAGACAATAAACTCGGGCGCTGAGACTGTATACGCCCGAAAACAAGCTCCGCATCAGTATGCTCACAATATTTGTAAGTAAAAAAATACATTAAGTGACAATATAATTAAAAGTTAAAAAAAATAAAATATACATTACAAAAATATACTAACATTTCAAAATAATGAAAAACATTCATATATAGAGCAAGAAACAATAATAATATAAAATAAAATAAAATATGTTAAGTTCTTAACAAAGACTACACAGGCAACAGATTACCAATTCAAGTTTCAGTCTCTTCAGAATTTTCCCCAGCTTTGAGAAGAAATCTAACGTCGCCACGAGAAGACATAAAACATCTGCGTGTCATCCGAACTCATGACGTATAAAACAAGGAAAAGTTAACGCTGATTGCTGAATAATACATGAACAGAACAATTAGGTAATTCATGGTGACGTTAGAAAAATCCTTAAAACTATAGGAGATTCTGACTGTAGCTTGAATTGGTAGTCTGTTGCCTGTATAGTTTCCGATTACTGTTTTTTATCTCTAAGGTTATGTCGGCTACCATTCCTTGACTACACTGCGGTGATGACCAACGAATCAAAAACACATGTGTGTGCACGTCAGCGGAATTACTCAATAGGTTTTTGCATGTATTACTGAATTATCCACGTTTTTATTTTGGTTGACACGCAGGTGTTCAACGTCTATGCCGTGGCCACGTTATATGAATCATAAAAACTAGAGGAGATTGTGAATTAAGTTTGAACTGTCACATATTCACACTAAGTAAACACGCATCGAGTTTCGCATGAAAATTCGTTATTTTGTTATTGGATGACGTAATATAATATACTGCATTTTTCATTATACATTGTGAATTTCGTTATTGTTGGTATGAATTTTCCAGTCCTTGGGTCACTATTTGACTGTTCAAAATAAGGCCTGGTAGGAAACATGTAAATTCTTGTTTATCTTATTCATATTTAGGCATAAGCATAAATTAACGAACACTACTTTACCAAGAAGCAATGTTGACTTTTGTTTGATATTGATGGTATGGAATGCATAAACATAATTTGCACCTGAACAATTAGTAGCACTATCTGTGTTTAATTAAATTTTCTACATATATAACATAAATTATACGATAGTGCACGAACAATCTTCAGCGAGCAGATAGCATTTCGTGGTGTTGCTACATGGTCGAGAAGTTTAAAAATTAAACAGCGTCTCGAAAGGTGAAGAAGTATGCTTTTCAAACTGTAAGAAACTGCTAACAAATACTGTCAAGTTCGAGGCACGGACATGCTGTAAGAAAATCTCGATGCGTTAAGAAAGAAAATTGTGGGTAACGTTTTACAAGCATTCTACTGCAAAACACTAGACATTTAAATGTTATACACCAGAAGTGCCTGTACAGAGCTGTTGAGGCACTTAAAAACATCTCTCTCGGTCGAGACCAAGTGCGTATTTTTCTAAGAGGATAAAGCTTGACGAAATATTGGTTAAATTCGATTTTTTCACTGAAGTAAACTACTACTTCCGGACTGCCGATTTTACTGAAAATCTAATCACATCTCAAGAGGGATGTAAGTACAAAATTTGGAATTGACAGTTATAGCGGTTTGACCGCTATCGTGGTCACACCCACACACAGAGAGAGACATTTTTTTGATATCAGGGGACTTCACAAGGTGGACACCTATAAGAATCTCGAGGTTGAAATTTTCATCATCACAATACTTCCTTATACTACGTACATATAAGAAAGTAAAATATAGAATATCATGTGGTGTGGCCACCACATGATATTCTTATACGTGTAAGTGTTTCAAATTATACAATTTCAAGAATTTCTTTATACAAATACTATTTAGAATCCTATTATAAGTACTTCCAGTCTCTTAATAAATCTCTACAGGATACTTGATGAGATATTTGCAAAAAAATGCTACTCGCTAAGAGTAAAAGTGTTATTTTCGATGCGAATTTTGAATTTTCATTTCTAAAAAAAATATTCCAAATTCAACTCTAAATACTTTTGTACTCTTGACAAATATATATAGAATGCATAATCTGCGAAAATATTTGCAAAAATCGCTATTAGATAAGAGTAAAAGTGTTACTTCCGCGACGAATTTTGAAACTTTTTTATACAAAAGGTATAGAAAATTAAGTTCTAAATACTTTTATACTCGTAACGTACCTGTCTAAAAAGCATGACTTGCCAAATATTCGCAAAAAACTGATTTTTGATAAGAGTGAAAGATCTACTTCTGGTAGGAATTTCGAAAAACTTTTTTAATAAGATTGTTCTCAAATTTAATTTTGAGTATATATGAATTCTTTACAAATTTGTTTAAACTTAGTAGTTGACGAATAATTGGCAAAATCAGATTTTTTCACTAAAGTAAACTACTACTTCCGGTCTGCCGATTTTACTGAAAATCTAATTAGATCTCAAGAGGGAGATTATATTCGTAAATATAAAATTTGGAATTGATACCTATAGCGGTTTTGCCGCTATCGTGGTCACACACACACACAGACATTTTTTAAAAACCAGTTTTTCGGTATCAGGGGACTTCAAAATGAGGACATCTGCAAAAATCTCGAGGTCGAAAATTTTCATCACCACAATACTTCCTTATACTACGTATAAGAAAGTAAAAAAATGAGGTGTGGCCACCACACGACTTTCTTATACGTATGAAAGTGTTACTTCTGGTCCGAATTTTGAAATTTCATTTGTACAAAAAATATTCCAAATCCAACTCTAAATACTTTTGTACTCTTCATAAATATATATAGAATGCATAATTTACGACATATTTGCAAAAAATCGCTATTCGATAAGAGTAAAAGTGGTACTTCCGGTCTAAATTTTGAAATTTTTTTTATACAAAAGATATATAAAAGTATGTTCTAAATACTTTTATACTCGTATAAATACTTTTATACTCGTAATGTACCTGCCTAGAAAGCATGACTTGCGAGATATTCGCAAAAAACTGATTTTCGATAAGAGTAAAAGACCTACTTCCGGTAGGAATTTCGAAAAACTTTATTAAAACAATTTTTCTCAAATTTAATTTTGAGTACATTTGAATTCTTTATAAATTTGTTTAAACTTAGTAATTGACGAAATATTTGCAAAATTCGATTTTTTCACTGAAGTAAACTACTACTTCCGGTCTGCCGATTTTGCTCAAAATCTAATCAGTTCTCAAGAGGGAGATTATATTCGTAAATGCAAAATTTGGAATTGATATCTACAGCGGTTTGACCGCTATCGTGGTCACACACACACAGACAGACAGACAGACACACAGACATTTTTTAAAAACCACTTTTTTGGTATCAGGGGACCTCAAAACGTGAACATCTGCAAAAATCTCGAGGTCGAAAATTTTCATCATCACAATACTTCCTTATACTACGTATAAGAAAGTAAAAAATGAGTCAATAAAAATGTTTTCGAACTATGTATTATGCATGTAATCTTTCGACCAATTCCAATGTGTAATTCTCAACAAAAATGTTGGAATTCCGTTTATTTTTATTTATCTCGAAATGATAGTAAGCACACGTTTTTTTCTTGAAAACAGCATTTGAAAGTATAAAATTTAATCTATCAATCATCAATGATTGTTTGCATCACATAGATTTTTGTTGTTGAAGTGCGAGAATTGCAAGTCGAAAAAGCCAATAAGGAAAGTCCTACTAAAACGTATTATTTTAACTATGTAAAAATATATTTAACAAATATCAGTTCTAATCTGAAACAATACATTTTTATATCGATTTTTTAGCAGAACATACAAGGTCCTAAATGTCCCGTGAGGTTTTCCTTTCCCAGGTCCGCCGACTTACGTCATCAGTTTGCACCGCAGCCAAGGTTTTTGTGCTGAACCTGTGTTGCTTATGTTATCCACTCCAGTAATGTTGTGTCCTCTACAAGACTGTACAGGTCCTTTACTGGTTATCTCTTGAGCACCTGTGGCATTTGGCTACCCTGTCTTTGAAGTGGTTTCAGGTCATACTTTTAAGTACCCCCCAGAGCCGGTTCTGGACCAATGAGTTTTGTTTCTGATCCTCTCCTAGCGAGTTCATGAGGTTTGTTAGTTGCCCTCGTTCCCTCTATGTCCTGATACCCAGATTAGTTTTACCTTATTCTAGATCGCCAACGATTTAAGTTCTTCGACGCATTCTCTAACCAGTCTTGACGATACTTCTTAGCTTGATATTCCTATTGTTTTCTATAGCACATTGGAATATAGCTCACACCTTCTCCTGAAATACAGTGCATAGTATTTACTCTGGCTAGCAGAGTAGATTCCTGTGTTAGTGTCAGCTGCGGTTTTCGACCCGTCTATGTGCCAGGTCTGGTCCCGCTTGCTGATACCATTCGAATCTTTCCGGAAAGCTCACTTCAAATGATCTGTTTATGCCATATCACTTTACCATGTGGTCTGTTTTCATGTTCACCCACAAGGTCTGCAATCGCCTTGTGCCGTGAGGTTTTAAATTGCTCATGATTTAGTGAAACAACAATCAATTATAAACTAACTCAATTCATTGAAATCAGAACAACTAATGAATAATTAGACAATTATTATATTATTTTCTTCTTTAATTTAACAAATATTATATACCGAATCCTTGTATTTTATATTTTAATGCGCGTTTCGTCTTGTTAAGTCTTCGAATTTTAGATTTCTTATATTGTTTTTTACATTATATTTTTTTATCACAGTCACTTTATCATAGATATGATATTATGTTTTCGAAACTTAAAAGATAAAAGTATTATCACTAGACTTTATATTTTGCAAGAAATATTTACTGGTTTCATAACATGGTATAACATTTCCACTAAGCTTTAGCGAATATGTCACAATAATACAATTCTGGAATATATTGGAAAGCATAAGTAATATCTGAAAATAAATAATTATAAAGACAAGCAAGCTGTTTTAAAAATTCGGTAGCACCATAACTGGCAATCTGTAATTGTAATTTCTGCTTGTAACTGATAATTTAATTAGGTACATTTAATTATTAAATTTTACTAACGCGTGATATTAGAACTCACACCTCCCAATCATCAGACAGGTGTTCAATCTACCGGGGCACCGGGGATTATGACTTCGAATCTTTAAATTGAACCACAACAAGTAACAATTGAGAAAAGCCCGCAGTTAAACGAATTTGCTACATTTTAAATAATTAAAAACTAGTTTTTCAGAACTCGAAATTGTAGTTTCAATTTTCTGTCTGGCACTTGAATCTAAATAGAAATACTTAATTATAAAAATTTACTGTGGGATTTTCTCAAGTGTTACTTGATATGATTCAGTACGATTCGAGATTTCAAGTCATAACTCCCGGGGTTCCGGTGAATAGGATTCCTAACTAGTGATTGGAAGCTCGTGAGTTCGACTGTGGTTCGACTCTTAACCGTGGATAACTTATTATAATTAAATTAACCTAACCAAATTATTACTGCCAAACGGAACATTATAATTACAATTTTCAAACATTGAAAAATTAATTTTAAAAGTATTTAACATTTAGTAAACACTGTTACTTAATTTCTTATTACAAATTTGGTATTTCTTAAGGGGGCCGACTACCGAAATCAAGAGGTTAGAAATTCAAGTTTTTCTCCGTTATTTTTGCAGCGATTTTATTTAAACAAAAACCAACAAATGTTTTAAGGTTTTTCTGAGGTACCTAAAGAATTAAATTTTATAAGACGTATTAAAATATTTATAGATGGAGTCTAGAAAGTGACTCAAGTTTACCATATGTTTTCTATATTATTTTTCCACAAATGGAAAAAAAAGTCCTTTAGGTACCTTCAATAAATCTTACTGTAAACGTACAGCCTTAATTCAACTTAATTTACAAAATAGTTATTGAGAAAAACTTGAATTACAAACGGAAGTTTTGCCCTATTTCTGACTACAGATATCCTAAATTTTCATTGTTCCTCTCATAATTAGTCAATCATAAGATATACTTAACTTAAAACACACGAATAAATTACTTTTTTTGTATTTGTTCCACAAAACAGAAAATTACAACTCTCGTCAAGAATCTTACTGACGGCGGCAGTTCAACTTTAAGGTAACTTGAATAGTTAAAATAAGTTTACAATATGTTTTTAATTTGGTTGTTTTATAAAATAAGCGCATATAATCAACTTTCAAAACGATGCTATACCTTCTGTGTAACAGGAAAATATATACATACATACTAGGTTCAATTTGGAACATCAATATAATTCTAAAAGATACTGAACACTTAAATTTTCGAACAGTATACAGACATCACATAATTTGCTTTTTTTTATCAATGAAATATTTCCTTTTATTTCTTAATTAATTCTATGTTAATACATGTTGAAATACTGTGACAATGTTTCTGTGGTAGTATTCTTACAAATACATTTTATAACAATTTATAACGCACATTTCAACTTGATATGTTCTGGTGCTATCAAATTTAATGGGCTACAATTTAACCTAAATTTCATAAAGTACGTATTCGATTTTGTAATGGTTCTTACATTTAAATCTTTACATCTAAGCTTTTATATTTTCATCTTCGGCTGGTAATTTTAAACAAGATAATTAGCGTTTCAAGAATTATAATATGGTTTTTTAAGGTAAAATAGTGTTTTTACAACACACATTTCCATAAGAATCACTCGTTTAATGGACACTAATATGAATAATGTTTTAATAAAGATTCAGGAGTGTTACCACTTGAAATACTAGACGAAAATGACCAAAATTTCAACGTATTTATCAACATACCATCATAAGAAAGTGAATTCGTTAATTATTAGGGAATTCCATCGAGGAGAAGGCGCCAGAAATATGAACGGATTTAAAATCTCGGATTTATTCACATTATATAGTATGTTATTCTGACTAAATGCCAAGTATATTAAAATTTTAATTAATCTCATTGTTTTCTGCTAAAGAAGTATCCTGTTTTAATTTTTAGAATGAACGAATCAGTTATTGTGAGAATGGACTGGGCAAACATATTCTAGATACATTTATCTTTAAGTAAAGCATATAATTATTTTTTCACGAATAGGTATAAGTAAAAACCTATTTATTTTCAAACTGAATATGCTACGACGATCTCGAGTGTGATTCGGGGAGATTTCCAAGTTATTGTTTTTTCTTTTTGCATTATTGAGGTTCAGAAAGTCAGAGGCTTTTGGAAGTAGTTCTCATGAGACTGATTTTTTTAAAAATATTTATTGTGCGTTCATTTTTGTGGTATTATTAAGCTAAGCTGATTTAGTATAACCACTTAATTCTCCACGTTAAACTTAAACCGCACAGAAGATTACGTAGTTAATAAATATGATAAACTACTTCGTATATGTACTTAGAGATGTACTCCCAAGAACTGGATTATGCGTTGCCGTGTTCAAGTGTCCTTTTTTAATGCAAATAGGTGCATTTACAAAGGCTAAATGGAGCTTGTTTTACTTAATAATTTTTTCTCGAAATTACATCTTGCCGATAAAAAGACCTGACATGTTTACAGAGTAGCACCGAATACATATTATTAAGCATTGTTATCTACGTTATTATCGATCGTATAAGATTATTGAAATTAAGGAAGTAGTAGTATTTGTGGTTCTGATGAATTTGCGGTTACAACAAAAACACATTGATTACCACTGTTTCGAGAATTATAATGAAATTAGATCATTATTATTATTATTACGAATTTTACTAATTTGTTGCTAATTTTGTGGTTTATTTTCTCTTAAAATATTACAGGTACTTGCTTAGCTCAATTCCTTTGAGATATTTCGGGTTTCCTTGATTATGTAATCACTTGTTACAATTTAGGATAGTAATATATGCGTCAAGTTCTTTGTAAGGTTAAAGTTGAGAATATTCCTGGCACTTTATGATTTTCGCTGACATATACATACATTTCTAACATGCCATATTTTTTTATGAGCAAATATAATTAACAAAGAAATTAAGAAAGAGTACAAATAGTCAAACAAAGGAAGTAATACAGCCAGTGGCGAACTCGCCGGGTGTGTGAGCTTGTCCGAGACAGGAAAACTGTTAAATGTTATCTAGGTAAAATGTGTGGACAAATATAATGGAGATTGTAGTTATTTCAAAAAATATATAACCGCTAGAGTTTGTTTTTATATAACCGCTACAGCAAGAATACCGCCGTTCCAACATTATTATTAAATTAATACTAAAATTAAGAGTCTTAATCTTCTACCTTTTATATTTTAGAAAAACTAAATTAAGTTGTCTTAATGTAAACGAATCATCTTGGCAACTATTTTTGCTCAGCTCACCTCTAACTATAATGGCAAATAAAGAACAGTTAACTTATAATTTTAACAATAATAACGGCGATCTATTAATAATCTATGATTAGTGGTTCTAGTACCAAAAGGCCTATCATAATTATTACAAAATAATGATCTATATTTGCATTAAAATGTCATAAGGTATCAACTCAAAATAGTGTTAGTCAATTTGTTTTTGTCCCTTTTTGTTATTTCGTACATTATGTTTGTTTGATAATTACAATTGTTTGATCATTTAAAGAATGTAATAGGATCAATAATAATAATAGTGTACATTTAACTTCGATCAGCTTTAATGTTCATATAGCTTCCAAGAAGATAACAATGATGAACCCATTATTGAAAATATTTACTGCAAATAATAGTGTTTGTACGGGATAGATGAAATTACCACCCTAACACCAATTACGCAAGAGATAATGCAGGAAAGTAGATTAATTACTGTATCTATGAGTATTTAGAGTTTTTTGAACCGTAAGTATTTATATCATTTTTAGATACTAAGCTATACTTTGAATTTTTAAAACATGCACTTCTTACACGAAAATAGTGTAGGTAGCTGTTTTAATGGTAACAATTTGGATTATGACGATCGTGTAATTTTGAAAGACTTGACATCAATATAATTCGTACTTTCAAGTGATTACTATGATGATAATATTTTCCATGAAATGAATGATAGAATGGAGTTGTTTATGTTAACATTAATTTGAACTTGCATTGGGGTGAGCGTAAATTAATGTAGGGGAAAATACGTTTCAATCGGTTTCAATAGTGTCCACCTTCTTGGTGAACAATTTGTTAGTATAGCTACCAACAATTTCAAAAGTGTTTATAGTTATATTTTTCTTAATATATAAGTAAATCTCTTTCTAAAGAAATCTTAGGGTTAACTGGTAAATATAAGGTACTTAATTAAAAAGATAAATCCTTTGACAAAAGCCGAAATATCGTCATTATGTTCGAAAGAATAATATTAATAATAGAAACAATATTTTTAGAGTTTCTACTTACCAATAAAATAAATTCCCAAATAAGATTCTTTTTACTTGTGTACTTAATATATAGGTATGAATATCCCAGATAGAAAATCACCTTTAGTTGGATTAAACTTTTCTCTATTAAATAAGCACAGCCGGAATCTAATACAAAATTAATACTAAGTCTCTATGAATATAAAAAAATTAGTTATATGAAGAAAAAAACGAAAAGAAGTAATCTTTGTACTGTTTAAATAAACATTTATAATATATCACAATTTCACCCAAAACTTTTAACCCGTTCACCCCGGTTTAGCAGTACGAACCGTAACATATCTACCTCTTCAGCGGCCGGCTAGCTAACTAATCGGTAGCCGGCCAATCGTCTGCATCAGTCGGTGAAACAAAGAGCGATAATGCACGAAATAAACCGATCGTGTACGAACCAGCTGATTGTCAGCTGATGTAGCGTGGATACCGATTGCTGGCTGCTACCTCTAATATTGCCATACGTTAGTCAGTGACATTATCTTCGTTCTTTTAAAAAGTTTGAATAGGTATAATACTAAAACAAAATACCAACGTTATTATATTAATATTTATTACACTATGTACGTGTAATAATAAACCCAATACGAATTTGTTTACGTAATTTGTACCACTGTAATTGTTATACAAATTATTGGATTCCCTACACATCAAAAACGAGTAGGCACATTTCGGCTGCCACATTCCAAAACACAGTAACAATTATTTTTAAAGTTTTGAGTAAATTAATGAAAACTTTTAGGGTATGGCTCTAGAATTCTTAAAGAGTTTTAAATACAGTTTTAGCGGTTTAGAATACTATAATTGCATATAATTTTATGTGTAAAAAATTATTTCAAAATTGATGTGTTTTTTGGGAAAAAATGTAGATGCTGTGTTTTGGAATGAATAGGTTGCAAAAATTAAGCAAGGTAGATAGTAATAAGCGTGGTATCTGCAAATGTTATTTTTATTTTAATAATACATTTTAAATTTGTATTATTTTTTTTTTGCCGTCGTACTGTAATGGACACTTTACTTTAATATTTTTTTATATGGAAAGTACCACTTTAACCGACTGGTCCGTTGAATGTGTTTTTACCGGTCCGGTAAAATGGTACTTTCCAGGTTCAAATTTAATGTGTTCATTACAGTACGATTACAAAAAAAAATTTGCACGGATCACGTCCGGAAAGTGCTCTTACTGGCCTTGTAAGCTACCAGAGACTCGTTCTGTATTCGCTTACTCATCCAGTAAAAGCTAACTTTCCGGATTTGATACGTAAATAACTATTAAACCAATCAATACTTAAACGTCCTCTATATTAATATTTTGAATTAAATCCCTAGACTCGGCGTTCACTGGGAGGTCTTCCCAAAATAATCTTCTATTGGCTGGCTTCAACGTTTTTTCTCGATGTCTTTATTGCATTTTTTAGATTGTTATAGTCATAAATGTTTTTTAATGGAGAACTTCTTTTCTCGATGTTGCCATGAACCCCATCGGCCGCCATGTGTGTGTGGCCCTTTGTTAAGTACCGAATTGTAATATTTTTAGGTCCAGTTGCTTTATTCACAATAGCTGCCAGAGCTGTGAATAAAATCCAGTTTTTGTTTTGGGCCGAGCAACTGTCGGCCTAAAGAATAAAGTCTTGTACATCTCTTTCTTGCTCAAAAAGTTAAAGAAATGCATTAACAATATTGTAACCATTTCTACCTCCTATACCTTCATGCCATGTTTTTGGACCGGCTTTTTGTAATGCTGCAAAGGTTTCGTTAAAGGCAACGATGCGACTTACAAAGTAGGAATATTTAGGTGAGGGCATTAGTATAACTTTTTGAAGGTCCATTGAGTACACTCCCAAAGTTTGTTTAGAGTCACTAAGCGAATCTTCTGGATATTTCGCATTTGCTTTAGAAGCTTTTTCTTTATGCTTAATTGGTCATATAATTTTACCAGATAATCATTATTTTCTGAGTTTCTGGCATCTTCTTGTCCCCTTTCAAGCATTTCGCAATCAACACATTTATCCGATTTAGGCATAAAATAAATTAAGTCACCTATTGGATAATTTGACTGTGAATAATGGTCACAAAAAGAAAACATTTCCTACATAAAACAAATATACAAATTTACCCATTACTTACCATCTTTCACAAAGCTCTCACTGGGTTTTAACATATTTAACATAGCTTTTGTGCGTGCACTACAGCCGGGAATATTAAAATTCATCTCGCCGAACAAGATAAACCTAACAGATACAACAGTAACTTAAAACACAATTATTTTTAGATTAGATTTCCAGAACTTAAAGGCAGTATATGAGTGAATACTGGAACATGTGGTTAAAATAATTTACCTAATTAACTTGTCAATACACAGTAACTACCACTTACTGTGTTAAGAGTAAATATTCGGTATACAGCTAACTGAATTATTTTTTCCAATACACAGTAACTGCCACATACTGTGCTACGGCTAAATTTTTGTCAAAAATTCAGCGTTGATGTTGGTTCCAATATACAGTAAGTACCACATACTGTGTTTTGCTCATATTATATTACTGGAAAATGCCTTTTGCTGTGTTTTGATGTGGGCAACCAAAAATAGTGCTGTAGATACTGTGTTTCGGCAAAAATTATCTCCGTAACTATAATAAATACAGATATTCTAGCTAGAGATAAAGACGCGCAATAAGCACAGTATCTACATGGATTAAAAAATGCATTTTTAACAACATTGTTGGATACTGTGTTTTGAATTGTGGCAGCCGATTTGGAAACGGTAATTAAATACATAAGCTCAATTTTATTATAACGTTCAAAGAAAAAAATGTTCAAAAATGAAGATACAAGTTGTCAAGCTCCAAAATCATAAATTAATCAAATATTAAATTCCTCTTTCCATCGTGAATGAATATAAGTACAACATACATATAGACATATACACATTCGTTTATGCATACATAAGGGTCATAGAGGCCCACCAAAAAGAAACCAGGAATTATGATAATAATATGGCGATTAAACAAAGAGGTCCGGAATGAATTGATTCTCACAGAATGTAATAAAAAAGTATTGTGATAATGTGGGGAATAGATTCTGAGTTCTTGGGTATATCTCGTCTCAACCATTGTTATTACTCAAATTTGCAAAAAAAAAAAAAATAGTTTCGGTCAACCCTTAATCACGCAGTGAACCTGACGCGCTTCCAACCCGGACACCAAGATTTACATTTGTAGAACTTTTGTTTATCGAGGAAATGGAAGTATGCTCTTACTTACTAAGCAAATGGAGTTATACCTTCTTTTTCACACAAAGTGCAATTAATGTTTGAATTGCTAGTTGTCCTCGTAAAATTTCGCTTTAATGAACATAACATTTTAATTTTACAAATATCTATATATATTAATTAACTACTTATCATTTGGTTTACCTCTTATAGTCGAGTTAAACGGCGAATCAATCTACATAAAATAATTTGCGCAATATTATAATTTGTTAAAGGGGTGTATTCTGAGCATAGTGCTATCGCGAGTAACGCGTTAATTGGATATCTCGAGAATGCTTAATTTTACATAAAAAACTATAGAGACCTTTTCACTTACAAATTAGATTTCCTTACTTTTTTGTTCCAAACTTCTTTTCTAGCATGAAAATATTTTTCGAGTTATTTAGATAAAAATGCACAAACTTCCATATTTTCGTCTTTTTCCCCCCCTTTATATCCCTAACCGTTCCCTTTGCCGAACGTTATCTTTTATCGAACTTATGAATCATTTCATTCATTATCTAGATCTTTTGCCTCAAACTTTTTTCTCTAATGACAATACTTTGATAGTTATTGCTTAGTTTATCGATTGAACTCCGCGCCATCAACGCAATATGACATCGGTGTGTATTCAGTAATGAGGAAGAGATATTATAATATTCGATGATTATTTATTAGTGAACTTACCTGCATAAGAAAGTAAATCAACAAATCAACAATTGTTTAAATATTGTCTTTTTCCGATTTTGGTTTTCTCATTGCATTCAACAATTCTTTCACACGTTTATTAAAGAGAAATACGAAAATTATAATTTAAAATTAATCCCATGAAGTGGATGGATGCGATTCATATAATATGAGTATAGAGTCCCTTGTTAGCCTAACCTAATCTAACACATTCAACGGCGCGTCCGTGAACAGGCGTAATGACGATAGCGCGGAGTTCGTTCGATAAACTAAGCAATAACTACCAAAGTATTCACCAGAGAAAAAAGTTTCAGATAAAAAATTTAGGTAATGACATGATTCTTGTATAAAAAACTGGTCAGCACATACGTGTGGTGTGATGTGCACACCTATTTTTTTACTGCTTTTAAAATTTACCATTATTTCCAATTATGGTGTACTGACAATAAGCTGTTTGTTATATTTGCATTTGAAACACTGTTACATTTGAGTCACATAATAGTAATTAGTTTTGCTATGATTTGAGTTCGTAATAACGCAAAGTTATTATTTTGTTTCGCGCGGCTGTAAGATATAAGTTGATTTAGGACTGAAGATGAAAATTTACAAAAATAATCTTAATCTATAGTATAACAATATGTAACTTTTGTTTATATAACCTCAATAAAACGGGGTTTTGTAATTCCAATATTTAGATTAAATAACAAAATCTGTACCTTATACAGAACGACAAACAGTTTCAGCTAATGGTATAACCTTTGTTGGTAAGCAATTATTATCATTAGATATGTGTCGGTTGCATGTTATTGATTGCCAATTGTCACACAATTTGTGTTCATAGTGACTGAGGATAGAGTTTTAGGTTTATACCTCGCTTTATCGAAGCGCGACACGTCTACTATTCCTTTGTTTGGAAACAGAGCAAGTGCTATTTGTTTTGCATTTTCCTAGTGTTTAATAGTTATTTACGAACCAAGTGCGGGAAGACTATTTTCTCGCATGAGCGCACTTTGAAAGCACGAGTGACCGCAGGAAGCGAGTGCTTTTAATTGCGCGAATGCGTGGAAGATGTCTTCACACAAGTGGTTTGTACAATATTTTTTGTACGAACATTAAATTAAAAAAATATTATTGATTAATGTCATTAGTATCATACCTAACCTAAACTAGATTACCTAATTAATTTAAGCATTTCATGTACGTAACTATTACTCACCTTTCCCTAAAATGAAGTTATTATAGTATTACACATGGCAAGCATGAGGTATTTATTCTTATAATTATAAATTTATAGTACACTTATTGCGTTTTTTGGTTTAATTACAATTTATTACAAACTGCCAACATGAATGTCGATGTGGTCAAATAGATGACGCTTAAATGTCGCTTAAGATGTCGTCAAATAGATGGCGCCACAAATTTATTGGAATTTTTAATTATTACTCCTTTTTCCTCAAATTTTAGTGAAGAATAGACGAGGGAAGTAGTATTTTATAGACTAAATTTTATTACTATTAAGTTAGATTTTTTTTTAATGTCCCATAGAGCCAGTGTTTTTTTCAATTTTTACAGTCGCCTCGACCGGGAAATACTCTTTCCTGGTCGAACGGCACATGCGCCAAATGTCACTTTACAGGCGGTGAGTACAAAAACAATCATTACTGTGCAGATATGAAATAAGTGAATTTTTTCGTCATACTAAGTAAAATATTCAATAATAACTTGCACTTGGATATCATATTTTGATGATCTATCGATAAGTATTAACATTTTACCCAATCTCATGTCTCTACTTGATTTCAGTCTTGACTGTCGTAATTGAATCAATGAAGACCTGGCCGTTGAGAAATTATTGGCACACGAGGTCGATAAGACAACGAAGATGAAATCTCAGAAGAGTATGAAAGAATTTTGTAAGAAGATATTGATATCAGTGAGCCTGGACAATCTATGGCATCGAAACGGAAGAAAAAACATAAGTAAATAACGAATCGTGGATTAAGCCTGCTGGGGATACTACATGAAAAAAAGGCGTCTCTCACTCTACCTCATGCTGGTGCGGAAATGAATAAAAAAGGTAGTACGTACAGTTCTGTGCAATAAATTGGCGTACACTTAATATACGCTTATGTAAATATGACTTTTGTTTGAATACCTGTCATGTATGACAAATTGAATTGACGCTATAATTCCATTTGTCAACTTAACTTAAGCCATTTTCACAATGGCAAAATAATGTCAAAATTAGCAATAAGACGTGTACGCCAATTTATTGCACAAAACTGTACATATTAAGTAATCGGTATTTACTGAAATTTCGAGAAAAAATGTATCGATTTCGCAAATTATAGAAATTTGTTGAACTCGACTCCACTGTAACTCGTGAAATATATATCTGATCTAAGTAAACAATCGACTGCTAACTTGGACTTGGAGGAAGATGAATGAATATGTAGCTCACGATGATAAAGTTTTTCTTGTTGTATATTTTCTTGTTGTGTATGTAAATATGTACTACATATATGTACATATGTATGAACTTATATATTTATTACACTTACATTCTATTTGTGCCACAGCATAAGAATATTTATTTATTTATTGTTTATTTATTTTAAATAAATATTATATAACTTATTTTTTTTGTTTCATTGTTTTAACTTTGCTTCATATTTCATATTGTACTCGAAAATAAAGCGTTCGCTACTATCTGCGGTTTTCAGTATCCGCGGAAGACCACAGAACCAAACCCCCGCGGATATGGGGGTACTACTGTAATGAATTTGAGCTAGAAGTGTTGATTTAATTCATATGGATGAAAATCAATGGCGTAAGCCAAAAGATCCGACGGACAGATAGTATTAACACTCTCAAAGATCTGGTACATCTGCAACACAATTTGAAGATTGTATTAACTAATTCGTGTTTAAATTATAAACTATGATTTAATGTTGATAAATAGTGTTTTTCTGTATCCTACACGACGAGAGTCCATCCTTTGCCTTGCACTTATTTCATGAATGATCGACCTTTATGCAAAATTGAGAGGGTTCGGCGCCAATTTTTGAAATTTCTGGAGTAGTGTCCGGTCCCTGTGTGGTCGTCGAAAAAACTGTGTCCGATTGTATGGAAGCGCGTTCGTAGTTAGATCTATTTTGCAGCTTTCGTTTTCGATTTAATGCTTCGTGTCCCCAGACCAGTCGTCCGCTTTATGACCATATTTTTGGTACTGTCTCCAAGAAGAAATTTCCTTGTACGCTTTCCCCTTATAATTTTGTATCACGCTGCAAATCCCCACTTTTACGTTTTCTTTTTTTTTTTTTTGTAAGTTATTACTTATATTTTCAGATACTGTTTTATTTTGTCCTGTAACTGAGAAGCGGTGGGACAATGAAGTATATTTTACCACTATTATTATAATGTATTATTAAGAGTGCCCCTCTTCTTGAAGTTTGCGAGAGTGTACTTTACACCACTGGCACAGTACTGTATTTCATTTCGAGTTCGTATGTCTCTGCGCATTTGTCTGGACTAATTAAGATGCATAATTTAGATGAACTTCAAACACGGTGGACTTTCATATATGCAGGAATGCACAAACTTTGCTAATTTAAATATGCTATTATATCAGTCTTTCATCAAATATCAAGGTTGCTTTATTAACTATTTATTAGATCTAACTCGGGTATACTATATTGATGTCTTTTGATATTATTTCAGAAAAATGGTTCACAAATTTAAATATTTCAGACACATAGTGACCTGGATGTGTATTTTTAATTTTGGAAATATTCACACCACGTAGTTGCTTTTAATTCGTCAAATTAGAGCACATACGTGGTGTAGCAATTAAATAATAGGAATGGTGCTAAATAACATTCTATTGATCACCAATTATATTAGAGAATTTATCACTTTCAATGTAGTCTCCTTGCCTATCCATACAAGACTCCATACAAATCGTTTCTGTTCGCTTGTTGAGAACTTTTTTCACATTGTCAAATCTGGTCCCCTTAAGCTCAGATTTGACCTTAGGAAATAAAAAAGCACAGGAGGCCAGGTCAGGCGAGTACGGTGATGGTACAACACGGTGATGCGGCATTTCGCAACGAACGCCTTCACAGACAAGAAGAACTGGGCTGGCGCTTTGTCTTGGTGAAGAATCCAGAATGCTTTTCCACAAATCGGGTCTTCGTCTTCTCACTCGTGCACGAAAGGCAGCTAGAACTTCGACGGACACTTAGACCATGACTTCCACGGGTCAATTTACCAATTTTCTGGATACTGTCGTCCGTTTTTTTTTTATGTTGAGGATCGTCCCAACCGCGGATTTTCTTCGGTCTTTTCACGTCGATCCTTAAACTATTTAATCCACTTAAAAACGAGTGTACGCGATAAACATTTACTTTCGTACATTCCGTCTAACATGCCAAAAGCTTCTGTGGCAGTTTTCCCCAATTTCATAAGAAACTTGAGATTAACTCGTTGCTACATCAGAAACACTTCGAATTTTTTCAACGAGACGCTAGTGCAAGGACTTGAATGGGCGACTGCTACAGCAGCTAAAGGATGCATCATCACCAGGCACAGATATGTTCAAATTTGCCGCGGTGCGCTCCCTGTTTGCCGGAAGCAACACCAGTTCGATTACTTCACTACTACTAGGAAAACGTTGTTTTCAAACTATTAAAGCTATCAGTAGCAAATCTTATATTTAAAGGTACAATCATCTACTTAAAATCTGATTAGATTTTCAGAAAAATCACTAAACCGGATATGTTAGTGTTAATTACACTCTATTTAATACCAAAAACAACATCTGTTGTTCAAATTTTGCGTACTAACAAACACAAATGAACGAAACAATTTTTTGCTTCAGCTATAAAAAGCTAATTACATAATATGTTTTTTCTACTCCCATACTTTAATTGTATTATTAGATATGCCGAACCTGTACTTTAACGATGTCCATTACGATACAGATTTTCATTATGTTACAAGTTTATATCCAATAGGAATACAGATTTTTCATTACGATACAAGTTTATATCCAATAAATATGCGACATTCGAATATTTAAACAATATTCAATATGGCGACTGCATATCTGACAGATATACAAATTAAATAAATGTGACAGTTCTCTGCAATTTACAAGTAAGTACTTAAAATTTGTGCTTTTTTGAAAATATAAACGGTAAAAATGAGGGATAATGACAGTGGAATGTAAAATTTGAGTCCACCAGAAATTATGGAACAAGCCTTAGTAACCACCAACAATTTATTACCAGCTAAACTCGCAAAGCTGCATGTAAAATTTTAACCTCAATTTATGATATAGAATGTTCAAAAAATAATGTTATATTATGGGGTCGTAGAAAAAATAGTGTATGCAACTCGCATTTAATGGCTATTAAGACACTCGTATTCATTACAATACTCGGCTTCGCCTCGTATTGTAATTTTCTTACTCGTGTCTTAATAGCTATCATTAAATGCTCATTGCATAATATACTATTATAAATAGGCGATTCATATATTGTAATCTTATAGAAGTAAAATATTATTTCAATACATATATATTATAAACAAGATTATATATGGGAAAGAATTTTTATTTTTCTCTAGGGGCGCACATACCACAGTATCAGCTGTGTCAATGAAACGGAGCGCCTAATTTGAACCACTGTGCGCCGGCGGCATTTATACATTCTGCCTATGTATTTGGCACCAGCGGAGTTCTGATTGGTCAATTATATATATCTAAAAGTAATGGCGTATTTATTGTTTTTTATAGTAAAGAGTTTTAGCATGACCAGAGCATGACGTACGGCAACGATTCCATTAACCTTAAATATATTTCTGTATCTCTCACATGTCAAAAGAAAATGACAATACAAATAACGTTACTGAGTCAATAACGGAAGGGTGCTAAAACTATCTATTATCTATTTCACTATTAAAATTCTACTTAGGTTGCCTGCCTACTTCATTACACTTTAAATTTGTACTTAATAATTAAAACACATTTATGTCCTTCGCAAGATACCCAAAAACAGTTTGAAACTTATTTTGATAGTGGATTTGGTATCAAAGAATCCATTGACTACCATGAATCTAAACTCGAATTAAAATATGGGACAAAAAGCATCTGGCACCGAGATTTGCAAAGTATAAAATACATGATCGCTTAACTTATAATAGTAGCCATACGTGGGCACAAATATGTATGTATGTATGTAGTAGTCTCACTAAAAGTTATTCCATTGCTTGAAATTACGAGAAAATAAATACTTTGTAAGTCAGATCAACATAACAACAATGTTATACTTTAACAATGGAGTTTTATGTGTACGCGCTTTGCATATGTATGCTGGTATATAAGTGCCAACAATAGTTGTTAAATTAAATTGCACGCGATAGGTTACTGACCTGGTCACTTCTTAGGTTATTACTTTTGTATATTTCTTGATTCCCCTTGCCGTGTTGGCAAATAGAAGCCTAATAGCACTCGCGACATATTACGACAATATTAAAGCACAGAACATTTGATTTCACACAGACTGTTTGGAATATACAGATTGTCTAGTACAAAAGACATTTCTCGATTACCTCTACAATTTATAGCCGTTTCGCATACAACTTTAGATTTTTAAATTAAACAACCAATATACTTATTATATATTATAGTTATGTATTGGTGCCAATTGCGTTTTATAAACCAAATAATTGCATTGATTGAAATCAAAATTATCTTGGCAGGAAAATATTGGTTTACGTAAGAGAATAAATAAATAGAAAACATTTTTCCAGAACCGTAGACATAATACAATAAACCTCCAGATCAAACTTGGCAAGTTTTTATTAAAGATAGAGTTTTCAGAGGTTTCAGTAGAAACCTCTGAAAACTTACCAAGTTTGATCGAAAGGTTCATCAATTTACACAGAATTTCTTGTGCTTGGCAGTACAATGCAAGTAAGTTCTAGGCAAGTACTTGACGTAGTATTTATGTTTTAGTTATTTTGTTAAGGCATGGAGTCTATACCTGAGAGAACTTGGCTTGCTTTTTTTACATGTAGAACGACTGTATAGAATATTTATATTATTCCGAGTTGACTTACTGCGTTGTGCGAAAGTGTAATAATATACAGAGTGTTGCGCTTAAAAAACTAAAGTTTTATGTTACTGTCTTATTTTCAAGATTTCTAATTTTACCAATGTGCAATAATAGTTTTTCTGTGTGATAAACATATATTGTAAACATTAAACTTAAGGTAATTCTACTATGTCCTCATTGAAAATAATAATAAACGTAATATTTCGTCTGTGTAATGATCATTTGTGTCGGTGAATCTAAGCGCACGGTTACAATTTATCGCGTTCGTTATGGTAAAGAGGTGTCCAATTTCCTATCGGAGTGATCCAGTCGTCCGATTTGCTCTCCTGTTTCAACCGTTCCCAACTTCCCAACATAGGGGAAAGCGTTACCAATGTTCTTCGTAAACAGATCAATACTATTTTCACACGTACCAGTTTTGGAATAGGACGAATTACTATTAAGAATGATGTAATAGTGCTGCTTATGTATATAATGAAGAAGAGGAGATAACAAATGTATTATATTTTATTCATACTACTTAGGCGTAAATTGGACAGTTCCGAAAATAACTAACAAACGATGTTCATAAATCGTAGAAGGTAAACGAAGCTACTTAGGTAGATTTATGTAATTAAAAAAATGCTGTTCATATTCAGTATATGTATTGGTAATAACATTAAATTCAATATAGAATAAAAGATTAGTTATTTGTGGACTGAACTGCATTGTGAAATAGCTGCAGTTCTTTTATTTGGCTATGAAGTAATAGTTATTCGTATTTATAGATCTACGGAACTACGGACGGTGACTTTGATATACATATTTTGGCGAACTGTTTTACGAACAGGTGTTTCTTATAATGAAAGGCGAGTGATATTTTTTCTTCATTGAAATTTCTTGAAACAAAATATGTTTCCAATCTAAATACATACTAAAGTTAGTATTATAAAAATAAGATTAATGCATTAATTTAATTAATTTAAGTTTTCTGTTAGGATTTTTTTCAAATGAATTAATATTATCTTGTGTCATTCAACTTTATGAGAGAAATTATAATGTACCTGTAATTGATTTACGCCGTCGCCACTAGCATTTTAGCGATATTTAAGTTTTACAATTTCCACCGTGATTTTAAATTAATTGTCAAATTTGACTTTAGAATCTCATAAGCGCAGGTTAAAGGCTTTATTTGAGCAGTGAATTTGAAAATTATCCGCATAAACTTGGAAACGCCTTCATTCATTTCTTCTACTGCCAGTGTAGTGCTTAAATATTTAATTTGTAATATAAGTATCATTTCATGTCCATATGGTCATACATATATGCAACTATAATATCGACAATATGTTTAAATAGTATTAATAACCTAATTTGGATTCACAACCTATTGGCAATGTTCATAAGCGTAGCTAAACCTCAACCATGGGGGGGGGGGGGGGGGGTTACTCCAAGGATATGCCATGATCGTATATTTTTCGAACCTGTTTTTCTTGCGCATTTGTCAGTGCTGGTAGCGTTTCAATTTCTTTCCATCAGAGTGTTAAAATAATACATTTGTCAAGACTTTTAAAATTAACAAGTACGTAATGACCCAATTTTTCTTTTCTTTGTTACGCCACTGGCCAATGGTTCTATATAAGCATAATAAATAAAATAGCAATTTTTGTTCTGTAGGTATTATGAAAATTGATGAGCAAATAATAAAATATAAAATGTTCTATTTTTGAAACAAAAACCTTGTTCTGCTCGAATCAGTTCGGTTTCGGACGCGGAGAGCCGCAATCGTTATTCTAAAAATGTGTGGATTTGACCAGTAGCGGCTGTTGAGTTCGGTTAGATGGAGCAATTACACAGACAATATTGATTCGTTTATTATCGGTGATATATTCCCAGATGCCGAGCATATCACCGATAATAACCGAATCAGTCTTGTCTATCTAATGACCCACCTAAACAAACTCACCAGCCGGTACTGGATTTGACTTTATGACGTTTTGAAAACGAAGATGCGATATATATATATAACTTCAAAGAAAATATTTATTTGCCGTCTAATTAAATATATGTGTAGAGGGTGTTGGGGAGTCCGGCAACAAAGACAACAAAATGGAAGTCTATTAACTTTATTTTCTCCAATATTTCGCAATTACATTATTGCTTCCTCAGGGAAAAAGTTTCGACTTCTATGTGGAAAAATTGTAACGCTATCATATCTCGTATGTTCTAATGTACGAAAGAAAAAAACAATATAGTTCTTTCTCCTTTCCCATTTACATATAACATTTTGAACATTTTATATTTATTAACAATTTAAAACAATTACTTTAACACTCCGCAGCAAGACAACAGGCACAATATAAACGACAATAACAATTTTACATTACATTACATTAGAACATACGAGATATGATAGCGTTACAATTTTTCCACATAGAAGTCGAAACTTTTTCCCTGAGGAAGCAATAATGTAATTGCGAAATATTGGAGAAAATAAAGTTAATAGACTTCCATTTTGTTGTCTTTGTTGCCGGACTCCCCAACACCCTCTACACACATATATATATATATATATATATATATAACAAATAATATAATATTAATTATTAATTTAAAGTAATCTCTATAACTACATACATGGATACTATAGTCCTTCCTGTTGTTACTACTTTATTTCTCAGTCAAAGACGTGAATACCTAGTAATCAGTAGTATTTCAATATCAAAAAACGGACAAGTTCGGCAATAAAAAACCTTTTTTGCAAAAATAACTTTTGCTTGTTCGTATATAAAACACTAAACTTCTAGTTATTAAAATTTTACAAATATCCATCTGCCTTAATAAATTTAGCATTTCTATACTATTATATTTCTGTAATTATGTGATTTTTCAAAAATACAACTGCTGGATATATTTTTTTCGCAAGATTAATTACTTCAAAAGAGCGGAGTGCTGAATACGCGACTAAGTCAAGACTTATTAACAAGATAAATATGCGCTCAGGGCCCCATAATACTATTTGTTAGAATGCGTAAGACACGTCGTGGGTATATATTTCAAATTATATTTAACTTTGAATGCTGGCTTCTGGCCTGTTTCTTGGTTAACCTAGAACTTTTAATGCTGTTTTCTAGCCTGCTTCATGGTTCACCTAGAGCTTTAAAGGCTGCCTTCTGGCCTGCTTTACAGCTCGCTATCCCCCGTCTAATCAGCTGCCGCTAATTGACCTGTTAAATAGAGAAAACTTCGTCAGAACAAACGCCATCATAATATATACCTCCATTTTCCGCCTAATCTGCTGTCGCTAATTGACTGTTGATTAGAAATCCGTCCGGTTTCATCACCCATGACACTCCTGCATGTTGCATAAATTAAACTTATGTAACAAAGGAACTCTTCAACTCTTATAACATTAGTTGCTTAACGCCCAAAAATTAATAAAAGCACCAACCCGACACGAGAAATCTCGTTCAATTGATATGTCAGATTCCGCTGACATCTATCCAAGTTAATAATCCAAAAGAATTCATTTATTATGTTTCAATTTTAGGCATGACGTCCGCAAAAGTCGAATTTTCATTTGTAATTTTATAATATATATATGTTGAAACGTTTTGTAAATAAAACTCTTTGTATTCCACAAATTGTCTTGCAATTTTCAGTTTTCTGAAATGAAAACTAACCCAGAACTAATATGGAACCACCACCATCGTTCCTAGTTGGTATAATTCAATTGGAAAGCACTTTTTCGGATCGGGATCTTCTATATACCTAAAACTTAACAACACCCCCGGGACCTAGATGACAGCAAACAGCATTGCTCACTACAGACTTTGAAATATTCACGTTTTTACTAATTTTCTAACACGCGATTTGACACTAGTAATAAAAATTAAATTACTGTAAATGAGAATTACAGAGTTCGACTCTCAGTGAAATCCCCTACAAATTAGTGACAACTTTGTATGCGTGGAACTGTAGTATCCCCAAAGATAATCTCCAAATATTATGGGTCCATTCAACAAAGGGATGAATTACTTATTTAAACATTTCAGGCTACTACGTAGGTACACAGAGGGCTCAATAAGATTATATTTTTTTGTTTTTCTCTGTCTCTAATTGACAAGACTGCAGTGAGAGACTCTGTACGTATATTATATATTATACAAATTCCTAGTTGTAATGATTATGACGAATTTAGGTTGCACGTTGCAAACGATAAAGAAATTTGTATTAATATATTATTATTCGTAAATATTATGTAATTTATGATAGTGAACTGTGAGTTCGCATTTTAGTACCTAATGAATCAAGCAGTATTTCATTCAACTAAAATTCTAACACTATATATAAAGGAGATGTAAAATACATTAACTTAAGATGTAAAATAACAAACAATGTTGTGATTGCTTCAGAAAATTGAAAAGCTGTTTAAATTAAAATAAATTAATGTTAAGAGACGTTTCATTAAATTTTAGAAAGTTATAAGTATAAAATAAATTATGGATATTGGCTTAGTAACTTATTAATTATTTATCCTGTGCGATATTAATTTCAAATGACATTTTGATAAATGACACTCCCTTCTATCTTATTTTCAGGTAAATTAGATTGGAGTATAATCGATTTCTGGTTTATGATTAATGTCTTCAACGTAATTTATGGCACATCGAAAACATAATACCACATTTCTTTTTCCAATTTACATAACTGCAATCTTACGCTAAAATATTAACGTAAGTATTAGAAAAGAGATTCGGTAAGAATTCTAGAAAGATGAATGACCGTTCATAATTTACTTATCATATTAATTCCTGGACTCTCAGATGAGACTGTGCTGTTGTATTTTTTTCTACTCTTGATTCTTCATTCATCTCGCGGTTATCTGAAAGAGATTGTCTAGGCAGCAGTAAAAGAAGCAACCGTAATGAAGATGTGACATACGATGGTGGATGAAACGTCGGCAGTAGTAGAGCAGACGGCAACACGGTGTCATCCCATAATCCAAGTAATGATACGTAATGACAATCGAGAATGCCTACGATTTAGATGTTTGGTGTTATTTTCGACTTGGCGATGCATTTACAAGAGGATATTTCTATTTTCAATATCATTTGATGTTCAGTTTGATAGATACAGTTGCTCAAAGAAGACGTATCAATTGGAAGTTATAAGATGGATAAAATTACTTTTCGTGGTGCAATTCAATATTAGTTTTTCAAGAATAGGACACAACTGAGATTTTGACGGATTTGCAGCAAATATTGGGCAACGATTTGTCGCTGAGTTGCTCGCTCTAAACGTGGCGACATGAGGGTCGACGATGAAGAACGATCTCAAGCATCAAAACATGTTACCATTCCAGAAATGGTTAAAAAAAACGTCCATGATATTGTGCTACGTGACCGAAGAATAAAAGTAGAGGCGAGTGCCAATAATGTGGGCATGTTTACCAAATGTGTACACCCCATTTTGCATGTCAAATTAAGCATATCTAAGCTCTTTCCCAGGTGATTGTCTCATTTACTAAAGGCAGATCAAAAAGTGAAAAAGCACGAATTACCTAAGACAACTTGAAGCATATAACTATTAACGCAGTAGATTTTTGACGTCGTTTAGTTAGTGTCGATGAAACCTGGTTTGGTACTATGTACCCGAACCAAAACCGCAATCTCAGCAGTGGAAACATCATGTCATTCCTCCGCCAACGAAGAGCATACAATGACATGTCCTTCGGCTAGAAAGGCAATAGCAACGATATTGTGAAATTCGAAGGGGATGCTTCTTATTGACTATCTCGCATAAGACTGGATTATCAATGGGGAATATTATGCTACCCTCTTGGACAGTATGAATGTTACCATTCCAGAAAAACCCCGCAATGCTCCGAAAGAAACTGCCATTACATCACGTCCCAACCACCATATTCACTGGATCTAACTCCTTCACACTTTCACATATCCCCAAAATTCAACCTGTTTCTTACTGAAAGAGAATTGAGGGCAGTATTATAACGACCTTGATGCTCATTATTATAAAAATTGAATAATGGTACTCCAGCGCTTCTGGCCCAAGTAAATTACTGATAAAAGGGAATAGGTGAAAAAAAAAACATTGTCGTAATTCAAGTGTTCAAGTCCATTAGTAAGTAAATTATTCTCGTATATCAAACACTCGAAGCAAATGATACATATCGTTGAAAACCGTAACTGAAATCAATAAATGGATAACACAATATTGCATTTGAGCAACAAAATAATATTATTATTAACCAACGAGAACATTGGATTCGTGGTCTTGCAAATCCTAATACCAAAAATTCAGATGTAACTGTAATACAAATTTGACAATAACGAAATGATCCCAGATTTATTTATTACTCTTAAATCTAATAAACATGACGAGTTCAACGTTCCAGATATGGTATTTTGTAGGAAGAAACTTCACATAAGACTAAAAGTAATATCTGACTAATGACTACTAGAGCAATAGTGGAACAATGCATATTCTGCAATAATGGAGGATTTGGAGTACTTCAAATTTCCATTCTTGGTCCACTTGTATTTACAATAATGATGAAGGATCTACTAGACAGTGCAAGCTAAACATAAATTAAATGAGGAAGACATATCGCCCCTAGAAAAACCAGGCTCCTAAGAAGAAGTTCCAACTTTAAGAGCGGCTATTTTAGAAGACTGCAGTCAACGGTTTAATTGTACGAGGAACAAGCTACAATTATTGAGAATAGAAAGATTGATACAAGTTTTTAGAATTTCTATTTTAAATATGTTCAAAGTAATTGCCATTTACAATAATGCACTTAACCATTCTCTCCTTCCATAGTTTAAAAGCGTTCAACCAGCTGTCCTTAGGGATACTATCAAAAGAACACTTAACGGCGATGTCAATCTCTTCTTCTGACTTGAAACTTTTAGTACATAACTTTTATCATTGCTTGTTGTTTCTTCACCATCGTAGTGGTTTCCTCGATTTCATATATCCAGACTCGGCTTTCTTGGCGAGTGGGAACATCAATCATGTACGTTTCATCGCCAGTTACAATTTTAGAAATAATTTGATGGCCTCCAGCATTCAACATATCTAAAGTTTGTTGTTTGTACTCTATCATCTGTCAGTACAAACCGAGATACAACCTTTTTCAAATGTAAATGTTTGTACAATATTGATCTCACTTGCGAGGATCCAATCTTCAGTTTGGACTCTATCATTGCATAGGTAATGCGGTTGTCCTCTTCCACCATCTTCTTCACCGCAGCAATGATTTCGGGATTAACAGCAGTTAAAGGAGGACCAACTTTTTTTTGTGTACCACCGACTTGCAACCTCGCTCAAATTCTTTATACCACCTATAAACAGTAGCCAATGATGGTGCGAGATCCCCAAATGCCGATTTTAAACTTTTCTCACACTCATACGCGCTCAAGCCTTTCTTGAAATCATAGTAAATCATTATCCGAAAGTTCTCTCGTGATAATTCCATTTTTCCGATAACAGAAGCTTATTCTATGGACTATTTCTCAGACACTATTCAACCATATGTCACAAACAAAAATGCAATTGACAGATAAAATAATGCACTATTTAATAAACAACAATTTGTTTTGGACGGGTAACTAGATTTTTCAATTCTCAATAATTGTTGCTTATCCCTCGTATAACAAAACTAAAATAAAATCAGTTCTATGTTTATGTCACTAATTTTATTCTGTAGGAATTCAGCATAGATCTATTCAGGTTTCGACAAAGATTGCTTGAGTGGAAAATTTAGTCTCCGACTAACGATTTTAGCTTCCACAGGGTTCAATTCTGATATCATTTTGTGACGCTTACTTTTCTATTAATTATTTTGCTATTTGTTTTCAATGAAGTCTCTATGTCAAGATTAACATTTTAAATTAATTTTTCAATTTCTCTGTACTGTATTCACACCGAGGATTGAAAATTAGATTTGAAATTAATTATTAACTATTGGCTAACTCTTTAAGTTTCTGCATTCTGGACTAGCAACAGCATATCTGGATAATATTCACGGCTAGAGCTTATACCTTTCTTCTTTGTAATACTTCAGGTATTTTTATATCAATATTGTTAATATTTTACACAATATATTGTTTAATATGCTAAATAGACTATAGCATTTTTTTCATCACAGTGTTCATGTATGTTTTACATGGCTTGTCTTACCTATCTTCTATTCTTTTTAATATTTTTCAAGGCATAATTGCATTCCTTCATTTTTTTTCATATTCTGCCGTTATATTTCCATATCAATTTTGCTTACCTTTTAAATCTGACACAACTATAATCTTATGTTTCCACACCAAATAAAATTATACCTATATAAAGAAGCAATAATATACATTCTCTTATTTAAAATTATTATACTTACAGTACTCTAAATTACTTTTACTTCCTATATATAACTATCTATAATAAATAATTCCAATCTTGACTAGATTTTAAATATTTAATTTTAAAATTTATTTAAAAACAAGTACCAGTACCTAAGTTTAATTTACTTTAATATCGTATGTTTACGCAACCATGTAAGTAATAAAACCGCAAGAGCTTACGTGGCGAAATCAATATACAAAGATTTTTATAAATCCCAATGCCCCTCGTGAATAACATGTTTTTAGAGTCAGTGGAATATGTAATATGCGATTTCAGAGTTCAGTCTGAAGGTGGATAAAAACTTTTCAAAAATAAGGACGGTTCCAGACTTATGCAGGGACTCGTTTTTAATATACATTATACATGACATAGAACTCCGAAAGTTACTCGATATTTTTCATTTATTTAAATAAACTGTGCAGTGAAAAAGCATCGCTGTTTCGAGAGAATTTTATAACACAGGTAAATATACCACAGGTAATAATTAATTAACTAAATGAAAAGCATTACAAATTGTTATTTGTGACAATGGATAAAAATGTTGTTTGTGAAACAATACCATCTTTACAAGAGTGTATACGATCTAGAACAAATGACCGACGTATTTTCACTTATTTTGACATATGTGTTATTATTTTTTTTGTAATTTAGTTACTGATTTTTAAATGATTATTAAATAATTTTATAAATGTCATTATTTGAATTTATAGGATATCCCAAGAAGTAAAAACATGTGCAGTAATGATCACTCGATGCCGATTAGCTGACAACTGGGAGTCTTGGATTATTATTCTTATTAATTACTCTTTAATTATTAATTAATATATAAATATTTAAAGCCAAAGGGAATATAATAAAACCATCTGCTTATTTATACTGCAAAAATAATATTAGAGAGAAACATGTTAAACCGCGCGCTACACTAAAGACGCCAGGGCGGTTGGCCACTTCTGTGGTGTATCCAAGCCACAGCAGTGGCCGGACCTAGCTTCCGTGTGGCTTTGTCATTATTTCATTTTATTTTTAGTATTCAAGATTTCTTCGTTGAGTAAAGAAGATGAATTCTTGCTTCTCTTACTGAAAATAAGGAAACGCATACAGAATAGGTCTAGGAAGTGCATCTCTTATTATTAGGAAAACCCTCAAAACGTGTTTTTCATGCACTGTATGAAGATTTAAGAGAAGACGACAACAAGTTTTTTGGGTACTTGAGTGCATGTCAAAACGATCGTTTGTTGAAATTTTAGAAAACATAGAATACATTAGAAAAGCCTACACAAACTACAAGAGCATTATTTTAGCAAAGAAGAGATTGACAATTACTTCTTAGATTTCGAAGAGTCTAAAATTGCTAATTCCATGTTAACAGATACAATCTTATACATTGAAATTGAAAAGGAGGATGATAAACCACTGCACATTTTGAAAGCAGATTTATGTATACCCTACAACCAGCTCAAACAACGTCGAAGAGATGAGTGCGTCAAGCTACAGGAACTAGATCTTCCACTCTTATCGTTTTTTAATAATATCTCCTAAGTTATGCCTTCTAGATAGCTATATTGAGAGTACCTAAAACTAGATTTCGAGTATTCTGTATAACCACATTTTCAAAATTCGAACCGAAATAATACTTTACTTTTATTGAATAGCAGTTTTTTTTGCAAATATCTATCGAATTATGCATTCTATAGGTGTCCCAGCTAAGACTTTCATATATCTCCATTATTATTGAAAGAATTTTTTTGAAATTTAAAATGTAGATACTTTATTCAATGAAGATTGTTCTGTTACTTTTGAAATTAGTGAAAGTTAAAAAATGTAATTTTCACTATGGTTATTTTTTTCAAATTCCACGAAAATATCTAAAGTATCTATGGGTGTTCTGTGAGTTTAATTGTTTGCACACTGTAAAGACATTAACAATAAGATTCACTGAAAACTGGAAAGTCTGAAACCAGTATCTTGCATTTAATAAAATATGCTGCCTTTAACTCGCCTGAATAACAGGAAATAAAAGCTAGTTGAATCCACGTTTTAACGACTATGGTTATTTCAGTATAACACTACGGTTCGTCACTTAATAAATTGTCTATATTCCAAATTTTATAAAAAATCCTTCAATAATAATGGAGATATATGACCCGAAAGTCTTAACCGGGACACCCGGTATATAGATAGATAGATATTTTATTTGTGCTAGACAGAATACATCAAGTATGCACACGTCAAGAAAAACTATATATATAGATGTGTATATAACAAACTTATACATGTAAAAAAAAATGAGGTGTGGCCACCACACGACTTTCATATACGTATGAGCGTTTCAAATTATAGAATTTTAATAATTTTTTTATACAAAAATTATTCAAAATCCTATTCTAAGTACTTCTATTCTCTTAATAAATCTCTATATAATGCATACTTTGCAAGATATTATCAAAAAAGTGCTATTCGCTAAGAGTAAAAGTGCTACTTCCGGTCCGAATTTTGAAATTTCATATATACAAAAAATATTGCAAATCCAGTTCTAAATACTTTTGTACTCTTGATAAATATATATAGAATGCATAACTTACGACATATTTGCAAAAAATCGTTATTCGATAAGAGTAAAAGTGGTACTTCCGGTCTGAATTTTGAAATTTCTTTTATACAAAAGATATTGAAAATTATGTTTTAAATACTTTTATACACGTAACGTACCTGTCTAAAAAGCATGACTTGCGAAATATTCGCAAAAAACTGATTTTCGATAAGAGTAAAAGACCTACTTCCGGTAGGAATTTCGAAAAACTTTTTAAATAAAATTATTTTCAATTTCAATTTTAAGTATGTATGAATTCTTTATAAATTTGTTTAAACTTAGTAGTTGACGAAATATTGTCAAAATTCGATTTTTTCGCTGAAGTAAACTGCTACTTCCGGTCTACCGATTTTACTGAAAAACCAATCAGATCTCAAGAGGGAGATTATACACGTAAATACAAAATTTGGAATTGATATCTACAGCGGTTTGACCGCTATCGTGGTCACACACACACACACACAGATACAGACAGACACACACAGAGACACACAGACATTTTTTAAAAACCACTTTTTTGGTATCAGGGGACTTCAAAACGTGGACATCTGCAGAAATCTCGAGGTCGAAAATTTTCATCATCACAATACTTCCTTATACTACGTATAAGAAAGTAATAAAGAAAAAAAAATGTCGGTTACATAGCAAAACAACCAAGTATACAAACTAAAGCAATACTTAAAAACGTATAATAAAGTAAGTTGCTATAAAGTAAGTTGCTATTGAGGCAATATATGATACCCAAAATGTTTAAAGATGAGTCAACGCCCCAATAAACTCCTGAATCTCGTAAAAAGGGTTATGTTTTAGAAAAATTTTAATAGTTTTTTTATAATTAAAATAATTTAGTTCTTTCCAATGGGTAGGTAGCAAGTTATATAGTTTTAAGGATAGATACCTGAAAGAGTTAATATTCCTAGAGTGTCGAAAATGAGGCTGTGCATACTGTTTATGTCTTGTGACGTATACCGACTGGCGGTAGTGAGACATTAAATTTTCTTTGCTGTAAACAAGACATTCATAAATGAACTGATTCGTGCAAGTTAATATTCTGAACCGTTTAAATAAAGGTCTGCACGAATCATAACGTTTAGTGTTATAGTTATAGTGTTATAGTAATTATTCTTATTGCTCTTTTTTGTATAGTGACATTTGTATTATTCTATACAAGTCATCCTTTTGCTGGAATGGCTTTGACAAATTGTATCTATAAAAAAAAAGACTGAAAGGATAGTAAATAATGCAAGGCAATATTTTCAAAGAAACTCGCGTTTAAAATGTCATCATAAACAAAATGTTAATGTCCTTTTTATAATAAAAGGTTATCCTATGGCTGTCTCTATGGAGCTCACAGCCAAAAACCGACACACGTGAGAAAATATTAGTCATAAGGATAAGCAGATGATTATGAATGTGCATGATCAGCATATCTATGATCGTGATCTATCCTATTCAATAAGCATAAAGGGGAAACAACAAACAGGTCAAGTTAAAAAAAATAAGGAAAATAAAATATGTACAGTGATCGACTCTGTTTGATGAGAATACAGATGCATTTAGTCGATGTAAAATTCATGACTTTTTTTATACAAAAAAAAAACAACTTTATACAGATTGTTATACGGGTTTTGAATTTCAAAAAGTGAGTATCCTTATTGAAAGAAATGACATAATGAGGTAAAGGCATAAATACTTGAAAGACATCAGGGAAATTTAAAGATGAAGGTATAATTAACCTCTTAATTTTGTATAGTTTTATATTCATTACGTAATTAATCGTTTGTATGTTTGATTTTGACTGTCTCATTTCCAGGTAGAACTATAATATATTCCGATGAATCATGGTCAAATGCAAGACATAATTAAATAAAAACTTGACTGACGTAACCAATCCAAGCAGCTGTTAAATTTTCACTTAAGAGCTCAGCACTGGTTGAAACTCACTAAGTGGTATGGAACCTCGTTTTATATTACTTCATGGGTTATGTTCTTGATGAAAAACACTGCTGATGTTCATACTGAAATGGATGCATGCGGTGATATTAAGACTGGTTCATGAATAAATGTACCAGAAAATTTCGTTCTCATTCTCGATACCACTTAATAAGGAGCATGTTACAAAGAGATTTATTACCTTGCATCAGCAGTTAAGTCTCAGTATGACATAAACAAGATAGGTGAATTTTCAAAGAATAAAGGGCATAATTTTCTTCGGTTACCAAATCATCTGTGTGAGTTAAACGCAATTGATATGGTGCGAACACAAGTCAAGCACTATACTGAAATTCAGATATTCAGAATATTGGAAAGTATGAATAAGTAATTGCAAGAACATATAAATATACCGGCAGCAAAATATGAATAATTCATGTAATACTATAACGTCTAGACATGATGATTGTTTAAGTGATGTGCGATTATTGTTATACTTTCATAAATATTTAAAGTTTGTATTGTTATAAATATTTTGTTTTAACTAATCGAACTTCTCATATTATTTTCTTTTCTTTCATTATTTCAAATTACTACTGCATGATTACGCATCAATTAAAGAACATATAAACACTCGTATAGGTTATGTTTTGATCACAAACAATGCTTTCATTCAGCAGACGGATCGGGAACCCTTTGAGCTCCAACTGTTCACTTCACAATAGTTGAGTGATTGCTCCAGGACCGCTCACCTTTATATGTGATCGTCTCTCATCTGGTACTTTTCATTGCTGGTGTATGTTGAAATTATACAAATTAAATCGAATAAACAATAATAATAAATTATTTTTCTGCATTAAGTTTTGGCTTAGTTTTTAGTATAAGGGCTGGTTTTTCCAATTCCGAATAAAATACTGGGTGAACTCCAATATTATAATACATTTATTTCTGCACAATACCTTTAATTTACTGTATCTTATTTTTCTAGTAACTTTCTTCAAAATTATGTATTAAGTTGGTGTTGGAATGCATCAATGGCGCATGTGTACAGAATACAAGCGAGCGTAGAATTTTTCCGCTCACAAAAATGGCGGCCGCTCCTCAACATGTTCAGAGTGAGCGGACGTCTACTGGACATGATTACTGAACAGTTGCGCAACTGATAATGAAATTATATGGCAACCATGAAGACAATTGCTATAAGAGCTATACTACGCAATGAATATATTTGTTGAAAACTTACAGGTCGGTTATTAATAAGAGAAGCATGGTAGAAGGTTTTGGGCATGCATTAACCTTTTTAAATCAATCCTACTTTGAATACCAAAAAATTGTGATGTCTAAAAGTGTGACAGCTAAAAGACGCTATTCGATTGCAATTTTAAATAAGGTACCTATTGTACATATTTATGAAATGGTAGTGTTATCAGTAAATAGTGTTAAGACTAGTGTTTCTATGATATTCAGTTGAGTTTAATCGATATGTGAGTAAAACTAGAATAGAGTGTGTAAGAGAGAACTGTATAGCAGTAGTTGCTCAACTAAAGCTTCACAGTTGGGATTAGCAAGATTATGTTCGTATCGAACTATCAATCGATAAAGCAAATGATTATTTCGCCGACGACAGTTTTACGTATCATCATGACGTGATTGGGACATGAAGCACTTCGACTTTTGATGAGACATTTTATGATCAACAGACGGGAAAAATGAAACCGGTAATTGAAGAGTTACGATCAAACCAATAACAGAAGAATCCTGTTCACGAATGAGGATTTTTAAAAGAGTATTTTAATGAATAAAATGCAAGATATCTGCCAGAAGCGATCGAGAAGCTTTTCGCGTTGACCCCAAAAATCATTATGATCATAAGTTATCGTTTTGTGCGGAGCGTCTTATCAAAATATGAAATAGCTCGTTTTGCGAAAATGCGTTAATAACAGATGGGCACACTTAAGCAACACGGTGAAGCCTTTGAGCAAGATATTTTTTAAATATCTACAATTGATGTATCAACAAGGAGTGGTTAAAAGGCAACGGCTCGAATTTCATAGCTGCTGAAAATTACCCAAGCCTGGCATTAAATCCCCTAGACTATGAGTTAGGTGTTCATCTTGGATACTAGAGTCTATCCTAAACGCCAATCGAATTTGCAGAAGTTCAAACAGTCCTTAGATCAAGCAGCGATGAAAAATACCAATGGAGATCACCCGTAGTTCCTTTGATAAGAGTACTGATTCCTTGAAGGCTTAACGCAGGAAGAGGGCATTTTGAATAAGGTTTATTATTATTTTCAGATTATGGTATACTGTCTCACTGTGTGTAAAAAAAAAAACTAAAAACTCTTTCTATTGGGTATACGGCTCTTAATTTGTAAAAGAACTTATGACAATACTAGGTAAAGTGTGATAATATTTTATGAATCTATTAATGTAATATTCCATTTAATATTTCTAATTAAAGCAATATAAAAAAATAACGTCGTATGATCTATTCTATGAAAAAATGCGAAACATGAATTTTTTCGATGTTTAATTTAAATTTTTGGCAAAGCAAAGCCTGAAAATACGATTTAAGCGAGTTTAATTAATTTTCAGTAATAGACCGAGGTCAAAAATGCGCGGGATAAATTAGAGCGAAGTTGCTGATGTTATGTTGCTTCCTCGCTCGAGCTCGATTTTAATTAATGGAAATCTTACTACAGAGACGGGGCTGTTATTTTTGGTTACTTGAAATTTCAATGCATACGGAACGTGATAAAAACATCAGCATTTCCCTATGTTTCTATAAACGTTTATTACAAATGTTGGGTATATACAGTGATTGTTATCTAAATAGAACACTAGACTGTACACACATTATATATAATACAAATAATAGAAGATTGGTAACTAATTATTAATGAAAGTCTTTATATGCTTCAAAAATACTATTCAAAATAAACTAATTGAATTATTGTATATACCACAAACTGTTAAAAAGTCAGAGCAGTCTAATAATTAATGTTTAGGATATACGGTCTCATAAATGATAACAATGATTAAACCTAGGCATTTGACATAAATAAGTTGGGTTAAAATCTCAGGCAAAACCCCAAGTGATGTCATTAAATTTCTCTACTTGAAGTAAAGAGTGGGGTGTGGCCACCACACGATTTTCTTATACGTATGTTTGTCGTTCTAAATTAAGTTTTAAATACTTTTATCTTCTTAAAAAAAATAAACCTGTAATTGTGTTATTTCAGGACCGACTTTTGAGAATTCTTTTTTATACTCAAAAATTATTCAAAATTCTGTTCTAAGTATGGAGTTATCATAAAGTAAGGGATATACTTTAACTTATTATAACTTTTTAACAAATCAAGCTAACAACAAAAAGTAAACGAAATCTAGTTGCCTAAGGAATGGGATTTGTTGTATCTATGGAAAACAAAAGCGTTGTCATGACAGTTGTTGACACAAGTGTTAAAAGTAAATCATTCAATTTGGAGTTTATTTTCAAATTAAAACTCAAGTAAACGTAAAGTTTTAACGACTCAAACTGTAATAGCATGGACCTACGAACAAGAATTGGTTTAGTTCAGTGTTATTATGAATGCGGCAGAAATTACACAGCTGGATTACGAAGGTTTCGCACGAGAATGGGTTTGAGAGCGGGGCCCCCCTGTCGTATGAAAGGGTACCGCAATTTGATACAAAAATTTGAAAGAACAGGTTTGGTAATTGACCTTCCGAGATCAGGAAGACCAAGCATTAGTGATGTCCAAGTTGCAGAGGTTCTTCACGAAAATCAGGACATAGCCAGAGGTAATCCACTAGCAATCAGCAGTGCAAATGCGATATCCAAGCGATTGCAAATGCCGTACACCACGGTCTGGAAAATTTTACGCAAAATTCTAAAAATGTATCCATATAAACTCAAAATGCTGTTTGAATTAAAGGAGGCAGATTTGGCTAGTAGGTACGATTTTTCTTTGCGATTATTGGCTCAGATGGAAATTGAACCCGAATGGTTATCCCGTATTTTATGGACAGATGAGGCACATTTTTCTCTGAATGGTGGAGTCAATACTCAAAACTGTAGAATCTGGTCTGCAGAAGATCCACAAGTAATTGTTCAAGAAGGTCTTCATGACAAGAAAGTCACCGTTTGGTGCGGTTTTACAGCTGATTTTATCATTGGTCCGTATTTCTTCGAAGAGCTACAGAATGGAGAAGCCGTATCTGTAACTGTTAACGGTGAACGATACTTGCAAATGTTAAGAGATTATGTTATTCCACAGCTGCAAGACGAGCACCACAGAATTGAAAACATGATTTTTATGCAGGATGGAGCACCTCCGCACATTTTCCGACCAGCTAAAGAATTTTTAACTATCGTTTTTCAAGATCGCGTTTTAAGCAGACATTTTGCAAATTCATGGCCACCAAGATCACCTGATCTTAACCCAGCGGACTACTGGCTGTGGGGTCATTTAAAAAATTTAGTGTTTAGAAGAAGACCAACAACGCTACAAGAATTAAAAGACAATATTACGGAGCAAATTGGTGCAATTCAACCAGAAATGTTAAGAAATGCAGTGTACAATTTAGAGGAACGGTTGCTGATTTTACAAGATCAAAATGGAGGACATATTGAACATTTGCGGTAACTGGGTTTGGGCATACAAAATCCCATTATTTAAACAATTAAATTTCGTTTAGTTTTTGATATTAACTTAATTTGTTAAAAAGTTATAATAAGTTAAAGTATATCCCTTACCTTATAACAACCCTGTACTTCTATTTTCTTAATAAATCTCTATAGAGTGAGATATTTTGCAAAAAAGTGCTACTCGATAAGAGTGAAAGTATTACTTCCGGTCCGAATTCTAAAATTCGTTTTATACAAAAAGTATTAAAAGTCAGATTTTAAATACTTTTATACTCAAAATGTACCTTCCTAGAAATCATGACTTACGAGATGTTTGCAAAAAACTGATTTTCAATAAGAGTAAAAGACCTACTTCCGGTACGCATTTCGAAAAACTTTTTAATAACATTTTTCTCAAATTCAATTTTGAGTACATATGAATTCTTTATAAAGTTGTTTAAACTTAGTAGTTGACGAAAAATTGGTAAAAATCAAATTTTTCATAGAAATAAACTACTACTTCTGGTCTGCCCATTTTATTAATCTAATAAGATCTCAAGAGGGAGATTATACTCGTAAACATAAAATTGGAAATTGATAGCTTTAGCCCTTTGACCCCTATCGAGATCATATACATACACTGACAGACAGACACACAGACAAACAGACATTTTTTAAAAACCACTTTTTCGGTATCAGGGAACTTCAAAACGTGGACATCTGCAAAAATTTCGAGGTCGAAAATTTTCATCATCACAATACTTATACTACGTATAAAAAAGTAAAAGCCAAATTCGGTATTGTTCGATTCATTTCATTTATGAATTTGACATATGCCACTCTCGATAAGAGACACAAATCGAAAAAGTATTTCTACATCAACAGAAAAAGTCTATTTACAATAATTGTAAATAGTCTTTTTCTGTTGATGTAGAAATACTTTTCCGATAAAAATTATTTTTGTCGCCTCGTTGTACTCTTACTAAATCTGTATAGAATGTTTAGTTTGCCTGATATTTGCATAAAACACTTACCCATATGAGTAAAGGCTAATTTACACGGTGCCAGTAACTCGGCCGAGTTACTAAAACCAAGTATGTACATACTGGATTTCAGTACTCTCCTCATGTAAACTGGTGTTTTAGTGATTCATTCCAGTACTCGCTCCAAGTTCCTCCAGTAATCTACTGGAGGGAGTGCCTAATCCCATTATGCTTTTACTGGACTGTCTAGAGCTAGACCACTAAATTCGTGTAGGCAGGGTTTTTTAGTAATAATAATAATCCAGTTAAGTGCAGTACCGACCGGTGACAAATAAAAATAATTATAAATTAAGTTATTACCGGTTATTACGATACAATGTCTAATAAGTGGAACGAAGACATTGAAGAAATTAATTTTGTGGAGTTATATAAAGAACAGGAATGCTTCTGGAATGTTGAAGTATAAAAATAAACAGGCTAGAGAATCTGCAATAGAAAAATTGTGGAAAGATCAATTACGGATTTATAGGGCACTGATGTAAAATACAAAATTAAAAAATCAAGATCGACGTACAACCAAAAACTGACAAAGATTAAAAGGTTAGTTTCCGTCCCACAATTCCCAATCTCATAGCACCAGCACAATCACGCTACTTCCACTTTTAACCTGTCAGGTATAGCCTCCCTCATTGTAGTGTCTGATCTTTGTATGATAGAAAATACTTTATGTAGAAGTATGCAGGAGACATTCTCATGCGGTTTTTACTTTCTAAATCTTCTAAAGCGCGTTCTTTTAAAAGCACTAGAAGCCCCCTGTGTCTTTCTCCTATGTGTGCATGTTGGAGGGGTTATTATTTTCATTTTTAGGTACTATTCCCATTCGTAATATTCTTTAAAAAGTATCTTAAGTTAATATTATAAGAATTCGTTCAGATTTTTTATTTTTATGATTGAATTTAATATGGTTTCGCTGAAGGGTCTACTTGTTGGCTCGCGTATGTATATCTGTTAGGTAGGTACGGTTTGGCAACTCTTTTCGTATTATGTACGGATAGCCGCAAGCAAGATAATCGTAGGCCAAACCTTGTAACGGTAGGCCCTGTATATCATGAATAAAATATAAATATAATATAACATCCAAAATATTTATATTAAGGTAATGTGTATCATGAAATTAAGGTAGATAATAAATCAACACAGATCGGGAAACATATATTATTCATTTATTTGTATTAAATTATTATATTCCTTTTTAAAATATTTCCATATAAATTCTGTATATGTAAAGGAAAAATAGTGCGTAGGTGTATCTGTGTGAAAGAAACACAAGTGGCGTCAATGTTATCAAAGTCAGCCAAGAGTTTAGGCGGCGTTAACAAGAAACGGTTTGTGTGCAATCAACACGTGGGCAACCTTGAACGCTACATATTATGCGGGTGCATGTTCCCACGAACAGAGTTTGAATAGAAGTAAAGTACATAAGTGGCTCGGGGAATTCCCTAAAAGAGTACGGTGTGACCTGCCTTAAGCAAGGAGTAGGCAGGCAGACGTTCCCTAACTCGTGAACAAGTAGGTTCACAGGTCCCTTTTGTCGAATAACGGCTGGACCACACTCCAATGACAGGGAACGATCTCACATGCTAATAATGCTAATAGAAATATAGTAATTCTAAGCATTATTTAAAAGTAAAAGAAAAAGCCTAGTGAGAAAGGATATATATATATTTTAATAAAACAAATAGTGTGCTACACGGGGTAAAAGTTGTATTAAAAACAAGTGTGTGCCCTAGTACGATACAAAGAAGGCGGCATTTCAATCTATCCTGGGGGAAGCTGCTTGGAACACACCGTGTCCATCATCATAGCATCTTCATAAAGGTACCCAACGTAATTTGATTTAAAGGCCTATATCATGCATGCAATTTTTGTGAATAAGGAATTAAAATCTAGTTAAATTCACAATATATTATTTATGTAAGGCAACGTTGTTGTATTGATCTATTATATTTGCCTATTTTGTAACTGATGTGTAATTTGTATTGAGACATACCATTTGAATTGTGTTTCGTTCTGTAACATTTGTTTGTAACCTGATCTGTGTTGTTTGTGTTTTAATCAATATATTCATAATATTTAAATATCCTTTTGCATATTATTTGTCTACCTTAACATAAGAAATTTGGATTATAAAAAAGCAGTAATAGTACGTCTAGAAAAATAACCTTAGTGTCTTAATACCTGAACCGCTTTGAAATTAAGAGTCTTATGCAAAACCGAACTATTATCTGAGCTAATTACGAGGAGTGTTCAATAAGTAAATTAATTTCACTATTAAATTTAAGTTTATTCATTTTAATTTCATGTTTAAATAAATACGTAACTATTACATATGGTGCCCAACATTGGGACATTTTAGTCATTTTAATTATATTATTTAAAAACCTTACTATTACAACCTGTAGATTAGTAAACAACTGTTTAACATAAATATAAGAAATTCAATATAAATATGAAAATGAATACTAATAAATATATGAATATATCAAAGGTAAACATTTACCTTAAAATGATAACTGTTGATGTAGTAATGATAATTAAATATTACATTGCCACATGATTCGTACACAACGTCAAAAATTAACCGATATTTAAAACGAGATTACTATAATAACTTCCTTACTCCAAGGAATAGAATAAACAATGTGTTCAAGTGGACTCGCATTGTTACCATAAAATATCTTTAACATTAATAGCAAATATGTGCATAATGAAAATTTCCGAAAAGTGTCTCATAAACCAGATTTTTTTAAAGAAAAATAAAAAGGTATGTCGGAAATGGCCTGCGTAAGGTTACTCGAAGCTTATGGCTATTTCCTGTATTATATCAGTAATTAAATAACTTGTAGAGATTAAATGTTATCAGGCGCTTGGACTGTAGTATGCGTGCTATGAAAGTTACTCAGTAATCCAAATTGAACCACTACTGAACGTACGGAGGCATTTAGCTACCGAATATATGTGCAAGAGATGCATAGGTACAGAATATGTTTTTAGTAACATGATAATGTTATCGGTATTAGATTTAAATATGATGACAGATACTGACAAAGTTACAATCACAGGCGTGTTTACGAACTAGTAGTGGCTAATATCGACAGTCGCCTTTTTATATTTTACAAACGATCGCTACGTGGTACTATTGAGATATGTGATTTATTACTATTTTCGTAAAATTTGACATTTGTTATTGAAAAAACAGTGCTAATTTAGCAGAAGTTTGTGAAAAAATAATAATTTCCAAGAAACTGATCTCTTGTTTCTTCGGTTGTAGGTACTGAACATATCAAAACAACTCCTGTAGAGGACTGAAGAGAACAAACATTTTAACAGAACATGAGTATCAAAATGCCGTTATTCTTTACACTAATAAATAAATACACATATAACTGTTCAGCGGGTGTTGCAATAAACTTCGAGTAAGTGTAAAATTTGCGGGGATATTTAATAATGTGCAATTATTAAAACATCAAAGAGAATTAACATATTTAATAAAAAATAAATTGCAGCTCATTATCAAGAAATAAAATGCAACTGACGTCTATACACATTAGTAAATTTTAAATTAAAGCGTTAATTTTATTACAGGTGAAGTATAAATAACAGCAGCACTGCAACTATTAACCTTGGATTCTTTTAGGTGAAATAAAAACTGCATAATGTAGATTAATAAACAAAAGGTGTAACGTGAATCACTCGTATTTAACCTTGGCCTTGTAAGCGAGAGAGACAACTGCAGTTGAATTAGATCATTTTTTAAAATAATTTACTTACTGACGTATTAAAAAAGAAAACATTTCTAATCGTAAACACGGGAATAGTTCAATATTTGGAGTATTTGTGATTAAAGGAGATAATAGTAATAGGAAATTCAAATTTCTTACCCAATGGTCCCTATTCTTGTTAGATCTCAAAATCTTGGTCAGCAACTGTATGTTGTAAGAGAGATATAATTTTGTATCTCGCAGTAATAAGAAAGCCTTTCTCCATATTTGTTTATGCTGGTCGCGAATCCATATTTGAGAAAATATTAGAGGACATTTACCCTCTTGGATTAGATTCTGAAAAAAAGATAAATAAATACTGTAATGACAAACTATATCTATGTGATTACTTTTTCAGTAGCTAATAGTACAAAAAAATATTTAAACACATAAGTAGGATTGTATGGTATTTTATTGTTGACTAAGATGTTCTTGTCACATTTATCAGGGCTCACTACAAACAACTGCAATAAGCCAAACGGATAGCAAACATTCAGTATAAAGGTGCCAATCCACAATGAGAATATGTCATGAGATTTTTGTCTCATGCAATAAAGATCGCTTCAATTTCATTTTGAAAACAGTCGAAAGACCAAGAAATTGGAGTTATCCTGCGATTTTTATTGCATGAGACAAAAATCTCATGAGATATTCTCATTGTGGATTGGCACCTTTATAATACAGTATGTCCACGGATTTGACGCATTAGGGGAAAAACTTTTTTTATTCTTCATTTTATAAGAAAAAGTTATTCTTCATGAAAGTTTTTGTTTATCTTAGAACCACTAGAAATCGCATTAAAATGTGTATAAATTCTGTAGGCATATAAATGTTGAAAATAATTTAACTAAGTTCATATTATTGTTGATAGTCGCATTGCCTTGAAATGCTGTTGACATTTAATTGACGAACTTCTCGTAAAAACCTCACATGTCCATTTTTGATAAAATTGCGTTCGTCGCGGCATCTGATGGTGTAGCTGTAGAGCTACAATCTTATAATAGGATCCTGTAAAAACCTCACTACAACCGAAATATCGTATGCCAAAAATCGTACATTTCTGTAAAAGCAACACATGTCCATTGAACTTCCGGTAAAAACATCACTAGTCCAGGACATGTGAGGTTTTTATTAGAAACATTGTTATGACACTTCTAGGTTAAATAATAATAATTTATTAGTGTATTATTGTGGTATAATAGAAGTTGTGGTGTCTGTGTTACGCTTTAAACAACCATGATTCTAATAACGCTCATACATGGCAAAAGATTGTTACATAAAACCCATAAGGGAAACATTGTAGAAGCTCGTTATGATCTGGTTTAGCTGCTACAGTTATTATATGTCCCACAAAACAAGAAATTGTATGATGATCTATTTTTGTCTTATTCTGGAACAACTTATCAAGAAGACATGAAGACAATAGCAGTGGCTACGAAAATTAGGCTTTCATGGTTAATAAATATGCTGAATAAATTTTTTATTCAAGCATTTTCTTAGTTTAATTTTTTGTGTGTTAAAGTATGTAACCTTGGTCTAATATTACCTAATAAAACAATTTTTTTTGTTTAATTTTTTTGTATTTTCTGAGAAAAACGTCACTTGTCCACCAATTTGTTGGGTTCCTTTCAAAAACGGTTAGCACAAATGGCAGTACAAAAGCTAATCTTTATTCTGTGAATATTAAGTAAAGCACGCCCCAAAGCATAATCTTCTAAACAAAATACACAAGCCACTTAACAACATTTATTGCTTTACCCAAAAAAGTCATTTTTTGATATATGCGGTTTTTAGGATAAGCTCGTCAATTATTTTTCAGTTTCAGATTTAAGTGACATGACATTTGCAATCACGAACCATCACAAATATGTTTACACTAAAACAACAAATTTATTGAAGTGTTATGGAATTGGTGATATTTCATACCAAACAGCTTGTTCATCGCTGTTTGGTATGAAATTTAATGTTAAATTCCGCGGCATTAATGCCGCTATTAATTCTTTGAAAAAACTTGTTAACAAATTGTATGAAACTGGCTCTGAAGCTAGAAAGAATAAAGAGAAAAGCAATACAATGAAGATAACGCATTAACTGTTCTAGATAGGATCTGTACTAGAAGATCCAAAATTATCATTACGTAAGAGAGGTGCGGAGTTGGGTGTAAGCAAGAGCTTTCTGCAAAAAGTATTGAAAGAAAACAAGATTCATCCACAAACAAACCCAAATTTATCCATACAATGTAACCCGGGGACTATGCGTTTAGATTAGAATTTGTACTTGGATTGGAGAAAGTGGTCTGCCCTGCGCATTCTACTAATTTAATTAAAAACTAGATTGACAAACACTTTCCTGAAAGATGGGTCGGTCGTTTTAGACCTATTCATTGGCCAGTTCGCTCGTCCGATTTAGCACCGATGGATTTTTATTTTTGAGGACACGTTAATAAATAAAGTGTGTACGAACGCTTGCACTTACAAGTGCTACCAGCTTTTGCTCCACTTTTTTGTATGTATAGAAACTAAGTTTTCGCTTCAGTTTGAAGGAATAACAGCTAACACTTCATTTTATGCATACGATCCATTGTATCAAGAAATGTACAATTAGCACTAAAGTAAGGGTATTTCTAGTTACTACAAAATGTTAAAGAACCATGGAGAAGTCACTGACCTGTAACGAGTGTGTCAGACTGAAATTCAATCCTCTAAAATCCTCACAGTCTTCTAAGTCTATCATTTCGACAGGAAAAAATTGCTGAAAACAACAAATAAAAAATATATTAGTTTGAATAAAGAATTCACAGATTCATAATATGCATTATGGGAAGATATTTCTCACTTGAATTAATAGAATACATGTAAATATTTATTTCATAAGATATTAATAAAATACAATATTATATATAAAATAGGCCATGTGGCAACACAATGTGAATGATAAATATTACAAAACACAAATTATATTTCTTGGTTGTTTGTTATTAATACAAAAATAATTCTATATTGTTCTCAGATTATGAATTTATTTTTCTGAAGTTTAAAAATTGGGTCGTATGTTTTTAGGTTATCTAGGACAGTTCGGGTGTGTTTCTAAATACTTCACGGATGCTAACAGTTGTCACCAAGCCCATCAATAAGTTGCAAGCAATGGGTGAAATACATGACAGCTAGTTTAGAAACCATTTGGTTATTGTACAATGAATAAACACCAAATTTTTTTTGTTAATGACATCATTCCGTTTCTAACATTACTAAAATCATTATTGAAGAGAATATATCTTCTTCGAACGATGATGCAGTTATTTTTGAAGAAATACCTGAATAAGTTAGAATTAGTTCTGATATTTTACATAAAATTACAATATTTAATGAATTACCTGACACAGACTATAGAAATCATTTTAGAATTACAAAAGAATCTACAAAAGTAATACATTAATGAAAAATTACTGATTGTCTACAGAAGCTTTTTGACCATTTTATGCAAGCTTTTAAGAAGAGATGGGCCGACATCAGATATCAAAGCTGGCGTTATGCTGAGTGGTATCTGGCAACAAAAGAAACATTTTGAGAAGTTGGGGATCGCTTTGGAGTTAGGCGGTCCATGCATATAGAATTTTAAATACATTCACAAAACAGTTAAGCGGCCACGTACATAAATTATTAAATGACCTTCAAGAGAAGACATATTTGATGTTGTCAACGACTTTAATGTTGTCCATGCCAATACTTTTTTCCATGGGTTGTTGGATGCGTAGATGGAACGCACATTCAGATTCCACCACCAGATGTAGATGGCGCATCGTTTTACTGCAGAAAGGGCTACCATTCTGTAACATTATAAGCTGTGTGCACCTCAAAATTATATATTTCAGATATTTATGTTGGTTGGGAGGGCTTTGTAAATGATGCCAGACTATGGCGTAAATGTCCATTACACAACTGATTCAAAAGCCGGAAAGCTCCATACCAAATACTCTTGGTGTAGTTACTGATATGTTCAATTGTAAATTTCTCGATAACTGTTGAGTTTGGGTATTGGACATGGTACATGAAACATACTTAGAATTCGATGCAGAATTAACAAATTAAATAAAAAATATTATACATATTGCTGTGACTCTTGCAATTTGAGATTTATATAAAATAATTTAAATTATTCAATCTGTAAATAAAAGCAGAATCAAGCATACATCTTAGTGCTAGGCCTTATGCTAGACTAAGATTCAATAAATTTTCTGCAAAATAGTAGGTTAGGCAATTTTACATTTAACAAGCTCAGTTTAGAATGACTAAAGAAATTTTTCTCTCAGGGGCAGAAGATATAAATAAACTCTCCAATCAACTTGAATGCTCTTTAGTTATTACCAGGCCAGGAAAAGTAAATAAAATGCAAAATAAACCTTATCATCTAGTTTATTAAAAAAAAGTATCAAAGAAAGAGAAATTTTAAATTACACAAATATATTTACAAAAATTTAAATATTTCAAAACATCATATAAAATCATACATGTCATGATCAAATAGTCAAAACAATAAAGAAATTATGATTAATGAAAGAATAACATCGAGTACAAATTTATATTTTTAAAATAAATGTGATTATCATGATTTATATTCGTCAAAGATACATGTAAAAAATCAACATTTTAATAAAATAAAATTTATTGCATATTGTGAATTGTACTGGAGAATATGAATAACAAAAATTACGCGATTTATTATTTACAAGAATATAAACATTAAGGAAATGGTTTTGCCCTAATTAGTCCTGCCTGGCGCCTTTGCTCGTTCCCAAGACAGTACCATCAGAAAGCAAATCCACACTGGTAGGTACCCCAAAGTTCCACCCTACGAGTATGCTTTTCAACTCGTTGGACACAACCCGAACATACACTACTATGTGCTCACCCCTTAAGGTATATATATAAATATAAATTTAATTGTAATAAAAAAAAATTTTCTTTGTGCATTTAACTAATTAACTCAGCCCTGATTAGTTCTGCCTGGCGCCTTTGCTCGCTCCCAAAACAGTACCACCAAGACTAATTCGTGCTTTAAGGATTCACCAGGACTCCATGCTATGAATTAAACATCTACTTAATTCATCGCACACATCCCTGATCTATTACCCAACACGTCAATATCAAATACACAAACACAATAAAATATAATTGATATACAGTGCTTTTCATTTAACTGTGGCCATAGGGGTTTACATGCTAATATTTCGACTCCCTGTGAACTTTCGTTCTCATAAAAATATTTCATCCATTTTTGCATTACAAGTTGAAGAATTTCTTTCTTTATTAAAATGATTTCAATTTATCATTAGAAATTACAATGAATCTACCAAAATTTTTTTTTAAATCTCATTTTATACGACTTTTTAATTTCTAATAGCTAGGATTTTACGCTGACATTTGCAATTTTTGGCCGACACGAATAAAATTTAACACAATGTTATAAGATAGATGTGTTTTCTTATAAACATTTATAAATTTTGTAAATAATTTTATTGAAATAAGCAAACATAATTTTATTAAAGTAATCACTTATTAAAGAAATTACTCAAAGTGTTGTCCTTGTGTGGCTAAACAATGTCCCAACCGTTCAGAAAAATGTCTACGCGTCTTTTGTAACTCTCGAACTGTGATGGAGTTGCAAGCCTCTGTTATTCTTCTCTTCAACTCTTCTAAGTTCTCTGGCTTATCTCGCACATTATCGTAGACTTGATTTGATAAATGACCCCACAAAAAAAAAGTCGAGAGGAGAAAGGTCTGGGCTTCCGGCAGGCCATTTAAATGGTCCAAATCGCCCTATCCAACTATTGGGAAAACTTTCATTTAAAAATGCCGTTATAACTGCGGCACTATGAGCTGGGGCTCCATCATGTTGAAAGATAATTTGTCCATTCGCTCTCAGGACGTCTAAACGAGGGCCTACTTCCATCTGAAGCAAATCCAAATATTTTTGCTGATTAAGGCACCCATTAATAAAAAATGGCCCCAAGATGTTATTCCCTACAATTCCAGCCCAGACGTTAACTTTCTCAGGCCATTGTGTGTGAGATTCTCGAATTTTGTATGGATTTTCTCGTGCCCAAATGCGTCGATTTTGTTTATTGACTGTCCCATCTAACTTAAATGTACTCTCATCAGTAAATAGAATTTTCTTTAAAACGTTTTGATCATTATTAATTTTTTCCATCCAAAGTTCACAAAATTCCATCCTTGGCAAGTAATCTCGTGGTAATAATTTCTGCACATTTTTAATTTTGTATGATTTGTACTTTTCCTTTTTTGACACCCTGAAGCAACTACTCTGCGAAACATTAAATTGATCCGCAAGGGAATGCAAGGTAGTACAGCCCTCATCTTCTATTGCCAAACATAAATTACTTTTCACCTCTTCTGTCAGAAACAAAGAATTTCTCACACGTTTATGATGCTCAGAATTAAGACAACCTGTTGTGCGAAAAGTGGCGTACACTTTAAGGACTGTCGTCTTACTAGGAATGGGACGATTGGGATGTACAGCAGCATAGTTATCTACAATTTCTCTGCTAGACATACCTTTTATGTATCCCATAACCAATTCCACTCTTTCTTTGATGGTATAAACCGACATTTTCTTTAAAAGTCACAATAAAAAGCTTTGGCGGAACTTTATAATAATTAAATGACAGCAAGCATAATGACATTTTAGCCACGTTGATTTTTCTGGTTTAATTATCTGTGTTATTATTCCATCTTGTAATGATAAAATAAAAAAATAAAACATGTTCATGTTATTGTGGCAATGTACATTTCGTAGAGAAATGTTTGATTTATTAATGAAAACCAAAAATTTCTTAAAATTTATACGACTACAAAAGTTAACAGGGAGTCGAAATATTAGCATGTAAATCCCTATGGCCACAGTTAAATGAAAAGCACTGTATAAAAAAAAAATATATATAAAATAAAACTTTACCTCGCTCTGAGATTCCAATACAAAACACCACTCAAGAAAAATTTGTCAACACTATATACACATTTATAGCAAACATTATTAAATCGCCTTAACTCTTCGTACAGCGTCTCAAACTCATCCATCTCAAATATATATACAGGGTGTCTCTAAAAGGTGCGGAAAAAACGCTACCACACATATCTGAGGGCGATCTAACCCAACTTACCTCAGTCCAAAAGTGGATGCACCATTGCATTGAATTGCCACAAGAATAACACCCAAATTACAGGAGCATATGTGTCCATATACGGAATGAATTTTTTATATCCAGATTACTCATAAACGGCTGCTCCAATCAACTCCTACCAGGTATACCTTTTCTAGGTAAAAAACATTGGAGAATAAGAATTTTTATTTAAAAGTTAAATACAGTGTCTCAAACAAGTTATTACGTTTTAAATGGATACAATATGCCGCAGGTGGCGCCCTCTACATTTTGCAATGAAAATGAGAGCAGATTTAATTTTTTTACCCCACGAAACCCCCCCTACCCAAATATTGTGACAATATACCAATTATTACAGAAATTATTTATAAAAAACTAAAACCAAATTGAACTTTTGACACTCTGTATCTCCAAAAGCATCCACATTTGGACTGAGGTAAGTTGGATTAGATCGTCATATTCTGCCCTCAGAAATGTGTGGTAGCGTTTTTTCCGCACCTTTTAGAGACACCCCAGTATATTAAAAAAACTTGATCACAGTTTAATTATCCTATATATACATAAAACAAAATTATTAACTACAAATCTTCTAATCTTGTAAATAAAATAGTAAAAAAAATGTTTATTAAAACACAAAGTATTTATATAAAAAAAAAAATATTATGCTATTCAATTTGATCGTTACAGACACTAAAATGCTTTATCATAATGCACGGTGTAATAACCCTGCATATAAAACAAAACATTCTAGAAAATTAAAAAAAAATCAAAGTTCTAATTAAATAAAACTGTTCCGAACATAAATAATTATTTCCAAAAATCATTACAAGTCTCAATGTAAACCAAACTCCGAATTAAAAACGATATCTAATTCATAAAAATTATTGTAAGTTCCACTTCGGTTGGAAAATTCCATAAGTACAGTAAAATTATTAGGGAAAATATTACAAGTTCTAATTCTTGTTGAAAAATTTATAAGTGTCGTAAAATCTCTTTGAAAATTATTATATTATAAGTTCAAATTCATGAATAAACTTCTAAGTTAATATAACATTTAAGAGGAAGAAGAGGTTTCCACCTACTTCTCCTTTTTTCCTCTTTTGAGTGCGGTTTACACCAAGCAACTCCCGGTTTCTCATCGGTTCCGGACTTATATGGATATTTTCTTCACAAAAACGTCCGGTTGTCTTCGGTACGATACGATTCCACCTCCAGAAATACATAGCTGCAGTGCTGAACCACCCGGGAAAGCAGTGCATTAGTAATCTTTCAAAAAGGTAAACAAACATGTAAGTATCAACTTGTTTACATATTCATGCATGCCTCATCAATGCATCTAGCGAAGAATATTGTTTTCGCCGGGCCAAACGATCGATCTCTCCCAGTCACAGTATTCTTCATGCGGGAAACACTTTCTTGTCATAATTCACGTAATATTTTATGCTTATTCTAATCTTATAGTTTTTATAAAAATTATAATAACATTCTTATATTGTTTAACGTAAATAAAAATAAAATTTGCTAGAATATTAACTTAATAAATATCTATATACACATCATGATGAAACAAATAAAATAACAATTAATTAAATTAAATCTTGAAGTGATCTTGATTATGCCTATTTATAATTTACCACCCAACTCAAGGTCACTGCAATGTTTCCATTTGAAAAAAAAAATTGATGGTCGTAACTTATTTTTGGACCACTCGTTGTACATCAATTTACCATCAAAAAAACCGCAGCTAAAAATAAAAATCGACCTATCCGAGCGTTTTTCCATAAAACACAACCAAAAATTTTAAATGAATTTATTTCAACCCGCGCGTCCTCATTGTATGAATAGTTTTAAATGTTCTATATAGGTATAATATTTAATAATAACATTTATTAACTTTAAATAGATTACCAACAAATTTTATATTGATGATAGGCAAACCAAATTTATAGCTTTGATTCTTAGTATAATAACCCTATCACTTACATGAAATACTACTTGTCTGTTGCCGCGAATTTATAGCTGATAAAACTTATCAGAATAAGCTATTTTCAAATCTGCCATTTTGTACACATACAGTTCCTTCCATATTTTTTTTCGTTGTGTATGTGTGCATTTATTCGTTGATAACGTGCATATTTTAAACAGTATCACTGTATTAAGATTATTAAAGAAAGTTTTTTCACCATGACTAGTTTAAAAATGTGTTGTTTAAACAGCCTAAAATATTTCTGCTACCTCTGTGGATACTATGTGTTCAAAGATTATAGAAAAAATATTTCTGACTTAGCTAGAGGTACCTATTTGAGATATTTCAGCATGCTCCTCGATAAAAATAACAAGCCCGAGACTCCTAATTGTGTATTGAAAATACTTAAGACTATGGAAAAGCGGCAAAAGAAGTGCCTTTAACTTTGAAATTCCAACCATTTGGCAAGAATCAAAAAAAACTCTAGACTATTGTCATTTTTGTAGTGTTAAAAAATATTACTCAGTTCACTAGAAGTACCTATTTGCGATATCTCGGCATGCTCCTGTATAAAAATGACAAGCCCGAGGCTCCTAATTGTGTTTGATAATCGCGTACTGAATACTAAAGACTATGGCAGCAAAAGAAGTGCCTTTAAATTTGAAATTCCAACTATTTGGCAAGAACCAAAAAAACCTCTAGACTATTTTTGTAGTACTGATATAAAGGGCATGAATAGAAAAACTCAAGCTAAATGGGAGATCCAAGTGCTACGTCTGTTCCCGTCCAGTATTTAATTGACATCCCAGTACCGTCTGTTTCAATTACTGACAATATCCAAACCCTTAGTACAAGATGATTTAGAATCAGGATCATAACAAAATTATACTGACTTTGAAAGCTTATCAGACGATAAAGCCCAACGCTTTTCGCAGAATGAGCTGGATGATCATATAAGAGATTTCAATCTTTCTAAATAAGTCTCTGAAGTGTTGGCATCACGACTGAAAGAAAAAAAATCCTAAAGATTACTATTTTATAGGGAGAAAGAAGGCAATCATACTCTTTGTTCAGAAAAGTTTGTTGATAAAAATGGATTTGATACAATATCAAACAAGTTACTGGTGTTTATTCATTGACAGTTCAAAACCAAGTCTTAAATTCATTTTGTTACATAACGGAAATAAATAGACCGGGATTACCATTGCTCACACTACAGAGTTAAAGGAAAAATATTGTAGCACTCATCACTTTTAATTAAGCATCATGAACAGGAGTGGGTTGTATTGATTTAAAGATAGTGAAAATTCTTCTCGATCACCAAAATGGTATTACACTAAGTTTCGCTGTTATATATGTCTCTGCGACAGTAAAACTAAACAAGAACATCGAGTAAGAAAAAAATTACCCGAACTTTCTTGGAAATCCAAAATCAGAAAATTATATTACATTGAACCAGTAGAAAACCTATACTTTTACATTTAAAAAAAAAGGATGTAATATGTGAGTAAAACTCCACTTGTTCCATAATCACCACGACAGGTGTCTCGAAAATGGTCAAAATGGACGAGTTCTGAGCGAGAAGTATGGAGAACGTACGCATCAGGATTTACATGTCGTGGATGAGTGTTATCACTATAGACCGGACGTACAGGGTCGAAATTACGACGGACGAAAGAAATAATGTATAACATCACGCAGTTACGGAATAGCAGTATTCATATGGTGAACTGCAACTCTGTTGTCGCGTAAACGGCCAACAAAAAAGACGATTTTACTATTAAATTCCTTTCTTCATGGGCGTAGGTAGAAGCGTGAGAAGTTTTTAAAATTAATTCTATTTACCTTATATTTCGTAAGATAAATAAAGGGAGTTAGTTTCGTTTTTCATTGTTTTGACTGTTAATTAAGTACTTCGTAATTTATGTAATTGTTCCTGTTTAAAACCCTGTCACTGAATCTACTTCTCCCAATTATCTTAACGTAAGTGTGCACTGGCCTTCGGCAAGTTTCAACAACATACGCATTCATTTTTAGTTATCATTTATTTAGATCTAGAGCAGCGATGCACATATCGCGGCACGCGGGCCGCATGCGACCCACTGTCGATATTTATGCGGCCCGCCCACGAATTTTAAAAACTGTTCGAAAAACTACAAAAGTAGGTAAAAAACCATTCAAATCAATATTTCTTAACTTTTTATTTTATTCTAACTTTTGTAATTGTTAGTAAGATATGCATCTTTAAGTACATACACTACTTTCTTGTTCAGGTTTACTACGTAGGACAGGATACTCCTCGTCGTTCCAAGCATATTGTTATGAGACTAGAAATATGTCGAACCAACTAGATTACTCGACGATTCGCGAAACACGTCAGTATTATTCCCGAACAATGTGGAAGGTTCTCGATGTTAGGTCACTCGTATAAATACAACGCATCGCCCGTTATCGGGGCAGTTAATTTTTAACTACGGACAAGAGAACGTTATATAGTTTGAATTATAATCTGTGAAGAATAGATATTTCATCGCTCGAACTTGGCATCTACGTACCTACGTAACAATATACTATCAATTTTGATATGGATAAACCAGGTCCCAGTAAAAAACGTAGCCGTAAGGTTGAAGATGAAAATCGACAATTCAAGACATTTGGACCGAAAAATACTTTTTATTTCATCGCATAATAAATTGTCTGTTTAATATGCAAGAGTAGTGTTTCTATTCCGAAGGAATATAATGTGAAAAGGCGCTATGAAACCCAGCTTCATACTTTTACCAAATTAACCGGCGAAAATCGAACGCAAACAATTTCCACTTTACAACTGGAACTAATAGCTCAGCAAGCTATGTTTACAAAACCAATTCAAGATGCTGAAACAGCTACTGAAGTTAGCTATGAAATATCTCGAATAATAGCGAAAACTTGTCTGGTGAGTTTGTTAAGCAGTGTTTAGATATCGCCGCAAAAATATGTGCCCGAAAGATGCAAAGAAGTTTGAGAAAATTCAACTAAACCGGATGACTGTTCAAAGAAGAATTACCACATTAGCAGCTAATATAGAAGAGCAATTGGCTACGAAATCGAAAAGTTTTGAGTATTTTTCTATAGCATTCGACGAATCTACAGATATAACTTCCACTGCTCAACTCTTAATATTTTTACGAGGTGTAACGCAAAATTTTGAAGTGAGTGAAGAACTGATTGGTATGAGTTCCAAGGGTAGTGACATGCTCAAAGCTCTTCTGGAAAAATGTTCTATAATGGATTTGGATTTAACGAAATTATCTGGTATTACGACTGACGGAGCACCTTCAATGGTTGGAGGTAAACCTGGGATAATAACTATGTTAAAAAAGTATTTACAAACTAAAAACATAGATACCAAGGAATTATTGGAGTTTCATTGCATTATACATCAAGAGGCCCTCTGTTCAAAATTATTGGGATTTGAAAATGTGATGAAAGTTGTAGTACCTACTGTAAACTTTATAAAATCACGAGGTCTCAATCACCGACAATTCAAACAATTTCTCGAGGATATTGAAAGCCTCTCCTGTTTTACACCGAAGTAAGGTGGCTAAGTCGTGGGTTGACACTAGAGCAGTTTCTTAATTTGATTCAAGAAATCAAAATATTTCTAGTGGAAAAGAAAAAGGACATATCCGAACTCGACAACCCTGATTGGCTGTGTGACTTAGTGTTCTGTCACACAGCCTGTGCATCCCTGATCTAGAACATTGTTTATGTCACTTTTTCAGATATGATATGGAATAACGTCGAGAATGGCATCGTGAAAAAATGGCGAATTGGATTAAGGGACATACTGATTGTATGTTCTTCATTGTCGGTGATTCCGAAATTTATTGCAAAGTCTGTAAAATATCGTTACAGAATGCCAAAAAATCGCACGTACAACGTCACTTAGCATCGCTAAAATATACACAGAAATTGGACCCGTTGAAAGCTGACAATTTTTACGAAGAACTCTGTGAAACTGTAATGGCGCCTAATATCCCATTAAATAAACTTGACAAACACAGTTTGAAAACATTTCTCCAAAAATATACTGGTCGAAATGTTCCTGATAAATCCACCTTACGCAAATATCAAGTTTCTAAGCGCTTCAGTAATGCATTAAAAGACATCTTTCAAATCAATACCTATGGATAGGTGCCGACGAAACTGTCGATATATTAAGACGCTCCGTGGTAAATGTTGTAGCTGGTGTACTACATCCAACTATTCCATATAACGCATATGTAATATAGCATCTAAAGTTATAAATACATTTGATGCGGAAACAGTTGCTACAACCATTGACGAGAATTTAGTTTGTTTGTTAGTGACAGTGCCGCATATATGTTAAAAACAGGCAGACTATTAAAAGAAACATATCCCCATATGCTGCACATTACTTGTGTAGCATATACTCTCCACAGAACCTGTAAATATATCAGAGACACCTATCCGGAAGTTGATAGACTTGTATCCGCTTTTAAAAAAGTTTTCAGAGAAGCACCATTAAAAATACCTCTTTACCCTGAAAAACTTCTATCTTTGTCACTCCCTCTTTCGCCAGTAATAACTAGATGAGGAACATAATTGGAAGCTACTAGCTTTTATGCAGGGAATTTCGATAGTTTCGTTCTATGTTTAAAAGACGGTGCTCGAAGTATTTCTGAGTGCAAAAAACTTCCACAGATCTTAAATTTAAAGAATCAGTTGTTATTCCTTCAGGAACACTTTGGGAATTTGCCTAACCTAATCGCATACTTTGAAAATCGAAATCTCAAATTAAAAGAAGGATTAACCACATTAGATGTGGCTATTAATAATTCCAAGTGACTTCGGATGTGGCCTTCGGCAAAAGTTAGACGCAGTTTTTAATAGAAATCCAGATTTAATAACATTGCGGCAATTGTGGGATAATGACACAAAATCTAACTGCTAAATACGTTGAAATAAAAGAATATTTTCAGTACGCACCTATAACCAGCTGCCACGTAGAAAGGACGTTTTCTATCTGCAAGGATGTACTTCATTCAAAGAGAACAAATCTTACAGAAGAGAACCTTGAGAAAGTATTGCTAGTAAATATTAATACTCCTTTACTCGACTTGAACTACAAAATGAACAAATAATAAGGTATTTAGTATTTTACAGATCACCACCCACTTGTCATCCAATTATATAAATAAAATTACTTCCTCTTTAAAAATACTACATTTCAATAGTGCGCCCATACATGTGCATACATGTTTTTTCTTTTCTAAACATAGGTTACCTGTAGCTCAAAATTTTGATGTGATAAACAAAATCGACTTGTATATTTGAAATGAACATACAGTAGAGTCTCGATATAGTGAACTAATTAATGCATGGCTTTATCACTCCACCGAGGTTGTTCACTATTTGGAGTGCAGTTAAGAACGCTCAATAGGAATACTTACAAGGTGTTTATTACTTTATTAACTTAACACTTCATATTTTAATGCTTAAACCTTATAATAAAATAAAAAAATGAATAGCAGTAATAGTGCTTAATAACTATGTAATACAGTAGAAAAAAAAATACATATGCAAAATTAAGTTAGTCAGTGGATTGAAAGAAATCTGTTACTTTTGTTTGCTTTGTTGGCTTATTGTACATTTTTTGAACCAACTTAGTTCTCAAATGTTGAAGGGCAATTACACGAGAATATTCTATTTCATTTGGGTTTTCTTCAGCCCACTGAAAAACCGTATTCAAAGATTTCAGTGCTTCATCAGTGGAAATCAACTTGTCAGTCACAGTTTCATCGTCATCACCAACGCTGTCTTCATTTTCAATTTCAGTTGTGACTTCATCTTTCTCATTTTCTAACTGACGGTCCTCATTCCAAACTTGAACATCATGTCGATCATAAACCTGTAAATTAATTTTAAGAACCTATGCAAGTAAATATGCATTTAATATTTTTACTTCAGAGTTTATGAGGTTTAAGATATTCATAACTTCAGACTGTGCATATTCTGGATCTTCATCATTCAATCGTAACTTTAAAACACTTAACGGAATGTTTTCTTCTTCATCATCATAATCGTTTGTTTCTGGTAATATGTTATGCCAACATTTTCTAATTACTGTTGGGTTTAATTTTTCCCAGGCCAAATTCAAGTTTATAAGAGCATCTCTTAGAGTTACGGCATAGGTTGGATCAATGGGGTGACGTTCGGTGGCATATACATTACCGTAATGCATTCATCAATGTTATTAAGTTCTTCTACTGGTGGATGGCTTGGAGCATTGTCTAACAATAATAATGCTCTTATTGGCAAACCTTGACTTTCTAAAAACTCTTTTACCTAAAACTGCATGTGAAGACGCTGCATAAAAACATCTGCAAACTTACCTCAGGAATAGATTTGTTTTTAAACCAACGTTTAAAAATCTCTGCTGTCATCCACGCTGTTTTGGAATGGTCATAATTAACAGGACGATTGAAGTTTTTGAGTGTTCGAGGATTCTTAGCTTTTCCTATGACTAGCAACTTGACTTTGTGTTTTCCAGAGGCATTCGTACAAGCTAAGAATGTTACTCTTTGTTTTTCTGCTTTTCTTCCAGGAGCTGTTTTTTCTAACGACGAGACATAAGTTTTATCAGGTAAGAGTTTCCAGTATAAACCTGACTCATCCGCATTATATATTTGTTCTAAATTAAGTTGAAGTTCTGTTATTTTTTCGGATAATTTTTCTTTAAATGGAGCGATTAGTTCTGGCTGGGATGACAGTTTCTCCCCAGCAAGTTTTAAAAACCTTATGCCGTAGCGTTTTTTAAATTTCTGCAGCCAACCGTTGCTTGCATGAAAGGAACTTGTGTAAAATTTTGGATGAAGCACCTTTGCCTTCTCTTTAAGGATCTCTCCGGTTATAATCGTGTGTCGTTCTCTTTGTTTCAAAAACCACTTGTAAAGAGCTTTTTCCATTTTTTGATAAACCGATAGTTTTAACGTTTTTCTTTTTCCGGGCCCACTAAACGTACTATCAATCGTTTTCAAAATCATACGCCTTTTGTTTCTTATCGAAGTTATTGTCGATTTAGCAACTCCATATTTCCTGGATAATAGTACAGATGCAACACCCTGTTGCAATGATTCTAAGATTTCTGCCTTTTCTTCCAATGTTAGATGCTTCCTTTTAGCGTGAGACATTTGGAAAACATAAACACAATGTACACTTCACAGTACGTCTTCGTAATTGTTAACTTGTATTACAAAAATATTCACTGCAATACACCGAAACTCCCCGAGTAACTGCTAAATCTGAACTGCGGAATAAACGCATTACACATACGTACGCCTTTACGCTTTCCGGGGAAGTCCCTGTGTATGTGCTTGTGCAACTCACTCTAGCGAGGTACAATTTGTTCACTATTTCGAGGCCAATACTAATATTTCACTGTTCACTGCAGTGGATAGTTCACTATATGGTGTGTTCACTATATCGAGACTCTACTGTATTATCAATAGTCAGCAACCGCCAAATATTGTGGAATGTAAAGTAATATTCCAGTCTGTGTGACTCCACTCAAATACAAAATATACACAAGATCGCAAAATGATGAATACAACATATCAATTTCGAACGATATATAAAATATCAGGAAATAATTCATAAAAAACGATAAATTGGACATTCAACTAAATTAATTTGAACGGCATCTACAATGAAGTACAACTTGTTTGGTTATTACCCAATCAAAGCGTAGATAACAACTTTTATCTCGTTTGACATTCTAATACGTAGTATAATTATCTATGATTATGAGTAATTTTAGTCGTTCTATTTCGAATAACGTATAGTTTTTGAACGTTTTAATTAAACAGAGAGCATAACGTCAATCTACGGATGGATTTCGGTTGGTGATAATTCAGATAATCAAGATTAGAATTAGAAAGGAAACTCCGTACACTGTCATACAAAAATGTTCACAGACTTGTCGACTGTCTCGAAGTGAACGTTTGAATAAAATTATGAATATACTGAATTTTACCATAATTTCCCGCTAAATATAAATATGGCCATCGTATCCACCACTATGCACACTTGCTTAAATATGAAAAATGTTCTTATACCTATTTCGAATATATTCGAATGGATCCAGACATTTGCTGAGCGTTGTATGTAACAATAGTTATTAATGGACAACTCTCGGGAGTCTCAAGACTGTTCTTGAATATAATACGTATTTTACTGCCGTTAAGTCGCACCTACTATATACTGTAATAAATACAAAGGAAACAGAATGAAATCATTACTATCTATTCATTGTCCACACCCAAAATTAACACCTGCTGGAGAAACATGTGGACGTGAAAACAGCCATGTCATGAGTTCCCTTACGTACAAATTAAATCCAATCAAAGCCGAATATTGTGCTATGTGAAGTACTTGCTATTACAGAATCAATAATTTAAGCTAAACTATTTATTGCTCTCTGTTAGATCAGTTATTTGAAACAGTACAAATAGAAAATACACGTGACATTACAATTCTGGATATTTAATAGATACTGCCAATTTTTAAGAGTGAATTTAGAATTAGATTAAAGCACCAACAATGTAATTATAATGTTGCAGGAATTAAACTTGAACCAAAAATATGAAATTTGGCCAATTATCTATTATTAACAAATATTTACACGCGAATATAATGTGTTAAGATATACAATATTTATTTTTGTTATAAAATACTATACTGATATGTACATTTCGTCAGTTTGAAGGTAAAACTCACTGTACGTGACATCGCCACAAAATGTATATAATAAATTATTACTCCTTCTTGCTTCTTTATTTTAAAAAATACATCATTTGGTGATTGCGTCAATACACGATAGAGTGATTGGGAGAAAAATTATCAGAAAGTCTCACTTGTTGTTACAAATACAAATATTAGAGATGAATTTAACAAAACTTTCAGCAAATGTCAACAAGCCGTGCGTATTGGCAGTTATAGAAAAATGAATAAATATTACATACACGGAATGAGAAAACAAAAACAAATCAGTACCATTTTGAAATTAAATAACGAAATAACAAAAAAGTGCTCGGATTGTCACTTTGACTTTCTTATCTAATAATAGAGTATTGTGGTTATGAACATTTTCAACCTGAAGATTTTTGCAGATCTCTACGTTTCAAGGTCCCCTGATTGCGAAAAAATGGTATTTGTACGGGGTACGATTGCAATGTTCGACCATTATCAAGTTCATTATTATTAATACACAAATTGCATCTCTTCACAATAGAATTTGTAGCATTGCGTACTTTACGCCCATCGATGTTATTAAAAGCAACTAAGACAGCTTCTCTTAAATCGTCAATTGTTTCATATGTTCTTTCGTATATTGTGTCCTTTAGTACACCCCACAAGAAAAAATCCAAAACTGATAAATCAGGGGATCTAGCCGGCCATTCAAATTTAAATAATTTCTAACATTCAGTTGATTGTGCGGAGGTGCTCCGTCATGTTGAAACCATGCAGCATTGCTCGGGTTCTTAAATTTAAATTATCTAACACTTCCTCGAAATCTTGTTGTAAAAAATTAAGATAACGATTGCCAGTTAGTGATCCATCAAAAATAAAAGGAGGAAGAACAGTTGATCTTATAACACCACACCAAACATTAAACCCAAATTTAATTTGTGGTCTCCTATGTTCAACGTGAAGTGGATTTGCTTGAGACCATATGTGCTCATTGTGCCTATTAAACATTCCACAATTTGTGAAACGAGATTCATCAGTCCATAATATTTTCATTGAAAAGTGTGGATCGTTTTGACACTCATCTTTATACCATCTACAGAAAGCTATTCGTCTGATGTTATCACCTTCATGTAAAGTTTGTGATACTGATAATTTGTAGGGACGAAATTTATGCTTCTTCAACACTCTGACAATAGTGCGTTGAGAGGAGCCCATTTCTGTTGAAATTTGTCAGGTCGATGTAGATGGATTCTGAGCGACACATGGCTAATATGTTTATTTCTCTATCTTCATCCATCCCTTTTTTTGATTTTGATTTAACGAACGAACCATAATCTGCTAAATTATCCCATAATCTCTTAAAAGTAGGTAGCGACGGCTGACGTCGATCAAAATAATTTTCAAAATAAACTTCAGCAGCTCTAGCAGAATTTTTCTGGCACTGAATGTAACATTCAACCATATCACGCTTTTCTACGTTAGAAAATTCTATAGCCAATGCATACTTATGATTAACGGCCGTTTGCACCGCTTATAGTTAAGTTACAATTAAATTAATTAATAGTTAATTGTCAATGTTTGACAATTAACTTGACTTAAAAGTAAAAATTAGCTCTCACTTCTGTGACTCAACGTAAAAGCGATGTTAGTATATTTATCTCGACTGCTCCAACAAACACTATTGTAACTCAGATTTTTCGTTTTTTGAATTACAAAACACCAAACATTTTTTTTTAAAAGTTTATATCTTATAAAGTGAACAATCATAGAAATGTCTATATCCTCTTTATTTTTTAAAATAACCATATCAAACCTTATATCATTGTAATCAGCAAAAAATAATCTTTTTAATGATGTCAAAACCAACTATGGTTTCCATTTAAAAAAATACAAGTTTGTGTCATAACTCGATAATGGTGAACGAAAAAAAAATATTAGCTACATAGTTTTATTTGGCGTAAAATTATCTAAAACTTTTGTCTGAACACTTTTTCTCTAAAATTACTATTAACGATGCTAAGCATGTTTAAAGAAAATCGTAAAATTTAGTTTTCTTTGAATATCTAATAAGCCATGAAAGTTATCGGAGAAACAAAAGCAGTTTTAAATCAAACTCGTAAAACTGCGCATCTTTCCCCATTTAAGCGTTTTTCTATCTCCAATAGTTTCTGATATCCCAATGCTAAACATTCAAAAAAACTCACCCTGTATAATGCACCTTTCTAAGTATTTAAAAGCCATTAATGTTCTAAGTCACACTTTAAGAATTCTTCTATTGAATAAAAACTGTGATAACTTAAAATATCCTCCACTGTTTTTATGAATAATTTGTCCCTCTCTTCAAGATGGTTCTTGATTTTGTTATACAGTATTAATCAGAAGAGCAAATTAGTTTTTGAGCTAAATTGGTAAACGGAAAGCAGCACTTTCCTTCCACACGAAACATATTTTCTGAATATCTGGTCAACTGTTAGTTTCATTAAAATCTATAAAAATACAACTTTTTTTCAAAATTCGGACCGGAAAAAACACGTTTACTCTAATTCAAAGACAGTTCTTTCCAAATATATATTGTATATACATATATAGATTTATTAAGAATACAGAAGTATTTAAAGACTTGGAACAGCTTTTGTATAAACTTTTTTTAAAATTCTGACCTACTTAAGTAACATTTTTCCTCTTAATGGACAGCTTTTTCTGGCAAATATGTTGCGACATATACGAGGTAGGCGCCAAAAATTCTCGGCCTGACAGGCTTATACAGGTTCAAACGTGTTCGAACTCCGTCACGTTATGCATACACATACGCGAGGTGTACACTATAAATATGACGGTTCGAAGCCAAGTAGTTTTTAGCAACCAACCAACCAACGTGACTAGTGCACGAAAATATCTGCAGTAACGAAAATTGAGTACCGCGCGGTCATTAAAATTTTAACAAAAGAAGGGCAAGTTAGGGGAGATTACATTGAAAAATAAAAATTCTTATATTGTTCCAAGTGTCTTTTTTGTATATCAGGCCGAGAATTTATGTCGCCTACCTCGTATAAGAATTCTCGAAGATTTAAAAAAACAATGAAATTATTTAAAATCTTATTTGGAACCACTTGTGGATAAACTTTTTTAAAAATTTCGGACCGCACAGGTGCACGTGTATTGTTCACAGCAATTTATTTGTCTTTGAAAAGGGCAAAAAGTGACTTTGTTATTGTTACTTTAGACATTACACCTCAAAACTATGGAAACTGCAATCTCAAAGAAATATGGGTTAACACGCCTTTAAGTGTTGTATCTATTGTATGGCTTACACCCTGAGTGGAGTTGTGTCACTTGTTGAAGCTTTCTAGATCTCAATTCTTGGGTATGATCACCCCCCCCCCTATAATTTCTTGATTTCTTTAAATACAAGGACAAGTTTTTGTGTTCGAGAAAGAGTATCTGATACAACCAATTTTATAATTCTTCATGATCATCGGGGCATGACTACGGTCAGAGTAAGATGGGTGCCGAGAATGCTCACGTCGCCGCAAAATCAACAGCGCGTGAAATGTGAAATTTTCCCGCACGTCTTTTATATTATGAAATATGCTCAAAATGCTGTCCTTTAACTTCTTGACAGTAATGAATTCGACAAAAATCTGCAAGGTGTTCATCAAGGTATGAGGAGAAATCATGGCAATCTCATTTCTTATTCGTTCTTGCAAATCTGCGATATTTAATGGTCTGTTTAAATAAACTCGATTTTTTAAATGACCCCACAAGAAAAAATCATGTAGGGTCAAATCAGGTGACCTAGCTGGCCGTTCAATGGTTCCCCTCCGTCCTATCCATCTATCAGGAAACGTTTGGTTTAAATAGTAACGTACTACACGACCGAAATGGGGCGGTGCTCCGTCTTGTTGAAACCATATGGTGCCTGCTGGTATATTTCGGTTATTGTAGTTTGGGAAGATTTCTCTGAACCCGGGAACAATGTTTTGTTGTAAAAGTTGTAAGTATCTTTGAGATGTTAAATTACCATTAATTAAAAAAGGATCAATAATATTCCGAGTAATAATTCCACAACGAACATTAATTTTATGGGGATACTGCGTATGAACTTGCTCCATCCAGTGCGGATTTCTGTCAGACCAATACCTAATGTTATGACGGCTAACATTCCCATTTAAACAAAAAGTTGATTCATCAGAGAAGAGAATGTGATTAATAAAGTTACCAACTTGATTTATTTTGTTCATCATTGTTTCACAAAATTCGATTCTGCGGTCAAAATCAAAATCTTCTTCACTCAGTTCCTGTAACAGGTGGATTTTGTAGGAATGATATTTTTCGCGTTTCATTATATTGTGTATAGATCTTCTACTCATATTATGATTTAGAGCCAACTGGTGTAAATAGAGCCAACTGGTGTAAAGAAGTTTTTGGATTTTCTTCCACATCTAATATAATATTCAAAGAATCTTCTTCGTTTGTAACAGCTTTCGGTCGTCCGGGTTTTATAGAATTCTTTGTGCTTCCAGTTTCATTGAATCTTCTTAAAGCTTTTGAAACCGTTGTTCCAGAGATCGACTGTCGATTGGGATGTATTTCATTAAAAAGAGTTACGACCTCAGCACAACTTCGTCTTCTATCGCCATATCCAACCATCATCACGATTTCTATATGCTCCCTTTCACTTAAATGCACCATTTTTAAACTAATTATATGACATAAGCATATTTTTTGAATATAATGCAAATGACAGAACACTAATGGCAGCATTTTCAAAGCCAACTTACTTTTACTTTTCTTCAAATTCGAATTCGTAAAAACAAAAAAAAAAGCAGTTTTTATGCAAATTAAGGCAGGCATGTGTTACACCGCGGAATAGAAATGAGCACCCTTTTCAAATATGTTACATTTAACCCCTCGTGCTATTTAAAAAACATCAAGTTAGCCTTGTATCTACAAAACGAATGACTATGTAAAACTGGAGAACATCTTAAATAATGTAGTCTAAATCCTTCTAACCGTGTGCCAAATTTCAGCGAGTTCCAATAAACCCTTTTCAAAATATTTAGCTGTATCCATACATAATTGCAACCCTGTACATACGAAAGTAACGTTATGTATCAAAAACGTAAAGAAGCTTTTACAGACCGATATATTAGCCGAGGATTAGGCAAATACTTTAGCACCGTAAAAGTCAATGATGGTCGCCATACATACACTATTTTGTGCACAAACTATATGTTTACCTTATATCAAGCTGCTGTATTTACACTTGAAATAGGTTACCGCAGTAACAGCAGTAAACAAGGGTTTCCATTTCAACTATGCGATTTGATTGTGCAAATTTTTCTAAGCATGCTTGATATGAGAAAAAGTTGCTGGCTTGCGAAGCTGATATAAGCGGGGTGGCTAAAACGGTAAGAAGCTATAACCTGATATGCTTGATATGAGAAAAAGTTGCTGGCTTGCGAAGCTGATATAAGCGGGGTGGCTAAAACGGTAAGAAGCTATAACCTGATGAGTGAAAAATCGAATTACATTTCCCAGAAAACTTATTGTGAGTACATTAAATGAACTGTAATGTGGATCACTAACTAACCGGACTATTTGGTTACTCGAAAAAAAAATTCGAGTGCTATACAAAACTTATTTGATGCTTAAGATGAACATCAACTTGAAAATATTTTTCATCAAAATTTGCAGTTTTCCCTGCAGGTTGCTTTAATTTTCGAAATGGGAGGGGGCATGTCATCGCTAAGACCTTGCAAGCCTCGACAGTCGGGATATTCAATACTTACAATCGCCGCTGCTAATTATTAATAAGATAAATACAGTTTTCCTTGCAGGTTGCTTTAATTTTGGAAATGGAGGGGGCATGTCATCGCCAAGACCTTGCAAGCCTCGAAAGTCGTGATATTCAATACTTACTAAAAGTTTGCCAAATATGCATGCAATATGCACTTAAAAAATCCCTAAATATGCACTTACAATATGCATATGCACTTATGATGTGCATTTATTTATTACGTTTTAGGAAATTAAAATTCATTTGTCGTATTTACAAATTGTATATTTATTTATTACAATAAATTGTCGTATTTACAAATTATATATTTATTTATTACAATAAATAACCATATATTTCTTTAATTTTATTTCTTGCGTAGAGCTGAGGAATTGGGTACATAATTGGGTTTATCATCGACTTTGCAATAAGTTTTCAGGAATTCTTGAAATATCGGATTGTCCAATTTATGTAAAGGAATATTACAACCCACAAAAAGATTACACATATCTTTGGAAAATGCTTCTTGTGGATTCTTCGAATTATTGAGAAAACTTTGCTCCAAAAGTTGCAGCCGCGGTTTATTCAAATTTTCAGAAACCCTGTTCTGATGAAATGTTGTGTTCAAACGTTGCACTACTTGAAATTTCTGCTGGCAGGTAATCTGTGTAACAAATATATATTTTTAACATTCAGTTATAATAATTATTATTAATTACTATATTACTACAAAAACTAGAAAAATAAATTGTCTGGTTTTGTAAAGTTCTCCAGTTGTTTAAATTTGATTGATTTTCGTTATTTTGGTGTTTATGACAAAGAAATATTACAAAGATATATTAGCTCTAAAGAACATAAAATTAAACATATAATAATTTTATATGAAATTGTTTCATTATATTTATAAACACAAAAAAAATTCTCATAATTGTAGAACTTGTTATTGACAAAATATTTCAAAATTCAACTTACCCTTTTGTAGCAGTGTGCACAAAACACTTTCTTCGTCAATAATTTTTAGTGCACTGCAATCAATTATCCAATTTTTTTATTAGAGATGACTTCGCTTTAGCTATCTTCGGCATTTTCAAGACTTTTTAATTCACTTTTGTTTCACCAAATTGCACAGACCTTAACATGTTTACGAATGAACAAACTATGAAGGAAATTCTTTCTTTTTCTTATATTGATATTAGTCGTACGGTATAATATACCTGCATTAATACCTACATTTCTGAAAAGGATTTCTTACGTAAGTTCTAATGGCCCTGTAAACCGATTATCAGTAGAGTTAAATCCTATTTTTGGGAAAGTCCATCTCATTATTAATGAGATGGACTTTTAATGAGTCATTAATGCAAAGTTGAAGGAATGCAATCCCTTCACGTTTACACAAACAAATTAAATATCATTAAATATCAGATTTTATTATGGTTCTTATGAAAATGGTGAATATATGCATAAATATGCAAAATAATTATGATATATGTACGTGCATATGCAGTTATGGTAAAGTGTCCAAATATGCATTATATGCACTAAAAAAATGGTAAAAAACGTATTCTGAGGGTGGAAAATGGATAAGTACACAGTATAGAAGGGATATACCAAAAAACAACAAATATGCATTTTGCATAAAATCCAGTCTCTAATAATAAGACAAATACAGTATTCAGTGGCGTCGATGACCACAAAACGCCAAACCGTTCAGAATTCTATAAAAAAATATACTTCTGGCAAAAAATCTAAAAAAACCTCTCTGATTTATATGCAAGACTCGTTTCCATGATGATCAGCTAGATTACTTGTAAATGCAGGGGGAGGTTGCCGAGCAATACATTTGAAAATTCAGCTTAGAATAGACGAAGGCTTGCTGAAAAGATTTGTTACAGGGAGGGAGACATTTCGTCAGCAGTTTGAGAATTTGCCACCTGAGATGGTGCTTGAATGTACAGCTAATGTAAAAATCTCAAATAGTGCTCGATTTATTAGTAGTAAACATGACAAATTGCTAAACTATGTTATAAATGTTCCAAAATATTTAGAGTCAGTTTCTTTTCATTGTTGATAGGTTTGAAATATTAAGACCAAATTAAGTTTCACAAGAAACAGGACTAATGTTTAATTGACATTTCTTTTTACCCGGCGGACCGTAAACACATGTTTATGTTCAGGTAAGTCAGACAATAATAGTATAATTATTATATATAAGTGCACAGAAAGAGAATGTATGGTATGGCCACGACCTGATGAACCACGTCTACTAAAGGCTAGGCATCCATCAGATACAAAAATACGTTAGACTATTGCATTACAATACAGCTGCATACACCGCTGCTACTGCTCAAGATGCACTTTGCGGCTGCGGCTTTCGATAATTGGTAATTAAGTAACAGAAAAAATACAATAAAGAGATCTATCTTCACTACATACAAAAAGTATACCTTTCAATATAGTTTATCACTGCCAATAAATATTTTTTTAAATTATATCTAATATATAACATTCTCGTGTCAGTGTTTGTCCCGAAACTCCTCCAAAACGGCTTGACCGATTCTTATGAAATTTTGTGTGCATATTCAGCAGGTCTGAGAATAGGACGTAAACTATTTTTCATACCCCTAAGTGATAAGGGTGGTCCACCCCAATAAATTTTTGTTTGTTTTTTTGAACAAAATTTTGTGTTTTATTTTTTTTATGATTCGGCATTAAAAAATACATACAACCCTAAATTTTCACCCTTCTACCACCAACCCCTATTTTTTAATAGCGATATTAGTACTTTAATAATTTTCTACTCTCGACGGTCGATAATTGATCAGTTACCACTCGATCAGTTATTCCCACCAGGCGTCTACCGGTGTCACTTCTCACCCCGTAAGCAGCACAGATTAGGGATGAGAACAAAGCCGGTCTCCTGTATTTCTCACACAATAAGCTTTCTCTCACTCACTAAAGTTTAGGGCCTAAACTGTTTTCGGCCATTATTATCGATTGTGCGTCGATCGTAGCAGTGACGCTTATACTTATTATTGTACTTTCTCAGTGCAACTCTCATATTAAGTATATTCTCATCAAGGCCAAACGATGTCTGTTTGTGGCTTAGATTTGGGCACACCGTGTTTTTCACACGGACAATTATATGTGGCATGTTATCGCGTGGGTAAACCATCCAGTTTGTTTGTGTGGACTAAAGATGGACTCACTAAAAATATCGTACACTCCATTACACTAAGAGACTGCTAAATTTTATTTTTTAATTGTCATTATTTGTGATAGAGATGTAATAAGAAATTTATTAGTTAAGATAATAAAAGTAGGACAATGAATTCAAAAAATGAATGTTTGGTGTTTTGTTATTTTTAAAGGCCGTCATCGTTCACAGCGCTCCATTCCTCTTTCAGTCATATACCACATCCTCACACACACTTACAATAAGTTACTTATTTTTTTTTAGACTACCAAAATATTCACTAGAAATAATTTATATGGCAAAACAACGTTTGCCGGGTCAGCTAGTAATTTATATAAACAATGTTCACTTTTATACACAAAAGAATTAGGTAGAATTAAGGTATGATTCCGACAATTCCAGCTAATTATGCCCGGTCAAATCTTAATTATCTTTTCCACAAGTTAACAACAAGAAAGAAACAATAATATGGATACAGTATTCTTATGGTGTATTTTAATTATTTTCCCACATACAGTTAACGAGCTTATTACAATACAATATCTACATTGTGTCTTAAAAGAAAAAGAAAACTTCCATAATTTTTTGTTGCCATATTTATAGTAATTATAACATGTAATTTATTCCTTAATTATGTGTTAGCGTGAGCGTGTAGGACGTCTGACTCAATTCAAATATGGAATAAAATTAACATCAGATCACCCACGCGACCAGCTGAGTTACATAACTCCTATAATTAAAATCACATGGCAGTAATGTCAGGTATCCCAGCGCTATTGTGATAATTACCATAGCCTTGAAGATATATGAATCCGTTGTTACCTCTGAATGTAATCAGAAACAATCCAATTTTTGCAATTAATTAATAAGTGCTTTAGAATTTTTTTATTATGTTAGTAACATATTTAGGTATATAATAGATGTTAATCTATGACAAAAGTTTAATTCGTACATATTACAATTTTCTTATAATTCTATGTTTTTATATAAACACGCCAACAAAAAAATATGGATCAACTGACCAATACTATTAAACATCTCAAGTTAAAGCTACACACAAACCAATTCACAGTATGAAAACAACAGAAGAGCGGTTCGTTCGTAAATAGATACTAAATTTAAATATGCGCGACTTGTGCAAAAATTGTGTATGATGATTTAAACAATGGAGACTGCAATTATCATCATTGCAATACATTCTTTATAATAAATATTTTGTAGACGTTATATTAAATTTACAAAAATGGACATAACTTCGAACGACAATCTATTGTTAATGCATTTTTCGAACTGTTGCTGAGATTTTCCAGCATTCTACTAGAATGAACCATGTTCTATCAATAACCAGTTCAGTTCATACATGTGAAACATTTTTCTGAAAATGTTTGCCATCAAGTCACTCAAGAATAAATTAACATATGGTTCTCATGAAATGACCAGTTTCTTTTTTATTAAAGTTTGTGCCGCGAAACCGTTATTAATTAATATTATTCCTGAGATACATCTAACTATAGATAGACCAAATTCTATACTAATAAATTAATCGAACGTGTTTTGAGTCCGCTCTTTATAGGTCTATGCATAAATTGTTATTATTGCCCTCACAGCATGTATTCGTTGGTGGTCGATGAACAGTTAAAATCTTTCGACATGTGTTCACATTATTGAGGTTCTTAATGCCCAGGGCCAAGTTAATGTAATATATACAGATTTCTCGAACTTTGTGAATCAAAGGGATTACGACATCTTAATTCAAAAATATAATTGTTTGGGGTCATCGACTCTCTGGATGACACCTTTCAAATCGTTCTTTGTAGCGTTTTTTAAGGTATATAGTGGTTATCCCTTCGCGTTTAATGATATTTAGTCTGGAGTGACGTATGGGTCACACCTCGGGCCTCTTCTTTTCTTAATTTTCACAAATGACATTTTGTAATGCTCGAATATTGACCGATAATATCATGTATTCTTTTTTATAAGATTGCAGAAGGATTGCCTGAAGCTGCTCAGTTGTGTTTCACTAATAAATTGGACATAAACATTTCCTAATATAAGATCATCATTTAATCAATTGTATATAGATATTGCATTGATTTTCAGGAATTAGTCTTTATGATAATGGGATTTGGGTGTTTATATGGACCAGATGCTCTTTCTGCGGACTCTGTTATAGATAATTCCAAGTCTTCTGCTAACACCACTAGACTAAAACCATGGTAGAATTCTATTAGACGTGCTCTTGCAAGTGCTGTTATGCGTCACTTGGTTTGTACCATTTTGTCTACTAAAACTCGAATGGTCGATTAATTTAAATTATATTTTGTAGTGTGGTATGTTCTGCAACAAATACATTAATTAAAACTATTCACATTTTCCAGCTACTCCAGCTACTAACTTCGTCGAGTATTTTAAAAGATCTAAATTTATTCTATATCCTAATTATTGCAAGAACTTACTCGAACAACATTTTTCTAATGACAACATTCCGGCGTTTGCATTGCAATCACTACACGCCTATCCCATAAACACCCTACAGATGTTCGCAACTAATGAAATTTCTCTTTTATAATCTACCTGAGCTATAGATCTAAAAGCACTCAATATTGTTGATGTTTTGAAGGAAACAGAGCGATTTTCCCTTACAAAAGCCAGGCACTCATGATGTGTACTGCCCAGCTTTGCACGACAGTAAAAAAATAAGAGGACATTGAGTACTTTGAGGTGTGTGAAGACATGGCTTAGATCAACTGTGATGTGATACAATGGTCTTTGAATGTTCAGCGTGCACAGAAAATTGATGAAAAGCAACAAGCTTTTCAAAGAAAAGTTCGAATAAAAGATATAAGAAAATTGTGTTGAATCTTTTATATTTTATTTGTAGGTAATGTTACACTTTTGTAAATTTTCATTTCATTTTCGTTGTTGAAAATTTTGCCTATCCCCAGAAAAGTAAATGCCATTTTTACTAGCCTTCAACTTGGCTAAACTTTTTACTCAAAGGTGTAGCATAAAATGTAAAGAACTTGTATTGTTTTTCCGCCTAGTCATTATGGAGACTAATATATCGAAGACCTCGCCCTCCCCTGGCCAAAAATCTTGTTACCACCATGCTTAAAAGTGTTATTTTTATTGTTCATATGTAATAATATTAAATCTCTCATGTCTACGTATCAACATGGTTTCTGTTCGTGGTAGGGTAACTGTATGTAGTTGTGTCGTAGGTACCCAATGTATCAGTCAACTTTATACTTCCGGATTTTTATATTAGTTCGTGAGTAATATAACAGCCTCAAAACGTGGAATTAAAATGCAGAGTGTCTTCTTGCAAAGGAAATATTTTTTTTATTTCGCTATAGCTCGGTTAAAACCTGATGTCACTTGCGTGGATGACAATTTTAAGACAAAAACGGAGCATGAACCGTGAGAGATAGACATAGATTTCGCTACAATGATGGGGAAATGACCGACTTGAAAACATTAGTCGGTATTTAATTTAGTTGCAATTTGTCTATCGTAGTGTATTGCTTTTGATGCCGATGTTTTTGACGCACATGATACATATTTTAGACACGCCTCGCGTATCCTGAGTGCCATCAGATATTAACCGAGCTATACCTGCATTAATAAGTCCTCTAAGACATTTCCAATACAATGAACTTCTTTTGAGTTTCTTTAATTATAAGTTCATTATATACTACATGTTTATAAGTTAAACAGTTTATTTTTTCTTAACAACTATAATTAATGTTCTACTTTTTAGAACACGATTTAATTTCTGAAAATTATCTTGTAGTTTTGAATATATTTCTTTGACAATAAATATTGTATTCTTTACAGTATTTATTATGTTCTATTACAAGAGTACTGGGTAATTAAATTACATCTTATGTGAATGACTAGATTACCAAGGAGTAAGACTATTTTAAAGTTATGGGTAATAAGTAATTTGCTAGGCTCGACTACCATAGTATAATTTTTTGTTTTTCTTGTTAAAGAAATTTATAATCTCTGTATCTACAGTTAATTGCAGCATTTGTAAATTAATGCTGCAATTTTGTAGTAAATTATCTTGTCCATAAATTACCAAAGCGTTTGAAAATTTTGAAAATTGAAATATAAAAATCATCTATCATATAGTAATAATAATTCAATAAAGAAAACCTATTTTAAGAGATAGTCAATTGTTTAATTTTAAAAAAGGGACACCCGGTATAGTAAGTTCAAATACTTCAGTGAAATATAAAAAACTACGAATCTAAACGTTAATATGACGAGCAATAATACATTACTATAATAAATTGACTCTGGAATCATATATAATCGTGTCGATCTTATTATATGAATAGAAAAGATTATTAATAAACTTTATATTGAACATGAATCACGTGTTTTGACGCCATCTGTTAACATTGACTTAAACTTGCACGGCAAAGCGTATGTATAGATATCTGTGGAACTAGGTCCAACGTTAAATTAAGGAAATATGCGCTAGGTGTCTGTCTCTTAACATTTTTAAATTCTTAATAATTATTGGATACATTTTCAAATTAAATTAAATCAATTTAGAGTTCGTGCTTTTAAATAAACATATAAACGTTTCTTAGATTGAATTTCACTAATAATTAGGAGTACGTGAATAGAATGTAGAATTGAAATATACAATAAAACAGATCATAATTGCCAGTAGTTTAAATTTACTGCAATTTGTTATAGTTCTTATATGTTTATTGTTATTTCTTCGATAATACAAATATTAAAAAGAAACGACTTCAATTCTTCAATGGAATATAATTATTATAAAAAAAATGAGGTATAGGTATCATACGACTCATTTATACGAATGTGTGGAGCGAATTTTGTATATAAAGTTCCAAATTAATACTTTTACACTCTTAATAAGTCTGAACAAATGCATAAGTTGCTTCTCGATAAAAATAAAAGTATAAACAAATTAAATTCAAAATATCTTCATACTTGTAGTAAATCTATGTTAAATATGTTAAATGTAAACGTGTAAACTCTTCGCAGAAAACTATATTACGATCAAAGTAAATTTTGAATAATCTTTTCTTGTGAAGTTGGTCTCAAATTCACTTTAAACTAATTGTGTATCTTTAGGAATTCTAAAATCTAGTGATTATCGAAATAATGGTAAAACCTGATTTTTTCATTCAAGTAAACTACTTCTAGTCTATAAATTTCACTGAAAATATGGTCAGAAATTGAAAGAATGTCTATCTATATTCTTAAAACTACTTATTAGTTCTCAGGTGACATTTGCAAAAACCTATCGAAAATGTTCATCAACACAATCCTACCCTACAATTCTAAATTCTACTTCTGCATTGCTATAAAAAAAAAAAAAAAAACACAGTGAATTAATTAAGCTAAAAATAAGTGACAGGAGCTAGTTTTAGAAGGCAGTTCAGTAGGGTATATACACAAAGGTGACAGATATAGAAATTAATAATATGAAAATGTGTAAAGTAAAAATCAAAGTGGAAATTACTAAGTGTGAGTGGCTACTATAAACACGCGTGTTTCAAACTCTCAATAATAAGAGAATAAAACCTAAATGACAAAACAGAATAAGCCTACAATATCTACAGTAATAGTATTCAACAAATAGTGAAAAGTAGAATTAGGGAAAACTAATACTAGTAGACTTTTATTTAAAGAGAGAAGAATAAATTTACGTCATTACAAGGAAACAGTACTAAATCATTGGTTGGATTGGAAGACGTTCAACAATGGTCCTTCACAGGCATTATGTTTATTCACCTATGTGCTACGAACTACGAGGGTAGTCTGAAAAGTTTCCGAGCTCAACAAGCATTCGTTGACAAAAGTAGTGGACCGTGTTTATGCATGTTTTGACATGTGCGCACCAAAACTTCACCTCGGACGCTCAGTTATTGTTTAACAATCGTTTGAGTAAGTTGCTGCGAGTGTTTTTGTGAAAATGGAAAAACTTGAGTATCGAGCTGTGATTAAATATTTATTTTTGTAAGACAATACGCCTACACAAATCAAGGAGAGTTGGACGCTGTGTACGGGGACTCTGCACCATCATTGACCACCGTGAAATTTTGGGCACCTGAATTTAAACGTGGCCGTACCAGCTTGGCTGACGATGAACGTTCTGGACGCCCGAAAACTGCAACCACTGACGAGAACATTGCTAAAGTTCACCAAATGGTGCTAGAGATAGAAGAAGCCATGAAAATATCCAAAGAACGTGTTTGTCACATATTAAATAAAGATGAAGCAAAACAAAAAACAATGATGGATCCTCTTTATTCTTTACAAAAGTTTTAATTTACTCTACGGTACTAGTTTCGACATTATGTCATCATCAGCCGAGAATCTAAACAAAAATTAACCGTTGTTTAGATTCTCGGCTGATGATGACATAATGTCGAAACTAGTACCGTAGAGTAAATTAAAACTTTTGTAAAGAATAAAGAGGATCCATCATTGTTTTTTGTTTTGCTTCATTTTACAACTTTACAAATGGACATTTATTATTTAAATAAAGATTTAGACATGAGAAAGCTGTCTGCGCGTTGGGTGCCGCGGTTGCTCACGTTGTATCAGAAACGTGTTCGAATGAACATTTCGATCGCTCTTTTGGCGCAATTTAGGCGCAATAAATCAGAGTTTTGGCACCGGCTAATTACTGTTTATGAAACTTGGATACACCACTACACCCCCGAATCAAAAATACAGTCAAAACAGTGGACTGCCAAGGGGGAATCGGCGCCAAAAAAGGCAAAGACTGTTCCTTCGGCTGGAAAAGTGATGGCGACTGTTTTTTGGGACAGTCATGGAGTTATTTTTATTGATTATCTGCAAAAAGGGAAAACCATTACACGAGAATACTACGCATCATTACTTGACAAACTGAAGGCAGAAATTACGAAAAAACGGCCACATTTGCAGAAAAAAATTCTTGTTCCACCAAGTGCTACCCTCTTGTAATTAAATTAAATTGGCCGAGGCCCTAAACAAATCGGTACCCAGAAAATTCCAAGAAGGTAGTGAATTAAGCACCACCACGGTAATTAACCTTCTTTTTTAAAATTTTAAAAGGACGCTTGTCTATTAATTAATCACCAACTTATAACACTCAGTCTTACCTCTTACTTCCCCAAGGGTCGATGTTAAATATGGGAGTCAGCACTGCCTCCAGCTACAGTCAGAGAAGGGCGAGTTCGAACACCGTACTAAGTCGAAGGTTATGATGTCAGGGCGCCTATCCGTAATAATGTGCTGAGCCCAACAGATATTCAGACCCCGGACCAGATCCAATATAAAACCCCCAGGTGATAAGTAAATAAGACCAATACACACTCATTCAACTTAACAAACAATTTATTAAAATTTAATCTCAGATTTCAACAGCGTATCTCCAGTACTGTACAAAACCGGCTATATATAAAATCTCTAACTTCCAAGAGATAATTAAAACAAACGCAAAAAAAAAAACAATGAAGTGAAACACAATGCAACTCCGTTGCAAATTTTCAGTGACGTGATATTACAAAATTTAGAAGTTCAATAAAAAAAAAAATAAAAGGTGAACACAAGAACAACTTAAAACTAACATTGATTCACCAACAATATTCTTACAAGTACACAGTTATAAGGCAATTTGCCAAAAGTCCCTCCAAAGTCGAACAGTTTGATCGTATAATGCAACACGTCAACCAAAATGAAACACTCTGTATACCAGAGGCATCCGACAATCTATTCGACGTTAGAAAACAGACTCTAAGTTGTAAAATATCTAATTCTATAAAAGAAATAGCGCTAGTTAACTATGCTTTACAGGTAGAATATGCAATTAAATAGAATTCATTAGTTTCTTACGGAATTATACCAAAATTAAATTACAATCATTGATTAAATGCATCAAATATTATCTACGAATTTACACAAGACCGATGTGAGGCCACACTGCCCACACACATCCAAAATTTAATTCAATTTCTAAATCCAAAAATAAAAATGGCTACGTAACGTCTCCAAAAATGTCAAAGTAACCTCCAAAATGGAGTCACCATTGTTAATAATTACGCCAAATTAATTAATTCAAAAAAAACACAAAGGCTCGCAGGCCACAAGAAGTTAAATTAGGAATTTACGATTACTTATTTGATAAATTAGGCCGGAAAATTGAAATTCACTGTTCAAATTGTACGATATTGACACAAATTTGGTCAAACTGTTTAGTCAATTAAATTCTACCCTCTGGAGAATAACAGAGAAAATTTACACAGACACAATACCTTTAAACATCACATCCACAGCTTCCAAACACGACAAATCCTAACGGATCCACACTTTACCAGGAATATGTCCTCCTATCTTCGGCTTACGACACCTCAAGTGATAGCGTTCGAAGGCTACAGTGTACCCATAAACTGCACCTTAAATGTGTCCTCACCGCAAGTTCCAACAACAATTCCTGGGCTCCGTAAAATTACTAGCACGTGTTTCTCTCGTATTAACTTCAACCCACAATGCTCAAATGAGGTTTAAATCAGGCCTAACACCAGCAGAGCAGCTTAAACAATTCCCAAGCCAGAAGAAAAAAAATATCCTCGCAAGACTCAAATAAACGTCAAAAATTTACCAATAATCCCTAAGAATCACCATAAAATCCGCTTTTGTTAAGCGATTATAAACGATACAACTCAACTTTCCATATTCTCAGGGCAGCTAAGGGAAAAGGTTCTGCTCTCGTGTCTAACCTTTCGCAACGATCGTTAAAAAGCAAAAGAGAAAGATCTTAACATCTCAAAAACCGACCATACCAACCAAAAACGTCAAACGCGCTAAGAGAACAAATGAACCAACTAATACTTAAAACATACGACAGAAATACAGGTTCAAATAACCATAGAAGAATGGAAAATAATTATTACTAATTGTTACATAACTCTGGGCCCAAAGAAGTTCAAAAAAAAAGAAGTTAGTCAAAATTAAAAGTAACAAATTAATTAAATTAACAACAGACGCCATCTACCCGGCAATACCAGATTTACGTTACACCCACCTATGCAGGGCAGAACGCGTGTAATAGAAATCTTAGGCACTCCTACGCCAGATGGCAGTAATAGTAGGAAGATGACACAAATTAAATCAAAAACTAATTACGTATTCCGACAATTAAAAATAAACCATTAAAGGATAAAATACAACCAAAAAAAAAACGTAACAATTCCTCCCTTACCACAAAAGGTTATTTACTTGTAAATTACCGTTAAGCCAAGAGTTATGAAACCAGGAACTGGACTGTGCAAAACACAACATATAACATAATACGATACAAGGAACCAAGTTAAAAATCGACGACGACTAGGCAAAAAGGAAGACGAATGTGCGCGACCATGTCCGACAGCAAACGCAGCATCACCAAACGCTTGACCAAAACCACCACGCGGTCCTTCGGCATTCAGCCGGTACGAGGAATTAACGAGGGATAAATAAAAAAAAATGGGTGTCGAGATTCTGCACAGACGCGCCCCGAGACCTGACCAACCGACAGCCCAGTACCACTGATAGCATCAAAAAGGAAATGGAGTAGACGGGTTACGTTACGGTGTGCCCGGCCGGCGGTGATCCTTACGACGGTCGAAGGCACAGGAAATAGGAATAGATACTACCAATAGACCAAGATGCGGGGAAGGCAACCCCCGGAACGACACTCTGCAGACACGCGACGGTAAAAGAGAACTTTGGGTGAGGCCCTCGGTATCTCAAAACAAACAAAATAAAAAGGTGAACTAAAAATGGGTACGGGATACAAAGCGGAATAAGGAGAGGTATTTAAAGATAGGGTAGCGCAGAATGGTGAAACTACTAAAGACACAGACGGCACGTCCACGCGACAAACGTACATTCCGGAAACACAACAATTGAAGATCGCCAAACAAAATAAACATAGCAAAAGAAGTTTAAAGTCTGGACCGGAGTTGTCCCGACTGAAACGCTGAAGGCGAGCGATAAAGCCATAAGGCGAAAGTCAATATCAAATCCTGGAGGTAACATTTTGACAATAACACTAGCAAAAGAAAGTCGCCAGGACACGACCCTTGGAAGGCTGAGAACTATCAAATAAAGACCGTTCTTCTTTATACCTTCGCAAATAAACGTCTAATTCAGGAAGAAAATGTCAGTACGACATATACAACACGATAGAATAACTAACAAATGCAAATTCTAGACCATACGATACGTAACATAATCCCAAAATGGTAAAGGTTCTAGAACTGCTATACGGTACGAAGTCATAAAATCGTTATTACTTAATCGTAAACGATACGGAAGTCAAATTCGGTACGGAACGTCAAATCAGTACGGAAGAGTCGAAATCGGAACAAAGTCAGAATCGGTACGAAATACATAACTATCAAAGTTATACGGAAGTCGAAAATAACTTAACTAACGTAAGTTATACGGTACTCAAGGGTAACATACAGAGTTACACGAAATTAATCCACCCAATTCAATCGTCGCTGTGTGGGCTATCGACAAAACATAGGGAGAACATCCCAAATCAGAACACGTAAGGAAATACGTCGAACCCACGACAACCAAAATTGAAGATGTTAAAAGAAACGGGGGACACTGAGAATTTTTGGGACGCCTTTTACGCCCAGGCATTAAACCCACAGGTATATTCGTTAGGCCTACCTGCAAACCGTAAGACTTGCAAAGTTCAATCATCGTTAGGTTGTGCTTTAAGATGTTCAACACTCCATGTACCAGGACAAAAAACTACAAGCTCGGAGATATACTTCCTGGATCGATCACCAAAATTAAAGTCCAAGAAACATTAGCAGATTATCAATAAACTACAATAAACCAAAATAAAAGTCTGCTACATTCACCAAAAAGACACAAGTGGCTCATACAACACCACTAACTGGACTATAGATCGTAACAGAGCTTATTCATGATGATAACTGACAACTGAACTCATACAGAGGATAACGAACAAAGTTCGCTACAGGAAATCAAAAGATTTCAAGACATACAACACACAAGTGTAAAAGTTACTAAGGACCACAAAACTAAACAATACATATGGGAAAACTCTAATAACCATAAAAGGAAAGATGGATAACTACTATCTCATGAAGCAATTAAACCAAGGTAAGAATACAATTACACCCGTTGACTTTTGACGTGCAGATACAAATTATCCCACATATGTGGTTGCAAAATACGGTACGAGACGATACTCCAAAGCGATACGATAACCTTCCATTTAGTTCAAAAATCCCGAATTACACGGCAACAATACGGTACTATACGATAAATTAGGTGAACAGGTAGAAGGCTCCACACGATAAGCCAAACTGTAAAAGTGAAATTCAAACAGGTTTACACTTCACGAAGATAGAAAAAAAGGGTCGAGAAAATTTAATTAACCCCATACGTAACTACAAATATTCCTCAAATTAGACAAACGAAAAATGATCCTATAAGGGACAATCACACACACTTTAAAAACATCTCTTTTGAACATTAACCGCCAAACTGCACACATGGGGTACCAAATTTGTTAGAGTACTCGACATAAGAAACATTGTAGCGCAATCTATCCACAACATAACAGAATGAATTAAGGGCATCAACAAAATTAACGACAACAACGGCATGAACGGTACGGAAAGGGTTATCGAAAATAATAATACGAAAATATACCAAACGTCATAATTCATTCCAATCAAACATGCGATACACAAATTGTAAAAGTAATATTCACGAAAGGTCAAGACAACTGAAGACCACACAAACACAGCCAAAGCCAAATCTTAAAAGCGATTCAAATTATCCGCAATAACATTAAGAAGTGACAAATCCCATATAATCCCATATTATTATTATTAAACAACCTATTACACGATATATATTATTACTATTAACTCAAGGGCGATACAAAAACAAAAAAACTATGAGACTGACTGCATAAGCGATGACCCACAGTGACGAAACAGATTCGAAAATATTAATTCTACTAACTAACGAAATAACTAAGTTCAAAACAAATGATAGATTAACACATACAAGTCATACTACGAAAAATACTAAAATCACGAAATATTATCAAACAAATCCAATAAGTACTCTAAACATTCAAACTAAACAATCAACCGCCATTTTGAAGGTCAGAAACACTATGCCAGTAGCCTACACAAGATACACAAAGTTGTAAAATACAAAGTCACCACACAAGACTTAAACTCGAAATGTTTTACAGAAATATTACTCAAAAATATTTAAAAGACGAAAATTTCTCACAAACAATTTGGCCCTATACTTCGCAATTGGTTCTCAGATTTCCAATACTGTTATTTAACAATGTATACGATAAATGCTCAAATGTACGAAAAATATTCAAATATACGGAAGTATTCAGATATACAGAAACATTCAAAAGTACGGAACATACATTAGCGATAAAGTGTTAAAATATTCTAACATTCTGTAACTAAGGCCAAAAGTACACATAACATTCAAAATCACACACAACGTAAGACGTAACTGTGATATAAGCTGGTATTTACTTTACTTTTACTCAAAACAAAATATGACAAGGTCTTCAATGCTAAAATTAATCAACTCCGGAAGATGATTCAAAAGTTTCTGAAATTCCCAAAATCTAACATTCTTGATTTATTAAAAAAAACTAATTTTTTTTCCCCTTCAAAAAGGCCTCACAACGTTGGCCGCTAAAACCCTTTTCTAAGGCCCCACACGTTGGGCGCTAAAAATCCTTGCTACCCTCTTGTAATTAAATTAAATTGGCCGAGGCCCTAAACAAATCGGTACCCAGAAAATTCCAAGAAGGTAGTGAATTAAGCACCACCACGGTAATTAACCTTCTTTTTTAAAATTTTAAAAGGACGCTTGTCTATTAATTAATCACCAACTTATAACACTCAGTCTTACCTCTTACTTCCCCAAGGGTCGATGTTAAATATGGGAGTCAGCACTGCCTCCAGCTACAGTCAGAGAAGGGCGAGTTCGAACACCGTACTAAGTCGAAGGTTATGATGTCAGGGCGCCTATCCGTAATAATGTGCTGAGCCCAACAGATATTCAGACCCCGGACCAGATCCAATATAAAACCCCCAGGTGATAAGTAAATAAGACCAATACACACTCATTCAACTTAACAAACAATTTATTAAAATTTAATCTCAGATTTCAACAGCGTATCTCCAGTACTGTACAAAACCGGCTATATATAAAATCTCTAACTTCCAAGAGATAATTAAAACAAACGCAAAAAAAAAAAACAATGAAGTGAAACACAATGCAACTCCGTTGCAAATTTTCAGTGACGTGATATTACAAAATTTAGAAGTTCAATAAAAAAAAAATAAAAGGTGAACACAAGAACAACTTAAAACTAACATTGATTCACCAACAATATTCTTACAAGTACACAGTTATAAGGCAATTTGCCAAAAGTCCCTCCAAAGTCGAACAGTTTGATCGTATAATGCAACACGTCAACCAAAATGAAACACTCTGTATACCAGAGGCATCCGACAATCTATTCGACGTTAGAAAACAGACTCTAAGTTGTAAAATATCTAATTCTATAAAAGAAATAGCGCTAGTTAACTATGCTTTACAGGTAGAATATGCAATTAAATAGAATTCATTAGTTTCTTACGGAATTATACCAAAATTAAATTACAATCATTGATTAAATGCATCAAATATTATCTACGAATTTACACAAGACCGATGTGAGGCCACACTGCCCACACACATCCAAAATTTAATTCAATTTCTAAATCCAAAAATAAAAATGGCTACGTAACGTCTCCAAAAATGTCAAAGTAACCTCCAAAATGGGGTCACCATTGTTAATAACTACGCCAAATTAATTAATTCAAAAAAAACACAAAGGCTCGCAGGCCACAAGAAGTTAAATTAGGAATTTACGATTACTTATTTGATAAATTAGGCCGGAAAATTGAAATTCACTGTTCAAATTGTACGATATTGACACAAATTTGGTCAAACTGTTTAGTCAATTAAATTCTACCCTCTGGAGAATAACAGAGAAAATTTACACAGACACAATACCTTTAAACATCACATCCACAGCTTCCAAACACGACAAATCCTAACGGATCCACACTTTACCAGGAATATGTCCTCCTATCTTCGGCTTACGACACCTCAAGTGATAGCGTTCGAAGGCTACAGTGTACCCATAAACTGCACCTTAAATGTGTCCTCACCGCAAGTTCCAACAACAATTCCTGGGCTCCGTAAAATTACTAGCACGTGTTTCTCTCGTATTAACTTCAACCCACAATGCTCAAATGAGGTTTAAATCAGGCCTAACACCAGCAGAGCAGCTTAAACAATTCCCAAGCCAGAAGAAAAAAATATCCTCGCAAGACTCAAATAAACGTCAAAAATTTACCAATAATCCCTAAGAATCACCATAAAATCCGCTTTTGTTAAGCGATTATAAACGATACAACTCAACTTTCCATATTCTCAGGGCAGCTAAGGGAAAAGGTTCTGCTCTCGTGTCTAACCTTTCGCAACGATCGTTAAAAAGCAAAAGAGAAAGATCTTAACATCTCAAAAACCGACCATACCAACCAAAAACGTCAAACGCGCTAAGAGAACAAATGAACCAACTAATACTTAAAACATACGACAGAAATACAGGTTCAAATAACCATAGAAGAATGGAAAATAATTATTACTAATTGTTACATAACTCTGGGCCCAAAGAAGTTCAAAAAAAAAGAAGTTAGTCAAAATTAAAAGTAACAAATTAATTAAATTAACAACAGACGCCATCTACCCGGCAATACCAGATTTACGTTACACCCACCTATGCAGGGCAGAACGCGTGTAATAGAAATCTTAGGCACTCCTACGCCAGATGGCAGTAATAGTAGGAAGATGACACAAATTAAATCAAAAACTAATTACGTATTCCGACAATTAAAAATAAACCATTAAAGGATAAAATACAACCAAAAAAAAAAAACGTAACACAAGACAACGCGCCGTCTCACACCTCAACGGTTGTCATGGCAAAAATCCACGAATTACGGTTTGAACTGCTTGCTCACCCACCTTACTCACCAGATTTAGCTCCCAGCGACTTCATTTTGTTCCCCAAATTAAAAGTTGCACTCGCAGGACAGAGATTTTCATCAAATGAGGAGGCCATCACCATTGTAAACAACTATTTTGCAGAGAAAGACGGCAAGTACTATTTGGATGGGCTAGAGAGATGGGAACATCGCTAGGTGAAGTGTATAGACTTACAAGGAGACTATGTAGAGAAATAAAAATAATTTTGTAGGAAAAATGTCTTATACCTTTGGTAGGTCGGAAACTTTTCAGACTACCCTCGTATATTAGCTTCAGTGAGTAAAAGTGCAACAATTGCGTCTTCCTGGGGCAATTTTCTGGATGTGATAGAACATTCAAATTACAAAAACACACTCTACAACAGAGAGATCAAGTGTAGAAATCTTCAAAGAAAAAGCAGTGCTTGTGCTTTGTAAAAACTGAATTTAATTAACTATTTAGAAGTAATGAAGTGGACACCATTTTCATGATACATGAAAATAAACGAGCGTGGTTTAAAGTACCACAAACTGCAAGATTGGGTGTAAAGAAAGACATGATAACCAAGATATTAAAAATATATATATAACATTTCCCAAAAACGTATAAAAACTTATAACTAAAAACAATTAAAAAGTTAATTAACCAGTCCTTCACAATGAAAGCTTTTACTAATGTACAAGTCTACTTTCTCTGTGCAAGTTTTGATTAATTTACTTAATAAGTCTATTATATGTTACATACATTGTTTTTCGTTCTTTCTGTCTTACACGTATACACATACCTATTCGTATTTCTTGAATGAACTATTGTTATTATTAAACTATGTATAATAATAAAGTAAATACCAGACTATAAATAATAGTATGTAACTTAACTGAATACACAAAATAATTGTAGTATCTTTAAAATGCAGACAAATATTCCCGAAATAGTCTTCATACATTATCTTCTCCAATACAATTTTCAGGTTCTCATAAATTTCCTTCATGAAAACAGCATGTGCTTTTCACCGTAACCAGAGTTAAGCCAAAAATAGCACTTTCCGATTAATTTGTACTTTGTATATCCTGTTTAATTTTATTAGTTACTGGCTTAGGGAAAAAGATAAAGATGAAATAATTTAAGAAATATATTAATGTCAATCTAGCAAATAAATACTTATAAATATGTAATTGCAAAGTGGAAGTCCTCAAAATATGGATGTAAAACGTAAACGCATGCATATACCTTTGTGCCAAATAATAAAGAGTATGATATCGTAATTCTTTGTCCACCATAACAACTAACAGAATTGTATTGACAATTGAATTCGTATTTTCTGTAGCTTCCTTGAAATGACAAGAAAAACTAATGGTGGAATTCTGTAACTTTCTCGGAAGCTGCGGCTATCGTAGGCCCTGGCAACGAAGTGACGTTGCGATGACGATTTCAGAATATTGAGAGTTAGTGACGTAGAACTGTCAAAACGTTCGTGAGTAAAGATTTTGTTGGTTATATTGTGGTTATATTATTATTATATAACTATTGTTAATATACTGTTCCTGTTGTTATATTTATAGTTTCTGTTAGTTTATTTGTTATAATTATTATTGTTTTATATTTGCAAATATGAATGGCTTTATAGCATTATTATTAGATGAAGATCACAACAGGTAGGTAATCGATAATATAAAATATATAGAGTATACATAATATTCTCTATTTTCTTTATTTTAGAAATTATATGCGTATATTCCGCAAACGTTTAAGAGATCACGGAAATCCTTTTGAAATACCAAACAGGCATTTTAAACAAATGTTTAGACTGAATAAGGACACTGTTCAAAACCTGATCCAGTTATTGGATGGACATATTGAACAAACAAATATACCATTACATTTGAAGGTTATTATCATAAACATCACTTGAAATGCATATTAACTTTATAGTGCACATTATATATTTGTTACAGGTCTTAACAACATTAAATTTCGTAGCATCAGACAGCTATCAGAATAGTGTTGGTATTAATAGCTTTGTTTCTCTCAGTCAGAGTTCAGTAAGTCGAATAGTTCATCAGGTCTGTCTTGTAATATCAAACAATTTATTCCCTGAATGCATAAAATTTCCCAGTGATTGTGAATCGAAGAATCGTGTCAAGCAAGGGTAATTATGTTGTATCAAAATATTCTAAAAATAATTCTTTATTTTGTTTTTATGATAAAAAATGGGAGACCGGAGATGTATTTTGTTTAATCGATAGCACCCAGTTCATATATTTACCAAGGGTAATTAAGGGTACCTTTTCTAAACGTTCTAAAAATTATCCTTCTGTATAGTTTTTATGAAAAATGGGGTGCACGAGATGTAGGTGTAATTGATGGCACACATGTTGATATACTTGATCCACCTTTAGCCAATGAAGAACACTCTCCTTTTGTATATATATATATTTTTTCTATTCACATACTGTAATTTTTTTTTCTAAATTTCAGCACTACTTTTATGGTAAGGTTGATAAAAGAAAATATATTTGACAATAAAATGTGTTTTATTTTTGAATATTTATACAAACAATCTCTATTTGAGTACCTATTATTCAAAGTTCACATTTCTAGTTCAGTATTATTATTTTTCTTTTTGATCTTTATTGTTAAGATTTAATAGTAAACATATAATTCATATCCAATATTAGTATAATTATCCGAGTCAAATGTCATCTATTGTTTTATAATACTTGCTGGTAAATTTATTAAACAATAAGTTTTTATATTCTTTTGAGTTGAAAAAGTGCAAATTTCAGCCTAATGAATATTACTCTCCTGTAAACACTGCAAATAAAGAGAACTTTCAATTACTATAATTTCAGAGGCTCGACAACAAAATCCTGCAATAATATCAAATGATTTGGTGTACCAAGTACAACAATACATCACAGGATTGGTCGATTTTCTAAATACAAAATCATCTATATCCTTCAACCATTTATATACTTTGGCCTATGCTATTAAAACTTAATGTTACCTTTTTGGATCCTCAAACATTAATCGTTCAATATAGTTACACATTGATAAAATCTTTGCGGTTTGATTTACAAATAAAGTCATTGACTAAACAGGTAAATTTCCTCTTATTTTCTTCAACATAATATAAAGTTAAACATCCTCTCAATTTGATGTAGTTTTATTATCAGAAAATCTTATGAAAAAGTCAACTTTAAATTGTGAAGTTATTGTGAACACGATACCATAATAGACTTTTTCGATCATTTAGTTTGTGCACATTTCACATGCTTTATGTTGTGTGGATATTGTCTGCTAGGTTTATGTATTTTTTTGTGTTTAGGTACTCTTGTAAGAAAAACAATGTCGACTTTATAGGGATACCTATCCTTGTTGGCTTTATAAAAAAATCACATTTCATCATCCATAAATGTGCCTGAAAAGACATTTATCTGCAAATTCACTATACACTAGTGCGATACTACATCCTTTGAAACTCTCCTAATGATAACAGTTCTTGTTGAAATTTTCCAAAGTGTTTCGTGCTATCTTGGCAGCAGTATAAACATATGTTTATACTATATCTTGGCATTACAAAATGTTCCGTACATTTTCTTTAAAAAAAAATGTTAGCAATCGCTATATTATATTTCAAACAATTTTCGTATTAGTTAAAATTTTTAATTGAAATATTTTGGTATATGTTTACGAGATGATATGTCTGTTTACATGTTAAACATAAAGGTTATGCACAAAAAATCGTAAATTGACACTTCTACGTCACTAACTGCAAAAATTCTGAAATCGTCATCGCAACGTCACTTCGTTGCCAGGGCCTACGATAGCCGCAGCTTCCGAGAAAGTTACAGAATTCCACCATTATCTAGAAAAGTCATAATATCAAAAGTGTTAAGTATACCCAAATATTAAAAACTGCTTAACACGTTCTACTTAATAAAACCCTACATTTAAACAAATCAAAGTTATGTATTTTATATGCGCGATTCTATATATATATATGCCAAATACAGAGTATAAAATGATTATGTCTTAGAAGTTAGTAAATTGGCAGTTTTGAGAAGTTATTTTGTCTCGTCCCTATCGTGCTTACCTCAAATAACTATAAATTTTTGTAAAGACCAGTCAATTCCATTTACTTTTGGTTATTCAAAAATAAAACTCAAAGCAATTTGTGGTATGGATTTATTATTAAGAGAAAATGAGGTGTGGGCACCACACGACTTTCTAATACATATATGAATTTCAAATTATGCAAAATTGTTAAGCTTTAAATACATTTATCCTCTTAAAAAAATACGCCTGTGAGTAAATGTGTCCGAATTTTGAAAATTCTTTTATACAAAAATTATTTAAAACCCTATTCTAAGTACTTCTAGTCTCTTAATCTCACATATATAATGCATACTTTGTGAGATATTTGCAAGAAAATGCTATTCGCTAAGTAAAGGTATTACTTCCAGTCCGAATTTTGAAATTTAGTTTATACAAATGCTATTCCAAATCCAGCTCTAAATACTTTTATACTCTTGATAAATATATACAGAATGCATAATTTACGACATATTTGTAAAAAATCGCTATGCGATAAGTGTTACTTCCGGTCCGAATTATGGAAATTTTTTTATACAAAAGTATTGGAAATTAAGTTGTAATAGTATATTATACTATAAGGGAGAGAAATGCGTTATTTTGGCAGAGGTGCAATTTGAAGACCGAGGGCGAAGCCCGAGGGCTACAATGCAGCGAAGACAAAATAGCATCTCTCCCGAATGGTATATACTATTTTTTCCACGGTCTCATTAACTTAAAAACACATATTTTGTCATTATGAAGTAAGTAGCACCAGAATTATTGTATTCGGATTTGAGCATTTATTTAGTAGTCGTTGAGTTATTGTCATAACTACAAAATAACAAACAAAAAGAATTGTCAAATTAAGGTGCTAGTTTGGTTTAGTTTAAAGTTTGTTTAGTGCACAATGAATAATTGTGAGTCGGAAGAGATTGTGGAGGCTGCAAATATTGCAATAAGCAATTTGCTGCCTACGAAGTCAAGATCTTTATACGATATAGCCTACAATCGGTTCAAAAAGTGGTGCGCCGAGAAAAATGTTCAAGTATACAGCGAGAATGTTTTGTTGGCATACTTCAGTGAAAATGCAAAGAATTACAAGTCTTCCACATTATGGGCGCAATATTCTATGGTTAAGTCATGCTTGATAATTTACGACAACATAGATATAAGCAATTTCCCCAAGCTGATCGCATTTTTGAAAAGAACCGGTGACGGATATCAAGCGAAAAAATCGAAAATATTGACAAAGGGTCAAATCGACCGTTTTCTATCAAGTGTAGATGACAAAGAATTCTTAATGATTAAGGTAAGATTACTTTTGTTGTTAGGTATTTCAATTATTAAGTATTTTGATTTTTTATAGGTTGGATTAATTCTGGGGATTGCCGGAGCTTGTCGAACTGATGAACTAGTCAATTTAACTGTAGATGATATTGAGGATGTAGGCTCTTCCTTGATTGTAAAAATTCCAAACACTAAGACAAAGATTCCACGAACCTTTGTGGTTACCGATGTGGAAAATATGCTTGAATTGTTTCGAAAATACCTGTCCCTTCGTCCTCCCCACGTCAAGCATAAGCACTTTTTTTGTACTACAAAGCAGGAAAATGTAGTTCGCAGCCAGTTGGCAAGAATACCATGGGAAAAATTCCGAGTGTAGTAGCTTCGTATTTAAAATTACCTGATGCTGCATGTTATACTGGTCACTGCTTACGAAGATCTTCAGCGACATTACTGGCAGATGCTGGTGTGGATATCACGACAATAAAGCGTCATGCTGGTTGGAAATCAACGACAGTCGCTGAGGGTTATGTCGAGAACTCCATTGAAAATAAGACCAAAACTGCTAATCAGGTTTTAGTAGGTACCACTACTAGGGCAATCACAAAAACTGTAAATGTAAGCGAAAGTAATATTCCTTATAATATTAATTTTGAAAATTGTACAAATGTAACATTTAATTTAAATGTCAATAAATAATTTCAATGTTATCTTTTTTTGCATGAATCACAAACGTTCTCCATAATGTAAACTCCCTTGGGAGCATTATACTCCCTTGGGAATAATCGACTACTTCTCTTTTAATTTTGATGTCATAGAAACTGATTTCTACTCCCGACCGTGGAAAAATACTTTTATACTCGTAACGTACCTGTCTAAAAGGCATGATTTGCGAAATATTTGCAAAAAACTGATTTTCGATAAGAGTAAAAGACCTACTTCCGGTAGAAATTTCAAAAAACTTTTATAATAAAATTTTTCTCAAATTTAATTTTGAGTACGTATGAATTCTTTATAAATTTGTTTAAACTTAGTAGTTGACGCAATATTACTACTTCCGGTCTACCGATTTTACTGAAAAATTAATCAGATCTCAAGAAGCTCAAGAAGGAGATTTTATACACGTAAATACAAAACTTGGAATTGATATCTACAGTGGTTTGACCGCTATAGTGGTCACACACAGTGAGAGAGACAGACACACACAGACATTTTTTAAAACCCACTTTTTTGGAATCAGGGGACCTCAAAACCTGGACATCTGCAAAAATCTGGAGGTCGAAAATTTTCGTCATCACAATACTTCCTTATACTACGTAAAAGAAATTGATTTATTTAATACATACCTATAAAAATGATTTTGTATTTTCAATTATTGTCCAGAAAACAAAATTGTTTTATTTAATTTATTTCTTAATTTATTAGTATATCTGTTCATGCATTCACCTTGATGATACAGGCTAATTTTACAATAATTAAAACTAATAATTTTAATTAAATTTACAATATGATTATTGTCGACATCGTGGTCATACGTGTGTTCTTTGTAATTGTTGAAAATTGTGCCATGAGCATTGCTCAGAACTTTTATACATAATTTAGCTATTAAATTTTTTTCTTTTAATTTGTTGGCATTATCTAAAATTCGAATTTCACTTTCAGCAATTTTACAAATATGGATAACGTTGCAGTACTACAGGATTGTACCATAATTAAAATTAGAACGATCTAATCACTATTAACACTGTATCTATAACGTTAAAACGGACGTTAGACATACAACAACAGCAGAAACACGCCCACCCGTGACGTCACATGCCTGCGTTATGTTCGCTTCAGTTCGTATTTAAGGCGGGACGGAATACGACGTGTCTGTATGTATAAATGGTCTTAGGTCTCCATAGCCGTTCCAGTTAATTCACAATATAAGCAAAAATCACTAGGAAGTTTTGTAACAGTACTTGATTAATGTGTGTCACTTTTAAGGTAATTACAAGCGTTACGGAATATTGAAGTACTAGAAATGAAGTTTAAGCATATTTCAAGTCCTAGTAAAAATTCATTAATGTTAATGCGTATGCCCATATAGAACTAACTACATATATGAGAAGAAGCAGTATTTTAAATTACAGAGCATCATTTTAGTAAATCACAGGTGACATAAGGGATAAGGGATTTTAAATACACGTTACTGTTACAATGTGTAAGTAAGTAATTCTTACCTGAGGATCCCGAAAAAACTCGTATTTCCTATATTCTTTTCGGAATACAAATTTAACGTCCGCATGTCTGGACCAGATATTCATATCTCTATAGGCCGATAGAACGTATTCGTGATCCTCCAGCAATCTTTCTGAAATAAAAAGAAATAACTACTTACTAATTTTTATTTGCGAATTTCATAATAATTTTGGTTTAATGAACTAATTTAGTAAAAGCCGTACGCACTCACAAAATAATCGCGAGTTCTGTCAAATGTTCGTGTACTTTCAGGTTTGTGGACTGTATATTTTTTTACCACTTAGAGTTCTTTTTGAACCTCGAGTGTGAAATATTAATTTTCTGAAGGTATTAAGTTTTTCTTTTCGTAATCTTATTCTTAATATTAGTGAGCAAACGTAGTGGTAGACAACATTTGCTTCACTTTACCCCAGCAATGTTTCCTTTAGGATTTAAAAAAATTTCTCTTAGCACACCTACAATATGCCTTTCTAATTTTAACCCCAAAATACAAAAATTCCCATTTTCTGAGGCGTTTGGAGAATTACTTGCGTTTTGGCACAGGAAGAAATAAATGGTCAAAATATAATATAGTTTCCATTGGTACACGCCGTCACTTTCACATTATTCCAGAATAAATTACAGTAAATAAGTAAGAAACATTAGATGAAAAGGCTGAAAGACCTGAGGAGACAAGTTTTCTTTGTAGACTAGTTGTAGCATTCGAATAATTTAAGTAGAAAAATAAGTTGTAAAATGTACAAAATAAATGTCGTATCAGTCAAATGTCAATAACTGCAGAATAAGAACTTAATATATTGCATATTTATAGCAGGTGATTTTAAAGGTGTTCCGCGATTACAAATAGCGCCAGATAGAGGACGGACGGAGTTTTTAGGTTAGGACTTCGTTCATCTGCATTTAAAACTACTTAAGAGTTCCCTAATCCATCATTCTCTACACGACGATTTGGGAAAGATCTTGTCTCTCTTAAACAGCGAAAAACGTTTGAAAATGTTGTGTGGTGAGGAATAATGCGTTCTGGGCAAATAGCGCCAGATAGAGGACGGACGGAGTTTTTAGGTTAGCAGAAGGTAGAAGGACTTCGTTCATCTGCATTTAAAACTACTTAAGCGTTCCCTAATCCATCATTCTCTACACGACGATTTGGGAAAGATCTTGTCTCTCTTAAACAGTGAAAAATGTTTGAAAATGTTGTGTGGTGAGGAATAATGCGTTCTGGGTATCGCCTGAGGTACTCCGCAGCTACAGCACGTCCACTTCCATCACAAAAACCATACAAGAAAACCATATCGGTATATTCTGCATTAGTAAAACGCGGCATAATGGCTTAAATTAATATTACAGCACAAAACTCATTAATTTGTCAAACATACGTCAATTCGTCAAGGCTAACTAAATTAGAGGAATTCAGTTATAGGTCATACAACATTTTTTGATTGTAATGACCGCCGGAATATATAGGAAAAGTTTGTCAGTCGAGTCGCGGAACAGCCTGTATATTGTGGCTCAAAGGGTACAGCGGATTAAGGCACTATTTCTCCCAACGTGCTATTCTTAGTTAAATCTTGATATTTGAACTACTACTTACTTGCAAGTTCAAATATCAATACAATTTTGATCAAACACGATTTTGGAAATTTGATTTATTGCGTCACATTCTTTTGAGATCCAATTGGCGTCTTTTTATACAAGATGTATGCTTTTACTGTAAAAAATTCAAGAGAATTCATGAATAGCACACATTGTATTGGCCCTTCTAGTGGTCACTGTTTCGATTTAACCCTTGCTTGCATATACCGCATGTGTCAAATTTCATTAGCTATAGGGATTCAATGTTTGCGTGCGATTTATACGTATACAAATAATATGTCGCAACGTGTGTCACCCCTACTCTCCGTCACCAATCCCGGCAACAATCGACATTACAACGATTTTCTCCGATCTCCCCATCAGATTTTACATTCAATCTTTAGCTGCGCACACGTTGCGATCTAGTCTGCAATAAAAGCCGTCTTATTACTGGAACGGGAAACATCAAATGGGCGCCGCGATCTCCTAATCTAGTTTATTATTATTTTCAGAATCCTTTTTTATTTACCTTATTTTTAATTTTATTAGAATTACGCTTTTGTTTGTGTCATGCAGCGTGAACGCAGCTTAATAATTCTCTGCATTTACTGAGAGGAAAAAGAAAAACAAATCCTTGCAACGCGTAAATATTATTTCTGAACACCCAAGTCAATGGTCCAACAGTTATTGCTATAGGTTTGTTCTGGTTCTGAAAATTAGAGGTCCTAGATTGTCTGACTCATGCGCAGTAAGAAAAAAGTGTTCTGGTTGTGATCGGATTGTTTCGAACTATCCCGTTTTCTGTTCTGGTTTGCTTTTAAAAATAATCCTGGACTATTCTAAATCGTCAATAGTCGTTCATGCTTCGAAGTGCGAATAAGTTGTGATTGTTTGGGATTGTTTTGTGAACGCATGCGCTAACCGAGTAGATATTGATTTATTAATTGTGTTTTTGTTTACATTTCGAAAGTTGAATTGTAATTGTGTTTTACGATATCTAAAATAAAATTAACGATGGATTTATTAGATTTTTTGTCGAGTTCATCCTCATCTGATGATGAAAATGAACCAATATTCCAGGTAATAAATACTGTTGAACTTTTAAAACAATGTCCTAAAAATGAACAATTTAGTGAAACAACGGTGTGTTTATTTACTGAGGATGAATTTAAGCAGCACCTTAGGTAGGCATTTTAAATTGAATGTTGTATTGTTTAATTTAAAGCTCTAGAAAAAATATTTATAGAATATTCCCTCGTTGATAATTTTTTACTAATGACATCATCTTGACATTTTAGGATACCTAGACATATTGCTTTTGAATTGGCAGGGCTACTAGAAAGTTCAATTTATTATCCAAAGTGCAGTACTGGATTTGAAACAATTCCTGCAATTAAGTATTTGCAAGTTTTCTTATGGTTTGCGGGACATGAGGCTGTTGGGTTCAGAGATGTAGCAGATAGATTCAATATATTCATTAGCAAGATGCATAACATAATAGAGTGGCCATCAAATGAAGAAAAAATAGAAATACTTGAAGAATTTGAAAGTATGAGCTTTCCTCGAGTTTTGGGAGTCATAGATGGCACTCATTTTAAAATTGATACCCCCAAAGAAGACCCAGTGTCTTATTATAATCGAAAGAAATATTATTCGATCCATGTGAGTACCAAATATTTTTAATTCTATGCATTGGTGTTTTTATTCATTTAAGTGTTTGCACTTCTTGTCTAAATAACAATATGAAGGTGTTGTAAATTTTAATTTTTAGATGCAAGCCGTATGTGACAATAAAAGAAGATTCCGGGATGTATTTATTGGTTTTCCGGGATCAGTGCACGATTCAAGAGTTTTTCGCAATTCATCATTATTCAATACACTAGAAGAAAAATGTGGTGAGCACTACATATTGGGAGATAGTGCCTACCCATGTTTAAAGAATTTATTGACACCATATAAATATCGAGAAAATTTAAGTGCCACTGAAAAAAATTTTAATGAAAAGTTAAGCCACTGTAGAATTTTGGTAGAACATTCTTTTGGAATACTGAAGCAGAAATTTAGAATGCTCTACCACATAAAATTAAGAAAAATTGAAATATTTGCCATTTCATTAGAGCATGTTGTGTACTACATAATTTAAATATTGATGAGGAAGTCAATTTAGATGGCATCAACCCTCCCGCACAAAATTTACTCATCCCTGAAGATGATGAAGAATATGAAGATGTTCCAAACCAACCAGGCTTCGCCTTTCGAAACTATATAGCTTCGATATTAAATATACAATAAATGGTTTTTTTGTTAAAATTGTATATGTATTCACATTAAATACCTGTTGATATAAAATAAAATATAGTACATACATACAAATTTTATTTACCTATAATAAAAACAAAATGAATATATTTCTTAAAAAAAAATTATAATTTGTATATTATTGAGAGGAGTTACGTTGATTTAAATAAAATTTTTCTAAAAGTATGCTCCTTTTTTTCTCTCTTCCAATTTCTCCCGTTCTATTTTCAGTTTTTCAACATAGTACGCCTTAAAATCGTTCTTCATCTCCATGAGAATGTCACTGCGCTTTGTGTAGCACTTTGTGGGCCTTTTTCTCTTTTGGGGTGTTTCCTGTATGGTAGTCTCGGGTATTGTTATAGTAGTCTCGGGTATTGTTATAGTTGGCTCGGGTATTGTTAGTACTGTATCATTCTTGTCTACCAATTTATTCAATATATTTGTCACATACTTCACAGAGTCTACTTTATTTGAGGTAGATAGCTCAAGAATTGTATCCTCTATATATTTATTACCAATTATTTCTTCTGAAGAAGACAATAACATTTTAGGATGTATATTTAATTTTCCTCCAAAAATCTCATCAAATTCTTCTTCGTATGGAAAATCCTTACGTCCTCTTCCACTTTTGTTATTGTTGTCTTTCACCTTCTTGTATGCCCTTTCCAGTACTTTAAATTTGTTTTCGCATTTTGACGGGATGATGGTAACTTGGTATTTATTAGACAGGTCAAAAGATATTTTTTCCCATAGTCTCTTCATAGACTTTATTTCACCTTTACTCACTTTTCCTTTGTACTTTTTGTAGGGGCTAATAAGTGTAATGACTTTCTCCTTTGTGAAAAAGTACTCATCTTTGTCATCCTCTATCATTGCAGGGATGCTTATTATTGAGCGATTAGAATTATCTATAAAAAATATTATTTCCATTAAATTGCAATTAAAAAACTATTTACATTAACAAACCAGACATTGTAGTTCGAATAATATTTACTTTACACAATAACAGAATAATTAGAACAAAGAAATTAGAAAAATTAACGGTCACCAAAAACATAAACAACTTGCACAGCTACAAATGGTTCTGACAGATGGCGCGATAATTCAATATCATTGCTCTTTGTGTTTTGGTTTTCTCTTAAATCCGAGACAGTTCCGAACCGTTAGGGATATTTTGTATCTGCACATCCTGTTCTGATCAGTTCTCAAAACATTTTTTTTTACGAAACCAGAACAAACCTTATAACTTGAGCTTGTATCGGTCGCGCTCGCATTGGAGAGGAAAGTAGGGATGCCATGTTGTCACGTATTGCATGAATTAATCGCCTATGGCTAATGAAAATTGACACATGCTGTATAGAGAATACATAATCAAAGGTTTGATGACAGTTGCTCAGCAAAATATTATAGGTACTTATTATATAACTGCCTGACGATTAAAAGTTGGTATAAATCAAATTTATTTTAAGGAAACTCTCTAAGGAAAGATATAGCATCAAATAAAATTCAGATGAATACTGAAAAATATAATAATATAATGCTCACTCTGCGCCGTCTAAAGGTCATCGAGCTCCGTTATTGCATACTGTAGTTGCTTTTACGACAGCAATAAAGTTTCATGTATTAATGACTATATTCAAGTCACCAGTTTGGCTATTTGGAAAACGTGCAAAAGAGTATAAGACGTTTTTACGACCTTACTTGCGAGTTATGCCAATAAAACCATACATTTATATTGTCAAAGCTGTATTGATTTTCCAAGAAACCATTCGTATCGCAAACTTTCACCTAAACATAATGCATATGTTTGGGTTGGCAAAAAATTAATTTCTTATTTTTATGATCCCAGTCTACACAGGTTTCGTGTTGCCAATTATGTTGCAAATGCACATACATTTCAAATTCAAAACAAGGCTTTTAGATTTATAGTAGCAAGCGACAATCCTTGAATGTGTATGTCATATACATATACTGTACTGGTAGGTTAAGAACTAACTGGTAGTTGAATTTTAGTTCGAAAGTACATACATTCGCAGGAAACATAATGATATCTCTAACGACACGTTTCCTTTTCAAGTGTACTGAGCCAAGCTGTTATTTATAGAGACAAAAATAACAATTTTAAAATAAAACAAATGAATCCTTTAAGAAATTTGAATGAATAGGGAATTCATTCGGATATAGGTCAAATTGCCCGTTGGCCAAACCCAATTTTCTGATTTTTTTTTTTTAATCGGAAGCATGGATCTGCGTAATAAATAACCATAGAAATATTTTCTCTTCTTGTTACATTCCGCATTTTGTTTAAATACAATTTTAATCGTCCATACATGTTAAAATTTATTATACAGTGAGCTCAAAAAGGTTGGAATAAATTCATTTAAAATTCAACCTTTAATTTTTTTAAAAAACACTGGGACCCGTCAATTTTTATTTTTAGATGGGCATTTTTTAAACTAATTTTTGTTTATACAGGGTGAGTCAAAAAAAAGATTTCATTTGACACTTCAATTTTTTTTAATTGAAACACCCATTTTTTATTTTATTTTCGGATTCTACGTAAAATTTTGATAACATTTCATGTATTATAACCTAAGTCTAAGTTAAGTTCTTTTCTAAAATAATCAATGTAATTTAAAAAAAAAATTATTTAATTCTAAATAATAAATGTCTCAATGATTCGTAATTAAATTGTGAAATATTAATTTAATAAATGTTGAAATTGGCCACCACCAACATCCTGGCAATATCCGAGGCGATCTTCGAATTCTTGCAAAACATTGTGCACTATTTGAGGTTCTATCAGTCTCATTTCTTGTCTTATTCGGGATTTAAGTTCGTCAATATTGTTCGGTCTGTTGATATACACTTTAGATTTTAGGTAGCCCCACAGATAAATAGTCTAACGGGGTCAAATCAGGGGATCTGGCCGGCCATTCTATTGGGCCCCGTCGACCAATCCACCTTCCAGGAAAAACACTATCTAAATATTCACGCACCGGGCGAGTAAAATGGGCTGGTGCTCCATCCTGTTGATACCATAAGCTATCATTGGGAATGTCAGGATCTTCTGGATTTGGATACACTACAGCAAGCGCAGGTATCAAATCGAATTCTAGAAATTCTAGATATCTTTCTCCAGTCAAAGTGCCGTCAAAGAAGAAGGGACCCAAAATTCTGTTTCCAATAATCCCAGCCCAAACATTTACTTTTTGAGGGTATTGTGTGTGACACTCCATAATCCAATGCGGGTTTTCTGTAGCCCAATAACGGAAATTTTGCCTATTCACGGTTCAGTTTAGGCAAAACCTTGCTTCATCCGAGAACACAATTTTTCGTGAAAATTGAGGATCATCAATACATCTCTCCATCATTATTTCACAAAATTGCATTCTTCTATCTGGATCGTCCTCATTTAGTTCATGAACTAACTGAACTTTATAAGGATGCCATTTATTTTTATGTAAATAGTTTAATACAGATCCTTGACTAATTTTGTTCTCGTCAGCAATAGCGCGACTAATTTTATGGTTGTTCTCTTCAACGGATAATAGCACATTCAACTGCACATCTTCTGAGATAGTGGGCCGGCCTTTTACATAATTATCTCTCACATGCCCCAAATCCCTATATTTTTTTTCAATTTTACTAATAGTTGATTGAGATATAGGCGCTCTGTTTGGGTATTTATTGTTGAACAGTTCGGAAACTTCCAGTTGGGTACGCATCCTATCTCCATAGCCAATCATCATTAGTATTTCAAATGCGCTCCCTTTCATTTACTCGTGCCATTTTACAGTTAAAAAAAACTACTGTTATTAGAACTTTTATACAAATGTTTAAATACTTTTGACAGGGAATGAACTTCAACGTCAATGTTAAATAACCTAGGTAACAGATAAAAATGGTATTAATGTTTAAATGTTTACAGTTTCAGTAAATTTGATTATGTTTAACTCCTAATATGTACAGTTTAAATGAAAAGAAATAAGCTAACTTAACTTAGACTTAGGTTATAATACATGAAATGTAATTGAAATTTTACGTATATTTCGAAAATAAAATAAAAAATGGGTGTTTCAATTAAAAAAAATTGAAGTGTCAAATGAAATCTTTTTTTGAGTCACCCTGTATAAACAAAAATTAGTTTAAAAAATGCCCATCTAAAAATAAAAATTGACGGGTCCCAGTGTTTTTTAAAAAAATTAAAGGTTGAATTTTAAATGAATTTATTCTAACCTTTTTGAGCTCACTGTATAAAGATATAGTAAGGCCATGAATTTATTTTTAATGTGTCACACATGCCGGGGAGGCATGAAAGACGCCCAGTCATATCAAAAAATAATGAAGGTATCATCTCTGATGTAAATATGAGGTTTTTTTTATTATCCCCTAACCCAGGGGTCGGCAACCTTTTTTGGCCGCGGGTCAAAATCAACCAAAATGCGAGTATTAAAGAGACATTTGGGTCAGAGATATTTTCGTATTAAAACAGCATTTTAGTAAATATAAAATATATATATTATTAAGAAAATAATTACAAACATAGTTGAATAAATTTTATTTATAAACTTTCTTTACGATATCAATGGCTTCCCTGATGTTGAACTTGTGACGTCAATTAAGTTAAGTCTGGTTTATAGTTAGTCGTTTTAAGTCGAACACAAGCATCTGAATTATCAATAGTTAACCTGCTCCTGTTTTTGCTTAAAATAAATTTCATTTGTGAAAATATTTGCTCACATTTATAAGTGGACCCGAATGTGGACAAAATGGCAAAGCCAATTTTTTTTAATGATGAAAACCTCGTAGGAAGTGATGCCCAACATGTTGATATCATGAGAAAATGATTATCTTCTGTATTTTCCAAATAGTTCCGCAATTTCTTGAATTATCCGTCCATAATGTTGAACTTTTAAAATCAATCATTTCTAAACTAAAATTGTCAATTCTTAGATGTTCAAAATACTGCAAATTTATAATATTTTCTTCTATTTCATCGGGCTTTATTATAAATGTAAACATTTCTCCATGTTTCTTAAGACTTTGAAACTGACTTTCATATTCACTTTTAATGACCGACATCCAACTTTCGAACACATTTAGATTGCGTTCATCGAGATTTTCCTTTTCATGTTCCCTTTTAACAAGGGAAAGAAATGAAATTTTTTAGTTTTTATGTCAATTTCAAATAATATCAATTTTGAAGTAAAGCTCTTCCATTCCTCATACATTTTCAAAATTGTGTGGTTATTTCCTTGGAGTCGTACGTTGAAATCATTATAATGTTTCATTATGTATGTTAAGAACAAAAGTCTTAAAAACCATTGTTTATCATTGAGTTCGAGATCATTTTCACCGATTTCGTGAAGAAATATTTGTATATCATCAAAACACTCTACAAATCTATTAAGCACTTTGTCCCGACTTAACCATCGTATTTCAGAATGTAATAACAAATCTCCATATTTCGATTCAATTTCCTCCAAAAAAGCTTTAAAGCGCCTGTGTATTAATGCTGATCGCGCTATTATCATGTTTACGATCTTAACAACTTTTTCCATTACATCCTTAAGTTGTTGTGTAGATGCCTTTGCAAATAAATTTTCTTCATGTATGATACAATGAAATGATAAAAGTGAACGGCCAAGTTCATTTTCCATTAGTTTTACAAATCCAACAGTTTTTCCCCTCATACTTGGAGCACCGTCAGTTGTTATGGAAAACAATTTACTTTTTAAATCCAATACTTGCCCATTTTTGAAATTTGTAAACTCTTGTACTTGACGAAAAATATCAGTGCCTTTGGTGGTGTCATTCATTGAAGCAAGAACGCATAGTTCTTCATTGACATTCGAGCTATTTATTGATGCAAATCTAATAATTATTGCAAGCCTACCAATACTATTTATGTCGGTACTTTCGTCAACTGCAATGCTAATTATGTCACAAGATAATAAATCATTTTTGACCTGTTCATCAATATTCTTGGCCATATCTTCAACGCGACGCTGGACTGTTCTAGCTGACAATGGCATTTCTTTGATTCTCTCAATTATTTGTTTTTTATTTGCGAAGTCATTAAATAAGTGTTCGGAACAATTTATGAATGCGTTTTTTAAAAACTCGCCGTCTGTAAATGGTTTTTTGTACTCGCTTATCAAAACCTGTCATTTCACGATTCGATTTGCGTGCGTAAAAAGTCACTTTAAACACGAGTGCGTAAAAGTAAAGTTGGTACTACCCAGAACTTAATTAATTTAGTCACATTTTAAAATCATAAATCCCTAACCTTAATAATATGCTACCCAGTTCGTTGTTTTTCTATGAAAATAAAAGGAAATGAAATAGAAATTGTTATATTTGGAAGGTATGTAATTCAATGTCAGAACAGTAACAAATATTATATAAATTACCATTATTCATTCTTTTCAGAAATTGAAACGGAACAATTATTAAAAATTTTGATTGGGCAATTTTGACAACCAGAGATTGATACCCCAGGGATTAACTGGTTTGTTTGAATTGATCTTGATTGCGAAGGTAGAGTAACGTTGATTGTATTATTACATATATCTTGTATTTCAGATGTCGAACAAGTTGCAGGCGGAGTCGATATCTCTAACGGGGTCATTGTTTTAGCTAATTGAATTCTACTATGCAGAGAATTTTCGATATATCCTTCTGCAACCGTAGATGATTTCCATCCACCATGCCTTTTAATTGTAAGCAAGTCACCTCCTTGATTTGCCAACAATGTCGCTGAACTCCTTCGGAAACAGTGACCTGTGAAGTTACTTGCGCTATCAAGCTGAAGGTACTCAGCTATTCGCATTGGAATTTTGCCAATTGTATTAAGACCAACAGGTGAACAAACACACTTGCCATTGCGATATGTTAAAAAGAATCGATGCTGGTTGTCCGGTCTTAAATTTGCATATTGCCGAATTAATGTAATCCATTCGGGCTTAATGATAGCAAATGTACGGCTGTTACCTGTTTTAGTTTCTGGAATTGTTACGATAATTAAATTCGATTTAAATTCTATGTCTCGCAATGACATTTTGCAAAGTTCTTCACGTCGACACGCTCCAGAAATACCCAATATTAATACAGCCTATAAATACATATATATAGTGTTGTATGGAATTTAAATATACGGAAATGACTTTACCTTCATTAGTAGGAACAAAGAATTTGGTGCTTCAACAATAAATTTAGTAATTTGTTCTTCGGTTAATACTGCTGATTTTTTAGGCTGATGTTGCTTGGTTGTCTGTTTTAAATACGCTATGAGTTTTGCATATTTAGATATATCCGTATTATCATATATTATTAAGCATGATTTTAACATAGAATAAGTGGACCATAATGATTTATTTGATTGTAAATTTTGAAAATAAACTAACAAACAATTTTCGGAGTATTTTTGTATATTTTTAGATCTAGCCCAAGTTACGAATTTAGTATAAGTGTTTTTGTATACGTTTTTTGATTTTATGGATAATAAATTATCCACTGCAATATTGGCAGCTTCGCGAATTTCAGGCGGTGTACATTGCATTTCATTATCAGAATTCATGTTGTTGGTGAGGTTTTTATTTTGTATGGAATTTTTTGAATTTGATAATTTTAAATTAAATGTCACTTCAAATAATCAATACTGCCAACTCAATTTTTTTTAATTAATATCAAGAGATTAGTAGTGTGTCATAAACGATAACGTATTTAACAATATGTATTATTATTATAGTTCTCGTACAAAAAATATTGTACAAACTTCGTGCGTGAAACATTTCGCGAATTCGTGTCCATAAAACGCTCGCCTTTCGGCTCGCGCTTTAAACTGGTCACTCATTCGCGAAATTTGATTTCACGCACTTGGTTCGTAAATAACTATTCCGTTGGTACCAATGCTAAGAGCTGCAACAAAGCTGGCAGAAGTAGCGTGATTGTTGCTGGTAACAAAACTGTTTAAGAATTTATTTTGTTTTCCAAAATTTAATACACGTTTAGCAATGTGTTCAGATTTATCTTCATTTGCCATTTCACTCATATCTTTATGTTTTGAAGAAAAGTGTCGCTCAATATTATAAGTCCTGGCGGTAATTATATCTGTACATAAAGTACATATCAATTTGTCACCATTTTCGATACACCCATACTTTTCTGTCCACATATCTTGAAATAATCTCTTTTTTGCTTTTTGTTTGTTCATGGTAATTTTTTTAAATAATGATATTTATTTCACTAGGTCAATATTATTGTGCTACTGTACTACACGTGCTAGTACCGACATACAACTGAGATAACGACGCGCGCATCCAAGAATGGTACAATTTGTTCGGACAATGTCGCTGCATTTCGCATACTATCGGCCGATTCCATATCCAGTCAGGTGGGGTGGGGCCTTAACTGATATTTTTATATGTTATACTGGATTCAAATTTGGTACGTTCATAACATTGCGACAAAAATTTTTTGGGAAAAAGAAAAAAATGTTTGTATATCTTATAGTTTATTTTCGGAACTAAAGTGGGTCACTTGAAATTACCAAATGGGCCACTCGGTGACCCACGGGTCATAGGTTGCCGACCCCTGCCCTACCCCTACCCGTTACCCACTTTAATATTTTAAATGCTATCAAGTATATATGGGTCAAGAAAATTTTATCAGGAATTCCTACGTATTCGGTGTTTTTATTCAAGTAATAGTAAGTAGAGTATCTTAGTGATGATAAAGATAGTAACAAACTTCTTTAAATTATTTATGAACTACCTAAGTAGTTAATAAAGAATCAATAATAACAATGGCAGAAACAAAATTCATAATGAAGTTAAGGGATTTTGAAAATTGTGACATTTACCTGGATATTCGAAACGAAAAGCAAGAAGAAACGCATTTATGCCTCAAGGCTTTAACTTTCAATGGTCTACGGCGTACCTTTTTCAAGTCAAATGACCGGACACCGATTTCCATAAAAAAGCTGTAAAACACAGTATGTCGTTCTTTAACTTCCGACCTGTTTTCCAGCGTTGATAAGTATGAATATAAAACAATAAAACACACCCTAAAATAACGAATTTAATCATTTATAAGAAACGATGAATTTTTATTCTGTCAGAAAATCTAAATCTAAATTTTGCAGATATTAATATTTTGTGTAATAATCGCCTCCCCAATGGTTCTAATCAACGCGACATAAAGAAACCTAATTTTTTTAGCTTTCCGGTAGATCCTGCCAAAGTGTACGGATAATAAGTACTCAATGAACCCGTATTAGGTACGTATATATTAATTACATCATTGTGATCATTCCAACAACGAACAACAGCAGCCCACAAAATTCTCAATGGAGTTAATGTCTAGAGATAGGAGAAGCCAAGGAAGGAAGCACTTCAATTTTAGGATGTTCTTCAAACCATCGTTGAACAACTCTGGTTTTATGAACCAGACTATTCTCATGAACAAACACCAACTACCCCGTTTGCATGTGCTAAATAATGCAGTATATTGTCATCCTCATACATTTTTGGTTTTTGAACAATGGCTTCGTCCGATAATCATCGTGACTGCGATTTGTTCCTACCTTAATTTCTTGTGCAATTCACACAGCGACATAAAGGGTCTTGGTCACACCTCTTATTTCGTCAAATTTAGCAGAGAAATGTATCTTACTAGCGAACGTAATTTCCACAGACCTGTGGATAACGACAATATTGCCGAAACGTGGAAGTGGGAACCTGCAGATTTTATGTGTCAATCTTCAAATATGCGTCTCTATCGTGACATTAAAATTCGTTTGCAGCGAGATTATGAGAAAGCCAAAGCTCGATACGATTTCAAACATCGTCCAGTGCAGTTCTTGCCTAATCAATTAGTCTGACGGAAAACTGTTTTGTCCGATGCTGCTAAATTAGCGAATAAGTATATTGCACTATTCCTAATTCATGGACAAACTTCTAATAATTCTTACGAACTTAAGAATTGTGATGGTGATGGTTTCCCGGGTACTTGGAGAGTTGAACATCTTAAAGCACAACCTAGTGATGACTAAACTTTTGATTTGTTTTGGTTTGCAGGTAGGCCGTAAGAATATTCCTGTAGGTTAAACCCTTGAGCGTAAAATGCGTCCCAAAACTTCCGATCTCTTCCATTATTTGTAATAACGTCAATATTAGTTGTGTGGGTTCGATGTATTTCTTACGCTCTTTTTCGGGTTATTTCGCCCCTTATGTTTTCTTCGAAAACCAACATAGCGACGATTGATTGGGTGGATAAATTTCGTATAACTTTTATAAGTTAGTTCCGACATATTTGTGACATGTATTGACCAATTTTGACTTTGAATAAGTTCGTACAAATATTGATTAACAGGAGCGTTTACCTATCGAAAATTAAGCCATCGGCATTTCGCGTTTTTTAAACTTATTTTGTAATTTTAGAATCTCAAATTTGGGTTAGTCATGCAAAAGGCATACATTTATAATGTCAAGGTCAGTTTTTGTACCAATTTATTTTCTTAAGAAAGTTATGTGTTTTAGAAATAACCACAAAAATGCATGAATTTGATTAATGTCTACTAACTAAGGCTGGTACATAAAAGAAAAAAATGAGGTGTGGCCACCACACGACTTTCTTATACGTATAAGCGTTTCAAATTATAGAATTTTAAGAATTTTTTTTACAAAAATTATTCAAAATCCTATTCTAAGTACTTCTATTCTCTTAATAAATCTCTATAGAATGCATACTTTGCAAGATATTATCAAAAAAGTGCTCCTCGCTAAGAGTAAAAGTGCTACTTCCGGTCCGAATTTTAAAATTTCATATATACAAAAAATATTGCAAATCCAGTTCTAAATACTTTTGTACTCTTGATAAATATACATAGAATGCATAACTTACGACATATTTGCAAAAAATCGCGATTCGATAAGAGTAAAAGTGGCACTTCCGGTCTGAATTTTGAAATTTTTTTTATACAAAAGATATTGAAAAGTATGTTTTAAATACTTTTATACCCGTAACGTACTTGTCTAAAAAGCATGATTTGCGAAATATTCGCAAAAAACTGATTTTCGATAAGAGTAAAAGACCTACTTCCGGTAGGAATTTCGAAAAACTTTTTAAATAAAATTATTCTCAATTTTAATTTTAAGTATATATGAATTCTTTATAAATTTGTTTAAATTTAGTAGTTGACGAAATATTGGCAAAATTTTTTCGCTGAAGTAAACTGCTACTTCCGGTCTACCGATTTTACTGAAAAACTAATCAGATCTCAAGAGGGAGATTATACACGTAAATACAAAATTTGGAATTGATACCTACAGCGGTTTGACCGCTATCGTGGTCACACACACACACACAGACACACAGACACACACACACACACACAGAGAGAGAGAGAGAGAGAGAGAGAGAGAGAGAGAGAGAGAGAGAGAGAGAGAGAGAGAGAGACATTTTTTAAAAACCACTTTTTCGGTATCAGGGGACTTCAAAACGTGGACATCTGCAAAAATCTCGAGGTCGAAAATTTTCATCATCACAATACTTCCTTATACTACGTATAAGAAAGTAAAAAACGACCTCTACGCGCCAGCTGCACATTTGATGTACGATATAAAGAAAAAATCAAATTATGTAATTATTTTTAAAGATAAAAAACATTAAACACTAAACATTGTCACACACATTTTACACGAGGTTTTTCCAAGCTAATCCTGTCGTCTATCCCCACTTTACGGTATCTACCGGTCCTAGCGAAGACGAAAATCTATCAGAATCGGTCGGCTATTGCAGACTTAAATGCGGCTGACAGTTTAATTACAAACTGCCACTCGCATTTAAATGTCATATATACCTATAATATTCGAGTGTATAATAATATAACAGTTATGGGCAAGCGCAAATTGGCTTATTATAAAACATCAACAGTTCCGTAAGTACTCATTCTTTATACATTATGTTTCCCATCTATAGTATTCCTTTATCTATGACAGAATCTGTGAATAAAACCGAAGCGCTGTGACAGAACTGAATATCGTCTACCTCCACCCACTCACACCCGCTTGCATCTACCCGTCCCGCGAGTAATATAAGTTGCATAAGTTTCTATTTGTTAGTAAACGCCCCTCTTAATTATGACCACTTTTGACTTTTGTACCATTATTGATGTGTTACGTATTTGCTTAGGCTAGAATATTGCCATATGTTTGGAATTTCGTATATTTTTCGCACATTCTAGTTCTTGCACTGATCGTATTAACTACTATAGAGTATGTTGTGTCTGAATATAACACTATTTTGCCTTTCGTTTTGATGGAGTACTGTTAGTCAATACAATGCTGCTACTTTACCTGAACCGTCTGAGGAACTGATTTCTTACAATAATCCCATCATATCTTATTCGCGTCATTTTCTTCAGTAATCGATTTTAGATACTTTATTCAACGATATTTTTGTTGTCGTATCATCTTCAGTGTTTCAGTCTATACTAGGCTGGTGTGGAACATTTGCGTTAACGTATTGATCCACCCACCCTTTCTTTACCTTTTTACTTTCTTATACGTAGTATAAGGAAGTATTGTAATGATGAAAATTTTCGACCTCGAGTTTTTTGCAGATGTCCACGTTTTGAGGTCCCCTGATACCAAAAAAGTGGTTTTTAAAAAATGTCTGTGTGTGTGTCTGTCTGTGTGTCTGTCTGTGTGTCTATGTGTGACCACGATAGCGGTCAAACCGCTGGAGATATCAATTCCAAATTTTGTATTTACGTGTATAATCTCCCTCTTGAGATCTGATTAGTTTTTCAGTAAAATCGGTAGACCGGAAGTAGCAGTTTACTTCAGTGAAAAAATCGAATTTTGCCAATATTTCGTCAAATACTAAGTTTATACAAATTTATAAAGAATTCATATGTACTTAAAATTAAAATTGAGAACAATTTTATTTAAAAAGTTTTTCGAAATTCCTACCGGAAGTAGGTCTTTTACTCTTATCGAAAATCGGTTTTTTGCGAATATTTCGCAAGCCAAGCTTTTTAGACAGGTACGTTACGTGTATAAAAGTATTTAAAACATAGTTTTCAATATGTTTTGTATAAAAATAATAATAATTTTAAATCTCCTCTATTTGTGTCGCCACTTTTCTTGATTCACGAATTTCGATACATAAAACGTTCTCTTTTATCGATTAACCGTCAATGAACTAGATCGCAAAAGTGAAACGTACAACTCACCACATGTAAGTTGAGCGGTCATCGACGCAGATCAAGAAGTGAGAGAATGCACGATAGAGATGGATAGAGCTGTGACAAATGCATGCGTGTACACCCCCCTACTACCACTCACCCCTTTGTCCATTGCGCATATGACCTTCACCGCTCAACTTATATGTGGTGAGCTGTACATAGATTGCAATTACTCCTGCTAATATTTTAGATGTATCGTTATTTTTACCTGTTAATTATGATGATCCATGCAAAAGAATAACTTTATATCGTTTATTGGGAATGGATTATTTTGTGCTAACACGTATTTTTGATGTAATCTATCGACCACGTTGCTTTTGGTAATTTGTTTGCAAGTTCGTAGTTTCTAATTTTTCATCACTTATGGGTCTTTCCGCCTATATTTAGCAACAAATGACCGTCGGATAATGTCTGTGTCCATCCATTTATACCGTAGCAGGGTTATGAGATAATCTCCTTGTCCATTTGCCGAAGATGTTGTCATTTGAGGCCACACCTATCTTTTACGTTAACCACATGACATTTGTCTAATTGTTTAATGTGTAGCTTATCTAGAAATTTGTAAATATTTTGATTAACAGTTTTTCGTGTGTACTGCGTGAAACGTTGTACGATATTTTTCATGTAAATCTCGAATTTAAATTATTAATTGTGGTTGAAGAAACGTCAACTCTATTTTAGTCTTAATTGGGAACATGCATACTTGCCCTATCATTAACTAATTTCGACTGAATTTGAATATTTGTATTTTATTGTTGAAGAAAACTGTCATCGTTGTAGATCAACTTAAATTCTATTCTGTTAAGAGACAGTTTTTTTAGTTCTTTTGCCTTCGTTCTAAGGAACGACAGTTTAATTTAATTTGTAACGTATTATACAGGGTGTTTCATCGGTTGGGGTATCGCGAATTAAAGTGCCTAAATATAAAAATATCGACTTCAAATTTTAACCACTTATAGAGCTTTTAAACCGCTACCAGCAGGTTAGGTTGTTTTTGATAATATTATTTTAATTAATGCGTAAATTAAAAAAAACGTATTATCAAAAATTAAAAGTGCTCAAAAAATGTTCAAATTTGAATGGTGATACGTGGAAATATCACCCATATTAACTTCACAATCAGAATTTTTATAAACGAAACCGTTTGTCAAATAAAGTCAATATTAAATAATGTCGTTTTTCTTACGACAGATTTATGGTACTTAACTTTCTAATTGTGCTGTCCGCAAACAGGTAGTCCTTTTAAATTTATGACGGATAATAAATAAAAATTTATTATAAACTCAACACACAACACTGTAATAAAAAACCCATAAATTCTTCAACGTCCGCAAACAGGTAGTCCTTTTAAATTTATGACGGATAATAAATAAAAATTTATTATAAACTCAACACACAACATTGTAATAAAAAACCCATAAATTCTTCAACGTCTTGCCTTTAATTTTGAAATTATTGTAAAATATTCAATAATTGATTAAGTTTTAATTTTTTTTTCAATTGCATAGTTGATTTTATAGACATATCTTTTTAACACCTGAATTTCAATAAAATCTGAGTACTTTTGATTTTTTGAACGAAGGTTTTTTTTTATTTACGCATTAAATAACATAATATTATCAAAAACAACCTAACCTACTGGTAGCGGTTTAAAAGTTCTATAAGTGGTTAAAATTTGAAGTCGACATTTTTATATTTAGGCACTTTAATTCGCGATACCCCAACCGATGAAACACCCTGTACAACGTGTATCCTTAAATTTTGTAATCTTAACTAAGAGTGCACACACTGTTAATATTTTGAATAATTTTGTAGTAATTGTTGACAGTGGATTAATGCAATGCTTTAATCTTGCTGGCGTTTTTCACTTCTTGTGTGGACACAGGTTGTAAATCTGTGTCTTCTAATTGCTATACGTAACACTTAACCCTTTTTGCTTAAGGTTTTTTACGTGTGAGATAACTTGCTCGTTTCTCATATGTATAAATAAAACACGTTTTGTTATATGTATAGAGGCATATATTTTTACATGTGTGGCTTGGTTGCCTGCTAGTTATGCACTGCGGTAGTAATTGTTTTTGTACGTCTGGTTCCCATCCTTCGCACAAACATCTGGCTAGGAGTAAATACAAAAAACAAATACGCCACTTTATTTTTAGTAGCCAATTACTATTATTTATAGTAATAACTAACTATACTATGGAATGTAAAATAATGTATAATACATAATGTAAATGCAATTATGTCCAAATAGTACATACGTCACGTTTTATTGTTATATAAATTGTTTGGAGTTTCCGAACAAATTTGTAGTACATAATTGCTTGATAATATACAGGTTGTCTTAGTTTCATGTTACACAAGATATTTAAACACTCGTAATTGTATTTACTAATTAGTTTATTGCTTGAATATAATTTTAGTTTGTCATAACCTTTCGACTGTTCACAGCCAAAAGGCCAAAAAGGTGGCATATGTAGAACCTTTGTAAGGTGATGAGATCTCTACGTCATTAGACCATTTATTGTACAAGTTCCTTGTCAGTAACATTTATTTTAGTTTTGTTTTTAAGGCAAGGTATGTTTAGATTACATTATTCTTTTTATTTGAATTTAAATTCAATCTGATTTTCATATTACCCCCAAGCAGCAAAATCACAATGTTAGAGAAGGGTGAAAATATGTATTTGCTAATGTAGGACAAGTGTGCATATAGTGATTCTGCTGCTAACGTCTATTCAAAATATTTTGGATTTATTTATCCAACTTTCTTTCATATCATTCCTTTATAATTTATGTGTCTGTACCTGCAAGGAGCTTTTCTATAATAAACTGTTATTGTTTTGATTTATATTATCGTTTTCTGGTTTCACCTTCAATTTCTTACCTCATTTAAATATAACTTGATTGCCTCTCGAGCCAAAACGTACCTCTTGAAGGCCAGTATTCAACAGAGCGTGGCGCCCTGATCATTTATCCATCCTTTCGGTTAGATTTAACCCCCTTCTGCGACTGAGAAGGGGCAGTTGGTTGCTTCAATTTGTACCATCGATAAGTGAGGGAAGTTGAAAGGTAAGGCATTGTGCAAGTGTATAGCTTGCTTTGATTTGTATAGTTTTTGGCATTAACCATCAAGTGACTTAGCGTCACGACATCTTGACTTAGCACTAGCTATATCAAGCCAATAAATCAATAATATTCTTATTGTATAATACTTCAATATACTTCGTTTATTAAGACAAGCTACTTTCTTATTAAAGGTGTCTTTAAGTGAATCATTGGCGCTGCATTAGTTACTGTACATAACGTAAATTCACGAAAAATGGCTATATGTTTGTAATACATTTGCACTTGTCAAGAACATTTTTAATGGCAATTGATTCAATTTATTTCGTAGACGTGTTATTAAATGTCATCTACTTTAACAAAGATCAATAGATAGGTCAACAAGATTACAAATAATTTGATTCAATGTAAATTACTCCGGTATTATTATAATTGGAATAACTTTAGATTTATTATAAAGGGTTTACATTATTTTACTTTGCAATGTAAACTGGCTAAAAACTAGAAAACAATAGTAACTGTTGCTCTTATGTAATGTCATATCTGAATAATTGTGTATTGAGTAAATAACAAGTGCAGGTGTTCGTAAATATACAAAGAATTCTTAATTTATATTGAGTGGGCAGTAGCATTAGTTGGGAGCGTTATAAATGCATTTTATTTAACTCTGGTGGTACATAAAGGGATAAAAATCTTAACAAATACATAAGACGTAAGTTTATTACATTATTATGGATGGTGCTACTCATTGCCAACCATATTAAAACTTACATCACAGGACAATACATCTTTTTGTTACAAGGCTCGTTATCACAAACATTAACAAATTAAAACAATATAATATTAACAAACTATGAATAAAATATATTTGACAAATATATTGCGGTATATAAATATATTGGTGTATTCTCAACAACCCAGAAAATATAGCACAAAATTTCTTATTAAATTATTAAGTGGCATGCTATTGCTAAATTTTGAATTTTTGTTCGGTTATTTCGAGGGTAATTTACTGCATTATTCTGTTTCATTATTCGGACTAGTTCCAGAATATTTCTAGTTATTTTGTCCGTTACTTAAAATCATAGTTTCATCAAATTCAAAGTTAGGTTTTGTATCACTGATATGTTTTTCGAAAGCAGTTACGATTTTAGGTTCACTGAGAGAACCAAAAGAACCTAATTAATAACCACTATGTTCCAATAACACAATGTTCTGGATCTAAATAAATAACTAAATATGTACGAGTATGTTATTGAATCTAAACGAAATCCAGTGCACACTTACTTCTAGATAATTGGGAGAAGTCGATTCAATGAAACGGGATTAAACAGGAACTATTACATAAATTACGAAGTACGTAATTAACAGTCAAAACAATGACCGTAAGTATGAATAGGTATACCTATACATACAGGGTGTAGATAAAGTCTGGAACAAAATTAATATTTCTGTTATCTTCGGTTTGATGGAAAAACCCTGAAACAGGTCGATTTTGTTTTTATCCCGTGCACTTTATAACACCGTGAATTTAATTCTGTCGTCATCTGGTTGCGCGCGGGCGTGACGTCATTAGTTTTTTCAAATGGTAACCCGCCACATTTATTACCCCTTGTCGTTAGGTATTCCATTGTGCATGCAACGGTATATAAAGTTTGGTACCTTACATAACAATTTTTGGGAGAAAAATGCTTTCGAATTTCAAAAAATTAAAATTTTATTTCTGATGAAAAACTAATCAAAAATTATTTTAAAAAATCAGATAAATTATAATCCGAGGTTTATCTTGGATTGTCGTCAAACAAGACACCAAAGAAATGTCAACGGAAGTGTTCAAATTGTCCGCCATTGGCCATTTGACACTGGCCGAGACGGACGTACATTACATACTACGACACGTCGTATTGACAGTTCATTACTTGGTGTTTGAACTTATCCATTCACAATACTTGCTCCATTGGTAGTGTTGAACGTGTATTGCGAAAATGGCGAATTTGAGCGAAAAAGAGCGGATTCAAATTCTCATTATTGTTGGTTGTGGTGATAAAATACGTAGCCATGAAGAAGCCTGTCAGTTTTTCAATGCAGAAAATCCAAACCGCGCACCGATTTCGCGGTCAACGGTGAGCAAAATTGTCGCAAAATTTGCTGAAACTGGTAATGTAAAAGACAGGGCTCGTCAAGGTCGACCAAGAATTGAGGAAGATAGAAGGGTCAATATTCTCTTGGAATTTCAGGACAACCCCCACACTTCAACAAGGAACATTGCCAGGGATCATGCAGTCGATTTTACCACAGTAGCCAAATTGCTGAAGAAGGAAAAACTTCATCCGTACAAAATCAATCGGGTTCAGGAACTGAATGAAGATGACTTCGACCGCCGACTCGAGTTCTGTGAACAAATCATGCTACGGTGCGATGAGAATCCCGGATTTGTCGACAATGTGGTTTTTAGTGACGAAGCAACTTTTACCAACATTTTCGGTATCAGGGGCCTTAAACGTGAACAGTGCAAAAATCTCAAGATGAAAAATTTTCATTATCACTATACTGACTACAAGAATATAAAAATTATCTCAATAACCCACTGAAACATTCAATCAACTCAACTAACTAATATGAACGTTATGAAAGCTAAAACAAGACGGTACTGTGAAGTAGTAAAATTGAAAAAAACAAATGATCCGAACACATCACTGTACGATTACAAAATAATGATGTAATTATTCTACCCGTGAAATTCGGCGTTTTTTTTTTTAAGAAATGATAGTCAATTGAAAAATACATTAATTTCGAATAGATCTTCCAAATATCAAATGAAGGGTCAATAGACCCCCCTTGCCATTTCAAATTTTGAAGATGATATAGCCTATAGCGCCATCTGTCAAAATTTTAAATGAGACATGGTCATCAAGTTAGTTTTTTTATAGTGGTTTTGTTTTATTTTTATTTTAACGTTTTATTCCACTTTAGACCTGCACTGTATATGTAGCGATAAATTTCAAATCATAATGAGGCTTATTGTAACTTCGAATTTGCATATCACATAATAGCAGCAACCAGTTCCTGACAACCTACGTTGGCATGTAATACATATATGCTATAATTAACATATGAAATAAAGGAACATGTACTGATAAAATCAAATCACTTAAAGATAAAAAAATTATCTATGTATTTTGTATCAGTTTGTTCAGATTTAATACCACTATTACTTACATAGGCTTTGTCGGATGAACTGTGAGAACTAGCAATATGTCCATCAATTTAATTTGTTCAAGAATGAGTAAGCCGTAGTCCAAATTCCACTTCTATATTCCCAAATTTATATGGTTTTTTTTTAATAAATATATATTTTAAATTAATGCGTTTTCTTTATTCGCACTATTCACTCTCAAAGCGTTCTGTAAATATCGGCAATGATGCTAAATGAAATTTCAACAATATAAAAGTGATTAGGAGGCGGACGTCTCCGGTTTAAAATACCACGGAGTTACAATGGAGCAAAGAAATAATGTAAACAACACACATTTACTGAATAGCATTATTCATATGGTGAACTGCAACATCTGTTATTGACTCACATGTTAACGGGAAGCAACACAAGAAAAGTCCACTTAACTCGTAAATATCCTATTTTCATCGGCGTAGATATACGAGCCTCTGAGGTTTTTAAAATTTATTATATTTACCTCATATTTGGCATGATAAATAAATTTATATATGTGTATACCTATTCACAATTACGTTAGTTTCGTTTTTTCATTGTTTTGACTGTTAATTACGTACTTCGTAATTTATGTAATAGTTCGTGTTTAATCCCGTTTCATTGAATCGACTTCTCCCAATTATCTAGACGTAAGTGTGCACTGGATTTCGTTTAGATTCAATAACATACGCGTACATTTTTAGTTATTTATTTAGATCCAGAACATTGTTTGTTACTTTTTCAGATATGATATGGAAGAACGTCGAGAAATACATCGTGAAACAATGGCGAGTTGGATTGGGGGTCATACTGATTGTATGTCAATTGTCAGTGATTCCGATATTTATTGCAAAGTCTGTAAAATATCGTTACAGAATACCAAAATATCGCATGTTCGTCACTTATCTTTGCTAAAACATACACAGAAATAGTTTTTATGCAGAGAATTTCGATAGTTTAGAAAATTTCGTTACATGTTTAAATGACGATGCTAGAAGTATTTTTGAGTGCAAGGAACTAACACAAATCCCAAATTTAAAAATCAGTTGTTATTCCTACAAGAACACTTTGGAAATTTGCCTAAACTAATCACATATTTTGAAAATCGAAATCTCAAACTAAAATATGGATTAACCACATTAGATGTGGCTATTAATAATTTCAAAAGTATTCGAAGTGACTTCGGATGTGGCCTTCGGCAAAAGTTAGACGCAGTTTTTAATAGAAATCCAGATTTAATAACATTGCGGCAATTGTGTATGGGGACAATGACACAAAATCAAACTTTAAAATACCCTGAAATAAAAGAGTATTTCCAGTACGCACCTATACTACTATACTATACTAGTTGCGACGTAGAAAGGACGTTTTCTATCTACAAGGATGCACTTAAATCAAAGAGAACAAGTCTTACAGAAGAGAACCTTGAGAAAGTATTGCTTGTAAATATTAATACTCCTTTACTCGACTTGAACAACAAAATGAACAAATAATAATGTATTGTTGCGTTTTCAGGTTCCAATAAACAACTCGTGCAATTTATTTATTTAAAACAGTCTGTATATTCATATATTTAAAATTATATAACAATATAAAAACATAAAACTAATGTATCACACTTAAACTACTACGATTTAAATTAACACTTGTATTTATTTCTATTACTAATATGTCCGTATATTTATATCACTTAAGGAACTACTTATTTCCTTCTTATTGCACTATAATAAAGACTGTACCGTATTTATGTCTTTTCTTCGGCTACCACTATATTTATTTCTACCGTACGACTTATATTTATTTCTTATATTTATTTCTACGCGCGTCGGCTACTTCTTAATCCCGAATTAGTCATCCATCGGTGACCCAGTCGCCTTATATACGTATGCGAGGATTTCCAGAACATACGGGCCCAGCCCGGCTTTTTCTCCACATGTACGAGAAACGTTCTAGTGGAGATGATTCATGGCTATTTACATTTCGTTTTTATACGTCGCGCCGAGATTAATTACAACCTCTTTTTATTGTCGCTCGAATGTCTGCTGGTTTCGTTACAGTATTTTGTATTTTATAGATCACCAGCCACTTGTTATCCAATTATATAAATTAAATTAAAATCACTTTAAAATTAGAAAATTTCAATAGTGCGGCCATGGGCGATGAGTCATCGGCCGCTCGTGTCCGCTTCCTACATATGATACTTAACGCTATGCAACCTGCTATATATCCTGTTGCATATATTGGAAGGTTGCATACCGTTAAGTATCATATTATGTAATAAAGAGAGTAAAAATGTTTTCTTACCCGCCCCGTGGCTTCACTTTATTTGTCAACAAACTGACATTATGCTCTCTCCATATATCTAACTTAATAATAATTTTTTTTTCATAATTCAATGTGGATAAATACGTAAATACATGCTATATATATTCTTTTAAAAAATCCGTATGTTTTTAAAGTATACCAATAAAAGAAAATAATGTAAAGTATTCGTGGATAATTAGGCATTAAAACACTTGCTCTATTTCAAGCACTCCGGTTCCGCTGTGTTTTAATGACTTTATCATCCACTTATACTTTAATATATTAATAAATACTGAATAAAAGCTTTTAGCTAGTTTTTAAACATACCTGCACCGAGATCCATCCAATGCTCCACTATACTCCAATTAACACTTTTAGCTACCCTATTTTTAACTGCCAATAACTGACACAGATCACTAGCACATAAGTTCTTTTCTACAACTACCATTTGATAACTGCCATCGTCATTGTAAAAACATAGTTCCTCCTGAAACAAAATTGACCAAATTAATTAATGATGTCAATTACTTCATATTTATGATGCGAAATATTTGCATAAATCTGTTTTAGATTAAGGCAGATAATTGCAACTATTTAAAACTGGAAGATTGACTGAAAATCGCTATTGAAAGAAATGTGGCAATAAACATTACAGTTATGGAATATATAATACTCTGTAAGGTTAATATAAAAAAATGAGGCATGGACACCACGCGACTTTCTTATACCTTATCTATGTTCTATTTTTTATTTATATTTCCACTGTCCCAAATTAAGTTTCAAATACATACTTAATAAATTTGTGTAGCATGCATAATTTGCGAGAAATGTATCTGCATAAAACTGCTATTCGATAAGAGTAATTTTGAGACTTTTTTTAATACAAAAATTATTCAAAAGCTTTAAATACTTAAAGGAATTTCGAAGAACTGTTTTACAGTATTTTTTCTAATTCACTTTTGAGCACAACTGTATTCTTTAAAATTTGTTTAGCTTATAGTAGGCAAAATATTGGTAAAATTTGATTTTTTCACTGAAGTAAATTACTACTCCCGGTCCACCGATTTCAATGAAAATCTAATCAGTTCCCAAGAGGGAGGTTATACATGTGTATATAAAGTTTGGTATTGATAGCTCTAGCCGCTCACAAGAGAGGTGGGAAAGAGGAATAGGGAAAGAGGGGGGAATAGGGTGAAGATGCAGTAACAGTGTGAATATGAGCTGCAGGACTTCAATCATTTCCGAATAAATACCTTTTTAATGAACTAAATATGAAAAGTAAATGTAAAGGTATTCAGATAGAAATACAAACTAAGAAAAGAATATAAAATATTCTAAATACATTCCCAAAAAAAAAAGAATTTATGCTCACTTCGAAATATACATTATCGTTGACTAGGGATGATCAATATTTCACTGCCGGTGATTTAATCACCGTGATCAAAAAATCACTGGTCACTACAGTGATTTAACATTCGGATTCACGGTGACCGGTGATTTCACCGGATGCAGCTTACAATACAAAATACGAATAACTATTTAGAAGACAAGAAGCTACATTTATCATTTCACTGGTTCTTTTGATAAAAGTGTGTCTACACTGTCTACTCATCAGCCTAAGAGAACTTCTACTTCTCGGGCAATCATAGAAGTTCAAAACTATCTTGAAGATGAAATTATCCCAAGTAGTAGAAATTGTGTATAGTGGTGGCAGGAACACAAATACAATTATCCAAATCTTGCCTTAGTTGCGCAAGAGCAATAATATACCTCAGCCTCATCAGTGCCATGTGAAAGGCTTTTACTTTCTTATACGTAGTATAAGGAAGTATTGTGATGATGAAAATTTTCGACCTCGAGATTTTTGCAGATGTCCACGTTTTGAAGTCCCCTGATACCGAAAAAGTGGTTTTTAAAAAATGTCTATGTGTGTGTGTGTGTGTCTGTCTGTGTGTGACCACGATAGCGGTCAAACCGCTGTAGATATCAATCCCAAATTTTGTATTTACGTGTACAATCTCCCTCTTGAGATCTGATTAGTTTTTCAGTAAAATCGGTAGACCGGAAGTAGTAGTTTACTTCAGTGAAAAAATTGAATTTTGCCAATATTTCGTCAATTACTAAGTTTAAACAAATTTATAAAGAATTGAAATATACTCAAAATTAAATTTGAGACAAAGTATCTTAAAAAAAAATTTCGAAATTCCAACCGGAAGTAGGTCTTTTACTCTTATCGAAAATCAGTTTTTTGCGAATATTTCGCAAGTCATGCTTTCTAGGCAGGTACATTCCGAGTATAAAAGTATTTAAATTATAATTTTAAATATCTTTTGTATAAAAAAAATTTCAAAATTCGGACCGGAAGTACCACTTTTACTCTTGCCGAATATCGATTTTTTGCAGTTATGTCGTAAATTATGCATTCTATATATATTTATTAAGAGTACAAAAGTATTTAGAGTTGAATTTGCAATATTTTTTGTGTACATGAAATTTCAAAATTCGGACCGGAAGTGGCACTTTTACTCTTAGCGAGTAGCACTTTTTTTCGAATATCTTGCTAAGTATGCATTCTATAGCGATTTATTAAGAGAATGAAAGTACTTAGAATAGGCTTTTGAATAAGTTTTGTATAAAAAAATTCTTAAAATTGTATAGTTTGAAACACTCATACGTATAAGAAAGTCGTGTGGTGGCCACACCTCATTTTACTTTCTTATACGTAGTATAAGGAAGTATTGTGATGATGAAAATTTTCGACCTCGAGATTTTTGCAGATGTCCACGTTTTGAAGTCCCCTGATACGAAAAAAGTGGTTTTTAAAAAATGTCTGTGTGTCTGTGTGTCCGTGTGTGTGTGTGTGTGTGTGTGTGTGTGTCTGTGTGTGTGTGACCACGATAGCGGTCAAACCGCTACAGATATCAATTCCAAATTTTGTATTTACGAATATAATCTCCCTCTTGAGAACTGATTAGATTTTGAGCAAAATCAGCACACCGGAAGTAGTAGTTTACTTCAGTGAAAAAATCGAATTTTGCAAATATTTCGTGAATTACTAAGTTTAAACAAATTTATAAAGAATTCATATGTACTTAAAATTTAAATTGTGAACAATTTTATTAAAAAGGTTTTTCGAAATTCCTACCGGAAGTAGGTCTTTTACTCTTATCGAAAATCAGTTTCTTGCAAATATTTTGCAAGTCATGCTTTTTAGACAGATACGCTACGAATATAAAAGTATTTAGAACTTAATTTTCAATATCTTTTGTATAAAAAAAATTTCAAAATTCTGAGCGGAAGTATCACTTTTACTCTTACCGAATAACGATTTTTTGCAAATATGTCGTAAATTATGCATTCTATGTATATTTATGAAGAGTACAAAAGTATTTAGAGTTGGATTTGGAATATTTTTTGTATAAATGAAATTTCAAAATTCGGACCGGAAGTATCACTTTCATACGTATAAGAAAGTCGTGTGGTGGCCACACCTCATTTTTTTACTTTCTTATACGTAGTATAAGGAAGTATTGTGATGATGAAAATTTTCGACCTCGAGATTTTTGCAGATGTCCACGTTTTGAAGTCCCCTGATACCGAAAAAGTGGTTTTTAAAAAATGTCTCTCTCTGTGTGTGTGTGTGTCTGTCTGTGTGTGACCACGATAGCGGTCAAACCGCTGTAGATATCAATTCCAAATTTTGTATTTACGTGTACAAGCTCCCTCTTGAGATCTGATTAGTTTTTCAGTAAAATCGGTAGACCGGAAGTAGCAGTTTACTTCACAGAAAAAATCGAATTTTGCCAATATTCCGTCAATTACTAAGTTTAAACAAATTTATAAAGAATTGAAATGTACTCAAAATTAAATTTGAGACAAATTATCTTAAAAAAGTTTTTCGAAATTCCAACCGTAAGTAGGTCTTTTACTCTTATCGAAAATCAGTTTTTTGCGAATATCTCGCAAGTCATGCTTTCTAGGCAGGTACATTACGAGTATAAAAGTATTTAAATTATAATTTTAAATATCTTTTGTATAAAAAAAATTAGCAAAATTCGGACCGGAAGTACCACTTTTACTCTTACCGAATATCGATTTTTTGCAGATATGTCGTAAATTATGCATTCTATATATATTTATTAAGAGTACAAAAGTATTAGAGTTGAATTTGCAATATTTTTTGTATATATGAAATTTCAAAATTCGGACCGGAAGTAGCACTTTTACTCTTAGCGAGTAGCACTTTTTTGATAATATCTTGCAAAGTATGCATTCTATAGAGATTTATTAAGAGAATAGAAGTACTTAGAATAGGATTTTGAATAATTTTTGTAAAAGAAATTCTTAAAATTCTATAATTTGAAACGCTCATACGTATAAGAAAGTCTTGTGGTGGCCACACCTCATTTTTTCTAAAGCTGGTCAGGTCTTGACTGAACGTGGAAATAGATTAAGTGATGCAAAAGCCAAAATGATTTTATTTTTAAATGCCAATTACAAATATTGTGAATGAATCTATTTTTTATCTTTATAATAGTTGCATCGTTTTGTTATTAAATTGTTGCTTAAATAAATTTAATAAACCAAAATGTTTCTTTTTTAAATTTTTAAATGCGAATTAGAAATATTTGCGAGTTGTGAATATATCTATTTTTTATTTTTAGTAAATTATATATTGTTTTTTTTTTATTTCAATACGTTTTGTTTAATAAACCATCAATTTCGCAACTATTGTTTTTTTTTTCAAAACAGTAATAATTCTGAAAGCTAACCAGCTCATTCTTTTTGTATATAAATATAAATATATGTAGTTGAGAAAATACTACATTACTGCTGACTATATTGCTATATGCCCTGATTAGCGACAGAAATTCAAGTAGAGTGGAAGTTAACATCGTATCGGTACGTTTGAATTTATTAGATTAGGTATGTACAAGATCGGGATTTGTACTATAAGTTGCATAGCCGAACAGATGCAGTAGCAACATTGCATTAACGTAATAGCTTAAAAAGGCAAATTCACAACGCTTAACGCATAGACTTAACCATAAATATTTTGACATTAGACGTTATAAACAAATATGTAGTTCTAACCCCATATTTCGATGCAAGGATTCTACACATTCTCCTATATAAATGTAATTATAATAGACGAAAATTAATGCAATGTACGTAATATAAGCTGTGTTTCGACTAGTTACTAATACTTTCCTTTACTTTAGATTATTTTACGTATAATCGAAAGGAAAATGAAATGAAAATAAAATACAAGAGCCCGTCCTCTCTTTAGGTTTATGTGAACAAGAAATGTGATATGATAATTTGTTTGACGTTTCGAATAGTACATTATAATAAACAACATTGTTTAATATTCTGTATATAGTTGCATTTGTATAACAATTTATTTAAAGCAAGGTTAAGGTAGCTAAAGTGGTGAAATCAAAGAATAATTTTCTTTTAAATAAATGCACATTTAATGAGTATAAAGAGTAATTTACTTTTTATTTTTGGTCCAATTCGCTTGTAAATTTGGGAAATGGGAAGAAATAAAGAAAACGACAGGTTCAAAAAATTTTAATGCAATATATACACTATTAGGAGAAAATATATTTTAAGTTTATGATTACATACACGATACAAAGAAAATGTGTTTATTCATTCATCAATAGATGAATTTACATATAAAAAATACAGTATAAGAAAGCAATGATTTACAAAAAGAGCATATATAAAACAGCATCAAATCAGTCTCACTATTAATTAGTCTTCAATAGAAGATGTTGTAGTGGAATCATCACTATATATTTTCTATAGGGTTATCAAGACACATTACATTGTATTTGGAAATTTAAGATGAAGAAATTCGTGTAATTATCAATATTTTGACTGCACTTGTAATCTTGTATCGCAGATTATTTCGTGTATATGAGTGGGTGGTTTAATAGCACTGGAGCTTTATCCAAGTATTACTTACATTTTGTAATAAAATACACCAGCTTTTAGCGAGTTACTGAGTGCACACATAACCGCAGTTGCCTAATTATAGTAACCTAGCCTCTGAGGGCCAACGCTACCTTGCGTCGTACGTTTGGGTCACATAACGTTGCTGGAATTTTCTCATATGCATTTGGTATGCAAGTCGACGTATATGCGGGTGGTCTAAGTTCACAGGCATTGTGCCAACACTGTGGTGCACTTACCAGATCCATGTATGATCGAAACACGTGCCTAATTATAGTAACCTAGCCGCTGAGGGCCTGCGTCATTCGTTTGGGTAATATAACGTTGCTAGGATTTTCCCATAGGCATTTGGTATGAAAATCGACGTATATGCGGGTGGTCTAAGTTCACAGGCATCGTGCCAACACTGCGATGCACTTATCAGATCTATGTATGATTCAAACACGTGCCTGTACGTTGTTGTTCACAATACCATCTTGGTGCAGATATGCATTAATTCATCGATATACGAATAAATTTGTGCATGCATGTTTTGCTGATCTAATGGTTATTTATAAAATATGTTATTTGCCACGTATCATTAAATTAAATTTATCTTTACTCTGGTTCGTTGGATAAATTGGCTTGCATGTATGACGGTAAATATGTTGGAACCATCCTGAAATTAGCTCATTTTACTTTGTACATACCAATTTCAAGCGTTCATTATAGAAATATGTTCGAAAAATATTTTTGAACGACTACACCGCCACACATGGACTGAAGAAGCTATGCCTGAAACAACTGAGGCAGTTTTTACTGGTCATAAACTGGATCATACAAAAACTTCCTTCAACACAGTAAGTGTTCGGAAAGTGCCAGTCATTCCGCCCTTTGTAAAATCGTTTTTTTCTATTGTCTCGGCCAATTACGATTTCTTCTTTGAAATACTGTGGAACAATTTAAAACAAACCTAGAACAACCGTAAGAACGATTTTTTGAAAAAGAGGCGCTGACCAAAAATTGCTTTTGCCATTTTCTCTGTCGATTATGATTTATTGTTTGAAATACTTTGGAACAATTTAGAACAAAGCTAGAACAACCGTCAGAAATTTAGATTTTCGAAAAAAGGAGCGCTGGCGAAAAACTGTTTATCGCCATTTTCTCGGTCTATTCTAATTTATTTTTTGAAACACTTTTGAACAATTTATAACAAACCAAGAACAACCTGGAACAACCGTCAGAATTTAGATTTTCAAAAAAAGGGAGACCAACTTCTCACTTTTGGATATATGTAGTTTTCTTGCAATATCTTTTGATATATAAAAGATGCGGTTCTGACGTATTAGAACAGTGTTTAGAGCAAATCTAGAACAACCATAAAAATTTTAATTTTTGCAAAAACGAGGTCTGACTTTATCCTTTTGGCTTTCGTTTTTCCCCGTTTTCTCGTCTGATTTTGATTTGTTCTTTGAAATACTTTGGAACAATTTAAAATAAACCTAGAGCAACCTAGAATAATCGTTAGAATTATAATTTTCAAGAAAAGGGGGCCGGCAAAAGCTCGTTTTCCGATTATCTCGGTCAATTTTGATTTTTTTCGAGATTCTTTGGAATAATCTTAAAACAACTAGAACAACCTGGAACAATCTTCCGAATTTCAATTTTCGAAAAAAGGTGTGGGTGAAAAACTCGATTTTTTTCAATTATATCAGCACTTTTTCACTTTTTTTTTAATTTTTCCTCCACACCTTAATCCAGGAAATCTCCCAGCAGCGAGTGCCAGGAGATGCCCCGGGAGTTCCTCACAAGAAGTATAAATAGCAAATTGGAATTTTTTTAAAATGTCGTATTTGTGTAAGTAGTCGATTAGTTTCTCCGCTACATATCTTTCGAAGATCATATCTATGCTTGACAGGATTGCACTAGGGCGGTGTTTGCTGCAGTCCGATCATGATTTTTTTATGTACAGGTCCTATAATTGATGTCTTAAGACCTTGCGGAATAAGACCCTCATGAGACTCTCTCGCATGGAATGACTGGACAACAAAAAGTTTTCGCATTCTCCAGTATATGCTTCATTAGTATGTTATCCAATCCTAGTGCCTTATACTTTGAAATTTTGCTTATAATGGAGTAGAAGTCATGTTCTGTTATTTCCGGTTAATAAAGTGATTTGAAATATTTTGGAGCAATTGAACAAACCTAGAACAACTTGGAGCAACCGTCAGATTTTCGATTTTCGAAAAAAAGAGTGCTCACGCCCTAAGCAACAACTAAAAATAGATTTTTAAAAAGAAAGTTACTGTATTAAATTGCCTTGTGAGTATGTACTTATAACATTGTATTATCATAACAGTAAATTATAAAAGTTCAACGAAATTGAGCTTAAGTTGTTAATAAAATAGTTGTCTACCATTTCAATTATATTTATATATTTTTTGGAACTATACTAAATATACAATAAATAGATATTGTATTATGTTGAGTGGGTTTTTGCATGTGGGTGTCTTTGTAGAATATTATATATTAATTCCCACTGCTAATATCAATCTAAGTACTGCCATATTACCAAGTGTATCTGTTTATTTCACAGTACTGTACCTAAATGTTTCTTCATTACAAATAACCAAAATATTCGTTTTTTATTTATTAAACACACAAACAACAAAACGTGTTTGTTGTTAATTTGATTGCGCTACTCAGATTATTATACAATTACTTGATTATCAATTAAAAAATAAGTTCTATTAAGGATGTTTATTATTTCGTAATTCTTAGCATTCAAGTATAGTCAAAACAAATAGAATTATTCCAAACAGGCTCAGGATGTACGTGACGATTTAAGCAGAATCGGCCACTTGTTTTATCAAACTAGACGGCGATAATTCAAGGTTAAAATGCAAACGTTGTCAACTGGAAACCTTTCGCAAAATTTCACAAACATTTATTCACTAGTTTTACTTTCTTATACCAACTATAAAGAAGTATTGTGATGGATGACGAAAATTCTCGGCCTCGAGATTTTGCATATGTCCACATTTTGAAGAACCTGGACACCGAAAATGTGGTTTATAAAAATGTATAGCGTGTGTATGCTTGTCAGTGTGTGTGGATGTGTGACCGATGTTTGCAAATATTTTGTAAACAATGCCAATATCTAGGTACATGACAATTATTTTATCATTAAATCACATATATAAAATGTCTATTACACAACTCAAACAAATATTTTAAAAAATTAAAAAAAATCCAAATTCTAAATATGTATGTAATACAAGCATAATGTATGCAGCAACATGTTCCAATTCAACTGCAACGCTATTTCTGCATACAAATTAAAGAACTAACCAAAAATCGCAATAAGTCAATCACCAAAAAGTCCATTAATTTACTATAGCGGATGCTAAATACGCAATACAAACATTATATATGCAGCAACATGTTCCAATGCAATTGCAACGCTATTTCTGCATACAAATTAAAGAACTAACCAAAATAGCAATAAGTCAATCACCAAAAGTCAATTTAATTGTGCCACGAAATTTTAAAAAAACGAATACTGATGCGGAGCTTCATTGAACAAGCACTAATAATTTCGACCGCGAGATATCTTCGCCCGTATGTGCAAAAGCCGGTCTGCGAGTAGCACTTTTTTTCGAATATCTTGCAAAGTATGTATTCTATAATGATTTATTATGAGAATAAAAGTACTCAAAATAGGATTTTGAATCATTTTTCTATATGCTCATACGTATAAAAAAGTCGTGTGGTTGCCACACCTCATTATTTTTTTAATTTCTGGTGTATTTTAAAAACTTTTTTGTTTTTGTTTTTTCTTATTCTTATTCGGATAATTATTGCCTTCATATATAACGCGTACCAGTTTAATTGAGCCGCGTTTAACTCTCCGACATTTTTTGAACAACTTCGATAACGATTACTTAGAAAATCGTAATTCAAAAATTTTTGAAATTACGATTACTGTAATCGTTAATCGAACGAACTTAGATTACGATTCAGTAATCGTAATTTAAAAACAAGATATCCGGGTATCCGGATACTTGAAACTAAGATTTGAGTACCCGGATATTGACGACTCGGATATCCGGATATCCGCGCAAAAGTAAGAGCCCTATTAATAACCCATTAAATGTCAAATATAAACGTATAACAGCAACAAAGAAAAGAGATATTTTAATGATTATATATATAGAAATAATTTATAACTTAAATTAGTATAAATTTTTAACTTTAAATTACATGATTAACAATAACGTAGATATTCAAATGTATAAAATGTTGAAGTTAAAAACTCAGTGTAAACAACGCCAAAAAAGACTAAATTTTTAGTCTTTTTTGTAGAAAAAATAGTATACAATATACGTTTCACGACATTATGCACACTCGTTTTTGTTTTGAAAACTCGCCTATATCAGTTTGTTTCGTAACTTGACTTCGTTATAATCAGGGCGCGGACACGAGCGAGTCATGACTCATCGCCCATGGGTGCACTATTGAAATGTTTTAATTTTATTTATATAATTGGATAACAAGTGGCTGGTGATCTATAAAATACAAAATACCTTATTATTTGTTCATTTTCTCTTCTGTAAGACTTGTTCTCTTTGAATTAAGTATATCCTTGTAGATAGAACACGTCCTTTCTACATCGCAACTGTGTATGTTTTAGCAAAGCTAAGTGACGAACGTGCGATATTTTGGCATTCTGTAACGATATTTTACAGACTTCGTAATAAATTTCGGAATCACTGACAATTCATTTTCATATCAGAAAAACTAGAAAAAGTAATATAAACAACGTTCTAGATCTAAATAAATGATAACCAAATATGTACGCGTACGTTATTGAAACTAAATAACAGTAAGTATATACATATTTACATTATTTCTCTTGCGAAATATAAGGTAAATATAATCAATTTTAAAAACCCCTCAGGCTATCTAAGCCGATGTAGAAAGAATTTTACTCATAAATTCCTTATTTTATGGCCATTTTTGCTCTCATTCTCGGGTTCTTCTCGAGCGTAAACAGATGTTGCAGTTTACCATATGAATTAGTGCTATTCGGTAAATGTGTGTTGTTTACATTATTTCTTTGCTCCGTTGTAACCTCATCGTAGTTTAACTTAGTCATGTCCGCCCCCTAGTTATAATATACTAATATACGAGTTTAAATGTGACTGTGGTAAAAGGTTTTATTTTCTTTGTTCATAAATATTCTATCAATATATCGGCATATTAATTAATTATTAATAATTTTCCTTACCTCTTTTTCGTTAGAGAAATCCTTGTCTTCGGATGTAGAATTAATTTCAATAAGGCCATCTGTAAGTCTTTCGTAGCTCGACGTAGTTTCACTACACACGCACTTCATTCTCGGAAACCTACACCAATCTGAAAATTAAAGAAAAAACAAAATTAAAATACGTACTTTATACATTTTTTGTTTAAAAAATAGGTACTTAGTATGAAAGTGAAATCTTATAAAGAAAAACATTACTACCTGATCTCTTATTTTTCTCGTTCACAAAATATCAGAATATGTATGTATGTGAAAAAACTACAACTAACATTAAAAAATACATATAGGTATGTATACTCGTGGCAAAAAGTTTTGTCGGGTCGAAAGTATACATGGGCGAGATAGGGGAATAAGGTTATGTTTCACTCAGACTAAACCGACTCGTGTTTTGTCGCCTCTCGGGGAAACCGGTAGATAATAAATACGTTGCCCGAGAGCCGACAAAACACGAGTCGGTCTAGTCTAAGTGAAACTGAATCGTATTCCCCTACCTCGCCCATATATAGTCGTAAAACCAGCTATATGGAAGATATATCTGGTCCACTCTAATAAATTCTAACACGAAATAAAGAGGGATTATATTCAATTGTTATAATACCTAAGTTTGAGTAAATATACTTAACTGTTTCGTAAAAAAATACAGGTGGAATAAGTAAATATATTTTAAATATTCCTAATTTATGATTTATCGCAGGATAACATTGATGACGACATTACAAAGAAATCTTTTTGCTATTCTACAAATATTTGGGCTTTCCGAATAATTTCAAGGGCGAGAATGAATCCTTTATTAAGATCTGGGTTTTATAGAATTAGTAATTATTTATATTGATGATATAGTATGTATCTGTCATTAATTTTTTTCTGTAATATACATTCTATTTATTTTAAAATAGATACCAAAACAATATGGGTTTTTCATTATAATTTAATTCAAAATTCTTGATTATATTACTATACCTGGGGCATGTTTGCCTGTATTTACCTTGGTATTCTATACGCATGCGCCATTACGCATTCCAACACCAACGTAATAATACATAATTTTGAAGAAAGTTACTAGAAAAGTAAGATACAGCAAATTAAAGGTATTGTGCAGAAATAAATGTATTATAATATTGGAGTTAACCCAGTATTTTATTCGGGGTTGGAAAAACCAGCCCTTACACTTACAACTACGCCAAAACTAATGCAGGAAAAGAATTTATTTGGTGTTAAAATTTAGTCCGAAATGTTCAGAATATTCTGGCAGTTGACTAGGTACACTGTCCATATCTTCACAAAAGTTTCTCTGACAACTCTGGGGTTTCCTAATTATTTTAGAGATTTTCTTTAAATATAGAGAGTGTATTATGAGGTTCCAAGGAATTTCACTGATATCACATTTTGATTCATATACCTATTATACAAATTTAATAACCAAATGTATCATGAGGCGCTTGGCGACGGCATCATTTTATGCGGTAGTGACTTAATAGCAGCCACCAATATCTGAAAGTAGTACTTATTTCTCCAATATTGTAGGAATATTTTTTTTTAATCACGCTCAACTTGGTCCAAAATAAATGATGCTAAATTAATTAATTCCAATGCTAACGAACTCAAGATAACGATGCCATGGAAAATCTAAAAATTGTATAATAATCAAATATTGTGTAAGTTGCTTATTATTTATTATCGAAATTTATAGGACGTTTGTGTATATTGATGTCTTTTATTATTGTATGTATAAAATACTCACGCGATTATTTCTATCAATACAAGGAATGATAACTGAGTCTTTGACTACAAAATACGCACATGAACTAAATAAAACTAGCTAAAAAGCCTCATTATAAAAATATATTCCGATAAAAAGTATTTACATGTTATCAATATAGTAAATGTTATCAATATATAATTACACAAAAAAGACGTTAAGACGTCATTGATTAAAAAACAAAAGAAACAAGTCTTTTTTATTATATTATCTATATTATGTTCAGTTTATATGGTGAATTATAAATGTTTTCGTCAATATTCTAGTGACCTCAAAGCATTACTTACTCATTGTTGGGGTAAATCTACCCATCTCTTCAACATACCAAATATATAAATTGTAAGTTAATAATAATTTTTTTACATTCAAGGCAAAAATATCGTTGGATTTGTTGATAACGTTCTTTATACGAGAAAATATTAACATATAGGACCATCCTACTTAAAACAAACAAGTTAGTACTGTTTCCGATATATCAGAAATAACACAAAAATATTTTATTTGCTTATTTAATTGCTGTTGTTGATAGAACGCAAGGAAATGTCAGAGTTGTACAACGTATACTTTTCCATATATCGATCAATGCAGTTATCAAAAAGGAAAGAATCTTGCCACTCCCAAATAAGCATGCGCGCGCTTGGTTCGGATGCTCAGTTGTGGCTTGGCAGCCATTCAAAATGCAGCTGCCGTTGAACGCCACCGTCAAATGCGAAGTTCGAGCAGTTAATCGATTTTTCAACACAAAAGGCGTTAAAACACTTGGAATGCATTGCCAATTGACGGAAGTGTATGGATGTCAAAAACGTTCTTTCGCAAGTGATGTAGAGAGTTTACAACCAGTCGTACTAAAATTCACGACGAAGATAGGGCCGGTAAGCCGTCAATTTCCGATGAGACAGTCGCGAACATCTGTAAAGTCATGGCGTCTGTGTTTTGGGACCGGAAGTGGGTAGTGTTGGTCGACTTCTGATAGGACAACAATAAACGCTAACAGGTACCGTGAAACACTGAAAAAACTCAGAAGGGCAATTCAGAACTGGCGAAGAGGAATATTGAGCAAGGGCATAAGCATTCTTCACGACAAGGTCCGCCCCTAAGTCGTCCGTCAAACCGTTGATGTCCTGCAAAACTATCGTCATCCACCCACCATACAATTCTGACTTAGCACCGAGCGCTAAGTTGAACGAGCAATTGTCTGGTCAGTGGTTCTGCTCCGACGACGAGATGAAAGATGAGATTCAACGCTTTCTGACGGACATGGCGGCGAGCTGTTATGACATAGGCATGTAAAACTGCCACAGCGTCTACCAAAATGCACCGAAATGGCGATCATGTAGAAAAATAATACATTCTTCAAAATTTAAAATGATATATCCTTACTTTTGGGATTACCCTCGTACATGATGTTCGTCAATTCCATTCTCAATTATCTCGAGCTGCCGCTGATAATGTCGAACAATATTTTCAAGTAGTTCTAAATAACAATTCAGGAATTCCTGCTGTACGCCGAATTGTTGACTTATTTACTGGTAAATGTTCGGGCACTAAAAATCTATATATACTTCAAATATACCACTAGTATAACGGTAGATGTTGAATGGTAGTTACCAATATTTTACAACAATTTTTTTATTTTAACTACTGCATTCCGATATTAAATTTATGGGATACATGTTAATTTCTCGATGTCTTTAATCTTCCCTGTTACACTGATGTTACATGACAGGGGTTGAACGACATTGGCATATTACTATTGCATGAATTAACGGAAGAATATGGTATATAACATCGCCTATATATACGAGTATATAATGGATCAGATATTTGTTTTGAACGCAATATACAATATAGATGTAAATAACGTCTGTAAGACGTAAATATTGTTGAAGCAAAATACGAGAATTCAACTTGTTGCGCATATGAGCCGAACACAAATATTTGTTGTTTTGGCCCCGAAAGACAAAAATAAGAATATATATTATAGGAATACATATAAGCTGTCGCCTAGGATGTGACGACTCTAATAATATAAATAACACGCATATTCACACCCTAAGAACATTTACATTCCCAGGCATTGTTCTTGTATTATGGATGTTTCTGTCATTAATTTCTTGCTAGTTTTTAAAATAACACAGTGAAATTAAAAGTACCCACTTGTGTAAATTCCGAACTAGAGCACATGTTTAAGCATTCTAGGATTTTTTATAATCAATCAGCAGTACAGAGATTCTGTAAATTTACTCATAATTAAATATATCTTAAAAAGTACTTACATATCTACTAAGATTCTGCGAAGTTGTATTGCATATTTCAAAGAAATTGAGCAGGCAAAGTAGTGGTAGGTAACCTTTTGTTCGCAGAGGAAACAGAACTGGTACCTACCATGCAAGGCCGTTTTCAATACATGCATTTCGACCGAATAAAATTCGTCAAAATCGCTCGAACAGAAATCAGTTTATGTGTCAAACCGATATAATAATGCGAATAGTGGGAAGCGAAACCACGAATCTCGTTAACAACTTAACCAAAGATATAATGTCAAATATGTCAATAAAACTGAAAATAATCCTAAGTTCTTAGTAAATATGTGGGTTTGGATATCTGCAAATAGTCCACGTGGAAGAATGCTTTACAAGTCCAGTATACCGATAGAACCACCGGCCATCTGCCTATAGGGAATTGTATGCAGTACACATTTATATGTACATATACCTATGTATCTAGTCCTACCGTTTATCAGAAGCGTTGTCTATGCCAACGCTAGGGATCGACAGTCAACCGCGTCAGTCGTGTCTTGACTGGAGTGGAGTATACTCATAGTTGGTCGAACTTGCAAAAATACGCAAATTCTTGCTGTCTGCATCTTTAGGGTTTAGAATTATTTAGAGCTCAGTATTTTTTTCTGTTTTTTTACCGATATTCATTTACGTATTTACTATGCCGTTAGTTTATAGTAAAGAAGAAAAAATAAATATTATTAAATGGTATTACTCATCTCAAGGAGGTACGCAAGAAGTGATTGGTCGTTTTGTTTTTTCGTTTCCTGATCGTCCAGTTCCCTGCCGTCGGACGATACTAGATATCATACATCGTTTTGAAAAGTCGGGCTGCATTAATGGATGTTCGAAATGCTATCAGAGTAATTTCCATCCTATTTCGGAGGAAAGAATAGAGAAGGAAGTCAGTGTATGCGCCTTTGTAGAATCAAGTGAGCCCTGCTCTAGCCGCCAAATTTCTGAACAATTAGGTATTCCAAAAACCACAGTTAGGCGTATATTACACAAAAAGAAATATAAGTGTTATAAGGTTAGAAAAAATCAAGAAATATTCCCAGACGACCAGTTTAGACGTCTCGAATTTTGTGAGGCTATTAGAGAAAAATGTGATAATGATGATAATTTTACCCGAAATATTTTGTTCACTGACGAATCAACATTTTCCCTTCACAAACGCCATAATCCATCTGCCGTTCGCTACTGGTCTCAGAAAAACAAACATTTGAGCAGGGATGTCAACACTCAATATCCACAGAAACTAAATGTCTGGGCAGGAATCTTAGGGGATCACATCATAGGGCCATTTTTCCTAAACGGAACATTAAATGCGCAGTCATATTTACAATTACTGCAAAATCATATTGTTCCTGCAGTGCGTGACCTTGCTGTAAACTTTAATGATATTTGGTTTCAGCAAGATGGCTGCCCAGCTCATAATGCCAGAATAGTACAAAAATGTCTTTCATTGCATTTTCCACATACCATTAGCACTAGAGGTAATATTTCTTGGCCGCCTAGATCCCCTGACTTAACGCCATGTGATTTTTTCCTTTGGGGATATTTGAATGAAACCATTTATGTACACCAGAATGAAAGACCCCGCACATTAGATGATTTACGAATGCGAATTACACAACTCTGTAATAGTATTTCACCTGTAACTCTCTCTAATGTACGTAGAGAATTTTACAACAGACTGGGCTACTGTGAGGCAAACAATGGAGGCTTGTTTGAAAGAGATATTTATTAGCCTCCAGAATTCTATTTTATTTTCTCTAGAATTTTTTTTGTTTGACATCAATTATTACATTTTGAATGTTTTTTAATTTCTCCATGTTGCTTCCTTTTTAGAATTATTTTTCTTATTTTCTCTTGGTTTAGTAATTTGCAATTTAATTTTATTTAACTAGGTACATTCAGAATCACTAGTTACTACTTCTTTGGAATCTCAAACCTTCGTTTTCATTACAAATCTACTACTAATATTTCTACAACACGAAACATTATGCCGATGATTGATTCTTACAAATATCTACGAAATGAAATGGCAATATCTGTGTCATATTTAAAGATTAAATATGCTTTATCGACGGATGTGTATTTATTTCTTTTTACGCCACAAATTATTATTGCCGGTACGTAGATATATACGTAGGCGTATATAAATGTGTACTGCATACAATTCCCTATAGGCAGATGGCCGGTGGTTCTATCTGTATACTTATACACAAGAATGCTCGACAAGTTTTTCCAGAAAACAACTTGAAATTCCAGCAAGATTCACACATCGCGTCGATTAAAACTAACAGCGTGGATATGGGAATAAACGAATTGTCTACGTTAGTATATATTACTTTCACCACGACTATTGAATAATTTATGCGTTCCTATATTAAACTGAATAGTACAGTCTTCTACACGCGCATAATAGCTATTATTCACGAGGACGAAAATAGCTATCATTATATGCTCGTTGAAGAATATACTATTCTCATACGTATTACTCGCGGTACTGTTTTAATTCTCCTTAATATTAGCCGACGGCCGTTTCGTGTTAATTTCTTGGGAAAAGACGGCTTAACCGAATCACCATGGTTACGGCCCGAACCGTGAAAATCGACGAAAATTGGTTGCACGGGGCGCGCTTTGTCACCTTTGAGAGGGAATCGAGGGTGTCGTGCGCGTCGTTTAAGCTTAGAACGCACCTTCCTTTTACAAGTAGGCTATTTTTCGGCCCTCCGGGCGGACGGGTTCCCGAGAATCGAGGCCTTCAAGAGGAGCCCGCAAATATTTTGTAACATAAAAATGGCTTACGTACTTAAAAATGCAGTAGTGGTCATCAAAAAGAGACATTTCGCTAATCTGACAGTTCCAACGAAAAATTTTGCACGTTTGACTTTTAAGCCTTATATTCCGAATTTTGAAGGTTTTGACGGCCCAACAAGGTTCATAATCGAAAAGTCAGACATTTTTGAACCGATCGCATTCCTATTCCAACTTCATCGACATACGATATCGATAGGACGAGTGATTTAAATTCCTCATGCAGACGGACATCGTAGAAAAATGGCCGAAATACGCCAGAAATACATGTACACAATAAATCAAGTGCAATGCTCATAACATGTAATGTACACACACATACATTCATGTGCACTTTCCGTGAATATATTATATATCGGTAGCTTGACTTAACATTTTTACATACAGGCTGATATCTTTTAATTACTATAAATTTGAATTTTAAAATACGATAATTCCAGAACGCGTATGCCCAGTTTCCTTAATGTAATTATTAACGTCAGAATAGGTTCATGGCATATAAACACACATAATATATTTAGTTTTAGGACACGGACAAGGCACTAAATTAATTATCTGGACACAATTAAAACGTTTTTTATAACCTTTTAAAGATTACACGTCTATTTTCTCTGAGATTTAAAAAAAAAATTGCACATTTCAACATAGAGTCAAGCCTACATATAAATATGGCAGTTGAACAAACTATTTACATTAGGTCGATAGCCCAATGGCAAGATTGACGGCTTCTTAATACAATGACTTTGCCGGGTCGGGTTCGAACCCAGGCCGGGGCAAAACACTTTTTTTTCGAATGCGATATTGTGTATTTATTTCGTGTATTTTACCGGCAATTTATAAGAGAAGACGTCGGACTTCTCGACATAATTTTCCCGGTCGATGAAATAATCATTCACATATACAGCTTGATTTTTTCTTATAATTTTTATAAATTCCATTTAAAATACAATAATTCTAAAACGGGTATGCCGTTTTCTTAAGGGAAAAAATAATGCTTTAAACATTTATGTGCCCCTACGAAATAATTACGCACTGCGCAGTGGGTGGAGCCAAATCAACTTTTTCTTCTGATTAAGGTAAAACTCGGTACTCGGGGGCTCTTGGTGTCGGTGATCTCAAGCCCAATGTCAAAATTTCAAAAAAAAAAATGGTGCATCTAATATGGCGGAAGAGTTTTTTGAAAGCTGACGTATGAATGTGAAATTTTAGATACGGGGGTGTCTTAGGTCGCCGATCACGAATCGAAAGTCAAAATGTCAAAAAAAAACAAAATGGCCGAAGTTTTTTGAAAATTGACGTATGAATGTGAAATTTTAGATACGGGGGTGTCAGGTCGCCGATCACGAATCCAAAGTCAAAATGTCAAAAAAAAAAAAATGGCGGAAGTTTTTTGAAAATTGACGTATGAATGTGAAATTTTAGGTACGGGGGTGTCTTAGATCACCGATCACAAATCGAAAGTCAAAATGTCAAAAAAAAAATGGCGGAAGTTTTTTAAAAATTGACGTATGAATGTGAAATTTTAGATGCGGGGGTGTCTTAGGTCGCCCATCACCAATCCATAGTCAAAATGTCAAAAAAAAACAAAATGGCTGAAGTTTTTTAAAAATTGACGTATGAATGTGAAATTTTAGATGCGGGGGTGTCTTAGGTCGCCGATCACGAATCCAAAGTCAAAATGTCAAAAAAAAACAAAATTGCGGATGAGTTTTTTGAAAATTGACGTATGAATGTGAAATTTTAGATACGGGGGTTTTGGGGGTCGCCGATCATGATTCCAAAGTCAAAATGTCAAAAAAATCAAAATGGCGGACCAGTCTTTTGAAAACTGAAGTATGAATGTGAAATTTTAGATGCGGGGGTGTCTTAGGTCGCCCATCACCAATCCATAGTCAAAATGTCAAAAAAAGAAAATGGCGGACGGGTTTTTTGAAAATTGACGTATGAATGTGAAATTTTAGATACGGGGGTATGTGCGGACGCCGATCACAAATCCAAAGTCAAAATGTCAAAAAAAAAAAACAGCGGAGGAATTTTTTGAAAATTGTCGTATGAATGTGAAATTTTAGATACGAGGGTGTGTGCGGACGCCGATTACAAATCCAAAGTCAAAATGTCAAAAACAACAAAATGTCGGACAAGTTTTTTGAAAATTGACGTATAAATGCGAAATTTTAGATGCGGGGGTGTCTGCGGACGCCGATCACCAATCCATAGTCAAAATGTCAAAAAATAGAAAATGGCGGAAAAGTTTTTTGAAAATTGACGTATAAATGCGAAATTTTAGATACCGGGGTGTCTGCGGACGCCGATCACCAATCCATAGTCAAAATGTCAAAAAAAAAAAAATGGCGGCAGAATTTTTGAAAATTGACGTATGAATGTAAAATTTTAGATACGGGGGTGTGTGCGGACGCCGATAACAAATCCAAAGTCAAAATGTCAAAGAACAAAATGGCGGACGGGTTTTTTGAAAATTGACGTATGAATGTGAAATTTTAGATACGGGGGTGTGTGCGGACGCCGATTATAAATCCAAAGTCAAAATGTCAAATAAAACAAAATGGCGCAAGAGTTTTTTGAAAATTGATGAATGTGAAATTCTGGATACGGGGGTGCTTGTAGTCGTTTATTACGTCTTCAATTTGGCGATTCTTCGAAACGTGATTGAACAGGGCTTAAATTTAATACTTCATTTTTTCTTAACGACAGTAGATTCGAAAACATCAGAATGGTATTGTACACTGTCTCAATGAAAATGTTGCGCTCTTTGAGCTCATTGTTTCTTTCGATACTTTAACATGACATGTTTAACAATAAATTACCTTTCTCGCTCTTGAGTGGGTACCAGTTTGTGTCAAAATAGTTTTTAATATACTATTGGCTTCACAAAATTTATGTATGTACAGGGGTGTTTCAAAAGTTTATAAAAGTGGACATTCTAAAAAGCGTCATGCCAGTGATCGCTTTTTACAGGAAAGGCGCTTCAATAGGGCTTCACTTTAAAACTTGGGCCTTTTCCTTTTATTATTATTTCGTGCTCCTTTATTAACGATAGTTGATTTTGAAAAGGTTAACAGGCTTTTACACTTTCACATCAAAGTAGTATTGTAAACTGTCTTAATCAACATGTTGGACTTTTTGATGTCATTGTGCTTTTGGATACCTTAACATGACATGTTAAACATTAATTTACCTTTCTCGCTCTTGAGTGTGTACCGCTTTGTGTAAAAAACCATTCGAGGAGAATTTTAAATGAAATATACTATTGGCTTCACGTAATATATGTATATACAGGGATGCGTCAAAAGTTAATAAAATCAGACATTCTAAAAGGCGTCATGACAGTGATTGCTTTTTACACGAAACTATGAAAAAGCTGTAAGCGGACGCGAAAAAGGCGATTCAAACTAAAAGAAATTGACGAACCCGCTGTAAGCGGACGGACCCGCTGTAAGCGGACGATCAGCTGTAAGCGGACGGACCCGCTGTAAGCGGACGTTATAGCTAGTTATATATACTAAAAGCCAATTGTCTCGCTCTTTTTAACACGAACGATTAAAACGGCAAAGCTATACCCCAAAATTGACGAATTGGGGAGACAGTTTTCTGAGAACCTGGCGCATCTACGCTGGGAACGAAAGTGTCACGCGACGGGGACCACGGTCCCACGTGCCTTAGGCCATTTTTCACGTCTCCGAAGAGAGAACGAGGGCCCGAAAGGAGTTTTTGAAAATTTTAGAACGTGCAGAAAAAGAGTATGAATCATAGTATTTTGCCATAAGGCCTACGTGTAAAATAAAAAATATGGACTAGGTTCGATTTTAAAATGGCGGTGGATCGATACAGATGACCGTGACACATCAAACTTCGGATAAGGTTAAGTTAAACGCACGAAAAATTCAATTTCAGGTTATAAATTATCAAAACCGTCAAATCAGTTTGAGTTCGCGATATGGCATTTGCCGGGAAACGTCAAAATTAGCGGAAAGCACCAGTCGTGTAATACACAACACATAATGACTATCTATTCACGTTTATCGATCGGTTGTCAAGTTTAAATGTCAGAAGGCCGACAAATAAAGGGATTATGAAGGGAAAGTGGTACCTTTCAGATACGTATTAGTGTTATTATTATCAATTGTTACTATTTCTTTTCTATTTATGAATATAGGAACAATGCCGACGGATATGATAAAATAAACTTAAAGTGTATTATCGCACGTAAGTACAGTGACAAATATAACGATCTTTCTATATTTTATTAAGATATATTAAACACAAATCGAAATGTCGTCACTTCTCGCGAAAGAAGTACCGAAGCAAGCCTAAATAAAGAATCATCTGAGTTTTCTTTATTTGTCAGATGTGTCCGAAACACTTCAAAATAACATAAATACATCAAATATGTAAAATTCCCATAAGCATTTATGTAATTTCGTTTATCAATTCAGTTATAAAAGTAAGCATTTAAAGTACGCGACTATGCGGGTTGGCACAAACTAATCAGAAGTACATTTTCGGTTAAATGGTATTAGGAGCCAGCAAGATTTTTGATTGGGTTTTACAAAGTACATATATATACAACTATTAAAGCGTAATATGAAAATTAATTAATTCTCTCAATGACCTGTAAGTTTAAAGCATGTTTTGTTAAAGTTCATCATGTTATGTTGTTAATTTCATTTGACAATTGGAAAGACAATGTTGTTAAGCACTCTCAGTCTGACATTTCGTTCTCACAAGTTTATGTGTGAACGAATACACAACAACGAAGTATTGTCACGATGACAGGTGGAACGACAATTTGGTTAAACATCAACTTTTTATTGTCGTATAAGTGTCACGATGACAGTCTGTCAAAAAATTTGAAGTATACACTATTTTTATCGTAAACTTGACACAAGGCATGGTACTACCAATTTTATAGAACGAATAACATGAAACAACATTTCATTGCCGAACCGTCTTGGTTTTTTTTTTGTTTTGGTCTGTCGACGTTCACCTTGGGCTAGATGCACACAATTAGACAATTAGACTTAGCAATCAGTAAAAACATTAACAAAACCATAAAGATAGAAACTGAAAGTGTCATGAGCTCTGATCACATTCCAATTATAATAACTTGGAACGAAGACATAACCGAAAGAACATATCACACCTTCAAGACAGACTGGGCCGGCTACAAAACAGAACTAGAACAAACCATCACTGCAGTTCCTAAAATACAAAACACTGCAGAATTAGAACAGACCATAAAATCACTACAAGATAAAATAACAAACGCTGTTGAAAATAACACCATCAAAATAGAAAGGATATATAAATCAGGTAGTCTACCACATCATATTAAAGAACTAATAAAGGAAAAGAACAGAGCTAGGAGAAGACAAAACTATACTAAACAACCTTCAACATCAAGTACATAATAAGAAATTACTGGAACCGAAAAATGTAGAATGGCAAAGAACACTCGAAGAAATAGGTGCAGAGCCCTCTAAGACATGGAAAATAATCAAGGCAATCAAAAGAGAACAAATACAAATCCCACCACTTCAATTCAATAACTCCACACAAGTCACAGCAGAAGAAAAAGCAGAAGCTCTAGCGGAATCACTAGAAGAGCAATTCACTCCGAACTTGGATGAAGTAGACATGCAACACGTAGTGCAGATTCACAAAGTAGTAAGCAGAGAAATACGTGAACCCCACTCCCCTAGCAACGACCCAGTCACAGCCGAGAACCTAAAAGCAATCCTTAAAGCATTAAATACCAAAAAAGCTCCTGGTATAGACAACATCACCAACAGATCACTACAAAACCTCCCCCCAAAAGCAATAATGTCAATTCTAGCAATAGCAAACTCCGTTATCAGACTCCAAACATTCCCAAAGATATGGAAACATGCCAAAGTAATAGTTATACCTAAACCAGGAAAACCAAAAACAATACCAAGCAGCTACAAGCCCATAAGCCTGTTACCATCCATTAGCAAAGTGATAGAAAAAATAATCCTACAGAAGATAAAGTACCACTCTGATAATCAAGACATAATACCAGAAGATCAACATGGGTTTTTAGAGAAGAACATTCAACGATAACACAACTTTCAAGAGTCACTGAGACTATCCAAGACGGATTCAATAAAAATCAAGTGACGGCAGCTGTATTTCTCGACATAGCAAAGGCATTTGATAAAGTCTGGAGGCAGGGACTCATATATAAAATGATAATACACAATTACCCAACACACGTCATAAAAATCACGAACAGTTTTCTCTAAGGACGCTGCTTTCAAGTTAGCATCCAGAACACACTTTCCTCAATAAAACATCCAACAGCGGGAGTCCCCCAGGGCTCATGCCTGTCACCTCACCTATATACAATATTTACAGCAGACATACCAGTATCAAATCCTACAAGATACTTAAATACGGCCACCTTTGCAGATGATTCGGCACTGCTCTCAACATCAAGATGTCCGACGAACGCGGTACAGGAACTCCAAACGCACCTAGACAACACGATAAAATGGTTCAAACAATGGAGGACAACAATAAACGAAGACAAATCCCAAGCAATAATCTTTCAAAGGAATCTGAAAACAACAGGCAACGAAATAACCATCAACAACAACACTATACCATGGAGTAGAGAAATTAAATACCTGGGAATATACCTGGATATAAAGCTCAATTATAACACACACATAGCAAAAACGATAACCAAAACCAAACAAACAAGATGTCAACTATGGCCTCTTATAGGCAGAAGAAGCCAGCTGAACACGAACAACAAAATTCTACTTTACAAACAAGTATTAGGTCCAATATTCACATATGCATGGGTGCATATGTGCAAGACCAACATCAAAAAACACCAGTCTTAGAATGATACTAAATGCTCCATGGTATATGAGAAATAATCAAATAATGAATGAAACAAATACCCCAACCATTATTGACTACATCAAGGAAAGAGCGCTCAGTTTCTATAACCAGATGGAAAACCACTCAAATCAAAATCTTAAAAGAGCACTTGCTCATCAATTATCATCAATTATTATTATTATTACTATTGTATCGGTCATTTATCGTATCTTTAATGTCTTGGACACATCTCTGTCATCTTTCTACATACAAATATACATACTGCGTCTTTAATTTAAATTTAGAGTAGCTTATGATATCAATATTAATTTGGGAATACTGTGCTATAGTAATGTTTTTCATTTTGGCTACTGTCATAGTTAAGTCAATTTATTGAAAAGTTCCACAGTGTTTTCAAATTAATATTGAAATCGTAGGTTATTCCAAAAAAAATTAATTGAAGGCACGGTATGTCTACAGTGACATTCAATTTGACAATTCATTCTCGCAATAGATCGAACTGTCACCAACATGACAGTTTGCAAGAAAATTTAACGTATGGGCAACGTTTATCATAAAACTTGAGACAAATAAAGTTAGAGTACTACCAAATTTAAAAAACAAAGAAATTTATATATGATACAACAAATCTTGATCATACAACCATCTTAGGTTTACCTGTTCGGCCTACTTACATTCAACTTAGACTAGGTGCACACGCATTATATCAAACTTGAATGTCAACGAAATGTTCCAAGTAATCAGCTTTCAGTAAATTCTATAGAAATGTTAAACATTTTATGGGAAATTTTTTAGTTAATAAATCCATTTGTCTATAATTATAGATGCCACAATAATGTATAATTAATTTCTAGAGATATTTCATTTAATTTGCATCTTCATTCATAAACTAATTAAAAGAAAATTTATAACCGTTAAAATTCAAGTGCCTCTGCGACTGGCAGTAGTCACGTTCCAAAGAAGCAATTCAAACTCGAAGAGTTTCATGGAATAACAAAAAGAGCAAGTATTCTATTAAATTAATGTGTCCTAAAAAAAAAAAAGAAAAAAGGTGGAAAGAGTAAATTGAATAATCAGCACTTGATGACTTATATCGACATTTTATGACAAACATTATGGAGCACTGATGAGCTTGATTATTTGCAACGAACGTCATATAAATTTATTTCTATTGACTATTGTCCCGTAAGCCCTACGTTAATTGTAATTCAAAGAAACGAATACATCATGCTGATCAAAATTGGTGAACATAGTATATTATTAAACTAAAATTAAGTAACAGTTAAAGGGTGTAGCCATCTTTACTCATCTATTATTATTTTAACACCGATATATTTAACTAGAGCATACGCGAAATGTTGGTCAACTCAACATTCACGTTAGGTGGCTTAAATGTTACAGGAAACGTCAGAATTGTCAGAAAAAGTCCATCTGACTTTTGATTAATGTTGGCAATTTCACAAAAATTTAATTGCAGGTTATAAAACGTCAAAACGATCAATCGATTTCAGTTCGTGATGAAATTTAATCTGAACTGCTTTCATGATGACAATTATTTCAAAAAAAAAGGTTAAACACCCTGACATCTGTCTGATATTTCATGGTTCATGTTTTTAAGCTTCATCGATATTTATTGTAGACCTTGACACAAAAAGATATGAAATTACAAATTTTATACAGCGAAATGACTAAAATATTAATGAGAAAAGTGCTATCAGATCCATTTTAGTTTTGCCTATATACCGTGCCTTCAAATACCTACTCTCCGCATTAGAGACGGCCATGCTTTTTTTTTAATGGTTGGTGACAATGCATAATTTTAATAGTTTGGTTATGTCATATAAATAATAATAGGCGTCTATAATTTGAATTTAAGTATGACAACTGTCAGAATTTGAAGTTTTCAAAAAATTAGCATGTACACCAACATTGATTACTTAAAAACTTCAAAAACAGCCTACTCTAATGCGGAAAGTATTTGACGGCACGGTATTAGACAATTACCTTAAAATATGATTTATATTATTATTACTAGGTGACAGACGAATCAAATTCCAATGTAATGATAATGGTTTTGTAACTATTCAATTTACTAAAGTAAATATTCCAGTCTAATTCAACAATTACTTCTACTAAATAGTTTGATTGTCAGTAGAAAGTTTGAAGAATGGGCAGCGTTCAATCATTTAATGCGATATGTTTGAAAATACACCACTAAATCAAATTGTTAATCAAACATTCTGATGATGGTTGATGATGATCGTGTCCCAGGCTGGTGGCTCTTATTTCGATGGATTGGTTGTAATCATGAACTACCTTTTTGTGTTATTTTTCCTTAAATACTTAATAAAAATCACAAAATGATCCAACAATTACAAATTATATTCTTTTTACAGTGTGTGTAAGCAAAATGTTTACACAGATATTCCAACGTCGGTCAGTATTATTTTTGGTTATTGTTTTTAGTTCAACTACCAGCGTCACTACTAAATATTGAAATTATAATAGGATCGTCTCAGCAACCGACATAGCCAGAGCACGATCTACAGGCGACGACTCAATGTCACTGCAAACTCACTTTGACAGGAACAATTTCAGAGCAGACAAATGAAACTAATTATTAATATGGAGGCCAGTTATAAATTCACTATTATAAATAAAAGTAATAAGTCATACTTATTCTATAACAACATTTTATTTAAAACTTGATTCTTCTGTGTAATGGGCATGCATTGTTCACAAATTTGCATTATAACAAAGCTCAAAGGGTATGTCAAAAGTATGTTTGCGGGCCATGATAATTGGCAGGTTAAATTATGCAAAATTAAAATAAATCTGATATTACATTTTCAATAATGATTTAGTCCTTTCATTGTGTAAAACTAATAAAACTATGAATCTTTTAGTGTCAAGTCTTAGTATTACGCTAAATAGCATCTAAATTTCAAACTCCAACAACGAAAAGTCAGACTGACGTTAAGATGCTTTAAATTGTCGTTCCACCTGTGACCGTGACAGTACTTCGTGGACAAAGATATACGTCTATACAAGGTGTGCCAAAAGTTTAGAGAATCAAAAATGATTTTTTTTGGCGTTTTACAGCGAACTGTAATAAAACTGTAAGCGGACGCGAAAGGCGATTCAAGCTCGAAGAGATTGATGGACAGCTAGTATCCTCTACTAAAATATAATATAAATTCCGTCGCATAGATACACTTACTTTATGTAATGGTATTTAATAGGGCGCGGACATGACCGGTTTAAACTACGACGAAGTTACAACGGAGCAAAGAAATAATACACGCTTACTGAATAGCACTAATTCATATGGTGAACTGCAACATCTGTTTACGCCCGAGAAGTGACCGAGAATAAGAGCAAAAAATGCCCATAAAATAAGGAATTTATGAGCAAAATCCTTTTTTCATCGGCGTAGATAGGAACGTGAGGGTCTTTTATAATTTATTATACATATTTACCTTATATTTCCGCAAAAGAAATAAAATTTTCGTTCATACTTACGTTAGTTTTGTTTTTCATTGTTTTGACTGTTAATTACGTACTTCGTAATTTTTGTAACAGTCTGTTTAATACCGGTTTATTGAATCGACTTCTCCCAATTATCTAAACGTAAGTGTGCACTGGATTTCGTTTAGTTTCAATAACATACGCGTACATTTTTAGTTATCATTTATTTAGATCTAGAACGTTTGTTTATGTTACTTTTCTGATATGTCAGTGATTCCGAAATATATTACAGTCTGTCAAATATTGTTACAGAATGCCAAAATATCGCACGTTCGTCACTTAGCTTTGCTAAAGCATACACAGAAATAGTTTTTATGCAGAGAATTTCGATAGTTTACAAAATTTCGTTACATGTTTAAATGACGATGTTCGAAGTATTTCTGAGTGCAAGGAACTACTAACACAAATCCCAAATTTTAAAAATTAGTTGTTATTCCTTCAGGAAATTTGCCTAAACTAATCACATATTTTGAAAATCGAAATCTCAAATTAAAAGATGGATTAACCACATTAGATGTGGGCTATTAATAATTTCAAAAGTATTCCAAGGGACTTCGGATGTGGCCTTCGGCAAAAGTTAGACGCAGTTTTTAATAGAAATCCAGATTTAATAACATTGCGGCAATTGTGTATGCGCTAAATACGCTGAAATAAAAGAATATTTCCAGTACGCACCTAAAACCAGTTGCGATGTAGAAAGAACGTTTTATATCTACAAGGATGTACTTAATTCAAAGAGAACAACTCTTACAGAAGAGAAAATGAACAAATAAGAAGGTATTTTGTATTTTATAGATCACCAGCCACTTGTTATCCAATTATATAAATAAAATTAAAACCTGTTTAAAAATACAACATTCAATAGTGCGCCCCCATGGGCGATGATTCATCAACCGTACGTGTCCGCGCCCTAGTAATAATTAGGGGGCGGACATGATCGAGTTAAACTACGACGGAGTTACAACGGAGCAAAGAAATATAATGTAAACAACACACATTTACTGAATAGCACTAATTCATATGGTGAACTGCAATATTTGTTTACGCTCGAGAAGAGCCCGAGAATGAGAGCAAAAAATGGCCATAAAATAAGGAATGTATGAGTAAAATTCTTTCTACATCGGCGTAGATAGCCTGAGGGGTTTTTAAAATTCATTATATTTACCTTATATTTCGCAAGAGAAATAATGTAAATATGTATAGACTTACTGTTATTTAGTTTCAATAACATACGCGTACGTTTTTAGTTATCATTTATTTAGATCTAGAACGTTGTTTATGTTACTTTTCTGATATAAAAATATATTGTTAGTGATTCCGAAATTTATTCCAGTCTGTAAAATATTGTTACAGAATGCCAAAATATCGCACGTTCGTCACTTAGTTTTGCTAAAACATACACAGAAATAGTTTCTATGCAGAGAATTTCGATAGTTTACAAAATTTTGAACATGTTTAAATGACGATGCTCGAAGTATTTCTGAGTGCAAGGAACTAACACAAATCCCAAATTTAAAAAAATAGTTGTTGTTTGTTGTTTGCCTAAACTAATCACATATTTTGAAAATCGAAATCTCAAATTAAAAGATTAACCACATTACACGTGGGCTATTAATAATTTCAAAAGTATTCCAAGTGACTTCGGATGTGGCCTTCGGCAAAAGTTATACGCAGTTTTTAAAGAAATCCAGATTTAATAACATTGCGGCAATGTGTATGCCAAATACGCTGAAATAAAAGAATATTTCCAGTATGCACCTACAACCAGTTGCGATGTAGAAAGGACGTTTTCTATCTACAAGGATATACTTAATTCAAAGAGAACAAGTCTTACAGAAGAGAAAATGAACAAATAATAAGGAATTTTGTATTTTATAGATCACCAGCCACTTGTTATCCAATTAAATAAATAAAATTAAAACCTCTCTAAAAATACAACATTTCAATAGTGCGCCCATGGGCGATGAGTCATGACTCGCTCGTGTCCGCGCCCTAGTAATAATAAACACAGAAAAAAAATGGGATGGACATTCATCGAAACTGAGTGCTGCCCACTCACAGCGTCCACAGTCAGCAGCGTCAAGAATCAACACAGTAGCATAAATCGTGATTATTTAAAATAGAGGCAAAAATGTAAGTCGTTTTATGTTAAATTTAATTAAATTGTAGTAGCAAACATGCAACTTTGTACCAATATATTGTTAAATGTAAATTAATGTGAATTTTAAACTTTAATTTTAAGTAAGTCTATCTTTATTATTCATGGCTACGTGGGAACAAATTAATTTAAAATCTATTAAAATTTAAAGAACACATAGCTAATGAATCCGACCGCGCGATAGTAAAACAACTGCTCCTTTAGAAACTTCGAGATGAGAAACCATTAGATAAGAAATTCGAGATGCTCTTATTGCGTTATTTAGCGTTACTACTGCTTATATAAATACCTTTTGGCATAATTTAGGTAATAAACAAAAAAAAATGCGGTGTAAAATATATTTAATTCAATTACAGACAGAATTATTACAGTTTGTTCTTAAATATTCTCATTTTAAATTCGGGTCGTTTACAGAGGGGATGTTAAAAAACATAAATTTATATTGTGTAATGGGAAGTAAGCATTTATAATGCACATATTAATTCTCGGTGTTGAAATAAACGAAACAGACAACACAAAACCCAAAGTAAAAATTAAAAAACTAACAAGAAAATGGGTGTGCTTAAAACCACACAGCAGAAGTGTAAACTTCATCAAGGCGAGGTTAATAATACGAAATACAACTTTTTTTTTTCAGTCAATATTACGCATTTTGTTATAATACTACCCCAAATACTTACATAATTACACACCATTCGAATTAGTGTTTGGTAGAAAATCAAACATTCCTGAGTTGTTACTAGGCACACAAATTGATCCCCTGTATAATATTGATGCATATGAGCAAGAATTCAGATATAGAATGCAACTCGCACAGCGAAGGGCGCGAGAGCCACTCGGAAAATCAAAAATTGATCGTAAAAATTATTTGGATTGTAAAGCTAGTAAAATTGGTTTGAAACCAGGTGATATCGTCTCAGTAACTAACGAGGCTCGACACAAATTCGATTCTTTGAAATTGTCAATACTGACGAGGCAAATTGTACAATTACTGATAGTAAGGTAAGGGTAGACTTTCTACAGTACACAAAAATCGTGTACGTAAATATAATAATCAAAATTGTAAATAATAACTAAATATAAGATAAAATAAATGCAATGTTTTAGTATTACTTAGATATAAGATTTTATTGTTAGTTAAATAAGTTTAAAATAAGCAGCAAAAAACGTGTATGCATTTCTTAACAGAAAATCATATTTAGTTATTTTTGAAAATAAAACACCCAGGTTCCGGTTAATGCCTCTTGCAAGTGGCCATAACAAGGGTCATTCTCTTGAAATGGGTGGTGTAACACTCAGTATAGTATTATAAGTATTGTAGAACGTTTAGTAATCCAAGTCAGCAGTTTGACTAAACACGGACACTTACGACATGCATACTTGCAATTCTAATATTGTAAAATATAAATAATAATACGTACGTATGTAATCTAGGTTAACCAATATAGCACATTTTTCTAGTTTATATATATGCCTTGTAAATATATTCATGATATTATTAGATTTACGTAGTAAAAAGAATAAAGACATACCCATCAATATGGTATTACTAATTATAACGAACCAATAACCAACAAGACAATTCATAATAAATGTTCGAACTGATGACCTTCAGCAGCCTGACAGTATCCTTGTCTATCAACGAAGAACCTTAATGACTTCTGAATCACGTCTTGTGATATCTCTTGTAAGGCCATCCTAATTCGATCTTCCAACTCTTCAAGCGACTGCGGTTTAGTCTTCTAGTCATTAGGTTTCAAATGCCCCCAAAGGAAAAAGTCTAAAGGACTTAAATCGGGCGATCGCGGAGACCATTCAATATATTCTCTTCGACCTATCTATCCAACGCTGTGGAAATACTTCATTTAGGTATGCACGCAGTCAATTCCATAATGCGCAGGAGCTCCATCTTGCTGATACCAGATGGAATCAGAGAATAGTGCAGGATTTATGGGCTTTGGAAATAAATGAATTAATGCTAGAACAATTTCCTCGCGCAAAACTTGTAAAGAACGAGGATTTTTCATTTTTCCCGAAAAATGAAAGGTCCGATTATGTGTCCTCCGATTATAACTGCCCATATATTTAATTTTTGAGGATATTGTGTGTACTTTTCTTCCATCCAATGAATATCCCGATCACTCCAGTAGCGACAGTTATGTCGATTTACATGTCCATGTAGAAAAAATGTCGCTTCGTCGGAGAATAAAATATTATTGACAAAGTTACCATTACGATCAATCATTCATCAGTTCTTCACAAAACTGCACCCTATTATCGGGATCGTCTTCATTTAATTCTTGTACTATATGTACTTTATACGTATGAAACATATTTTTCGACAATATCCTCTTTACCGGTCTCTCGCTGATATTGTGATATAAGCACAGTTTTGATAGTGATGTTTTTGGTCCTTCTTGAAGATTAACAAGAATATCCAATGAATTATCATCATTTGTAGCAGTTCTACATCGGCCGGTTTTTGGCAAATTTATAACACTTCCCGTTACATTAAACTTTCGCAACACCCTTGATTTTTAAATATTTCTTTCAGGGAATGTGGTATTAAAAATATTGCATGCGTCTTGTAGAGATCTCTGCCTGTCTCCAAAACCAACCATCATTAACAAAGTAATTCTTTCACGTTCTGTTAGTTCGTCCATAATGAACGTCTATTTTTGTTGAATGGAAACCATCTGTCTCTATTGAGTATGACTGTCAATAATACTGAGTAATTCCAATACATACTTTTATAATCTCTTAAAAGGTTTGCATGGCAACATTAAAAGACGAATATTTCTTATCAGTTATATCTGACAAAAATATGATTTTAGCCAACGTTTTTTTTTTTAAATATTTTAAGTTAAACACCCACCCCGTATATCATTCTAATTCTTAAAATGTGTCTATCCAAAAATGTTAAAATATACAGTGTGATCCATTAAAAAAATACCGATGACGTCATATCTCAAAACAAGTGAAAGTTGTAGAAAATCAAAGTATCACACCTAATTTTCTTTAAAGTGAATTTTACAGATAAGAAGCGATGTTGGGGAATCATCTTTTTTTGATGAAAATGCATCAGGTCTGGTATTGGCCGAATTTGCTAATTTTAAAATAAGGAAAGGTTTTTCTAAAAACGAATATTTATGGAAGGATCTAGAAAAACGTACTATGTCATCAATAACTTGGTGGGAAGCTTTTTCTCCAGAAGATAGTTCATTAAGAAAAATAGACACTATTGCATTATCTATACCAGCCACTTCTGCTGCAGTTGAAAGCTCTTTCAGCACTCAAGCTTTAATTCACAGCAAAAAAAGGAATCGTGTTTCAAATGAGAGAGTGGTGAAGCTCACATTCATAAAACATAATCTTAATCTAGAGAATAATTCTGGAAGGCCTGCTCCAGCAAATAAAGAAGATAATGAGAGTGAGAATACCAATGATGAAGTTATAACTGCGGAGATTTATGAGAGTGAATTTGAAGAGGAGGAGGAAATACAGAGGGAGACCTAGACCAAGACTAAATAGAAGACTGATATTATTTTTTAAACTGTTTTTGTTTCATTTTTATCTTTTATTTTTGTGCATTCACTATTCGCTCCATAAAATGAGTATTTTGCCTTTGCAAACTCCAAATAATCCGCAAAATGTGTCTTTAGGGGACCTAGTCCGCAAAATAGTTGCCATGGCGACTTTATCCATTTTGCGGATTGATTTGAGTTTTAACTCATGTAAAAAAATCGTGTATGTACCACGTACGCAAATGGTTCTAGGGGACACATCTCATTAAGGACTCGGCTCCTTGGTCGCCTCGTCCTTAATCACAATGCGTCCCCTAAAACCCCATTATGCGTACTTGATACATGCATATCTATAAGAGAATTGTTAAAGGAGTTTTGAGTTTTTGTTTTTCAATATTTCAGGAAATATTTCAAAAAAATAAATTTCATGAAACTTTACAATACTAGTTATGGTTATGAAAAAAACAAAGGAAGGAAAATACACACTCTATATATCAATGGATGTCGCTATACCCTGTCTCAGAATAAAAAGGAGTGATTCAAATATCTCGCCAAAACCTGGAACACATAGCTTGAAATTAAATTATTTATTCTAATACGTGTAAAGAAGGTATGTAAATAAAATAATTTTGTTAATGTAACTATTTGGATTAATATGTTAAATCCACCCAAAATGAGTAATGAATGCGATATCTCAGTTCGCCAGAATATGTAATATTTCTGTATCTAAAAAATACAAAGATCACGATTAAAAATATACAAAAATTAGCTAGGCAAATTAGTTTGATTCACTGAAGAAATAAAAACTTTCACTCTCACTATTTCCAACACAAATAACAAATGGTTCTACGATATCATCCATAAATTCATCTCACATGCTTCTTTCTAAGCAGGAAGCCTTTCCACTTCTACGTGGATGATATAACCCTTTGTCCATGACTATTACAGCGTTATCTGGCAATTTATATATTTGTCGAAGTAATCATTTTTAAAAAATTAACGAATAATATGTTCCTTTCATCATCGTGGTCAGCTGCTTTTATACCTTCGAAGAGGTTCATCTTTAAGAAACAAACTGGACACAATCTAGAGTAGAGTATTTTTGACTCATTCATCAAATTCTCATAGTTCTAAATGCCTGTCCACTCTTTATTTAAGAGATAATAGCTCGCCTCTTCCTTTATACCGTGCCTTCAAATACTTTCCTCATTAGAGTAGGCTGATTTTAAGTGTTTTAAGTAATTAATGTTGGTGTACCTGCAAAGCTTTTCAAATTATGCTTATGAATTATGCTGTATAATAAATACAATCTTTATAACATATTAATACATACTGAAATAATATCGATATCTTTCTTAGTGTTTTAGAGATATTCATTGTAATTGCTATTGTTTCCATTTTACTTTCTTATACGTAGTATAAGGAAGTATTGTGATGATGAAAATTTTCGACCTCGAGATTTTTGCAGATGTTCACGTTTTGAAGTCCCCTGATACCGAAAAAAGTGTTTTTACTTTCTTATACGTAGTATAAGGAAGTATTGTGATGATGAAAATTTTCGACCTCGAGATTTTTGCAGACGTCCACGTTTTGAGGTCCCCTGATACCAAAAAAGTGGTTTTTAAAAAATGTCTGTGTGTCTGTCTGTCTTTCTGTGTGTGACCACGATAGCGGTCAAACCGCTGTAGCTATCAATTCCAAATTTTGTATTTACGTGTATAATCTCCCTCTTGAGATCTGATTAGTTTTTCAGTAAAATCGGTAGACCGGAAGTAGCAGTTTACTTCAGTGAAAAAATCGAATTTTGCCAATATTTCGTCAAATACTAAGTTTATACAAATTTATAAAGAATTCATATGTACTTAAAATTAAAATTGAGAACAATTTTATTTAAAAAGTTTTTCGAAATTCCTACCGGAAGTAGGTCTTTTACTCTTATCGAAAATCGGTTTTTTGGGAATATTTCGCAAGTCAAGCTTTTTAGACAGGTACGTTACGTGTATAAAAGTATTTAAAACACAGTTTTCAATATCTTTTGTATAAAAAAGATTTCAAAATTCGGACCGGAAGTAATACTTTTACTCTTACCGAATAGCGATTTTTGGCAAATATGTCGTAAATTATGCATTCTATATATATTTATTAAGAGTACAAAAGTATTTAGAGTTATATTTGCAATATTTTTTGTATACATGAAATTTCAAAATTCGGACCGGAAGTAGCACTTTTACTCTTAGCGAATAGCACTTTTTTTCGAATATCTTGCAAAGTATGCATTCTATAGCGATTTATTAAGAGGATAAAAGTACTTAGAATAGGATTTTGAATAAGTTTTGTATATAAAAATTCTTAAGATTGTATAGTTTGAAACGCTCATACGTATAAGAAAGTCGTGTGGTGGCCACACCTCATTTTTACTTTCTTATACGTAGTATAAGGAAGTATTGTGATGATGAAAATTTTCGACCTCGAGATTTTTGCAGATGTCCACGTTTTGAGGTCCCCTGATACCAAAAAAGTGGTTTTTAAAAAATGTCTGTGTGTCTGTGTGTGTGTGTGTGTGTGTGTGTGTGTGTCTGTGTGTGTGTGACCACGATAGCGGTCAAACCGCTGTAGATATCAATTCCAAATTTTGTATTTACGTGTATACTCTGCCTCTTGAGAACTGATTAGATTTTCAGCAAAATCGGCAGACCGGAAGTAGTAGTTTACTTCAGTGAAAAAATCGAAATTTGCAAATATTTCGTCAATTACTAAGTTTAAACAAATTTATAAAGAATTCATATGTACTTAGAATTAAGTTTGAAACAAATTTTCTTAAAAAAGTTTTTTGAAATTCCAACCGGAAGTAGATCTTTTACTCTTATCGAAAATCAGTTTTTTGCGAATATCTCGCAAGTCATGCTTTTAAGACAAGTACGTTACGAGTACAAAAGTATTTAAAACATAATTTTCAATATCTTTTATATAAAAAAAATTTCAAAATTCAGACCGGAAGTACCACTTTTACTCTTATCGAATTGCGATTTTTTGCAAATATGTCGTAAGTTATGCATTCTATGTATATTTATGAAGAGTACAAAAGGATTTAGAGTTGGATTTGGAATATTTTTTGTATAAATGAAATTTCAAAATTCGGACCGGAAGTAACACTTTCATACGTATAAGAAAGTCGTGTGGTGGCCACACCTCATTTTTTAAAAAATGTCTGTGTGTCTGTGTGTGACCACGATAGCGGTCAAACCGCTGTAGATATCAATTCCAAATTTTGTATTAACGTGTATAATCCCCCTCTTGAGATCTGATTAGTTTTTCAGTAAAATCGGTAGACCGGAAGTAGCAGTTTACTTCAGTGAAAAATTCGAATTTTGCCAATATTTCGTCAATTACTAAGTTTAAACAAATTTATAAAGAATTGAAATGTACTCAAAATTAAATTTGAGACAAATTATCTTAAAAAGGTTTTTCGAAATTCCAACCGGAAGTAGGTCTTTTACTCTTATCGAGAATCAGTTTTTTGCGAATATCTCGCAAGTCATGCTTTCTAGGCAGGTGCATTACGAGTATAAAAATATTTAAATTATAATTTTAAATATCTTTTCTATAAAAAAGATTTCAAAATTCGAACCGGAAGTACCACTTTTACTCTTACCGAATAGCGATTTTTTGCAGATATGTCGTAAATTATGTATTCTATATATATTTATAAGAGTACAAAAGTATTTAGAGTTGAATTTGCAATATTTTTTGTATACATGAAATTTCAAAATTCGAACCGGAAGTAGCACTTTTACTCTTAGCGAGTAGCACTTTTTTCGAATATCTTGCAAAGTATGCATTCTATAGCGATTTATTAAGAGAATGAAAGTACTTAGAATAGGATTTTGAATAAGTTTTGTATAAAAAATTCTTAAAATTGTATAGTTTGAAACGCTTATACGTGTAAGAAAGTCGTGTGGTGGCCACACCTCATTTTTTGGACTTAAAACTGTGTTTCGTCGTCTTAACTGTATCAGTCGTTGACTTTGTTTCCAGTCTATTTCATTGGTGAATTTAACGATTTACTTGCACCTGCCTGACCAGTATTGTTCGTGACGTACTTAAACGAACATATTATTGTATTTAATAACATACTAAAATATAATAAACCAAAGCGAAAATATAAGAGAATAGTCACATGTTATGGTTTGTTGAAAATAGTATACATATAGGATCTATTCTATAAAAAATTACCACCTCAAAATAAAAGCAAATTTTCAAGACATTTAAACAAATTAAATGGAGCAGCTAAAACCGAAAATTTCCAGCCACGAGGTTATCTCGCAGATCGTAGTATTTCCGTGATCTATTTGCCTATAAGATACGTTAGTCTGAACACTGTATATTATATGTATACAATGCTAGAATACAATATTTATATATTTAAACAATTATTCAATTCTTATTCATTACTTCTTGCTTTAAGTTGAAAATATTAAAGGGACTACATTAACACCAATGACAGAAGAGCCCGCCTTAAAAATAAAACATGCTGTAATTTTAAAGAGTTCAAGGCTAAAAAAAAATGCAAAGCGCTTCTTCGCAACGCACGCCTGTAGCATCCCTACACATGAAGCCTTTTATTTTAACGGCTTGACGAAAAGTGTGAAGGTACACGAAAGAAAAATACAAAACAATATTGTAGTTTTGCACGCAGGCATCACATGTGGATATATGTATAATTGTCCTAGTTGGTTTCTACATGTGCGTACGTATAAATATGTAAATTTCGTACTGAAGATCCTACAAACATAGACATGTATGTGTGTACTTACCATAGACACGTCTCATTTCCCAACAAATTGTCACACAGTTATGTGACAGACACAAAACACACGCATTGGTTTATATCGGAGGCACGCACAATCAGAGAGCGAATAACTTTGAGTTTATTTGTTGAATTATAGCACGCGACTACTACTGTTACGCTTACGCTAAACGGGTTATCAGAGCATCGTCACCGACTGACTCGCCGATTCGAGGAAACGCAAACGTGCCGAAATGTACGGATACGCTCTCGAAGTTCTCGACTTGATTCTCTGGAAGCCGCCGCATTTACACACGTGTGTACATACATACATTAGTTCTCTCGTTTAGCTATTCATAGAAACGCAGACAGATGTGTTCGCTCATACGTAACACCGATAGGTGATTCCTATTCGGTGAAACCTATATTCAACGAATTAGACTTAGGTACTACACCAAGGAATAAACCAATATAATAATATGTACTATTATTTCTATAAACAGAATAGTATATGTATGTTGTATAAATTTCATAATATGCATTTAATTTTACAATTAAAATATTAACTGTCCTTTGATTACATCGATTTAAACGTTTTATCTACGTATCTAGTAGCGTCGTAGCTTCTTCCGGTTTGTTTCCGTGAAGGTGCATTATATTTTTAATGACACCTCATTTATGAGTCTAATTAAACTTCGTGCACACGATCTTAGTGAATATCTAGGGTTCGTGGTTTGTGTGCATAGAAACTGGATTTAAAATATCATCCCTACAAAAGTAATCGAAAGACGTTTAAGTCACAACTCCTTTGAGACCAACAGTTTATGCACTAGTGGTGTTGCAAATGTAACTATCCGTTACTAAAGTACTCGTTACTCGATAAGATCTGAAGTAACGAATACTGGTTTCAAATAATCGTTACTTTTCCAAATAGTTACTTTCATAATATATAACTTTTAGAAAATGCATTCTTGTTCACCTATCGTAAATAAAATGGCTCCTTAAAAATACTTAAGGCTTTGGCATTTTACTTTTAATTTTGAGTTGGAATGGTTTGTATGATACTTTTAAGGAATTTTATTTATTTAACGTAATATATATTAAAATTAGTATATACACAGAGAAAACTGTCTAATACAGTCTAGATTATAGAAAAAATATAATACCGGTTATAATAAGTTTTATTAATACTTAATAATCCAGTTAATTGTCTCTATATTACAAATATAATACAATGTCTTTAACATTTACTAAACAATAAACTTTTGGCGTGTATACAAATGCAAGTGCTTTCAAATTTCAAATATATTGAAAAAGGCCATAATCCAGACAATGAAAAGGAATAGCTACAGAAATACAAAACCACAAAAATTGCTTTAAACACTAACCTTCCCAAAAACTGTAACGGTTTGGACGCAGCTCTTTTTTTGTTGCTGAAAGTTTGGGTATAACAATCTAAATAAGATGTGGTGCACCTGTCGTTTCCTAAATTGTTTTATTTTGTGGATGACCACTCAATATTTGCTTATTTTGTATAGGTATACATACACAACTTTGCTGATGTTAACACGAAGGCGATCAAATTAATCTGCAGATGACAACGGTGTAATGAAAGACAATCGGGTAATTTTTGTATATAGGCTGAACCAATCAAGACAACTATAGAGATTGTGCTAATTAACTTACTTCCTCTTACTTTAATTGAAAAATATTTCAAGTAAAAAAGAAGACGAATAATTAATAGTATTATACGTTATAATAATCTGTATTAAGAGATTCATATTAAATTTGTTTAATACTGTGTATTAAATTTTTTTACTGTCACTATGCGTAAAACAAAAATTAATACCGACGATTATATTTCTAATAGCCTGTATTTATACAGTCTTTTCTGTGTAACGGAACATTTTGTTTGTACCTTATAATAATAATAATAATAATAATAATAATATGTATTTATTGACCAACAGAGTACTCCATTTACAGGACAATTATACAAAATAATTCGGAGCAGCTGCTCTATACAATGTAGAAATGAAAAACATAAAATAAATAAATAAAAAAGAATAACAATTGCGCTGAAGAACACAATAACAAAAAGAGAGTCTGTCATTAATCAGTCATAGTGCAGTAAATCTTGCAACCCAACCGCACAGCTACCTGAACGGATCCGGACAAACAGCCATAATATTAGTCATCATGTGCGTCAGAGGTGCTTTACAAAGAATGTTTGTTCTACGCCTAGGTAAAACGAAAGACTCAGAAGATCGCGTCAAATGCGAGTGAATAGCAAAGTCAACTTGCGAGAGCAAGGCAGATGAGTCTATTTTGTTGTTAATTAAATTAAAAAGAAAGTGGGCACTACTGATCCTTCTTCTGTCAGATAAAGACTGGAAGGAATGTCTTTCTAGGAGAGCAACGTAATCGACGCCCCTAGGAGGATAAGCGCCATCAATTCTGTAAGTAATAAATTTCAGGAAACGTCTTTGCACCCGCTCCAAGATTAATTCTTGGTATAAATAGTGCGGATACCAAATGATAGCACCATACTCCAGTGTACTCCGAACGAAGGCGTAATATAATGACCTTACAGCCAGTAAACCACTGAAACCCCTGCAAGAACGGATAAGGAAGCCCAATGATTTAGTAGCCGCACTGCAAATTGAATAAATATGGTCCGTAAAGCGGAGAGCGGAGTCGAACAGGACTCCTAAATCCTTGAACCGTGCATGCCTGGGTATTGCAATTTGATCTACATGGTAATCAAAGAAGATAGGGTTCGCGACTTTAGTGGACGTTACTATTGCGCATTTTTCTACATTTAAGAAAATTTTATTTTGCAGGCACCAATCATTAACTATCTGCAAATTGTCCTGAAGTAAGTGACAGTTTTCAACACTTCCAATCTTCATAAAGATCTTCAAGTCATCGGCATATGCCAGGACAGAGCAATTCAGAGAATTTAAGAGGTCATTAATGAATATATTGAATAGCAAGGGACCAAGGTTGGATCCCTGGGGAACACCTGATGTCGGTGTAACGTGACCAGAACTGAATCCGTTGTAGCATACGTAACAGGACCGATGACAAAGGTATGAAGACAAGAGCTTGAGCAAGCCAATCGAAAAACCGAAGGCATCAAGTTTTTGGAGAAGCAACGAATGATCAATGCTATCAAAGGCTTTAGCAAAGTCAGTGTAAATGACGTCAACTTGAAGGCGTTGATCCAAAGCTTTGCTAATATACTGTGTTATTTCGGCTAGATTAGTGATGGTAGATCGCGCAGGCACGAAGCCGTGTTGTCGGGGTGAAAGTAACAATTTAGATTCAAAAATTATCTGCTGATATATGACAAACTCAAACAACTTGGCAAAATTACTTAAAATACTAATGGGTCTATAATTAGTGATATCACAACGGTTACCCTTTTTGTAAACTGGCATAATTCTACTAATTTTCCAAACGTCAGGAAAAGAACTAGTTTTAATAATCAAATTAAACAGAATTTTTAATGGTTCACTTAGCACAGACCCGCAGTCCCGCACAAAGAAACTAGGTAAACCATCATGTCCAGCTGTTAGATTGGGTTTGAGTTTCTTAATAGAACGTAACACATCATCATTGGTGACGGAGCAGATTGAAATAGAGTGCATACTACAGCCATCTGGCGAATAAAAAGTTGAACTGGGTTGGAAGACGTTGGAAAATGCACTAGCAAAAGCATCAACTATAGATTGAGGAGTACGACACTCATCATTGTTGTACGACATATACCCTGGAATTCTCGTGCTGCCACTCTTACTCCTAACGAATCTCCAAAAAATCGCAGGATTTGCCGTGATTTGAGATTCTATATAAGCTTGATAGTTGTTGTAAGCTGTGGACACTTCATATTTGACTTTGGATCTTAGTTTATCAAATTCATTTCGATCTGATGGACGCCCGCTTCTTTTCCATTTCTTGAAGTAGTATTCTTTTGTCCTAATAAGTTGCTTGATCGAGGCGTTATACCACGGTGGAAAGTGACGTTTAGAAGACCGAAACTTCGGCACAGTATCATCTATGATGGAATACAATTTAGCGTAAAACGCCGAAACAGCAACATTTACATCTGTATAAGACTCAAGGAACATCCATTCTGCACAGGTAATTTCATTATATAATTTTAGAAAGTTCGCCCGACGAAAATTATATCTGTAGTTTGCATTCGAAGGAAAATTCATACTTGAGGAACCCGACATACACTTAAAAGTTATATCAAGTGCCGGGTGGTATAAATCCTCAGAGATCAAAGGAGAAGCATCATGCACAAGTTCAATTTGAACGTCAAGATTTGTAAAAATTAGATCCAACAACCTGCCACGAGTATTGGTAACGTGGTTGAGTTGACGTAGATTCAAAGATGAAATCAAATGCGAAAGTGATTGAAACTTTCGGTCAGAATTTTTATTAGCTGAATTGAATGAAGGGCAATTAAAATCGCCACAAATAAAAACGTGTTTGTTCAAGAGCTTAAGTGTCAGACAGTCCGTGAAGATCTCATAGTCATCACAAGAGATACTGGGGGGGATATAAATATTAACAAAGAGAACTCTGTGGGTCAAAAACTCGCACTGTGAAATATTAACGTCAATAATTGGCACTAAAGATGAAATAGAAGAAATATCAACTGGCTTTATAGACAAACGGTTGGAAAATGCTGACAGCACACCCCCACCAGTAGATAAACCAACGCTCCTCAGTCGCCTATCAGATCTGCAAACCAGATAAGAAGGACTGAAAACTTCAGCATCATTTATTTCAGAGGTAAGCCACGTTTCTGTAAGGAATACAGCGTCAGCATCCAATGAGTGAGTATGCACCTTATATTAACTATACATATGCCCGCACCGCACATTTGAACGAGTACTCGGTAACGACTAAAGTAACGGATATTGAATTCGAAAGTAACGGATAGTTACAAGTATTGAAAAGTAACTGAATTCAACATCACTATTATGCACTAAGTCGGTAGTACCAATGACAGTGTGACCATATAGCAGCATCAGCTTGGTACCACATGTCTTTAAATCAATTTTATTCTAAATATGGCCACAGAAAATAGTCATTAATCGGCATGGTTCATCAATCTATAACTGCATATCCTATCTCCTTTTGACAAAAAAATGCTCCAATCCACAAACTTACGCATCTTCTCACACGGTGCAACAAGTTCTCGTAAATGTTTTGTTCATTTTTTTCACATCAACGCCGGCAATTTTTTTGTCAATAAATTCACTTAACCAGAAAAGAAAAATTATGATTCGTTTCAAGTTGCTCTAGATCCGAAGCAGCAAAGTCACGACGCTAATAGTGCATATACGAGAATGAATTCCCGAAAGAGAGACTTTAGATAAAACACTTGAATCACGAAAACGATTACATTTTTCCAAATATTCCTTTTCAAAATTAATTCATTCCGACTAGCGGTGCTGGAGTACCATTATATCAGTTTTATAATCATCAGCTTCAAGATCGGCGAAGTATTGCTCTACTTCTGCAATAAATTCCTTGTCGGTCTTGAATTTTCTTGCGGCAAAAAAAAAATTGCACCAGTTTTGAGAATAAGTTGAAAATCTAGATCTAGTGAATAAGATGATGGAGTAGAACCTGCAATATTGATTCATCCAGTTTTTCTCGAACAATGCGATTGATGTGTGGCGATGAATTGTGATTATAATAATAATGAATAGCACTTTCTGTCGTGCCATTGCAGATCTTTTTTCGGTAATGGCAACTTTCACTTTGCCCAGAACGGCTATGTTGCATTGATAGTTTGGCCCTTTGTGAGATGAGATGCATCCTATTCGAATTCCAAAATATCATTACCACTATTTTACGGCAGAATAAACGTCTTGGTCTTCTTTATTGCAGGGCTGCCACGATGCCTCCATTAACCAACCAATTTTCATGACAATAATAGAGCAATGCAGAATATCTGCTATAGACTGATGTTAAAGAGCTTTAATTGTTGTTTTAAAATCCCGCTCTATCACGTTTTTGATCACCATTCATATAATACGGTAACAATCTGGCATAGAGCTTGGGCATGCTAATTCGACATGCAAAATGTGGTGTACCAGTTCAGTAAACATGGCCACATTCCTGGTAAACTCCTCTACTTTACTTCTTTGGTCACGTAAGAAGCATTATAAACTTCTGCAAGTATATCTGAAAATACGTTTTGATAGCCCCATACGTTTTTCATGATCGCGACTTAGGTCGCCATGTTTAAGGCGAGCAACCAAGCGACATACATATCGATGCCTTCGCAAAAGCATTATTTGCCAATGTTTGTTGCATATCCATCAAAATCTCCGTTGTGTTCATTTTCTTAAAAAACATGTACTGAATTGCACCAAGATGTTATTCTTTTTAGTATTCGAAGTGGCTACTGGCTTAGAGTACAGCAATAGTAACGAAGGAAACGAGTGTACTATAGTATTTTCTGCGACTACAAATAACCAAATATGTAATACAAAATTACTTGTCTGCTGTAGCAATTGATTTTTGCAATTAGAAAAATTTAGAGATACTAGAAAAATGACCCGAGAAGTCTAATTTTTTTATAAGTAGAAGAGGGTGTTTGGACAAGCTTAATTTGAAGTTTTCGATCAAGACTTCCTAAGTGCATTTCCCGCCATCTTGAAAAAAGTGGTGAATTTAAGTTTTTATTATCTCCCCGCCTAGATAATTGCTGTTTTGCCATTTTTTTTTGTACCTTTTTCGAGGCTATACAATTTAGGCCCTATGAATTTATCACCTTTTATTTATTGTTAGTTATTGAGATATTGAACGAAATACACAAAAATTTAGAGATTGAAACTGGTTTTTCGTTTTTTCTCCTTTCCCGTGATACTTATCGAAAAAGTGATTGTCATCAAACTTGTATAGCATGCTCATGTGAATAATTTAGTGGTTTAGTTCTTCTTCTCGGGTGATAATTTGTATACAAAATTGGAAGTGAGAAGCTGCCTCTACATTACGTAGTGTGTTAAATAAATGCTTCTTATTAAACTTTGATGACTAAGCCCAAAAATATTTAAAAACTATAATTTATCACACGAGCATTTTTCTAAATGTGTGCTTGACTTATAATTTCTTCCTTCATAAAGCATTTATAGTAGTAATAAAACATACATGACTTTCAAATTTGAAGCCGCTACACTCGCCCGGTTATATGAAACTACGTAGACTACTACATAAAAAAATCTTAGTAAAAAAATAATTTAGGAATAGAAGACAAACATTTTGTAAAAATACCATGCTTCCGGGCATATGCAAATATGTAGATGTAATGCCACTCCTGGAGCTTGGCTAATCTGCAATTAACTTCAATACCCAAATAAATACACTTAGAACAAGAACACCTGAAATTAGTAATGTTATATACAGTGGCGTAACTACAAATCCCCCCCCCCCCCCTCTCGCAACATTCAGCTCAACCTAACCAATTATTACCTTGGTGTATCCTACAAATAGGTGTATTTGGGGCATGCGGGGGTATAGTTACGCCACTGGTTATATACCAATACACTAAGTATAAATCAATAATTTATTTTATCGCCAACCGTCAGTAAAGCGATGCGTTACCATAGAGTTTTACGGAGGTAAACAAACACTTTATCGTACTGTACAATAAAGTACTTTACCACCACGTCAGTAAAGTACCTTTATCGAACTCGTCTTTTACTCGCCGCGCTCGCTTCACTCGCTTGGCTCGTAAATCAGACTCGTTCGATAAAGTATCACTTTACTGACTTGGTACATAAATAACTAATACTACGTTCGTTGAAAATTGCATGCCACGCCTCACGTAAGGTTATTTAAATTCCGTCCTTTAAATAAATTAGTTTGCCAATAATATTCGGCATCTCATCACAAATTAATCACAATCCTATACTCTCGGTGTTAGTTATCTTTCGTTATGTTTTAATAGATCACAAGAGGAAAATCCATTATTATGATTACTTGGAAGCAGAGAATTTCGTACATTTAAATTTACCATTTTTATCTAATCTTTGACAATGGAAGAGTCAAGTGAGCTGATCTTGTTTCGAAAGATCGAGAGCATCACTCGATTAGATTACATCAGATGACATGCAAATTAATCTTTTTTTTATGGTATTACAGATATCCCTGTGGCATATTTACATCATCCAGTATCATCTGGGTCAGAGTGAGATATCAAATTATTCAAATTTAGAAAGATAACTCGACAGATGTTTGATAGGAATATTATGAATTAATAAAATTATTCTGTTAGTAATAGACATAGACGATGTGTCAACGCTGATACGTGTACAGTGAATATCCCTTTATAATGAATGTCTTGTTAAGAAGGAAATCCAGTTGCCAGGAATTTATTTATGGATAATATTTATTCTTTACATAATTGTTTTTTTCATTCAGAAATTTCGAAATAAATAAATTGCTCTTAACGGATTTTACATTTTTTTATAATCCAATAAGCGTAGTACAAAGGTTTTTTAGCAATAATTTTGAAAATTGTCGACATAAACTAATCAATTTTTACATGATATAAATTACGAGTTATTAATGGTATTTCATCATACTGGTAATGTTATAGTTGCATGTAAGCATGGTCATATAATTATAAAAATATGTTTATTTTGTAAGGTAAATATATAGGCGCGAGTATGTCAGTAAAGCAAATGAAACGTTTCCTAGTTGCCGATTTAATAACATAAAAGCGTATCATTGCCTAAATCAATCAAAAACACCGGTTATGTTGTACAGTCTTGAGCGGTAAAGAGTAAACGAGTACTGAAGCTGTTTTGCGATATTTTCGCTAGATTGTTACGGACTTCATACAAATAACCTAGTGGCATGCTGTTTCTCTATTCCATCTTCCTGAAACAGTGGCGTAACCAGGGGGGGGGGTTAGGTCCCCCCCCCCTCTCCCATCGTAAAAAAAGAAAAATTGGGTCATTAAGTACTTGTCAATTTTAAGTCTTGACAAATGTATTATTTTAACACACTCTGATGGAAAGAAATAGAAACACTACCAGTACGGACAAATGCAAAAGAAAAACGGGTTCGAAAAATGGACGATCATGGCATATCTTTGAAGTGACCCCCCCCCCCATGGTTGAGGTCTAGTTGCGCCTATGTCCTGAAGAGTCTTCTGTAACTCCCCGTTGCACAATTAATCGAAAGTAGGGATGAGCGATATTTCACTACCAGTGATTTAATCACCTTGATCAAAAAATCATTGGTCACTACAGTGATCCAATATTCGCATTCACGGTGACCGGTGATCTCATGGGATGCGCTTACAAACAATATGTACAGTCGGTTAGCATAAAATCATGAATTTCATTGATAAAATGGAAATATAATGTCAAGTGATAGCGGTTAATTTAAAGCATGAGACAGATGAGTACACTCACAATATGTAAATATTAGAATTTTGATAGTGGCTAAGGCAACACCGTGTCCCAAGTTTTTTTGCAAACCGATAGTACCTTATGCCTGCCATACACGTTACGGTCCACCGGAGAGGTCTACCTGTGCAGGTACGCCCGCGCAGGTAGACCTGAGATGAACCTGAGCGTGTGTGGGACATTTTTTGAACCTGCGCAGGCGACCGGTGAAAGAATCGAAAATCAATTCTTTCACCGGTCGCCTGCGCAGGTTCAAAAAATGTCCCACACACGCTCAGGTTCATCTCAGGTCTACCTGCGCGGGCGTACCTGCACAGGTAGACCTCTCCGGTGGACCGTAACGTGTATGGCAGGCATTAGCCTCATCAGTGCCATGTGAAAAGCTTTTTTAAAGCTGGTCAGGTCTTGACTGAACGTAGAAATAGATTAAGTGATACAAAAGCCAAAATGATTTTATTTTTAAATTTTAAATGCGAATTACAAATATTTGTGAATTGTGAATAAATCTGTTTTTTATTTGTAGTAAATTATATATGTTTTTTTTTTGTTTCAATACGCTTGTTTAATAAACAACAAATTTCTCAGCCATCGTCTTTTTTTTTCAAAACAGTAATAATTCTGAAAGGAAAAACATTCATTTTTTTGTATAGAACTTTAAATATATTTATGTAGTTTAAAAAACACTACATCACTGCTGACTATATTGCAATATGCCGTGATAAGCGAGAGAAACTCAAGTAGCGTGGAAGTGAATATTGTATCTTATTGGTAGGTAAGTAGTTATGGTTATTTTGGTTTGAATTCACTAGGTGTAAAATCGGGATTTGTACTACAATACCATGATCGCGGTCACCGTTTAAGATCACCGTGATTCAAAAGTAGCAGTCACTGATCACGACGATATCAGAAAATCACCATACCGCTCATTACTAATCGAGAGTAATACTCATCTGCATACATTCAGGTTTGCTAGTATGACGTACAGGAAAAAAGACGTATAAGAAAATTATTTGGACTGCATTGTATAAACAGTCCAGACAATAATATACTTTTTAGCTGTATTCTCGAGACCGATAAAGCCTCATCTAAATGAAGTAACTGTTTAAGCTAGAAAAAAAATATACCTAGTACAAGTAAAACAATATCTACATGCACTCGTAGCTAATACGTTCAAAAATGGCATAAACAATATTACAACTTATAACTTAATTTCACACTTCTCATCGATTTTAATACGAAATATTTTTAAAAATAACTAGATTTATATGCCTACAGAAGTAGCATAAATAATTTCAAAGTAAACTAAAATGAGATTTCCAAGAAAATGGTTTGCGTCAACATCTATATAGTTGAAATATTGAAAAAACCAACAAATTTCCAATTTGTAAGTATTTTCTAGGTAGGCCGTAATAATCATAATAAAGAATTTTTTCTCTCTTCCTATCCTATTCTTTGTTTCAAGTATAGTTTTGTAGAGTTTATAATAAGTAAATATTATAAAATACAGACTGTTGGCTAGGAAAAAAAATGATGTGTGGCCACCACACGACTTTCTTATACGTATGAGCGTTTCAAATTATAGTATTTTAAGAATTTTTTTATACAAAAATTATTCACAATCCTATTCTAAGTACTTCTATTCTCTTAATAAATCTCTATAGAATGCATACTTTGCAAGATATTATCAAAAAAGTGCTACTCGCTAAGAGTAAAAGTGCTACTTCCGGTCCGAATTTTGAAATTTCAAATATACAAAAAAAATTTCAAATCCAGTTCTAAATACTTTTGTACTCTTGATAGATATATATAGAATGCATAACTTACGACATATTTGCAAAAAATCGCTATTCGATAAAAGTAAAAGTGGTACTTCCGCCCGGTTTGAATTTTGAAATTTTTTTTATACAAAAGATATTGAAAATTATGCTTTAAATACTTTTATACTCGTAACGTACTTGTCTAAAAAGCATGAATTGCGAGATATTCGCAAAAAACTGATTTTCGATAAGAGTAAACCACCTACTTCCGGTTGAAATTTCGAAAAACTTTTTTAAGACAATTTGTCTCAAATTTAATTTTAAGTACATATGAATTCTTTATAAATTTGTTTAAACTTAGTAGTTGACGAAAATATTGGCAAAATTCGATTTTTTCACTGAAGAAACTGCTACTTCCGGTCAACCGATTTTACTGAAAAACTAATCAGATCTCAAGAGGGAGATTATACACGTAAATACAAAATTTGGAATTGATAGCTATAGCGGTTTGACCGCTATCGTGGTCACAGACACACAGTCAGACAGACATTTTTTTAAAAACCACTTTTCCGGTATCAGGGGACTTCAAAACGTGGGCATCTGCAAAAATTTCGAGGTCGAAAATTTTCATCATCATAATACTTCCTTATACTACGTATAAGAAAGTAATATACATAATTTTAGAGTTTTAAATTTTTTATCGCTAAATTACATTTTATCGAATTAAAAAAAATGAATTTGTTTTAATTAATTTGTAATAAGTATACAGGGTGTAGATAAAGTCTGGAACAAAATTAATATTTCTGTTATCTTCGGTTTGATGGAAAAACCCTGAAACAGGTCGATTTTGTTTTTATCCCGTGCACTTTATAACATCGTGAATTTAATTCTGTCGTCATCTGGTTGCGCGCGGGCGTGACGTCATTACTTTTTCAAATGGTAACCCGCCACATTTATTACCCATTGTCGTTAGGTATTCCATTGTGCATGCAACGGTATAAAAAGTTTGGTACCTTACATAACAATTTTTGGGAGCAAAATGCTTTCGAATTTCAAAAAATTAAAATTTTATTTCTAATGAAAAACTAATCAAAAATTATTTTAAAAAATCAGATAAATTATAATCCGAGGTTTATCTTGGATTGTCGTCAAACAAGACACCAAAAAAATGTCAACGGAAGTGTTCAAATTGTCCGCCATTGGCCATTTGACACTGGCCGAGACGGACGTACACGCTTTCTACGACACGTCATATTGACAGTTCATTACTTGGCGAAAAAGAGCGGATTCAAATTCTCATTATTGTTGGTTGTGGTGATAAAATACGTAGCCATGAAGAAGCCTGTCAGTTTTTCAATGCAGAAAATCCAAACCGCGCACCGATTTCGCGGTCAACGGTGAGCAAAATTGTCGCAAAATTTGCTGAAACTGGTAGTGTAAAAGACAGGGCTCGTCAAGGTCGACCAAGAATTGAGGAAGATAGAAGGGTCAATATTCTCTTGGAACTTCAGGACAACCCCCACACTTCAACAAGGAACATTGCCAGGGATCATGCAGTCGATTTTGCCACAGTAGCCAAATTGCTGAAGAAGGAAAAACTTCATCCGTACAAAATCAATCGGGTTCAGGAACTGAATGAAGATGACTTCGACCGCCGACTCGAGTTCTGTGAACAAATCATGCTACGGTGCGATGAGAATCCCGGATTTGTCGACAATGTGGTTTTTAGTGACGAAGCAACTTTTACCTTGAACGGTGAAGTGAATAGCCACAATTGTAGGTACTGGTCGGGCGAAAATCCTCGATGGGTTCGAGAGGAGCACACCCAACACCGGCAAAAAGTTAATGTATGGGCGGGAATAGTGGGAGATCGCATTGTGGGGCCTTTTTTTCTGGACAGAAATTTAAACGCTGAAACATACTTACATTTCCTAAGATTTACGCTAGTGCCAACATTAGTAGAATTATTTCCGGATGAAAACACCCCCGATAAGCCTCACCCCAGAATCTGGCTTCAACAAGATGGAGCACCTCCACATTTTGGCTGGCGTGTTCGGGGTTACCTCGACGAAATTTTCCCCGGGAGATGGATCGGACGAAGGGGAACAATTGAATGGCCTGCCCGTTCGCCAGATCTCACACCACTTGATTTTTTTCTATGGGGTCATGTGAAATCAAAGGCGTACACCAATAAGCCAAATAACTTGGATGATCTGAAACATCGTATCCGCGAGGAAATGCGAAATATTGGTGCAGAGACAATACGACGTGTCGTAGAAAACGTGTACGTCCGTCTCGGCCAGTGTCAAATGGCCAATGGCGGACAATTTGAACACTTCCGTTGACATTTTTTTGGTGTCTTGTTTGACGACAATAATTTTTGATTAGTTTTTCATTAGAAATAAAATTTTAATTTTTTGAAATTCGAAAGCATTTTTCTCCCAAAAATTGTTATGTAAGGTACCAAACTTTTTATACCGTTGCATGCACAATGGAATACCTAACGACAAGGGGTAATAAATGTGGCGGGTTACCATTTGAAAAAACTAATGACGTCACGCCCGCGCGCAACCAGATGACGACAGAATTAAGTTCACGATGTTATAAAGTGCACGGGATAAAAACAAAATCGACCTGTTTCAGGGTTTTTCCATCAAACCAAAGATAACAGAAATATTAATTTTGTTCCAGACTTTATCTACACCCTGTATAATAAAATTTCAATGAAGAATCAAGTACCATTCCTCCATTCTCACAAGAGAGAAAAGGAAATATTAAATACCATATTTTCAAAAACATGTTCCGTTGCAGACAGACGAAATACTAGCTGAGCAATTTATAAACATCTCCATTCCTGGCTTGTTATGTAAATATACAGCTTCGGTCTGTTTTTACCTTGCATGCGACCTAAAGTCCATGTATTGAAACGAACGTTGTTGCACATGTGGGCAGTGGGCACGTACAGTTCGACGCACGACGACAGGCCGATACGATCATTACAATCATAAGATTCCAATATAATGCATGTGTGCATGTTGCTACTATTCCCATTCGTGATATTTAAAAAAGTTAATATTATACGAATTCCTTCAGATTCATTATTTTTATGATTGAATTTAATATGGTTTCGCTGAAGGTCTACTTGTCGGCTCGCATATGTATATCTGTTAGGTAGGTGCGGTTTGGCAACTCCCTTCGTGTTTTGTACGGAAACCCGCATGCAAGATAATTGTAACCCAAACCTGTATACATAAAAACTGTCCTATTTATTTTATATGAAACGACCTTGCAAGGGATTTAAAGAATACGATTTTCTCTTACAGTCCGACTTACACTGTAACTAATCAAATGGTTACTTTTCACTGTACATGACCGTACCAATATAGGATTAAACCAAGTTTACCTCCCATTGTGGAATAAACACAAGGCGCTACTGTTTAAAAAAAAACGATCAGATTTAATCCCAGAAAAAATAACAAGTTTAATATTTAAAATAAACATTTTTACCGTTTACGTGTGGATTTATTAAATAAATATTAATGCTCCTATCTAAAAAAAAACTGACTTTGGAAAGAGAAATCAAGGTTACCAAAATATCAATAATATATGCACAATGTGCGTACAGTCGATATCTCTGATATCGTGTTCTAGATATGGCAATATTATTATTACATAATTTACTTTTAGTTGATATTTATTGAAAGTCAAGGCCACCAACGCGTAAATATGTGTATATGTAAGTATACAATATATTTTAAGGAGAATTTCCTATTTTACTCTTAATCATTAAAATATACGTTATCGGTTGTTAAATGTCCATATTTTGTATTACTTTTAATTGTTAATTTGTTTTATATCACACGTTGTGCATAACTAGACAATTCGTACCTATTTTATAAATAATACTTCTGGGACCAACTTTACATTTTCAGTATAAAATAATAAAATTAAAAAACGAGATTTATCAATAAACATGTGCATATTTGGCTTCGTATAAGTAAATGCACATACTAACGAATATAACGTTGTGAATTACATTTTAGCCATACATAGTATGTTTAATTTTATTCTAGATTCAGGAGTATATGAACACATAAAACTAAAGTTTTTACCTAGACCGTGGGGAGGTTAGGGGGATCACAAAGCGTCGCCATGGAACTATCGAAAATGCAATGAATGGTCAGTGTTATAACGCGTGTGTCTTTACACACCCAAATTAAACAAAACTAACCGCGGCTAACAATAAATAAATACCTTTCAATGAACATTAAAACCATTAAAAATCCATACACACAACATATACATACATCGACTATAGACATATTACACATATTTTTGCAATTCGGTATTGGGGTCCCGGAAGACTCTAAGTTTCCGAATCTTTTACAAATTCGACAGGCTCCTGCAAACCCAACTACAACAATCTTGGCGATAAAATAAATTTCACCAGTATTTATAAAATCCCTAATATCTGTACTCCTAAAAATCGCAGATTTCTTGAGCACCTTTCCTATTTTGCTTCAGAAATGTAATTAGTTTGCAATATTTTGAAATGTCTACATTATTATTGGATTATACGTGCTTTTAATCATTGAATAATTCGACCACAAAGTTGTTGTTTTAAATTGTACAAAGTAACAGGTATGTCTAAAAAAAACTTGGTCAGAATTAATCATCCCACTAAAATGGATCGAAATTCTTTTTGCCGATTGAAAGCTTGCTTAAGTCAACGTATTTCATAAATCCATTTATTTTGTTCGCGACTGTTATTATACTAAGATCGCGGCCTTGCAACCCACTGTTCAAGATATCTAGATGCTCGTTAAGTGTCAGCAAAAAAAGCCAATCAAGGAAACCAAAAAGGATTCGAAAAAAGGCTTCAGTTCATAAAAAAAACTGCTTCTAACTGAAGAACTCTTCTAAAAATATAAATAAATAAAATATTCTGTTCTTCTTTGTGATGTAACCCTTTGTGTTGTTGTTGTATAACATAGTCGGGAAAATTTTTTTTTCGGTTTGCACTTATATCATACGCAGATGACCTTATGATATGCAGCGATGCCTGCTTGCTAACAGTGGTGGGAGAGCAACGCAGTGGCGGGGGACCCCCACGCCTTACATTTCATAGCAAACGTTTCTCGAGTGTGGCAGCCTCGCTTATGTTTATCTTTAGTTTATTTCGTCGCGCTCTTTTCCTCTTTCTACTTTCGGATCAGAAATTAAAATATGTCGACTCCGGTATACCTTACGAATGTTATAAACTAAGCACAGTTTAACATTTGTAGATGCATCCATCTGTAGCGAGAAGTACGTGCATTTCTTGAGATTTACAGCTCGAATATGATCTGCCATGTCACTTATTCTCTTTTGGATAGTACAATTTGAGAGAGGTACTATTCTTTTCTAGCATTTTTCACTAATTAATATTTCCACCATCTCAAAAAATTAAATCTTCAGGAATTGTATGCGACATATTGGTTTTTGTAATGCGATATGCAAATGGATAACTCGATAGTAATGTTTTTCATTAGTAAGTTGCTGATGAAGGGAAAGTGCCTTGCTGCTTGTGGAGGGAACTGACTGTTGTTTCCAAGAATTCTACAGGCTTGTATTTTTCTCTGGATTTACTATTTAAATATCGAAGTAGCATTGATGGCTTCATACTTTCTTTTAACAGAGCTTCTCCACACACTACACATTGCGGTTTATTGAAAATAACGATAAACCTATATTCAAGATATTAATGACTGTACAATCTGTTCTTCTTTCTATTCTTGATACTTTGAGACGTAGGTGGTTCCAACGATCTATTTATATTTTTCCATATTAAGCAAAATAATATATATCCAAGAAAGAATATAACATGTATAAATTAACATTAAATATTTAATGCTGCATAGTACCCTACTCCGCATAGTATACCATTTTGCAAATAACGCCTCAGCGGGCGTTTCGCTGATTATGTAAAAGCAAACGAATGGTATCCAGAAAGTCTAGGAAAGTTCTTTCTAGACCATGCTGAAAGTTCCATCAAATAAAGTACAAAAAACTTGCGCTATTTAATCATAGAGGGCGCAAGTCACAAACACATTTATACTTTAAATTTAATTCTCTGTTGTTATTTTATTTACTACAAACAACATTTAGAATTGGAAAAAAAAGGTCGCGAAGAAAATTCTTACCAAAAGGAGAGGAGGTCAGTTTTTGAAACACTCTGCTTAACTATTAAGCACACTAGAAATTAAGCTTCACTCAGTACGCCATTTTGCAAATAACGCCTCAGGGGTCGTTTCGCTGATTATATAAAAGCGAACAAATGATTCCAGAAAGTCCAAGAAAGTTCTTTCTAGACCATGCTGAAAGTTCCGTAAAATAAAGTACAAAAAGCTTGTCGTATTTAATCATAGACCGCGCAAGTCACTAACACATTTCTACTTTAAATTTAATTATCTGTTGTTATTTTATTCACCCAAATAAAATTTCGAATTGGAAAAAAAGGAATTCGCGAAAAAAATCCTTACCAAAAGGGGAGGAGGTCGCTTTGCGGAACACTCTGCCTCACTATAAGGCATACTAGAAATTAGCAAATTAGGTAGAGCCTACGATATACTATACCAACCTTCTAAAATTTTATGCTGGAGAACATCTATGTTCATGAACTTGGTTTATGAGTGGTTGTAAATCCAACCTGTAATATCTTACTACTGTAAGTCTCTCTATGTATAGTCTGGTTAACAATTGAGCTTTAATATGTGATAGGTGTTACATCTTTGATATATAATGAATATTTCATTCGCACATTACAAAGTTTCTTATAATTGGCGTCTAGTTTATGCTAATTTTCCGTTGTTATTCGAAATCTAGTTTTAAATTTGATCGATTTTTCTATTCATAATTATGTGCATGGGAATTTTCTAAGTTTCGAGTAAATATTAGCTGCTCTAATACTAGCGAATAAATATTGGCTGTACTAATAACACAGCTAGAAATTTATATTATCTTTTAAAACACATAGAAACAAACGGTTGTGTAACGTATAATGTATGCACATTGATCTCACTCTAAATAATTTAATTAATCTTCGATTTAAATAAGTTTAATGGTTTTCATGCGTTTCTTACGTAATCCCTGTATAATCATCCGCTATTAACATACAATAGATTAATTTACTATGTCATACAAGTTGTCCTGTTTAATAAGGCTGACTCACATTATATTAATATGGTTACATTCAATTTACACGCATGCAAAGTTTATAACATTAAGCAAAGTAAAACTCGAAATGTGAATGTATTTTTGATAACTTTTTGGAGTTCTAAATTAAAAAAATAGACAAGTATGCAACCCTTAACTCTTCCAAAATAGTTGAATAATTAAAAATTATCTCAATTACGGTGGTTAAACTTAATAGTGAAGATTTTCTACTAAATAGTATTAATTTTCAAAATTTCTTTTTTTCGTCTTTTTTTAACTACTGAACTAGATAGTACTGTCGCTGTATAATAGTATTGTTAATCATGACACAATCATTTATTACACGTAAATTTTGAACAGTTTACGTGCAATATAAATGGTTTTCTTAATTATCACATGAATTTTACTTGAATATTCCGTATATTTTATTGTTAATAAATATAAGAATAGAAAAGTATTATTTAATAACTTATAATATTCAATTGGTAACTGGCTTCTATGTAATAGTATTTTACAAATGAAAGCTATATATCCAGAAATATTAAGTAATTAGTTTAGTTCGTACTTTGTCGGTTGCCAAAACGAATCAACTAGGTATAGTGTAATCATCACAGACTTAATTACTATGATTCATGATTGTCATTTTTACTGTCGTCCACTTGATATCATAGTTGTTATTAATAAGTGTTATTATTGTTATTGCTAATATCATCTACTCGCAAATTACGTTAGTTGTCAAGTGCTGCTGTGCTCCTTGTTATCCTATTGATAAAACAGCGCTGCTGCTTGGCTTTGCAAATCCTAAGAAAGATTTAAATGGAGATAATAGAAAATGATAGTTTGTACGATTTGAATGCTTTATTAGTGTATTGTTTGCCACCTGCACTTCGAGAATGAAGCACTGTTATTGTTAATGATTAACGTACTTTATTGTGTTTCTGGACGCAATATCGAGTGTGTTGATTTTTATAAAGCATGCAAAAGTGATCGCCTATGTCCGTTTGAATATACCGCTAAATTATATATATAACTTCTACCCTCAAACGCCGCAGATACGCCCAAGGTTTCCGGTTTGAACCAAATGCGCAAGCGTGAACTATCTCAAGCGTTAGTGATTTGTGTAAATGCTACTTCAGTTGTCACTGTTGTCAGGATTAATTGTCAGAACTGACTGACTTCAGCGTCTGTTTGGTGGTATCGTTTGTACATTAAAACTTTATTGTTTGGCGTTTTATAATTCAGCTTAATAATAATGCTGGATGTCGAGTTAAAAGACAGGTTTTCGAATATTGTACAACATACAGAACTAAAATTTGGGTAATTCATAAACCCAAATTTGGTAATTAATAAATGTAAGCGCAAGGAAACATTTACTTCACGTTATCTAATAAATGTAATAATTAAATTAAATTAAAAAAATTAGTTTCATTAAAATCAAGTTCTATCATATGCAAATTAAAAATTCTTGGAAAGGCAGTTTTAACGTAATAAAAATATCAGGATATACTTTATACTCAATACTAGTATACTTGTATGTATGATATATTCCGTAATTAGAAAAATTCTTAATTATAAATTATGTGTCGATTTAGTTTTACTTTTCTTCTACAGACTACATACATGTACTAATTATCACGTACTAATTTACCTGTAGAAGTAGTAATTTTTTGGCATCACATCTAATGCCGTTAAATTAATTTGAAATATATTACTATTGTTTTAGAGATAAATGGACGCGTTTCTACCTATTTGGGTGGAGACTCAATTAGGTAGTGTACGACATACTGAGAAGTCAGCATGTCGTACGCTTCGTAATGGCAATTTAATAATTTATCGTCTACTTAGGATTATTCGAATTACGGAATGTCTCGTTCACGCAAGTATATATACCATCACTTCGTATACCGTAGCCGACAAATTTTAATTTCTGGTACGAAAGTAGAAGAGGAAAAGAGCACAGCGAAATAAAGTAAAGACAAATATATAGCGAAGCTGCCAAGTACACCCGGCAAACGTTTCCTATGAAATATGAAATGTGAAGATCCCCCGAATGCGTTGCTTCTCCCACCACTGTTGGAAAACAGGCATCGTTGCATATTATAAGGTCATCTTCTGCATGGGATAGATAGCTAGTATAGAGCTGTAAACAGAAATTAAAATTTGTCCACTACGATATATATAACAAGTTATGAAATTGCCGTTGCGAACCATACGACATGCTGAGAAAACTTAAAAAGATCGTAACGCCTCCATGTATCATGAAAACAATGGTAATATATTTTCAATATACTGCTTAGGCATATAAATACGCGTATCTTCACAACACCCGCAAAATTAGCTGTGTCGGAATATTTTAATTTCCGAATGTAATAATTAAAAAAAAAAGTTTACACAGTACTAAAGGCGGCCGTAGGAAGAAACTTGCTTGTTTCAAGTTGCCAATCTATTTATATATCTCGAATTGATGGAATGAAAAAACAGTTGGTAACCATAAGGTTTGTTCCAACAGAAAACCACGAACGAGTCAGAACCAATCAGAAACTAGTTTGTGCAAAGCAATCAGAAACTAGTTTGCGATTTCTCTCAACCAATCAAATTACCTGTGACTGGTTGGTGATTTGTGTGAGAACAAATCTATAGATTTATACTTCGTATTAGAATGCCAAGTAATATAGAAGTTTGTTGCCTACATTATCATTAAATAATAACCACGTGGTACTTAATTTCACTGTCACCACGCAAGATGTCATTAAAAACAGTTAAATGTCTAATTTATCGGTTCTACATTTTTCAAATTTAAAAAATCGATATGCACCTATATGTAATATAATATATATTAATTATTTCCCGCTGCTTTATGTTTTATAAGTTGAAGATTGACATTTAGCGATCTTATGTGTTGTGGACCATTTCTAGAAATAACCTCTTCTGAGAATGCGCTTCAAAGTCTAACACTGTTGTAATATCATATTGAAAAAAAAAAAAGAAAAAATTCAACTTTGTATGAAAATAATGAAAAATTACTAAGACTAACTAACACGTGTCCTTAATTATTTACTGACCGGCTTTGCATTTTAGTGATTTTTTTAGGTAGTTCTGCCCTTGGTTAAATTGAATGTAATTGTTAAATTTGCCATTATAATCTCATAATCGAAGTTTCTAGGTTTTTTTAAACAATGATTTTGTACATTCTCGACATGAACTAATCAACTTTAACATATGTAATATGAATTAAAAATTACAGACCATCAACGCTATTTCAACACATTGGCAATATTATAGTTTGCATGTAAGCATCGTCATATTATTATAAAACGATATTTATATTGTAAACATCCAGGTACGGCAGAGCAAATGAAGGAAGCAATCGTTCCCAATTTAATATCATGAATATGTATGCTGCATGACATGGAAAGTGCAACACCAACAACGGGTGCGAATTTTTTGACCAAACTTGGTAGAAACGTATAACTAGTCAAAAGCAATAATTGATTAAAATTTTGTTGCGATAGATCAAGTGGTCATGACACATCTGACACTTCATTCAGTTTTCGCTGACATTAATGTGTGGTGTATTAATTGTTTGTTTGAAATTAATTTCAACGGTTTTGTCTTATTATACCTTTGTTTAACGTGTTTAAAGAGTTTTATTATGCCTAGAGTGCGGCAACGTGGAAATTATCGCCAATTAAGCGAACTCGACAGAGGTCGAATTGTTGGTTTGCGAGAAGGTGGTTTTTCATACAGGGAAATTGCAAATCGCCTTAACCGGAACCAATCCACCATTATGCGCTGTTATCAATCATGGACTAGGGAAGGTCAGGAAAGACGCCAAAGAGGAACCGGAGGCCGAAGAAGAACTAATGAGATACAGGACCGCCGCCTTCGCTTAATGGCACTAAGAGACAGGTTTTCCAGTACCAGATCAATTGCTGACGTGTGGTTAGGTAATATTGGTCGTCCTGTAACCTTTCGAACCGTTTATCGTCGAATTAGGGGTTTCGGCTTACAATCTTATCGTCCACATCTTGTGTTACCACTTATGGCTCAACACCGACAGCAACGTTTGGAGTGGTGTAGATTGCGACTGCACTGGAACGTGGAGTGGCACAGGGTGGTATTCAGTGATGAATCTCGATTTTGTCTAGGGATGCATGATGGCCGTATGAGGGTCAGACGAAGACGTGGGGAACGTCGTGATATTCAGTTTTCCGTTGAAAGGCATGTGCATCGAGCAGTGGGTGTTATGGTATGGGGTGCTATAGCATATGGGAGTAGGTCTCAATTGGTGTTCATCCAAACCACCATGAACGCCCAGCGTTGCATTGATGAGGTGGTAGAACCCCATATTCTACCATATCTTCAAACGCTCGAAGACCCACTTTTCCAGCAGGATAATGCCCCTCCCCACGTAGCGAGAATTTCTATAAATCGCTTGGAAGAGGCTCATGTCAATATCTTGCCATGGCCACCCAAATCCCCCGACCTCTCGCCAATAGAACATGTGTGGGACATTATGGGACGAAAACTTATGAATTTAGCCAATCCCCCGCAGACACTAATAGCTCTCCGGCATGAATTACAGGTTGCTTGGGACACCATACCCCAAGAGGATATCGACCACCTAGTCGAATCAATGCCACGAAGAGTGAGGGAGTGTGACACTAATAGGGGCGGTTCAACACATTATTAATAAAAATTATGTTAAATTGTGTTAGTCTTTTGTTTTTTTTCTTTGAAATTTTAATCAATTATTGCCTTTGACTAGTTATATGTTTCTACCAAGTTTGGTCAAAATATCCGCACCCCTTCTTGGTGTTGCAGTTTCCATGTCATGCAGTGTATTTCTAAATCGCAATACGTAAATCAATTATAACAGAGAGCCGTTATACATATTTCATATATCCCACATTTACTCAACGTTTATTTACTACTCCCAGGAAGTTTTCGCAATAGGCAAGTATACCAAACGTTAAAAATATAATAAAATTTCATACTTTAGATAAAGTATAAAAATATTCTTCATTTAAATATGCACATACGAAATACTATTATGTGCTTACACTTGATTAGTTTAATACCTATACATTAAAATGGTAAAGAACATGTTTATATTTCTCGTTCATTTAACAGTTACTTTTTTTGTAAAGTTGATTGCAATTTCTGTTACGAGTACTAAAGTTTCAATTCATTGTCCCTTTTGAAAATCTCATAAATTAAGTATTTCTTACTAATTAATAAATAACACATATTTTAGACTCCCTGCGTGTTATACTTTGATAAAATCAATAAGGAAGAATTTTAAAAATATAAGATGTACCAGTTAAAACAGTACAACTTAGTACGTTACCATTTATATGCAATATCTGTGACTTTTATACTAATTTTAATGTCTAAATTTCATTTCAATATCGTTATTAACTTCACATATATTTACATGGTTGTACGCTTTTGCACATCAGTGTATATTTCCTGCAAATACTTAATGATCCTTGTGAACTCAACATTAGACACAATCAAGAAAAGTGAATTTAAATTAATGAACATGATACAACAAGATTGTTGAGTTTAGTTGAGAACTAGTCTAATCGATTGTAAAGCAATGTAATGTCAATATTACTAAATTTGTACAAGTGGAACGTTTAACCATAAAAAATTATAGACATAATCTCTGGATAAATAACTTTTCTATTATGGTTCCAAAAAGTTAACTTTAGGAAACCCGTTTTGGTTGCATTTGCTTTATGCACACTATTTTTTTTTAAGTTGGTAAGATAAAATATGAAACCAAACCATATTTCAATGTCAAATATAAACGTTTTAATGTAACAATCCTAGTTGAAATTACACAATGGAATAATAAAGAAACATGAAAAATTCTATTTAGACTAATTAACGATATTAATCGTTAAACGGGGTTGGATGGTAAAATTTCTAATACTACTATTGAAATTTACTTCTCAAGACCGCCGAAATTCAAATATTTTAAATGTTCTAATTAAAAATCTGTGTAATCAACTGCAAAAAAAATTATTTTTAAAATGTTCAAACAAAACATAACTCTTATTTTAATTTTTTATGAATTTTTATCTCCCGAAACAGGAAAAGTAGTATAAAATACACGTGTCATAAGACATGCGTGCGGGCTCGTTTTCTAAACTTGAACGCGTACGCTTAAAACATGTCATATAAAACTTACCTCAGTAAACGACAAATTAGATGGCGAGCAGTGGAAGTAAAAGTCCGCGCAGTATTAGAAATCGTGAGAAGCTTCGTATTTGGTTTTACATAAAGTTGGAAGAAACCATAGGCGGCGAAAACTACACATCTATCGTTTGAGCATATAACACTTTATGATCCCCTAGCAAAGACATTATGATCCGTCACTGACAAATATAGTCTGACTACTACTTCAGAAAGTGGGCGTACGCGTTTTTAAAAACGACTACAGCGCACCCCCACCGCTCGCCATCTAAATTGGCGTTTACTGTTCCTACTATTATCTAGACACACTTCAAACACTTTGGTTTAAGTTATTTAGTATGGTAATGGGCATGTAGTTTACAATAGCATGTATGTCGCTGCGTTCATATTGCAATTCTCAAGTTAAGTGATAAATTGAGTATGTAAAATGGGGACCTGCAAACATGGGCGCGCAAAAGACTGTATATTATCATATACTATGGTGAAGTAATCTTCAAGATTTTGTATTTCAGAAAGAGAGTCTGGTCAGATATGGTTATCGCATTACTCGATGGACATTTTCCTAAGTACATATTTCTGAGAGTAAAAGTGCACTTCGAGTGCAAAATATACCAAAACGAAATCAACGGAATAAGCAAAACTTATAATATCTGATACTAATTTTGCGGTCTTCGTCGATGTAAATTAAATTTCATAAATAACAATGCTTCCCTACTAAGTAAAACAGCAATAAAGATATTTCTTGATTTCTGGGTTGAAACGAAAAAGTACTCAATGACAACTGTGAAAACGTAGTAAGAATAATAAGTTATTGTGAAGATAACAATTTTACATGCAAAAATTGTTTCCGATTTCCATTTCCATGACGCGTTGATGCGCAAAACAGGTTGTGTTTTGAAAATAAGTGGAGGTCTGATGGAACTTGATCCGATGAATAAAGTTGTGGGGTCCAACCTGCAATCGTAAATCATGCACTTTTTATCTAACAGTGCGACTGGTGTGTTAAGGCGCATTGTCGCAATGAAATACCACTTTCTTTCGAGCCATATTGTGGGTGTCTTTTCTTTATCCAGAAAGGAAGCATGGTATTTCCCGTAGATAGTTCGACCCTTTGCGAGAAAGTCGATGAAAAGTATGCCTTCCGAAACCCAAAATATTGTTTAATTGAGAAATATGATGTGCACGTTCAGTAGCTAGGCCCATAGTTTTGACAATCACCTTCACTTTCATTCGACGGCCACGTACACAATCAATTTGTTCAACCAATTCTTGAAAGGTAACACGTTCTGATGGTCTAGGACGGTCCTCATAGTCCAGACAGATGTCACCACGTTTAAAGCGACCAATATACAGGCAAATAGTAGCCTTCAAATAAGCATCGTAGCTCGATGTTTGCTGCATATTCCTCAAAATGTCAGTCTTCTTAAAGACCATGTACGAAATTCACCACGAATAGCGATTTCACAACTTTCACTAAACAAGTCTTGTTTTAGCAACTCTCTCTGTCAAATGAAAAGTCAGACGATATTAAAAATCTATATACATATACTCTATAGACGCAACGCCTACTTGAAAATAATATCATTCCGTCTGATCATCATCGTATATAATAGTGAAATATCAAACTAAAACTTACATCTTACACATCGACTCCTAAATACTGAGGTCAGTTTCAAAACAAATAGCAAGTTGTTATTCGTTCAAAATAACGAGTTTAACTCCGGATATGTGACACGCCTAACCATGAAAACATATTTGTGTACATAATAATGTTTTATTTATAACACACTCAATGACAAGTCAATATAAGTTGTAAAAACGTAAGGTATAAAAGACAAAACACTTGCTATAAATACGTCAGCTGAAACATTTCATTCATTTACTTGGCTATGATTATAAAATCAAAGAACTTTGTTAATAGTACGTATAACCGTTTTCTATTTTTAACGCCAAGGTAATATTGAATCAGCTGTTTCTGTTTACTCTTTATGCAAAAATATATTAATACAAAATATGCAATCTACCTAAATTAAATAAAAAATTAAATTTATGCAGACACTTGTATGAATGAATTAATTACTATTTACCAAATAGCATGTTTTGATTTACTAACAAATGAGATTTTTTAAGCAAACAACTCAATTATACTTTACCGCAAAGTACCATTGTCTACAATTATTAAGAATAAGACTTGCTATTCCACTCGCTTTCAGGCGAAATAGGCCAAGAAAGACGTTTAATACAGCCTTGATAAAGTGGTTTGAATCTGCTAGGAAGGATATTGCAACAAAAAGCACTTTGCTGAAAAATTAGGAGATCAGAATTTTAAGGCTAACTCAGGGTAGCTTGAAAATTTTAAGAAGAGGTGAAAAATAGGCGTACGTTTGTTATCAGACACTGCGGATATTATACAGGGTGTTTAAGAAAGATGCGGCAATATTAAAGGGGTTGATTGTCCAGGTCATTTTATACAAAAAAGTTTATAATAAACAAGGTCCGCAAACGCTTCGTTACCGATCTACAGCGTGTTGAAGTTTAATTAAAAGAAACAGTAAAAATTAGATTTCTCCAAGACGGTATTAAAGATCATAATGAAATTTTAGGCGTGTTATTTTTCAAGAAAAAAATAGGACGCCGCTGATTTCTCTAAAAATAAAAATATGTTTCTATTCTTTGTTCAATTGTGAAGAAAAAAGCTCTCTTTACTTTTTAGCGTACGACGTAACGTTTTTTAGTAAAAAAAAACACATTTTAGTGCATGTACATTTATTACAGAATTTTTTTTTTAAATAACAAGGGTTTTATTTAAGGGCAAAAACAAATATTTTACCGTTTTTTAGTAAAAAAAACACATCTTAGTGCATGTACATTAATTACAGATTTTTTTTTTTAAATAATCAGGGTTTTATTTAAGGGCAAAAACAAATATTTTACCATACCAACAATTTTAGCAAGCAAAAATTACAATAACTGTGCAAAGTGACAACCTCGAGCTCGGATGCAAGAATCCAATCTTCTCCTCATTGACTGGCGAACTCTCTCAAAAACAACAGGATCGGTTTCAATTGAGTTGCACCCAGCAATGATTCGATTTCTTAAGTCTTCTACGAAATTAAAGATGCGGCAATATTAAAGGGGTTGATTGTCCAGGTCATTTTATACAAAAAAGTTTATAATAAACAAGGTTCGCAAACGCTTCGTTACCGATCTACAGCGTGTTGAAGTTTAATTAAAAGAAACAGTAAAAATTAGATTTCTCCAAGACGGCATTAAAGATCATAATGAAATTTTAGGCGTGTTATTTTTCAAGAAAAAAATAGGACGCCGCTGATTTCTCTAAAAATAAAAATATGTTTCTATTCTTTGTTCAATTGTGAAGAAAAAAGCTCTCTTAACTTTTTATCGTACGACGTAACGTTTTTTAGTAAAAAAAAACACATTTTAGTGCATGTACATTTATCATGCTTACAAAAATATTTTTAAACAGTCCTGTTTTATTCACTGACATATTGAATGACATATGATTAATAATTTTGTATGTGTCGAATTTGTTGAATTTCCTTATCATGAATCGCTATACAAATGCAGAGATGACCGACATGCACTACATTTATGGACTTGCTGATGGAAATGCATTAGAAGCTAGGCGGTTGTATACTGAAAGATTTCCTGGCCGTATTGCTCCTGATAGAAAAACTTTCGAGAGTATTCATCCGCGTCTTTATGAAACAGGCACATTAAGACGAAATGGAGGATCAGGGAGGCCAAGGACAGCAAGAACGGTAGAGCTGGAAGAGGATGTGCTAGATATGATTGAAGAAGATCGAGGTACTTCTACTCGAAAAATTGCTGACGCTTTGGATGTAAGTAATGGGACTATTTGGCACATTCTGAAGGAACATTTGTTGTACCCATTCCATATACAACGCGTTCAAGCATTACTTCCTGCTGATTTTCCTCCTCGCATTGCATTCTGTCAATGGCTTTTGCAGAAAATGGTTCAAATCCCTCAATTCCTGATGTTGATTCTGTTCACCGATGAAGCGAATTTTTCAAGAAATGCAATACGCAATTTCCACAATAACCATGTATGGTATGACGAAAATCCACATGAAATTGTTGAAAATCGTTTTCAACATCAGTTTTCTTTGAACGTTTGGCTTGGGATTGTGGGTGACTGCCTAATTGGACCGGTTTTTTTTACCAAGGAGACTAACCGGAGAGGTGTATCGCAACTTTTTGGAAAACACGCTCCCTGGATTTCTGGAGGACGTACCATTAGCAATTAGAGATGCAATGTGGTATATGCACGATGGCGCACCAGCCCACTTTAGTCAAGTAACTTGTGATTTCTTAACACAAGCATACGGAAATCGCTGGATTGGCCAAGGTGGACCACACTTATGGCCTGCACGATCCCCGGACTTAAATCCCCTGGATTTTTTCCTGTGGGGCCATTTGAAGTCATTGGTGTACGCTACTCCATTGGAAAACGTAGAAGACTTAAGAAATCGAATCATTGTTGGGTGCAACTCAATTGAAACCGATCCTGTTGTTTTTGAGAGAGTTCGCCAGTCAATGAGGAGAAGATTGGATTCTTGCATCCGAGCTCGAGGTGGTCACTTTGCATAGTTATTGTAATTTTTGCTTGCTAAAATTGTTGGTATGGTAAAATATTTGTTTTTGCCCTTAAATAAAACCCTTGTTATTTAAAAAAAAATTTCTGTAATAAATGTACATGCACGAAAATGTGTTTTTTTTTACTAAAAAACGGTACGTCGTATGATAGAAAGTTAAGAGAGCTTTTTTCTTCACAATTGAACAAAGAATAGAAACATATTTTTATTTTTAGAGAAATCAGCGGCGTTCTATTTTTTTCTTGAAAAATAACACGCCTAAAATTTCATTATGATCTTTAATGCCGTCTTGGAGAAATCTAATTTTTACTGTTTCTTTTAATTAAACTTCAACACGCTGTAGATCGGTAACGAAGCGTTTGCGGACCTTGTTTATTATAAAATTTTTTGTATAAAATGACCTGGACAATCAACCCCTTTAATATTGCCGCATCTTTTTTAAACACCCTGTATACTATGTAATATACAATACATACTTACATACATATCTACATAATTTAAGGTACGGCATATTACAAAAAAAAAGGTTTTGCGGTGAAAGTGAGGCAGTTGATGAAAAAAAATGTGATACGTGGATCCATAACACGTTATGCCAGCTCTTTTAGCCGCCAATGATGATAATGACATCTTCAATGCAGACGAAACTGGTCTCTTATTTAAGTGTTCATCAGATCAAATGTTACCATTTAAAAATGAGAAGTATCACGCAAACAAACTCAGCAAGGAAAAAAGTGGCCTATTTACTGGAGACAAACATGACTGGCACCAAAAAATTAAAGATTTTCATAATAGGAAAAAGTGCTAAACCAAGATGTTTTCGAGGAGTCACGCACTTGTCTGTTACTTATAAGAGAAATAAAAAGGTATGGATGACCGCCAACCTTTTTGAAACATAGCTTCTGGAATTGGACAAGCATTTTCTAAGTCACAACAGGAAAGTTTTACTCATTACTGATGACTGTCCGGCACATCTCCAATTGAGTCACAAACTAAAAGCCATAAAATTAGAAATCTTTCCACCGCACACGACATCCAAACTTCAGCCTCTCGCTCAAATCATTATAAAACGTTTTAAGTTCCACTACAGACGCATAAAATTGGAAAACCATCTTTCCATTCCTAAATTTGATCTTATTGGTGGCATTAATATTGTAACCACAGTATGGAACATTGATGTTAGTCCTAAACAAGCATAAGTTTTATGATGAAGAAGATGAAACGCCATTATCAGAAATGAAAGAAAAATAATCACCAAGCAAAACACCATCTCCAATGTTCAACAGTCGTGTAAGTGTGTTGAATTGTGCAGTGCAAACCATGTGACTTTAATGGACGATTTTATGAACCTCGACGAAAACGTTATTACCAGCGAAACTCTCCCACAGATGACGAAATTGTTGCTGATGTTAGTAAACAAGATGAGTTTAATGAAAATTTGGATGCTTCCGACACTGAGCATAGTCTTAGATAAAAGCCTCGTCACCACGAAATTTGAAATAACACAGAGCATAAGTCAAAGTTAATCACCGATTACACATTTTAAAAAATTCATACATACCTATATACCGGGTGTCTGTTTAAGCTCGGCCATCGGCCATATCTCGGCAACCGTTTATCGTACAACCTCGCGGAAAAAACTTGATAGTAAAATGGATGACGGGAATTACAACAAAAATATTTTTAAGTTTCCAAAACGATCGTAAGGGGGCGCAATTCTCAAAATGAATTAAAAATTCGATAATTTTTCATTAAATTCTAGATTAAGATAGATTAAAAAATGTACTAGCAAAATTTTTAGACGTTTTTATACAACTTTCATTTGAAACTTTTTGATCTAACTCCCATACGAAGGGGAGAGTGGAGGGGGTTATGTCTGCGTACAAAAGTAGGTATAACTTTGGTTTGCCCCAACGGATTTTAATGTTTCTGGGCTCATTAGATAGAGAATTTTACAAAAAATTGAAGGATATGTAGCACGAAATAACGTGGTTGTCAAAGAAAATAACAGGGGGCGCTGTTCTCAATGTATGTATATTTCTTGTTTTTTCTTTAAAATTTCAAATGGAACGGTATATTTTTAATATCGTAATATTGAAGCACATAAAAAGCTGAAGAGAATGATGAAAACCGGAAGTTGCTACCTTTTTTCTTGACGAAGATATAGTCATACGAAGACAATCCAAAAAAAAATATTTAATATAAATTTATTTATTTATTGTGAGTAATAACTTTATTTTAATTTTAAGTGTCACTAGACAGTGTATAGTTCGCTTTCACTTGAATTTTCATCATAGTCTTCCATAAATGTATTTATTTCCATCTTCTCACCGATTTTTTAATTCTTGCATATGTTACATTAGATTCTCTTCTTAAATGTTTTCAAATCCTCTAGCTATTTTGCCTTCTTAGACATTGAAATAAAATAATAGTAATAATGATAATAATAATAATAATAATAATATATTTTTATCACCCAACTGATATAGGTAGATCTAATTATAGGAAAACAGCAAAAATTATTTCCATAACTCATGAAATAAGTAGACAATAACGAGAGAAAAAAACAATTTAATATAATGCATTAGTTATAATCAAATCATTTACTCATTAGTAACGAAAGGGTACTCAAATTGATATCTAAATCATCCCCGTCTGAAATGAAAGTAAATAAAACAACCTATTATATACCTAAACATAAATAAGAAAATATATTGACCAAGTAATATAAAGGAAAAGAAAATATATTTAAATCCGAAAGTACAAAAAAAACAAGAAAAAACTTCAACTTAACAAATGTTCAAAGGTTCACCTTCATTTTCAATACACGTTTACTTGTCGATTAGTAGAGAGCAGAGTTACTTCCATTTCGGAGGCATTAATTGTTGTACTCGGCTTTTTGTGATAAACTATGTATGTCTTTTATTCTGCGCCATAAATAAACATCAAGAACATCTGGCAAGGTGAATAAAAACTGAACAATGTCTTCTTTCGGGATAATTTAGGGAATATTTCCCCGAAGCAAGAATGCATTTTCAAAGCATTGAAAATGCATTCTGATCATGTCATAAGCTTCAACGTTAGAATACAATATTTTACAAACTTAATAATTATGTGCAGGTGTCCAAAATGGCTTAATTTGCTAAATACGTATAAAAAGTTTAACTACAAGTGATACTAATATCTTTGCATTTCGATTTTCAAGGCCTACCTTAGAAATCTCATCATAATGTAATTTAGTATCACTATGCATGCCATGTTGTATGATGAAAATTTAAAAAAAGAGCAAAATATACTGTTCAGTATTATTATTTTATTTCAATGTTGGAAAGGATAAGAAATGATATTTAAAAAATAATAGCTAGGGTATTTAAAAACATTTAAAAGGAGAATCTAACGTAACATATGCAATGAATTAAAAAATCGATAAAAAGATTGAAATAAATACTTTTAGGGAAGAGTATGATTAAATTTCAAGTGAAAACGTCTTAGAGACCCTATTAAAATTAAAATAAAATTATTACTCCCAATAGATAAATAAATTTATATGTAAAGAGTTTTATTTTTCTGGATTGTCTTCGTATGACTATATCTTCGTCAACAAAAAAAGGTAGGAACTTCCGGATTCCAACATTCTCTTCAGTTTTTTATGTGCTACAATATTACGATATTAAAAATATACCGTTCCATTTGAAATTTTAAAGAAAAAACAAGAAATATACACACATTGAGAACAGCGCCTCCTGTTATTTTCTTTGACAACCACGTAAATTCGTGCTATATAGCCTTCAATTCCTTGTAACATTCTCTATCTAATGAGCCCAGAAACATTAAAATTGGTTGGGGCAAACCAAAGTTATACCTACTTTTGTACGCAGACATACCCCCCTCCACTATCCCCTTCGTATGGGAGTTAGATCAAAAAGTTTCAAATGAAAGTTGTATAAAAACGTCTAAAAATTTTGCTAGTAAATTTTTTAATCTATCTTTTTTCTAGAATTTAATGAAAAATTATCGAATTTTTAATTCAGCTTGAGAATCGCGCCCCCTTACGATCGTTTTGGAAACTTAAAAATATTTTTGTTGTAATTCCCGTCATCCATTTTACTATCAAGATTTTTTCCGCGAGGTTGTACGATAAAGGGTTGCCGAGATATGGCCGGTGGCCGAGCTTAAACAGACACAATGTTGCATCCACTGCAATATACCGGTGCAGTGGATGCAACATTGCTAAACAAATGGTAAATAAGTAAATATATTTGAAATGTGAATGTAACATCACCACACGTTGGCTTGGCTTACGCTATAAAATATATGCTGTGATACCTATTTATCTAATTGATACTAATAATGTAACCCTTTCTTTATCGACTTGTTAGTATCAGCATAAATTTTAAATTTTATTCGTGAGTTCATGCAGTGGTTTACTCCTTAAATTCTGGTCTTTCTCTTATTTAGTATTGTTTGGGATGAAGTGTGGAAATTAAACATAATGTCTAAATTTCATATTAAAAGTACATCTATACCTTTAATAATGGTTGCTAACAATATCAACATTTTATTAAACTTTTGTTTTAAAAATTAAAAGTATTTATACTCTCTTTTGAGTCGTAATGTGTGTGGAATATTTATACATAATAATGTTTGAATGAATATTCACCATGTTGTTTTATCTTTCAAAAATCTTTTGATTCTTGTTAAATTTTATTAATACGATGCCGTCTCTATTTTACAAAAACATACATTCTCACATAGTGCTTTCCTAACCTAGAATCTTGCTGCTTAAATGCCTTGAAATTGGTTCATACTAACCGCTAGCTGCAAACATTCTCGCGTTTAGCATTTTGCCTATAAAAAACATCCTCGCATATTCGTATTAATATGTTTTATTATAACATATTAATACGAATATGCGAGGATGTTTTTTATAGGCAAAATGCTAAACGCGAGAATGTTTGCAGCTAGCGGTTAGTATGAACCAATTTCAAGGCATTTAAGCAGCAAGATTCTAGGTTAGGAAAGCACTATGTGAGAATGTATGTTTTTGTAAAATAGAGACGGCATCGTATTAATAAAATTTAACAAGAATCAAAAGATTTTTGAAAGATAAAACAACATGGTGAATATTATTATTATTATTAAGTGATTATTTAATACTTAATAATGCCCAACTATCCACTAAAGGCAAATATTCTCACATAGTACCTTTAGCATGTCACCATTAGATATATTTATTATTTGTTATGACTAAACGCAATATATAATCAAGAGAATATTCATTTGATCAACTAAAATATTTATACATCATGACTTACTTCATTCGATCATAGAATCGATCAGATTCTATTTTATTGATTTCTTCCATTTTAGTATTTATAATGATAAAAGAACATTAATTTAATCAATTCGTTCAAAGGAAAATTTTAACTAAAAGCTTATTCAATTAAATTTTAAGTTGGCATCTGTCAAAAATGTACGTAGTAAAATTTTTCTTCGTCCTTTTAAGGTATTTGCTATATATTAAGTTTTATTAGTAGCATCGTTTTTATGAATTAGTACCATTCACATTTATATTTATATTTCGTTGTTCAAGATTGTGTTATCTTCTCGAGCACATCTGATTTTATTTACATTTATATTATGGCATTTAACATGTCTTTTAGACAAAATAAAGTCTATTGGTTTATTTTGCATTTGCATTATACCTAATATTTACATTTACTTAAACAAACTATACCAACCATTTAAAAAGGAATTTGTCCTTAAATGTTAGTAACCTATTCTACTTCCATGTATATATTTTCAACTTATAACCTAACTTTGAATAAATTTTCTTAAAATAAATTAGTACTTTTTTTTAATAACTAGATTAATTCTTAAGATTATTATTTTCAACAATGTGAGGATCACAGCAATATGTACAATGTATGTAACTTTTTTTTTATGTAAGAATGTATTTTTCATGCTATATTCTTATACTACGTATTTATACTGTCAAAATTGTTTTATGTCATATTATGTACGTACATAATATGTATTCTTCGCTAACTCGAAGTTTCTGTAGCTCGAAGTAATTTCGCGATCCCTTGGAATTCCAGTTATGGAGGTTTGACTGTAGTTGATGAGTGATCATCCATATGTACGCATGCTAACAAAGTTGTCGGTGATTATATAGAAAAAGAGGGGCTCATCGATGAAAGGATTAAGAATTTTCATTTACTGCAAACAATGAAGCATCGGATGACGAAACAGATTATAAATCAGAAGAAAATCTAACAGTAGAGTTATTGTCACTGATTATAGTAAAAGTAAATAAATTTAATTGTTTTAACATAATCTCATTCAACAGATTAATTTTACTAACGTGCATAAATGGAAGTAAATGTTGGACAAAAATCTGATATTAGTTTTAATAATTTTTGTATCCTGTGTTTGGTATGTAGGTACGTGTTAATAAAGTACCAGTAATTCATATTCTGCAGATACATTTCATTAATTATTATTATTAATAATAACTGTAACTGTAACTCGTAAAATAAACAGCGAAAATTAGAAAAGAACCAAAAATAGAAATAAATGTGTATAGTGTGTAACGGTACATATCAATCCATTTATTAATTTTATAATTTTTAATTTTTTAGAATTTAATTATGTATATTCTGTTATTAATATTTTGAAGAGAAATAATATTTAAAATCAATGAATATGTTATGGTATTATTAAGTAAATATTAGTCATAAGCTTAGTGTGTATTTAGTTCTAAGAACCGTGTCGCCGAATGTTTACAACAGTGAAATAAACGCTACAGTTGTCATAAACATTCGCCTACGTAAAAGAGTGTGTATGGGAAACTTAAGTGGAAATCACCGAACTATATAGAGACAGGGGAACCACAGACACTTTTATATAAAATAGAAACACGCGCTAAAAACGAGAGAGTCGACCGCTAGACTTGATTCGAGTCGGAAAGTTAACTCCAATGTCGGAGGGATTTGACTGGCTGGCTTCATAAAGAAGTCGTCAAACCCCGACTAGCAAAAAGTTCAAGTAATATATAAAAAGGAGAACCTAAAACTCCTATAATAAATTACATAACAATCATAAGAATTGTTATTTGAAAAATAGTGATTAAAGTAGCACTTAGAGAGTAAATGTGCTCAGTGTTAAAAGTTTATAATAAATATATTGTGCTCCAGTAAGCAGAGCAAGGAGATTCGTCACGTCAGGATCGTGACTACTAAGGAAATTCCGTTGATGACAACGCCAAGCAAACAAGAGTTTGCTGAGGATAGAAATCGCCGAAGAGCGAAGAAAGAAGCTTTATTTATTATAAGGTATTTTTAAAAGGTTATTGTAAATAAAAATATTTTTGATATTGAAGAATTAAAGATTATGAAATAAATTTTAAATTGAAATTAACATAATAAAGTTGATAAATACATATCATCTCCGTATAAAAATCTATGGCCATTAATTATTAATTTGTAAAAATGTATTAAAATTGTCGTTAAATATATTTTATTTCTTTTGGTTATATGTAAAAAAATAGTTATATATATAATTCATTGGTTTTGAATATACGAATTGTTTAAAGTTGTACAATTGTATTTTATTTTTTTTAATTAAATATAAGTCATGTTTAGGAACACCGTTCACTTAATCATTTCTTATTAATCCGAATCGCCCTGAGAAAATCTGATTTGAGTTTAGCCGGCAAAGCAAGTTATTTAAATTTTATTTTAGAATTAAACTCTACTCATTTTAAATTAAATATATATTGTAACGCTGTACTTTTACAACTGTAAGTAAACAAACCATCTAAAGATAAATACACTTAATATGAATAAAATATATCTATAAAAATTCTGATTTTAAATTTAAACCCATCCCTGCACAGCTTTTAATGTCGTAGTGATTTTTCTCTAATTGCACGAATTTTAACATACATACTACTTTCTAAACTATAAGAAAGTCTATTAAATATTAAATGTAGTTAATTCGTAGATTACTCGACTGCAATATTGTAACTAATGATTAAATATAAATAAAGTAAATAATGCCTGTTGTGCATTTGTCTTTATTTTACTTATTTTTTATTTCCAATGTTTTGACATCCTGTAGCTTGCACAGATTTTCCAATACTGTAAGAAAGTAGAATCTACAACATAAACTGAGTAACTAACTACACTATGTAACAAATTTTCCTAGAATTATAAGTGATTACAAAAATAATTGTGTTGAAAAATGCTATTTTACGTGAATAATGTTACTACAGATATAAAACGTTTATCAAATAAAATAAAATGTCTTCCAATTCAAACTTATCTGCATCGTTCTTGTTTCTAATCAAAGCTCTAGCAAAATTTACTTACGAAAATTTAAAAATAATTGATACAAACAGGAATAAATTTATCTTTATATGTAAAACTGGATGTGTGTCTGTGTGTGTATGTTCCCTATAGACTCCGAAACCGCTGAACCGATTTTGATGAAATTTTCAGGAAAATTCTAGCATAGTCTGGAGCGTGTTCCTGTGAAGTTTGAGGCCGATCGGACAAAAAATAAAAACATTTTCCATCATTTAATCTTACTGATATCGGATCACCTGTGACTATTCAGTGGTTAGAGTAGTACCACCCCAATAAGTTGCACTAATGATCTTATTGACATTGGATCACCTGTGATGATTCAGTGGCTAGATTAGTACTAACCCACAAAGTTGCACTAATAATCACAAAAAAAAGTACAGACCACAACATTATCTAAGGCCTTTTCAGTAATAAATGAAAGAAAACATACTTCTAAATATTGCATCTGTGCAAGGTTATTTAAAATTTACATGTATAAACTGAATGTATGTATGTGATTCGCTTCAATTTCAAAGCTCTAAATAGTAATGTTTTTTGGGCGTAGCAATGCGCGCCGGGCATCGCTAGTATTTTACTAAAATATAATAAATGCTGTTACAATTGTAGTAATTACTGAAAAACTTTACACAATTGCTATTTATACATCATTTTCACATATTGCACAATATATTATCTTTCCTGTTCTATTCTTTGATAATCGACTTTGTCGTATGACGTTGGCGTGTCCTTGTTTCCGAGTTTCGTAATAATTGTTAATATGTAATAGTAAAGTACATATAGCGTGTTATTGTAGAACCGTTATGTTTTGAGACATTCGATATACTAGGATGGTTACGTGACTAGCGCTACGCCCGACAACAGAAAGCTCGCGGGCAGTTTGAGATCGACTCTCGGGACTTTTGAACTTGTAGTAAAACGTCGTGCTCGCTGAGTTATAATTAAGATGATCAATTACTTCTTTGACTTAAATGGCTCCAATTAAACTGTTTATAATTCAGAATACAGTGATAAAACTATTTACTTCACAAACTACATAAACAACAGATATAATTACAAGACACCTTACCAAAACTTTTAAACCTCCTCAAAGCCAAAAGCGTCTGTACATGTAACAAGTCTATTCAAATAGTCTGGAATCTTTCGTATTCAATCCATTGAAGAAATTGCAAAAGCAGCCGAGTATGCCAGTGCGCGTTAAATTAAATACACATTTGTCTACAAAACACGGTATTAGAATTACTGGAATTCATTAGTAATTCTGGATGGAGCTGTTTACGCAATTTTAGCATTCCGCATTCATTCAAACGACGTCGTCATAAACAATATAATTTAATAATATAATGCAATAAAAACTATGCACTCGTAGCTACACAATTGATGACTAACGGAAAGGTCTCATAAAAGAAACAAGGTGAAATCAATAACAGTCGTCTACATGCCTTCGTTTAAAAGTTATATGAACAACACGTTGTCTAGGCAACCCATTAAGATTAATATGTAATACATTTTTCTTTTTCAATATATTAACCTGTAACCCTAAAACATTTTTCAGACATTCTCAATTAGCTTGAGTATGCCTTTCTCATGGCTTGTAAATTTCTTACCACGCAGCTCTTTTTACTTTCTTATACGTAGTATAAGGAAGTATTGTGATGTTGAAAATTTTCGACCTCGAGATTTATGCAGAGGTCCACGTTTTGAGGTCCCCTGATACCAAAAAAGTGGTTTAAAAAAAATGTCTCTCTCTCTCTCTCTCTCTCTCTCTCTCTCTCTCTCTCTCTCTCTGTGTGTGTGTGTGTGTGTGTGTGTGTGACCATGATAGCGGTCAAACCGCTACAGATATCAATTCCAAATTTTGTATTTACGAATATAACCTCCCTCTTGAGAACTGATTAGATTTTGAGCAAAATCGGCTGACCGGAAGTAGTAGTTTAAATGGAAATTTGCAAATATTTCGTCAATTACTAAGTTTAAACTAATTTATAAAGAATTCAAATATACTCAAAAGTAAATTTGAGAAAAATTGTGTTGATAAAGTTTTTCGAAATTCCTACCGGAAGTAGGTCTTTTACTCTTATCGAAAATCAGTTTTTTGCGAATATCTCGCAAGTCATGCTTTCTAGGCAGGTACATTACGAGTATAAAAGTATTTAGAACGTACTTTTAAATATCTTTTGTATAAAAAAAATTTCAAAATTCGGATCGGAAGTAACACTTTTACTCTTACCGAAGAACGATTTTTTGAAAATATGTCGTAAATTATGCATTCTGTATATATTTATGAAGAGTACAAAAGTATTTAGAGTTGGATATGGAATATTTTTTGTATAAATGAAATTTCAAAATTCGGACCGGAAGTAACACTTTCATACGTATAAGAAAGTCGTGTGGTGGCCACACCTCATTTTTTCATTTTATGGAAGGGGTAAAAATTGCTGGGCGAGTCTGGTCTATAGGCTGGGTGATTCAAAATGTAGAGGCTAGTGATGGGAATAACGGTTACACATCTGGAACGTTCCATATCGTTCCGTTCCAGAAAAATAACAGTTCCAAAATAACGTTACTTTGAAACGACGGTATTTATAATCGACGCGTACTCGTCTATCGCACATAATTGGGGAACTAATCGGTAACGTAGCGGCATATGAGAACAAACACGGAAAAGTTTGATTTAATATATGAATTCTTAGTTCCGTTTAGAATGTATGAGTAAGTTAATTACAATAACATAGGATAAAAAATGAGGTGTGGCCACCACACGACTTTCTTATACGTATGAAAGTGTTACTTCCGGTCCGAATTTTGAAATTTCATTTATACAAAAAATATTCCAAATCCAACTCTAAATACTTTTGTACTCTTCATAAATATACATAGAATGCATAACTTACGACATATTTGCAAAAAATCGCTATTCGATAAGAGTAAAAGTAGTACTTCCGGTCTGAATTTGGAAATTTTTTTTATACAAAAGATATTTCAAAGTATGTTCTAAATACTTTTATACTCGTAATGTACCTGCCTAGAAAGCATGACTTGCGAGATATTCGCAAAAAACTGATTTTCGATAAGAGTTTATTAAAACAATTTTTCTCAAATTTAATTTTGAGTACATTTCAATTCTTTATAAATTTGTTTAAACTTAGTAATTGACGAAATATTTGCAAAATTCGATTTTTTCACTGAAGTAAACTACTACTTCCGGTCTGCCGATTTTGCTCAAAATCTAATCAGTTCTCAAGAGGGAGATTATATTCGTAAATACAAAATTTGGAATTGATATCTACAGCGGTTTGACCGCTATCGTGGTCACACACACACAGACAGACACACACACACACACACACACAGACATACAGACATTTTTTAAAAACCACTTTTTTGGTATCAGGGGACCTCAAAATGTGGACATCTGCAAAAATCTCGAGGTCGAAAATTTTCATCATCACAATACTTCCTTATACTACGTATAAGAAAGTAAAAGGAATATTTAATTCTCCTGATTTTTTAAAAAAATAACATTGGCACATTGTGTTTATGAAAAAAATTCCATAAATTAAATACAACAAAATCTTAACAAAAACCAATTTTACAATTTGTTTATTTTAAATTAATAATACGTAATTAACAGATGAAGATCATTGAGCAATATTTAAAATTTCTTAAGTTTTGGCTTTATTTTGCAATTAATTTAGAAATTACATAACTTGTTTTATTTATACAACAGAAAAGTTATTTATTGTAAATATTAAATTATACTTTATTATACTACATTTGAAAAAGAACAGGTAATTAATTGTTCGACATTTTATATAAATTCGTTTATTTGGAAAATAAAGCCGAAACTCGCAAAATTTAAAATTGTAAGTTATTTATTATTAGTTTATCTATATGTGGTATGTTTTGTTTTCGTCATGTTATTTGTATTTGTTTTTTGTTTTAGAATGTATATATTGTGTACCTATATTTTATTGAAATTTTAAATATTATTCATGTTATTATTATAGTATCTTTTATGTATAACCACTCGTTTTTCTATCCTTATAGTTTCCTAAACGAAGTCAAATTCGTTTGTATATATCTATTGATGATATTTATGTATCGGTCTGTAACTAAATATATCGCTGTCCGTGACAGCAACTTGTCAGAACGTTTCGCTCATCGTTCGTTTCTTTGAGATACTGTAACCGAAACTTTGCCTCGTTTCTCGTTTCATATGTTCCTAGTTCCGAATTACAGCGTTTCGTTATTCGTAGCGCTCGTTCTTCAATCGCAACGGTTATTGATATCGTTCCCGTTCCAATCGTTCCATTCGTGCCAATCGTTCCAATCGTTCCATTCGTTCCAATCGTTCCATTCGTTCCAATCGCTCCATTGTAACGCGTTATTTAGCAATCGAATAACGTTCCGAGACGTTCCGGAAAAATAACGTTCCAAAATAACCGTTCCTAAAGTAACGACACACCACTAGTAGAGGCCCACTTTATTCAGGGCGGCCAGCGCAACACGACTCTTGTGGCGGGAAGCATTGTCGTGCAGGAGCAGGACACCTTTCGCAAGTTTTCCCTTTCTCTTTTTTAATGTCTCCTTTTAACCGCTCCAGGATGGAAGAGCATTTTTCTTCAATTACCGAAACGCCTTTATTTTGGAATCAATTATCTGCTGCTTTTGCGGCAACGTGAACATCCTCGGCACCCATCTTGCGCTGACCTTAGTCATGTTAAAATAATCATGAAGAATTTTAAAAAATGATTTGTATTAGATATTCCTGCGAACTGTGCCTTTATCCGAGTATCTTCCAATATAAATTTTTCCACATTTTTAGTTCATGTTAAGTACTGGAATGGTCACTTCGAGAGGCCGGTATTGTCTTCAAGATATTCTTTACCTAACTTAAACCGGCTGTGCTACTCAAAAACCATAGATTTTCCCAGGCATTAATTCCGGTAAACAGATGACATCTCTTCTAGTACGGTATGCACAGACTTTCCTTCTTTTGTAAGGAACTAGATAATAAGGCAGTACACTATTTTTTAATATTTCATCCTTTCTTCCCGAATAAGTTGCTTGGTCGACGATAGTTTAAAGGCTACGGGCGCGATTGTGTTAACATTTCATATTTATATTAATAATGAGTCACTGAATACGTTACGACACGAAAGAGCTCCCCCACTACCATCCAACCTCTCCATTTGCCAAACTTAAAGACGCTCCCACATACATACATTAAAAAATGTAACTTTGCCAATTACATTAAGTTTAGACAGAAGTCCCCGATACCGAAAAAGTGTTTTTAAGAAATGTGTGTGTGTGTTTCTGCGTATGTGTGTGTGACCACGATTGCGGCCAAACTGCTATACTTATCAATACCAAACTTCATATTTACCAAAATAATCTCTTTCTTAACAACGGATTAGATTTTCAGCGAAATCGGTAGACGGGAAGTAGTAGTTTACTTCAGTGAAAAATTAAACTTCAATAATACATATTTCCTGTACTACGAAGTACTAAAAAGCAAATTTCTTATTAACAAAGTTTTTCGAAATTCGTACCGAAAATAGGTCTTTTACTCTTTTTTGCAATATCTCCCAAATTATGCGTTCTATAGAGATTTACCAAGAGTACAAAAGTATTTATAGCTCGATTTTTAACAATTTTTTATAAAAGCCGTGTGGTCCCCACACCTCATTTTTTTTAGGTTAGTGACAGAACCATTTCATTTTAAATGTCAAATATAAATGTTTGAGGGTAACAAAATAATTTATTACCCACATCGGTATAAATTTTAAATTTAAAATAACATGAATATTTTCATATTTTCAAAATGTTCTAGTTAAAACTCAATGAAACCAACAACTTCGAAAAAAACAGATTTCTGAAATTATCATATTAAACATGTTTCTTTGAACATACAAAATACATAATAGAAAAATACTATAAAATACAATTATTATAGACATATTGCGTACTTGAATCGAATGGCTCGTTTTCTAAACTTGACTTCGTGCAGAAAAATCATGTCTTATGAAACTTGTACTTTAATATACTATTTCTTAGTGTTTCCTAACGTTGTTTATCTGATAAACAAATCGAGATCTGACTATCTAACCAGGGCAGTAGTTGCAACAGAAGCGCGCCCGTGCATGCTGCATTACGTAAATGTTAAAATTATACAGATATTTATTTCATATGCACTATACAACTCCGAACTTACGCAAAAATGCTTGTTCCGGGTCTTTAGATAGAGAAAGTGTTCTTTTCAAATAAAAACAGGTGATGCAGCTAGAAGCCATGCCTCACGAAACAAGTTAAAATCAAATATGTAGCTACCAATTAGAAATAAAATTCACATTTCGACGAATCAGGCTGTATTAATTAATACATAACATGTACAGGTGTACGCAGGTAACGAAACAAATGGTGCACCTTTATTACTAGCCTTACAATGTCAGCGAATGTTAAAAGTCAACAAAAACTTGCTATTTGCATTATAATGAAATGGAATGCTAAAGTACGTTGGTTCAAATTCTTACAAGTATATTCCCCGTCACGTATAATTTTTTGTTATAGAATATCAATTATTTCGTATTATATTTCAAAAATATAGATTAGATTATATAACTATAAAATTATACTATAGTACATACATAAAGGAAACAATATTTTATTTATAAAAAACAGTATATGAACATACTGATAGCAACGTGCATCATTTATTTAAGTCAGATTTATACAATGCTTCCAGAAAGTAGCAAGTCGTCAAATAATTATTTTGATATACAAAAAAAATTAATACTGATCTAAAGCGTGTTGCGACGATCTATAAACTCAATTATTAAATATTTATTGTTCTCGGTTTAATGTGTTAAGCTTTTTGTTCATTATTACTATTGTTATTATTATTGTTACTACAATATGAATCCCTACTATTTGTATTTATCAGATTTTTTATATTAGTTTTTCTATTCAAGTTGTTCGTGTTTTCCTTCGTGTATCAGCTAGATGTGTTTTATAACTTAACATCTCGATGCAAGAGATTTAATTTTGCAATAAATTTCGCACGAATGCGTATATTCAGTTTTCTTTTTTTCTGTTACATTGTTGTTTTGTATTTTGTTTTATAGTTATAAAAAATATTATCAAGTGTAAATTGTTGTCCTGTAATTGGCATTTTTGCTATTGGACAAATAATATTATATTTATTATTATTATTATCTGCATGTTCGTACATAAAAACTATATCGATATTCACAGACATCGTCAAGCTAGTCAATTTAAAATCCATTTCATATATTTTGTTTGTTAATATAAGGTGGCCTATACACATACAACATTAACAGCGCAACATCGTAACATAACGGCGTCTCAACAGCTATCGGTTTTTCGCCGTCGCATCAATGCTTTCATTCAGCAGACGGATCGGGAACCGATCCCGCTCCAACCGTTCACTTCACAACAGTTGAGTGTTCGCTGGACAGGGCCGCTCACCTTTATGTGATCGTCTGTCATCTGGTACTTTTCATTGCTCCCATATGTTAAAATTATATAAATTAAACCGAATAAACAATAATAATAAATTGTTTTTCTGCATTAAGTTTTGGCGTAGTTTTTAGTGTAAGGGCTGGTTTTTCCAACCCCGAATAAAATACTGGGTGAACTCCAATATTATAATACATTTATTTCTGCACAATACCTTTAATTTGCTGTATCTTACTTTTCTAGTAACTTTCTTCAAAATTATGTATTAGGTTGGTCTTGGAATGCATCAATGGCGCATGCGCACAGAATACGTTCACTAAGTGAGCGTAGAATTTTTCCGCTCACAAAAATGGCGGCCGCTCCTGAACATGTTCAGAGTGAGCGGTCGTCTACTGGACATGATTACTGAACCGTTGCGCAACTGTTGTGTCTGCTGAATGAAAGCAATGTCTTTCGCGTGCACGTTGCGCCACATGTTCGCATGTCTGAACGTGTCTGTCTCATTATGGGAGGATGGGACGGTATTATGTTCGCGATGATGTTACGCGACGATGTTCTGTTGCATGTGTTTAGCCACACTTATATATCGATTTCAGTGCCTATTATCATATAGACAACAAGTAAATGAAAATAAGCACTTGCATCAATAGCAAATTAACCTAATAGATAGGAGGGTAGGCTAAAAAGTAATGCACACATGCTTGTAAAACACGACCAAAAACAAATAATAGCAAGATCGGGCAAAACGTACAATAAAGTACAATTCTTAAGATTCAAAATCATATATTTCTCGTCTCCCAACGTATAACAAGTTTTTTCATTCAGTCACTGAAAAATTCTTCAGACTTATCTCGAATCCAGGACTTGACAGCTGCCTTCACCTCATCGTCCGAGGTGTAATTAATTATTAACCCTAAGGTCTCTCTTAAGTAGATGTTGATATTCAGCGCTCTGCCTTTTCTCTTCCTGGTCGTAATGATGGACCCATGACTCGTCTCCCTTCACAATATTGAATCTCCTTCGTAACGGTAGCGTTGCAAAAGTTGCTCGCAGCATTCCAATCGACGCAGTCTATTCTTGTCTGTGAGAAGGCGTGGTATGCATTGTGCATAGATTTTACAGTAAAAATTTAGCTGGTGGTAAGATTTAAGATGTTTAAAGCATTCGTACTTATACCAACACTCTCAGACGAAGTTCGAATCTTACTGGCAGCATTTTTTTTATAATTTCTAATTTCATTTCATGATCGATTAAGACGATTATAATTTTCAATCATTCTGTTAAGAAAAAATATACCATTTCATGAAATAGCACGCCACCATTCTTAATCCAAAAAGTATATGAAATGAAGGTAAGGAGAATTTCTAGGATTAATCAGTGGAATTACCCTTTACATTAGAGTGACGCGTTTGTTTGAGGCCATTCGTTTTCAACAAAATGCTTCTGTCATGATATTTAATTTTCGTTATTTCTCTTTACCGTGCTACAATAAAAATTAGACATTTATAACTGTATGTTACTTGCAGACATAAAATTCTTTTTTTAAAAACTTACATATTAAGCAGTTTTCTACCTGATTTTCAGGTTCTGTGAGCTGGCGTTATTTGACATAGCTTGGTAATATTGCATCAGTTATCAATTCAAAGAATGCCGTAATCGTACTTTAATTTTAAATGACAATACGTACCCAACTCATTAAACATTTTTCTTGCCTTTTATGACTACGCAAACTATTTCATGATTGCACAAGATTTGAAAATCAATGTTAGTATCGAGATAACGCAAAAAAGTAGAATATCATTATTAAGTTTGCACAAAACGAATAGAATGCTAATTATATGAAAGTGAAAGTGGTTCTATTTCAATACATTTAATAATATTACTAATTGAAATAAATAATATTACGCCGAAAAATTCTGCATTTTATACGGTAGCTGTTATAATTTGTTACATTAATTATGATAATAGATTAAATGTAGGTAAAAACCTATCATTTTCCAGTCAAAAGATTAAACTTATTTTTAATAACCTTTTCTTATCGCACATGCATAATTCTACGCAATACGTTCCTGGACCGTGCCTATTAATATATTGTTTGAAGTAGGCCGAAGGTCAAAACTATGCGTTCCTGGTACGTACTCCTACTCGACTATTATTACTAGGACGCGGACACGTACGGTTGATGACTCATCGCCCATGGGCGCATTATTGAAATGTTGTATTTTTAAAGAGGTTTTTATTTTATTTATATAATTGGATAACAAGTGGCTGGTGATCTATAAAATACAAAATACCTTATTATTTGTTCATTTTCTCTTCTGTAAGTTTTGTTCTCTTTGAATAAAGTATGTACATCCTTGTAGATATAAAACGTCTTCTCTACATCGCAGCTGGTTATAGGTGCGTACTGGAAATATTCTTTTATTTTAGCGTATTTAACAGTTAGCTTTTGTGTCATTGTCCCCATGTACAATTGTCGCAATGTTATTAAATCTGGATTTCTATTAAAAACTGCATCTAACTTTTGCCGAGGGCCACATCCGAAGTCACTTGGAATACTTTTGAAATTATTATTAGCCACATCTAATGTGGTTAATTCGTCTTTCAATTTGAAATTTCGATTTTCAAAGTATGTAATCACATAATTTGCCTAAACTAATCAGTTTAGGAAAATTTCCAAAGTGTTCCTGAAGGAATAATAACTGATGTTCTTAATTTGGGATTTGTTTTAGTTCCTTGCACTTAGAAATACTTCGAATATCGTCATTTAAACATGTAACGAAATTCTCTGCATAAAAACTAGTAGCTTCCAACCATGTTCCCCATCTAGTTATTACTGGCGAGGGAGGCAGTGAAAAAGATGGACGTTTTTCCTTGTAAAGAGCTACTTTCAGTGGTGCTTTTCTGAAAACTTCTTTTAAAGGGGATACAAGTCTATCAACTTCCGGATAGGTGTCTCTGATATATTCACAGATTCTGTGCAGAGTATGTGCTACACAAGTAATATGCAGCATACAAGAATATGTTTCCTTTAAAAGTCTGCCTGTTTTTAACATATATGCGACACTGTCACTAACAAAAGTATTTTTTCCTTGTACCTGTCGTCTGAATGAAGTATTTTATGCAAATTCTCGTCAATGGTTTTAGCAACTGTTTCCACATCAACTGTTATATGGAATAGTTGAATGTAGTACACCAGCTACAACATTTACCACACAGCTTCCTAATATATCGACAGTTTCGTTGGAACTTATCCATAGGTACTGATTTGAAAGATGTCTTCTAATGCATTCTACTGTAGAAACATGATATTTGCGTAAGGTGGATTCATCAGGAATATTTAGACCAGTATATTTTTGAAGAAATGTTTTGAAAGTGGGATTGTCAAGTTTCTTTAATGGGATACTAGCCGCCATTAAAGCTTCACAGAGTTCTTCGTTAAAATTGTCAGCTTTCAACGGATCCAATGTCTGTGTATGTTTTAGCAATGCTAAGTGACGTTGTACGTGCACTTTTTGGGCATTCTGTAACGATATTTTACAGTCTATGCAACAAATTTCGGAATCACTGACAATGGACGACATACAATCAGTATGACCCTTAATCCAACTTTCCATCGTTTCACGATGCCATTCTCGACGTTCTTCTATATCATAGTAACATAAACAATGTTCTAGATCTAAATAAATGATAACTAAAAATGTATGCGTGTGTTATTGAAACTAAACGAAATCCAGTGCACACTTACGTCTATATAATTGGGAGAAGTCGATTCAGTGAAACGGGATTAAACAGGAACAATTACATAAATTACGAAGTACTTAATTAACAGTCAAAACATTGAAAAAACCAAGATAACGTAAGTATGAATAGGTATACACATATATAACATTATTTATCATGGGAAATATAAGGTAAATATAATACATTTTAAAAACCCCTGACGCTCCTATTTACGCCGATGAAAATAGGATATTTACGACTTAAGTGGACTTTTTTTGTGTCGTTTTCCGGTCAACATGTGAGTCAATAACAGATGTTGCAGTTCACCATATGAATTAGTGCTATTCAGTAAGTGTGTGTTGTTTACATTATTTCTTTGCTCCGTTGTAACTTCGTCGTAGTTTAAACCTGGGACATCCGCGCCCTAGTTATAATATAATTATAACATAATAATTTTGTCAATGTACCCCTGAATGCCGAACCTTATTTATAACAAACGCAGTTTTAAATGATTGAGGAGAGAAAGAAATAGCAAATATCAAGGGGCCACACCATCAGATAAAAATGTAATTACATCGATAAGAGATAACTTAATATGGAGGCTATATACAAAGCATTTACATAAATATAAGAATTCTGTTTTTATAAAACATGAGTACGTTTGTCTTCATTTCACAATATAGGAACACGTATTGTGAATTGCAAATGCATAGACGCTCGGCTTTCAATAATACCCATACAAGGTTAGTTATATAGCCTTGATAAAATCAAATTTAGCCTGTATGTACTGAAATGAAGATAGTTTATGCATTGCAACATTTTATGTTGATTTTATGATAAATTTATAATTATCTCAATCTAAACTCATTTAGAGAAAGCCTTATCTACAACAACAGAGAAATTTAAAATATTCAACAATTATCATTTTAAATCTTATTAATAATGGAAAGATAATGAGTAGGTATAATATAATATCCAACATTTGATATTTACAATTCGTTGAGTGTTAATAAACTTGAAATTAATTTTTAATAATGTGTGTAATCATCTACTGAAGTGAAATAATTCACCTACGTATGTATATGGAATAGTATAGTAAAATACAGTTTCATAGGACACGATTTTTGCGCACGAGAATAAGTTTAGAGCAGAGTTTAGGCGAGTTTTCTAATGGACCGCACAAAATGTCTTAAGAGACGTGTATTTTATACTAGTTCTTTTATTTCGGGTAATGAATGTTCAAAAATATTTTAAACAGTACGCGTGTTTAGTTTGAAAATTGTATTAATTTATTTTTTTTAACGTTGGTTACACTGACTTTTAATTTAAACATTTTAAAGATTTCAAATCTGTGATATTGTAATAATCATGTCATTTTATGTTTTAAATAAAAGAAAAAACAATTAGGGGAAGTTTCATGGTTACTTGAGGCGCATATTCTAAAAATACTTTAAGCCCTGACGCACTTCCAGTTTCACCGGACATAGTTGTAGTTACATAATTGGACCTTATTTCTTTGATGAAAATGTTAATGAAGGAGAGTATCTTCGTTTTCTACGGATGGATTTTCAAATCTTTTTGAAGACATGAACATTATAATCAGAGAAGCGTTTGCAAGAATATATAAAAGTTTTATGCAACGTTAGTACTTCTTTGGAAAACAGAATACTCACGTGCATTGCACAAAGTTGTGGTTATGTTGAAATTATTCTTTAATGAAATTTGTTTTTCTTACTTGTGATTGTTGTTAGTTGCTCAATAGTTTTAGGTGATTTAAATTGCGTTATTTTGTTGCAAAATTTATTTCTATTAACGTTTTAGGACATCAATTTATAATTTTGATAAACTACAGGCATCTCTTATAAACAGCTTCAACAATGAAAGAATACGAGCAATTAAGCAATTTTAATTCTTATTTACTGTCACCAACTGCGAAAAAATACTGTGTTATAAAGTAAGGTATACTGGAGACGCGTTAAGTTCAGTTGCACGTCATCGATGACGTTTACATGTTGTCATAACTTTATTAGAGAAACTAAAAAAGTTACTTTGTTAAATTATACTTGAGGGCATTTATTTCATTAGCTTAAATAGAAGATTTATAAATTGATCTAATATACGCATTCATGGCAAATAAACAGATAATTTCCGTTTCAATATTAAATTCTTTATTACATATTTTTAATAGACTAATAGTTCAATTCGGTGTTTACAGATAAATCATATCTGTCAAAAAGACGTGCGTTGTGTATATTCTTCCTGTCCTTGACATAAATTGTTTAAAAACACTTAGAAGTGTATTTATTATTTATTTGCGTCCATTGAATATAATGCCGAAAGGTTTCTGTAAACGGTCGTAGCTTTTTACAAACTTTTCTATAATCATGTGTTGAATTTAATGTGAATAGCGTATGTATTGCTTATTTTAAATTATATTATGGATACGTAATGAATCATTTTAGGTTTTTCGACAATCTAAATCAATATAATAAATAAGTTGAGAAAGACTGAAGTCTTAGAGCATTTCAATTACTAAATTTATTACGTAATAGTTATTGTATAGTCAATAATTTTTTTCTTTGGTTATATCAAATGTCACTGACAGAAATAAAAATAGATCCGGCAACATATACAAGGCGAGTCGTCATGGATCTAGTATGACGTGCAACTGAATGTAACGCGTTTCCACCATATAGATGTTTTATTTGGCAATGCACGTCGTCATCGTTCCGTCACTTTTTTAGCCGTTGTCAAGTTTCCACTTTTTACCAAAACATCACCCGTAATAATATTTAGAGTTCATGTCGTTATATAGAGCATGTCCCCGGATTGAGTTTACAAGAGGGAAAAAATTCTTATTTTTGATTTTACAATAAAATGCTAAGGGAATTAAATTCTATGCTTCATTTCAAATGATCAAATATGTAATTAGAATTTTAACTTCCAAAAATTTTGTTTTCATTTTTTTCATCGCATTTCATCTATTATTTTTTGTGGTGGGAGGCTTTGACTTAAAAAACGTCAAACACTAATTTATTGTCAAAAATAACTTCAAACTGTAATTCTGTAATTATTTGGTGAAAATATTAACGTTAACACAAAAATATATTTAAGGCTATACGCCCGGCCTCGAAATCGTTTTTCCCATTTCCTAATCGTATTTTTGATGAAAACCTTACCGAATTTACACGCTAATTTAAGAAAAAAATGCCTTTCAATGGATAAATCGTAATTTCTTCGAAATTGTCCAAAGGGCCCTAAATAAAAATAAAAATGTAAGAAATTTCAAAAGACAAGCCTTTATTTAAAATTATGTAATACTCAACAGCAATACATAAATTTTATTTTTTCTTAATTTTTAAAAATAAGGTCACGAAACGGAAAACAAAATTTTGAAATTTGGGCGAAATTCACTGAAATCAAATAGAGTATGTGGTACGCTCGCACATTGTGTCGAGAGGTAGCTCCGCCTACCATTTCGGGCAGTTTCTACGCAGTTTGTAAAATACTTCTGAGATCGGTGTATGTTAAGAAAGTAATCGTTACTCGGACATTATTTTATCGAAACCGTTGATATTTTCTTTACAATATAGTGTACATATACAGTGTCAGCGTCACAATACTTCCTTATACTACGTATCAGAAAGTACAAGCAATATCTCTTCCCGTCCCTAACGCTATACCTGCTACAAGCGCATGCTAGGACTCACACGGCTTGCGGGCAGGGAGTATAATTATTATATTTGACTCGCAATAATTTGCTTCTGAAACGATCTAGAAATTTATTTCTTGCACAAAAAATAATTTTGGAATGTTGGCTTTATTTTGTTTCACATATATATGGGTAAATTCTGAAAAATAAGATTAGTTACTCGATAGCTGAAAAATATCTTACACAAATTGGTGGTCTACTAAAACTTTTTTTTTTTATAAAATTTACACACCATAAAGAAAAATCGAAAACACTAGTATCATCCAAATACTTTAGGGTATAACCTTAAAAAAAACAGATCCCTAGCTCTCTGCATTGCTGAGATATCACGAGATAAGTATTAATAATTGAAGAAAATGAAAATTTTAAAATTTACACAAAAAAACGATTTTTCGACCTTTTTGCGATTTCGATTTTATTTTCCAACTCAAAATTTGAATCCGGCAGGTGATTTTACATATCCAGCTTCACTTTTTTTGTGTGTTTGAGAAAATATAGATGTATAATTTAGGGGCGGTTGCTTCCCGACTGCCAAATATGTGGGCCAACCGGCGATTATCTGAGACCATAACGCAGCCATAAATTACAGGCAGATTAGATTAGGTGACAAGTTCTTTTCTCTATCTTTTTCCTCAGCATAAGATAGAGCACGCGGACCCTTAAACATTTGTCTTTTATTTACATTTGCACGAAAAGCAGTGGTACGCCTATTTCAAATCGAACTCAGCTTGAAGCGGGCGTCCAGCCTTAATACAATATTATAGTTAGTATTGGGGACCAGAGCTACCGTCGCGTTGCGGAAGAATTTGATGAAAAATTTCCCGGAGTAACTGTTTCCCGTATGGGTATAAGGAAGATGGTGAAAATTTTTTTGAAAATTGGTTCTTTTCTGACTTTAAAGAGAAAGAAAATAGTACGTGATCAAGATGGTGCTTCTACAGTTTTAATTTTGGATTCGGTGGAAGATAATCCTAAACTTTCATTACGGAGACGGGTGCTTCAATTAAATATGAGCAAATATTCAAAGAGTTTTGAACGAACGTAAATTATACCCCTATAAACCTATTTTTAATTATACCTTAGAACCGGGAGATGGTGAAAATCGTCTTTATTTTTGTCTGTGGATGAGAGATAAAATAATCGAGAACCAACATTTTCACAAAAGCATTGTATTTGACGATGAAGCAACTTTTATTAGCAATGGTACCGTTTCGTCACATGTTCGTTATTGATTGGAGTGATACTAATCCTCACTTTAGAATTGCATCAAAACGTCAATATTTTAAATATTATATTTTTAATTATTTAAGGTAAACGTGTGGTGTGCTGTTTCTTACCATGGTATAATAGGCACATATTTTTTTTATGCTAATGTAAATCTGCACACTTATTTGGAAATGTTAAGCAAATTTTTCTGGGATGGTTTAAGTGAACTCCCACTTGCTTATCGGCAGAGAATGTATTTTCAACATGATAGTTGTCCGGCTCACCGTTTGCGCATTGTTGCTGCCTGGCTCTATCAAAAATTCGAAAATTGTTGAATTGGTTTGAATGGTCCTGTTTTGTGGCCTCCAAGAAGCCCTGGCTTAACTATTTTAGATTTTTATTTGTGGGGACGCTTAAAGCAACTAGTCTACATGGAAGAGTTGCCCAAGAATGTGGAAGCATTAAAAAATCGTATAAGAGTTGCTGTTGCGGCCTTGACACTTGAAGAAATTCGCAACAGTTATAAGGAACTGCGGCTTAGAGTCAAATTGTGTGCTGAAAGAGGTGGCGACTTAATAGAATAGTTTTAAACATTATTGTTTCTAGCCTACTTCTTTTTTTTAATATTGTGATTGAAAAAAATTAAAATAAAAATTTGTAATTCTAAATAGGGGTTTGACAGTTTCGTAATTCAAGTCATTTGAAATGAAGCATAAAATTTAATTCCTTTATCATTTTATTGTAAAATCAAAATTAAGAACTTTTTTTCTCTTGTACTCAATCCGGGGACAAAATGTATGTGACATAAATTTTAAAACGTTACATTTCATGTAGTAGTTTGCTAAATTTGATTTTTACAGATGAAATTCACTGAACGGTCGTACCTACTTTAAAGTTATTAGTGCTGAAGTTGTTGTTATGTCTGTTACTTTTAAATCAAATCTATGCCTCATCAGTCGAATCTTCATCAAATCAATTCAGTATTTTAAAATGAAGCAATACTGTTTCAAGTCTCGGAAGAGTTTAATATCATTAATAAATGGAATAAACATATTTGATAACACCTATATTATGGTTGTGGATATAACAATGAAGGTGTAAAATACTTATTTCCTGAAGAATGTCATTTCAAACTTAGAATTATTTGAAGATTATAAAATAAATATAAGGAAACTGGTCAATAATTCATTCGGTGGTTAAAACTATATTTGAATACTTTTCTAAAAGCATTGAGCGGCAATAACGGTCCTTAATTACCCCACTCTATCCCAAAATAATTAATAACGAAAGCAACTATTTCTTTGCTTTTTTTATTTAACACCAGTGGCGGCTGCTGCAGGGAGGGCAACGGGGCACTGCCCCCCTATGTTTCTTTTAACAGATAAATTAATTATAAATATCTAATTTGTATGTAATTTTTCTGATTTGTTTGATAACAAATAATATGTTTTTGGAAGTAACAGTCCGTCATTTCAGCGCGTTTAAAAATCGCAGTCTGACGTAGGCTCCGAGGCATCTCGCGTGACTGCCCCGTTTCTATTAGAAATCGAGCGATGAAACTGGCGCGGGTAGCGCGCGTATATATGTAGGCGGCGGGGCACTACTCTATGGTGCCGGGTCCGAGTGGCGGTCCAGTATGTAATATACAGCGGTGAGTGTTTGTTATAATTTCTATCGGTGCAAATGCAATTATGAATTGCGTTAGTAACATAATCAAAATGATAGAAAATAACACACTGAGCTATGACATTAAGATAGAATTAAAAAATCTAGGTCTCCCTAGACCAGATTTATTGATTAAACTAGATGATCACAATTCGAAAACTAATAAAACCCTGACGAGAAAATTCAACAGAAGCGCTCTTACAGTTTATCAGACTGGTTGTGTGGGTGTAATGTGCAAAATGCTTTTCTCTATTTCGGTGCTATAAAGTTCACTTTACGACGCCCGTTTTGGTTGCAAAAGTATTACTTTATCGCACGCTAATTTTGTTGTTTTGACGTTGGTAACAAAAAAAAATGGAACTAAATTATGTTTAAATGTCAAAATGTAAGCCTTTAATGTAACAAACATGTGCAATAGAAGTTGTACAAAGAATAAAAAAACACACATGCTAACATTTTATTTACTAATTAACAATATAAATTGATAAGCAGAGTTGGATGATAAGTTTTCTGATGCTACTCTTGAAATTTACTTCCAATGTTGAATAGTACAACTGTTATAAAAGTTTATTCTCGATAAGTCGAGACTATGTTGGCGAAAGATTTTGTAAATTGTCTTCTGCTATTTTGCGAATCCCTGGGCGGGTGCACCTGTTCTTTAGAAAACTCGCCTGGCGGCTCGTTTTCAAAACTTAAACGCGTGCGCAAAAATCATGTGTTACGAAACTTGTAGTTTAATATACTATTTTCAGTTATGTGTGCTTAATTAGGTTTCTCCACAAAGCGACTCTGTCTGGATTTCTAAATGTATTAGGGATTTAAAACACTTTGGTGAAAAAGTAAAAATACATAAAGTAAGTGAAAAACATCTTAGTAACATGATAGAATATTCAGTTTTGGGAAAGGTAAATAGCTATAATGTGCAAGCTGAACACTGCATATAGATTAAATATAATTCAGCACAATGAAAACGTCAGTAAAAACAGACATACTATTGGATAATTAATAGACTGCATTAAGTTTTGTGTCATGTATGAAATCGCTTTAAGGGGCCATGACGAAACACAGTGCGAATCCGGGGATTTTTCGTGGATTGTTTAATTTATTGGCAGGAATTGACAGCACCCTCAAGGACCACATCAACAAGTCTAATAATAGAGTTTTTATGGGTTTGTCAAAAGCCATTCAAAATGAATTGCTGGACAGTATCTACAAAGTCTCTTGCACTTTGATTCTAGACGAAAATTAACAAAGCCCATTATATCGCTATACAAGCAGACGAGACGACATATTCGGCTACATTTTCCCAGTTAACTTTTATAGTTCGATACGAGTTGAACGGAAATATATAAGAACGATTTCTGTCTTTTCGGCAACCAGAGAATCATACTGCTGATGGCATTAGCATATGTTTATTGGAAGATTTTAGGAAAATTAAATTGGACCAAACGCCTGCAAAATTAATATCCCAAAGCTACGATGGCGCCTCACATAACAAACAAGTGAAAGTTTTCTTTTGCAATCTAGATGGGTTTTCTACTTTTTTTTACAAGATGTCCATCCTGCTATACTGGATGAGGTAGTGAAAAATCGACTTCCACGGGCTGCACCAACCAGATGGAACTTAAATCAAGATGTGTTGTGAGTGTCTTCAGATATAAAAAAGATATTATCACATGTCTGACGCGGATCATAGATGATGAATCTAGTGACCAGACGACAATAAGGAAAGCTGTAGGCTTGAAAAACATTTTAAATGACTATGATTTCAATTACTGGTTATATTTTTTTAATAAAATCATGCCGCATTGCGAAATTCTCTAAAACCAATTACAACATCGTCAAATTGACAGTATTAAATTACAGTCTTGTGTGTCATCATTTAAATCGTCAATTCAGCATGTGAGGAACTCAACTGATTACGATTATTACAATGAAAATTGTGATAACAATTAAAAAGAAGAGGAACATTCCCGACAACGGAACAGAAGACCCCGTATGAAGACAAACACAAAATGGTTGCTAAAGAAGTGTGCGATATTATTATTAACAATATTGATGACCGTTTTTTGTTTAGTGATCACCTATCTATAGCTCTTCTTTTTCAACCACACTTAATTTCAACATATCAAATTTTTTTTCCCGAAACTGAATTCCAAATGGCCGTGAAGACTTCTAATTTGGAATCTATTGCTTTTAAGCATGAATTGGTAATTTTGTATAATAGACCAGATTTTGGAACTGCTTCATCTGCTCTGACATTACTGCAGTGTTTCTATGAAAATAATTTAACATCCACATTTGCCGAATCTGTGAAGCTATTGAAAATAATTTGCACCATACCGATGACACAAGCTGAAAGTGAACGTTGTTTTTCTACTTTGAAGAGAATAAAACCATTTTCTAGAAATACCATGAGGGAAAGCAGACTATGTGCCTTAGCAATGTGTTCCATTGAAAAACAATTACTGACATCAACACCAAATTTCAATGACTTAGTTATTAATCATTTTGCTGATCGTAAGGAACGGCGGATGGATTTTATTTTCAAACAAGTTAATTAAATAGAATATTGAATTTATTTTTTGTCTGTACTTAATTTTTGATATTAAACACTCAGACCCCCCGATGCCCTCCCGTCCCAAAATATCACGGGCCGCCACTGATTAACACTTTTAGCATTTGTATGATACAAAGTACATATACGGAAGTCTTAAATCACAAGCTTTTGCATTAGACGAATACTAATAATAATGTAGATATCAGTTGACATAACTTCAGGCGACAGGGTAAAATTGTCAGATATGCCATCGCCATGATATATAAATATCCGAGTTTTATGATGACATAAAATAAATGGAAGTACATTTATGTTATTGTAAATACATATTTTATTAAATAATAATTAAGAGTTATTATAAACACAACTAATGGAATAATTAACAATGTTTCGTAGTTCTGAATAAAATATAATATAATCAAGTACGGATGCGCAAGATAAGGGAATACGAGTACTTTTTCATGAGACTAAACAGAGTTGTGTTTTGTCGAGTCTCGTGGAAACCGGTAGGCAACGTGTTGATCGATAACCGATAAAACACGGGTCTGTCTAGTAACTACAAATTAATCGCATTCCCGTATCTTGCCCATTACTACAATCAAGAACCCACGAAAATTGACATTAACATGTAACTATTCGTTATCATAACAAATGTGCGTCCATTAAATTATATTGGAATGCATGAAGGAAGCGCACATCAATCAAACAAAATGGTTGACAAATATTTTAAACACATTTTTGGCGAATTCTTAATTAATAATGTGTTAATAAATGTATTTGACATTAATTGTAAATGCCAAATAAATGTATAATTTAGTTTTATGTATGTTTTGTTTAATTTGTGTACAACAACCAAATAATTTGTCAAATTTGTAGACGACGATGGAGTTGTGCTAGGGAATGGGTCAACTATACTATTTTTGAAACTGCAACATCGAAATAATTAAACAGTTTGTTGAGAAAAACAAAACGGCCACTTGAATAAGAAAATAGAGAGGAAAAGGGGGTTTCTAAAAAAGATGAAGTTTGTTAGGCGCAAAAGTAGGATGTTCGAAATGAGAAACGGAAATAACCTCTCGAGAAGAGAGTGATCTAGTGATCTAGTGGAAAAAGTTGAATGTTTATAATCAGAAAATGCTGATAATTTATATACGAATTTGGAACAAACATACATACATCTCAGTGTCTTATTACATTTGGTATTAAAAAGAATAGAGGGCACTATTAGATATAAATAAATCAGATAATGATACAAAATGTAAAATTGCACTCGAAATAATATCTACAATATTGAAAAAACAAACTGAAAATATTCTATTCCATATAATGGTTACTTATTATTAACTTTCAGGACGAAAATGATTTGGTAGGATTTACCCATTACATTAAGGTCACGTATTTGTCTCTAATGGTAAGTTTAGAAATGATATATAGTATAAGAATGAAACTTTAATTTGTCAACATTTTTAAGGAAAGAATTAGCAAAATATTTCGTATTGATAGAAAAGCAAAAAATCAATAAGAGTTGTACTTCGGTTGCAGAAGCGCTTGAAGAATGTTAGGTTATGTTTAACATGCAGTATCCAAACAAATTTTCATGTACAATGGAATTTTTTCACTACCTCATGAAATGCCATCCAGATGTTGGGACAAAAAGTCAGTTATTTGGCAAATCAAAGAAAGAAAGTAATTATTTCATTGTTAAAATCTCTTGGAAATTGTGAACTGGTAAGTTAATGTAAGTTTTGAACATGATGTCTTTAGCTTGCAATTTTTAGAAGATATAGTACCTACCTACAAAATTTCTGTATGCCCCGTTGCAGAACACCTCTGTTTAGGTTAACTTCCTTTCATCTTGCGTTTGATTATATACTTCTGTAACGAGTCCAGCACAAGCTTATTGGTTATGTTTATTTGTTTATAAGTAGTAGGCCGTAAAAATGGCTACTGCTTTGCTGCTTCTTAAATAATACAACTTTACACAATTTTTATATACATAGTATCTGAAACGGCAAAATACACTTTAATTTGTACTCAGCTCATATATTTCTAAGTGTTCATTTATTTATTGATATACAAAATAAGCGTTTTATTATCGAATCAGATAACGGACCCCGTGGGTCTAAATTTTGTTCCTATTAATAAGACTGCAGAGCTCTAAAATTATTTTTATATTAGTATTTTTATAAGTTAACATTAAACAATGGATAACTTGGAGTGGATAAGTATAAACTAGGATTTATTTAAAAGCCGAGATATTTTGGATTCAAATTATACAGGGTGAGTCATCTAAGCGGGTAAGGCCGATTATGCCTTTATGAGTAAAGATATTTCCAAGCGGTTTTTTCCTTGTGATAGCTGTTCATGAGGAGCGCATTTTAAAAATATGTTGTATTATACAAAGTGTTCCATAACTTGGTGGCTAACCACAGTTATAGTTTTTTAAATGGAACACCCTATATATTATTGCATTTTTGTATTCCCCGTATAATTTTTAGTCAAAAAGTAATAAGATAGTATAGGCCTAAAGTGTAAAGTTTTTGACTTATTCCCATTTTTCTGAAAAATTCAATGTTTGTATAAAATTATATTTCTCAAAAACGACGTAAGATGGACAAATTTTTTTGCAGTATTGTTTACAATAAGAGTTCCTAATAGAAGTATGTTTTATTTTTTTACAGTTACTAACTGCATGTGCAGGAAACTGGATTAAAATTAGATGACACGTTTTTGTATAAAAGTAAATTTTTTCAAATGGAACGCCCTGTATATTATTTAATTTTTGAATTTCTTATTAAATTTCACATCAAAAACATGTAAGACGTTAATACTTTAAAAGTGACTATTACTGAGCTATTGTCTCTTTTTGATATAATTTTGTCAGTTTTGTGGTTTAATTAATATAGTATAAATAGTACTGACAAAATTCTATCAAAAAGAGACAATAGCTCAGTAATAGTCACTTTTAAAGTATTAACGTTTTACATGTTTTTGATGTGAAATTTAATAAGAAATTCAAAAATGAACTGATATTCAGGGTGTTCCATTTTAAAAAAATTGACTTTTATACAAAAACGTGTAATCTAATTTTAATCCATTTTCCTGCACATGCAGTTAGTAACTGTAAAAAAATAAAACATGCTTCTATTAGGACCTCTTATTGTAAACAATACTGCAAAAAATTTTGTCCATCTAATAACACTGAATTTTTCATGAAAATGGGAATAAGTCAAAAACTTTATACTTTAGGCCTATACTATCTTATAACTTTTTGACTAAAAATTATACGGGGAATACAAAAATGCAACAATATATAGGGTGTTGCATTTAAAAAAACTATAACTATGGTTAGCCACCAAGTTATGGAACACTGTATAATACAAAATATTTTTAAGATGTACTCCTAATGAACAGCTATCATAAGGAAAAAACCGCTTCGAAATATCTTTACTTATAAAGCCATAATCGGCCTTACCCGCTTAGATGACTCACCCTGTATATATATATATATATATATATATATATATATATATATATATATATTATGATTATAGATATATAGCTCTAATAATTAGGTTATCTGATTTTGAGACGTTCAATACAAATTCGTCACCAGATCCTAAACCAACATGTGTACAGCAATATAGTTACTTGTTCGTAAATTTCACAGCCTACTGCGCCCTTCAATCATTAATGACCACCCGTACTTGTTTTAGATATTGGCCAAGTAACTTTAGAATGTTATGTAAAATAAATTTTACAAAAAATGGTCAGTAAATTTGCTTAAAAGAAGTAAAAATAATTTGTAAAATTTCTTTTTAAAAATACATAAATGTATAAAAAAAGGTCAGTAAAATTAGATTTAAGTAAAAATACGAGGGATGTTCTCTTTCCGCTGAGCCTATCTATTAGGCGATGATATTTTGCGACAAATTTTGTATGACAATTTCAATCAGTTGTTTACAAGTTTGGTTATAGTGACAGTTGTCAAATTTACCTGATTGTTTGTAAGTTACATTAGTTACAGTACTCCTTTCGCCAATAAATCATGGAACTGAACAAGGAAGATTATCGAGCTGATTTTTTACAATTTCAAGCGTGGCTTAAGCCTTACTGAATGTTTTGAGGAAATCAATCGAGTGTTTAATGACAAGTTGTGTTGCTTCGCTACCGTAAAGCGGTGGTACAATGAATTTCAATGCGGTCGAGTTTGTTAACTGACAGTTTTCGACCTCCTAAGCCAAAAACAGCAGTTACAGAAGAAAATATTACTCTTATTCGGAACATAATTGTAGAAGACCGGCATACTACTGTCAGAAATATTCAAGCAACTTTAAAGATTGATGTGAAAGCAATTAACATTATTTTATACAAATATTTGAAGGTCTACAAGGTTTGCTCTCGGTATTGCTCCCCACAACTTGACTTCAATTCAAAAAAAAAAGACCAAGTGAGATGGTGCACAGTTGATGGAACATGGGTATACTGCTATGATCCCGAAATAAAGAAACAATCGACAGTTTGGGTCTTTGAGAATGAGTTGGCTCCAACAAATGATCGTGAAAAAAGTAGAAACAAGTTGGTCGCCACATTTTTTGGAATTACTGGGAATGTTCCCACTGTAACACTGGAGGATAGACGTACTGTTAATTCAGAATGGGACATTACAGTTTGTTTGCTTCAGGTTCTCCAAAATGTTCGCCAAAAACGTCCAAGAAATCATCTTGCATCAAGATACCGCTCGGGCCTACACTGCCGCTCAAACAACCGAGTACATATTTGAATGCCCCAAACATAGAAATAATGGGTTATTCACCGTATAGTCTAGACATAGCACCTAATGACTTCTTCTGATTTTCGCGGGTAAAGGATAAATTACGGGGTTTACGTTTTACATCGACCGAAGAAGCGGTTGATGCCCATAAAAATGAAATAAACTAACTACGTCCAGAAGATTGGAAAAAATTATCTCAAGATTGGTTTTCATGGATGCAAAAATGAATTGACTGGAGGAGAATACATACTTTGAAAAATTATAAATAAATATTTTTTGTAAATAAATTTTGTTTTACTTTACCAGGCTCGGCGGAAAGAGAACAGCCCTCGTACTTGGAAATTTTACGTACTTTTCAATATACTACGAAGTGAATTTCCTGTATAATTTTACAATGATCTATAGAAATTACTATATAACCTAAAATTCCAGAACAAATAGAGTGTGAACCATTGAGAAAGAATAGGCAGGGAGACGACGTCACGTGATCAAACCGGGTACAGGTCCGCCATATTGATACTACACTTACGTCAAACAGGTAGTGTTGGTAAAAAGTGGAGTGTTTGTTAAGTGCATCGTGTATTAGAGATAAGTCAAATATTAAAAGACGTCATGGTTTCTTGTGCTCTAGGTAGCTGCAACAGCAGAGACGGCTTTGATAAAAAGAATTCGTATGAAATTACATTTCATAGGTTAGTGTATGCCTAACAGGTGTGGGATGATAGATTATAATTTTGAGTAGTCCGGACTAGGTGAGGCAGCCATATTGGTCCCACATTTAGCCCCGCCCAATTCTCCCGTTTTGAGAGTACAGCAAAAATGCTTTACAGCGTCTCCATAGTATTTTTCCTCAATGGTGTAAACAAATGTTACCTAATCCGTACTGCAATCATGTTTTACTGTGTAGTTATGTTATTTAAGTAGACAGCATTTTCTATACTAACATTTCAAAATCATATTTTTCTAAATTCTAAATTATTAAACTCATATAGCTGTAACGAAATAACAGAATATATTCTTCCATTAGAAAAATTATCCATTCAAATTCCCCACAATTGATTTTTTTAATGTCACATTGCGCTGACCTAAAATACATAATTTTTTTGAGGTACGATAATATTAAAAATTATTTCTTGCATTTAATAGTGACCTTAAGAGGCGTGTTAAAGATTCCTCTCATCAAGGCTAGAAACATTTACCCTTATCACCTTGTGTGCCCCTTGACGTTTTCAACAAGTCATTAAGATATCCGCATTCTGAGTAATTTATATTCTTAAGATATTGTACTTAGGAATGATACATTATATAGTTCGTATTTAGAATACGTCAAGCTAGAGAGAATTAAAATAGCAGAAATACGATAAAGGAGATTAACGGAATTATGCCAAAGGAATTAATGATTTTATCTAATCTTTACGATAAAATTCATCAAAAGGAACGTAGGTTAGAAATTATACATAATGTACGTACGAGACAATTGTAACGTGCTTGTGTAAACATTAGAAAGACTTGAGCTTTCCTCACTTTACTAGTTATTAGTGGAGTATATTAAATACTCGTAATGTGATAAAGATTATTAACAATACACTACAGACATCATGCCCTGCTGGAAATTCACACTGAGCGATAGTTATGATCCGAATCCTGACGAAAAATCCGTTGCGCAAGGTATAAATCTAATTCGTGTTAGTAAGTATACATGCTTAAAATCCATATAGTTACAGAAATTGAGGAGAGAAGAGAAGGTGTGCAGGCGTATGATGAAAAGATTGAAAATGGGGAAAGTATGCAGAATCACGAAAAAAGTCCAGAGTAAGTAAATCTAAAAAATATGTACCTACGTATGTATGTATGTTTAAACAGCATCACTATAAATAAAAAGATATTTCTTTAATTTCCGTATAATTTGTATTTATCAAGTTTAGAATCAAATGATATCTAAACCTTGAATATCTCACAAAGAAAAATTTCCAACAAACATGAAAAAATTTTTAGGAAATCTTCTCCTTACATTTAAAAATTTATGGTGCCCTAATCTTTTAATAACGGAGTTATGCAAATGCAAATATACGAAGTATGGTCAAAAAAAGAAGAAGATTAACGTTTCTATAACTGAAAATTTATTACACACACATTACTGTAATTTACCACTTGAAAGTACACCCCATACTTATGCTTCGAACATTCATATCCCTAGAAGAGTTTAGCAATATGTTGCAACTGGCAGGCTTTGAAAAATTCAGCGGTCTCTATGTTAGTTCGCCCTAAACAACAGCATTCATCATACGGCACTGTCATCTTTCCATGAGAAAAGTTTGCTGACTTGGGGCGGCCCATGTCGAAACCGACAATCAGTCGGAACAATACGTTTCATAATGCCGCAAAGTACTCGAGAATGTTAATAATTAAATAAGTCGTTAAGTCAAACACATCTTGTGCCAGAAACACAAAAGACAGTCACCGCACAATAGTACACTGAGAAGTGCCTGTTCAGAATTTTTGAAGCACTCAAAAACATTCCTCGTTGATGGAGATACGTAAGCTTTCCTTTATAACAACGCTCCGATGCTCTGCTCCGTCGTCTGTATATATGGCAAGGATAAGGCTGAAAGTGTTGGAGTAGCAACATTACAGTCTAGATCTCGTTCAGGTTCAAAAGGAAACTGTTCTTAATGGATAAATAATAATAATAAAGAAAACATGTTCCCATTCCTCAAGACGCTTTCTCCCTCCATACAGCGTTTCCTAAATGCTCTAGTAATTCTTGATAATATTTTGAGTATACATTAGTTTCCGAAGTACAAGATTAGCTCGTACAAATCCATGAATGGCGATAAGTACTACCAACAGCAGCACTTAAATTTTAGATCCTTGAAAGCTCCAAATACTAGTTGCAGGATTATACGCATTTATTCATTTTTATCCGTCGTGCAGAAAATCTTCAAAGAGAAGAGAAAGCAAAAGCCGCAAGATCGTGTAACTCATATTTCTAACTTGTTCAATCAATGAAATAAAGTACTGGTTAATAGACTTCAGTGAAATTGTGTATCACCTTGTAATTGTAATATTTCATATTTCTTGAGCAGTTTAAGGAGGGAGTGCCCACAACCTCAATCAGTTTCTACCAAATCCTGACTTTATTTTTTAAAATATTTAAACAATTATTTTTAAAAAACTAAAAAAGTAAAAGAAATAGGATAGCATGATCCTTTTTCCGAAAATTAACGACACTATCGTAATTTAAAAAATATTCGAACTACGTTCTTGAAAGAGTCGAACAAATATTTTCCCAATTAAACCTGTGATTTGGAAAATAAAATTAATACTGCAAGAGTAATTTTTGGAGAAATTCTCAAGAGAAAGATGGTACACTTTCGGCTAGCAGGCGGAGTGCAGCCATACGCGATTTATCGGTTCTTAGAACTCTAAGTCGAGGCGCGCACCGAAATGGTACGTACGTGGCGTGGAAGTGGCGTGGTGACAACGTGGCATGTGGCAAATTTTTAACTAGCGAAATCAGTTGTCAGAGCGCCATATCGATGCGCGCTGTCGCATCTGATTTCACTCGTTTAAAAATTGTCACATGCCACGTTGTCACCACGCCATCGCCACACCAGTTTGGTGCGCGCCTCGACTAACAGAGACATATAAGAGTTTTAAGATCCTCTTTCACAGTCCACGTTGATTTGAATGACACATGCCTAGTGTCGATTTAACAAATCAAACGCATGGTGCACGCTTAAATCAGAGTGTCTTACGGATGCAACTTAACATAAATATTTGATCCCTTTCACACCACCTGCGATGTACAAAAATCGGAGAAATACACGACGCGCCCACTTAAAATCGGAATTCTTTTAATCTGGGAACACAGCCTTAAAAGTAATATTTTCTGTTAGGTGTTGTTGGAGATGTCTGATTTTCGACACACCTGGAAACACTATCGTAACAGAAGCTTACAACCGAATGACTGCACCGAACATGCAAAACTTGTCATATATTTATACTAAGCACGCAAACGTTGAGTTCCGCATTAAAATTCGTTACTCTGCCATTCGTTTACGGTCGGCTGTAACATTCATCGTATTTTATTTAACACTTTCCATAAACTTATCAATTAAAATAAATAAGCGTATATGTACACAGGCAATAAAGATAACTACTGTAATCGCTAAACCCCAGAGATCGAAAATACAATACTGTAAACATATATTACTTTAATTTATTACAATCATATTATTATTATGAAATTACTCAATCTTTTAGAATTCACGAAACTGCTGATAGATATCGCTCATAAAAATCGTATAGCAATCAAATCAACTTATTTAAAAACGCTTGCGGAAAGAAAGAAATTTAAAAATTATATTTACAAATTTAGATATTATAAACTATTATTAAGACAATGACGCATACAGTATGTACACTGTACATACATACAATATGCATTCGTCGAATTTCACGTAGAATTTTATCGCATAATACCAACAGTGATAAAACATGCTTATTTATTTTTATAAACATTAAATTTATACTTACCCCTTCCACGATCTCTTAATCGCTATTTGAAAAAAATAGAACATTATTCTTTTACTATTTAAACCTTAATAACATGAACAAATCAGTCAATGCATAAGTTTATATGAAGAAGCGATAGAAGACAACCCTAACTTTTACGCACAATTATTGTATGCAAAATTTTATATAAAATTTTGTTGAAAAATTTATATGAATGATTCTATACATTATAAAATAAATTTTACAAATCGCGCAGTCGACACTTTCTTATACATCTGTGCCTTCCAAATTATACAAAGTTGTTCTAAATTAAATTTTGCTGTTATTTTCTTTAAAAAATAAATCTGTGAGTAAATGTGTAACTTGAGCCCAAATTTTTTTTATAGAAAAATTATTCAAAATTCTGTTCTAAGTACTTCTAGTCTTTCATTTAATCTCTACAAAATGTATACTTTGCCAGATATTTGCAACAAAATGCTACTCGATGAGAGTAAAAGTGTTACTTCCGGTCCGAATTTTGAAATTTCATTTATACAAAAATTATTCCAAATCCAGCCATACATAAATACATTTGTACTCTTGATAAATCTGTACAGAATGCATAATTTATGAAATATTTGCAAAAAATCGTTATTCGATAAAAGTGTTATTTCTGTTCGGAATTGAAAATCAAGTTTTAAATACTTTTACACTCATAATATATTTGCTTAGAAAGCATGACTTGCAAAATATTCGCAAAACACTGACTTTCGATAAGAGTATAAGAAAGACTTTCGGTAGGAATTTCGAAAAACTCGAGGCAGAAAATTTTCATCATCACAAAACTTCCTAATACTACGCAGAGGAAAGTAAAAAGTCAATAAAATGGTGTGTGCTATATGATTTTTACGTTATACCAACTGTTGAATACAAGTATGTTAGACACAAATATTAGGAAAATTATAAGCAGCTTTTTTTTAGGTTATTAGATCGAGGGTTGAGTTGGGTATCTCTTAAGAAGGCAGCATCAGAACGTTAAATAAATAATATTAACTGAACTCATCAGGGAACTAAAAATGCGCATGTTCACTAACAGCCTGTCAGACGGTTTCATTTTGAATTTTGAATGGCAAATTGCTAAGGTATATTTGAACGCACCTTCACTTTTTTTTTAATTTTTGTGTGGGGATGCTCCAATGTTATCTTTTAATTCAATTTTATATACGTATCTGCTGCTTTGTCTTTGAACACATTATTTTCAAGATTGTGGACAACAAAAATAAATCAGGCATTTAACACTAATATTTCGCACAATATTTTTCAAATCGTTATTTAGTACATATTGAAAAGGTAAAAGAGAACTGTATTTCACATTTGACTAATAATATACTTATTAGTCAATGAATCATTGTCAGTAAAATGCACAATAACGTATATCAAACATTAACAAATATAAAAAAAAGCAGAAACGATTAATAGTATTTAGAAGTAGAGAATTCGATGAAACTGATGTGAAAGGAAATGTAAAAATCGACAGGTGACAATAAAATCTGATATTATGAAATATTACAATACTAAAATATATGTATATCTCCATCTTTATTTACTGCTTACAACAGGCCAGCCGGCATATTATTCAGTTAGTCCACTCGTTAGCAAACGTTGGTACTTTTTACTAAAAAATATTCAGTAGTTCTCGCCTCATTTGAGGCAATCTTTCAATTTTCTCTTTAACAACAGGTAATTCATTTGACTTTTACTTAATAAGTGTGTTGCACTCAGTTGTCATTTATGTGACATATTAAGTACTAGTTTATCTTCTTTGTTTTTAACTCGAGCGTAATTGTTAACCTTGTATAACACTGACCCTTGTCATACCAAATATATGTGTGTGGCACACCTATAAACTAATCCTGAAGTAATCTCAGATTTAAAAATGAGGTGTGGCCACCACACGACTTTCTTATACGTATGAGCGTGTCAAACTATACAATTTTAAGAATTTTTTACACAAAAATTATTAAAAATCCTATTCTAAGTACTTCTATTCTCTTAATAAATCACTATAGAATACATACTTTGCAAGATATTCGAAAAAAAGTGCTACTCCCTAAGAGTAAAAGTGGTACTTCCGGTCCGAATTTTAAAATGTTATATACAGCAAGAGCGCGCGAGGTATGATCACCCGATGGTATACGTAAACTCGCATCTAAACGTGGTCCGATAATACATATTAGAGTAACGGCACAACATACTAGCATTGCCGGCTCATATTCGAACTCATAGTGATCTGATTATTTTTTTGCAGATTGACAAAAAGAACAAATTAAATTTTCTCTTTAAGTGATGACGATTGCTTAGATAACTAAGTCGATAATAACGCGAAGATAGTAATACTTATAACGTAATTATGATTATCCTAATGAAATTAAATAATAATGTAGTTGTGTACAAAGTTATAGCAGTACAACTGGGTTTTAGAATGAAATAAAAACAACCCGCCTGAAACATCTGCAGAATAAACTAAGATGTCTAGAGAAAAATAAATAAATAGAAATTTCATGGTAAAAAAAAAACTATAAATAAGTATAACAGGAATACCATAAAATAACATAAAAACGACCCTTGAAATAGAAATTAAAATTAGAGATTCTCTCCAGTAAATATAACGAAATAACAACTCTGGAAAAATAAATCTATATATCTATATCTGGCGAACACAGCTAGCGGAGATCATTTGCCGAATATACGTCCGAAGAATATCGACTAGCATCGGGTGATCATACCCCGCGCGCTCAAGCTGTATACCAAAAAATATTGCAAATCTAGAATTAAATATTTTTGTACTCTTGATAAATATATATAGAGTGCATAACTTACGACATATTTGCAAAAAATCGCTCTTCGATAAGAGTAAAAGTGGTACTTCCGATCTGAATTTTGAAATTTTTTTTATACAAAAGGTATTCAAAATTATATTCTAAATACTTTTATACTCGTAACTTACCTGTCTAAAAAGCATGATTTGCGAAAAATTCGCAAAAAACTGATTTTCGATAGGAGTAAAAGACCTACTTCCGGTAGGAATTTCGAAAAACTTTTTGAATAAAATTGTTCTCAATTTTTATTTTAAGTACATATGAATTCTTTATAAATTTGTTTAAACTTAGTAGTTGACGAAATATTGGCAAAATTCTATTTTTTCGCTGAAGTAAACTGCTACTTCCGGTCTACCGATTTTACGGAAAAACTAAGCAGATCTCAAGAGGGAGATTATACACGTAAATACTAAATTTGGAATTGATATCTACAGCGGTTTGACCGCTATCGTGGTCACACACACACACACAGAAATTTTTTAAAAACCACTTTTTCGGTATCAAGGGACTTCAAAACGTGGACATCTGCAAAAATCTCGAGGTCGAAAATTTTCATCATCACAATACTTCCTTATACTACGTATAAGAAAGTAAAAATGAGGTGTGGCCACCACACGACTTTCTTATACGTATGAGCGTGTCAAACTATACAATTTTAAGAATTTTTTACACAAAAATTATTAAAAATCCTATACTAAGGTACTTCTATTCTCTTAATAAATCACTATAGAATACATACTTTGCAAGATATTCGAAAAAAAGGGCTACTCCCTAAGAGTAAAAGTGGTACTTCCGGTCCGAATTTTAAAATGTTATATATACAAAAAAATATTGCATATCTAGAATTAAATACTTTTGTACTCTTGATAAATATATATAGAGTGCATAACTTACGACATATTTGCAAAAAATCGCTCTTCGATAAGAGTAAAAGTGGTACTTCCGGTCTGAATTTTGAAATTTTTTTTATACAAAAGGTATTGAAAATTATATTCTAAATACTTTTATATTCATAACGTACCTGTCTAAAAAGCATGACTTGCAAAATATTTGCAAGAAACTGATTTTCGATAAGAGTAAAAGACCTACTTCCGATAGGAATTTCGAAAAACTTTTTGAATAAAATTGTTCTCAATTTTTATTTTAAGTACATATGAATTCTTTATAAATTTGTTTAAACTTAGTAGTTGACGAAATATTGGCAAAATTCGATTTTTTCGCTGAAGTAAACAGCTACTTCCGGTCTACCGATTTTACTGAAAAACTAATCAGATCTCAAGAGGGAGATTATACACGTAAATACAAAATTTGGAATTGATATCTACAGCGGTTTGACCGCTATCGTGGTCACACACACACAGAGAGACACACACAGAGAGAGACACAAACACACACAGACATTTTTTAAAAATCACTTTTTCGGTATCAAGGGACTTCAAAACGTGGACATCTGCAAAAATCTCGAGGTCGAAAATTGTCATCACAATACTTCCTAAAAATGTGGCAATTGCTCACTTAACATGGGGAAATTCTTAAATCGATTCACAGAAAAATTAAGAATGGATAAAACCAGAAAAATACAGTGTTGATGATTTAGTTCTTGTTCTTTATAATGACCAGAAGTATTTAGTGAGAAGATTAACGAACATGTGTAACAAATTTAACAGAATACAAATATAAAATTACAGGTGATTAACGTTATAATTGCATGCTGAGCATGATGCATGTTGAGCATGATCGTATGATTATATTAATATAATGATATTTTTGCACGACCCTTGCATAATAGGCACGTTCACTCCCTTAAATGAGGGAGTGAAGTGACTCTTTTGCTCCCTTGGTATAAAAAACATAGCCAACTCAATTTATGAATTTAATCGTTTATTTAATATTAATATTGACATTAATGTTAGTACCACCATTAATAGTGAACAAAGATGTTAATGGACTAATCACACGTTGCTTAAAGCCGCTAGAATTGGACAGTCGATTTTCTTTTACATTAATATCCACTTGATTTGACCCACTGGAAGTTGACGGTCGATTTTCCTTTTCCGAGTCTTTTCCGATTAGAATTTTTTCGGAAATCAAATTCTTATTAACTAATGAATTTTCAATATATCCCTCTGCGACAGTATCAGATTTCCATCCGCCATGACGTTTTATAACTCCAATTTCAACACCTGAATCGGCCAGAAAAGATGTTGATGAGCGCCGAAAGCAGTGGCCGGTGTAGGAAGATGGATTGGGTAAATTGAGGTATGAAGCTATTTGCTTAGGCAATCCTCCAAAAGTATTCTTACCTACGGGTTGTGTGGAACATTTGTTATTTCTGTAACATACAAAAAACCGTCTATGATCTGTGTTTTCTTTCCGCAGAACCATATATTTTTTACAAATAACAACAAAATCAATTGCACAGTTTTCTTTGGAGACTATCGTAAATGCTCTATTTACATGATTTTTGGTATTGTTTACAGATACCAAAATAGTTGATCCCAAGTCTTGGACATCATCTACTGTCAATTTTACCAGTTCATCCGATCTTAAAGCCCCAGCAATTCCCATAATCATTGCTACCTGAAATCATAGTGTATAATTATCTTAAATTAGAAACATTAACTTTTTTAGTTTACATTAACCATCAAGTACTTTTCTTCTGGAGCGTCTATTAGAAATTGATGAACTTGCTCCTTAGTAAGAATTTTTGATTTTTTTGCCTGGTATCCAGTATTTTGTCTTTTAAGGAATGCTACTAATCGTGAGTACTTGCTGATGTCGACATTATTTTTCACGCTAAGAGTAGCTTTTATCATTGAATAATGTGACCACAGTGTTGAAGCCTTAAAATGCTTCGCCTTTTCGGCAAAATATACCAGGAGCACACTCTCGCTATGAATTTCATCTACTTCTTTTACCAGACACCAATCACAAAATTCCTTGAAGCACTTTTCGTAGATCTTCCTAGATTTTTCTGGCAATAAATTCACAACTATTTTTGAAGCCGTTTCTTCAATAGTTTCGTCACACATTTTTCCAATGCTTATTTAACGAAGCGAAGAAAATACGGGCAGTTTCTCGATATTCACAAAAAACCAATATGGCTACCCTTATTTATCGGTCGTCAAGGGTTTCCATCAGAACCAGCATGATTTTTGCGTTCGACAACTGGAAACGTCATGTTGACAATTTTTAAAAAAAGTTAGATTTCTTCAATTAAAATCGTTTGGGTCGTGCAAAAAATAGTATATACACCTCGGGAGTGAATGAATTTCTCCTCGGTGCTTTGTAGAGCCCTCGGGCTTCGCCCTCGGGCTACAAACTGCACCTCGGAAAAAAACATCATTTCACTCCCTAGGTGTATAATATACTATTATTTCGTCAATTAAATATTTAGGCATAACTCTGGTAGTAGAACAAATGAAGAAAGACGCTGCCGATATAATAATATGAAAAATGTCCCAATGTGTAAATCAAATAATTAAATGAAGTGATTGAAATCTCGTGGTGAAACATGTCAAAATATAAGCAAGTAATAACAAATACAACACTTGGTATTGTTTCACAAATATATATAATTACACACTCAATGTAGTACATACACAGGTCACAAGTCGTTTTCTTTTCCCTTTTTTAATGTCTCATATTTTGAACTTAAATATACCTACTTCCAAACGATCCACTTGTACATATTTTTTACGATCCGTTTATGTTACAGATTTTACTAAAACTTAATTTTAACCAACCTTCATATTGCTATATCATCAGTGGACATTTGGAACATTCACTGTGAAAAATACAGCGCTATATATAATTCCACGTTATTTTTGTCAAAATAAATATGAATTAGCTCAAGTATAATAGTTATTTATTACACAAGGGAAAAAAGTATTAGATTTTACCTCGAGGTAAGGTTTATCTCACGACGCGAAGCGGAGTGAGATAAATTACCGAGAGCTAAAATCTAATTTTTTTCCCGTGTATAATACACTATTTTTTTCTGTGATGGGAAAAACGACGATTTAATATTGAAAAAATCACGTAAATACTATATATTGAAGTCAGAAAATCAATCGATGTGACATTTCAAGTGACATTACACCTGCGTTGCTAATGGAAACCTGTAAAATAATCAAATATCTGTCAATTTAAGCGAGCAAAAAGTGAGCACTTTTTTCCCGGGGAAAAAAGTACTCACTTTTTTCCCGGGTTGAAAAAGCGACATTTTATTACCTGTCAAGAAGGATAAAATGTCAACTTTTTTTCCCGTCACAGAAAAAATGAATTTATTTCTCAAAAAACCATCAATTCCCACCATATTTAAAAAAAATATATTGTAGGAAAAAATAGGTTCCTGAAAAATGTCCAATGAAAATTAAAAAGGCTGCCATAAAATCACTATTCAAAAATACTAACTAATACGTTTTTCCTGCTTTTCAAAAACATAACAAGTGCAAAGCTATAAATTTTACACGTTAGTTTTAGGGTACCCTGTATATCTTATATTAGTACGAATATAACCTTGAAGCTTAAAAAAAGTAAAGAAAAACCGGAGATATTAAAAACTATGATCATTTTTTAAATGTTTTATATAGAAACATGGATGATAATAAATCGTGGTTGGACATGTTTGGAAATCTAAATGAAGCATGTGATTTCGTATACCTTGTATCAGAATAAGGAGAGATTGAAATATTGCCGTAAAATGTTACATGTTTTTAAGAGAGTGGGTTCTTCCGTATTGTAGGCAAATTCAACATGGGAAAATAATCCGTGAATATTCTCATACATTTTTGCGATGGCTTATTATTTTTTACTGTTATTAAATAAAATCTGTTCTTTTAAGTACTACACAAACATTAGGTCCGGGCAAATAGTTAATTTCACCGTGCAAACATCATCAACGATTGGTATACTAAAAACCTGACGAAGAATATACACTTTTAAATACCTACAGTGGCTACAACTCTAAAAATGGAGATAACAGAGATTGTAATTAAATCTAAACACGAATTAAGATAAAAATAATTATATATAATTACCTTATATATATTAATAAATAATGTATTATAGAGCTGTAGATCGCATAATTAGTAAATGTAAAAAAAAAGGCGAACCCAGACATTCTAGAGAACGAAAGGGGGCAGGCAGTCGAAACTAGGAGAATTTGATAAATCTGTGAAAAATACTATACTGCAGATAGTGTGCAGTTTCTTTTTTTAAAATGAACCCTTTCGAAGGTAGGAAAACAGCTGACTTACATGATGAATATTTTGAACAAGTCTTACATAAGTTGCTTGATAATGGTTATATCAGTCATGGATAAAGCATATCATTCACGCAGAGTGGAAAGACTACCTACGTAGGTAAAAGAAGAAGGTAGAAGCATTTGTTATTTGTGGTGGAAATAGTGATTATTAAACACCGGACGTCCCAGGTTTAAATTAGAACGGAACAAAGAAATAATGTAAACAACACGCAGTTACTGAATAGCACTATTCATATGGTGAACTACAACATTTGTTTACGTCGCGAAAACGACAGCAAAAAAAGGCGATCAGAAAGGAATTTACGAGGAAAATCCTTTTTTCATCGACGTAGGTAGAAGCGTGAGGGATTTTTTAAATTTATTATTTTACCTTATATTTCGTAGGATGAATAAAGTTATATATGTATTCATACTTACGTTCGTTTCGTTTTTTCATTGTTCTGACTGTTAATATACATACTTCGTAATTTTTGTAATAGTGCCTGTTTAATACCGTTTCATTGAATCAACTTCTCCGACTTATCTTGACGTAAGTGTGCACTGGATTTCGTTAAGTTTCAATAACATACGCATACATTTTTAGTTATCATTTATTTATATCTAGAACATTGTTTATGTTACTATGATATGGAAGAACGTCGAGAATGGCATCGTGAAACAATGGCGAGTTGGATTAACGGTTATACAGATTATATGTCCTCCACTGTCAGTGATTCCGAAATTTATTGCAAAGTCTGTAAATATCATTACAGAATGCCCAAAAAGCGCACGCAAAACTTCACTTAGCATCGCTAAAACATACACAGAAACTGGATCCGTTGGAAACTGACAATTTTAACGAAGAACTCTGTGAGGCTTTAATGGCGGCTAATATCCCATTAAATAAACTTGACAATCCCACTTTCAAAACATTTCTTCAAAAATATACTGGTCGAAATGTTCCTGATGAATCCACCTTACGCAAATTAAGTGCTTCACTAAAACCGTAGAATGCATTAGAAGACATCTTTCAAATCAGTACCTATGGATAAGTGCCGACCAAACTGTCGATATATTAGGACGCTGTGTGGTAAATGTTGTAGCTGGTGAACTACATCCAACTATTCCATATAACACATACGTAATAGCTTCTAAAGTTATAAATACAGTTAATACGGAAACAATTGTTAAAACCATTGACAAGAATTTGCACAAAATGCTTCATTCGGACGACAGGTACAGGGAAAAAATACATCCATTTGTTAGTGACAGTGCTGCATATATGTTAAGAACTGGCAGACTATTAAAGGAAGCGTATCATTATATGATGCATATTACTTGTGCAGCACATGCTCTTCACAGAATCTGTGAATATATCAGAGACAGGTATCCGGAAATTGATAGACTTGTATCCGCTTTTAAAATAGTTTTCAGAAAAGCACCATCGAGAGTAGCTCTTTACAGGGAAAAACTTCCATCTTTGTCACTGCCTTCCTCGCCAGTAATGGTTGGAAGCTACTAGTTTTTATGCAGAGAATTTCGATAGTTTACAAAATTTCGATACATGTTCAAATGACAATGCTCGAAGTATTTCTGAATGCAAGGAACTAACACAAATCCCAAATTTAAAAAATCAGTTGTTATTCTTACAGGAACACTTTGGAAATTTGCCTAAACTAATCACATATTTTGAAAATCGAAATCTCAAATTAAAAGATGGATTAACTACATTAGATGTGGCTATTAATATGATAATTTCAAAAGTATTCCAAGTGACATCGGATGTGGTCTTCGGCAAAACTTAGACGCAGTTTTTAATAAAAATTGAGATTTAATAACATTGCGGCAATTGTCTATGGGGACAATGACACAAAATCTAACTGCTAAATACGCTGAAATAAAAGAATATTTCCAGTACGCACTTATAACCAGTTGCAATGTAGAAAGGACGTTTTCTATCTACAAGGATGTACTTCATTCAAAGAGAACAAAGCTTACAGAAGAGAACCTTGAGAAAGTATTGCTAGTAAATATTAATACTCCTTTACTCGACTTGAACTACAAAACGAACAGATTATAAGGTATTTTGTATTTTATAGATCACCACCCACTTGTTATCCAATTATATAAATAAAATTAAAACCTCTTTAAAAATACAACATTTCAATAGTGAGCTCATGGGTGATGAGTCATCAACCTTTATGTTCGGTCTGTAGTGATTATGAACGTGACTTATTGCTGTCTAGTGAATATGACTAATAACTAATTTTTGTATATTAAGAATACTTGTTACCATATTTTTAAGATACTTTCATAACGAATTTTAAACGTGGTATACATTTTACTTTAAAATCTTCAATCAAACGTGATATATGTATTACATTCACAGTGAAAAGAAAACTTCAAGAAATACAGTAATGTCCGGTTATAGCGAACTCCAAGGGACCGGCAAAAAGGTTCGTTATAACCGAAGTTCATTATAAGTGATGATTTTGAAAAAACACCACTATTTTGAGGGAGTCAATTTTTATTCTTTTTTCATATAACAAAATACATTACAAACATTACATGTCTGAAACAACTTGAAAATATTAATTATGTACTAAAAAAACGTATTTATTTTAGTTTGTTTTTTTTTGGCAAGATTAATCTCTCTGATGTGCACTTCCACTTCGCTTAGCTTATTAAAAATATGTTGCGGAGTATTCCGTATGACGAACGACTTCAATATTTTGGATTGCATTTGAAGTGGTTGGAACTAGTGGTACTTCGTTATTTTTGGTTTCCTCCTCTTCGTTCTCATCTTCTTCGTTCTCATCGTCAGTCTGATTAGCTGCAGAAGACACAGAAGCTACAATGGCATCATCATCCAAAAATTCCACATTTACAAGGTTGTCATCAACGTGAACGTATTCATTAAAATCATATTCACCAAGAGTGAGTTCATCTTGAACATCGTTAACACTTTCTTCTTGATTTTTTGTGAGCCATTCGACTAATGGTAGATTGTCATCTGAGTCAAATTCATCCTCACGCCTGATAAATCCGCCGTGTCGAAAACAATTAGCGATTGTCTGCTTTGACACTTTTTGCCATGCCATATGGATGAAGTTAATTGCATCCACGAGACTCACAGTGAAGTTAGTTTGATCATTATCAATAGAATTTATAGTTTTCGAGAGTAGGAACCGTCGGTAATTGCTTTTTAAGCTATGGATAACACCCTGGTCCATGGGCTGCAATTTCGAACTTGTATTCGCAGGCATAAACACCAACTTAATGCACTCCAAATTTTTTACATCCGGATGAGCCGGGCAATTGTCCACTAGTAATAAGATTTTTCGTTTCTTACGACGTAATTCATCATCCCATTCTCGTAGTTCGTTTGTAAAAATTTCGGAGGTCATCCAAGCTCATCTGTTACATTTATAATTGACTGGCAATCGTACCACATTTTTGAAACATCGGGGGTTTTTGGCCTTTCCGATCACCAATAATTTTCTTTTCTCTGTCCCCAATAAATTTGCAACAACCAAGACGGTAATTCTTTCTCTAGATAACTTTCCGCCTGTAGGTCTCACCTTTGAATCTTAATGTCTTGTCTGGTGTGAGCTTATAAAACAACCCCGTTTCATCGCCGTTAAAAATGTCCTCATCTCCAAAGTTTTCTCTAATTATTGGCCACTTATTTTCCAACCAGTCATTCACAACATCCATATTAACTGAGGCTGCCTCTCCAACAATTTTTCCGCTGCTGGTGTTGTGTCTTCGTTTAAACCTTTCGATCCAACTTCTACTAAATTTTAATTCAGGATCTTCCAACAATTTACTCCCAAGATCTTCAGCTTTAGATTGCAACACGGCACCGCTTATAGTTACATTTTTACTTCTTTGCTGAGAAAACCATTTCAAAAGTCCTTGATCAACTTCGTGCTTAGTAGGTTTTTTGATTTTTTTCACATTTGAGTTTCGTACTTGTTCGAAACTCTTCAATATGGTTTGCCTTTGCTTCCAAATTGTAGCAACCTACAATGAAGTTTTTGTTTAATACATACATGCATTATCCTGAATTTAGTTTTTTATTACCGTTGATTTACTTAGTCCCATTTCAGTACAAATTTCGCTTTGTTTGACACCTCGTTGCAATCGTTTCACAATATCATGTTTACTTTTCAATGTAAAAGATTTACGTTTTTTCTTCGCAACTGCGTCACTCATGGTTTTAAAATCACGTTTGAGAATCAGCGTAAGCACAGATTGATGATTCGACGTCGACTGCTTGCACAAACTGCTAGAATCGACTACTGCATTTTTGGCGAGATACTCGGGGAAGTCCCTTGTTTTCTAAATATAAGTTCGTTATAACCGAAAACTTTTTACATACAAAATGGAAAATAAGGTTCGTTATATCCGAAAGTTACACATTCATTTCCGAACTGCCGGATAAAGATGTATATTTCAACTGTTACTTGAAGAGATCAAGACGTTTAAAGTAGATATGAACTCAGGCCCTCGTGGCGCAGTTGGTTAGCGCGTCTTAACGGCATTAAGAAGGTCGTGAGTTCAAATCTCATCGTGGGCAAATTTTTGTGATAAAATTTCCTAATCAATTTACTCAGCGCGAAGCAGAAAAATCAATTTAGATATTTCTACATGAGAAAAACAGAATTTTAAAAATAATTAAAATTCAAATTTACACATTCATTTCCGAACTGCCGGATAAAGATGTATATTTCAACTGTTACTTGAAGAGATCAAGACGTTTAAAGTAGATATGAACTCAGGCCCTCGTGGCGCAGTTGGTTAGCGCGTCTTAACGGCATTAAGAAGGTCGTGAGTTCAAATCTCATCGTGGGCAAATTTTTGTGATAAAATTTCCTAATTAATTTACTCAGCGCGAAGCAGAAAAATCAATTTAGATATTTCTACGCTGAGAAAAACAGAATTTTAAAAATAATTAAAATTCAAATTTACACATTCATTTCCGAACTGCCGGATAAAGATGTATATTTCAACTGTTACTTGAAGAGATCAAGACGTTTAAAGTAGATATGAACTCAGGCCCTCGTGGCGCAGTTGGTTAGCGCGTCTTAACGGCATTAAGAAGGTCGTGAGTTCAAATCTCATCGTGGGCAAATTTTTGTGATAAAATTTCCTAATTAATTTACTCAGCGCGAAGCAGAAAAATCAATTTAGATATTTCTACGCTGAGAAAAACAGAATTTTAAAAATAATTAAAATTCAAATTTACACATTCATTTCCGAACTGCCGGATAAAGATGTATATTTCAACTGTTACTTGAAGAGATCAAGACGTTTAAAGTAGATATGAACTCAGGCCCTCGTGGCGCAGTTGGTTAGCGCGTCTTAACGGCATTAAGAAGGTCGTGAGTTCAAATCTCATCGTGGGCAAATTTTTGTGATAAAATTTCCTAATTAATTTACTCAGCGCGAAGCAGAAAAATCAATTTAGATATCCGAAAGTTTGTTATAAGCGGGTTCGTTATATGCGAAAACAATTAACACGTTTCTTATGGAACCTTGGTTCGTACTTTTCAAACTGGTTCGTTATAACCGAAAGTTTGCTATAACCGGGTTCGTAATAACCGGACATTACTGTATTTATATACTGGAATTTAGCGAAATAGTTTACGCCATTCAGTCCTAATATGGCGTAGTTTTTACGTATTAATACCAAAAGGCAATCATTTTAGGAATATAATTATTTTCCACTATTAGAGTAAATAGTAAAATTTAAATTACTACAATCTCATGTCGTATCAAGTTGTTTACTGCATTTTTAAGCTGTGTTCCAGGTTTTGGCGAGATATTTGAAACACTCCTTCTTCTAGATCACAATGACCTGTTAAAAACGTGACAGCTGTGATATAAGAAAATTGGTGCGGTAATTAGTCAGTTACTTGTAGAACAACAGCTCACTATGTTGGGATAGATCGACTAGATTTTATGTATTTAAGTAGTGGTGTTCAGGAGGGCATATTGGGCCAAAATGACTTAAAAATACTAAATTTGGTGGTCCATAGAAAAAAAGAGGAGAGGGAAGTAAGGGCACATTCATATAATTACAAAATATATACTAGCAAGTCATAAATTAGCTTTGTTAGAGGAGACCTTACTGTAAGGCAAACAGATTTAATAATAGTGTTCGCTGGTAATATCTAATGCTTGCGGCGAATAACTATGAGAGCACCATTAAAAAAATATTAATTATACATGTCTGTATAACACTATGTTAGTACAATTTTACTTTCTTATACGTAGTATAAGGAAGTATTGTGATGATGAAAATTTTCGACCTCGAGATTTTTGCAGATGTCCACGTTTTGAAGTCCCCTAATACCAAAAAAGTGGTTTTTAAAAAATGTCTGTGTGTGTGTGTCTGTGTGTCTGTCTCTGTGTGTGTCCGTGTGTGTGTGACCACGATAGCGCTCAAACCGCTATAGGTATCTATTCCAAGTTTTGCATTTAGTAGTATAATCACCCTCTTGAGAACTGATTAGATTTTCAGCAAAATCGGCCGACCGGAAGTAATAGTTTACTTCAGTGAAAAAATCGAATTTTGCCAATATTTCGTCAACTACCAAGTTTAAACAAATTTATAAAGAATTCATATATACTTAAAATTAAAATTGAGAATAATTTTATTTAAAAGTTTTTTGAAATTCCTACCGGAAGTAGGTCTTTTACTCTTATCGAAAATCAGTTTTTTGCGAATATTTCGCAAGTCATGCTTTTTAGACAAGTACGTTGCGGGTATAAAAGTATTTAAAACATAATTTTCAATATCTTTTGTATAAAAAAAAATTCAAAATTCAGACCGGAAGTACCACTTTTACTCTTATCGAATAGCGATTTTTTGCAAATATGTCGTAAGTTATGCATTCTATACATATTTATCAAGAGTACAAAAGTATTTAGAACTGGATTTGCAATATTTTTTGTATATATGAAATTTCAAAATTCGGCCCGGAAGTAGCACTTTTACTCTTAGCGAGGAGCACTTTTTTTATAATATATTGCAAAGTATGCATTCTATAGAGATTTATTAAGAGAATAGAAGTACTTAGTATAGGATTTTGAATAATTTTTGTATAAAAAATTCTTAAAATTCTATAGTTTGAAACGCTCATACGTATAAGAAAGTCGTGTGGTGGCCACACCTCATTTTTTTGTATTGTTAGACTGTTATTGTTTGTTATTATCGTAAATTGTGAGGATATAATTACATAAATTATTATTGTCATGCAATTCAATCTACCTATGTCAATATTTAAAAATGGAAAATTAAAACAATAGAGTGTATTATTTTTATATGTAAGTTAATATTTTGTAATCGCGTATTTCTTAAATAATATCACATTCATTTAAAAATATATTTACATAACTGAATAATAAATAAATAATGTATTTCGTCTACGCAATATTTTAAAGAATAAGCTCAAATATTTTAATTTTTTATATGTATTTAACTATTACTTCTTAGGAATGTTGTTAAAATAATATATTCTTTTACAGGGACATGGAACATATAAAGCAAGCCATCACTAACAATGAATTTCTGAAAAACATATTAAACGACGCTCAAATACAGCAAATTGCGGAGGCAATGATTCCAGAAGCGGTCCACGAAAATAAGATAATTATTCAAGAAGGTCACAAGGGGTCACAAATGTACGTTTCAGCTTCTGGAGTATACGCAATCATCGTTAACGGCAAAAAAATAGGCACTTTCAACAATCGTAGGGTTTTTGGAGAATTGGCCATCCTGTATAAAGCAAAAAGACTAGCTACTATTAAAGCAGTCACCAATGGAAAAATATGGGCCATACATCGGAATATCTATCAAAAAATATTGGTACAAAATGCTATGAAATATGAAGATGAACTGATGTCTTTTTTAAAAAAAGTGCCGAATGTCAATAAATTACCAGGGGAAAAATTAAAAGTAATAACGCAAATTCTGAAAAATGAATTCTTTACCCCAGATAGTGTTATTGTGCGGGAAGGCGATGTCGGCGATAAATTCTACATCATTTATGCCGGAAAGGTAATTACACGCATATCACTAAAATAATATTTTGCTTGTTTCTAAATTTTAATGACATACATTACTCTACATGACTTCCTACATCAGATAATAAATTCAAATGTTTATACACAACAATTAAGTGGTAAGTCATTAAATCCATCTACAATGTATATGTAACCAATTCAGAAGTGGATGAGCCTCAAATACATTTGATTTGAACAAATGATATTTTATTTAGATTCTTACCACCAAGGTATTTAGACAGATTATTATAAACATTTTTCATACGCATTATACTTTTCAGTTGCCGAAAAAATGTTCGATCTATTAGTTCGTTTTAATGTAATACATATCTTAAAACCTTACATCGCTGTATTTTACTCTGTATAAATTAGGTTCATAATACGTGACATATGTATATAAGACAATTGATTTCATAATTCAGACTGCTGAAACCAGCAAGGAAAATATTTCAACTTGCCTCAGCACAAATTTATAAATATGTCATTTCGACATAATCCGCACTTGTCTTTTAGTTTTATTGTTTAATTAACCCATAATGTACATCGCACACTTTTACATGAACTAGTCACCCAATATTACACAACTCCCAATGTCTACACACTTTTAACAGTGTCGCGATAGATTAAATAAACAGTTGCGATAATATTTACTAGTTTGCACAATGGACATTATCTTAGAAAATCGTGCACAAGTTTTTGAAATATATATATTATTACAGTAATGAAGAAATAAGACGATCTAATAATTGGATTCAAATTTAAAAATAGAGAGCGGACCACTTCAAAATATTTCCTCAATAACATCGTGATTATTGGAAACTGCTTAGGATAATAAATCGCAAATTTGAAAATTAGTTTAATCTAGCGTTCGCTGGCTTAATAACATATTTTGTATTTGCACAGTGAAATTAATATCACTGACTAATTAAAAGAATGAGGTGTGGCCACCACACGACTTTCTTATACGTATGAGCGTTTCAAACTATACAATCTTAAGAATTTTTTTATACAAAACTTATTCAAAATCCTATTCTAAGTACTTTTATTCTCTTAATAAATCGCTATAGAATGCATACTTTGCAAGATATTCGAAGTGCTACTCGCTAATAGTAAAAGTGCTACTTCCGGTCCGAATTTTGAAATTTCATGTATACAAAAAATATTGCAAATATAACTCTAAATACTTTTGTACTCTTACTAAATATATATAGAATGCATAATTTAATAATAATTCAAAATCCTATTCTAAGTACTTCCAGTCTCTTAATAAAGCTCTACCGGATACATATACTTTGTGAGATATTTGCAAAAAAATGCTACTCGCTAAGAGTAAAAGTATTACTTCCGGTCCGAATTTTGAATTTTCATTTATACAAAAAATATTTCAAATCCAACTCTAAAAAATACTTTTGTACTCTTGACAAATATATATGGAATGCATAATTTTTCGAAATATTTGCAAAAATCGCTATTCGGTAAGAGTAAAAGTGTTACTTCCGGTCCGAATTTTGAAATCTTTTTTATACAAAAGATATTGAAAACTATGTTTTAAATACTTTTATACACGTAACGTACCTGTCTAAAAAGCTTGACTTGCGAAATATTCACAAAAAACCGATTTTCGATAAGAGTAAAAGACCTACTTCCGGTAGGAATTTCGAAAAACTTTTTAAATAAAATTGTTCTCAATTTTAATTTTAAGTACATATGAATTCTTTATAAATTTGTATAAACTTAGTATTTGGCGAAATATTGGCAAAATTCGATTTTTTCACTGAAGTAAACTGCTACTTCCGGTCTACCGATTTTACTGAAAAACTAATCAGATCTCAAGAGGGAGATTATACACGTAAATACAAAATTTGGAATTGATATCTCCAGCGGTTTGACCGCTATCGTGGTCACCCACACACAGACAGACAGACAGACAGACATTTTTTAAAAACCACTTTTTTGGTATCAAGGGACCTCAAAACGTGGACATCTGCAAAAATCTCGAGGTCGAAAATTTTCATCATCACAATACTTCCTTATACTACGTATAAGAAAGTAAAACTTAAATAAATACATATCTGAAGACCTTTAGAAGAATTCTATATCTGATAACACGAAAATTAATTTATACCATTACTTCTATTTGTAAAAGTTATGTTACTGATATTCGAATATTTCCATGAACAAATCATGAAATCTTAAATTTGTAACAAATAACGTAGCTCTGAACTCTTAACTGATTTGTCAAAACAGAAAACGTAACCTCTATTAGAAAACTTTTATCGAAATTGGTAAGTAGGTACCGCAAATTTAATGTTTTAAGAGTATCAAACAAGTCCAAAACAGAATAACTTAGACGCGTGGTATGGTTAATAATAATTTAACCCTTAAATTTAACGAAAACATAAAATTCATCAATAACGTAATATGTATATGTAATTGATTTTGAAAATTTCAAAATTTGTGTACATTTCTTATAATATAATCGGGAGCACGAAAATATTTTTGAAATATGCAATTTAAATCCCACAACGCTCTGGCGCGATCGAAGGCGAGCAGTCAGCGACACGAAATAACGCTTCACGACACTACAGTGGACGTTAATGTCTCTAACCATAGTACAATACTGTACCATACTAAATATATGGACCCGATATGCTTTGAGTCCGTCACGACACGCTGGAGTGTTTCTACCTTACATATTCCTGAAGCTAATATAAAAGTGCCTTATACGAAGTAGCTCAAGACACCATTTTTTTAAGTGACATCGAATAAACTATCTATTTTTTTTATTTTACATTCTCATATCTAAATTTCTGTTAGGTGGTTTACAGTAGATGATAATTCAACAGTGAGTAAGCTTGCTCTTCCTTATAATTTTGCTTAATAGCTAGGCATATTAGGCAATTAAATAACACAATATAAATTGACTATTTATTTTTAATAAGTTGAACACTTATTATATCCAATGCATACATCTTTATCAATAAAAATATATAATGTCGAACTATAAGAATTATGTATGAACAAAAACGTATTTGATATTACAGCTACAACAAAAATGTAAATGCAGTTCTGCAACAAAATAAAAGCGTATTATAACGTTCAATTCATAACATATTACAGTTTTAATTAAAACATTTGAATATAATAATTTTTGTAAGTATGTTAAATAAATACATATATTTATGTATTAAATATCAATGTAAATAATATGCTAAATTTTAATTGTTAAAGACCCATAACAATTGCGATGTAAATACCACAATAAGTAAATACCATGGAGATATTTCCAGATATCCAAAATTCTTAGGATACAGATACAATAATATAATCATGAAGTTTGAATAAAATTTTCATAAAAATCACTTGAATTTGTTATATCTATTTAAAATTAATAGAATGTTTATCCTTTTTTATGTTAATCATTCTAAAATTAATCTTATAATAACCACCATTTTCTTCTTTTCTTTTTTTATATCTGCTGATGTATTTCAAAAACATTCTTAACATCCTGAAATTAAATATTTTTCGCAGTGGGTAAGAATTACTAAAAATCATCGACAGTGATATTGCTAATGGAACCGATATTGTTAATTATATAAGTTATAAAAATTTTGTCGAACGTAAAATTCCAAGTTGCGTCCCAGAGGTTTGCAAGCTTATCAACTGCTCCACAAAAGAGTATAAATAAGTATAAATCAATCAATCTTGATAATTGAGCACTTGTGAATTTTAAACAATTAATTAGAAAGAAAAACTCGTTTCACAAAAATATATATGATTTATTTCATAAACTAAATGTACATTTCGTTTGCCAAGCAAACATCATCGGTAGTATACAAATTCATTCGTGTTTTTACATTATATATATGTTCGAACGTTTGCAGTGACAAACCCTCTCATTGTAGTAAGTTAAGACCTCTGTATTTCATCCTTTGAACGGCTTTCGGAGGGATTGCCTTGTTTATGCATGACCGCTATCGTGGTCACAGACAGACACACAGACACACACACACGCACAGACATTTTTTAAAACCCACTTTTTTGGTATCAGGGGACCTCAAAACGTGGACATCTGCAAAAATCTCGAGGTCGAAAATTTTCATCATCACAATACTTCCTTATACTACGTATAAGAAAGTAAAAACGGTACGTCGTATGATAGAAAGTTAAGAGAGCTTTTTTCTTCACAATTAAACAAAGATTAGAAACATATTTTTATTTTTAGAGAAATCAGCGGCGTCCTATTTTTTTCTTGAAAAATAACACGCCTAAAATTTCATTATGATCTTTAATGCCGTCTTGGAGAAATCTAATTTTTACTGTTTCTTTTAATTAAACTTCAACACGCTGTAGATCGGTAACGAAGCGTTTGCGGACCTTGTTTATTATAAACTTTTTTGTATAAAATGACCTGGACAATCAATCCCTTTAATATTGCCGCATCTTTTTTAAACACCCTGTATATGTATATAATAAAGGTTTTAAATGCAAAATGTCAGCAAAAACTATTTGACGTTTCAAAATGTATGGACTTTTTTTCACGCTTACTATGCGACCGCGCTTAATGTTTCAGCAAGGGAATCTGATTCGATAATCTGTCCGTGGATTCTGTAAATGCGAGGGCGTGATTGGTCGAGAACCTGTGGATTTCAGAATCCACGGAGCGTGGAATTGATGTCATTCTTCAATTTAATAATCAATAGGAACGCATGCATTAATCATCGTCGTGGAAAAAAACTGTTATTATTAGAATATAAAACTACTTTTGCATATTTTAATTTTCTATAAAACAATGTTCACATTACAATTAAAAAATTTCAACATTTCAAGTAATTACAAATCACTGCGAGAAGAAATTTCGTACAAGTATTAAAACTATTTACTTGTATATGCCAGACATAGTTTATTTTTAAAACCAATATATTCTTGCTTATGTGTTAAAATTTAGAGGAAAACATTCAAAATAATTAAAGAATTATTAGGGTTAACCAAGTATACCGTCCATGCCTCAACTATATACGAAGAAAGCTATTATTTCTGATAGTAAACGACACGATCTTCAATCAATATTCCACAATAATAGAGAAGATACATACATATAGATGGGCCTCTTTCCTTTTTTTGATATTGGTTAATTATGAGAAAAAAATGAGGTGGGGCCACCACACGGCTTTCTTATACGTATGAGCGTTTCAAATCATACAATTTTAAAAATTACTTTATACAAAAATTATTCAAAATCCTATTCTAAGTACTTCCAGTCTCTTAATAAAGCTCTACCGGATACATATACTTTGTGAGATATTTGCAAAAAAATGCTACTCGCTAAGAGTAAAAGTATTACTTCCGGTCCGAATTTTGAATTTTCATTTATACAAAAAATATTTCAAATCCAACTCTAAAAAATACTTTTGTACTCTTGACAAATATATATGGAATGCATAATTTTTCGAAATATTTGCAAAAATCGCTATTCCATAAGAGTAAAAGTGTTACTTCCGGTACGAATTTTGAAATTTTATTTCTACAAAAAATATTTTAAATCCAACTCTAAATGCTTTTGTACTCTTGACAAATATATATAGAATGCATAATTTACGAAATGTTTGCAAAAATTTCAAGGTCGAAAATTTTCATCATCACAATACTTCCTTATACTACGTATAAGAGAGTAAAAGGGAGGTCCCGAGTGTGGTGTTATCATGCTCCCCCTCCGTCACAATTAATAGGAATAATATAAATATAATTAAATTCTTGTTAAAAGGAAATCCTACTTATTCAGTTACACTTTAATAATACAGATTTATCTAGAATATTGAAAAACTGCATATGTATATTATGGAAAAATCATAAACATTTCCTTCAATAGAATCCTGCACGAGTCTGTCGTTCAAATCTCAAGCAAAACCCTACATATTTAGCGTTGCTAGGGGCAAAGCATATCACTTTAATGAATAGTTCATCCCCAAACAGTTCGAATGGAATTGTAGATTATTTTTCGTAGGAAATAACTCAATTATCTACATTCCACATTGATTCCATAATATATTGTAGCAAACACTGAATAAAAAAACTCGAGATATCAAGATTTTTTGTAGTTTATTTGCAAAATGAGAAGAGACTAAGTAGAAAGAGAAAAATATACAAAAGAAAAATATAAATAAAATAAGAGTCCAATTTGGGATAGATATAATTCCCCTAATATTAAAGAGGCAAAAGGACGCTTAATAATTCTTTAGAATTATTGTATTCAATCGCAACTACAGATTTAATCTAATGTAGGGGGAAAAGTGTTCAACTAGAGGCATTTTTTTCAAGCTTTCAATCGCAAGCTCGATAATGTTTTGTGTCGGATCCTCCTATATTGAATAAGCAGTAAGGAAGCAAGTAATGCTGTTATAATGAATTTCATTACATTTCAACCTTCATAATAAATATATACTTATCCTCTCAAAAACTTCGTCACTGTCATAAGCCATATACGCATGCGTATATTTTAATGCTTGAGGTAAAATAGCCTTAGTCCAAAACCCACAGATTTGTACTATTTTCTATACTTACCTGACTACTTCGTATTATTCCGTGATATTGCTACCATAAATTCTCTAAATTCATTGCCTTATTTTCAGGTATCAGTAACCAAAGAAGTTGTTGGCAAGGTGGCAGACTTAAATCGCGGTGACTTTTTTGGAGAAAAAGCTTTGCTTCAAAACAATGACAAACGCCAAGCTACAGTTACAGCTCAAGCGCCAGGAGTTGAATGTCTAACACTAAGGCGTGAGGAATTTTTAAAATATTTTGACTCCAACGTCTTCGATGCACCTTCGGACAATCAAAACCAGGCACAAATAATAAAATTTGACGAAATCCCATTAGAAAAGGATTTTGAAAATCTAAATATTGACCAATTTACTAGACTTTCCACACTAGGAGTTGGTGGATTCGGTAGAGTCGAATTAGTACAACACAACACCAATAAAAACTTAGTCTTTGCTCTAAAATACTTAAAGAAAATCGATATAGTCCAGCAAAATCAAATCGTCCATGCCTACAACGAGAAAGATATTCAGATTAAATGCAATAGTCCATTTATTGTGCGACTGTACAAAACATTTAAAGATAGCAAATATTTATACTTTTTAATGGAACCGTGTATGGGAGGTGATTTATGGACATTCTTGAACAAACAAAAAGGGCGTAAATTAACTGACTCTGCCGCTAAATTTTATACAGCTTGTGTTATCGAAGCATTTTCATATGTACATGAACGGCAATGTGTTTATCGAGATTTAAAACCTGAAAATTTACTTATAGATAGTAAAGGTTATCTGAAGTTAACGGATTTTGGTTTTGCAAAGTGCATTGGAACACGAAAAACTTATACATTTGCTGGAACACCAGAATATGTAGCACCAGAAATTATATACAACAGAGGGCATGACAGAGCGGCAGACTATTGGGCGTTGGGAATATTTATTTTTGAATTGTTAGTAGGTCAAACTCCATTCAAATCTAAGGATCCAAGTCATATGAAAACCTATCAGCTAATACTTAGAGGTATTAGTTCCGTATCCTTTCCGAAATCTATGAGTAATCACTCAATCGAACTAGTGAGAAAATTGTGCAAACCCATTCCAGCAGATAGACTGGGTTATTTGAAAAACGGAATGAATGATATAATGAAACATAGATGGTTCGACAATTTCGAGTGGGAAAAATTGCGGGCAAAGAAACTGAAACCACCATTTGTACCTAAACTTGCCAGTACCATAGACACTAAATATTTCGATCTATATAAAGAAGATGATGACATACCACCCGATGATATGGATGTTTGGGACAAAAATTTTTAATGACTAGTATTTTATAACATATTAACATTATATTGTGTATGATTAGACATAACGAATGTATATAATAAGCATACAAATACGAAATGTTATTTTCACTTACAGATTAAGAAGTAAAATTTAACTAAATATACATTAGTTTTATTTATTTGCTTAGATGTTCTAATAGGTCTTCACTATTTAGCTACAACTGGTACCATCAGAGTAATTTGATACGTCCCTGTCACTTAATAGGGACGAACAAATGACGCAACCGAACTAAAAGTCCATGTGATAGTCGAGCCCTTATGGAACAGCGACTAGTTGAGTTACACGTTAACCCATGAGTAAATACGCTTATACACCTTTACCCAGCCTCTGCTTTTTGTACGAAAATACAGGAGCCCTGCCACTGCTTTGCTCAGCAAAGATGGCGTATATCTAACAGAACAAATTAGACAATGGAGTAAATATGGCGTCACACCCATTTCGGGAGGCACTCAGGACAATAAAAAGTAGGAGAATCCTCCAGAAAGACCATTCATTCACCAGTCAACAAGTTTATTAACAGTGTAACAAATAAACTAAACCAATAAAACAGTGAGTACAAATAGCCATTAATAATTTGGCGTCTAATATATAAATTTCACAGTTGAGTACTGGTTTTAAATTAAACCAGGCAATTAAAATAAACATAAACCAGCCGAGGCTAGTTAAATATACCAGGTAATCAAATTTAAATCTAAGGCCGTCTGTCACTAGACAAATTAAAAGATTACAATTAACAAAGGAACAAATACAGTTCAAATATAACTTTTATTTCATCTTTTTCCTGCCTTATATTTTTTTTAATTTGAAGAGACTATTGGGTTTTTGTGTTTGATAAAAACACTATTTGAACAATTACAAATATTTATAATAGGCAGATAATGTATTATATGTTCCTTAAGAAAGATACCATGGAGGTTAAGGCCAAATGTTTGTAAAAGGTAGGAATTTTAATTATGGTTGCTAATATAGATAATAACTTTGATAGTTCAAGAAGTTTATTTCAATTCAGTAAGAGTCAATGTTTTTAACACTATTAAAGAAATTTTGTATCAAATTGAAATCCAATAACTATTCTTATATATCCTTGCCGTATATTAATGAAAAGCAACCCAAATTAGTTAACAATAATTTAGAAATTCTTAGTAAGTAAAAAAAAACTATGTGTTGCTACGATGTATAGAATTCCTCAAAATACTTTATAAATGTTTGCAGATGTACAAACATCTCCTAAGGTGACAATCTTGGAAAAAGTATTGAATCAAATAATTTGCTTTCATAGATGATTAGTAAGCATTGGACACTTTAAAACTTCAAAATTACATAGTCTATGTCGATGCTTCACACATTTTACTGCTTGTTCCTAAAGTACTTTGAGGATCTGTATATGTTTTACCAAAGCATCTATTTTTTACATTTTAAAGATTTTCAACTCATTGTTTATTGCTTCAAGTTGTTTTCTTTAAATCTGAGAATTGCATCTGAATTTAAGTCTCTGCATAATTTATTGGAAAATTCCAGTAATTCTTGTTGGAGTAATGTATGAAAACATGATGGCTTAAAATGAACGGAACAGATACATGCCAAAGTACTTTTTTTATTATGAAAAATGATCAAATCAAATTTCTAGAAATACCATTTTCAAATTTATTAAATCCTGCCATTTACATGCAAGTAACCACACATTTTGTTCCTCTTCCTTAGGAAGCCTGTAATACTTAATCTTACTATCTCTACTTTTTCAATTGTACTTACGACAACCGTATACAACACAACCAGGCATATTAAATAGAATATTACTTAAAAAAAAACGATAAAACAACTTCAAACTGCGCAAAATGTAGCCCATATGAGAACTGTCAATCTGACTTGCTCCGCAATGACGTCATTGACAGCTAAAGTGAGCATACCGGTATAAGTGTATCGTGGTCGAGACTATGTTGGCGAAAGATTTTGTAAATTGTCTACTGCTATTTTGCGAATCTCTGGGGGCGTGCAATTATTTATTTCGTACTTTTTGTTGATAATTTGAAATAATTTATTACATAAATCAGTCTGAATTTTAATCATAACCTTCTCACTGAAACTGTTGAATTTTTATTGTAGTGTAGAACCTAAATCCTTGCTTTTTACTTTTACCTGACTTGCAATCGCGACCCCCCGAGCAAGACTTCGGGACCCTCTCGGGGGGTCGCGACCCACAGGTTGAAAAACACTGCTTTATACCATAAGGTACACGGCTCTAAAATTAAGTTATTTGTCCCGTTGGTATCCTGTGACCGGAGACCTGGGGGTGTGTTAGTTACTTTTGTAAATTTTGCATTCTACAGAGCCAAGAACGTTGTAGAATTTCTCAATTAGGTTTATTTAAGCATTTTATTTCTAGAATCTTTACCAGTTTTAATTCGACTTGGCAAAAGAAAAATTCTGTCTACGAGAGTTATCGTACAGTTTGTAAATTTAAATTTGTCATTTCTAATTTTCTGTTGGAGGCCTTCAGCCGGAATTTCATTAAATAGTATTTTAGTCATTCAATAGTTAAGTTTCATTTTATTTTAAGTACTTTTAAGTTTTTATTCAGTGTGATCAGGCACTGATATTTTTGTGTAACTATTTGTAAGACCTGAGATCTCAAGCTATCCCTTGCATTAATTTTGTTAAACAATTGAAACGCTTTTCGTAAAATTTTATTAATGTGCGAGTACCTCTGTCACTTTAATTGTTTTTTTTTATTGTACCAAATTTTATTTTGTAATAGAATTAGATACACCTCTCGTAACTTGCCGCAAATATTCAACTGTATCATAATTAATAAAATATCAAATTTCTATCCATTGTGATTAAGATACAGTAACTGCATTGAGTCAACGTTTGAAGACATTGATAATTTTTGGAAAGACAAAAACTTAGGTATGTTACTAAAGCGGCACGAGTTATAGTGTTGTAGTGTATATAAATAATAACAATGAATATATTGACAAAATTCGTTTTCTTACAACTGTATTTTAAAAATTAAATGCAAGCTACTAGGTATTTCAGCGACGAAAATGGAATAACTGAGATTCTTTATTGATTTCACAAAAAAAAAAAAAAAGGTAAATACCAAGATAAAATTAACATTTACTAAAAACAATCGGGACGCATGCTCAAATATTTCCCGCGTTATTCTCATTTGCAAAAGTATTTGTGGATGTTGTAAAGGTATTGAATTGAAAATCAATCAACTCTTCTAGAGGCTGAAATACGTGTAGTTTCCGCGTCATCGATCCATTCTGTCACATTCTCAGATGTATGTAGGTCAATGTTGCAAGCGCATCGACAGCAGACATCTCAAAAATACCGCTAGTTGATATATGTATGTATCGATTTACACTCCTTCACAATTTATTTAGAACAAGGTTTAAAATAATGATTTATCTCTTGTTTAAAAAAGTATTTATTTGATGTGTATCAATTTTTCATACTTAATTAAATTTTTATATCATGCATCAGGCGCAAGTGTATCTGGATTATTTTGCTCTGCCGTACAATACATATCTATCGGATAATTGAGAATATTATAAATTCGAAATTAATTCAAAACTCGACTAACTTTCAAAGTAAAATAAACAATTTTACTCTCAATATTAAAAAAAGGTATCTGTATTATGTTAATACTGAATCTCATACCTCTGTTTCAATTATTAATTGTACAAAATTAAAAATGAGGATATAATACGGTAAGCACAGAGAAAAACCTGTAAGTCATCAAAATCTACGCGAACAAAAGACGGTCGGAAAGTAACGAAACGTTTTAAAGTGATCCAGAAATTGATCAAAAAATTATTGTTATTATCATATTGTAGTGAAAGTAACATACTAATGAAATACAGTAATCATCCAAAAAGTGAACATAGTGTGACGGAAATCCCGCATAACGAGAACGACATATTAATTACGCTAGGCCCCCGTATACCATGAACAAACTGTACCTTCGCTTATAGAAACGAATTTCATTTGCAAAATCCACATGTATTTCGCTGTTGGGCTGATACCAGCGTTGTTCCGTCTACCGATTTTTCGTTAGATCCACCGATTTTTCTTCATTTCTACCGATCTACCGATTAAGCAATCATAATCTACTAAATGTCTACGGAAGACTTGGAAGTTTTTATCTCAGGTCTTGAAATTTTGTTAATTAATAAGCTTTTTATATTAATTGGGGATTTTATTTAATCTTCCTAATTTATATTATCAAGCTCATCAACATTGTCGTCGGACTAATATCTTCAAGAATTTTATTGATGTTCTTCACATTAAGCAGTATAATAATATACTTAATAGCGACGGCAGACTACTAGATGTAGTATTCTCTAATATAGATTTTAATATCGAATTACAACAGTCTGAGTGTCCCGCGGTGGTCGAGGACCCTTATCACCCCAGTCTTGAGTAAATGATCTGTTTCGCAGTCTTCGTCAGGCAAGCGTTTTCCATCGGCTGATAATTGTCGATGTAATTTTAAGAAAGCCGATTATATATCATTATACATATATTCACTTGCTTGGCTATGACTGTTTTTTTCTGAATGATTGTACTGATGTCAATGATGCATTGGGTGCTTTCTACAATGAATTATTCTCCATTCTGAATCTCTGTGTGCCTCGCAAATCAAAACCCAATGTTAGTTATCCACCTTGCTTCTCGTCTGAGATAATATCTCACATTAAATACAAAGACTACTATCATAGAAAATGGATGCAATCAAAAAATACGGTGTTCTATGATGAATTTAAGCGACTTAGGACCTTAGTAATGAAAATTATATTGCATATCAATCACTAATGGAAGATTCTATTAGAACTGACCCTTCGAAGCTTTGGGGTTTTCTCTCTTCAAAGAGACGTACTACTAGGATACCTAATGTACTATGTGATGAACATGGTAATACCTTCACGGCACCTAGTCACATTGTCAATGCCTTTGCGTGCACCTTCTCGGGTGGACTCCCTGCATCTACTGGATTCGCAGCCCCTGATTCACATTACAACTCTCTGCCAAAGTCCTTCTCATACGTAACTGAGGATGAGTTGTTAGAATTACTCGCTGCTTTCCACAATAAGAGCACATCAGGTGATGATCAGTTGCCTAGTTTTCTTATCCGTGATTGCAGATACGTCCTTGTTTCTCCCTTAAGAATGATTATTAATTTATCTATACCTTCGAGCATTTTCCCTGAACAATGGAAAATTACAAGAATTACCCCAGTTCATAAAAAGGGGGATCATACATTATTGAGTAATTATAGGCCTATCTCTATTACTGCTAACTTTACGAAATTGTATTACTCGATCCCTTATTTCGCCAGACCAACATGGATTTATCGGTGGTCGATCTACCTTACCAATTTGGCCACTGTGTCTCAATACATTGGAGAATCTTTGGATAAGCGTGGTCAGGTGGATGTAAGTTACACCGATTTGTCGAAAGCATTCGACTCGATTGATCATGGAATATTATTACATAAGATTGGTTCATTTGGTATAGTACCCACTTCGATTAATCTGCTTAGATCTTATCGTTTTGAAAGAAAATGCTATGTCACCTATAACGGATACTCTTCTAGCAACTTTATTCTTACGTCTGGCATCCATCAGGGCTCCAACTTGAGTCCGTTATTATTTGTCCTATTTATTAATGACTTACTCCTCCAAATTAACTGTCCTGTTCTTGCGTACGCGGATGACATTAAAATATTATCTCAGATTACATCAGCCAGAGATATACAGAATCTTCAAACAAGTTTGGAAATGCTGGCCATGTGGTGCGAGAGATTTAAGCTTAAATTAAATATCAACAAATGCTGTGTGGTTACGTATACACGTTCCTCTACACCTTTCTACTACTGTTACCAGGTAAATGATACCGCCCTTGAACGAAAATTCGAAATCATGGACCTTGGTGTTATTTTCTACTCTTACTTTGCCTTTGGAACACATATTGGGGCAATCTGTTCTGGAGCCTTTAGATCACTTGGCTTTGTAATGAGTGTATCCAAATGTTTTACGAATATTGCATTGCTCAAATCCTTGTACTCGGCCTATGTCTTAAAAATTAAGTAAAATTGAATACGCAGCACCTATCTGGAATCCCATTTATGCATACAACTCGCTGGCACTGATGTGGGGATTTTGAAATGAAATATTGTGTGGGTATATATACGTATGTTTATGTGTATGTATTTATTTACTGTTTTGCATAACTGTTGTAATTTGTTGTAATGTTCTGTACTACAAACAGCTTTAGTAGTCGTACGACTAAGACTGATTGTGTTAACTGTTGATTTTGATTATTGTAAAATCGACTTAGTCATATTTAAAATCAACAACTCGACATAATTTCAAGTTTTTTTTAATCTTATCTTAAATGATTACTGGTTCTTTTATTTACCAAAACAGGTTTCGGTAGGAAACCACATCACTTTACACACTGTATGTTAGGATTTTCCATACATTTTCAACATGATTATAGTCTAGGAAGAAAGTATTTCATTCTAAAACCTCAATTTAGGAAAACGTTCGGTGATCCCTTGGAAACATCGGAATCGAATATTTGGAGTCCTTCTTGATATTTAATTTACAATTTAGCAACACAACTATTTCTTTAATTTTATAGAAGGTAAAAATAAATTTCATAATATATGTTCAAGTATGATTCTATACTTCTTTTTAACCGTCCAATAGCGACGTAACCAGATTATCTATACTACTAACAATCAAAAATGATCCATATTGTTCAGTACTATAATGAGTTACGACGCGAAGTGATTGAAAACATACGACAGCCCACCGCATGATCTATGGCTAGAATAATATACCAGAGCTTCGTTCTTGGCGTAATTATGTCAAATCAGTAAATAGTTATAAATGCAGACGCAAGTGAGAAAAAAGCCAGTCTGTATCAAGAACATTGTACCGCACTTATATAAATAAATAGAACGGAAACATGCCTAAATAGATTACAAATAGTTATTTGACATTATTATGTTTTAAACAAATAGTTTCTTTAAATGAAACTAGTTACACAACACTTGTGGCAAGCGTGAGGGAGTGAACAATTAAATAAACTAGTGAAATTAATATACAATGTGTGTAAAGCAATGCATAGCGATGGCGATGAAACAAGTGAAGCTATTCGCTCTAAAGGTGACATTAAAACTTGACGTGGATGAACGCAATGGAGAAACTCCTGGAAGGAAAACCGTCCTTCAATAGCGACTTTGTGATACGTTATGCTTAGCTGGTAGTAGTGATCCACATGATTATTTGTTAATATCTCTGCTGTACACATATATCTGAAAAAGTCTAAAAACCCTTTTTGATAAAGAAAAAATGACAAGTGTCTTTGTTACCTACTTTCATTGCTAAATATGTTTTCATATCAGCTTCTATTATAAAACGGTTAATACATTGTACTTCAAAAATTTTAGATTTATAAGGCTCGCTGCCTTCAGGCAGTCTTTAAATATGCAAGTATAATAATCTAGAGTCTAGACTATAACACCGCCTATATACAAGTATGTATTTAAAATGTACCTACTAGTTAAAAGTCACTGTAACCAATTTAAAAAAAAAACTAAATTCGAAAGTTTTCGAAAAAACAATGTCTCTTATTTTAAGTCTTTGATCTAATATCCGAAATAGAAAAAGAATACTATAAAATACACATTTTAGGCACGAGTTTTCTCAAAAACGCGTCAATTATAAAACTTGTATTTTAACAATGCTGGTAAGAATTGTTCACTTATAAATTAATTGTACATACAGCTATCTGTAATATTTGCATTCTTAAGAGGCCTCCGTACGGTTGGTTCAATATCATATGTATTTCCATGTAATTCAGCGTCAAATATCTCATTATCCAACGAACCTACACAAAATATATTGTAAAATTTCAAAAATATACATACATCACTGTTAGGTACAATTTGCCCGGAATTTTTCTATTATCTTCAGTTTCGTTTAGTTACAATTAAATATCAGAGTGGAACGGTAATCAGCATAATAAATGTCCCATTTGAGTCACCTTTTACCGCCTTTTAAATAATTAAAAACAAATTTGCTCCCATCAGATCAGAAGTTGTCAATTGAACAACATGGACATTTATATTATTCTGTCTTCTGCCGATCAGTATGTGAAGAAATGAGATATGCATATATGGCAAGTACATTCCCACTTCAGAAACTTTACCAGAACCTGTACAAGTCTGTTAAGGTGCCCACACACTGCGTTTTTGTTCGACAGATTTGTTCGACGAACAAGTCTGTTCGAACAAAAACGTCGCAAAACCGAAGTGTGTGGGTCGAAAACCGTCGTTGATGTTGGCGTACAAATCTGCTGAAAATAATCTGGTTCGACCTGTTTATGTTCGTCGAACAAAACCGTCGAACAAATGTGAAGTGTGTGGGTAAACAGTTTTAAAAGACGATTTTTTGCAGTGGTGTAGTTCTATGTAGTATTATATATTCATATTTATTTAACTCGTGTTATTATAACTATAAAATCTTTACCATTTCAAGTTTAATTAATCTACGTAACTTCAAGATCTGTACACGAACTTACTGTATTCAAATAATGTAATTTAAAACATACAAATATTTTACAAGATTTAAATTACTGCACCTATAACACAATTCTCCGAAGGTAATTATTCCCCACATTAGAGATTTTGCAAACATCTATTAACAACTTTCGGAAAATCCAAACTGTTTGTCACCCTGATCTTATAATCCTTTGTAATGGTATTGCAATTCCTTCCTTCACCCATTTTGCCCGTTTTTTTTTCTCTTTTGATTTTATGGCTAATGCCGCCGCCACTGCACACACGTATATTGTCTTCATATTATTAAACTGCCGAACAAAACTGTAGTCTGTGGGCAACTGACGTTCGTCGTTTTTGTTCGAACAGACTTGTTTGTCGAACAAAACTGTCGAAGAAAAACGCAGTGTGTGGGCGGGCCCCTTTAAACGCAATTCAGTGCACTTTACGGACAAATGCAATTAATGAATAAATACCAAAATAATTTCAAATATCCAACCTATGCATGTATGTAACTGATGCTGTATGCATACACCTTCACTTTGATAGATACGTACTTAACATTCCCATGGCAATATAATACGCACTTATACACATTTTTGCATGTTTCAACACTGTTATAGAGGCCCACACACTGCGGTTTTGTTCGACAGATTTGTTCGACGAACAAGTCTGTTCGAACAAAAACGTCGCAAAACCGAAGTGTGTGGGTCGAAAACCGTCGTTCATGTTGGCGTACAAATCTGCTGAAAATAATCTGGTTCGGCCTGTTTATGTCCGTCGAACATGTTCGTCGAACAAAACCGTCGAAAAAATCTGAAGTGTGTGGGGTAAACAGCTTTAAAAGACGACGATTTTTTGCAGTGGTGTAGTTCTATACAGTTCATAACCAACGTTTTGCCGAACAAAACTGCCGAACAAATCTGTCGAACAAATCTGTCGAACAAATCTGTCGAATAAAAACGCAGTATGTGTGCCCCTTTACACATGGAAAGTACCAAGTTTGTATTTATTATATGTACATATTTCCTTAATAAAAAACAAGTACGAAACATAACAAGTTCCATCATTATCGCGTTGAATTGCATTCAGTGCGCATACGTATGCACATGTTTTAATTACATTTCTACTTTATGTAGTAAACAAGCAGATCCAAGAATAACTAAAACAGAAACAAAACACACATTATAAATGACCTCTGATCGTCCTCATAACAAGAAATTTTATTTAAATAGTATACACCTAGTCAAAATGTATAGTGCAATTGGCTAAGCTTATCAAAAATATACTCATGCAAAGTAGAGCAGTTAATACGAAAGAATGCGCATTTCACAACTTTCTAAGCAGTAAACATGTTAACGATTACAACGAAATTTATATTAATGTCTACTGAAAATTGCAATAACGTAAATTACTGTTAAAATTTCGAAAATTTATGTCAAATAAACAATCAACAAGAGGTTATAAATGTCCAGACATATCTACTCCATGCTGAGGGCATAAAATATGAAGTGTATTTGATGACGAAAAACGTAGAAGGCGTAATTTGAACATTTCAGAATGCAGATAAACAGGCTCGCAAATTTTTGTAAATTATGATCTTCCCAACTACCACTGATAATATAAATGAGAAAAAAATTTCATTTCCAGTGCAATTCAAACACGCTTCTCGTGATTACCGGCCACGTACTTTATCATTAAGTCACCAATGCCATTAAAAGCCAACTCTTTAAATGTTTTGATTTATATCAATCACATACGACGAATGTGATTTGAGCACGGTAGGCACCTTATTTCATGGAATAAAACGTTTTGCCCAGCGTTAGAGAATTATTAAAAATTATAATCTTCGTAATTTTGATTGATTAACTAGAATCCATCAACTGTAAAAATAAATACAATAATCACACGACTATGGAAATTGCATGTGAAAACTTGACATTTCAAATATAAATGTGTGGGTGCAGGTCTCATGAGTTTTAGATTTTTACTTTCTTTTACGTTGTATAAGGAAGTATTGTGATGACGAAAATTTTCGACCTCGAGATTTTTGCAGATGTCCACATTTTTTAAAGTCCCCTGATATCGAAAAAATGGTTTTCAAAAAATGTGTGTCTGTCTGTCTGTGTCTGACTACGTTAGCAGTCAAACGGCTACAGATATCAATTCCAAATATTGTATTTACGAGTATAATCTCCGTCTTGAGATCTGATTAGTTTTTCAGTTAAATCGGTAGACCGAAAGTAGTAGTCGGAGTCGCGGTCGGCTTTGTATTATAACACTAACTAGCGGTATTTAATTTCAATTAAATTGAAATTTAGAATAAATACGCGAAATATTGTACCTATTTTTATTTTCTGAAAAATTCTTGTCCGCGTGCAGATGTGAACCCGAAATATATATTTTTTAAATGTAATATAGAACGAAAATGGAAAATGGAAATGTAAATGAATATAGAACGAAAAAAAAGTTGTATTTCGTATTATTAACCTCGCCTTGATGAAGTTTTCACTTCTGTCGTGTGGTCTTAAGCACACCCAAACATTTTTTTTTATGTTTTCTTTAATACAGTTAGAATAAATGTTACTATATTAAAAAGAATAAAAGGATTGAAAAAATAATGCACTCACGATATTTCTTTAATTATTATTGGACTAAGAATCTGATTTTCGAGAACATACGATGTGTACATACAGGTTCGGTCTGTTTTTACCTTTCATGCGAGCTAAAGTCCATGTATTGAAACGAACGTTGTTGCCAGTACTTATACACACGTGGGCAGTGGGCACGTACTGTTCAACGCTAGACGACGGGCCGATACGATCATTACGATCATAAGATTCCAATATAATGCATGTGTGCATGTTGCAGGGGTTGTTATCTTCATTTTTGGGTAATATTCCCATATGTAATATTCTTAAAAAAGTATCTTAAGTTAATATTAAAAGAATTCCTTCAGATTTATTATTTTTATGATTGAATTTAATATGGTTTCGCTGAAGGTCTACTTGTCGGCTCGCGTATGTACATATATCTGTTAGACAGGTACGGTTTGGTAACTTCTTTCGTGTTTTGTACAGAAAGCCGCATGTAAGATAATCGTAGGCCAAACCTGTATACTCTATACAAAATATTTATGCATGCCTATGCATTGCGGCGGCCATATTGAGTTACCACTTTGGACAAATATTATTTTTAAGGAGACTCTCTCCTGTTCTATTCTTTCCTCGTAGGAGCCACTTTATAGAGGCCAAACGTTGTTATAAGCCAGTCATTATCGGACGGACATACAAAAAATACATATACTTACTGAATTATTTATAACTTACTTTATAATATAGCATTCTATAAATGAGGAGCTTTGGAGCAAAACCAGATAAATCCACTTTTAAGTGAAATTGAGTTAGCCCCGGGAAAATATTCTATAGCGTCGTTTCTATGGTATGGGCCTACTTTGATCAAGCTCAAACGAATAAATCCTCATATAAATTGGTACTGAAATCACCGTTTTGAGCAAAACCAGATAAATCCACTTTTTGTTCAAAACCATATAAATCCTTACTGCAGATTTCTTATTACCGACTTTGCTAACTTAGCAAGTTGGGATGTAGATGTCGCAGGCGGTACTGTTATTGTGTGTTTTCTCATGTGGCAGGTATATAAACATGTGTTTATTGTGTTCTGCTCTGTTTAATCAGTTGATTATATCGCTTAAAGAATGAACGACGAAGTAGGTGAAAGTACAGTCACTGTTAGTGAAGGGAGTCAGGGCAGCAGAATAAGAGAAAAGACAATCAAGAGGAGGCAAGTACTCAAATGTAGAAGGTAAATTTTATTCTTGACTATTAGTATTAATTTATTCCTTGTTTTCATAATATTATATTATTATAGGTATAACGACCCAGACCCAGATTTAAAGCATTTTGTACGATTATGCAAACATGATGGTAGCTACCAGTGTCAGAGAGTGAAGAAATCAGACATTAAAAATATCAGATCAAAACTTTACGAAGTGCCAGAGAAAATCATCCAAGATACCAAATTGTGCCATATGATTAGCGCAGTGGATACTAAGAGAAAAAGGTCTCTTAAGGCAAGTCCTCGTAAAAGGCAGGTAGCAGCTTCTTATTTCTTAAAGATTAAAACATCAAAAGGTTTAAAAGCAGTAAAAGTATGTAGAGCGTTTTTTATGGCTGCTGTGGGGATTCGCAACCATAGGCTACAATCCATTTGCAAAATAGTGTACTCTGGAGAATGCCCTAAGGAAGCAAGGGGAGGTGACCATATCTCAAGCAAAAATGTAGATAAAAGAGAAAAGGTATGTGAGTTTATTAAGAAATTACGAGGCACCGAGAGCCACTATGGTAGAGCAAAGTCAAAGAGAATCTATCTCCCAGCAAATTTAAATATTCAAAAATTGAAATGTATCTATATTTTGACTAAATTCAATATTGGCTTTAGCTCGCCTGCTTCTGATGTCTGTTCTCAATGTACTAGACTGGGTCACCAAATACGCTCAGAGCAAAATAAAGAAAAAAAGAATCAGCTGATGTTGGAGCGCAGAGTTCACAAACGAAGAGCTAAGGCGTTTTATGATCTTTGCAAAGAACAGCCAGAAAATGGGTTGGTCTTATGTTTCGATCTTCAGCAGGTACAACCGTTGCCCCGGACTCCCATATCTGATGCGTTTTACTCACATCAAATAAGTCTATATTGTTTCTGCTGTGTGGGTATGGATTCAAAAAATCCCAACTTTTATATTTGGACAGAAGACCAGGCAGGACGAGGCTCTATAGAAATTGGGTCCGCCGTTTATCATCATCTAAATTCTCTCCAACTGGACGGCATAGAAACCATAAGATTGTTTTGTGATGGGTGTGGGGGGGGGGCAGAACAAAAACTCCCACATCATTCACATGTTAATGTATTGGCTGTTAAACTACTCTCCTCGAGCTGTGAAAGAAATTACCATAACATACCCTGTAAGAGGGCACAGTTTTATGCCTGCGGACCGTGTATTTGGCAGGATGGAAAAAATCTTTAGAAAAAACCCTACCGCTCTTTCCAAAGAAGAATACATAAAGTATTATTCAGAAGCTGGTATAGTCAGAGTATTGGGCGATGATTGGAAAGTGCATGACATAAAGACTTTGCAAAATTACTTCAATAAAATAATCGGAATATCCGATTTAAAAAGGATTCGACTAACAAAAACAGTAAACCAAAGAAATGATGAAAATAAAGTTTCAATATCGTGCTTTTCAACATTACCGATTTGAAGCCGAGTGCGAAGTACCCGACACAGTGTTCAAACGAGGGAAAAATGTAAAAGAGTTACAACTTCCTGAAGTCGACCTTAAAAATGCTATTCCACAAAAGAAGAAACGAAGTATCAAACAACTGATGAACAAACAATTTGGAAATACATGGGAAACAGATGAAAAGTTAGTATGGTACAGAAATCTGCTAAATGAAGATATTAATGTTTTCGAAGAAACTCACGAAGATCAAGATCAAGAATGCAACTGCTTGGACGAAGAGGTTTCATTACACATTTAGCACATACGTTATAATAATTATTAACCTTATAGTCTTTGGAATATATTTTAGTTTTTGCTTTAAAGTTGATTTATTTTAGATTTTAGCCAAATTACACAAAATAGCATATAAATCCACTTGTTCCGACCAAAACCAAATAAATCCATTTTAATTTCTTGGATTCTCGAAAGTTGATGTTTATTTCTGTATCATTTTATCTGTATGATTTTTTCACTCTAATAGTTAAACTATGACACAATTTCATCGTGTTAAATGTCAATGCCTTTGGCGCCACAGCTAAAAGTCGTTTTCCCGAAAATAAGTTGAGATGGATTTACCTGGTTCTGCTCCAAAGCTCCTCAAATGATATAATATAAATCACGTACCGTACGTCCCGATTTAAACATTGGAAACAACAAGTAGTAGTATGGATACTTTTCATTCATTCATGAACTAAAAAGCATAATTAAAATCCATTTGTTGGACAAACAGTATACAGCATGTGTCAATTTTCATTAGCCATGCACACGAACTGCACTACGAAATCCTTAATGACTTAAACAGGTACATGAACTGCACTACAAAAATTTCAGGTACCTACAACGCTTTACTCGAACTGCACCACGCATTTAAATTAGGGAAAACATAATTAAAGTATTCTCGGAAAATCTGTTTTAAATGATCATAAATGGTTTAGTTTGAAATGTTTGGAAATGTACCTACTTAATATTTAAGACCGTTCGCGAATTCGCAGATTACCTTGTTGAACACTATATTCAGGAAGTTTAGCCCAAAAGTTTGGGCTAAAAATTCTACTTCTTTGTCAAGAACAACAAACTGTTGCGAGTCGTTCCATTCAAAAATTAAAAATTATTGTAGTTCTCCACATCCTAACTTACATGTTTTTTTGAACCCTCTAAACGACATTCAAAAAAATACCTATATAAAATTAAATTCTATACGTATTAATCAAAAAAGAAGTATAACAAAAATGTATTCAAGTGAAAATTAACGAATATAATGATGGTAAAATAAGTCGCAAGCACTTTATTCAGATTGTTTCCTATAAATTATCTTCCTTATATACAGCATGTGTCAATTTTCATTAGCCATAAGCGATTAATCCATACAGTACGTAGCAACATAGTACCCCTTCTTTCCTTTCCAGTGCCAGCACGACCGATGCATGTTCGTAAATACAAGTTAGCGTGGTTAGCAGTAACTATTCGACCACCGGCTTGGGTGTTTGTAATGCGTTCAGAAATAATATTTACGAGATGCAAGGATTTGTTTTTCTTTTTCCTTTCAGTAAATGCAGAGAATTATTAAGCTGCGTTCACGCTGCATGACACAAACAAAAGCGTAATTCTAATAAAATTAAGAATAAGGTAAATAAAAAAGGATTCTGAAAATAATAATAAACTACTAGATCAGGAGATCGCGGCGGCCATTTGATGTTTCCCGTTCCAGTAATAGGACGGCTTTTATTGCAGACTAAATCGCAATGTGTTCGCAGCTAAACATTGAATGTAAAATCTGGTCGGGAGAAGTGGGAAGATCGGAGAAAATCGTTGTGATGTCGATTGTTGCCGGGATTGGTGACGGACAGTAGGGGTGCCACGTTGCCATGTATTACTTGTATACGTATAAATCGCACGTAAACATTGAATCCCTATACCTAATGAAAATTGACACATACGGTATGTAAACCCTTTATACGTTCGCGTTGCACTTTTATTGAAACGCACTTTATACATACATATGCACACACATATATTACTATATGACTAAGACATGTATAAACATGTTGTATACATAGGCTTGCCAGACGTCCCGGTTTGACCGGGAGAGTCCCGGTTTTCAGACAAAATCCCGGTGTCCCGGCCGGTTTACTTCACGTCCCGGTAAAAATTAAAATTCGATTTTATAGATGACCAAAAAAGTATAAAAATAATTAACTGTGAAGGTTATTAGAATCTTACAGAATTTTGAATATCTGAAAGCGTTTTTCTAGTCCAAGAAATGTGCCCATCAACAATAACAAACTTGTTTACTGATTTAACGGGCGAGCTCTACTTGTGGTTTGTCCAGGGATAGCTTGCGCTGTTTAACAAGGCCAGCCTGGTAATGGAAAAAAATATCACTACAGCTTTTGAGGTTGGTGAAGCTCATAAAGATCTCAAAGGAAACCTGACAGAAAGATAGGCTTCAAACTTTATCGCTATGGGCGCAAAGAAGTTCTATAGGAATCTAGATGAGCAAGTCCGTACCAATGTGAAAGCAGAATTTGATGGCATTTATGAAAGATGCATTGCATGCTTGGACTTCTGGGAGGATGGTTTTGGAAACTCTGAACAGTTTTCATGGGTCAATCTGACCAAAACAAATGCTATTGATTGGGAAAATAGCCGAAATTTCTGCTGAAATTATTAATAGCAGTCTTCTTGATGTACCCAATATAAAAGTAAACAATGATCAGCTGTTTGACGAAGTTGTGCTTGCTAAGGAGTATTTGCCGTGAAATTGGGAACAGTGGAAGCAAGAAGAGATTACCAGAGATGTGATTATTTCAAGTGACGAAAAATGGCTCAGACTGTTTGGTTACATCTAGGAGAATCATATAGCAGCCCCCAATCTGATCAAGATGGTTGGGTATGCCTACTGCTTACCTGGGACATCGGCACCATGCAGTTGAGAGTATTGTCTTTGATGAACAACGCATGGACTGATGATAGGGGTTTGATGAAGGAATCTACGGTTAAAGGCTTGATGACATGTAAAATTAATATCGGATTAGCTTGTGAATATTTTTACAAGATTAAAACCAAAACATTAAGTAAATAAGTAAATAAATATTAACATGTAAGAAATAAAATATTTAGATTTATATGCTTGTCATTTATTATATGCCTCATAGCATTAAGAATAAACTACCTTCTAAAACACTCTAAAAAACCGCCAAGGGTGTGTACCCTTGAATACCCACGACGCTGGGGGGCATTCCGGTGTCCCGGTTGAACATTTCAGAAATCTGGCAAGCCTATGTATACACCATAATTTGTAAGTATATTCAATGTGACTTATAATGTTATATATTTAAACTAAGACTTTATTATATAATTATCCAATAAATAATAACACAATATTTAAACAGTTTTTCTTTCAATAACATTAACATAATAAGTAAGCTACATGCATCAAAAAAAATTAAATGTATTGAAGCTATGTTTAATATGCTGAGAACAAAATTGCAAATTAACCAATGAAATGCAAAAGGACTAGGACTCCTAAAACATTTTTTAAAAACGTTAATCCCATTCAAGATGATTTATGCCGCATTTACACGTGCATGGATTCAGTTGGGCCAATTGTAAAGTCAGTTCAACTTTCGCGCCAGTAAACGTTTACATGTTGCATGTAGAAAAATAGTAATTTTTCTCGCCAGTTTCAGTTTCTTTCAACTTAGTGGTCTAATAAGTATGTCTCATGAACTTATTAGTAGATCCTCTAAAATAGCCACAAAAGTTGTGGTTGAGGAAATGATTGACAATTTGCGAATAAAAAGAAGAGATAGAAGAAAAGGCCGCGTGTGGGTTAGGAAATGGATTGCAATTCAAGCTCTTGTTGGGAAAATATATATCTACATGGTTAGAGTGACTCAGTTAAAAGAATTCTGCGGTAATGCAGATGTGGAATGCAAAAAAACTTGTACAGCATGGAAGTACAAGATTTCTCTGTTGCCGGCAGTCCAAGAAATTTTAAACATTAGGATTATCATATTTCCTATTGCAATATAATAGTCCTACGAAATACACAGTTCTGATGGTGAAAGAAAATTATACTGATAATCTTTTTGATGAGTTTTCATATTTAACTTATTTGCCTCAAAGATGAAGAGTGGAGCTCAAGGGCGACCCAAATTTATTACGCCGACAAATGGGTCCAATTATTCAAACATGTTCATGAGAAACACATCGATCTAATCTGGTTAAAATGATTCAATATATTTTGTTGGCAGGAACGTCCGCACCTTTGGAGCGTGTTTTTCGATGATGAAACACATTTACTTGGTCTGGAGTCTACCGTACGAGCATTACTCTGCTGTAAATTAAACTTTGGCGTAACATACGACTTGTATGAAAAAATAAGAAAAAACGGACAAGGTTTTTAAAAAAGCGAGAAGTACGACTGGTACAATACTAAAATATTTTAAACTTCTGCTTTAATTTTGGATATATACAGGGTGTGGCAACGACCTGTAATCGGTTCCTTACGGTGTACATATTAACTTGATTGAAAAATGTTTTTAGTAAAAGTTATTTGGGAAAGCACAGACTATGACCTAAAATTAGTTTGATGTATACAGGGTGTTTAGTTTCCTCCCTACCTTATATAAATTTCTTATTTTAAATGGAACATACTATATATTGTTACATTTTTGGATTCCTGGGCGCAATATAAGCCAAATTTGTACAACACATCATATGGATTAAATTAATGGTTTTCGAGATATTTCGTATTAAAGGGAAAAAACGCATTTTTAATAATTTCTTAAAAATTTTATATCTCCTGCATTTGTAATTATTTTGTAATATTTTTCTTATACCATTATAACAACAGTTCAAGATGCTCAGCCAATACGAAAAAATGTTCACATTGGGTGTTTGGAAATTGAACATGAATTTGAAAATTTTAAAATAGTTGTAATCGTTTTTTTTCAAATGCAACACCCTGTATATTTCTACGCCGTTCGATGCAGGCTAAAGACCGCTTTCGTGCATATACCCAAAGCCAATAGTTTTGGAGTTATACTGTATACTATAGGGATTCTGAAACATAAGCCACGACTAATAAACGACAGGAATCGCATTAGCCTTATTGAGCTAGAAGCAGAATGTGTTATTGCCTTAATTAATGTGTTGCATAATAATATTTCAGTTAAAAGAAACAAATAGTTTTATTCTGTAAACAATTTTTAATGGAAATGAATAAATAAACATTAAAACAAAAACAAAAAAGCATTACAAAATTACATGAACTGTTCAAAATGACCGCCTTCGTTATTTATGCAGAGACGTAGTCTTCGATGAACCGAGTCTCAGACTCGCAAAAGTGTTTCACGTGTTATTTCCTGAAAAGCTAAAGTAATTCTGTTTCTCATGTCATCCCGAGTAGTTAAAATCTCCTTGTAGACAATTTCTTTAATGTGACCCCATAGAAAAAAATCTAAAGGTGTCAGATCAGGAGATCTAGCTGGCCATGTTACTGGTCCCCTTCTTCCAATCCACCTTTCTCTGTACATTTCGTCGAGCATTTGGTTTGCTGCCGCATTGTTGTGACTTGGGGCTCCATCGTGCTGATACCACATATTGGCTCTTACGTCCAGTGGTACATCTTCTAGTAATCCTGCTAGTGCATTGACAAGAAAGTTTCTGTATATTGCGCCATTTAAGTGGCCATCAAAGAAATGTGGTCCAACGACGGTAGTACCAATAATACCTCCCCAAGCATTGAGCAACCACCTATGTTGACGATGGGTTTCGTTCACAGGTGTGGATTTGCGTCCGCATAATAATGACAATTATGCCTGTTCACATACCCATTGTTGTGAAATATGGCTTCGTCTGTCCAAAGAATATTATTTAAAAACCCTGGGTTTTGGTCTATATTATCTAACATCCTTTGACAAAACTGCATACGATTGTAGTGATCCATTGATAGCAACTCCTGGTGCAGTTGTACTTTATACGGATGAAATTTGTATTTCCGTAATATTCTTGATACTGATCTTTCACTAAAATCAAGATTTTTACGAATATTTCGTATACTAACATGTGGATTTTCTACAACTGCTTGTAACACTCGTTCTTCATTTCCTTCGTTCATAGCTGTTTTTGGACGAAAACTGAAATTATATTTTATATGTCCATCAGCGATAAATCTCTCTTTTAGTCGCTCAAATGCTGATATTTGAGGACATCTGCGATTAGGGTATTTCACTTTGTATGTACAAGCGACTTGCCAATAAACAATTTCGTTGGGCTTCTCCAATAATAAATGTCATATCGACCAACTCTTCTTTAGAAAAATTCATTTTAAAAACTACTAAACTTAAAAACAAACAGTAGATAACACGAGATGAATAACCAAAAATAAATAAGTAATGGATAACTATAATAATATGAGAAAAGTAAGTTGATCTTTAAATAATAAACGGAGAAAAATGATTAGTTATATACGATTTGACAGTAAGACTCAATCTAACATTTACGTAGATTCTCATTTTTTTTTGTGACTTGTCACAGCCTACATTTATTTTCGAATTCCCAATGCTCCACACTAAACATAATATAACTCAAAAACCATTAACGTTGGGTATATGAAGTGTTATATGGAAACGAAAGCGGTCTTTAGCCTGCATCGAACGGCGTAGAAATATACAGGGTGTTACATTTGAAAAAAAATGATTACAACTATTTTAAAATTTTCAAATTCATGTTCAATTTCCAAACACCCAATGTTATAAAATGAACATTTTTTCGTATTGGCTGAGCATCTTGAACTGTTGTTATAATAATATAAAAAAATTATTACAAAATAATTACAAATGCAGGAGATATAAAATTTTTAAGAAATTATTAAAAATGCGTTTTTTCCCCTTTAATACGAAATATCTCCAAAACCATTAATTTCATCCATATGATGTGTTGTACAAATTTGGCTTATATTGCGCCCAGGAATCCAAAAATGTAACAATATATAGTATGTTCCATTTAAAATAAGAAATTTATATAAGGTAGGGAGGAAACTAAACACCCTGTATACATCAAAGTAATTTTAGGTCATAGCCTGTGCTTTCCCAAATAACTTTAACTAAAAACATTTTTCAATCAAGTTAATATGTACACCGTAAGGGACCGATTACAAGTCGTTGCCACACCCTGTATATATAATATACAGCGTGTCCCAGAGGATTGATGTTACAAGAGGTGTGCGGAACTAAAAATCTTTGAATCTCAATTTGATCTTTTGTAAGTAAGCTCTGCTTGGTTTGAAACTTATTTTTAGTATAGTTTCGAGTTTGTGAAATCACGTAGGCCTTGACAGTAGAGCAAGATCTATTTCCGTTTCAGGTAAAGTATGTTTCTGTTCACAGTATGCTAAAATATTATTGAGAAAAGTTGTTCAGAATGACAAACTATGGCACTATATAAAATTTCAAGAAGATCTACCTACTTTGATTAAATCGTTATTTTTTAATAATTTAAAATAAAATTATATTTATTCAAAAATTAAGTGTTCAAAATGTAATAATACTATTGCTCTACAAGAAAATATACTATTATTACATTTTGTACGCTTAATTTGTAAATAAATATAATTTTATTTTGTTGAATTTAAATAATAACGATTTAATCAAAGTAGGTAGATCTTCCTGAAATTTTGTAAAGGGCCATAGTTTGTCATTTTGAACAACTTTTCTTAGTAATATTTTAGCATACTGTGAACAAGAAATGTACTTTACTGAAACAGAAATAGATCTTGCTCAACTGTCAAGGCCTACGTGATTTCACAAACTCGAAACTTCCTAAAAATATGTTTCGAACCAAGCAGGGCTTACATACAAAAGATCAAATTCAGATTCAAAGATTTTTAATTCCGCTCACCTCTTGTAACATCAATCCTGGGACACGCTGTATATAAAAATGTAAGTCACAATATGTTATGTAGCATATTAAGTTTATGTTACAATTATTAAGTGTCTTTAATAAACAATATTTGGTAGTTTTTTCCCTAGCTTCTGCTCCCGTCGTGGTTTAAAGCTTGAAATTATAGTAACCCTACGTATACCCTCTGTGCAATATAGTTAAAGAGCCAACTGCATTATACGTATGTATATGAGTGGCAGTTTGTTGCTTTATTATATGCAATAGGTGCATATACAAATATTGAAGTTTAGATGGTTTATTTTTCCATTTCTTCAAGATGATATGGCGCCCCAAAAACATATGCCAATTCACTACTTAAAAACAGTAAATGATAAGAATACACTATTTTACAACTAAGCAAATAATATAATAATTCTTATTTACTTACTATTGTGTCTATCATGCCTGGTCAACACACCGAAATCCATGACTCGTCGTGCAAAGCCTCCGTCAAACAAACAGTTAGACAGGTCAAAAACACGCGCGGGCAAAGAAAAACAACATCCTCACAAGTACGCACATATCAACAACATAATATTTTCATTTGGCAATTACAATACCTGCACATAAAAACATCCACATTTTACCTATAGAAAATCTTCTCTAACTACTATTTTTATTAGTTTATAGGTACGCCATTACAATATAGTAAAGAAAACTAAAATTATGAGAGTATACAAACAAATTCCCAAAAGCGTACGCACCACACGGCTATATCAAAGAAGGCCCACCCCACTTAATTCTGGCGACTTAAAATAACCACGAAATTGTGCACAACACTAAATATAAGACTATATTAAGTGTAAGCTTTCTCATCTAATAATCTAAGTCAATATACATTCACAGATACACTAAATATACATTAGAAAATGGCGCGGGAAATAATTCTTTTCCAGGAAAATATACGCAAGTGTAACACAACACATTCTACTACTTCTGTCTCGAACTGACTGGCTGTTTGTGTGTATTTTACTCTACTACTATGAATATAGGCGGTCATGGTAGGGAAGGGAGAAGGTTCGAGTTGTAAACAATCGTTGGTAACGTGCGGTCATGATACTGAAAGTTCATTGGCTGAGAGAAAATGACGTACTACGTCATTGCTCGTACATACGTAGTAAAATTGACGTCCTGTGACGTGACGGTAACCACGTGGGGCGTTCGATTTTGTGCTGTATTTATGTTCGTAGTTCAAGCAAGTGCGTTGCAAATATGTATGCATTCTAATTTCTTGGGACAGGTAACGAAACATTATTTTGTAATGAAAAAAATAATAGGGCATATAAGAACCTTTATGTATACAGGGCGTAACATTAGTGCGACGTACTTCCATATCTCCGCTGTTATGCAAAATACAAAAAATATTTTGAGACAAAAATATTACATTTAATTTTATAGACCGTGCCACCTAAAATTATTTTACAAGCACCAACAACTTTAAAATTTTAAAAATATACACTATATTATTGCATTTTCGAATTCCTTTGCTAATTTGTTTGTATAAGATAATATTCCTTTATGTCTATTGTCTCCCTATACGTAAATCTTTTTACAAATGAAATGCAAAATGTATATACCAGTTAGTTTGAATCAGGCATATACAGGGTGAGTCATCACCCCGGGTAAGACCTAATGTGACTTTATGAGAAAAGATATTTAGAAGCGGCCCTTTCTTCTTAAGATAACCACTCATTAGGAGCACCTTCTAAATTTATTTTATATAATACAGAGTGTTCCATAAGGTGGTGGTTGACCATAGTATTCCACGTATAATTCTTAATCAAAAAGTAATAAGATAGTATAGGCCTAAAATCTAAGTTTTTGATTTATTACCATTATTCTTAAAAATGCAATGTTTCGAAAAAATTATATATCTCGAAAACGACGCATCAGATGGCCACAAGTTTTAGTAGTGTTGTTCATAATAAAGGGACTTACTGCAAGCATGTGCCATTTTTTTCAACTACTAGTTGTTTGCGCAGAAAACTGAACTAAAGTTACATGATAAATTTTTGTCTAAAAGTTTTTTTTTTTAATGGAAGAACCTTTATTCATTTTTGAACTACTTGCTAAATTTTACACCAAAAACATACAAGATGTTATTCCTTTAAAAGTGGCCATTGCTGAGCTATTGTCATTTTTTTATAAAGTTTTGCCAATTTTATATCTTATTTGAATACGATATTTTGGTACTGGAGAAATGTCAAAGAAATTATATATTAGCGCAAAGAGTTTACCAGCAGCGTTACCCTGGTTGAAGATTCCCAGGACAGATGCCTTTTGATGAGTAATGGACACCTCATTACTACTGTTGGTATATTGCTTATTCAAAACCACCGAAACCTAAATATGTGATAAATGATTAAAATGAATTACGAATTCTTATAGCAACAACAGAAAATCCTAACGTCAGTACCTATGCAGGGATTTTAAAATAAATGTCATCTGTAGTGAATACATTTAAATATTTTTGTACTCACCGCCTGGAAAGTGACATTTGACGCATGTGTCGCTCGACCAGGAAAGAGTATTTCCCGGTCGAGACGACTGTAAAAATTGAAAAAAAACACTGGCTCTTTGGGACATTTAAAAAGAAATCTAACTTGATCGTAATAAAATTTAGTCTATAAAATACTGCTTCCCTCGGCTATTCTTCACTAAAAGTTGGGGAAATAGGAGTAATAATTAAAAATTCTTCCAATAAATTTGTGGCGCCATATATTTGACGACCTCCTAAGCGACATTCAAGCGCCATCTAATCGACATTCATACTGGCAGTTCATAAGAAATTGTAATTAAACAAAAAAAAACGCAATAAATGTACTATAAATTTATAATTGTAAGAATAAATACTTCATGTTTGACATGTGTAAGAATATAATAACTTAATTTTAGGGAAAGGTGAGTAATAATTACGTACATGAAATGCTTAAATTAATTAGGTACCGTCATCCGGGGTTATATCGGATCGCTGGGGTTATATCGGACAAGGGAACAGAAATTCATATTTGGCTCTCTGCAGCTGTTGAGTGACATTTGTAGGTGAAAACAAAAAAATCTCTAGTTTGACAAATCATATGCCATTCCAAAACAAGAATTGCCGGTGGATAAAGGTTAAGGTAAGCTAATTAAAAAAATATTACTATAAGTCAGATTTTCACTAAAATTGCAACGCCCAAAGAGTCTCTTCTGTACCGCGAGTTGTGTGCACGGTGCCTAGATGGTGCAATAACATTAATATTAACTCGAAACTTAATAAAAAAAAAAGCTCATAACCTCATAATTTGAAAAAGTCAAATATTATACCCAAAAAACTCAAAAAACTAAAAAGTCTGCTTTGTAGGGCTAATATCGGACAATGCCTAGAACACATAAACACAAGCTGGGGACTCCCCACCCCCGAAATTATCTTCAAGAAAGTATGGAAGACGCATTGAAGGCAGTAGTCGCTGACAGGTTCGGAGTACGAAAGAGCACGTTGTATGATAAATATAGGGGGCGGCATACCGATAGACTTGGACAGCCAACTGTTCTATCCGTACTAACTGAAGAACGCTGGCTAGTTGACGCCATGATTACGACAGGATCCTTCGGATAGCCTTATGGCCGGCAATCGATTAAAGAATTTGTGCAACACAATTTAAACAAAAAAGGAGTAAACATTCCTTTCTTCAAAGACAATCAACCATGCGGTAACTGGATTCAACATTTTATGAGTAGAAACCAAGAGTTATCAGTTAGAAATTGTGAAAACTTGAAACGAGTTAAAGCTGATTTGAACATTGGCGTGATAAACGAATATTTCGAACACTTGAGTGAAACTATCCAGTGCGTGCCGCCGGAAAATATCGTAAATTTTGACGAAACCAACCTGACAGACGATCCTGGTAAGAAAAAAGTTTTCAGTCGTCGAGGTAAGAAACACGCTCATAGAATTATGGATTCGTCAAAATCCTCCACATCAGTCATGTTTGCTGCTGCCGGAGATGGAACGGTATTAGCACTCTACGTTGTGTATAAAAGCAAAAATGTTTATCCTGAGTGGATGCAGGGAGGCCCTGTGAATTCGCAGTACAACCGAACAAAGAGTGGTTGGTTTGACTCTTGGTGTTTTGAAGATTGGTTTGCAAAAACGGCTATTCCTTTTTTGAAAAGAAAACAGGGAAAGAAAATATTGATCGGTGACAAACTAGCAAGTCACCTCTCTTACAGCGTCATAAAAACCTGTATGGAAAACAATATTCACATTGTGTTTTTGCCCAAGAACTCTACTCACCTGTGTCAGCCACTGGATGTAGCAGTCTTTGGGCCACTGAAACGAGTGTGGAGGGATGTGTTAACTGAATGGAAACGAAGCAATAGAGGAGTGCTACCAAAAACTATGTTTCCTTCTTTGCTTAGAAAACTGCTCGAGAAGTCCCAAAATCACATTTCGATAGATATAAAGTCAGGGTTTCGTGCCTCTGGAATTTATCCCTTGTGACCCCGAGCCAGTTCTACGCAAAATTCGGGAGCACGAAAAAAAGCCAGGTAACCAAAATGACATGCTGGACGCATTTAGCGAAGTTATGAGCGGTGTTGTTGCTGTTCCTGAAGGAGCGATTGCAAAACCCAAGAGAAAGTGAAAAAGTAATGTTCCTGCCGGACAATCAGTTTCTGTCAACGACTTGTTAGAGAATATTGCTCCGAACACTTCTACCTCAAGACCGAGCCCTGCCAAATATGATATTAGCTCTGACGAGTTTGAAAGTGATAAGACTGAAAGTGATGAAGAAACATCGAAACCAAAAAAGTCTGATGCCAAAGTGCCTGCAACCTGTGATAATATAGAAGAAGGCTGTTTTATCTTGGTGGATTTCATCTACAATAGAGAAACCATGAAAGAAACATCCAAACCATTTGTTGCGCAAGTTAAAAAATTAACGAAAAAATGTATTGTTGTCAGTTGCTTCCGACCATATAAAGGGAAGAAGGATGCATCGTGTTTCCCAACGTCGAAGACGAAACTAATGTGGACGCGAAGCAAATAAAATTTGTTTTATCGCAACCAGTTGTATCGAGAGAAGTTCACATTATTCCTGGTTTAGATAAATAAATTACAATATTTTTTTTAAGTTGTTTTTTAAGAATCCTTTAAATTTTTGTTACCTGACATTTTTTTGAAATATTATTTGTCATATGTTTTAAAATAAAGCTCGTTTTTATGTGATTTTGAGTTGTTTACATTGCGACTCTATTATAGGGTTGAAGTGGAAAAAATTATTATTTTTTTATCGATAGTCCGATAAAGGCATGTATAAGGTTGCTTAAAACATGCAGATCACACGATTTACATTAAAAAATCTCGTCGTCTTATATTACCCCGAACCCCGGGTTATTTCGGACACCGAAAGAAGGTAAAAAGTAAAAATTTTCTATTTGTTCTTACTAAATAATGTACCTTGATCTATCTTTTATGAATTGCAACAATTTGTGAGGACTAATTTGAAATTATAACAAAAGTGCGAGCAAAAATGTGTAAAATACGTCCAATATATCCCCGGATGACGGTAATCTATTTTAGGTTAGGTACGATACTAATGACATTAATCAATAATATTTTGTTAACTTATTGTTCCTACAAAAAATATTTTTTCTACGAGCGGACGGAAAATTGAATTTTCCACACACATTTTAGTGTGGAAAATTAATTTTCCCGCAACGTGCGGAAATAAATTTCCGCACCGTGTGGAAATAATTTTCCACCTCAATATGTCAAATTAATAATAAGCCGGTATATTATAGTGGTTGCGAAATGCTTTAGTTACCATGTGTAACTAACCAGTTATTTACTTTCATTGCTTTCATTTTTGTTTGTTTATTGTCAGAAAATTGTCAGTGCATTTCTAAAATATTTTGCTCGTGAATAAGTGAATCCTCATTAAAATGAATATTTGCCGTTCAAGAAGCAACTAACACCTGCTATAAATTTAAGTAATGCAAATAATTGTACTTTTACAATAAATTATAATATAAATAATTAGGTATTAGATTTTGACAGGTAACTATTATTGTTAATAATATTTTACCTTATGTTTACTTTATCAATAATCCAATAAAATATGTTTCTAAATAAAATATAAGCACGTATACACAATTAAAAATATCTCAACTTTTGATTAGTTCTGTTGACTTTTTTCACGCTCGTAGAAAAACTATTGTACCTAACACTTGCGGAAAATGTTTTTTCCGCACTCTGCTGCTTTACCGAACTCCACTACGCGTCGTTCGATGAACGGCAGACACGTGCGGAAAAATTCATTTTCCGCACTTGTTAGGTAAATAGCTATTTTGTACTCATATCACATAAAATACAGTTTTACGCATTCATATGGGTGCGGGAAATTCTATTTCCCGCACGAGTGCGGGAAGTAAAAATTAAATGTCAATTCAAATAATAAGTACTGCCAACTCAAAATTTTTGAATTAATATGAACAAATTTATAGTGTGTCATAAATGATAACGTATTTAACAGTAGGTATTATTTAAGTATTTGTACAAAAAATATTGTACAAACTTCGTGCGTGAAACATTTCGCGAATTCGTGTCCATAAAGCGCTAGCTTTTCGGCTCGCGCTTTAAAAATGGCCACTCATTCGCGAAATATGTTTTCCCGCACTTGGTTCGTAAATAACTATTACAAACCACTTGCACGAAGACATCTTCTACGCATTCGCGCAATTTAAAGCACTGGCTTTCTGCGGTCGCTCGTGCTTTCAAAGTGCGCTTATGCGGGAAAATAGTCTTCCCGCACTTGGTTCATAAATAACTATTACGTACCCATCATTTTAAAGCTAGATGAGTAATAACTAAAGTTATTACTCAATAGCAGGATACTCAGCTAGCATTATAAATCATTTTACGGGTGTAACTACTTTTCATATTAGAAGAAATTTTCATTATTATTCAAATGAGAACCCTTACTTCAATAGTAAATAGATCATTTGCACAGGTGGAGCATAAATGTATGGAGAAACATTTTAGTTGATCAGATGATAGGACTGCACGAAATATTTTAATTTTCAGGCATATGGTTAGCTCGTGGAGGCCCTATTCGTAGCCTACTAGGTGGGAATTTCAACACTTTTTTTTGTCATTACTCCAAAATATACAAAAATCATATCTCTAAGCTCATTTTTAGAAAAATTTCAGAATAAAATCATGCTTGTCAATAGAGAAGCAACTTATTAAATGTCATCCATTCAATTGTCAATTTCGCGACAAATATCATGGCTTACTATACCGTACTAAAATAAGAAACATAAATTTGGCTAAATTATATCAAAAACACACAATAGCTCAGTAATAATCACTTTTAACATAATAACGTCGTATATTTTTGGTGCAAAATTTTGTAAACAATTAAAAAATGAGCCGATATACTGCTTAAGCGTATATGTACAACTACACTAAAGAGAAATAACATCGCACATGTATATCGTATTTCCCCAGCTGTATTTTATAAACAAATAGGGTACCATGTATAAAGATTAATACGCTCATATATAATAGAGATCTTGCATCCTTATGAGTATAATAAACACACACAATTCTCGAACGGTAAACACCACGCAAGTAATTAAGATTTATATTTTTGTGCAGGAAATGCCCATGATGCATTCCTAACACATTTTTAGACAAAAATCTGTCATGTAACTTTAATCCAGTTTTCTGCAAATTTAATTAGTAATTAGAAGGGGTCAGTGCAAAAAGTGGCTAAGTCACAGTTTTCCCCAGTATTGGGATATACAGCGCCATCTACGTAAATTTATGTGTAGCATCGCCTGGTAGTCAGTTAAGCGATAAGAAGTAGTGAAGTGCACAATACTTCAGAAACCAGATTTTCAATAGAGGTCCATTTCAGTGCAATAAATTGCTAACGCGCAAGAAGTGTCCAAGTGCATGGAATAAGCCACTTATTGCCGCGGAGGTTGCATGATTATACTCTCTCAAAATTGAGTCCGGTTCAGTTTACTCAATATATTGAGAATTTCTACTGTGTATTTTTTTTAAGATGAATTCTACTAGTAAGTAACTAATCATTGTTAAATAACCAAGACGTCCACGTTTTTTCGGTGGAGACACGTGTATACTCGACGTCATTTCTACAATATTCTTCTTATTCTTCTGGAAGATTCGTGGATCTGTTCTGTAACTGATTATTCTTATTTTCCTTCGACAGCGAATTCCAACCGTTTTGCCATCTTTTTTGAGGTGTTCCGTAGGAACGTTGTGCTCTCGGTTTCCCTTCTAGTGCAATACGGACTATTTTGTTTATGTCCATTCTTTTTATGTGCTCGTAACAGTGTCTTCTGCGCCGCCTTTTCCATCTTACTATGTCCCAAAGAGTTTTGCTTGTTATTGTCCTCAGAGTTTTCGTTTCTGTTTGTATTATTGGTGCCTGCTCTGGCTTTAGTTCTAGTCTAACACATGTTTTATAAATGCGAATTTTACTTTCTATTCCCATGTGTTTCTTCTTCCATATAACATCGCTTAGACATCCAGAAATTGCGGCCGCTTGATTAACCTGGTTTGTAAGATCATTTGACATTTTCTGGTGACTGGATATGTTTACTCCTAGGTATTTAATTTGCATTTCCTGTTCTATGGGTTTATTTTGAATTACCAGCTTGTATCTTACCGCTTCTTTAGCGAAGGTTAGACATTTTATTTTTTCGACTGATATAGTCATATTTAGTTTTTGTGTTATTTTATAGAAGGCGAATTTGTAGATCGTTTTCTGCAGGGGGGAAATGTTAAATTGAGATTGCGTAGACATCGTTTTACTTCTGTCTGTAGTTAGTAGGTGGCGCATGTTAAGATCCGTTCACGCAATTTTAGGATCAGATATGTTACTTCAGCGCTTAGCTTCACAGAACTGTCTGTTGTTGTTGTTGGTTATTTAGTAACTATGGTAACTATATGTGGTATAGCTTTTTAAATATGTTTCTTGACAGTTTTTAAAATTATTAATCATAATTATAAAATTTTAACTTATTTCTTAACATTGTATGTACGTAAATATTTATTTTGCATAATTCGAGTAATTTATTTATTTATTAGCACTTTTTTCTAAACTACCTAATAATTATGCCGAGAAGAATGTGTCAAATTGTGACCAAAATGTAAAACTTTTCCATGCATTTCCACATCCAAAATCAGTTCGTTTTCATGAGTGGTTGGAAGCTACAGGATATCCTAATTTATTCAATGTCATAAGAGAAGATAGACGATTTTCAATTAAGCAATAAATAAATTCAAATGTAAGAATAATTTAGAATGTTTTCTCTTTAATATTTTGAAATAGAAATAAGTTTTCATACAAAAATAAAGCATTACTAAAAAGATATGTTCCTAATTTATTACTAAGTTAGTTTTATATATAATGCACAACATTTTTCAAATATGTCAAATTTACTTACATTAATAGTTTTTATTCTTCACTTTAAATGACTTGAAATATAGCAATATATGTGTAGCAGATTTTACTTACTTAAAATACATCCACTATTTTATCTCCGAACATTTAAGGTGAAGAATAAAAACTATTAAGGTAAAGACAAAATGGAATAGAAATACATAATATTTAAATTTCCCGGTTCATTGGTTTGATCCATTTTAGTATTGCCTGGAGTTGGCAGGCGGCGCTAAACATTGTCTAAACTTTTTTTTACTACCTATTAAGTGGGATCTCTACTGGACGGGCCAGTCCATTTGACAACGTACAAAAATCATAAACATTATCACTGCAGGGGTTTCAATTTCCCCTTAAAATTAAGATCAAATTTCAACCAATGCTATAAATAATTACATCAATTTGTAGAAAAAACTCAAATTTACGTACGCTTAGTAGTAAAATTTTGAATATCTTTTTATTTATTTCAAAATAAATTCGACAAAATGTCTAATATTGACCTACTTCTTCTACGAATTACGACAATTTCTAAAATATTTTTAGAAAAAATATCACTAGGCGTACATAAATATTTGAATTCTCTTTCATTTGGTATAAAAAAATTAAATATTGATTAATACTTACGGTTACTTTTGTGGGGAAATCAAACTGTCTACAGTGGCCTCAGCGGCTGGGAGTAACTTTAAGCTTAAGTTATACAATCTTCTAATTATAGTTTTGTGGTTTTCTGTCTCGGCCACGATAGCAGTGTCGCACATACGGGTATTTTGCCAATCTAGGCGGCCAAAAGTCATTTTCAAAAAACCCAAAACATGTAGAAAACACCGTTTACTTTATAGGAAGTTAAATAATCAGAGAGCAGTAGGCAATCTTTTTTGGCCTCTTATCGGCTATGCACGCGCTATAGCTTTTGCTGAAAGTTTACCGTCGCGTCAGGTGCAGCTATCTGTCACGGCTTGTCGAGTGTATAGACACTTGAGTTAAAACGTATTTTTTATATTCAGTGATTTTCTTCATAAATACAGTTATGGATCTGGAAACAGCAGGTAAGAACAGCACTGTTGATGTAATTATTGTTTTATTAATTGATGTATTATAGTAGTTTATACAACGAGTCAATAATGACAGTTATTATTCCTGAGAGCTGAATTTACGAACCGAGCCGCGTAAGCGGCGAGGGAGTAACTCAGCTCGAGGGAATAATAGTCATTATTGCGAGTTAGTATACATAACTTTATCGACGACTAACTGAAAATTACTTAAAAAAATCAAAATAATTAAACGAAAATGTCAGATTACTATATCAATATGACGTTTGACGGTTAGACAGTTAGTAAAATGGCCGGACTTGTCTATCGTTACTACGCGACGTTAGGAACGTTATGTTCTTATTGGCGGAATGTAGGGAATAATGGTAACGATATGGCCCATTATTCCCTCGTCGCATTTCATTATTCCCTACGGGTATTATGAGTGTTATTATTAGCCAATATTGATTAATATAATACATACTTTATTGTTTAGTCGTCGATAAAATAATTTATCGACGACTAAACAATAAAGTAGGTATTATATTAATCACTATTGGCTAATAATAATACTCATAATACCCGGAGGGAATAATGAAATGCGACGAGGGAATAATGGGCCATATCGTTACCATTATTCCCTACATTCCGCCAATAAGAACATAACGTTCCTAACGTCGCGTAGTAACGATAGACAAGTCCGGCCATTTTACTAACTGTCTAACCGTCAAACGTCATATTGATATAGTAATCTGACATTTTCGTTTAATTATTTTGATTTTTTTTAGTAATTTTCAGTTAGTCGTCGATAAAGTAGTGTATACTAACTCGCAATAATGACTATTATTCAGCTCTCGGGAATAATAACTGTCATTATTGACTCGTTGTATAAACTACTATTTACACAGTATTCATATTATTTTAGAGTCATCCAGTGGATCAGGCAGAGGAGTAGTAACCCGTAAATCGCTGTACGATAAAATATAGAGGCAAAACTTACCCAATTTTGAAGAAAAATTAAAATATTTGGAGACATTTCTTTTGTCATGCGAAGACTACTCTAATAACGAGATAATGATCTTGGGGCATAAAATCTTGTATATAAAATCTGAATTCAAGCAGAGGTGGAGTAAGCTAATAAAACAGAAAAAAAGATTCCTTCGAAACAATGACGAAGATTAGGTCGACCATCAAAATCGTTCACACAATTGACTGAAAGAAGTAAAAGAAGAAAACAGAAAAACTTCGTAGTGAGACAGACGATGACGTGTTAATGCACGCTGCGCAGATTAAATTACAAACTTCTGAAAAAAGAGATGCTTCGAATAAAATGAAACAAGTTATATGTTCTCCAATGCGAGCTACGAAGTTAAAGAAAGCGTACAAAAAGTCAAGAGGACAATGAAAAACAACTAACGCCTTTGTTAGCTCTTTCAATGTTCGTGGATGTTGACTTGCTCGGAGACAATACGAGATAATTAGAACCACAAATAAAAACATTTACCCCAGTTATAGCCTGCTACAAAAAATGACTGCTATCCGCGGAAAGAATGTTTTGAAGTGACTGAAACGTGCGCTGAAGTAAAGTTACAAGCCTTACTGGACCACACTGTTGCAAGATTATTAACTTATTTGAAGGACGTTATTTATAACTTAAGTCCAGAAGAACGTAACACATTACAACTGATTTGTAAGTGGGGTTGTGATGGGTCCCAACAGGCACAATTTAAACAGAAGATCCAAAGTAATGCCACTAATGCCAGTATTTTTCAAAGTAGTTTTACACCCCTTCGTTTAACCCCACCTTCACCGCGATACTGTCATCCGATTTTGTAAAAGAAACTGTGGATATTACACAAAACGAAATACAACACGTATAAAGCGCTATCAGTTACTTTATTTACACTGAAAGACAATGGTAAATGCGAAAGTGTGTAATTCCAGTACACAATCATCAACCATGAGATGCTACACATTTGTGGGGCAACCTCGAAGGAATTTAAAGATTTAACCATCAAAAAAGATATTGATGTCAATGACCTTTCGTTTGGTTTATCAATATACTATATATTATAGTTTTCGAATATTTAATATTTTTTGATCCTGGAAGTCATCACATAGTGACACAAGTATATGCAACTCACTGCATTACCATGCATTACCGACATGACCAGGTCATATATACCGTGGGTTTTTTTATCACTGAACATAGCACACGATAACACCTATGTTCAGTTTTAAAATAAACGCGTCAATGCATGGAACATTATGCAACCAACATTGCGTTATGTAACTAACATCGGTCAATTATTTGTTTGGACCATGGAGGTAGAATATAACAGGAGGGAGCATGATTTTAAAAAAGCGGATTTAGCGCGTAAATGCGCAGAGCTATAAAGTGGTACTGCAAGTGCGACGCATAACGAGGCTAACCAGTGGCGTCTAGATTTCCGACAAAACCAAATGTCACGCGCCGTTTGAAATGGGTCATAAAGTGGTACTAGGAACCGGTCGACTGATAGCGCAAATTTAGCATTGGCAGCATAGCGCACGCTCCCTCCTGTTATATTCTACCTCCATGGTTTGGACAAACGTCAAAATCAATGTCATAACAGAAATGACATTTTGAATATTTCAATATTTCACATTTGTATTCACCTAATTTAAAAAATGTATACAAAAGATGATAAAATAAAAAATTTTAAACTGGTATAAAGCTGGAAACAGTTTTAGGAAAGTGCGGGATCTGTTCTCTGTCAAATATCCTGACAAGCCCATACCATCTATCGGAACAATTCAGGCGATTAGTAGGAAATTTGATTCTGATGGCTGTATAATAAATACTCACAGAAAGAAAATTAAAACTCCTCACATCCTAACAGAAGCATTAAAATTAAATGTGTTATGTTGCATTGAAGAAAGCCACTACACCATTAAATAAACTAGCACAACAATTTAATATTTCGAAGACATCTATATTTAAAATTCTCAAGGAGTACAAATACAAATCTTACAAGTTTTCAAATCACCAACAATTATTTGACGAAGATAAAATAAGACGTGTTGATTTTTGCGAAACACTATTTAATTCATTAAATGAAAATGATAATATGTTGAAGAAAATACTTTTCACTGATGAAGCGTCATTTACATTAAATGGTTCTGTTAACTCTCAAAATTATCGGTATGTTATAACAGCACGTTATTTCACTAAATCAATGACTTCATTTTACATTATTAGGTACTGGTCACGGACGAATGTCCATATTCAAAATTTAACACATACACAGTATAACGCTAGACTTCATTTTACATTATTAGGTACTGGTCACGGACGAATGTCCATATTCAAAATTTAACACATACACAGTATAACGCTAGAGTTAATGTATGGGCACGTATTATCTGCACTGAACTTGTGGGACCATATTTTATTGATACAAATTTTAATTCCAATAAGATCTTGGAATTACTTCGTACACGAATTGTTCCTCGAATTGAAAATTTAAACATTGAGAATCCCTGGTTTCAAATGGATGGAGCCCCAATTCATTCAACTGCAGCAATTACAAATTTTCTGAATTCAAGTTTTCCTGGTCGATGGAAGGGAGGCGTGGTCCGATACTTTGGCCGGCCCGTTCGCCAGATTTATCGCCAAATGACTTTTTTCTTTGGGCATACCTTAAATCCAAAATTTATAATAATGTAATTTTAACTAACATTGAAGATTTAATAGCACGCATAAGTACATCCTGCGACGAATTACAAACCAAAGCGGAATTTTTAACTCACTCTTTGCAAGAATTTCATAATCGACTCGCATATTGTATGGAATGTGAAGGTGGACATTTCGAACATTTATTAAAAAGTTAAAGCATTTTAAATAAAAATAAATTATTTTTTTTCAATGTGTCTTAAAATTCATTACAATAAGTGTTAAATAAATTTAATATACTAATTTTCACCCTTTGTTGACACTGACAACGAAAATGCCTTATTATGACAAGTGATGACACTCGCAATTATCGCAATGTTAGTTGCATAGTATTCCATGCACTGACAGGTTTATTTTAAAACTGAACATATAGACCACAGTCCAGCGACCTTTTTTTTTTTGATTACTAACAGGCTGAATTTTCGTGAGTTGCTGCGTTTTGATGAAACGCCCAACTTTTCCCTCTGCGAAATTTCTCGGTAGTGGTAGCTAATAAACTGCGCATGGGTCATATATGTCGATTGGGTGATTGTTCAAATTTTATTACTAACCGTTAGTATTTTAGTTAAATCTGGAGATAATTTGATAAGAAACACAAAAAAACATTTGTCCTACAAAATCGTTGGTTAGAACAAAATGTCCCCCACCCGCAACATGTGCAAATAACGAGGTCATAAAAAATTATTACTAACCAGCTGATTTTTTTACTATTGCTTAATAAATGGTTCTAAAATGAAATGTCCACATTGTCCTACAAATTGAATGGTATGTTTTTCCAGTCCTACGCTTCGAAATTGTCAGTCCCACGGTAACCGTTTTCTCATTACTAACAGGAGGACAAAGATAACACATGATAGGTTGTTCTATTCTCTGGCCAAATAAAATAGTGTCCTACAAAAAAAATGGTATGTAACACTAGTCCGACAAAAATTATTTTATATAACAAATTATTTTATAATTGCGGTTTTGAGAAATTAATATACTTTTATTACTTAAGCAGAATTCTGATATCTACTAAATTTTGCACATAGATTCAGATTATCAAGAAGTTTTTCCTGTGATTTTAAACCCTAATATATAAATTTACATTCATTGCGAATTTTTGAATTTTTCACGCACTTTTATGTTTTCTTAAAACTTCGACTATAAAACCGAAAAATGTTCTTTATAGTTCTAATGTAATATTAATTTTAATGTGTAATTGTTTGTTTAATTTAAAAAGTAACATAATTTATTTGAAAAGTTTCTGAAAAAAGTGGGAAAACTATAAAAATAAATTATCATGAAAATATCTTCTTTTAATAGAAAAAAAATACGCATTCTTTTCATAGTTGACCAAATCTTTTTTATTGTATATTGTTATTTTTGCGTATAAAAAAAATCAATATTGATCAGAATCATCCGTCGACCCTTCATCTTCGTCACTTGAAACATCATTCTCCTGCTCTATATCATCGTGGCAACTATCATTTTCATCCTTTATGTTATCTGACTGTATTAAAATTTAAAAAAAATTCAGAATAATCAATAAGTGAAAAATGGATTGAAAGGGTACCTTGGCAGTCCGAAGATAATTCATCAAAAGATGGACTTTGAGGACCATCAAACCAATAATATTCGTATTTGCCTTCAATTATTGTCCATCCATAATTTTCTGGTGTTTTTTCGGTGGGGTTGCGCATGTATGCATTACACCATACACTGCAGATGTATTGCGTTCTCTTGATTTGCTGCAACAATTCTTGTTTCGTTGGTGGTAAACTAGAGGCATCATATTCTACGATATTCTTTTTTAAAATTTCTTCATTTTCGTTACGGCATTTATAGCCTTTTTGAAACAATTCGTACCGTCCTTTATTTCGTGTTTAATGCATATATCCTACACACATACTCTTCAATGATTTGGAATACCTCGCTCGATTTTGTTAATTCAGAACGTCCACTTTGTAGGAGTTGCATAAAAGCTTCTTGAAATGTTGTGTTTTTTTTAAATATTAAATGGCCTCTTTTTTCCTTTCCGATAGAAAGCAGGGTTATAATCGTTCCCCGTAAAAATATGGCATATAGCAAGAGAACAAGATAATTTTTCTCCAAGCTTGGCATAAATTTCATTGATGTTAAGGTGCAATTTCTTTTGACCTGTACTTAAATTAATAATTACTTCAATTTTGTTTTTCAGGTATTTAAAATTCGCTAACATTATCACAGGTATATCAGAATCCGTACAATGCACCTGCACTCGATAATTGGCGTTAAACTGACAAATATGGAAAACAATTTTGGTGTCAGCTTCTTCGTGATAACAAGAAAGATTATAGTCAATCGCTCTTTTTATTATATTTTCACCAGGCACCTCATAAACATAGCACTGGTCGTAATTCAGTTTAACAGTCTTTCCTATAATTAACGTAACAAACTCATCACTTGTCCAATCTTCAATTAAAAATTCTACAAATTTTTCTTTGAAATTTGAGCTTCGTTATATTTCATATGAATAGATGATACAAAATCATAGCCTTACGTCTATGTACGCTTATGGCCTAGACTAGCTCGAGCCAGTGCCCGCCTGTTTCAAATTTAAGCGACAGTTTTGTTTTTTTTTACATTTTACATTTTTACATTAGTAAAGTCGTGTTCTACAGTTTATTCCCAAGAGAAAAAAAAACAGAATTAGGTTGTTAGTAATGAGAAAAGTGTTACCGTGGATTTGACAATTTCGGAGCGTAGGACTGGAAAAACATACCATTCAATTTGTAGGACAATGTGGACATTTCATTTTAGAAACATTTATTAAGCAATAGTAAAAAAATCAGCTGGTTAGTAATCATTTTTTGTGACCTAGTTATTTGTACATGTTGCGGGTGGGGGACGCTTCGTTCTAACCAATGATTTTGTAGGACGAATGTTTTTTTGTGTTTCTTATCAAATTATCTCCAGATTCAACTAAAATACTAACGGTTAGAAATAAAATTTGAACAATCACCCAATCGACATATATGACCCATGCGCAGTTTATTAGCTACCACTACCGCGAATTTTCGCAGAGGGAAAAGTTGGGCGTCTCGTCAAAACGAAGCAACTCACGAAAATTCAGCCTGTTACTAATCAAAAAAAAAAAGGTCGCTGGACTGTGGTCTAATAGTTGTTATTATGTACTATGTTCAGTGATTAAAAAAACTCACGGTATATCACAGACTAAACAAACCAGACCGGCAACTACGTGATAGAAAAATATCCAAGATCTTCTATCCTTGTCACACATGAATGAACGGGTACGAAGATGGCGCTAGCAGCATATATACATACGTGAACATCTGCAAACATATCATGGTGGAAAATTTTTATCGTCACAATACTTCCTTATACTAGGTAATCAATGTACTAGGTATAAGAAAGTAAAAAAAGTTTAATGGTTAGTTTGGTATGATGTTATTACAGATGTGTCTACGGCTGCATTTGATGCTTTTACGTGAGGTCTTTATTATGCACCACCTTTATAGTTTTCTCGAATAGCATTCTAATTTAATCAATTCAGAACAAAAATAAACCCACGCTAAGAACACGTCCACCATCATTACCAAAAACCAATCAAAGACTCTACTCCCTCCGGATGTGTGCGTTACAAACAACCCGCACTTGCAAACCAAGTGATCCATAGGTACATTTTATATTTGCAATTATAGGATGTTTAACTCTTCATATTCTCCAATAATACATTTTGAATGTATATTATTATATTTATTCACTACAAAAAATACAAACTTACTTCTATGTAATAAATAAATAACATTGATACATTCTCATAAAAAAAACAATAAATAGAAGTGCAATAAATATTCATTAATCTTTGGATTGATAAATTATCCCAAACAATATTATTTTGGAGTCTACCAGTTGTCCAATAAATCGAGTCCCGTCTTTGGTATATTTAATGCATGCTTTCCTTCCTTTGGAACCTCTGATATGTCTTCATCTTCAGTCTTAAAATAATAAATCAACTAAAATATTTCCATTTAACAATTATGACAAATTTAGATTTACTTTCTCACTTCCTCTCGGGTAAAAATAATCATTATAGCAAGAACAACAAGGCCATGAATGATCATAGTGAAAAATATTATTTTATTAAACTTTGTTGTAGGTAATGTAGATTTATCAAAAACCGCTCTGGGATAGATTTAGATCGATAGATTTCATTATTTTGGCATTACATACAAAATAATAAATATGTGGAAACGCGTTACATTCAGTTGCACGTCATACTAGATCCATGACGACTCGCTTTGTATATGTTGCCGGATCTATTTTTATTTCTGTCAGTGACATTTGATATAACCAAAGAAAATAATTATTCACAATACAATAACTATAACGTAATATATTTAGTAATTGAAATGCTCTAAGACTTCAGTCTTTCTCAACTTACTTATTATATTGATTTAGATTGTCGAAAAACCTTAAATGTTTCACTACGTATCCATAATATAATTTAAAATAAGCAATACTTACGCAATTCGCATTAAATTTAACACATGATTATAGAAAAGTTTGTAAAAAGCCTCGACTGTTTACAGAAACCTTTCGGCATTATATTCAATGGACGCAAATAAATAATAAATACACTTCTAAGAAGCACTGTTTTTAAACAATTTATATTAAAGCAAAAATAAACATGAAAAATTTTTCAGGAAGAATATACACAACGTACGTCTTTTTGACAGATATGATTTATCTGTCAACACCGAATTGAACTATTAGTCTATTAAAAATATGTAATAAAGAAATTTAATATTGAAACGGAAATTATGTGTTTATTTCCTATGAATGCGTATATTACGATCAATTTATAAATCTTCTATTTAAGCTAATGAAATAAATGCCCTCAAGTATAATTTAACAAAGTAACTTTTTTAGTTTCTGTAATACAGTTATGACAACATGTAAACGTCATCGATGACGTGCAACTGAACTTAACGCGTCTCCAGTATTTTTGCAACTCGACATATTCCAACAGCTGCCTGAACTCCGTTTAGAGGGTACCAGACGCATATAATAAAAAAGGTGAAGGATAGCAATCACATATAATTAAAAAAGGTGAGGCAGTCTATGCCATAGCTATTTAAAGGTTATGTTATAGACATGTAGGACAAGTATGGACAGAAATGATTCATTGTATCGCGTTCATTATTACCTATCTGCAGTTTTTCCGTGTTCAACAGCTTGTATTTCGTAATAATTTTCTACGTTAGTATATAATTTTTAAATCAAATTTTACCGATGAAACGTGATATCAAGTCATTTTAAAGAAAATGTGAATATTTGGTATGGCTGTCGCACACGTTTACGAAGAGTCGCTGTTTTCATATTGTGTCGGATTAAAAACTGTATAACATACAGTGTGTTAGATTTCATGCTATTGTATGAATGATTAAAAAAATTACATATAAAAATGTTATTAAGTTATTTATTTTTAATGTGCCAAAATTGGAAAACAATTCAATCAAATAAGTCACGCGAAGCAAATAAATTAAATATTCTAAACGGAACGTACTGAGTATTATTGTATATTCTGAAACTATATGAATTTATCTTTACAACGGTATACCACATGTTGTATGGTGGAGGCAATCCTTAAACCGTTGCACGTCATTCATTTTTTAAAAACCGTACCACCCAAAAAATTATAAAATTTACAATACACAATTATATTTTTCAGATATTTATATGTCAAATTTGTTTACATAAAAATGGCGTGCAAATCATATGATTTTTCAAACAGACTTGACTACGCTGCAGTATATGACGTCATTAACGAGTAATGACGTGCAACGGTTTAAGGATTGCCTCCACTATACTTATTGCATTAATTTATGACGTAATAGAATATATAACAGAGCGCGTTCAAAACGTAGACAGTTCAAAAAAAATACTTTAGATGTCGTTTGTCTAAATTACTGTAAAATATTTTAAAGATTGGTTTTGATATGGTCAATTGAATAACTATTTTGAACAACTATAACCAAGTTTGTAATTAATCACTCTTCTAATTATACCATTTCCAGAAAATCATTTTACGCTAATTTTACCTGAAAAACATATTGCAATGCTGTCCTGAATTTACACTTAAACCGCTTTAACGTAAAAAAATATCGAAATCAAAATTGCTTATTAATGCCATTTCGACGTTGTCAAATTGTCCTGCTTATTTCAACCCTATAGTAGAATCGTTTTGGCAACCGACACGGCCAAAGTACGAACTAAAGACGACGATTCAATACCACTACAAATTTCGATTGGCTGGAACAATTTCAAAACAAGAAAATTAAACTAATTAATTAATATTTCAGGATATATACCTTCCCATAGTAAAATACTATTACATGAAAGCCACTTACAAATTAAATATTATAAATAAAGCTATTAAATATTATTTTTTCTGTGACGGGAAAAAAGTTTGACATTTTATCTTTCTTACAGGTAACAAAATGTCACTTTTTTCAATCCGGGCAGAAAGTGCCCACTTTCTGTCCGGTTAAATTGACAGATATTTGAATACTTTACAGGTTTCCATAACAACGCAGGTGTAATGCCACTTGAAATGTCACATCGATTGGTTTTCTGACTTTAATATATAGGTAGTATTAACGTGTTTTTTTTCAATATTAAATCGTCGTTTTTCCCATCACAGAAAAAAATTGTGTATTATACACGGGAAAAAAAATAGATTTTAGCTCTCGGTATTTTAACCTTACCTCGAGCTAAAATCTAATACTTTTTTCCCTTGTATAATAAATAACTATTTTTCTACATCTATATTTTATATAACATTTTGCTATACTGTTTAGGAGGTAAGCATTGTTGACAAATTTAAAATGTTTAGATGACAATTATAACAAACGTCAAAAAATAATTATGACAAATGTCAAAAGGTGTATGAACATCATTATTGATGACAGTCCTGAAATGGCTTTTGCAGGTTATATTACTTGACAGCTAAAATTTCGCAACATCTCAAATTTGTCGCCATTTTAATTTAGTGGCGCATGTTGGTTGCGAGAGCGACTCAACTATATTACTACCTTATTAAATTTCGTTGCATTTTGGATGTTCATAATTACTATAAAAATTATTCCATATTGGGTAAATGTTTTCTTAATTCTATTTGAACTCTAATATACAAATTAATGTAAAGGCAAACTAAACACCTACTCAATGATTGTGTTTACTGATCACGGTTAGTGTGCTTATTATTGAGATCTTGTAAAATAAGGCCAATTTAAGAATTAGAAATTGATTAAATAAATGAAATGTGCATGGCAGCTGTGCTTACATTCCAAACCAAACCCTACATTTGAAAAATATATTAAGTGTATGCTATAGTGGGAAAAATGATAATTTATTATTTAAATTTTGTCATCTCGGAACAATATTTTGACATTATTAAATTTATAGTATTAACACTTACTTAGTCTCATTTAGTGTATTTTTATTTATTAAGCTTAAAGCACAGCAAAAGAATTTGGTTGGAAGCTTGACACACACCAGTTACACAAAACAATTTGTGTGACTAATAAAAGTTGATACAACCTTTTAAATAAAATGTTGATTTGATAACCAAGTGTTCAATACATTTGACTCTCTTTAACAGATTTTAAACAAAAATACAAGATTCACTGACTGCATTACTATATTACATTGCCAAGTTATATTGTAATATTAAAAAGCATCAAGCTGTAACGCCCATAAAATGCTAACTGGCATATACCATACACAATAAAATCCCTTTATTTGGAATACCGCAAAACAAATCCTTGTTTAAATTTTTTTTTAAATATTATGTTTTTTAAATGTAAATTAAACCTATAACGATTTTACTTAATATGGAATTCGTAAATTACAAAAAACATTGACCTTTAAGTATTCTAAACTATAAAGTAAAAACATTATATTCACTGGGAATCTATCTTAAAGCAAAATTTAAAATATTAGGCGAATATAAATTTTCATTTGGAAGTAAATTAGCATAAAAATATAATTAAATCATATGTACTTTCAAAGGAAACTACGATTAACTAATAGCTTGTTCAATATCAGGTTGAACTGGCAATTTATACAAACTTATACACAATAATATTTAGAAGAAAATACATACCTTAATTTGAATAAGCAGAGGTGCCTTTGATTCTCTGTTCTTATTTTCTCTCAATATTTTATTACTTAAATTTTTGTCAGAAGTATTAAATAATGTTAAATTTCTTTGACTACAAGTTCGAAAACTAAAAGGCCCAGAATGTTCATCTCTGTATGAACAATTATTATCATCAACGATCAATTTCACTGCATACTCATTTTTCTTCTTAATACTAGTATTAATGACCATTTGCGTTTTGCTATATTGTAGGCAAATTTCAGGTTTTATAACAGTTTCATTTAAAATTTGAGATTTTTCTTCCTCAGATAAAAAATTCCATATATCTTCATAAGAAGCTTTTGTTTCATTCAAATCAGTGTATATTCTATTCGCTATTGAGTTTAGGCTACTAAAATATTCATCTGCTATATGTTTCAGTGCCATTATACATAAAATTGAATATTTATGAATTTGTGATTCCGTTGTTTATAAACACAAAATAATAATTTATGAGATGTTTATGCTTGCACTCTTCTCAGTTTTCTCTCACTGTCTCACTCACTCTTTAAATTGTACTACCCTATACTCTATGCCTCTACCTTCACTATATTATAACTTTATTACGTCACTTAGAAATTGATAACTAACTTCCTATGTGTAATTTTGGGTTGGCAATTTTGTGGTTAAGAAAAAACATTTCAGGGCCGGTTTTTCCAACACCGGTTAAAGTATCCGGTTAACTAATCATTGATTACGCTTAATCGTTGATTATCTCTAACCGGCGTTTTTCAATGCCAAGAAATACGCCGGTTATCTGATCAGTGATTAAGAGTTTATTTTAGAAGGTTGGTAACACAAATGCTCGTATATTTGATCTAAATTAGCATATTTGTTCTAATAATATTGGCGCCATTTCCTATATTTGAATTTGTTCTGTGCTTTTTGCCTTTATTCTTTATAATTAGAAATTTCATTTTAGTAAATAAGGTGTAAGTACTTATTTTGTGAATTTTGCATGCGAATTTCTATGTACATAGCACATATTTAAAATTTCTATTCGAAATAATAACAAAGTGCAACAAACTTGAAACTGAAATAAATTTATTCATTACTTACTGCTATTGAAAAATACAAAAATTTTGTAAAAATGAAAAAACTAATGCAATACATATATGAAATTAACAGTTACCAAAATTATGTAAAATATATGACACGTATGTAGAATCTTAAGCTGGATTATCAGTCACACTATAATGGTATAAAATATTGTACTTTCCGTTGGCATATCTGAGATGATTTAACTTTCACCAAATTTCTGTGGGGTGAATAAAGCCAGATATTTTTACTGAAAGATTTATTAAGAACAATAACATTCTAACTAATTTTAAGTCCTTTAATCAAAGAAGGTTGATTGAGAAAGACTTCTTTCCAAATTGGTTTACACGATTTCAACATAATAAATGTTATGTTCTGGAGGAATCGGTGTGAACTTGACAGTGCCTGGAATAACTATTAGTGTAGAATTTAACTGCACGTCAACTTTACAGGCATGTACATTATTCATCCAGACCCAGTTCAGCTAAAAGAATTTAAAGTGTCTGCATATAATCTCAACGTAAACCTGCCAGCTTCTCTAGTATTTCTTCCATATTTTCTATTTCATTTGTAATTTTTCAGTATAGTTTAATATGTTAATGACATATCTAAAGTGAGTCTAAAATATGTTCGACTAAAATGATGTGTTCATAAGGTGCTATTAAATACAATTACAAAAAGAGAATGAGCCAAATGAAGCCTTAAATTGCCACAGGCTCTTAGAATCCACACGAATTAAGGTAAAGTCCCAGAATTGTAGTAGAGTAGAAAAACTTCCAAACTTGTATCATCCTCATCAGAGAAAATTATTCCTAGTTATTAATTAATTAATATTCTGCAGTAAGCTAAAAGTTACACATATTTAATATTATGCTATTTTTATTTTTAATTACACTGTTCATTACATTTACTGTTCAATACAATTACTAAATCACTGATGTAAATAATTATTAATTAATTTCAAAAAATACTTTTATACAGTAAAACAAATGCATATGAAAACAACAGCTGTCAATAATAACATAAATTCAAATCTTCTAGGTTATGCGCATGTGTATATAGTCCTAATCACTGTTTAATATTTTATCAGGTATTTCTTTCGCCGGTTAAAATTTGGTCGATTAACGACGTTCTTAATCAACGATTAGAGTTAACCGGCGTTGGAAAAACGCAAATTTATACTAACCGGTGTTTTAATCAACGATTACGCTAACCGGCGTTTTAATCGGAGTTGGAAAAACCGGCCCTCAAAAAGATAGAAATATTTTTGAATCCACTTGTCTGTGCACCACAGATTACCATAATCTGTGCTGTGCACTTAGTTTAGTCACATTAGTACAGTATTATCGTATTATTATCCAGTGCTCAGCAATTCTGTGGAATCTTAAAGAAGGCTACTGACAATGATCTAATACTATTATTGCTAGAGGATAAACCAGGATGTACTGGATGTACAGCTTGTAGAGCAAATGTCATTTCTCAAAGCTGACATCTTAAAAACCCACATCCAATTGTCAATTGTTAGAGATCACAATGTCACATTCTACCATATTAATGTGTTATCCTAAGCATCCCAAAAGAAATTACAACAACGATATGAGAACTTATAGATTACATGACGATGTAATTACATGTTGCATAGACTGTTAAATAATTCCACCAGTCTTGTGTTAGGAATAATAATGATGTTGAACTTAACGTAAAATAAAACAACAAATTTGTTTATATCTTCACTATATTTATTTACAAAAATGTAAATGCTGTAACGCGTTTCGCTAACACTGTAGCTTTCTCAAACAGCGGTGGTATAATAACTACTCTACAAGTGAAATACGTATATGTTTGGCAATTGCAAGCAGTGCTGCCGGAGCCATACGTCTGCCTTACCCGCATAAGTGAATGAAAAAATGAGGTGTGGCCACCACACGACTTTCTTATACGTATGAGCGTTTCAAACTATACAATTTTAAAAAAAATTTTATACAAAACTTATTCAAAATCCTATTCTAGGTACTTTCATTTGCTTAATAAATTGCTATAGAATGCATACTTTGCAAGATATTATCAAAAAAGTGCTCCTCGCTAAGAGTAAAAGTGCTACTTCCGGTCCGAATTTTGAAATTTGATATATACAAAAAATATTGCAAATCCAGTTCTAAATACTTTTGTACTCTTGATAAATATAGGTATATAGAATGCATAACTTACGACATATTTGCAAAAAATCGCTATTCGATAAGAGTAAAAGTGGTACTTCCGGTCTGAATTTTGAACTTTTTTTTATACAAAAGATATTGAAAATTATGTTTTAAATACTTTTATACCCGTAACGTACTTGTCTAAAAAGCATGACTTGCGAAATATTCGCAAAAAACTGATTTTCGATAAGAGTAAAAGACCTACTTCCGGTAGGAATTTCGAAAAGCTTTCTAAATAAAATTATTCTCAATTTTAATTTTAAGTATATATGAATTCTTTATAAATTTGTTTAAACTTAGTAGTTGACGAAATATTCGCAAAATTCGATTTTTTCGCTGAAGTAAACTGCTACTTCCGGTCTACCGATTTTACTGAAAAACTAATCAGATCTCAAGAGGGAGATTATACACGTAAATACAAAATTTGGAATTGATATCTACAGCGGTTTGGCCGCTATCGTGGTCACAGACAGACAGACAGACACACAGACACACACACAGAGAGACATTTTTTTAAAAACCACTTTTTTGGTATCAGGGGACCTCAAAACGTGGACATCTGCAAAAATCTCGAGTTCGAAAATTTTCATCATCACAATACTTCCTTATACTACGTATAAGAAAGTAAAATACCCGCTTTTACCCGACATTTCAAATAGAAAGCGCCAAATTTAAAAGTGGTCTAAAATAATTCGAATGTAAGTAAGATCTTCAACCTCCCATATCTTTAATGCCTCTTTTTGTCGCCATTAAAGACGTTAGCGTTGCGGTGCCTAACGCATTTCTGTGGTCTGTCTTGATATTTTCAAATTATTGAACATTCTTTCAACAAATGCGTTTGAAAAAGGCAGAATAAAAAGTAAGGAAAGCACTACTTTCATATTGGGGAAAAGAAGAACATCTGCAGCATTTATTTTTCAATTCAAATATCATTTTCCAATAAACTTCACAACCTGACTTCACATTGATAATTAAATTGCTGCATAAATGCATCAACAATCCGTGCGTTCAGGGAGTTACGGCGCCGCTAGCGCTGAGCTGTGCTAGCTCGAGCGGTGTCCTGAACGCGACTGCTGAGTGCCGGCGCTGGAGCTAGCGGTCGCCATCTTGCCTAGCGAAAATAAATTTCGCTCGATGACCTAGCGGCGCTAGAAAGAAGTGGGGATAAGCGGTGAATATTCAAATATGAATTTAAAAATTCAAACCCGCGGATTAATAAACACATTAATTTATTAATTGTTGTAGTAAATATCATTTTTACGGTTGCTGTTGTACTTGTTGTTATATTTAATGTTATGCGAAAGTTATAGGTAAATTTATTATATAAAATAGATATTGATAAGTACTATTATATATTCGGTTTACATATAAAGTGAATATCTTTTTTCTACTTGAAATAGATTATTTATTTCTAATAAACAAACAAGTGTTAGTGAATCCTAAGTAATATATGAAAATAAATTTGGCTCGATGACTTAGCAGCGGTAAAAGAAAGCGGTTAAAATTCAAATTTGAATCTTGTGAATAATACGATCAATAAAAACTTCAATTATGTTGCACAATAGATCTTAAATAGTGCCTAATAAGTCTTTTTGATATGTTTATATAGGTATTGAAATGTATTTAGAAATAGATATAACTAACAAGTAATATCAAACAGCATAATTCCTTCTAATTTGGCACTAAATTTAATCAAAAATATTAAGAGCTGCTACTGAAACTAATGAGCTATATATATAATATTGTTTGTTTTTGGGCCTTATCTTATTATATTTTCGTGTTCTAAAATACATTAGTATTGTATGCATAAGTATAGATAGCTACAAATATAGTCTATTAGGTAACGTAACTTAAGACTTTTACACAAGATCTACCATCAGATTCCAGTACGATAAATGTTGGAATAATATTGCTTCTTCAACCACAACAATAAAACAAACACACAATATTATCAGTTTATGTCATATTTATTTATCAATAGGATAGGCGATTTATTTATTTATTTATACACTTATTGCAAAGTATAATAGCATTCAAAAATTACATCAATTAATTAAAATTGAAATGAACAACTATTCACAGTGCCGATAAATATCTCAGCCAACACTGCTAATATAATAGTGTTAATCGTTACATCATCTTCAACTAAAACCTCAAAACATTCCAAAGAATTTGCTAACATCAGATTTCAATAAGTTAAATATTGGAAGAATATTGTTTTTACAATTACAGTAATAATTTTGTGGTTATACCTACTCTTACTGCAACATTAGCATTCAGAAAATTCATCAACTAATTAAAATTGAAATGAATACTGTTCACAGTGCCGATAAATATATCAACCAAAACTGCTGATATAATATTGATAATAGATTACACCAACTTCATCGAAAACTTCCACATAATCCATATAATAATACACTGTAAAATGTAGTATTAAATATTTAGACACACTTTATATTATAGTAAATAATTTACCATCTCCTCGGTCAATTCTAAAATAAGGATTTTATATTGCTATCATATATTAATTACAAACCAAATACGTTGACTTTATTTTTAGTTTAGATTTTAAAAGTACGTATGTCACGTCTTCATACCTCAAACAATAATAATAATAATTAAATTAAATAATAATAAACTTCACAACACCAAATTGCCGTTGTCAGACTTCAGAAGTAGTAAAATGGTAAAAGTACGCATGTCCAAGCAACAATTTTAAAATGTACTACTGTGACCCGTTCAATGACTTCAGGCGCTGGCCACAAGCTCTAGCGGTATACGCTTCCAGCGCCGTAACTCCCTGAACGCACGGAATCTTTGAGGTTCAGGTTTCAATTTATGAATAAGTGGCGATACTGATGTCTGAAGTCCCAATGTATATGACATAAATTTCAAATAAATTTTCGTGAATTTTTTCAAAGAGTTGAACAAACCATTGGCTTTTCCAAATGCAGTTTTAACTACATCAAAAAAGTTAGTTTGACATCATTTGTTTTTGAATAGTATATAACAGTAATTGCACATTATTTTATTGCACTCATGTCCGCCGTCTCGTCCATGACTAAGGAAAAAAACATCCAGGTTCCTTCAATATTTCAAACAGATTTTTGCGAAGTGTACAATCCTAAACTTTCCTTAACAAGACAAGTAGCTTTTGTTCTTTTAACGGACAGAAATGCAACAAACAAGCGAATATTTGTGTGGTCAACAGCTAAAACATTTTTCTCTTTCAAGTCACTGAAACTGATAAAATTGCTGCATAAATGCATCATCAATCTTTCTGTAGCGTTTGGATTTAATAGACAATAAAATACATATTGATATCTGATGTTGACTAAATCGAGTTAAGAAAAGAAAATTTTAATTATTTTATGTGAAAATACCCGATTTTACCCGCTTCACAATTTTACCCGACAGTCTGATTAAAATACCCGCGTTTCGGGTAAAATACCCGCAATTGGCAGCACTGATTGCAAGTATATATGACTCACAGAACAAAAAGGAGAAAAGAAGACAGGGGGTGGGAAAGACATACGAGGCACTTCATCACAATAGGCACACGGAAAAACCCTAAACGAATAAGTTTAGTAATGGAGAACGGTTAATATCTAGTTGGTCATTAAGTAAATTCCCAGAATTTTTGTTTTTATTTATTTCAAGGGCTTCTAAGAGATTTAATTTATGAGATTTATTTTGTACATGTAAAATTTCAAACTCCGGATCAAACAAATGGTTTTCTGATATTAAGTGATTTGAGTAGTTAGAATCTAATTTTTTTTGTTATCATAACTACGTTTATGTTCTGAAATTCTAGTTTTGAAGTTTCTGAACGTTCTCCCAATATAAATTTTGTCACAATTACTACCACATTTTAATTTATATACTCCAGATTTATTAAATTTTGACGGTTTGGATTTACTGTTTTTAATGAACCTATACTCCATTCAGTCTAAGAATAAAGCATTGGGAAAGATCAGAGAAATAGAGTAGGGGAGAACGCGCTTCGACGAGTGCGCATCCAGTTTTAAGCAAACGCTATTGTGGTCGCCATTTTGCAGGGTAGTGTCGGGAAAAACTGCTATTTTTCGGTAGCAGTGACAAACTGTTACTGTGACACGGTAGTCACAGTGAAAAGAAGCAGCTATTTTTGTCACTGTTTATATTCACTGATACTACTGAAAGCGGTTATTTTCGCTAGTCGCAAGTCGCAAGTCGAGGAAAAACGTATTGCATATAACTGCGCCCTTCCTATGGTAACAGACTTGGCGTTCACGTGAAAGGGCGGGTTTATAAAACACTACTGAGAGAACTGCTACTTTAAAGCTGCTGTCACTGTTACTAACGGTGACTGACCAGTAGCAGTGACAAAGTAGCAGACTGCGATTTCACAACCCGCCTCTATTGCAGGGTAATTGGCACTTGTGTTGTTGTAATTGTCAAGCTTGGAGGTTATTTTTAATTAATTGTATTAAAAAGGACTTGTGTGTGTTATTAACATGTCGTGCTCTGTGTTGGGCTGCAGTAACAGTCGAAGATTTAAGCCGGAAGGCATTTCTTTTCACACGTAAGTTTGTTTACATTTTTCTAAGTCAATGAACTTTACATGCGAATTGTTGAGCTAGGTATAAATATTACCGTAATAGAATGAAAGAATTGCATCTTTAAGAGCGCGATTAATTCTGCACTATTTGTAGATTTCCACGGGGTGATTCATTGAAAATGTGGTTAGATGTGCTAGGAAAAAATGTTGAAACGTGGACCTGGTCCAAAAATAAAGTTATTTGTTCCAAACATTTTTGTAAGGCTTGTGAGCAACCTTCAAAATGGCGGAATTCAATTTAACTTAGTTGGCGCATCTTTAAGCGCGTTCTCCCCTACTCTATTTCTCTGGGAAAGATAGGGCTTAAAATAAACGTTTGTGATTGGTTGAAATCGAGTGTGCATTTACACCGGCAAAATAATCGCATTTAGCTCGTTCTGTCAAAAATTTGTTTACTGACAGTTTTGTTCAAAGATTTTGTCGATTTCCGTATTTTACATAGTTATTTGTTGTTAATATTCTTAAAAAATAGTTCTTCTTAGAACTCGCAAGTGAAATATTCATTTGTTAAGGTATTTTATCAATTTCGTTATTTCGTAATCGCTAATATTCTATAGTACGGCGGAAGCATTTTACCAGGTCCTTCAAAAAATCGTAAAGGGAAACACATAAGATCTGGACAAAGGCAAATGGCTTATAATGTGTACATTAAGCATAAAGACAATATGTCTAAAACAGCTGCAGTCAATCAAACAGCAGAGGAAGTGGGTATTAATAGGAATACAATGTACTGCATTATTAAAGAAATGGAATTATATGGAGTTCCAATTTCTCCTCCAAGAAAAAGAAATTATCGTCATACTTACAATAAATTGGATGAAGCACAAAAAAGTACAATTAGACGACATGTGCATTCCTTTTTCTTGAGGAATGAGTTACCAACTTGTATAAAAATGTACGTAAATGTCAAAATATAATGATATCAGATATGTATATCCCTGCTATCCATCTGACAGTAAACATATGTTTTACTTGTTTTCAAAATACAAAGTTCATCGTGTGTAAACTGTGCTCAAATTGTAGCGCCATCTACTTTATTCTTAGACTGAATGGAGTATAGATAAATTGTTATCTGTTTTAAGGCATATATTTAGGTCTAAAGTTTCTAGAAATGTTTTAATTTTAACTGAGGGTTTACCTATGTATGTTAAACATTTATATTGATTATTTTTATTTTTATCCAAGGGGAATATTTCATCTAAAGTTTGTTTGTGCGTTTTCTTAGCTATGATATTATCAATTAATTTTGGGTCGTAGTTATTATTAACTGCTATTTGTTTAATAATATTTAGTTCTTTGTTATAGTTATTAGTAGTTAAGGGAGTTGTTAGAAGTCTGTGTATCATACTATTGTACGCTGCTAATTTATGGCTATGTGGGTGGGCTGAACTGTTATGAATTGTTATATCAGTGTGTGATGGTTTATGAAATATGGAAAAATCATGTTTATTATTTATTTTCGAAATAGTAAGGTCTAAAAAGTTGATAGAGTTATTTTGATCTGTTTCTATGGTGAATTTGATATTACTATGGATAGTATTTATATATGTAACAAAGCAGAGAAATAGAGTAGGGGAGAACGCGCTTAAAGATGCGCCAACTAAGTTAAATTGAATTCCGCCATTTTGAAGGTTATATTTATACCTAGCTCAACAATTCGCATGTAAAGTTCATTGACTTAGAAAAATGTAAACAAACTTACGTGTGAAAAGAAATGCCTTCCTGCAAAATGGCGACCACTATAGCGTTTGCTTAAAACTGGATGCGCACTCGTCGAAGCGCGTTCTCCCCTACTCTATTTCTCTGTAACAAAGTTATCTAGTTGTCTAGTGGTCCCCGTGAAGCTGGCAAGAATGTCATCTACATATCTGTACCAATACACAAATTTGTTACTCATTGGGTGTTTATGAATTAATTTTTCGATATTGTCCATAAAAACTTCGGCTAGTAGTGGACTGAGATGGTTACCCATAATCAAACCATCCTGGCTACTGTAAATTTCACCGTTAAAATGAAAATAATTTTGATTTAAACAAACTTTTAATAAAGAAATAATGTCAGAATGAATTACCGGATTAACTTTATTGTACGTAAGCAAGTTATCAACAAGTGTTATAGTTTCTTTAGGAGGGATGCTGGGAAATAGATTTGTTACATCAAATGATATAAACTTGGAATTATCTGGTAGATTGATATTTTGAATTTTATTGATTAATTCGGTTGAGTTTTTTATAGAAAATTGTGGCTTAAATGAACAAAATTTGGAAATGATATCTATAAGTAGTTTCGAAACATTAAAAGAAGGAGCTGTAAAAATGACACAACCGGTCTAATTGGATACTCATTTTTATGAAGTTTAATTAATGAATAAAGTTCTGGGTGTTGAGGGTTTGATAAAAATAATCTGTATTTTTCTTTTTCGTTTATGATTGATTTGGCGTTCTCTACCGCTACCTTAATTTCTTTCTGAAATTTATTCGTAAATAAATATAGTGAAGATATAAACAAATTTGTTGTTTTATTTTACGTTAAGTTCAATGGATCTTCACCAAGTAAAAGCCACATCTATCCAATGATGTTGAACATTATAATGTTTTATGAAAATATATAGGAGGCATAGAATAAATTTCACCCAATGTGGAGTATATGAATATTGTGAAACTCTATTTCTTTTAATAATAAGAGGAACTATCACTTTGGAATGCACAAAGTTGTAACAAACAGTAATTCTTCTGTCATTCAAAAAAGGTTCATAGATAGAAAAACTAGCTGTCCATCAATCTCTTCGAGCTTGAATCGCCTTTCGCGTCCGCTTACAGTTTTATTACAGTTCGCTGTAAAACGCCAAAAAAAATCATTTTTGATTTTCTAAACTTTTGACACACCTTGTATAGACCTATATTTTTGTCCACGAAGTACTGTCACGGTGACAGGTGGAACGACAATTTAAAGCATCTTAACGTCAGTCTGACTTTTCGTTGTTGGAGTTTGAAATTTAGATGCTATTTAGCGTAATACTAAGACTTGACACTAAAAGATTCATAGTTTTATTAGTTTTACACAATGAAAGGACTAAATCATTATTGAAAATGTAATATCAGATTTATTTTAATTTTGCATAATTTAACCTGCCAATTATCATGGCCCGCAAACATACTTTTGACATACCTTTTGAGCTTTGTTATAATGCAAATTTGTGAACAATGCATGCCCATTACACAGAAGAATCAAGTTTTAAATAAAATGTTGGTATAGAATAAGTATGACTTATTACTTTTATTTATAATAGTGAATTTATAACTGGCTTCCATATTAATAATTAGTTTCATTTGTCTGCTCTGAAATTGTTCCTGTCAAAGTGAGTTTGCAGTGGCATTGAGTCGTCGCCTGTAGATCGTGCTCTGGCTATGTCGGTTGCTGAGACGATCCTATTATAATTTAAATATTTAGTAGTGACGCTGGTAGTTGAACTAAAAACAATAACCAAAAATAATACTGACCGACGTTGGAATATCTGTGTAAACATTTTGCTTACACACACTGTAAAAAGAATATAATTTGTAATTGTTGGATCATTTTGTGATTTTTATTAAGTATTTAAGGAAAAATAACACAAAAAGGTAGTTCATGATTACAACAAATCCATCGAAATAAGAGCCACCAGCCTGGGACACGATCATCATCAACCATCATCAGAATGTTTGATTAACAGTTTGATTTAATGGTGTATTTTCAAACATATCGCATTAAATGATTGAACGCTGCCCATACTTCAAACTTTCTACTGACAATCAAACTATTTAGTAGAAGTAATTGTTGAATTAGACTGGAATATTTACTTTAGTAAATTGAATAGTTACAAAGCAATTGTCATTACATTGGAATTTGATTCGTCTGTCACCTAGTAATAATAATATAAATCATATTTTAAAGTAATTGTCTAATACCGTGGCGTCAAATACTTTCCGCATTAGAGTGGGCTGTTTTTGAAGTTTTTAAGTAGGTAATCAATGTTGGTGTACATGCTAATTTTTTGAAAACTTCAAATTCTGACAGTTGTCATACTTAAATTCAAATTATAGACGCCTATTACAGAGAAATAGAGTAGGGGAGAACGCGCTTAAAGATGCGCCAACTAAGTTAAATTGAATTCCGCCATTTTGAAGGTTATATTTATACCTAGCTCAACAATTCGCATGTAAAGTTCATTGACTTAGAAAAATGTAAACAAACTTACTTGTGAAAAGAAATGCCTTCCTGCAAAATGGCGACCACTATAGCGTTTGCTTAAAACTGGATGCGCACTCGTCGAAGCGCGTTCTCCCCTACTCTATTTCTCTGGCCTATTATTATTTATATGACATAACCAAACTATTAAAATTATGCACTGTCACCAACCATTAAAAAAAAAGCATGGCCGTCTCTAATGCGGAAAGTATTTGAAGGCACGGTATATAGGCAAAACTAAAATGGATCTGATAGCAGTTTTCTCATTAATATTTTAGTCATTTCGCTGTATAAAATTTGTAATTTCATATCTTTTTGTTTCTTGGTCTACAATAAATATCGATAAAGCTTAAAAACATGAACCATGAAATATCAGACAGATGTCAGGGTGTTTAACCTTTTTTTTTGAAATAATTGTCACCATGAAAGCAGTTCAGATTTCATCACGAACTGAAATCGATTGATCGTTTTGACGTTTTATAACCTGCAATTAAATTTTTGTGAAATTGCCAACATTAATCAAAAGTCAGATGGACTTTTTCTGACAATTCTGACGTTTCCTGTAACATTTAAGCCCAATGATCTAATACTATTATACTACTAGATGGAGTGTACGCTATGTCTTGCTGATTAGGAAGTGACCCACACCATAAGAGAAAGAAGGAAAATATGCGAGCGTCGAAAGTTTGACAAGGATGAACGCAATTGACCGTTTTATGTGGGCTAGATTCAAATATGTTGCAATAGCTTGTAATGGCTTATAATGTTTAAAAGTATTATTTTGTTAAAAATATGCTATATTAAGAGGAAAGTAAAGGTATTGCAACTTTAATAATCATAAAGATATATAATTAAATATATATTATTAATATGGAATTAAATATATTCTGTTTAATAACATTTTAAAGGTAGCTTTGCTAGTTGCTATTCTTCAATAATTAAAAAGGAAAGAAAGTTAAATAAATATGATTTTTAATGACTGTGAGATAACTATATGATTTTGTTCTTCTAATTATACCTATTTTAGCATGTTTGATGATCATTCAGTTTTTATTTAAAACAGTAGTATTAGAAAAAATCACTACAGATATCAGATGGAAATTTTGAATTGACCACTAGAATTTTTCAAAATATTACGTTCTGAAAAAAGAAATATAGAAACTGACAGCTTTTCTTAGGTGTTCCTTACAACTTCTGATATATTCAAAATAAAAGACAATTAATGCTTAATTTTTTATTAAAATATATGTACATATAATTAATATGGATTAACAAATACGTAAATGGTAAATATGTGATCGAAGTAAAATGGAGAAAGAAATATTAAAAATACATAAAGCTAGAATAACAACTTGTATTATTTCGTGAGGTGTTTTTTCTGTGACTAATTCAAATACTTCAACATTAGTTACATTTGGGGATTCTGAGCTATAAGGTAAATAGAACATTAAAAATATCTAGGTAGAATAATAACTACAAATAGAAATCTTACTTTAACAGTTCTTTGCTTGGTGCATCAGTAATTTTTAATCGTTGAGATCTGCTATTACAGGGAATTTTTCTCAAGTGAGCAGGAAAATTGAAAATACTTTGAATTGCATTTTGGGGCAAATATTTTCTTCCATAACTTATAACAAAATCTTCAGGAACAAAATGCTCTGAACACAATCTTGAATATTTTGATGGCTTAAAATCCTTTCGTTTAGTACAAATTATCCACTGCTTGCATAGTACTCGATTAGATTGAAAACTAAAATTTTTTATATCAAATTTACAAATCATGTATTTTATTAAGAATAGTTAACCTGTGAAATCATACGTTCATTCCCTTTTCTGCCCTATTAGTACAACCATACGCTGCACATGACATTACCATTGTGTCTTAAATATGTGACTCCAAGCACTGCAAAGCTGGTATATATAATATTCAACAATTTAAAATATTTGTTTCTAATTTTGTTACTGATAATAGCACTTTTAACCAAATATATATCGTGGGCTTACTGCTAAAAGTGACCAAGTCATATTTATAGAAATGGAGCAACAGTGAATTGAATTTTCTCCAAATTTTCTTCAACTATCTGTAGCTGAATTTTACATTAATATTTCCTTTTTTTGTTTCAGTTCTATTTCTAGAATGCTCTTCTAAAAATTGTAGTTTTGTAAAATACAATTTTATTTTTTTTTCTGTAGAAAAAAATGACTTGGTCATTTTCACCTGTAAAAGTTTTTTCATTATTTGCATTTAGTCAGTACCTGCTCATTAAAAAAAATACTCAATTCGTAAATTTAATCTAAGCAATCTTTATTATTAAAAATAAAAACCAAAATTCAAATTCTTACAATAGTTTTGAAAAGTTTAAATAAAATATAACACTAATCAGAGTCTGTATCTGAGTCAAATGATGGTTCTGGTGCTGTATCTTTCTTTGTTTTATCAGTTGGAAGAGAGCTATACCAACCATGAAACTCTTCAGGAATAGCCCCTGTGCTGCAAAGCGTCATCAAATTTTTCTTTTTAAGTTCTGAAATTGAGAGTGGTTTAGAATACAGCTTGCCAATAGATTGTGGAATATTATTGCTTTTTGAGCTTCTATTACGACTAGAAACGTCTATAGTACTGTATTCATTATCACTATAATTATATTTAAAGAGAATACACATAGGTTTCTGTTTTTCGTATTTCATAGTCTTAATCTTTAGCCAATTTAGACGATTTCCGCTATCATCAGTAGTTCGATTTTTGATAACATCCGCTGCTAACGTTTTTAAGTCTAGAAAGTCATTATAGTGGAGTTCATGAACCGAATATGGTGCACTCACTTTATTTCTTCCCCTTTTGGAACGTGCTATTTTAAAAATATTTTTCCAGTCGTGCATTGTGAAGACTGGCACGTTCTTTTTGGCAGTTTCGATTGCGCTATGCATTGAGTCGACCTCCATGTATGAATGCCCTTTCTCTAAATAATTATGATACACTGTTTCTACATTGGTGTACTGCACGATATACAAAAACATTGCCGCAATATACTGGTTCCTGTTTTGGCCACTGCATGTGTCCGAAAATAAACTAATTTCTGTAACGTTTTCAGGAAGTTTGGTGATCCAATTCAGCAAAGCTGTACCGATTTCACAACTCCCTCTCTGCCCATTAACTTCTGACCAAACAAAGCAATGGGCTTGATTTGGAGTAGCAGCTTCATAAATTGTAAGGTTATAGACACAGAGTTTACGGCTATAATACATTGGTGAAATATCTGAAGATGGTATTTGCAAAACGCTCTGCAAATCAAAAGTTGCACTGACAAATTTGTCATCGTATTCAGCTCGCTCCTTATCTTTAGTTTTCTGTGCATTTGCTTCATCTCTTCGACGAATATGAGCATTATATTCCATTTCTAAATCTTCAGAACGGGTTTTTTTAAAGTTCTCGCAAATCATACATTGATCTTTTTTCGGCTTGAAGAAGGCTAAATTATATTCCTTGCAAAATATTCGTCTATAAGTTATTTGGGACGCAAACGGGAGATTTTCTTCTCTACACTGTTCTACATACAGTGCATGCATTTTTGTTATTGATAAATTGGGGTCTAAATATTGTCTCTTAGTAGTTTTCCTGCAATAATGAGATTCCATTGTGGGAAAACTCTCAATATGTGCCTTGATTCTAGCAATCATTTCTGGGCTGCTTTTATTACTTGGAGGTTTTCGTCCACGTTTATCACAGGTAACAAATATTCCAGCTTCATTGACACCTGATAAAGCGCTGTCCACTGGTCCATGGCTGATGCATAAAGTCCCTAGAAAGAACTTTTTGCAAACACGAGTTTTAATCCCGTCCTTTAGAAATTGATATACTCGGCTACTGTTTTTTGGAACTCCTGTTCCAGTTCGAACTCGTCGACACTTAGGTTCTACGTTGTCCACACGAGAAAGAATAAAGTCTTTCTGGCGATCAAAGTCTAGTTTCCAATATTCAGAACACAGTTGGTTTCTCATTTTGTCATCAAAATTGACGGAACACTTGTATCTACAAGAAGTACAATCTATAATATGTTTGGGTTTCTTTTGTAACTGTAATCCTTTTTTTGTCTTGTACGGCAGACATAACTTTTTATTCATCTTATTTACATTATGTTTCCAGGTACTTGGGTCGGATGTTCTCCAACGACTTCTCTTTTTTGGTATTTCTGTTGCAGGTTCAGACACAGACTCTGAAGAATCTTCTGATTCACTGGGAATGTAGCTCTCAGAGCTACTGGAATAATCTTGACTACATTCTCCTTGCTCTGGCTCAGTCACATTCAAATTGTTTGAAGAATTGGCGGTATTTTCTATAGAGCTGTTTGCATTATCGGACCCTGAACAAAAAAAAATTAATTAGTTGTAAGAGTTTGATGTAAATCGTATGTCGCTGGATCTATTAAAAATATATTAGACACCAAATTACCTGTTTAGCCAAAGTTTTACACTTTCATACCAACAAAAAGTGTTAGACCTAAACGCTAAATTTGGTTCTTTTGCAATATTTTTAATAAATAAAACTTTTTACCGCAATTTACTTACAACAGAAAAGTAAAAAAACTGTATAATTACCTTCAACCACTATTCCTTTGCACATTTCTACTAAAGCTTTGCCTCGAGACATCATTCTTTATAAAAAGTAATCACTAGAAACACTGAAATGCACATAAAGTAAGAAAAACTTGTAGTATTTCAGTCAAAAACTTGTAGGTTATGTCTGACTAATACCATGCTACTGTCTACACTTCAACCGGTAAAACTGCCCAAGTCGACTTGGTCATTTTTAGTTGTTTATGGTGACTTATGTAGTTTGAACATGTTAAAATGATCAAGTGGACTTGTTCAATTTTACTTGTATAAAATTGTATCAGCAAGACTTGGACAATTTTAAAAATGACAGATTGCGCCATGCGCAGTTGTTCCTAGACTTGGTCAGTTTTTCTAGACTAGAAACATGTCATTTCCTTGCAGTTGGTCACATAATCCCATTTTTTATGAATTTTGACTTGGTCAGTTTTTGCAGTAAGCCCACGATATGACACTAAATCCATGAGAACAACACTGTTAAATTATAAGCTGAAGTTAACAATTGCCAATATTCTTGATGATTCTCAATTTATATACATTACCTATATGCCTATATCAAATAAAAATGAAATTCCTAAAATGTATCTAATTACAATCACAATTTTATAAATAAAAATAGTTGATTCAATCATCATGAATCCACAGTTGTCTTTATGCTCGTATTTCTTTAAATAAAAATAAAGTCCGTGGTGTATGAAATAAAATCAATACTAGAAGAAATCTACTAATAAAATATATAATCCAAGTTACCAAAAACACAAATAAATATGTATAAATCAACAAAATTCCGAAAGTTTATATACACAACCATACGTTTGCCGCCTTGTTTTACCCACAACTAACGGTTTTGTATATCTGTCTCCTTTGTATGTAGAGGTCAATTCTTCTCTCTCTACAGTCCATCTAGTAGTTCTATATTATTAGATCATTGTTTAAGCCACCTAACGTGAATGTTGAGTTGACCAACATTTCGCGTATGCTCTAGTTAAATATATCGGTGTTAAAATAATAATAGATGAGTAAAGATGGCTACTGGATTTATTAACTAAAAAATTTCCCTTAAAATGTTTAACATTTCTATAGAATTTACTGAAAGCTGATTACTTGGAACATTTCGTTGACATTCAAGTTTGATATAATGCGTGTGCACCTAGTCTAAGTTGAATGTAAGTAGGCCGAACAGGTAACCCTAAGATGGTTGTATGATCAAGATTTGTTGTATCATATATAAATTTCTTTGTTTTTTAAATTTGGTAGTACTCTAACTCTATTTGTCTCAAGTTTTATGATAAACGTTGCCCATACGTAAAATTTTCTTGCAAACTGTCATCGTGGTGACAGTTCGATCTATTGCGAGAATGAATTGTCAAATTGAATGTCATTGTAGACATACCGTGCCTTCAATTATTTTTTTTTAGAATAACCTACGATTTCAATATTAATTTGAAAACACTGTGGAACTTTTCAATAAATTGACTTAACTATGACAGTAGTCAAAATGAAAAACATTACTGTAGCACAGTATTCCCAAATTAATATTGATATCATAAGCTACTCTAAATTTAAATTAAAGACGCAGTATGTATATTTGTATGTAGAAAGATGACAGAGATGTGTCCAAGACATTAAAGATACGATAAATGACCGATACAATAGTAATAATAATAATTGATAATGCAATAAAATATAAATATTAACGGTTATAATATTTCTTTCAGTGGACGTTAAATGTTATTAATCGCGCCTTTGCTTTAATTTTTAAAACTACGATATTGGAAACTGTACCCGAATGACCGACAATGTAGAGTAATTACAACCGCAGTTCAGTTTCTTCTTGTTTATGAATGAAGACGCATATTAAGCAAAATGTCTCTTAGAAATAAATTAAATATTATTGTGACATTTATAATTAGTGGCAAATGAATTTATTTATTAAGACTTTGCCCACAAAGAGAACAACATTTCTACATTATATAATTTACTGAACATTTATATTTAGAAAAATTTTGTTGACATTCAGGTTTTGTATCAATTGTGTGCATCTTTTTCTTCTTCTTCTTCTTTATTGTGGCTTTGAGTTAGACTATTTAGTCTTTTACTCTTCATCTGAGTGCGGTGAATCTTGGATTGTTGAAGTTGAATTTGATTAGCTATTGTTTATCTTTATTTTGATTAAGAACTAAAGTAGAACCATTTTAGGTCTTTTGTGTTTGAAATTTTCATTTCCATCATGTGTAAGTGCTCTTTTAAGATTTTGATTTGAGTGGTTTTCCATCTGGTTATAGAAACTGAGCGCTCTTTCCTTGATGTAGTCAATAATGGTTGGGGTATTTGTTTCATTCATTATTTGATTATTTCTCATATACCATGGAGCATTTAGTATCATTCTAAGACTGGTGTTTTGTATTATTTGCAGTTTTTTGATGTTGGTCTTGCACATATGCACCCATATTGGGCATGCATATGTGAATATTGGACCTAATACTTGTTTGTAAAGTAGAATTTTGTTGTTCGTGTTCGCTGGCTTTTTCTTCCTATAAGAGGCCATAGTTGACATCTTGTTTGTTTGGTTTTGGTTATCGTTTTTGCTATGTGTGTGTTATAATTGAGCTTTATATCCAGGTATATTCCCAGGTATTTAATTTCTCTACTCCATGGTATAGTGTTGTTGTTGATGGTTATTTCGTTGTCTGTTGTTTTCAGATTCCTTTGAAAGATTATTGCTTGGGATTTGTCTTCGTTTATTGTTGTCCTCCATTGTTTGAACCATTTTATCGTGTTGTCTAGGTGCGTTTGGAGTTCCTGTACCGCGTTCGTCGGGATGTTGAGAGCAGTGCCGAATCATCTGCAAAGGTGGCCGTATTTAAATATCTTGTAGGATTTGACACTGGTATGTCGGCTGTAAATATTGTATATAGGTGAGGTGACAGGCATGAGCCCTGGGGGACTCCCGCTGTTGGATGTTTTATTGAGGAAAGTGTGTTCTGAATGCTAACTTGAAAGCAGCGTCCTTAGAGAAAACTATTCGTGATTTTTATGATGTGTGTTGGGTAATTGTGTATTATCATTTTATATATGAGTCTCTGCCTCCAGACTTTATCAAATGCCTTTGCTATGTCGAGAAATACAGCTGCTGTCACTTGATTCTTGTTGAATCCTTCTTGGATAATCTCAGTGACTCTTGAAAGTTGTGTTATCGTTGAATGTTCTTCTCTAAACCCATGTTGATCTTCTGGTATTATGTCTTGATTGTCAGAGTGGTACTTTATCTTCTGTAGGATTATTTTTTCTATCACTTTGCTAATGGATGGTAACAGGCTTATGGGCCTGTAGCTGCTTGGTATTGTTTTTGTTTTTCCTGGTTTAGGTATAACTATTACTTTGGCATGTTTCCATATCTTTGGGAATGTTTGGAGTCTGATAACGGAGTTTGCTATTGCTAGAATTGACATTATTGCTTTTGGGGGGAGGTTTTGTAGTGATCTGTTGGTGATATTGTCTATACCAGGAGCTTTTTTGGGATTTAATGCTTTAAGGATTGCTTTTAGGTTCTCGGCTGTGACTGGGTCGTTGCTAGGGAGTGGGGTTCACGTATTTTTCTGCTTACCACTTTGTGAATCTGCACTACGTGTTGCATGTCTACTTTATTCCAGTTGGGAGTGAATTGCTCTTCTAGTGATTCCGCCAGAGCTTCTGCTTTTTCTTCTGCTGTGACTTGTGTGGAGTTATTGAATTGAAGTGGTGGGATCTGTATTTGTTCTCTTTTGATTGCCTTGATTATTTTCCATATCTTAGAGGGGTCTGCACCTATTTCTTCGAGTGTTCTTTGCCATTCTACATTTTTCAGTTCCAGTAATTCCTTATATACTTGATGTTGAAGGTTGTTTAGTATAGTTTTGTCTTGTGGTGCGAGTGTACGATTATGTCTTCTCCTAGCTCTGTTCTTTTCCTTTATTAGTTCTTTAATATGATGTGGTAGACTACCTGATTTATATATCCTTTCTATTTTGATAGTGTTATTTTCAACAGCGTTTGTTATTTTATCTTGTAGTGATTTTATGTTCTGTTCTAATTCTGCAGTGTTTTGTATTTTAGGAACTGCAGTGATGGTTTGTTCTAGTTCTGTTTTGTAGCCGGCCCAGTCTGTCTTGAAGGTGTGATATGTTCTTTCGGTTATGTCTTCGTTCCAAGTTATTATAATTGGATTGTGATCAGAGCTCATGACACTTTCAGTTTCTATCTTTATGGTATTATTAATGTTTTTACTGATTGCTAAGTCTAATTGTGTGCATCTAGCCCAAGGTGAACGTCGACAGACCAAAAAAAAAAAAAAAACCAAGACGGTTCGGCAATTAAATGTTGTTTCATGTTATTCGTTCTATAAAATTGGTAGTACCATGCCTTGTATCAAGCTTACGATAAAAATAGTGTCTACTTCAAATTTTTTGACAGACTGTCATCGTGACACTTATACGACAATGAAAAGTTAATGTTTAACCAAATTGTCGATCCACCTGTCATCGTGACAATACTTCGTTGTAGTGTATTCGTTCACACATAAACGTGTGAGAACGAAATGTCACACTGACAGTGCTTAACCAAATTGTCTTTCCAATTGTAAAATTAAATTAACAACATAACATGATGAACTTTAACAAAACATGTTTTAAACTTACAGGTCATTGAGAGAATTAATTAATTTTCATATTACGCTTTAATAGTATATGTACTTTGTAAAACCCAATCAAAAATCTTGCTGGCTCCTAATACCATTTAACCGAAAATGTACTTCTGATTAGTTTGTGCCAACCCGCATAGTCGCATACTTTAAATGATTGCTTTTATAACTGAATTGATAAACGAAATTACATAAATGCTTATGGGAATTTTACATATTTGGTGTATTTATGTTATATCGAAGTGTTTCGGACACATCTGACAAATAAAGAAAACTCAGATGATTCTTTATTTAGGCTTGCTTCAGTACTTCTTTCGCGAGAAGTGACGACATTTCGATGACATATATAATTTGTATTTAATATATCTTAATAAAATATAGAAAGATCGTTATATTTGTCACTGTACTTACGTGCGATAATACGCTTTAAGTTTATTTTATCATATCCGTCGGCATTGTTCATATATTCATAAATAGAAAAGAAATAGTAACAATTGATAATAATAACACTAATACGTATCTGAAAGGTACCACGTTTCCTTCATAATCCCTTTATTTGTCGGCCTTCTGACATTTAAACTTGACAACCGATCGATAAACGTGAATAGATAGTCATTATATGTGTGTATTGCACGACTGGTGCTTTCCGCCAATTTTGACGTTTCCCGGCAAATGCCATATCGCGAACTCAAACTGATTTGACGGTTTTGATAATTTATAACCTGAAATTGAATTTTTCGTGCGTTTAACTTAACCTTATCCGAAGTTTGATGTGTCACGGTCATCTGTATCGATCCACCGCCATTTTAAAATCGAACCTAGTCCATATTTTTTATTTTACACGTAGGCCTTATGGCAAAATACTATGATTCATACTCTTTTTCTGCACGTTCTAAAATTTTCAAAAACTCCTTTCGGGCCCTCGTTCTCTCTTCGGAGACGTGAAAAATGGCCTAAGGCACGTGGGACCGTGGTCCCCGTCGCGTGACACTTTCGTTCCCACCGTAGATGCGCCAGGTTCTCAGAAAACTGTCTCCCCAATTCGTCAATTTTGGGGTATAGCTTTGCCGTTTTAATCGTTCGTGTTAAAAAGAGCGAGACAATTGGCTTTTAGTATATATAACTAGCTCTAACGTCCGCTTACAGCAGGTCCTCCGCTTACAACGGGTCCTCCGCTTACAACGGGTCCTCCGCTTACAGCGGGTCCTCCGCTTACAGCTTTTTCATAGTTTCCTGTAAAAAGCAATCACTGTCATGACGCTTTTTAGAATGTCCGATATTATTAACTTTTGACGCACCCCTGTATATACATATATTTCGTGAAGCCAATAGTATATTTTCTTTAAAATTCTTCTCGAACGGTTTATTACACAAACCGGTACACACTCAAGAGCGAGAAAGGTAAATTTATGTTAAACATAAGTCATGTTAATGTATCCAAAGAAACAATGAGCTCAAAGAGCACAACATTTTCATCGAGACAGTTTACAATACTATTTTGATGTGATAGTAGAAAAGCATGTCAACCTTTTCGAAGCCTACTGTCGTTAAGAAAAAAGCACAAAATCATAATAAATGTATGAATCCCAAGTTCTAAATTTAAGCCCTATTGAAGCGCTTTTCCTGTAAAAAACGCTTTTTAGGATGTCCACTTTTATAAACTTTTGAAGCACCCCTGTATATACATATATTTAGTTAAGCTAATAGGATATTTTATTTAAAATTCTTCTCGAACTGTTTTTGACATAAATCGGTACATACTCAAGAGCCAGAAAGGTAATTTAATGTTAAACATAAGTCATGTTAAAGTATCCAAAGACACAATGAGATCAAAAAGCGCAACATTTTTATTAAGACAGTGTACAATACTATTTTGATGTGAAAGTGTGAAAGCCTGTCAACGTTTTTGAGCACAAAATAATAATAAAAGTAAAAAGCCCAAGTTTTAAATTGAAGTGCCTTTCCAGTAAAAGCGATCACTGACACGACGCTTTTTAGAATGTCCAGTTTTATACACCTTTGAAGCATCCCTGTATATACATATATTTTGTGAAGCCAATTGTATATTTTATTTAAAATTCTTCTCAAACTGTTTTTAACACAAACAATAAATGTTAAACATAAGTCATGTTAAAGTATCCAAAGACAGAATGAGCTCAAAAAACGCAACATTTTTATTAAGATAGTTTACAATACTAATTTGATGTGAAAGTGTAAAAGTCTGTCAACCTATTCGAAATCCACTATCGTTAATAAAGGAGCACAAAATAATAATAAAAGTAGAAACCCCAAGTTTTAAATTTAAGCCCTATTGAAGCGCTTTTCCTGTAAAAGAGGCTTTTTAGAATGTCTACTTATATTTTGTTAAGCCAATAGGATATTTTATTTAAAATTCTTCTCGAACTGTTTTTGACATAAACCGGTACACACTCAAGAGCGAGAAAGGTAATTTAATGTTAAACATAAGTCATGTTAAAGTATCCAAAGACACAATGAGATCAAAAAGCGTAACATTTTTATAAAGACAGTGTACAATACAATTTTGATGTGATAGTCTAAAAGCCTGTCAATCTGTTTGAAATCCACTATCGTTAATAAAGGAGCACAAAAGTAAAAAGCCCAAGTATTAAATTGAAGCGCCTGTCCTGTAAAAAGCGATCACTGGCATGACCCATGTTAGAATGTTAACTTTTATACACCTTTGAAGTACCCCTGTATATTCATATATTTTGTTAAGCCAATAGGACGTTTTATTTAAAATTCTTCTCGAACTGTTTTTAACACAAACAGGTACACACTCAAGACCGAGAAAAGTAATTTAATTTTAAACATGTCATGTAAAGGTATCCAAAAACACAATGAGATCAAAAAGCCCAACATGTTCATTAATTACAATTACAATACTATTTTGATGTGAATGTATAAAAGCCTGTCAACCTTTTCAAAATCCACTATCCTTAATAAAGGAGCACAAAATAATAATGAAAGTAAAAAGCTCAAGTTTTAAATGTAAGCCCTATTGAAGCGCCTTTCCTGTAAAAGGCGATCACTGGCATAACGCTTTTTAGAATGTCCACTTTTATAAACTTTTGAAACACCTCTGTATACACATATATTTTGTTAAGCCAATAGGATATTTTACTTAAAATTCTTCTCGAACTGTTTTTGACACAAACCGGTACACACTTAAGAGCGGGAAAGGTAATTTAATGTTAAAGTATCCAAAGACAATGAGCACAAAAAGCGCAACATTTTCATCAAGACAGTTTACAATACTATTGTGATGCGAAAGTGTAAAAGCTTTTCAAACTTTTCGAAATCCACTATCGTTAATAAAAGAGCACAAAGCAATAACAAAAGTAGAAAGCTCAAGTTTTAAATGTAAGCCCTATTAAAGCGCCTTTTCTGTAAAAAGCGATCAAGCTCATGGCACTTTTTAGAATGTCCAATTTCATAAACTTTTGAAGCACCCCTGTACATACATAAATTTTGTGAAGCCAGTTGTATATTTTATTTAAAATTCTTCTCGAATTGTTTTTTATACAAACCGGTACACTCTCCAGAGCAAGAAAGGAAATTCAATGTTAAACATAAGTCATGTTAAAGTATCCAAAGACACAATGACCTCAAAAAGCGCAACATTTTTATTAAGACAGTTTACAATACTATTTTGATGTGAAAGTGTAAAAGACTCACAACCTTTTCGAAATCCACTATCGTTAATGAAAGAGCACAAAATAATAAAAATAAAAAGCCCAAGTTTTAAATTGAAGTCCTATTGAAGCGCCTTTCTTGTAAAAGGCGATCACTGACGCTTTTTAAAATATATACTTTTATAAACTTCTGAAACATATAGGATATTTTATTTAAAATTCACCTCGAACTGTTTTTGACACAAACCGGTACACACTCAAGAGCGAGAAAGGTAATTTAATGTCACAACGACACAATAAGATAAAAAAAGCGCAACATTTTTATTAAGATAGTTTACAATACTATTTTGATCCGAAAGTGTAAAAGTCTGTCAACCTTTTCGAAATCCACTATCGTTAATAAAAGAGCACAAAACAATAATAAAAGTAGAAAGCTCAAGCTTTAAATTTGAAGCCCTATTGAAGCGCCTTTCCTGTAAAAAGCGACACTGCATGATGATTTTTAGAATGTCCACTTTTATAAAGTTTTGAAGCACCCTTGAACATACATTAATTTTGTGAAGCCAATTGTATATTTTATTTAAAATTGTTCTCGAATTGCTTTTTACACAAACCGGTACACACTCAAGAGCGAGAAAGGTAGTTTATGTTAAAATATCCAAAGACACAATAACATCAAAAACTCAACATTTTTATTAAGATAGTTTACAATACTATTTTGATGCGAAAGTGTAAAAGCCTTTCAACCTTTTCGAAATCCACTATCGTCAATAAAAGAGAACAAAATAATAATAAAGAAAGAAAGCCTAAGTTTTAAATGTAAGCCCTATTAAAGCGCCTCTCCTGTAAAAGGCGATTACTGGCATGACGCTTTTGAGAATGTCGACTTTTATAAACTTTTGAAACACCTCTATACATCCATAAATTTTGTGAAGCCAATTGTATATTTTATTTAAATTATAGCGTCGTAGATAAGTGATAGTGAAATACCAACAGTAGTTTGCTCTTTTAATTGCATTAATAAAAAGAAATACACACAATTTTTATAGCAATTTATGAAGAAGGTGACCAGTCAATAATATCAGTGGTAGGTATTACAATATATAATTTATTGGAAATTGAATGAAATTTAACATGCAAACCAAATCAGATATACTTTATGCTTGTCAGCGAAGTAAGAGTTTCAGTTGCTCTGCTTGCTACGGGTTGTCCATAGTGTTTGTTTGGATTTCTAAATGCAGTAATGATTAGCAAAATAAAATTGACGTACTATATGCTATATTAATTCTAGTTAGTAAAAGACCTGTATGCAATGCGCGTTAAATTACCTAATGGATGCATACTTCCTAGGCCCTGTGGTATTTTTAGCAAATGATAGTTAATATTAGATATTTCGATGTATACATAGCAGTAAGATGTAAACAGATTAGTGTTAGTGTAAAATAAAGTACGTCTTAGGAAGCCTGTATTTTTAATTTCCTCTTCTTTTTTACTGAGACACTCTGTATATTTAGCAACTATCAGTCTTCAATTTTACCATTATGGAATACAATAATGTTTAAATATCGATAATTCATATCTCGTTGACATTCAAACATCACAAAATCAATTTTTCTAAAAATTTTACATGCAATTCATTAGTATTGTAAAATTCTAATGAAAAAAATTATTTAATTATTTTTCCAACAGCAATAAAATTTATAATGAATAGACTAACATTAATGAATGTAAACCAGTAAGACAATGTACAGTTAATTGCAGACTTACTGATATGCAAGAGTTATGAGAAATGTTTTAAATAGATATACAGTGAGTAAACCTACTTTTATCGAGTTCCTTATCTGCATTTGTTAGTGGCTTTTCGGTCGAGCAATGATGTTTTTTAAATAATCGATATTAGTTTAATTTTTTCTTGAACAGATTTAATACATTGACATCGACTAATACAAATTATATATTAAAAAATGAGGTGTGGCCACCACACGACTTTCTTTACGTATGAAAGTGTTACTTCGGGTCCGAATTTTGAAATTTCATTTATACAAAAAATATTCCAAATGCAACTCTAAATACTTTTGTACTCTTCATAAATATATATATAGATTGCATAATTTACGACATATTTGCAAAAAATCGTTATTCGGTAAGATTAAAAGTGTTAGTTCCGGTCCGAATTTTGATTTTTTCTTTATACAAAAGGTATTGAAAATTAATTCTAAATACTTTTATACTCGTAACGTACCCGTCTAAAAAGCATGACTTGCAAAATATTTGCAAAAAACTGATTTTCGATAAGAGTAAAAGACCTATTTCCGGTAGGAATTTCGAAAAACTTTTTTAATAAAATTGTTCGCAATTTCAATTTTAAGTACTTATGAATTCTTTATAAATTTGTCTAAAGTTAGTAGTTGACAAAATATTGGCAAAAGTCGATTTTTTCACTGAAGTAAACTACTACTTCCGGTCGGCCGATTTTGCTGAAAATCTGATCAGTTCTCAAGAGGGTAATTATACTACTAAATGCAAAATTTTAAATAGATACCTACAGCGGTTTGAGCGCTATCGTGGTCACACACACACGGACACACACAGAGACAGAGAGAGAGAGAGAGAGAGAGAGAGAGACATTTTTTAAAAACCACTTTTTTGGTATCAGGGGACTTCAAAACGTGGACATCTGCAAAAATCTCGAGGTCGAAAATTTTTTACGTATAAGAAAGTAAAAGCAGGCTAAACTTTATTCTCGGTATCTGTCAGTCTTGGAATATTACATATTGTTCACTTTCTTCCTTGCAAAACACGTCCGACCTTGTAATATGCATATGTTCATTTTGGATGCATTCTCTCTGGGTTACAATACAAAGAAATACTCTGTCTACCTCTTGGTCTACCATTTTGCAACAGACATCAAGAAAATCCATCCATTTAAGATAAGAATCATTTTTTGTCAAATTTCAATGCCTTTTTCTGTTTCTTTGTGCTTCTTAATCTGGTCTTTACCATTTCCAGTCTTGAAAGCAAGTATCACCTGCAACATTATTTTTTTAAAAATGAGAATAACAGTTGACGTACCTTGAAATAATCATCTTTTAATGTGGAATATGCATATGCTTTGGCAAATAATCAGAACAAACACAATAATAGTTGATTTTAAAAGTTTGAAAGAGTATGTACCAACTTCAGACTTCTATATTTGTTGGTTAAGATCCAAAATGCAAACTAATAATAGACTTGTCTCTTGCAGATTATATCTCTGAGAAATATATTATTTTCCTTTTAACATTCGTATAAATTTATCCAAATATTCTTATTAAATTTCTACATTTCAACTCTCTTTATTTCTTCACCGTGATCACACACATCATCTATGAATTCTTTTTCGTACCTCCAAACCTCTAATTGAAATTGAGGTTGCAGTAACAACCATTGTTGAAAAGGTTCCTTTTTTTAATTTATCACGTTTCTTCTTTATAAATTGTTCATCCTTATCGTACTATTTACGTGTAACCTCACATACAATAGCATTAGTAAACAAACAGCATTGTAAGGTGACATTATTGTAGACCTGAAATTCACCTTAATTTATTAGTCTATAATTATGGTATTAATGAAAGGTACACGGCTTTTTTTGTTAAGTGTTGAAACGTTTCTTGTTCATGAATATTAAGTACTTTGGCCATCTGTGTGTTTATGAAAGCATCTAATTCTTACTTTTTAAAGATTTTCTACTCATTATTTATTGCTTTAAACTGTTTTTTCTTCAAATTTGGAAACTGAATTGGAATTGAAATCTGTGTATGATTTACTGGAACATTGCAGTAATTATTGTTGGGGTGATGTATGAATAAATGGAACGCATACATGCTGAAATAAGTTAATTTTTTTTATTATGAACAATGATAAAATCAGATATCTAGAAATACCAGTTTTCAAGTTTATTAAATCCTGCCTTTTACACTCAATTAACCATACATTTCGTACCATCTATTCCTTGAGAAACCCGTAAAATTTAATCTGACTATCTTTACTTATTCGATTGTATTCACGACAACCGCATACAACACAACCAGGCATATTAGGTAGAATATAGTTTAAAAAAGAAAGGGATAAAATAACTTAAAAACTATGTGAAAATGCTGCCGATCTAAGAAGCGTCAATCTAACTTGCTTCCGGCGTTGCCAACATTTGAGTTTGTAATATCTCTGAAGTACATGAAAAATTTGCCTATAGACCGTCTCAACCTTAGTATTCAGTATGTGTCTTATAGAGAGAGACAACATAGTTGTCAATTCGACAATGACAGATTAGGTTGGTAACTTATTATAATGACAGGACATTTTAAATACTTGTTGGTTAGGATATTATTTTATATTATAATATTAATTTGACACTTTACAGAAAGGTTATGTTGTGATACTTACACCACACCGATAATACCAACCAGAAACATAACAAATCGAACTGACAACATTGTCTTGAAATAAAAGGACTGTTTATTACAAATGGCTTACGATAGTAAAAGAGGTATATATCCCATAATAGACTGTACTGAATACTAAGGTTGAGACGATCTATAGATTAGTTGAAATTTCCCTATATATAATGCCTTGTTTATTAATAATAAATAAATAACAAATAATCTTCGTAATAACTTTAAAGAATATGATTTCAATACAATATCACAGAAACTTAAATGAAATGGATTAAATATTTACTGTTCTTTTTGCAATGTATGTATGTATGCAAAAAATGTTGACACAAATGCTCTCACGTAATTCAGAAATACGTTAATAAATATGTATACCCAATTAATGTCGTGAAAATTGGCTTCTTTTGAACATTTTGTTGACATTCAGTGTGCATGCATTTAACTTAATTTGACAGGCCAAAAAAGAATACTTGACAGGAAGGTTATGTTATCATACTTACACCACACTATGCACCACACCCATAGTACCAACCGTAAACATAATGAAGCAAAATGAAAGCATTGTCTCTGAATAAAAAAAAGATTATCGGAAATTGCTTACGGTAGGAAAATGAGTATATTCCTTAAGAAGACTGGATTGAATACTAAGATTGGGATGAAATATAGCTGTGTTTGATTTGTCTTTTTAGCTGTAATTTCGAGTCGAACCAATGACAGAACAATTATATTAAATTCTAATTTGTTTATTATTACATTGAAGTAAGAAGCAAACTACAAATGTGGATGTAAATCGTGATTAATATGTACAGTTGCGGCCCCTGCAAACTCAGACACCGACTTTCGACATATTCTGCCAAATTCACAAAAATTGTTATCTGTGAATTTGACTTTTATCCAGTATGGAAATGTCAGTGTTACTTTATTGTAACTGGGAAGCTTGCACAATTTTAAAATGCCTCAATTAAACGAACAGCAAAAGTCAATAATTAGAACTACGTTAAAGGACGGCATGAGCATTTGAATTTTTCGATGTTTTATTTTTTTTATATTATACGCAATTGACGTTCTTTCAGTTGGGTGACATTTAATAAACTACGATTTTGAGACCATGTTACAAAGCCAACATTTTGTACTTGTCGCACTGTCTGAATTTGTAGGGGCCGCAACTGTACGTTTAATTTTCACTGAATAAACACTATTAAGTATATAATAATTGGCGTAGTTTATTGTGTACGGACTGCTTTTTTTAACCTCGACTAACTCCAATATTATAATATTTTTAACACATTTATTTCTGTACAATAATACATTTAATGAGCTTATTTAACTTTTCTAGTGACTTTCTTGAAAATTATGTGATACATTAGTTTTGTTCAGCGTAAGCGTACATCATCTGAATCTGATCTGATCACTAAACAATTGGGCAACTGTTGCGTCTGCTGAATGCCATATTACCACACAGCAGTTTCAATCGCTGTCGGCAACTTTGATGTTTGTGTCCCAAAATAGTACTGCGCACCTCACGCCCGCGCAACCAATTCTTCTATTCAGGAATAAACCAGTAGCGTCAGACCCAAATCGTTTATGAGAAAAGTATGTTAATCTATTTTTAAAATTATGAAAAAGCTATATCAATAATACAAAAAGAGATGATAAAACTTGCTTTTTATTAAGTACATATTACACACGCTTTTAAAATGTAATACATTCTACGTATAACACAAAATAATCCCGCCACGACTCAACAGCTGATGGTTGACTACTGCGCACTCACGCACGCGTCGGTTTGACGGAGGACAATTATTTCCCTCTATTGAAACTACTGTTTCTATTACATAGCTATTACTGTGATATTACGTACGGACCTCTAACAATTTTGTTTTGTGATATTTACTTGTTTTAATAACGTGGGAAATACATTCAATAATTGAATTTTTTTTTATTAAAAGTAATTTAATACAAATATCGGTATTACATATAACATGTAATGTATGTTCAAAATTGTTGGAGACTTGATAACATTTTGAATCATTTCTTGTTACACTGTTAACAACATTTGTAATAGGCACCTGTAGTTCTAGTAATCTATGTAGTGGAGTTCTAAAGACAGTATTATTTAAATTAGAATAAATGTAAAAGTGTAAAATGTAATAGTGTTAAGAAATTATAAATACATATATTTTAAAAAAACAACTATCCTAAAAGACATATGTATTTATTTACAGTGATGGTCTCGTCCAAAACATACATTTACAAATCACATAATCTTTTATGCATTGTTCTAAAGTGATTATGCATTTTTGTTCAAAACTGTGTGGATCAAATTTCATTGTATTTATTAGAGTGTTGTCAAATTGTTTTAAATAAACTGCAAAATCACACCAAATGAAACCAACAATAAGCATTCACTCTTGAACTTAATACAAATATATATGTCGTTCCTTTAACAGATAATTTGTTTTCATCACTTTTTAACAATTTTTTTTACTATTAAGGCCACCCCCGTATGTAAAATTTCACATTTATAAGTCAATTTTCAAAAAATTCTTCCGTCATTTTGTTTTTTTGTTGACATTTTGACTATGGATTCGTGATCGGTGACCTAAGACACCCCCGTATCTAAAATTTCACATTCATACGTCAATTTTCAAAAAACTCTTCCGCCATTTTTTTTTTTGACATTTTGACATTAGATTCGTGATCGGCAACCCCCAAAACCCCCGTATCTAAAATTTCACGTTCATACGTCAATTTTCAAAAAACACGTCCGCCATTTTGTTTTTTTTGACATTTTGACTATGGATTTGTAATCGGCGTCCGCACACACCCCCGTATCTAAAATTTCACGTTCATACGTCAATTTTCAAAAAACCCGTCCGCCATTTTTTTTTTTTGACATTTTGACTATGGATTTGGAATCGGCGTCCGCACACACCCCCGTATCTAAAATTTCACATTCATACGTCAATTTTCAAAAACCCGTCCGCCATTTTGTTTTTTTTGACATTTTGACTTTGGATTTATGATCGGCGTCCGCACACACCCCCGTATCTAAAATTTCACGTTCATACGTCAATTTTCAAAAAACCCGTCCGCCATTTTGTTTTTTTTTTGACATTTTGACTATGGATTTGTAATCGGCGTCCGCACACACCCCCGTATCTAAAATTTCGCATGCATACGTCAATTTTCAAAAAACTTTTCGGCCGTCTTATTTTTTTGACTTTGGATTTGTGATCGGCCACATAAGACACCTCCGTATCCAAGATTTCACATTCGTACGTCAATTTTCAAAAAATCCTTCGGCCATTTTGTTTTCTTCTGACATTTGAATCAGTGATGGGCGACCGTAAAAACTCCCAAGTGCCTAATTTTACTTTTAATCAAAAAAGAGAGAAATTGATTTCAGCCAGCTCCGCCCACTGTGCACGTTTGCGTAATCGTTTAAATAGAATTATGTCATAAGGGCACATAAATGTTAAAAGCAATCGTTTTCCCTATTAAGGAAACTGTGCGTGCGCGTTCTGGAATTAACGCATTTTAATAATTCAAATATGTATATAATCATTAACCGAACAATCAACCTGTATATCTATAGAAATGCTAAGTCAAGCGGGTGCATTATGTCGAGATTGAGATGCCGAACTCGTCGGGCCGGATACATTAATCTGATATTTTTCGCCCGACCGTAGTACATCACATGCACATTGAATCTGTGACGTATTTCGGCCATTTTTCTTACCAAATCCACGTGCAAACGAATTTGAAAGTGCTCATGCCCTTGGTTGCGTGCGACTGTCGACTCGCAATAGGAATGCAAAAGGGGCCCAAAAGCCGGTTCCTTAACTCCCCGGGTCCTGTTGGACCCTCGCGACCTTCAAAATTTCGTATTTCACGCTTAAATGTGAATATGCGGATACCACTCAGTTTGCCTGTCAGTTTGACATTTCTAGCGATTTTCAACGTGTTTCACGTGAATTTTCCATCCGCCGCGCCGTTTGTCAGAATTTGTTCGCCACGCCCGAACGCCGACTTTTGCACGCTCCTCTCTTGGACGGCGGATATCTCTGCACGCGCACCGAAAAAAAGGAAAATCTCTCCGTCGATGGTTAGTTTAATGTCACCGGTACGTACACGCGCCGAGACGGCCTTTAATTCCGCGTATCCAGGGACGAGTACTGCGCCTAAATTCACCAATTTCAAGTCGATTTTGAGCCGTCGGATCCGTAACCATGGTGATGCGGTTAAGCCGTCTTTTCTCAAGAAATTAACACGAAACGGCCGTGCGCTTTTAGTATATATAACTAGCTCTAACGTCCGCTTACAGCAGGTCCTCCGCTTACAACGGGTCCTCCGCTTACAGCGGGTCCTCCGCTTACAGCTTTTTCATAGTTTCCTGTAAAAAGCAATCACTGTCATGACGCTTTTTAGAATGTCCGATTTTATTAACTTTTGACGCACCCCTGTATATACATATATTTCGTGAAGCCAATAGTATATTTTCTTTAAAATTCTTCTCGAACGGTTTATTACACAAACCGGTACACACTCAAGAGCGAGAAAGGTAAATTTATGTTAAACATAAGTCATGTTAATGTATCCAAAGAAACAATGAGCTCAAAGAGCACAACATTTTCATCGAGACAGTTTACAATACTATTTTGATGTGATAGTAGAAAAGCATGTCAACCTTTTCGAAGTCTACTGTCGTTAAGAAAAAAGCACAAAATCATAATAAATGTAAGAATCCCAAGTTCTAAATTTAAGCCCTATTGAAGCGCTTTTCCTGTAAAAAACGCTTTTTAGAATGTCCACTTTTATAAACTTTTGAAGCACCCCTGTATATACATATATTTAGTTAAGCTAATAGGATATTTTATTTAAAATTCTTCTCGAACTGTTTTTGACATAAATCGGTACATACTCAAGAGCCAGAAAGGTAATTTAATGTTAAACATAAGTCATGTTAAAGTATCCAAAGACACAATGAGATCAAAAAGCGCAACATTTTTATTAAGACAGTGTACAATACTATTTTGATGTGAAAGTGTGAAAGCCTGTCAACGTTTTTGAGCACAAAATAATAATAAAAGTAAAAAGCCCAAGTTTTAAATTGAAGTGCCTTTCCAGTAAAAGCGATCACTGGCACGACGCTTTTTAGAATGTCCAGTTTTATACACCTTTGAAGCACCCCTGTATATACATATATTTTGTGAAGCCAATTGTATATTTTATTTAAAATTCTTCTCAAACTGTTTTTAACACAAACAATAAATGTTAAACATAAGTCATGTTAAAGTATCCAAAGACAGAATAAGCTCAAAAAACGCAACATTTTTATTAAGATAGTTTACAATACTAATTTGATGTGAAAGTGTAAAAGTCTGTCAACCTATTCGAAATCCACTATCGTTAATAAAGGAGCACAAAATAATAATAAAAGTAGAAACCCCAAGTTTTAAATTTAAGCCCTATTGAAGCGCTTTTCCTGTAAAAGAGGCTTTTTAGAATGTCTATTTATATTTTGTTAAGCCAATAGGATATTTTATTTAAAATTCTTCTCGAACTGTTTTTGACATAAACCGGTACACACTCAAGAGCGAGAAAGGTAATTTAATGTTAAACATAAGTCATGTTAAAGTATCCAAAGACACAATGAGATCAAAAAGCGTAACATTTTTATAAAGACAGTGTACAATACAATTTTGATGTGATAGTCTAAAAGCCTGTCAATCTGTTTGAAATCCACTATCGTTAATAAAGGAGCACAAAAGTAAAAAGCCCAAGTATTAAATTGAAGCGCCTGTCCTGTAAAAAGCGATCACTGGCATGACCCATGTTAGAATGTTAACTTTTATACACCTTTGAAGTACCCCTGTATATTCATATATTTTGTTAAGCCAATAGGACGTTTTATTTAAAATTCTTCTCGAACTGTTTTTAACACAAACAGGTACACACTCAAGACCGAGAAAAGTAATTTAATTTTAAACATGTCATGTAAAGGTATCCAAAAACACAATGAGATCAAAAAGCCCAACATGTTCATTAATTACAATTACAATACTATTTTGATGTGAATGTATAAAAGCCTGTCAACCTTTTCAAAATCCACTATCCTTAATAAAGGAGCACAAAATAATAATGAAAGTAAAAAGCTCAAGTTTTAAATGTAAGCCCTATTGAAGCGCCTTTCCTGTAAAAGGCGATCACTGGCATAACGCTTTTTAGAATGTCCACTTTTATAAACTTTTGAAACACCTCTGTATACACATATATTTTGTTAAGCCAATAGGATATTTTACTTAAAATTCTTCTCGAACTGTTTTTGACACAAACCGGTACACACTTAAGAGCGGGAAAGGTAATTTAATGTTAAAGTATCCAAAGACAATGAGCACAAAAAGCGCAACATTTTCATCAAGACAGTTTACAATACTATTGTGATGCGAAAGTGTAAAAGCTTTTCAAACTTTTCGAAATCCACTATCGTTAATAAAAGAGCACAAAGCAATAACAAAAGTAGAAAGCTCAAGTTTTAAATGTAAGCCCTATTAGAGCGCCTTTTCTGTAAAAAGCGATCAAGCTCATGGCACTTTTTAGAATGTCCAATTTCATAAACTTTTGAAGCACCCCTGTACATACATAAATTTTGTGAAGCCAATTGTATATTTTATTTAAAATTTTTCTCGAATTGTTTTTTATACAAACGGGTACACACGCAAGAGCGAGAAAGGTAGTTTATGTTAAAATATCCAAAGACACAATAAAATCAAAAAGCGCAACATTTTTATTAAGACAGTTTACAATACTATTGTGATGCGAAAGTGTAAGAGTTTTTCAACTTTTTCGAAATCCACTATCGTTAATGAAAGAGCACAAAATAATAAAAATAAAAAGCCCAAGTTTTAAATTGAAGCCCTATTGAAGCGCCTTTCTTGTAAAAGGCGATCACTGACGCTTTTTAAAATATATACTTTTATAAACTTCTGAAACATATAGGATATTTTATTTAATATTCACCTCGAACTGTTTTTGACACAAACCGGTACACACTCAAGAGCGAGAAAGGTAATTTAATGTCACAACGACACAATAAGATAAAAAAAGCGCAACATTTTTATTAAGATAGTTTACAATACTATTTTGATCCGAAAGTGTAAAAGTCTGTCAACCTTTTCGAAATCCACTATCGTTAATAAAAGAGCACAAAACAATAATAAAAGTAGAAAGCTCAAGCTTTAAATTTGAAGCCCTATTGAAGCGCCTTTCCTGTAAAAAGCGACACTGCATGATGATTTTTAGAATGTCCACTTTTATAAACTTTTGAAGCACCCTTGAACATACATTAATTTTGTGAAGCCAATTGTATATTTTATTTAAAATTGTTCTCGAATTGCTTTTTACACAAACCGGTACACACTCAAGAGCGAGAAAGGTAGTTTATGTTAAAATATCCAAAGACACAATAACATCAAAAACTCAACATTTTTATTAAGATAGTTTACAATATTATTTTGATGCGAAAGTGTAAAAACCTTTCAACCTTTTCGAAATCCACTATCGTCAATAAAAGAGAACAAAATAATAATAAAGAAAGAAAGCCTAAGTTTTAAATGTAAGCCCTATTAAAGCGCCTCTCCTGTAAAAGGCGATTACTGGCATGACGCTTTTGAGAATGTCGACTTTTATAAACTTTTGAAACACCTCTATACATCCATAAATTTTGTGAAGCCAATTGTATATTTTATTTAAATTATAGCGTCGTAGATAAGTGATAGTGAAATACCTACAGTAGTTTGCTCTTTTAATTGCATTAATAAAAAGAAATACACACAATTTTTATAGCAATTTATGAAGAAGGTGACCAGTCAATAATATCAGTGGTAGGTATTACAATATATAATTTATTGGAAATTGAATGAAATTTAACATGCAAACCAAATCAGATATACTTTATGCTTGTCAGCGAAGTAAGAGTTTCAGTTGCTCTGCTTGCTACGGGTTGTCCATAGTGTTTGTTTGGATTTCTAAATGCAGTAATGATTAGCAAAATAAAATTGACGTACTATATGCTATATTAATTCTAGTTAGTAAAAGACCTGTATGCAATGCGCGTTAAATTACCTAATGGATGCATACTTCATAGGCCCTGTGGTATTTTTAGCAAATGATAGTTAATATTAGATATTTCGATGTATACATAGCAGTAAGATGTAAACAGATTAGTGTTAGTGTAAAATAAAGTACGTCTTAGGAAGCCTGTATTTTTAATTTCCTCTTCTTTTTTACTGAGACACTCTGTATATTTAGCAACTATCAGTCTTCAATTTTACCATTATGGAATACAATAATGTTAAAATATCGATAATTCATATCTCGTTGACATTCAAACATCACAAAATCAATTTTTCTAAAAATTTTACATGCAATTCATTAGTATTGTAAAATTCTAATGAAAAAAATTATTTAATTATTTTTCCAACAGCAATAAAATTTATAATGAATAGACTAACATTAATGAATGTAAACCAGTAAGACAATGTACAGTTAATTGCAGACTTACTGATATGCAAGAGTTATGAGAAATGGAAATGTTGTTTTAAATAGATATACAGTGAGTAAACCTACTTTTATCGAGTTCCTCTCTTCATAAATATATATATAGATTGCATAATTTACGACATATTTGCAAAAAATCGTTATTCGGTAAGATTAAAAGTGTTAGTTCCGGTCCGAATTTTGATTTTTTCTTTATACAAAAGGTATTGAAAATTAATTCTAAATACTTTTATACTCGTAACGTACCCGTCTAAAAAGCATGACTTGCAAAATATTTGCAAAAAACTGATTTTCGATAAGAGTAAAAGACCTACTTTCGGTAGGAATTTCGAAAAACTTTTTTAATAAAATTGTTCGCAATTTCAATTTTAAGTACTTATGAATTCTTTATAAATTTGTCTAAAGTTAGTAGTTGACAAAATATTGGCAAAAGTCGATTTTTTCACTGAAGTAAACCACTACTTCCGGTCGGCCGATTTTGCTGAAAATCTGATCAGTTCTCAAGAGGGTAATTATACTACTAAATGCAAAATTTTAAATAGATACCTACAGCGGTTTGAGCGCTATCGTGGTCACACACACACGGACACACTCAGAGACACAGAGAGAAATGGATTAAATATTTACTGTTCTTTTTGCAATGTATGTATGTATGCAAAAAATGTTGACACAAATGCTCTCACGTAATTCAGAAATACGTTAATAAATATGTATACCCAATTAATGTCGTGAAAATTGGCTTCTTTTGAACATTTTGTTGACATTCAGTGTGCATGCATTTAACTTAATTTGACAGGCCAAAAAAGAATACTTGACAGGAAGGTTATGTTATCATACTTACACCACACTATGCACCACACCCATAGTACCAACCGTAAACATAATGAAGCAAAATGAAAGCATTGTCTCTGAATAAAAAAAAGATTATCGGAAATTGCTTACGGTAGGAAAATGAGTATATTCCTTAAGAAGACTGGATTGAATACTAAGATTGGGATGAAATATAGCTGTGTTTGATTTGTCTTTTTAGCTGTAATTTCGAGTCGAACCAATGACAGAACAATTATATTAAATTCTAATTTGTTTATTATTACATTGAAGTAAGAAGCAAACTACAAATGTGGATGTAAATCGTGATTAATATGTACAGTTGCGGCCCCTACAAACTCAGACACCGACTTTCGACATATTCTGCCAAATTCACAAAAATTGTTATCTGTGAATTTGACTTTTATCCAGTATGGAAATGTCAGTGTTACTTTATTGTAAGTGGGAAGCTTGCACAATTTTAAAATGCCTCAATTAAACGAACAGCAAAAGTCAATAATTAGAACTACGTTAAAGGACGGCATGAGCATTTGAATTTTTCGATTTTTTATTTTTTTTATATTATACGCAATTGACGTTCTTTCAGTTGGGTGACATTTAATAAACTACGATTTTGAGACCATGTTACAAAGCCAACATTTTGTACTTGTCGCACTGTCTGAATTTGTAGGGGCCGCAACTGTACGTTTAATTTTCACTGAATAAACACTATTAAGTATATAATAATTGGCGTAGTTTATTGTGTACGGACTGCTTTTTTTAACCTCGACTAACTCCAATATTATAATATTTTTCACACATTTATTTCTGTACAATAATACATTTAATGAGCTTATTTAACTTTTCTAGTGACTTTCTTGAAAATTATGTGATACATTAGTTTTGTTCAGCGTAAGCGTACATCATCTGAATCTGATCCGATCACTAAACAATTGGGCAACTGTTGCGTCTGCTGAATGCGACCATTTATAATATTACCACACAGCAGTTTCAATCGCTGTCGGCAACTTTGATGTTTGTGTCCCAAAATAGTACTGCGCACCTCACGCCCGCGCAACCAATTCTTCTATTCAGGAATAAACCAGTAGCGTCAGACCCAAATCGTTTATGAGAAAAGTATGTTAATCTATTTTTAAAATTATGAAAAAGCTATATCAATAATACAAAAAGAGATGATAAAACTTGCTTTTTATTAAGTACATATTACACACGCTTTTAAAATGTAATACATTCTACGTATAACACAAAATAATCCCGCCACGACTCAACAGCTGATGGCTGACTACTGCGCACTCACGCACGCGTCGGTTTGACGGAGGACAATTATTTCCCTCTATTGAAACTACTGTTTCTATTACATAGCTATTACTGTGATATTACGTACGGACCTCTAACAATTTTGTTTTGTGATATTTACTTGTTTTAATAACTTGGGAAATACATTCAATAATTGAATTTTTTTTATTAAAAGTAATTTAATACAAAGATCGGTATTACATATAACATGTAATGTATGTTCAAAATTGTTGGAGACTTGATAACATTTTGAATCATTTCTTGTTACACTGTTAACAACATTTGTAATAGGCACCTGTAGTTCTAGTAATCTATGTAGTGGAGTTCTAAAGACAGTATTATTTAAATTAGAATAAATGTAAAAGTGTAAAATGTAATAGTGTTAAGAAATTATAAATACATATATTTTAAAAAAACAACTATCCTAAAAGACATGTATTTATTTACAGTGATGGTCTCGTCCAAAACATACATTTACAAATCACATAATCTTTTACGCATTGTTCTAAAGTGATTATGCATTTTTGTTCAAAACTGTGTGGATCAAATTTCACTGTATTTATTAGAGTGTTGTCAAATTGTTTTAAATAAACTGCAAAATCACACCAAATGAAACCAACAATAAGCATTTACTCTTGAACTTAATACAAATATATATGTCGTTCCTTTAACAGATAATTTGCTTTCATCACTTTTTAACAATTTTTTTTACTATTAAGGCCACCCCCGTATGTAAAATTTCACATTTATACGTCAATTTTCAAAAAATTCTTCCGTCATTTTGTTTTTTTGTTGACATTTTGACTATGGATTCGTGATCGGTGACCTAAGACACCCCCGTATCTAAAATTTCACATTCATACGTCAATTTTCAAAAAACTCTTCCGCCATTTTCTTTTTTTTTTTGACATTTTGACTTTAGATTCGTGATCGGCAACCCCCAAAACCCCCGTATCTAAAATTTCACGTTCATACGTCAATTTTCAAAAAACCCGTCCGCCATTTTGTTTTTTTTTGACATTTTGACTATGGATTTGGAATCGGCGTCCGCACACACCCCCGTATCTAAAATTTCACATTCATACGTCAATTTTCAAAAACCCGTCCGCCATTTTGTTTTTTTTTGACATTTTGACTTTGGATTTATGATCGGCGTCCGCAGACACCCCCGTATCTAAAATTTCACGTTCATACGTCAATTTTCAAAAAACCCGTCCGCCATTTTGTTTTTTTTTGACATTTTGACTATGGATTTGTAATCGGCGTCCGCACACACCCACGTATCTAAAATTTCACATTCACACGTCAATTTTCCAAAAACCGTCCGCCATTTTGTTTTTTTTTGACATTTTGACTTTGGATCTGTAATCGGCGTCCGCACACACCCCCGTATCTAAAATTTCATGTTCATACGTCAATTTTCAAAAAATGTCCGCCATTTTGTTTTTTTTTGACATTTTGACTATGGATTTGTAATCGGCGTCCGCACACACCCCCGTATCTAAAATTTCGCATGCATACGTCAATTTTCAAAAAACTTTTCGGCCGTCTTATTTTTTTGACTTTGGATTTGTGATCGGCCACATAAGACACCTCCGTATCCAAGATTTCACATTCGTACGTCAATTTTCAAAAAATCCTTCGGCCATTTTGTTTTCTTCTGACATTTGAATCAGTGATGGGCGACCGTAAAAACTCCCAAGTGCCTAATTTTACTTTTAATCAAAAGAGAGAGAAATTGATTTCAGCCAGCTCCGCCCACTGTGCACGTTTGCGTAATCGTTTAAATAGAATTATGTCATAAGGGCACATAAATGTTAAAAGCAATCGTTTTCCCTATTAAGGAAACTGTGCGTGCGCGTTCTGGAATTAACGCATTTTAATAATTCAAATATGTATATAATCATTAACCGAACAATCAACCTGTATATCTATAGAAATGCTAAGTCAAGCGGGTGCATTATGTCGAGATTGAGATGCCGAACTCGTCGGGCCGGATACATTAATCTGATATTTTTCGCCCGACCGTAGTACATCACATGCACATTGAATCTGTGACGTATTACTAAAAACTATACGTTTTAACAGGTTCTTTGTCTAAATTTCCTAAATCAAAGAGGGTTGATTGAGAAAACCGTGTTTCCATAATTTTGACTTACAAAATGCTATGTTCTGGAGGAATCGGTGCGATCTTTGTAGTGCCAATTATAATTATTATTTTAAAATTTAACTACACTTTAACGAACACACTATTCATCCGAACCCAATTAAATCGAGAGTACTTTATACAGTGTCTGCATAAGCACCTGCCAGCTTCTGTAGAATTTCTTCAATGTTTTCAATTTCACATGTAATTTGTAAATGTAGTTTTAATATGTTAATGGCATATCAGAGTGAGTCTAAAATATATTCATCTAAAATTATAAATTTTTACAAATACTTAGAATTTTTAGCAACTGAGATAAAGTCCCGGAAATGTAACAGAATTAAAAAGCTTCCAAAACACAAATATTCCCGTAGAGAGCTAAAAGTTACAAATATTCAATATTATGTTTTTATTTTAAGTATACTGTTAATTTCATGTATAGAAGAAGCAATACAATTACTAAATCACTAATAAAAATAATTATTATTTACAAATGCACAAGAAAACATAATCGCAGTCAATACTAATAGAAATCCAAATCTCCTAGGTTATGCGCACGTGTAAGTAATCCCAATTACTGTTTAATATTTTATCAGGTTTGGTAAAACACCGGTTAAAATATCTTCATGTAATAACGTTCTTAATCAATGATTAGCGCCAACCGGTTTTTGCAAAAACGTACTATCCCGTATTTTATTTAATGAGTACGCTAATCGGCATTTTAATCGGAATTGGAAAAACCGGCCCTTAATTGAACTTAATCAACTAATACAGTGCAATAATATAAATAATTAAAAATACGTCTAAATTTGCCGTTGTAGTTGTTAGGGCGTTTTAATATGGAAGGTTACATTCAAATATTATGTCAACTTTAAAGAAACATGCGCCAATAATTTTGAGGACATTAAATTTGAGATATTGCAAAATTTTACCTGTCAAGTATCCTACCTACACATGCCATTTCGAGACTTATAAATACACCTTTTGACATTAATCATAATAACCTTTTGAAGTTTGTCATCCAAGCAACACAAATTTGTCTGCAATTACCGTTTCCCGTAGAACGCGATCACTATCATGACGTTTTTTAGAAAGTCCGATTTTATACATTTTTGAACCAGTCCTGTATATATCTAAATTTAGTGATGCCAATCGTATATATTATTTAGAACTTTTCTTTACTTCGTTACACAAACCGTTACACTGAACACTGAAGAGCGAGAAGGATAATTTAATGTTAAACATAAATCATGTTAAAGTTACCAAGGAAGAATGTGCTCAGATCCAAGCACTTTTCGACGAACCTTTCCGCCATATTACATTTGCCATGTTGTTTTTTTGACATTTTGACTTTGGATTCGTGATCGGCGACCTGAGACACCCCCGTATCTAAAATTTCACATTCCTACGTCAATGTTCAAAAAAACTTCCGCAATTTTGTTTTTTTTTTGACATTTTGACTTTGGATTCGTAATCGGCGACCTGAGACACCCCCGTATCTAAAATTTCACATTCCTACGTCAATGTTCAAAAAAACTTCCGCCATTTTGTTTTTTTTTTGACATCTTGACTTTGGATTCGTAATCGGCGACCTGAGACACCCCCGTATCTAAAATTTCACATTCCTACGTCAATGTTCAAAAAAACTTCCGCCATTTTGTTTTTTTTTTGACATTTTGACTTTGGATTCGTAATCGGCGACCTGAGACACCCCCGTATCTAAAATTTCACATTCCTACGTCAATGTTCAAAAAAACTTCCGCCATTTTGTTTTTTTTTTGACATTTTGACTTTGGATTCGTAATCGGCGACCTGAGACACCCCCGTATCTAAAATTTTACATTCATACGTCAATGTTCAAAAAAACTTCCGCCATTTTGTTTTTTTTGACATTTTGACTTTGGATTCGTGATCGGCGACCTGAGACAACCCCGTATCTAAAATTTCACATTCCTACGTCAATGTTCAAAAAAACGTCCGCCATTTTGTTTTTTTTTGACATTTTGACTTTGGATTCGTAATCGGCGACCTGAGACACCCCCGTATCTAAAATTTCACATTCCTACGTCAATGTTCAAAAAAACTTCCGCCATTTTGTTTTTTTTTGACATTTTGACTTTGGATTCGTAATCGGCGACCTGAGACACCCCCGTATCTAAAATTTCACATTCATACGTCAATTTTCAAAAAAACTTCCGCCATTTTGTTTTTTTTTGACATTTTGACTTTGGATTCGTGATCGGCGACCTAAGACACCCCCGTATCTAAAATATCACATTCATACGTCAATTTTCAAAAAAACTTCCGCCATTTTGTTTTTTTTGGACATTTTGACTTTGGATTTGTGATCGGCATCCGCACACAGCGCCGTATCTAAAATTTCACATTCATACGTCAATTTTCAAAGAAATTCCGCCATTTTGTTTTTTTTTGACATTTTGACTTTGGATTCGAGATCGGCGTTCGCAGACACCCCCGTATCTAAAATTTCACATTCGTACGTCAATTTTCAAAAAATCTTCCTCCATTTTGTTTTTTTTGACATTTTGTCTATGGATTGGTGATCGGCGTCCGCAGACATACCTGTATCTAAAATTTCGCATTCATACGTCAATTTTCAAAAAATATTCGGCCATTTTATTTTTTTTTGACATTTTGACTTTGTATTTGTGATCGGCGTCCGCACACATCCCCGTATCTAATATTTCACATTCGTACGTCAATCTAGAATTAGTGACGGGCGACCGTAAAAACTCCCAGTTTTACTTTTAATCAGAATAGAGAGAAATTGATTTCAGCCAACTCCGCCCACCGTGCACGTAATCGTTTCAATAAAATTATTTCGTAGAGGCACATAAATGTCAATCCTGCTCCTTTTCCCCTTTGAGGAAATACGTGTTCTGAAATTTACGTATTTTAATTCAAAATATTACTCGACAACACCTGTACAGATGAAAATATTAAATCAAGCGGGACCGCTATGTATTGTGTGAACATGCCGAACATTCACCGGACCGTAATACATTGATCGGCATTGCACGTGAGAATCTGTTATTATTTTTCGCCCGTCCGGAATACATTGATATAAGTGCATGTTGAATCGGCCATTTTTCTGAAAAAATCCACCCGCAAACGAACTTCAAACTGTTCGTGCCCTTGGTTGCGTGCGACCGTCGACTCGAAATAAGCATGTAGAAGGTCCCCAGAAGTCGGTTCGTTAAGTCCCCGGGTCCTGTTGGACCCTCGCGACCTTCAAAATTTCGTACTTCACGCTTAAATGTGAATATGCGGGTACCACTCAGTTTGCCTGTCAGTTTGACGTTTCTAGCGATTTTCAACGTGTTTCACGTGAATTTTCCATCCGCCAGCGCCGTTTGTCGGAATTTGTTCGCCACGCCCGAACGACGACTTTTGGACGCTCCTCTCTTGGACGGCGGATATCTCTGCACGCGCACCGAAAAACGGGAAAATCTCTCCGTCGATGGTTAGTTTAATGTCACCGGTACGTACACGCGCCGAGACGGCCTTTAATTCCGCGTATCCAGGGACGAGTACTGCGCCTAAATTCACCAATTTCAAGTCGATTTTGAGCCGTCCGATCCGTAACCATGGTGATGCGGTTAAGCCGTCTTTTCTCAAGAAATTAACACGAAACGGCCGTGCGCTTTTAGTATATATAATTAACAACAGAGGTCTGTGCGCTATTATTATATATTATAATATTAAAAATGGTATGGAAACTGCAGTGACACAATGTTTTCTGAAAGAAAGACAGAAATAGTGACATCTGGATGGTGACTATGGTATGGTTGTATCTTTGCTTTATGCATCAGATCTAACTGATGAGAGCCTGGAAGAAAAAAAGGAGGAATATTTAAGCCTTCTGCAAAAAACTGCCAATGATATAGCAAACCTAGAGAAGCCTGCAATATTACTAACCCAAAATGTATATAAGAATGTACTTTCAGGCTTCCAATGTTTGCTAGCTTCTTTACAATAAATTTTATGGATATACTGCAACTAAATATGGTTCCCAAAATGAATATTAGCAGTAAAAGGCTTTGAAAATATGTATTGACTTTCTGTTGATCATTGCGCTTCTTTATATTCTCTTTTTGAATACCTTGGACCATCTCCAGACTGTTTGATAAAACTCTTAATTATTTCATCCTATAGATGCGCTTAAAAAAGTCATTAAATTTGTCAACAGTGACACCTTTGACAGTGTGTGACTGAAGCAAACCTACTATTGTTTTTATGTACTTTTATCAGTTCACAGCCAGTTAGAAGGGAAAAATCGTCAGTATTGTTATTTTGTAGTTTTGATTCCCAAGAAAATGCTGATAGAAAAGGTAAGTTGTACACAATCACAAGAAGCTTTAGAAGCGCCTATTGTATTATTATAAAGCAAGATTGGTGTCGAGGATAAATACCACAATGAAATAGATAAATAAAAATTTCTTACTACAATAACAGAACATATATGTTGCAAAGCTCATAATATAAGATTATAATAGATTAAAGAGGAATGTGTGGTAAGGTGCTTAAGCATAATTATAGAAATAGATGCAAGAACTATACAATTTTAAGAATTTGTTTATACAAAAATTATTCAAAATCCTATTCTAAGTACTTCTATTCTCTTAATAAATCTCTATAGAATGCATATATTATAGATATTATCAAAAAAGTGCTACTCGCTAAGAGTAAAAGTGCTACTTCCGGTCCGAATTTTGAAATTTCATATATACAAAAAACATTGCAAATCCAGTTTTAAATACTTTTGTATTCTTAATAAATATATATATAGAATGCATAACTCGTAACGTACTTGTCTAAATAGCATGACTTGCGAGATATTCGCAAAAAACTGATTTTCGAGTAAAAGACCTACTTCCGGTCTACCAATTTTACTGAAAAACTAATCAGGTCTCAAGAGGGAGATTATACACGTAAATACAAAATTTGGAATTGATATATACAGCGGTTTCACCGCTATCGTGGTCACAGACACACAGACATTTTTTAAAAACCACTTTTACTTTCTTATACGTAGTATAAGGAAGTATTGTGATGATGAAAATTTTCGACCTCGAGATTTTTGCAGATGTCGACGTTTTGAAGTCCCCTGATACCGAAAAAGTGGTTTTTAAAAAATGTCTCTCTCTCTCTCTCTCTCTCTCTCTCTCTCTGTGTGTGTGTGTGTGTGTGACCACGATAGCGGTCAAACCGCTGTAGATATCAATTCCAAATTTGTATTTACGTGTATAATCTCCCTCTTGAGATCTGATTAGTTTTTCAGTAAAATCGGTATACCGGAAGTAGCAGTTTACTTCAGCGATAAAATCGAATTTGGACAATATTTCGTCAACTATTAAGTTTAAACAAATTTATAAAGAATTCATATATACTTAAAATTGAAATTGAAAATAATTTTATTTAAAAAGTTTTTCGAAATTCCTACCGGAAGTAGGTCTTTTACTCTTATCGAAAATCAGTTTTTTGCGAATATTTCGCAAGTCATGCTTTTTAGACAAGTACGTTATGGGTATAAAAGTATTTAAAACATAATTTTCAATATCTTTTGTATATAAGAAATTTCAAAATTCAGACCGGAAGTACCACTTTTACCCTTATCGAATAACGATTTTTTGCAAATATGTCGTAAGTTATGCATTCTATATATATTTATCAAGAGTACAAAAGTATTTAGAACTGAATTTGCAATATTTTTTGTATGTATGAAATTTCAAAATTCGGACCGGAAGTAGCACTTTTACTCTTAGCGAGTAGCACTTTTTTCATAATATCTTGCAAAGTATGCATTCTATAGAGATTTATTAAGAGAATAGAAGTACTTAGAATAGGATTTTGAATAATTTTTGTATAAAAAAATTCTTAAAATTCTATAATTTGAAACGCTCATACGTATAAGAAAGTCGTGTGGTGGCCACACCTCATTTTTTCAGTATCAGAACTTTCGGTTTGTACCCTACATTTATCCATGAAAAATTATTAAATTTCCTATCCATTAATCCATTAGGTACTGGTCCCGTACAAATCCTCACGCTCAAAACCTGACCCGAACACAGTACCCTCAAAAAGTTAATGTCTGGATTGGAATAATAAGCGATAGACTTATTTGCCCATTTTTTATTGACGGTAACCTCACTGCAGTGAAATATTTGAATTTGTTGAGAGACCATATCATTCCATCAATTGAGATGATGAATGTTGATGAACCCTGGTTCCAAATGGATGGGGCCCCGCCACATTCTACTAACGCTAACAGGAATTTTTTAAATAACTTATTTCAAAGGCGGTGGATTGGTAGATTTGGTCCCATACTATGGCCGCTGATTTATCTCCAAATGACTATTTTCTTTGGGGTTACCTAAAAAGTAAAATTTACAACAATGTACGAATACGCAACTTGAATGAACTAAAAGAGCGTATACGTACTGCATGTAATGGAATAAGGCCAGAATTTATTAGAAATACACTTCGTTGCTTTCAAGATCGCCTTGCTTATGCCTTGAAAGACAAGGTGGACATTTCGAGAACTTGTTATGATATTAGACTTCACATTTAAGTTCGTTTAATTGTTATAATAAACTAAACATTTTGTTCCAAGTGATTTTCTGCATTTTCTTTATTAAAAACATAACCTAATTCTTCTAAGCTTTATTTTGCTCTGTATCGCCCAGTGTTACCAGTACAAGTATTATTGCCAATTACCGAATCAAATACTTTCGCGCTAAATTTTAACAGTTTCGTAATAAATGAAAGGTTTTATGTACGTTGCAAAGTTTAATTTTTCCGTACAAATAATTTATGGTAGAAGTAAGAGAAACGGATCTCCAGAATATTATTTTATTTGTATCAGCCAGTGGGAAATGGCGGGAAATCCTTAATGTAGCAATTATGATGTTGACGACGTGATATATTTTGAATTTTAAAATTGTAAGAAAAATTGTACAAAATTAGTTATTTACGATATAATTGTTAAAAAGTGCTATTTTATTTTGCGAGTAAGATTTGCGACACGAGGGTGATTAGGAACTGGAGCAATTTAAAATAAGCAAAATAAAATAACATTTTAACACGTGTATCGTAGTGTTTCTGCTACAAACTCAATTTTTATTTTAAAATTTTAATAAAAAGTTTAACGAAAATGACTGATAAAAATCTTATGACAGCTTGTCAAAATACGAGTGCATAACTGGTTGTCTACTATACAGTGACTATATCGCTAATGCATTGACAATTTTTTTTTATCATTACACATAGGGAAAATGCTATGTGTAATGATAAAAAAAGAGCCCGGTATATATCAACCGACGGAATTGTGTTGCGCCAGCCTGTATATTATCTGTGCTATATATAAATGTTTTGATCAAGACTTTTGAAAAGCGACAATAAAACAATGAAAATACGAAAGTATAAGACACTTCAATACATTATGGTTTTGACATGTAAATTTAGTATGGGCAATTCACGGAAGTAAATATTTCATGTTTTTGACAATACTGGAACTTTTTTGTTGCCAACCCAGGACTGTTCAAAATTATCTCTGTATATTTTTAATTTAGTATATTGTTCATTCATTTATAAAAGAAACAATACAATTACTAAATCAATAATGAAAATAATTGTTAATTCCAAAATATACTTTCATACAGCCAAGAAATGTACAGGAAAATATAACCACCGTGAATAATTTTCAAGGCTATGCGCATGTGTAAAAAATCTTAAATTACCCTATATTTTACCAGGTGTCCGAAACACCGATTAAAATTTCTCCGATTAACGATATGATAAGAACTAATCGGCATTAGAAAAAGGCATATTTGTACTAAGCGGTATTTTATCAATAATTACGCTAACCGGCACTTTAATCAGAGCTGGAAGAACGGGCTCTAACCGTGAAAATTTATTGCTTACAGCCCGAAATATGTTGTAACATCTAATTACCTAATGAATAAGAAATTATGGTCTATTCAATATTTCAAAGCATATATATTTAGACCAAAACCCTGTTTCTGCTTCAATTCAAGTCGCAGGATTTCATTGAAGAGGTTATGTTCTATTTTATATGGACGATTTTATTTCAGTGGGTATGCTATTGCATCCGCTGAGGTCATGTAGGTACACTGTGGACGTTACATTCATAATACTTTTTTGTCTTAAATTAATACATTTGTTTAGCAAAAATTAATATGTTAAATTTCGTTTGTTCACTTAGCATTTACATATTGATTTCTATATTAAAGTATACTAACGTGTGAATACCTTACATTACTAATAATTTCTCATATCTATTAAAATGTCCCAGCAAACAAAATAGTTCCGGTCATACAATGGCCAATTTGCGTTTTGCCAGCAGTTAGAATTAAGGCCATCTTCTGGCAAAACTGAAATGGGCCTCCATCTATAGGTCACACTGGCCGGCATATGGCCGGATGATACTTTGCCGACAATGCTAGTACCGGCCCGCCGTTGTTTCAGCAGTCTAATTACATTGGCTTACGGTGAAACACCAGAAACGGACCGTCGATGGTGTGCTAGTAATTTTTGTGGATGGCTCAAACAACGTGCCGGTAACGGTCGACTTAAAAAAAACAATTTTGTGTACTTTATATATATATATATTTATTTTTAAAAACAAATTAAAAATATAATGCATATAAAAATATAAATCCAAAATAAATTCAAAAATCTTCAAATGAAATAAACATATACTTTAAAAAAATAACAATAAATAAAGAAATACTATGTAACTGCTTTATCGGTTTTCAATCTTCCGTATTTCAAACCCTGAAAAAATCATATACATGTGTTAGAATGAAGAAAACATTTTTTTGTTAAATTGATTTTCTAAACTATTTTCCTTATTTGGTTTAAATGTGCCTAATTTAAAAAATAATATGAACTTTTCCAAATCCGTAGAAATCAATATAAATGTAAAACAGAAGAAAATTGAAAATTATAAAATCGTTTCCAAAGTGTTGAGTAATTGGAAATGGAATTTGTAAGAGATAATTTATATCTAACTATTGCAAGATCCCAATAACAAAAGTATGGAATCTTTTTAAGAAATAACTTACATGACGTTCACTGATTCCTTGTCTTACGCTTTGTTCTTCCACCTTCTCTATCTCCGGCGTTTCTGAGCCATACCTTTATGTAATCCTCCACTTGCTTGGTGGTGGTAGTGGCAGCAAATGGATTTCGTCTTACTGTTACTGTAACATTGTATATAGCAGCTAAAAAGAAAAACATCTCTCTAGTAGGGACTCACGTGTTATCATTTTAATTACATTTGTTAGGTCACCAAATTTTAATTTGTTTTTCCCTGACCAGTTATATGCTAACGATAATTCGTGACTCATAATTTTGGTTAAAATTCTATAGGTAGCTTCCACACCATCCTTACCTCCTAACACTTGACAAGTTGATACCTGTACAAAAAGTTCAAGAGGTCAATGAAAGTTATATTAAATACCTACAACTTACTACTGATGAAATTTTTTCCACACTGGATAATTCTTGATCTAATTCTTCAAGTTCTTGTTTGCTGTTACATTTTGGCAATTCAACTACTGCTTCAGGAATGGTATAATTAGGGTTAACAAGATAAGATATTTTTTCTTCCAAAACACCAATTTTGCTTTTTAGTTCCTTCAAACATGTCATCATCTCTTTTAAAGAACCTAAACAACCAAGAAATCTTAAAATGGTTCTTTAATTTCATGTAATATAGGCAATTATTAAAAATCAAGATGAAGTCCTTACCTTCGTTGTGATGACACTGACGGCATGATAGGACTGATGAATTTCTCATAGTTCTAAAGCTGCTTGACAATGGTGAAGGGCATGGAGTTGAACACACAGAGTTTCTTGGTGATACTGTTAAAACTAAATTATTTTGTGTGTTTGTCCGTTGCATGTTGCTGTCTTCGATCGTAAAATCCTTCGATCTTAATTCGCTTGCATGCTCGCATGGTGTGGAATCAGCAAGGGATAAGTTGTCTTCCATTTTTGTCAACTTCACCTTGCTAATATCATCAGTCCTATTTAAATTGGCTATTGGGGGTTTTGGTGGTTTTGGAATACTTATTCCATCATCACTGTCACTGTAGTTAGACTCGTAGTCTACATATACCTTTTTTGTCTTTTTCTTTTCTGGCATATTTCACGTCCGGTTAGACACTCATCTTCGCTTTCTTCAGTCTGTGAAACAGATGATACTAACTGAAGGCACTTCATTTTTTCCACAGCTCTGCTGTACTTCACTGCAAGAAATATTTCTTTGTATATTATTTCTTACATCTATAAGATACGTACATACCCGTTGTATACAAAATTTTAATTTCGCTTATACCACATTGTCGAACGTTTAACTTTGTATGATTAATAATAGCTTTAATAAGTTCACTCTCTTTACCAATGTATCCCGGCCAATAACAACGTAACGGATTGGAGTTTGGATCTATAACCCATGTTGATGAAATTATTGAAGTTGGTGTTGTGCCATGTTCCTCCTCTTCAGGAAATTCAACGATTAAATATTTTTCTGATCTGCAAAAACCGTAATGTAACAATATTTAATATTAAGAAAGAAAGCCTTATATTTTTCTAATTTATTAAAGAAAAAAACTTACTTATCAAAGAATTTAACTAATTATAATAACAACTATATACATAAATAAATAATCTTATAATGTATGTATCTATACAATATATAAATTATAATTTACAACAAATGTAGTAATGGAGAACATACAAAATTCGAATTAAATGGAATAATAATGCCCTTGTACAAAATATCATCCACCGAATATGTTAATAGAGGATCATTCATGTTGAGATAAGTTTCGTATAACATTAATAAAGAACTGTCGGTAGGGTAAGTCGCAAATGGTCTCATCTTGTTAAATCGCCTACCAAGAATACTGATTTTATTATTTCGTTTTCTAATATACTCGATTTTTAAAATGGTTTCGTCTTTTAGATAGACACAGCAATCTCCTTTCTTAGTCGAAAGTAGATACTCTTTAAAAAATAGCTTATCATAAAATTCATCTTCACGGCAAACAACAACCTCTTCTATAAATATATTTAAATTTGGCGAACCACTAAGATAAATTTTATCAAAATTTGATTTGTTTTGACTATTGGAGATTACTAATTTTTCTTCGAGTCTATGGACTATTTGTTGTAAGCATAAGTTAGGTTTCCTCAGTCTACGTTTCAACATTCCCAAGTAGTTTTCAAAAGGAAAACAACTGATACTGTTTAGTGATCCAAAAAATTTAGCATCATTTGCCAAATGTGTTAAAACATGCATGTTATATACACAAAAATCTTCCCCATAAATTTTGATAGCATTTTCGGCAAATAGTTTTAACAATTGCTCAGCATAATTATTTAATTTATCATTTAAAGTTTCTGATATGAGAATTGAAATTCCAAATTTTAACAAGAGAAAGTTGCAGTAGATATATTCAGGTACAGTATTCTTCAAAACAACAGGGCCAAGATAAAGTAAGAACTGACGAAATTCTGTTGCTTTCCACATGTCGATTTCTAAAATTGAACGCGGTTTTCTGTTCAATTCATGGGGCCAATAGGAGCTAGCTAGATGTAGCTTTTCATTAATTACAGCTTTGTTAGTGTTACTTAGCCGATGAGATCGATTACCATCTCGCCATTCTAGCATGAGCTTTCTCATTATACCTAAACACACACAATGCATATAGTCAACTGGAAATTGTGACACCATTCCGATATTCAAATTCACTAATGGTGAATCTCCGTTATGATGTTCAGCATTAGTTTTTAACAAAAACTCTTCATCTGTGCGAAGTGGAGCATTCAAATTCAAAAATCGCATTCTGCCATTATCTCTGCTTCCTTTTACAGTACACTTATCGCATCCATAAAAACCATTATGACCAATTATATTTTTAACAAAGGCCCGTGCTGGAGCATCACAGCAAAAAGCTCTGATTTTAACTTTAATGCATATTTCCTTATTTACACTAGTTACACCATTTACTACACACTCTTGTAACTCAGCAATAAAACTGTGAAAAAATTCTACTAATGGAGGTTTCTTCGTTCCACAATAAATTGCAATTACAAATGGCACCTCTCTTTCATAATTAGCTACTCTTCCTAGGATTGGCCAGAATGATTCCATTCATGGTTCCTCAATGTTAAAATCAATAAAAAATAAATCATCCTGTACTTTGTATTTTTCTGCGATGGATAAAATTCCATTTTTCAAACCAAAATAATAATACTGCCCACGTCCCATATTTATTATCGAAACATTACGGGGAGTTTTTAATAGCGTTCTGGCATCTTTGGGTAAATCTACAACATTTGGATTTGTAGACAACCATTTCAGCAAATCAGTCATTGCATTCAGCGGTATATTATATTGAAGATACCAGTTTATCAAAAAGGATTCTGATGTAGTAGGTAAAACTTCTAATGAAACATCGGCATCACTGTCATTAATGGATAATATATCACTTGCTTTGTTTAATTCTGTACTTGAATTATTGCTGGCATTAGAATCAGACAACCAAAAAGAAGAAAGCTTGTCCTTCTGGGCGTTGTTGACAGTTAGATTCTCTTCATCACTTATCATATGATCACAATGATCTGTTCGAAGCTCGATTTCATTTACTTCTGTACTTGAATGACAAAGTTTTTTAACAAAATTGGGATTCTGTTGTGGAACATTATTTGATGTTGATACTTGTTTTAACAAGAAATCCATTTTGTTCAAATTTGATATGTCCTCTACAGTCTTTTTTAGTTTTCTGTATTCGTAACTTTTACTGATTTTCTTAAAAGAACTCATTGTTACAAACTTAAGCAAACTATAGTGGAATTCAGAAAACAGTCTAACTAATCAAGAAACGTACGATACAAATCTGTTTTTTCTATAAAAGCGCGCTTAAAACTGTTAAGCATTAACCTAACCTAGAAAAATATTTACTGTAAAAAAAAACACTTACTTTTCGTTGTTATTATTCATGTTGAGTCCGACATCTGAATTTGGCAAATTACAGCCCACAGACGAACCAACACAATAAACACCACCATGAAAATGTTTTTGTCTATACTTTTTACTACTTATTGTTAGTGTCTTTTATGATTTTTGCCTGATTTTTGCTTCGCCAACTGCGTGTAAAGAAGTCAGGAGCAAGGAGTACGATCGCGTCAGAGCCCGAGCCGGAACGTGGAAGCTCGACCGATTGACCAATCTAAACAGTAAACAGAACGATTCAAAAGTGGTATAATTTAATACATAGAAAGAAATTAACTTTTTATATTATATATTCATTTTTTATTATAGGTAACGCAAAAAATAATTGACTGAAAATATGTAACACCTATTTTTTCTAAATATTAACAATATAATAAGTATTGATATTCAAAATTAATTTTATATATGGTTAGTGTATTATACTTTTTGCTGTAGTTTTATTAGTTGGCGCTATATAAGTTTAAGTATAAAGAAATTATTTAATATTGTTGTTGCTAAATATTTATGTATCGTTTGATTTGGCTTGTTGACTATATCTGATCCTTGCTGGGAAAAATTCTATAACTTCCATAACCAATGCAACGACAACACGTTGCTGGAAAAGCATACAAATAATATGGGGGATTTGCCATTATTTATCAGTCGGCCAGCCATTAATGGCAAATGTTGCCATCACCTTGCCGTCGTTGCCAGCACTTGACCTGAGATTGGCCATTGATACTGTGTTTGCTGGGGTATTCAAATTTGTCTCCTTCTTATACTTACTTCTCCACGAGCGAGTATGAATAAGAATACTGAACAATTTAAAGTCTGAACCTAAAGACAAATCTGTCTGAATCTGTCGTACTTATTAATCTTAGTTATTATGCTACTGCGCAGTTGAAATTGTGGAAACGTAAATACAAAGCATAGAATACAAAGTTCGATTGGTAAAATAAGTTCTTAGTTAATAAGTACATATAAAGACGTGAAAAAAGTATTTCTGTTTTACGAGGTAGTGCTAGTTCATTACGAACGTTGATAATGGTGCGCGCCTGGTACATGAATAATGATAGTAACGATCAGCGTGAAGAACATCATTTAAATCCACCAAAATTTGTTTCAATACAAGAACTTCAAGATTTCACTGGAGTAGAATATTTCCAACTAAATGTTGATACCTATTCTACAGATGGTGTTTTAGAAAACATTAAAGTGGTTCGAGGTTATACATATGAAGACGAATTAATTTGCTCAAAAGAGTGCCTACCGAATTATTATGAGAAACTTAAAATATTTTACACCGAACATTTGCATACCGACGAAGAAATACGCTTCTGCGTAGAAGGCTCTGGTTATTTTGATGTTCGAGACAAAAACGATGAATGGATTAGAATCAAAGTAACACCTGGTGACATGTTAGTATTGCCAAGTGGCATTTATCATAGATTTACACTGGATCATGGTAATTATATAAAAGCTAAACGTTTCTTCATTGGAGAACCTGTTTGGACAGCTCATAATAGACCTGCTGATCATTTGGATTGCAGAAAACAATATTTGAAAACGTTGGACCACACAGTTGTAGCTTGAAATAAACTATACACATGTACATTTGCTGATGTTATGTAGTCCTTGAGGGTTTTAATAAATAAATAATGCTACACAAATAAATATTGCATGCATTTTGCTTGGTACTGATAAGATAATTGTGATGACTTGACGACTGTGACCCCATTAAGTCAGATAATACTTATATGTTTTTTAGTCTTGATTTCTCCGACTAAACAATTTTTCAAATTCGCACGGGTTTTAAGTTCGCGCTGGAAGCTAAACGCGTTTTCGGAATAGCATTCAACTGACACGTTCAGAAAGTACCTGACAGATTCATCAATTTTACGTAATATTTACCAGAGAAATAGAGTAGGGGAGAACGCGCTTCGACGAGTGCGCATCCAGTTTTAAGCAAACGCTATTGTGGTCGCCATTTTGCAGGGTAATTGGCACTTGTGTTGTTGTAATTGTCAAGCTTGGAGGTTATTTTTAATTAATTGTATTAAAAAGGACTTGTGTGTGTTATTAACATGTCGTGCTCTGTGTTGGGCTGCAGTAACAGTCGAAGATTTAAGCCGGAAGGCATTTCTTTTCACACGTAAGTTTGTTTACATTTTTCTAAGTCAATGAACTTTACATGCGAATTGTTGAGCTAGGTATAAATATTACCGTAATAGAATGAAAGAATTGCATCTTTAAGAGCGCGATTAATTCTGCACTATTTGTAGATTTCCACGGGGTGATTCATTGAAAATGTGGTTAGATGTGCTAGGAAAAAATGTTGAAACGTGGACCTGGTCCAAAAATAAAGTTATTTGTTCCAAACATTTTTGTAAGGCTTGTGAGCAACCTTCAAAATGGCGGAATTCAATTTAACTTAGTTGGCGCATCTTTAAGCGCGTTCTCCCCTACTCTATTTCTCTGATATTTACGTAACATAAACATAACCTATAAGCTTATAATTATAATCAAGGAGGATAGAAAAGAAGGAGAGAGCATTGTCCACAAAAAGTAATGCCGAGAGGGGTATGTTTACATCCGCCATTGGTGGGTCCATCAGCTGATGATTTGTGTAATATATATTTTGTATTATAACATTTATTTTTTTATTTAATATCTTCAATACTATCATTTGTTGTTAATTAGTTTAAGGTTAAGAATTTACATTTTTTCCCATTTCATTTTTTACTAAGGATTTAGCTGTTTTATCTTTAATTTAGTACTTAATATTTAATATGGGTTGATGTGCCGCTTTTTATTGCACAAACTGGATTAGCAAGAAGAGTGCAAGGCAATTAGAGGCATAGAAAAGGAAAATTATCTTTGCACAATTGTAGGTAGATTCATAAAGTTATTACTTTCATCCAAAATTTGGTGAGTATAAATCTTTTAACATTGAAAATTGTTGATTATAGGATATAAAAAGAGCCCATTAGAAGGATTCCATCTGGGGTAAACAGCAGTTGAGGTAACGGGCGAGTTTTGGCAAAATAACTAGTGTACCCTATAAAGGACCTCTAATTGAACAACTTTTACTTATAAATTATGGGTGCAAACGTACAGAAATGGAGATAAAAAATAAATTAGGTACTCACCGAGTGAATTTTGCAGGTTACATCACATGTAAGATATCCCATATAGATCATTGAAATAATAAAAATTACAATAAATGATGTTTATTTAGGCTCACAACACGGTGGATTTGTTTATTAAATATTTGTAGCAGCGAGTGAGAGTGAATCAAACCTTCCATCAAGAGAGCCATAAGAACTTGACAAAAAGCTTTTATATATTATTATATTGTAAATAAAATCTCATATATGTAAATTCAAGCCACTAGTTAAATGTTGAAGTATGCAGATATATTACTAATAAATATATATATACGTATATAAATTTGTTGATGTGTAAATTGTTTATACTATTGCTAACCTAAGTAGGTACGTACACACATTTTTAATTATTAATTTCAGTTTTACATAGAGTAAATATTAAGTGAATATTACAGTTGAATGCAGCACATTTCTATGCTTGCAGAACTATTAATTGTTCTGAAAGGCAACTTTAAATAACATTTTTGCTTCAGTTATGTATTGAAAGTTTACAAGTAACTCGTGGATACTAGCAAATATTTATTTTCAAAAAAATCTATAATTTGTTTTTTCAAAGTATAATTATTAGAGAAGTAAATTTAATTAAAAACAGTTTAAAAAATAATAATATTCGAATTTAAATAATTTAATAAATGTTATTACATGTGAACACTTAACGGTATGCAACCCGCCAAGGTTGAACCATTTCTACCCTGCCCGTACCCCACCTGGCTACGCTAACTGGCAGAACAAAAGAAGAAATGGATACCACAGTGAATACCCAACTCCAGATAATCGTAAAATAATTTTATTCACGTCTTGTTTATGTTGCCGGATCTATATATTTTTATTTCTGCCAGTGACATTTGATATAACCAAAGAAAATATTTATGCAATCACTATAACGTAACATATTTAGTAATTGAAATGCTCTAAAACTTCAGTCTTTCTCAACTTATTTATTATATTGATTTAGATTGTCGAAAAACCATAAATGTTTCATAACGTATCCATAATAAAATTTAAAATAACCAATACTTACGCTATTCTTATTAATCAGGGGGGTTATTCTCATGAGGATAGCGATATCGCTATCCGTCAAGGCCAGTTTATGACGTCAATAGCGATATCGCTACGAGGTATTCTGCAGACAGCGATATCGCCATGATTCTTTTTGACGTCATAACTTAGCGATATCTCGCTATATTTAGCGAGACTAAAAATTGGGTCGCTATAATTTATCCATATTGCTATGATATGCTTATAAGTTCATTATTGTTATTGTCTTACCGACTTGCTTTTTTTTAGTTGACATTTGATATAGAATAAAAGTAATTTAAAATTTTCTGTTTCTTATTTTTCCGACAATGGCAGCTTTCTATGGGCAATATCTAGCCATCCACTTGTTGGAAAGAGAAGAAAAAGAGAAATTCGCAGGCTAAGGATACAAAGACAAGGATTAACGGACACTTTGAACTCCTTTTCAATAACAGACGAGTTCATTACAAATTTCCGTTTGACAAAAGCAGTAGCAAGAGATCTAATTAATAATATCGATATATTTAATCAAAGGCATGTTGCTACAGTTCTCGACAAATAAAATGGGACACATCTTATTACGATTTTAGCTTAATTTTATTTGTGTGTGTCTTTTACTAAAACAATTAATGTTATGAAATGCCTTGTATATATTATAAATGTCAAATATTTTCAACAATATCTGTAATCTTGACTTACAATAATTAAAAAATATGTCCCATTTTATTTGTCGAGAACTCTACATCCATTCCAACATATTTAGCTGTAATATTTTTATAAGAATATAAAAGAATAAACAAAACATTGCAGTTGTATATTTTTTATTCAGTAATATATATATAACTTTGCACAGGTTATATGTACACTATCTTTTCTTGGTCATGGTAGTTACCAAAGACATGTTGACAATAGTTTATTAACAGCTCTTAGCCAAGCATCTGTGGGTAGATGTATTGACATGAACAGTATTAAATGCTCCTTTTGGGCCTGTGCTATCTCTCTTCTCGATTTCGTGACATGTTTGAATAATACACTTTATCGACGACTAAACAATAAAGTAGGTATTATATTAATCACCATTGGCTAATAATAACACTCATAATACCCGGAGGGAATAATGGGCCATAACGTTACCATTATTCCCTGCATTCCGCCAATAAGAACATAATGTTCCTAACGTTGTCGTAGTAACGATAGACAAGTCCGGCCATTTTCAAACGTCATATTGATATAGTAATGACATTTTTGTTTAATTATTTTGATTTTTTTAGTAAGCTTCAGTTAGTCGTCGATAAAGTAGTGTATACTAACTCGCAATAATAACTATTATTCCCTCGCCGCTTAAGCTGCTTAAGTATGTTGTGTAGAATAGGTCGGAGCGACACTCGCTATTTATGTGCGATATCACGTGGTATCGCTATTTACTCTCGCTAATGGTGGTATCGAATCGCTATTCTCCAGAATAACCCCCCCCCCCCCAGATGATTATAGAAATGTTTGTAAAAAGCTTCGACTGTTTACAGAAACCTTTCGGCATTATATTCAAAGGACGCAAATAGATAAGGTTTGTTCAAACCTCCTCTGAACAGTTCCGGAACCGTTCTAGAATTAGTAGTTCTGATAATAACGCGCATGTCCGGCCAAATCCTGGTTCTAAATAGAACGGTAAATAAAAGGTTTGTTCAAACCCCAGCTCTGAACGGTTCTAGAACTAGCGCGCATGTCTTTTACGAAAAAGACTGTTCGAACCATGCAGTTCTGGAACTACAAATTCTGAGAACTAGTAGTTCAGTCTTCGGTCTTTCAGAACACGTAATTCAAGAACCGTTCGGAACGGTTTTAACACTTCTGGATGGTGGGCTAGTATTTGAAATTCTGATAAATTCGGAGCATGCGTAATTGTCATTCGTGTCAGCTTTCAAATTTTACTGGTTATGTTTATCGTATTTATGTTGAACCTTGAACCACAGGGGCCCCGATTCTCGATCTTAAGGGAAGTGAACGTTCTATTGAGAGAAGTGATAGATCACATTCCCATCCCTTGTTCTCCTAACTTCAAGAATAGCTATTTTTAAGTAGGGATGTGTGTCGATCGTGTAAGAAATAGCAGTGCAATGTTGCCAGGTTGAAAATGAAGGCAGATTAGGACAATTGTTGTATAGAACAATGTATGTTAGGTAATATGTAATACGAAAACAATATCTTTTAAATAGCTTGTGTAATGTTAAAAGGGTTTATGAGTTATGTTATAATGAGTTGGTTTTCCGAATAGTGTTAGGCTAAACATCGAAATGTAAACTATTATTTATTTTTTAAATTTATTAATTTTTTTATTTCCTACTTTGCACTATTGATACTACTAATTCACCTAAAAACTTGGTGAAGGAATTGATAAGTGTAATACAGCGTTTGTTGTTTCTTTGTTTAAACGAAACAATTTCTAAGGGCCGGTTTTTCCAACACCGGTTAAAGTATCCGGTTAACTAATCATTGATTACGCTTAATCGTTGATTATCTCTAACCGGCGTTTTTCAACGCCAAGAAATACGCCGGTTATCTGATCAGTGATTAAGAGTTTATTTTAGAAGGTTGGTAACAAAAATGCTCGTACATTTGATCTAAATTAGCATATTTGTTATAATAATATTGGCGCTATTTCCTATATTTGAATTTGTTCTTTGTGCTTTTTGCCTTTATTTTTTTAAAGATTATATTCTTTATATGTAATTAGAAATTTCATTTTAGTAAATAAGGTTTAAGTACTTATTTTGTGAATATTGCATGAGAATTTCTCTGTACATAGCACATATTTAAAATTTCTATTATTCAATAAATAACAAATGCCACAAACTTGAAACTGAAATAGATTTATTGATTACTTATTGCTATTGAAAAATACAAAAATTTTGTAAAAAAGAAAAAACTAATACAATATACGTACATATATGAAATTAACAGTTACCAAAATTATGTAAAATCATAAAAATAGGTAGTTTGCTGAAAAAGAAAAGTCTACATCTAGGGTCTTAAGCTGGATTATCAGTCACACTATAATGATATAAAATATTGTACTTTGCATTGCCATATCTGAGATGATTTAACTTTCACCAAATTCCTGTGGGGCGAATAAAGCCAGATATTTTTACTGAAAGATCATACATCAGCTGTTTATTAAGAACAATGCATTCTAACTAATATTATGTCCATTAATCAAAGAAGGTTTACTGAGAAAATCTTGTTTCCAAATTGGTTTACACGATTTCAACATAATAAATATTATGTTCTGGAGGAATCGGTGTGAACTTGACAGTGCCTGTAATAATTATTAGTGCAGAAATTAACTGCACGTCAACTTTACAGGCATGTACATTATTCATCCAAACCCAGTTCAGCTAAAAGAATTTAAAGTGTCTGCATATAATCTCAACGTAAACCTGCCAGCTTCTCTAGAATTTCTTCCATATTTTCAATTTTATTTGTAATTTTCAGTATAGTTTAATATGTTAATGACATATCTAAAGTGAGTCTAAAATATGTTCGACTAAAATGATGTTTTCACAAGGTGCTATTAAATGCATACAAAAAGGGAATGAGCAAATGCAAGCATAAATTGCCACAGGATCTTTGAATCCACACGAATTAAGGTAAAGTCCCAGAATTATAGTAGAATAGAAAAACTTCCAAAGCTGTATCATCCTCATCAGAGGAAGGAATGTATTCGTAGTTATTAATTAATTAAATTTCTGTAGTAAGCTAAAAGTTACACATATTTAATATTATGTTATTTTTATACTGTTCATTACATTTATAGAAGAAACAATACAATTACTAAATCACTGACGTAAATAATTATTAATTAATTCCAAAAAATACTTTTATACAGTAAAACAAATGCATATGAAAACAACAGCTGTCAATAATAACAGAAATAGTGACAGAAATTCAAATCTTCTAGGTTATGCGCATGTGTATATAGGCCTAATCATTGTTTAATATTTTATCAGGTATTTCTTTCGCCGGTTAAAATTTGGTCGATTAACGACGTTCTTAATCAACGATTTAGTACCTATTCTACCGTACTGCTTATAACTATCTATACCATAACCTATACTACTCTTTTATATACATTTATCGCTGTCACATGTACAAAATAATTTAAGTCGAAATGCGCATGCTTCTCTTAACTTTTAATATGTTCGCTTGACTTGAACCGATAGATGTATATTCTCACAACTCTTGAGTGAAGGGATCGTTCTCTAAGTTCAAGAATACGATTTTTAACATATCAAGAGAATCCTCTCCATTGTTCTCTCGAAATCTCTGTTCTCTCGACTCGAGAATCCGGCCCAAGGGGCCCGATTCTCGAACTTAAGAGTGAACGTTCTATTGAGAGAAGTGATAGATCACACTCCCATCCCTCGTTCTCCTAACTTCAAGAATAGTTATTTTTAAGTACGGATGTGTGTCGATCGTGTAGGAAATAGCAGTGCAATGTTGCCAGGTTGAAAATGAAGGCAGATTTGGACAATTGTTATATAGAACAGTGTATATTAGCGCAGGGTTCAGAAAATACACACATTATACACACAATGTTCTGTTCAAAATCAACCAACACATATTTTTATTTTCATTACAATTATGTGCGTCTTTAAAATTCGTACGGCACCGAACACAGACATGTACGTGTACATATTTTTATTTTCATTACAATTATGTGCGTCTTTAAAATTCGTACGGCACCGAACACAGACATGTACGTGTTTTATTTTTATATTTGGTTCCGTACACGGACATGTACTGTACACGTATTGTTCGATTCGAACACACTTAAAGCGTACATGTCGACGTGTACCTATACTTTAAGTTCGTGTACGCGTATGTGTACGCTAAAAAATAGATACATGAACGATAGACATGTTCGAGTGTGTTTCCATATTTATTAACAGCATTATTCAAAGTTCAGAAAAATACGCACACTGTATAAAATACTCGTACATAAATGTAAACAAACACAGCTCGAAGCAACCAACACATATTTTTATTTTCATTACAATTATGTGTGTCTTTAAAATTCGTACGGTACGAATTTTAAAGACACACATAATTGTAATGAAAATTCGTACGGTACGAATTTTAAAGACACACATAATTGTAATGAAAATAAAAATATGTGTTGGTTGCTTCGAGCTGTGTTTGTTTACATTTATGTACGAGTATTTTATACAGTGTGCGTATTTTTCTGAACTTTGAATAATGCTGTTAATAAATATGGAAACACACTCGAACATGTCTATCGTTCATGTATCTATTTTTTAGCGTACACGAACTTAAAGTATAGGTACACGTCGACATGTACGCTTTAAGTGTGTTCGAATCGAACAATACGTGTACAGTACATGTCCGTGTACGGAACCAAATATAAAAATAAAACACGTACATGTCTGTGTTCGGTGCCGTACGAATTTTAAAGACGCACATAATTGTAATGAAAATAAAAATATGTACACGTACATGTCTGTGTTCGGTGCCATACGAATTTTAAAAACGCACATAATTGTAAGGAAAATAAAAATATGTGTTGCTTGCTTCGAGCTGTGTTTGTTTACATTTATGTACGAGTATTTTATACAGTGTGCGTATTTTTCTGAACCCTGATATTAGGTAATATGGGTTCAGAAAATACACACATTATACACACAATATTCTGTTCAAAATCAACCAACACATATTTTTATTTTCATTACAATTATGTGCGTCTTTAAAATTCGTACGGCACCGAACACAGACATGTACGTGTACATATTTTTATTTTCATTACAATTATGTGCGTCTTTAAAATTCGTACGGCACCGAACACAGACATGTACGTGTTTTATTTTTATATTTGGTTCCGTACACGGACATGTACTGTACACGTATTGTTCGATTCGAACACACTTAAAGCGTACATGTCGACGTGTACCTATACTTTAAGTTCGTGTACGCGTACGTGTACGCTAAAAAATAGATACATGAACGATAGACATGTTCGAGTGTGTTTCCATATTTATTAACAGCATTATTCAAAGTTCAGAAAAATACGCACACTGTATAAAATACTCGTACATAAATGTAAACAAACACAGCTCGAAGCAACCAACACATATTTTTATTTTCATTACAATTATGTGTGTCTTTAAAATTCGTACGGTACGAATTTTAAAGACACACATAATTGTAATGAAAATTCGTACGGTACGAATTTTAAAGACACACATAATTGTAATGAAAATAAAAATATGTGTTGGTTGCTTCGAGCTGTGTTTGTTTACATTTATGTACGAGTATTTTATACAGTGTGCGTATTTTTCTGAACTTTGAATAATGCTGTTAATAAATATGGAAACACACTCGAACATGTCTATCGTTCATGTATCTATTTTTTAGCGTACACGTACGCGTACACGAACTTAAAGTATAGGTACACGTCGACATGTACGCTTTAAGTGTGTTCGAATCGAACAATACGTGTACAGTACATGTCCGTGTACGGAACCAAATATAAAAATAAAACACGTACATGTCTGTGTTCGGTGCCGTACGAATTTTAAAGACGCACATAATTGTAATGAAAATAAAAATATGTACAAGTACATGTCTGTGTTCGGTGCCGTACGAATTTTAAAGACGCACATAATTGTAATGAAAATAAAAATATGTGTTGCTTGCTTCGAGCTGTGTTTGTTTACATTTATGTACGAGTATTTTATACAGTGTGCGTATTTTTCTGAACCCTGGTAATATGAAAACAATAGGTTTGTTCGAACCTCCAGCTCTGAACAATACGTGTACAGTACATGTCCGTGTACGGAACCAAATATAAAAATAAAACACGTACATGTCTGTGTTCGGTGCCGTACGAATTTTAAAGACGCACATAATTGTAATGAAAATAAAAATATGTACAAGTACATGTCTGTGTTCGGTGCCGTACGAATTTTAAAGACGCACATAATTGTAATGAAAATAAAAATATGTGTTGCTTGCTTCGAGCTGTGTTTGTTTACATTTATGTACGAGTATTTTATACAGTGTGCGTATTTTTCTGAACCCTGGTAATATGAAAACAATAGGTTTGTTCGAACCTCCAGCTCTGAACAATTCCGGAACCGTTCTAGAATTAGTAGTTCTGATAATAATGCGCATGTCCGGCCAAATCCTGGTTCTAGAACGTTTCGAACAGTTTTAAAATTGGAATTTTAGGGAAACTTGTACTACCAACATTAGTAATAGTAATATTAATAAAACACCAAACTTATTGGAAGAAATATCAATCGTAATGAACGTTTAATAGCGCATCTGACTACCAAAATTGCGACAGGATTTAAAAAGTAATGAAAAAGTTGTTTATATGAAATACGTTTTTCTAAATTTTGTAATGGATAATTCTGCATTTTTTTATATAAGCAATATATTTATATATTACAAAACACCAAACTGGTGGACAAATATCAATCGTAATGAACATTTAAATGTTACTGCATCTGCATCTAACCACCAAAATTGCGACAGCATTTAAAAAGTAGTGAAAAAGTTGTTTATAAGAAATACATTTTTCTAAATTTTGTTATGGATATTTCTGCATTTTTTAAAAAAACACCAAACTGGTGGACAAATGTCAATCGTAATGAACATTTAAATGTTACATCTCAAAATTACAACAGGATATAAAAGATAATGAAGAAGTTGTTCAGAAGTACATTTTTCAAAATTTTGTAATGGATATTCTGATAAACCGGGTAAATAAAACAAGGATTTTTAATACAAGCTGTTATTAATAATTGGCACGTGCATCACACACGCATTAATAAATATGTATTACATAACTATAAAATCAACAATCATGATGAATTTAAACAAATATATTACACAATACATTTTCAATGTTCAAAGCCAACTCCTCTTCTTTTTTTTAATCGGTGAAGTAGTACACTCTTTCAATCCATTTTGGAGAATTGAAGCCTTTTTAGTAATTTGAATTGCAATACCTACATGATTTGGTACTTACATCAATCAGACTCTGAACGTTTTGTGTCACAAGTCTGGGAGTCACATTAACTTGCAATTTATTATAATTTTCATGACATAACAGGCTGGTACAAACACATACATATAATAGATTGTTCTGATATCTAATATGTTGATATCACAAATTCCCTTTATTTTTCTTAAGTCTCAAGGGGGACACATCGAACCAAAAATTATAAGTTTAGTTTAGATAATATTAAATACTATTTTGTCTAAGTTTAACAAATATGTCAGTTTCTCTACGAATATATGATAATTATAAATTCACTTTTCACATGTTCGCAAGTTCCTATAATTGTACCATTACATTCACTTCATTCTTAGAGGAAGAATCACTTGCTAGACTCAAGAACATGGTAGTCAATGAAGTAATTTCTAAAACAATAAACCACCATTTGAAGAAATTAATGTTTAGTCACATACTTATAGCTGTTTACTTTGGCTATTACAAAATTGATATAATGGGTGTGAATAAAAGCTGTAAAAAAAACTAAAAATAGGTTTGATGAACCGAATCACGCCAATACTCTAATAATATCACAAAATAAAATAAAAAACAAATAAAAAAACGATAACTTAAAAACTAACCTACAACAACTCCGAACTCTAAAGGTCAACATAAATACGATAAACATAACCAGAAAAATGCGAAAGCTGATACGAATGACAATTACGCATGCTCCGGATTTATCAGAATTTCAAATACTAGCCCATCATCGAGAACTGTTAGAACCGTTCCGAACGGTTCTTGAATTACTAGGTCTGAAAGACCGAACACCGAACTATCAGTTCTCAGAATTTGCAGTTCCAGAACTGCATGGTCCGAACAGTCTTTTTCTTAAATGACATGCGCACTAGTTCTAGAACCGTTCAGAACTGCAGGTTCGAACAAACCTATATCTTTTAAATAGCTTGTGTAATGTTAAAAGGGTTTATGAGTTATGTTATAATGAGTTGGTTTTCGGGAAAGTGTTAGGCTAAACATCGAAATGTAAACTATAATTAATTTTTCTACAAATCATACATGTTTAATATTATTTCAATATAATAAGTATCAACGCATTGTGGAATACGTTTAAGTTTGCATTTGCACCCCGTGAGCGGTTGGAAAACTAGAAAATTTTGTGTTAGTGTTTAAAGTATTATAATAATGTTAAAACGTTTCAGTACAGCGAATATGTTTCTATATTTGTCATTTTATGTTAATAGCCGACGTTCGGGATGATTGTTCAGCATATTCAGAAATCATATAAATGATATAGGATTGAGGTTGTATTGCACTTATCAATTTATTATTAATTTTTCTACATATCATACATGTCGTTAAAAATGACATGTTAATTTGATACTTCCTAAGAGAATTGTGTGCGTAAATTATTTATTTTCTTTTGCATCTCTTGTGCAGTTATTTTTATATTCAATGTCAAACACAAATCTTCGGAAAATTTACTAATTTTTTTATTTCCTACTTTGCACTATTGGTACTACTAATTCACCTAAAAACTTAGTGAAGAAATTGATAAGTGTAATACAGCCTTTGTTGTTTCTTTGTTTAAACGAAATAATTTTCTAAATTGTATGTCAGATAAGTTAAACGCATTTTCCCGCATATAAAAACGACGCCGAGGACGTTGATAGAGTTCCCCTGCTTCCGCAACATCGATTAGTACTTGATTCACTATAAAAATCTCTTCTTCATCGATGTTACTCCAAACATGTATAATACTGTGATAATGCACGTATAGTACCTATTTTACCGTACTGCTTATAACCATAGATTAGGGAGATTAGGTAGATAGGCAACTCGTATTGCAATAAAAAGAACACGAACGCTAGCGCCGCTGGTGACGTGACTCAATAATAAAACCCAAACAGCGGTTATTTCAAACCTTAAGTAATATTTAATTTTGGTCCTACTGCAACGGATATTAATAAGTGATACAAATGCACTATAATTGAAAATAAAAAACACAATCACATTGCATTAGTGTACACTTTATACAGAAAAACAGAAATAAATTACAGTAAAACAAATGATGTTTAAAAATTTATGTATTGAGTTGTTTCATTTTTACAATTCTCATATTTTTCAATTTATTTTTTTTATATTTTTCATTTGCTTGCTTAATTAACTTATCGTTTACATTAAAAAAGAATTGTCCTCTTAGAACTAAATTCACATGTTTTATATAAGATACTAATATACTCTATAGCTTCTTTTACTCTTTGTCTCCCTTTAACTTTTTCGTCAAATAGACGCCGTGAAATTTTTTTCAAATTTGTGGCCGTCTGGTACATCTTCAGTGCCTTTGGTGTCAATTGATTGGCCTCAGTGGCGGCTCGTGCTAAAAATTTTAAGGTGTTCTGCAAGTTTTACAAAAAAAATTACCTTGCACGGGCAGTAAGAGGTTGTCTCCCATCGATCTTATCGTGCTTTCTTCGCCTTCCGCACTGAAGTAATGGATTTCTGGAACGATTGTCAATTGTCACAGAAAAAAATAAGAGTCACTAAGCACTACTTTACTAACAAATTATTTCTTATAAATTAAATCTATTCTACGTTCTTTTCGATTTGCAAATTTTGTTATCACTTTGTCATTAAAATTGTCTATTTCGGAGATAAACTTTTTTTCGATAGATAGCATGGAAAGAGATGTTAAACGATCTTCGGTCATTGAATTTCTGAGAAACGTCTTAATTCGATTTAGTGTTGAAAAGCATCGTTCGGCCTCTGATGTTGTCATGGGAGTTGTTATTACAATTTCTAATAATTTTCTAGTCTCTTTCAACGTATCTCCCAGATTGTTTTTTATTAAAAATTTTAGAAGAGGTAGTGCGCCTTTTAAAGATCTACAATCAGTTCTTGAGTAAATAACAGACAATTCAGTTCGTAATCTTTCTTTATCAAGGGTGGGATAATAGGAGCATGCGGAAGTGAGTTTGTCCTCAGGAAATTTACTGCAATACTCTCCAAAGCATTCCGAAAAAAAAAGTGATGCCACTACTAGATGCTCTTTAAAATGAAATCGATCTTTTGCACAATTTAGAATAACATCACACACCTCTAAAGCCGAAATTCGATGATTAAATCTGCTGTTATTTGGACGTTTGCGTTTTTCTAGTGGTGGCTCATCGCTTATTAAATCTGATGCTTCACATATGATGTTGTCAATATTATTTCGAACTTGGCCTATACCGCGTTCAAAATTTTCGATAGCGTCTTTTACTAGAGTGGGTTCAATTTTTCTTTGCTGCAATTGATTAAACAGGATATCTACATGGGGCATTACATGATGGTAAAAAGTCAGCCAAAAATTGAAGATCGGATCATTTAATGTACGGCGAATAGAGGCGGCTGCACTACAGACTGTGTTGTTGGAGAATTGTTCTTCTATTTCTTCCATACACTCAATGAGAGAGGCCCTATTTTCGTACACAACATTAATGGTCCTGATATTAAAATTCCAACGGGTTGTAGCGCCGTGGGGGATCCTTCTGTTTACAATCTTGTTTAACACTTCTACTCGTTGGGGTGAATTATTAAAAAAGCCGGGAATGTCTTGTAGATTTCCAAAAAATACACGTACTTGCGAATTTGCAGAAGCAGCTTTAGACATAATTAAATTTAATTGATGGGCATAGCAATGTACATAGTGCGCAAAAGGGTACTTTTTTTTAATCAATGCTTGAACGCCTGCGTGTTGTCCGCTCATCACCGCTGCTCCATCGTAACTCTGTGCAATCAGTTTGTTAGGTGAATTTTGAATTAAAGGATCTATAACACTTAAAATTGTTTTGCTAAGTGTTTCTGCATCACATTTTTCAGGAATGACGTAGTTCCAAAAACGTTCAATTGGCTCACCATCACGAACATATCTAAAAATAACTACCATTTGAGTTTTTGCAGCAACATCCGTTGTTTCGTCCGCCATGATCGCCAAAAACGGAGAATTATTAATTTCCTCAATTATTTGTTCTTGACAGACTTCAAGTATGCACTGTAACAGATCATTCTGTATTTCTTTGGAAGTGCCTTTAAATACCGAACAATTTTTTAGGTGCTCACTTAGAGTTGCATCTAATTCAGCCGAAAAATTAATAAGTCCACGAAATATCCCCGGATTCTCGGAAGTATCGCTCTCATCATGTCCCCGAAGGGCCAATTCAAAAGCTCCACAAAATTTTATACAATTAATAATTTTTGATAAAATATACCGATTCTTTGACACATTTTCATTATGTCTCTGTATATTTACCCAATAAGCAGAATCTAGTTGAGCCATAATATTAGTTGACCCTAGTAACGCAAATTCCATAGAATTATGAAGATGGCTTTTAGAATTCTCATGTCTTTTTATTTTCAAACTCAAGTGCTCTAGATCCGTGACCCCTATTTCAGTCCAAGCTTTATCACCACCAAAAAGTAAACAGGGAAAACAATATAAAGCATTTTTTTTGTTGCATCCACAAATCCATTCGTTTTTTGAATAAATATCGCTACTAAATTTACGTGTATAATTTTTCCCTCTACTTACACCAGTTTTTTCAATAGTGATATCTACTAATGGCCTGCCTCTTGCTTTTAATTCTAACTTTTCTTCGTATGAATATTTAAAGAATCTCTTCACATTAATTAAATTAAAGACCACCTCCATAATACACAGAGTTTATATAAATTGTCAACAATACACAAAAACAGAAGCACGCGCACTCTAATATTTGTTTTTATGTTAAACACGCCGCACCGACTTTTGTCGCGAAAAAATTAAATAAACCGAATCATGTGGCCGTTCTCGCTGCACTCAATGCAGCGAATTTGTCTGGTAAAATCAGGCATTAGTTTTAGACAGCCGCGGTGGTAGCGGGGTGGCGCGCGGGTGTCTGTATGGGCTCTGAGCGCCCGTTCGTGTGGACCAGATAAGGAACAAGTGAGCGATCGCGCGAATTAGATTGGTTATTCCACTGGTCGCCTATTGAATATTATTTGTACATTTTATGTTGGAATTTCCGAAGCGAATATCTCGGCTTCTACTGATCGGATTTTGATGATTCAGATGTCAAATTGTAGGGTTTGATGTCCTCTACAGGATGATGTAGAAAAATATGCAAATTTTTTGATATACAGGGGGAGAATTTTCACAACAATATGTTACGCTTTTATAAACATCAGAAATGTCGGAAAAATTATGTAAAAGAAAACTAGTTATAACTAATACAGGTTCGCCCGCCCAATTTTTTGGGAGCTCTGCAGCACTGCAGCGCTTATGCGCCAGCCGCCACTGATTGGCCTTCTTGACTCCAACCATATGCAAAAAATTTAATTTTCTTTTTAAGTCTGGGAAAAAAAGAAAATGTTGAATTATTAAAAAAAATTGTTCATTAGAATTCTGTACAGATATTTATTAATGTTAGGTATGCCAGTATTATTCGAAAGATATTGTGCGGTTATGACTTTCTTGCTACTTATTATATTGTTTTATCGTGCAAAGTTTATTACTTTTACCATTCACCTATTTGTTAATCTATATTAATTATATATACAAATATTTTAATTTTTTGATTATTAAAGTTGCAGTACCTTTACTTTCCTTTTAATATAGCATACTAACAACTGCAATCTTTGTGGTTTCTTGCACCTGCCAATGATTTTTCATTTTGAGTAAAAGTTTCAAGGTCCTGCTCTAATATACATTTATCACAAGTGCTTACCTTTAAATGTTTTTGGAACTTTTGGTGGTGAAGATATCTTAATTCGTTTTGATGGAGGATCAATCGGTGTACCTGGTGACAAAAATTTTACAATCATTCTAGTGGCTTATATATTATTGATATGTTAATACCTGATCTTTTCAAAGTGCTTTCACTAATATCTTCAACAATATCCTGTGATGGCAGTGGAACTTCAACTTGCTTAGACAATAATTGATTATCCGCATCTGCTACCTTACGGGTAATATTTTTAGCTGCAAAAGTTCATATTATAAATAAATGGATATTTACTATACACAAAATATACCTGGTAGTCTAACAGATGGAATAGCATTCGCTTTTAAATTTGTTTTGTTGTGATATGCCACAAACTTATCATTTTCAGTAAAGTGTGATTCACAAACTCTGTACCTACGACGCACCTCATTTGGAACTTTTAATATATCCTCCCGTTGGATGGCCGAAGATCACTTAGAAAGCAACTACAAATAGATAAAAAGTAATGAATTGTTTTCGTTTGCGCTTAATATTGCAATTTTACCTCTTGATCTTTTGGTATTATATGCAATTTTACGTCTTTTGATGCATTGCATCCAGGTACGCAGCACTTCACCATTGTGTATAGTACGTACTTTTAATAACTTGACTGCAATAATTGTTTTAGAAATCACTAGTAACAACAAGTAAATCGACACAATATAAACACGGAAACACAAAATAGAAATGAGGTTAATTGAAATTCACTGCAGAATCACGTGGCATTGTCGAGTCTATTCTCGGAGATTTTCGGATATCTACGGCGACTAGCACGCCACGGGTGGTGTGACTACGAACTACATGGACGGAATTTATCTAGCGCATTATGTGCATATAGCATGCTTATAACTATCTATACCATAACCTATATTACTCTTTTATATACATTCATCGCTGTCATATATACAAAATAATTTAAGTCGATATGCGCATGCTTCTCTTAACTTTTAATATGTTCGCTTGACTTGAGCCGATAGATGTATATTCTCACAATTCTTAAGAGAAGGGATCGTTCTCTCAACTTCAAGAATACGATTTTTAACATATCAAGAGAATCCCCTCAATTGTTCTCTCGAAATCTCTGTTCTCTCGACTCGAGAATCGGGCCCCAGATCGGTTCAGTCGCGCGCATAGTTATTTTCCAAGTGAGCCGAGATCCGGTTCTTTGAAATTTAGTGAACCGGCTCCCTACTGGGATTCGGTTCACTGAACCGATTCGTTCGCGAACGACCCACCTCTACTTGATTTTCTGTATATCTGTTCCAGCTGCAGATTTCTATAGAGCCCTGAATGCAATCTAAAGCAATAAGCCCAATTTCTTTGATAACTAATATTAAAATAAACTATGAAATCTATAGTATCTGGAACTGGCAGATTGTTACGTAACTGGTCAAGCATTTTTTCAAAGGCTATTAAGTCTCTCATCTAACAGCATTCCCAATTGATTATAGACCATAGCCTACAAATGTGTATTTAAAATATTTACATTATAACATATAGGTAAAACAAATACTACAGTACCTGCCTCCTTTCTTTACTCTTAATTTTTGGAAAATTTATTCGCCAAGCTTGGTCAATGTACCAACTACAGAATAGTCTAAAAAAAATGTTATTTTCAAAAATTTCATGCATATATTTGAAATAGTGGAGCAGTAGATATATTTACGTAACAATGTAAAAAATTATATCAATATTAAACAATAAATAAAATAAAATATACCTTTGGTAAGATCAGACATGAAAATCTTTGGTATATTACCCCAGTTTTAATTTTAGTTTCCTTGAAAACTAAAAGGAAAACACGTGTCAGATATATTTCATAATTAAAAGGCCCATGGAAATCCTTCCATTATTCCATCAATAATAGTGAGTACAGTGTGCAGTTTAAAATTGTAATTATCATCTATGTGTGTGCAGTGAGAGCCAAACTCCTTTAAAACTTCATGTGCTGCAGATGTTGTTATAATTAGTACAAAGTCATCTTCTTTAGTGGAAGTTTTTCCTTTAAAATTGTTCCTTGGGATTTATCAAATACAATACAGTCTCTAACATTCTGCACATCAATAGACCACAACTTTACACTTAGACATTATTAAAGTGACAAACATGAGATTACTTAAGTTGAAACTACTTTCAATATTGAAAAGGTCTTTTTTGTCACACCATGCAGTCTGTTCAATGTAGAATTAGTAACTGATTCTCGAACTTCATCCAAAATATTATGTAATGAAATTTTAGTAGTAATTTTCATAGCTATATTTTGCCATTCTGTTGCAACGAGCTGTAAGTACTCTACACTAGATCACAGTTAATATAAAAGGAAACTTACATTTCATAGAATCCAAACATGTAGATTTTATTGCAAGCATTCTAAAGTTAGCCCACTCGCGTTTTTTTGACTCCCGGGGAAACCGACAAAACACAAAACACGAGTCTGTCTAGTCACATTAGAAAGTATTCGTACTGCCCCCTATCTTGTCCATCACTATCCTATGATCTATGTCAACATGACTTTCCAGATACGGCACTGAAATTTCATTGTTATTGCCCATTTGTATTTGTAGACTTGCAGGGCAATAATTTTCATTTATTTTCACTGCAAAAATGTCCTTTATGAAAGAAATGTAAAATTAATGTAATTAATAACAACTTACCTTTCCTTTGGTTAAAGTCTTCAAACCAAACACAAATAAGATTTTTTTAAACTACATATAATTGAATTTCAAGCACATTCTTAAAATGCAGACTACAAAGTGGACGATCTTGAATCTCCTCTGATTTCGAAGTTACTTCTATCTGCATTTGCATAACTTATTTTTGTTTTCTGTTTTATTCTGAATATTATGCTTTTTTAAATATCGGCAAACTTTGTCGTTACTATACTCTGTTAGTGGTTAGTTTTTTGCAACACATATGAAACAACCCCACTAGCAAAGCATATAAAATATATTTTGAAAGCTATAGGTACTCTACCGAATATAATATTTAAGGTCTCCTTTAGTAATCCGCAATAACTTATTTTATAAATCAAGAAAAAATAGTAGAAGAGCACAAAACTGCTTAGGTAATAATATTATATTATGAACTATTAAGATGCAATCTATCATGTCACCATTTCCAGATAAATAAATATCACATTCCCTTGAATGCATAGTAAAATTTAAACTAAATAATTGTTACTATGTGGCACATGTGGTAATTTATTCATATGTTTTTTGCCTAAAAATGTAATGCGAAAATGTGCGATCATAATATCACTAAACGAATTAATATTAAAATAATAAAATCTATAAATGCATACACGAAATATGTTTCCTCCTTTAAACCCAGATAAAGATTTTTAAAATGCTTTAAATGTATATGGAGTATAAATTTCGCGCTCATTCTTCCGGAAACGCTTTTGCTTCGATACCGAGTTTTTAACATCCAGAATATTCCATTTCCATCGAGATTATTCTAGAACATAGGTAGCTATATAAACAACCGCAAAGCGCGGGACTAAATCAATACTGAATAAACACCGGCGTTTGACAGAGCGTCAGTAAAATTCGATATTCTTCTATATTTTGCTATATCCAAGTGAATTAAAGTGCATATTCTATCAAGGTGAGTACATTTAACAATATATACGCTCAGGTATTTCTGATTTTTATTGAAAATGTATTAATTAAAATTTACAATACATTAGAATGACTCGTGTACTTTTATTAGATACCGGCTTTTCATATTGAAAAAAACATGACTTGTTATTTAAAACGTGGGTTGTTTAATTTTGTCCGTTGATATAATGAATATTAATATATAGAAATGTAATATATGAAACTAATATTTTTTGCCACCGCTGATTTTTGGTTTAATTTAGTGCAGAAAATACCTTTTGTTAGTTTAGTATCCAAAATGGATGCAATAATTTCAGCTTGAATTTAGAATAGAGATTTTGATCAGAATTTTGTGAAATGTTTCTGGGTATTAAAGTCGACTCGTTTTATAGTTCGTAGGAACGTTAAATTAAACGTTTCTAACCACTATATTTTATAGCATTTTACGTGTTAAAATTATATAAATACGTCATATGTGTGTATGTGTGTGTATGTCCTGTAATATAGGTACTTGCCCGTTAAATAGTACTCTGAACAGTCTTATTTTAGATGGTTCTACATTAATGTCTATGCAAATGCTCTTTTAATTGAAATTTTAATCTTCATAAAAAAAAAAAGTAAATTGAAAATTATATTCGGCTAGCTTCTTTTAAAAAGTAATTTTTAGTGAATTATATTTACACAAAATTAATTTTTTTTTTGTCCTGTTTCAGATGCCTGAAGATACACAAGGTGATGTTGAAACTTTCGCGTTCCAAGCGGAAATAGCTCAATTGATGAGCTTGATCATTAACACATTCTACTCAAATAAAGAAATCTTTCTTCGAGAATTAATTTCAAACTCCTCAGATGCCCTTGATAAAATTCGTTATGAATCGCTAACAAACCCATCGAAATTGGAAACAGGAAAAGAATTATTCATTAAAATTATACCCAACAAGAATGAAGGTACCTTGACCATTATTGATACAGGAATTGGTATGACAAAGGCAGATTTAGTAAACAATTTGGGTACCATTGCTAAATCAGGAACAAAGGCATTTATGGAAGCATTACAAGCTGGTGCTGATATTTCCATGATTGGTCAGTTTGGTGTTGGATTTTATTCAGCTTATTTGGTTGCTGATAAAGTTACTGTCATCTCCAGAAGTAACGATGATGAACAATATATATGGGAATCATCGGCTGGAGGAAGTTTCACTGTTCGCTTAGATCATGGAGAGCCCTTAGGTCGTGGAACCAAAATAATTTTACACATTAAAGAAGATCAAACTGAGTTTTTGGAAGAAAGCAAAATTAAAGAAATTGTTAAGAAACATTCTCAATTCATTGGATATCCAATTAAGTTGATGGTAGAAAAGGAACGTGAAAAGGAATTAAGTGATGATGAAGCTGAAGAAGAGAAAAAGGAGGAAGAACCTAAAGCTGATGATGACGACAAACCTAAAATTGAAGATGTTGCTGAGGATGAGGATGAAGATAAGAAAGATAAAAAAAAGAAAAAAACAATAAAGGAAAAATACACCGAAGATGAAGAACTCAATAAAACAAAGCCTATTTGGACCCGAAATGCGGATGATATCAGTCAGGAAGAATACGGAGAGTTCTATAAATCCCTAACAAATGATTGGGAGGAACATCTTGCAGTAAAACATTTTAGTGTAGAGGGTCAATTAGAGTTCCGTGCATTGCTATTTGTACCCCGTAGAGTTCCATTTGATCTGTTTGAAAACAAAAAACGTAAAAACAATATAAAATTGTATGTCCGAAGAGTCTTTATTATGGATAATTGTGAAGAACTAATTCCGGAATATTTAAATTTCATCAAAGGTGTTGTTGATAGTGAAGATCTACCATTGAATATATCTCGTGAAATGTTACAACAAAATAAAATCCTGAAAGTAATTCGTAAAAACTTAGTAAAGAAATGTTTGGAATTATTTGAAGAATTATCTGAAGATAAGGATGGCTACAAAAAGTTCTATGAACAGTTCTCAAAGAACTTAAAACTTGGAGTACATGAGGATTCCCAAAATCGTGCTAAATTAGCTGATTTGCTTCGTTATCACACCTCAGCAAGTGGAGATGAGGCATGCTCGTTGAAAGAATATGTCAGTCGTATAAAACCCAATCAAAAACATGTTTACTACATTACAGGTGAAAGTAAAGAGCAAGTTTCAAATTCGTCATTTGTTGAAAGAGTCAAGAAGCGTGGTTTTGAAGTTGTGTACATGACTGAACCAATTGATGAATATGTTGTGCAACAATTGAAAGAATATGATGGCAAGCAATTAGTTTCTGTTACAAAAGAAGGCTTAGAATTACCCGAGGATGAGGATGAAAAGAAAAAACGTGAAGAAGACAAAGCTAAATTTGAAGGTTTATGCAAAGTAATGAAGACTATCTTGGATAATAAAGTTGAAAAAGTTGTTGTATCAAACCGGCTGGTGGAATCTCCATGTTGCATTGTAACATCGCAGTATGGTTGGACAGCAAATATGGAACGTATAATGAAAGCCCAAGCACTACGTGATACTTCAACAATGGGATACATGGCGGCGAAAAAACATTTAGAAATCAATCCAGATCATCCAATTGTTGAGAATTTGAGACAGAAAGCTGAGGCAGATAAAAATGATAAAGCTGTTAAGGATCTTGTGATTTTACTATTTGAAACTGCTTTATTGAGTTCTGGATTCACCTTAGATGAACCACAAGTTCATGCTTCAAGAATCTACAGAATGATTAAATTAGGTTTGGGTATTGATGAAGAAGAGATGGCTGTAGATGAATTACCAGCTGGAGATGCGCCTGTTGCAGAGGGTGAATCTGAAGAAGCTTCCCGTATGGAAGAAGTTGATTAAATTATATATATTTATTGGAAAATCTGTCAATCTGTGTTTTATATTAAAATATTTTTTTTAAGAAACTGAGTAGGCATGTGTTCTAATATGTGCTATGCAATTCATCGTTCATTCCATTTTCATTTTGAATATTTATTTTTTTTTACTTCTCTATATATGTTCTCTGTGTTGATCATATAGAGGCTGTTATGTAGGAAATATCTTTGAATTGTATTTTGTAAATTAAAGTTCCAAATAAATTTCTGAAATGAGTTTGTATTATTTTTAATTTGTTAAAACAATTTCATATTTAGGTTCACATACAATAAATACAAAGTTCCAAATTATTCGGATTAAAAATTTGCAGTCCTGAAATCCAACAAAGGGGATGCAAGAAATTGTGTTTTGATTGTATTTTATAGCTTAGCATTTTAATTATTAAAATTATACAAGTGTCCTATTGTGGAACTTTGCACGTGCGTGTTGGTCCAGGCTCGAAATGGACAACAGGAATGTGAAAAAGTATGCAAGTGTGTGCATCTGTGTACAGAGTACCAATTCCAAATAATCAAAATCATAATTACCAAATATGATATTTATAGAGTGAAAAGTAATTTATGTCTTGCTTAAATAGAACAAGGTAAATTAAAGTTGATGAAAACTGAATGTTGAGAAAGGAATGCAAATATATTTCAGAAGTGCTATTACATATTATTTGAGTTTGACGATTGGCTAAGCGAGTAAGGCAATCTTAAATTTGCTTGTGCAGTACTGCCCCGCCCCATGGTACAGAATATTAGGGCCATTCGAGTAAGTAAGATATAGAGAGAGCATAATGTCAGTTTATAGACAAATAAAGTGAAGCCTAGTGGGGTACGGGCAGGGTAAAAATGTAGCACCTTGGCGGGTTGCATACCGTCAAGTGTTCACATGTAATAAAATTTATTAAATTATTAATGTCTACTGTTAACCTAAATAAAACCAAAATTCGAAATGGGCTTTCTACGGAAATATTAACAGGTTTTCTCCATACAAAATAGTTAATAAAAAGTAGTAATTGTTACAACTTTGAAATTAATAATCAACTGATTAAAAAAATGGACAAGAGAATGTATAAATTCTCAGTTACAAAATAATTTTGAGATTTTGATGATGCTACTAGTAATTTTAAATATAAAAATATAAATTTATAGGTATTTAAATATACACTGACCGGCAAAAAAACCGGCCATCCTCAAATATTTATTGAAGCTCTATGAAAATCGTTTTTTTTTTTCTAAATAAAGATATAAACTGTTATTATTGTTAAATTTTCGTATTGATTAGTCTAACTAGAAAAGTTTAATTTTAACATACTGAACATACTTATACAAGTCAACTACATATTTCTTGAAATCCACATTAATAAGTTAGTTGGCATTTCTTGGCTTTTTTAATTGCTTACCGACGTCAGTTTGATAGTAAATAACAATTTTCACGCGTTCACAGTGCCGTTAACTAGTGCAAACGTTGGACAAATTATTGCATTAATTGAAGATGGTCGTAGTCAGAGTTATGTGTCTCGTATATTAGGAATACCTCGTACTACCGTTCAGGATGCATGGAATCGATTTCTAGAGACTGGCACATTCGAAAGCGTGCAGGATCTGGAAGGCGAAGAGTAACTAGTGCAGTTGATAAGCGTTTTATAGTGTTGAACACATTAAGGGATCGCAAAATAACAGCAGTTGAACTACAACATCGCTTACAAACAGTGCGACGGGTTGAAATAAGTAAAAGGACAAGGCCACAGGACCACAATTGTTACTTAGACATCGAAGAGCACGTCTTCAGTTTCCACGAACATATGCGAATGGAATCTTCAGCAATGGAGTGATGAGTCGCACATCTGTCTACGATCACCTGATGGCAGAGAAAGAGTATGGAGGAGAAGAAATGAGCGACATGCCGAATGCACCATCTCTTAACGGTGTCTTTTCATGGTGGTTCTGTTATTGTGTGCGCAAGCATTTCCACAGAACAACGTACGGAGCTCATATTTGTAGAAAATGGTGCTTTAAACGCCCACAGACATGTAGAAGATATTCTACAAGTAGCTGTTGTCCTGTTTACACATTTTTATTGGAGATGGATTTGTATTTTTGGATGATAACGCCAGACTGCACACAGAAAGAGTCGTACTGAATACCTTAATGAAGTTGGAATTCGTAGACTTCCTTGGCCTACAGGCAGTGTGGATCGGAACACCTATGAGAGGAACTCCAAAGGCGTATTTCTCGTCGTCCAGCAATAGCTCTTTTAAAAGAATCCGAAGCAATTCCACAAGTTTCCTTAATATTTTGGGAAATTCAATGCTAACACGACAGAACAGTCTAATCCTGACTCGATGAGGGCATACAAATTATTAACAATCAGTTGAAACTCGATTAGAAGCAGTTATCTTTAGTTTTTGTAATTTAAACCAAATTTAATTTTTTACTGTTTCTGTTATAATTCTTAAATTAAATTATTTTTTGGTTTTACATTGACTCCTTTCTCTCCATTTCGTGTGTCGCTCATTGTTAATGTGCACTGCTAGAACAAAATATAAATTTCTAAACGAATTAATAGACGTATGTGCTTTCGTGAAATTTTTAAGGTGGCCGGTTTTTTTGCAGGTCAGTGTAGGTACATATGAACTATGAACTCACTGCAATATATATATATATAGCAAATAAACTGTTTTATATTTTGTAATATTATTGTGTTTTTGTTATAATAGAATTATAAAATGTTTGTTAACTTCGTTTAAATTTGTTTTGTCCTGTAATAAACTAATTATAAATAAAAATGAAGTATTGTCTATTTTTTAATTCGGAGGAGTGTTTTTAAATTGAAGCGCTAAAAAGGAGGCTTGCTATTTGTCAGTTTTCGGGAAGAATTACAATATGGAAATTTTACATGTCTACGGCCGCCATACTGTTACTGTTATTGTATCCATCGTTAATTTTGTCAGTGCGTTTCTGTTCAATTTTTTACGTTCAATTAATAGTAAAATAGTTCTTTTAAGAACTGAATCGACTGATATACTCTCCGTGTAAATCATTTTCATAGCGTTTTTCTTGGATATGGAGGAAGTAGCAAGCACTTCTGGATCGCAAATTTCCCCGTGGAGAAGGCGAAAATTTGTGATCTTAGGACATCTATCTGTTGTTGAGAAGCTGAATATAGTAAATATATTCAAAAAATTACGTGCTGATAACCCCAGAATGAGGATTACTGCTATTGTCGCAAGAATATCGAGTATGATAGGTTAGTGTTATAATACATTACCATCATTAGGTATATATTATTATGTTATCTTGTTTTTAGGAGTGGCACGGTCTACTGTCTATCGTACCATAAAAGAATATAAGCAGAAAGGACAAGTTATCCCACCCAAGCAAAGTTCTGGAAGACACTCTTTAATTACTGATTATAGTGAAACCGTCAAGAATTCTATAAGGCAAATAATTCACAATTTTTTTTATAAAAATGAGCTTCCTACACTTGATAAAGTGCTGAATGAAATCAAACAGCGTGATGATTTGCCACAGACGAGAACATTATACAAATTGATGAAAATGCTAAACTTTAGGTCAGCGCCAATGTTCTAATTAATGTGCAAAAAAATGAGTATATAAGTACTCAAATTTATAATTTACATGCTTTGATATGTTAGAATAAATATGATATATTATTGTAGGTATATGAAGAGGAATCGAAATGGAGTTTTGATAGAACGTGATGATATAATTAGGTGGAGAAGAAGATATTTGATGACAAAGATTATCGTCGTCAAAATCGGCCAATTTATTATTTAGATGAAACATGGCTAAACGAAGGTCATATTAAACAAAGAGTTTGGGTAGAAGGCAATATAAGAAGTCGACGACAGGCATTTAATGAAGGACTGACTACAGGCTTACGTAATCTTGCAGGGAAAGGAAGACGTCTCATTATTTTGCATATAAGATCTGAGGCTGGATTTGTGGAGAATGGTTTATTGATTTTCGAAGGAAAAAAGACAACCGATTATCATGAAGAAATGAATGCAGAGGTGCTTGAAAGATGGTTTCATAAAATATTAACAGTGCTGCCAGACAATGCTGTTATTGTTATGGATAATGCTACATATCATACTCGTAAAATTGAAAAAATCCCCACAACAAATTCTAGAAAACTCGATATGCAGGCTTGGTTGAATTCAAAAAAAATTGAGTACAATGAAGAGATGGTTCGATCTGAACTTCTTCACCTAATTCGTCTCAATAAGGACCAATATAATATACATGTGACAGATGAGATGGCCAAAAGTTGTAACAAAACTGTTTTGAGTTGGTGTGGGCTCAAATAAAAAATGAGGTGGCAACTAAGAATACTACATTTAAATTAGCTGATGTGCGGATACTTTTACTAAAAGCAATCCAGAATATCACTACGGACAATTGGAAGAAATGTGTAGGCCATGTGATTAATGAAGAAAGAAGAATGTGTGAGTTATATGGGTTGGTCGATGATATAATCGAGCCATTTATTATATCAGTGGGTGAAGATAGTTCAAGTGAAATGGAAAGTGATAGTGAATAATTATAAATTGTTACTATTTCATATGTATATGCTATAATTAACATTTGTCTAAATTGTTGTTCACTTGTATATAATAATAAAAAATTGTGAATAATTATATGATTTATATGTATATGCTATAATTAATATTTGTCTACATTTTTGTTCGCTTGTAAATAATCATATAAGAATAAGAACCATCTGTGTTTTCTTTTTAAATTTGAAAATATACAAATCACCTTTAAAACTTTTGATTTAAGCATTTCACTTACGATGATGATTCCTTTTTATTTCAAATTAAAATTATCTAATTTTTTGAATAAATTTTTAATTAATTACTTGACTACAATTTATATAAAATCGTCGCTAGTTTTAAAACTGCCGCCAAAAAGTAATTTTCCAAAATTCCATTGTGTAAACGCGCCTTTTTATTTTACTCCTCCGAATTAAAAAATAGACTATAATTATTGGCAACCCATTATACACACACCGTCTAGGGAAATCTAGTGAATTTTTAAAATTTTTGGTACATCAGGGAAATAAAAAAAATGTACCTGGTACCTGGGATCATTCATGTGTTCATGGACAAACCGATATAAACATAACCTTACCAACGAAATTAAAAATGACCATATCCTATCTTTCAATTTATTCATAGTAAGATTTAAGTATGGATTAAGTTTTTACGTTGTATTTCTGGTTCGCTTTTATACTTATTCAATTAAAATTATTGAACAATGAATTCAAATGACAATAAAGATATTGAGGGTGAGACAGAAAGATACTTTGGATACCTTACCTAATTATTATTTATTTTAGATGAGAGATTCAAAAATGATCCAGAAGCTAAATTTCGAATATATAGTGTAATATCTTATTTTGTAGTATTAGTTGTTATGGGCATACCTGTATGGTGGTTAACAACGCGTGTTTATAGAGCTCCTTTACCATTAGAAGAAATGTTGGATTACGATATATCAAATAAAATAATCAGAGAAAACAGTATTCCTCTAAGTTTAGAGTATGATATCTTGATAACTATTTTAAATCCAAATCCACAAAATTTATCAGTTAATTTAGATGCAAAGGTTTTGAAGAAAAATTTGGAACCATTTTTGAATACTATTGAAGGTATTGCGAATTTCACTGTAAAATCACAATGGTTGTATTTAACAGATTTGGGAGTAACTCCAAAGTTGTCTGGACAACGTTATGTTATATATGATGAACAATTACCTTTAATAGTTACACCACTAGAAAAAAAAATTTGGTCACATTTATCACCAAGACCAACATTAAATTTAGTCACATTTATATCAAGATGTGATATTCAATTATTTATTCATAATAAAATGGAAAAACTGGTTGAAAGCAATGCATTTCTGAATCCACGCTGGGGTGGAATATCAATAGTAAATGCAGATAAAAATTCTTGTGATAAAGGTATTTACACACCAGACATCCATAAAATAATATCTATTTACGTTACACAGCTACAAAAATTAATTGGATTGAAAGGCAATGATAGTCAAAATATTAAGGATTTAGTGAAAATGAAATCAATAGAAATGATTACTTCCACTAGAAGAACTTTGAAATCATTAGCTCTTCTCCTGTCAGAAATCAATAGTATTGTAATAAGTGATGAAGTTGCATTGAAAATTAAAGTTGCCCTGGAGCATGCAAATAAAGCAGATGATTTTCTTATAAACAGTGATTTAGATAATGCCTTGAACGCATCAAAAATTGCTTACCAAAACTCGGAAGGTGCATTTAGTGACCCTTCTCTACTAGCCCTTTTGTATTTTCCTGATGATCAAAAGTATATAAATATTTTTAGACTTTTTGAAATAATACATTAATTTTGACATTGTTTTTTTAGATATGCAATATATATTCCCCTTTTCTTACCCATAATGATACCAGTCTTCATGTCCCTTACAACATTACGTAAATGGTACACTCAAGACAAGAATAAAGAAAAAGCTGAATAAAACAGTTTACTTTTATTTGGGATACAATACGTAATGATCATTATTAATTGAAGCAATTTTATGTGTAATTTATTTAATAATATTGTTTGTAATTCCTATGAATATAATTTGTTACACACTCAGTTTTTTATTGTAAATAAACTTTAAATAATTCATTGTTTCTTGTTTGGTATTTCTTTTAGGTATGAAATCATGATTTCCTAGTGTTTCTTTCCTGGTTCCATCTTGTACAAACAAAAAAAATAATTTAACACTAAATTTAAAAATGAACACATATTTTTTAATGTAGTAACTTTTATATTCAACAGTTTTAAATCCGCAGGACAATTTTATTGATATCAATTGTTTTTCTGCAGACATATTTGAAAAAAATATTAAACAGTATTTAAATATCAGAAGAAAATATTCTTGATAGTTTTGTGTTGTAGGTTTAGTGATTGTTAATGTAGGTATTTCTTCTAACTATTTTATGGCATTAAAATAAACCTAGATCATAGTATATATTTATAGGAACGATCTAAATATTTTCATATTCAAAATATACTTTTGTGATTATAGTTATATAAGTATAATAGACAGCTTAAAATTGAATGTTCTATGCGTAATTTCTTAATATTATCTTTGTTCATATGTATACTTAATTAGCTTAGAGTAAGTAAGATATATAGAGAGAGCATAATGTGAGTTTATAGACAAATAACGGGATGCCAGGTGGGGTAGAAATGGTTCAACCTTGGCGGGTTGTATACCGTTAAGTGTTCACATGTAATAAAATTTATTAAATTCAAATATTATTTTTTAAACTGTTTTCAATTAAATTTACTTCTCTAATAATTATACTTTGAAAAAACAAATTACAGATTTTTTTGAAAATAAATATTTGCTAGTGGCCACAAGTTACTCGTAAACTTTCAATACATAACTGAAGTAAAAATGTTATTTAAAGTTGCCTTTCAGAACAATTACTAGTTCTGCAAGCATTTAAATGTGTGTCATTCAATTGTAATATTCACTTAATATTTACTCTATGTAAAACTGAAATTAATAATTATAAATGGTGTACGTACTTAGTACTTAGGTTAGCAATAGTATAAACAACTTACACATCAACAAATTTATATACATATATATTTATTAGTAATATATCTACATACTTCAACATTTAACTAGTGGCTTCAATTTACATATATGAGGTTTTATTTTATGATTTTATTTACAATATAATAATATTTAAAAGCTTTTTGTCAAGTTCTTATGGCTGTCTTGATGGAAAGTTTGATTCACTGTCACTCGCTGCTACAAATATTTAATAAACAAATTTACCATAACCAAAGAAAATGATGCACTTGCTCCACAATTTATATTTGTATAGCACTTCACTAAGGTATATAGTAGTTAGAGTATGTTTATAATGGCAATTCTTCTCAAAATGTGACCAAAGTATACTACTTTCCTTTGGAACCCAATTCGGCCTATCTATTTTCTTTAACCGCAGATTCCTTCTAATGGGCTCTTTTTGTATCCTATAATGAACAATTTTCAATGTTAAAAGATTTATATTCACCAAATTTTGGATGAAATTAATAACTTTATGTACTATTGTGGGAAGTTTAACTGACACACCTAACGATGCGTCTTCTTGTCTAGCGCACGTCGCCGAACTGGCCCTAGAAAAGGAAACGCATCGTGACTAATCGTGAGGTGTTTCATAATTCATTTAAACTCAGTGCTGCCAATTGCGGGTATTTTACCCGAAATGCGGGTATTTTAGTCAGACTGTCGGGTAAAATTGTGAAGCGGGTAAAATCGGGTATTTTCACATAAAACAATTAAAATCTCCTTTTCTTAACTCGATTTAGTCAACATCAGATATCAATATGTATTTTATTGTCTTTTAAATCTAAACGCTACAGAAAGATTGTTGATGCATTTATGCAGCAATTCTATCAATTTCAGTGACTTGAAAGAGAAAAATGTTTTAACTGTTGACCACACAAATATTCGCTTGTTTGTTCCATTTCTGTCTGCTAAAAGAACAAAAGCTACTTGTCTTGTTAAGGAAAGTTTAGGATGTACACTTTGCAAAAATCTGTTTGAAATATTGAAGGAACCTAGATGTTTTTTTCCTTAGTCCTGGACGAGACGGCGGACTTGAGTGCAATAAAACTATGTGCAATTACTGTTATATACTATTCAAAAACAAATGATGTCAAAGTAACTTTTTTGATGTGGTTAAAACTGCATCTGGAAAAGCCAATGGTTTGTTCAACTCTTTGAAAAAATTCACGAAAATTTATTTAGAATTTATGTCATATATTGTAACAGATTTTAACCTTATATTTCAATCAGAATCGCCACTCATTCATAAATTGAAACCTGAAACACAAAGATTGTTGATGCATTTATGCAGCAATTTAATTATCAATGTGAGTGACTTGAAAGGGAAAAATGTTTTTGCTGTTGACCACACAAATATTCGCTTGTTTATGCCACTTTGCAAAATTTATTTAGGTATATCTGCCACTGAATCTTTTGAAATGTTGAAACATTATGCATCCCAAACTGAAATTGACCAGTTTCTCAAAAGTTGTTTAAATTTTTATGTAGAGCCTGTCCCTGACATTAAAACGCGATTTGATTTTTCTGATCCAATTTTTAACATTTTAAGAATTCTTGAACCAAAAACGGTCCAATCCTATAAAATAAAATCGCTGCAAAAAATTGTACAAAGATTTCCAATAAATAAAGAATTTACAAATCTTCTAATTTTGGACATGGAATGGGAGCAGCATGGTTTTTTTTAAATCATTAGGAGTATGGTTTAGATTGTGAACTAAGTTGTGAAGTTTATTGGAAAATGGTGTTTGAATTGAAAAATGCTGCAGATGTTCTTCTTTTCCCCAATATGAAAGTAGTGCTTTCCTTACTTTTTATTCTGCCTTTTTCATACGCATTTGTTGAAAGAATGTTCAGTGATTTGAAAAATATCAAGACAGACCACAGAAATGCGTTAGGCACCGCAACGCTAACGTCTTTAATGGCAACAAAAAGAGGCATTAAAGATATGGGAGGTTGAAGATCTTACATACATTCGAATTATTTTAGACCACTTTTAAATTTGGCGCTTTCTATTTGAAATGTCGGGTAAAAGCGGGTATTTTTCATTCGCTATGCGGGTAAGGCAGACGTATGGCTCCGGCAGCACTGTTTAAACTACCCACCACTGTACCTACCTACAATCCTGGAAAGATAATTTTCCTTTTCTATATGTCTCTAATTGCCTTGCACTCTTCTTGCTAATCCAATTCGTGCAATGAATAGCGGCACATCAACCCATATTAAATACTGAGTACTAAATTAAAGATAAAACAGCTAAATCCTTAGTAAAAAAATTAAATGGGAAATAATGGAAATTCTTAACCTTAAACTAATTAACAACAAATGATAGTATTGAAGATATTAAATAAAAAAGTAAGTGTTATATGAACATAATAAGTTTGTAATTCACGATAATAAAGAATAAAATACAAAATATATATATTACACAAATAATCAGCTGATGGTTCCACCAATGGCGGATGTAAACATACCCCTCTAGGCATCACTTTTTGTAGATGTAGACAATGCTCTCTCTCTCCTTATTTTCTATCCTCCTTGTTAATTAGGCACCAATTATACAAAAGAATCTGTCAAACATGTTTGAATTATGTCAGAGCGTTGATTGAAGGAATATATAAAAATGCGCAACGCTATAGTAAAATTGCGTGTCTTTCCGTTAAGTCGTCCCGCAAACCCCTTGCCGAGAAACATCATCGCTGTCTCGGGCTCTCTCGAATCTCGGACCCAAACGACTGATGCATCGCTATAGATCTCGGACCCAGTTTTGGCTACGCTCAGTGCTATGTAGTTGCGCATCTTTATGTATTCCTTCAATTAACGGTCAGAGTCCATTAAATTATATGGGTATGTTTGAAGGAGATGCACACCAATCAAACAAAATGTGCGACAAACATCTAGAACACTTTTTTGGCAAATTGTTTTGTTAATAACGTGTTAATAAATTTATTTGACATTAACTATAAATGCCAAACGAATGTATAATTTAGTTTTTATATTATATGTTTTGTTTAATTTGTGTACAACAAACTTAATAACTTGTCAAATTTGTGTGCATAATTGCTTGAAATAAATTGTTTGTCAAACACTTTGTATACTATACCCAGCCCTACTTGAGGGGGCTTACGCAGATGTGCCGTGGGTAGTACCATATGCGCTAAAGCAAAGTAAGCCGTAAGTTGTAAGGTATTCATTCAAGTGAAACAAACAGCAGAAATTTTTGTTTTTCTTATTATTTTTTGCAATAAATTGAATACAAAGAATTGATTAAGGTTTTATTGGGAGTATTTTCTTATAATTAAAATTATTTACTCCTACTTTCACCCTCAAAGGTGGCCAAATTTACATCACACAGTTTCAGAAACTTTATTTTAAAAACTAATTCCAGTCGAACATGCATTGAGCTTTTGTTTATTTGTGTTCTGAATTTTATTTTGATATTTCATAACTGAAAGCTGTACTACTGCTTGAATAAAACCTAAAGTCTAAGTATTCGCGCATATGGCGCTAATGCCCCCTTACGTCCTACCGTACAAGAGTTAGTCGGCATCACTGCGTAAGCCCCCTTCATTTTGATAATATAGGTACACTTAGTTGCCAAAAAGATTCCACTAACATTTTGAATGCACCGCTACAATGTGGTTAGAGGAAACTTTTTTTTTGCAATTAAGTGCACATACTCCAGCATACCTATGTATATTGAAAAATATTTAGGAATATGGAAAAACATGACTTGGAATTAACTTTCATACAAGAATCGCAACCAATAGTAACGATAATACAGCCAAATCCACAATTGCTTGAAGAACAAACGAAACGGCAAGAGGATACTAGTGGAAAAAAAGCAAGAGAAATTGAAAACAAATATATTCAGGAAGAAGCCGATATTGAATTATCCAAGTCAAAACTAAGGGACAATTTGTCTGATGTATGCAAAAGAAAAACCGAAAATATAGTGAAATGCGAGGTAAGTAAATACACATTTTCGCGTATTGGTTAGTGAAAATTAAAGATTTGAGCTAAATAGGTATGAAATATTATTGTGATTAAATATTATGGATGAATACTAAATACCTATATTAGTACTCTAACACCGCTCAGCACTTATTAGTATTTAAGAAAGTGCTTTCGTTCGACCAAAGTATTACAAAATCCCACAAAATTGACTTTATCGCGAACTCAATATCTGAAATTTTAGAAAGGTAGGCTCGGTCAGCCCAAATATTTGCACTTTTATTGTAACTAGTGGTCGCCCAGTGGTAGAAATTCGACCTTTTTCTTTCCTTAATTTAATCTATTTGTAACACTTATACATAAACACTATACATAAATTACACCTTTCTGCACTTCTCCATATGAACTTTAAACTATGCCAAATCTTACACTTCTCCATGGGCGCAATATGCTTAAAAAGGGGTAGGAACATTTTTTCTTCACGTATTAATACGGTATATAGATTTATAGGTTCAGTTTATTTCTATATTTGTGAAACATGAATGAATGAAAAAATATAGTGAATTCTAACAAACTAATTTAAATAATATATTGTATAATATTATTTAAATCAAAATAACACTTGAAATAACGTTCTACTAATTTTCATTTCTACTATTTTGTGACATTTTAATAAATGTATTTCCTATTAATTACTGCAACACTTAATTTGATAAAAAATAATGCATAATTAAAATATTAATAAACATTTCTTAGAAGTTATTTATAATTTTTTTATAATTTATAATTTTTGTAAGTGTAGCATAATAAATCCATTTCCCACTAATTACAACACTTATTTTGACAGTTTGAAACAAAAATAATAGGTACCTTAAATACATATAAAGAACCCATATTTATGTATTTACTAATTAGGTATTCTTACTACTACCCACTTTGTCTGCTGTTTGATTGACATAGTTGTTTTAGACATACTATATATTTATGCTTAAAATACATATTATAAGCCATTTGCCTTTGTCCAAACCTTATATGTTTTCCTTTACGATTTTTTGAAGGACCCAGTAAAGCGCTACCACCATACTATAAAATATTAGCGTTTACAAAAAGAAAGCTAGCTAATGAAAGTGACAAAATACCTTCATAAAAGGAATATTTTACTTGCGCCTTCTAAAAAGGACTATTTTTTAAGAATGTTAATAACAAACAATAAACTATGTAAAATACAATAAATAAATGTTTGACAAAATAAGCAAAACGGGATTACTTTGCGGTTTAAATGCATAAACCAATCACCCGAACGTTTCTTTCCACATTCCTTTCTCATTTTTTGTTTGAAAATTCGTTCTTTCAAGAATGCCTATGATTGGTGCTTTTTGACAATCCTGGGTCAAAATGGCGCACATCATCATTTGCAATCATTGCTTTCATTCAGCAGGCGGATCGGGAACTGATCCCGCTCCAACCGTTCACTTCACAACAGTTGAGTGTTCGCTGGACAGACCGCTCACCTTTATGTCATCGTCTGTCATCTCGTACTTTTCATTGCTGCCATATGTTAAAATAATAGAGACTAAACCGAATAAACAATAATAATAAATTGTTATTCTGCATTAAGGTTTGACGTAGTTTTTAGTGGAAGGGCTGGTTTTTCCAACCCCGAATAAAATACTGAGTGAACTCCAATATTATAATACATTTATTACTGCACAATACCTTTAATTTGTTGTATCTTACTTTTCTAGTAACTTTTTTCAGAAGTATGTATTAGGTTGGTCTTGGAATGAATCAATGGTGCATGCGTACAGAATACGCTCACCAAGTGCAAGGTTCCTAAAGTATATAGGTTGCCTATTAACTATTCAAGGTCGTCATTGGTCGCCATATTGCGCGTCATCGTGCCTACCCAGTACCCATATTATGCTGTTAAAGCCATTGTTGTGTGTTGATTATTACGTTGTTTTTGGTGTTTATGTCGGTTTTTCATTGTAGTTTCGTGTAATATTAGTTTTTAAAGAAAGACAATTAATAGTGTGTATTGTGTTTTATCGAATTTAACATATTAGATCTTCAGCAGGGTAAGTCAACAGTTATAACCTTAAATTAAGATCATGCAACATGTGGGCATTTATTGAATTGTGTGAATTTATATTTTTGTATCTACTTGTATTTCTTATTTCACCAGATGCCTGGAGGAAAAATATGTAGTGTTGCTATTTGCAAAAGCAATTCGAAGAAGGCCAAAGAAACTGGGGAAAACATCATGTTTTTTTCGTTTCCAAAGGACCCAGAAGTTAGAAAAGAATGGATTCGAAAATGTTACAGAAAAGATAGCTTTTCTGTGGAAAATAAAAGAGTGTGCAGCAAACATTTTAAGTCGGATGACTTTGAAGATGAGATGAAAGCCAGATTAATGGGCATTCAAGCTCAAAAGTTGAAAAAGACGGGTAATACTTACAAATGAAACCCATTTAGGAAATATTTACGCATTTATGTTTGTTTTTAGCGATTCCTTCATTGTTACTGCTCCCCCAGACCAGAGTTCACACAGAAAAACCTTTGTTGTCAAAACGATCTGAAAGAGCAGAAAAAAAACAGAGACAAGCCTGGGTGGAAAGTTTAATTGGAGAAACAAGTAAAGTTGGTGAACATGGTAAGTGCTAAAAGCTTTAAAATTGCATAATATACAATATTCATTTTAGAGACAGAGCCACAAGAGGTAGAGGTCCAAGAGCCACAAGAGAGGGAAGATGTCTATGCTGAGCCATCCTGTAGCAAAGACTCTGATATACTTGAGCAGCTACACATCCTGCAGCAAGAGAATGTTCAGTTACGGGGTAAAGTGCTGCAGCAGGAAGAAAACACCGAAATGCTTAAAAAACGAATAATGGAATTGGAGAAACAGATTAAAGAATCTGACTGCAGTTTTGAAGATAGGGCCAAAACAGCTTTTATGCACTTCTTGACCCCAAATCAGATTGCAATTGCTTTGCAAAAAAAAACGAGAGCCCGTTGGACGACTGAGGAACTTTCCAGAGCTTTTACGATGCGATATTTGGGAAAACGAAGCTACATCTATTTACGAGAAACCTTAAAATATCCTCTTCCTGGAATCTCTACACTTCAAAAGTGGGCAGCCAACATTAATTTGAGAAGTGGAGTATTACATGATGTGCTTCGAATTATGGAAACCACAGGCAGGGTTCGAATCATTTACCAAAAAACCACAGTTTTGTCCTTTGACGAAGTGAAAGTTGCAGCTCTGTATGAGTATGATCAAAAAGATGATGAAGTTGTTGGACCTCATTCATACATGCAGATCATCATGGCTCGAGGACTTTTTGACAGCTGGAAGCAGCCAGTATATATTGGATTTGATGAAAAAATGACGAAAGAGTTGTTGGAATCCTTAATCAATTTATTGCATCAAATTCATTATAATGTAGTGGCATGTGTGTCAGACTGTGGCGGAGGAAACCAGGGATTATGGAAGGCACTCAATATTGATGTGGATAAAACTTTCCATCCACACCCTGCAACCCAGGAACCAATTTTCTTTTTTGCTGATGTTCCACATCTTCTGAAACTAACTAGAAATTGGTTTATCGATACCGGATTTGTTCTTGAGAATGGGAGACTCATTAATAAAGAACCAATACAGAAATTATTAGTGGAGACAAATACTGAAGTGAGTTCATGCCACAAGTTGACAGATTTACATGTCATTTGCGATAAAACACAGAGGCAAAATGTTAAACTTGCTGCGCAGTTGTTTTCCAACACTACTGCTACTGCACTGAAGTATTATAAGCCTGGTGGAGATGATGACGCTTCTAATGAAGATGTATCAAATTTTGTACAGTTAGTGAACAACTGGTTTGATGTCATGAACTCCTATACACCATCACCAAAAGTGTCATCAAAAAAACCATATGGCTTAGACATCGAACAGCAAGACTACATTCTGGACACAATGAAATCGACTGTTGCTAATATGCTGTGTGTTGGAAAAAGAACTTTGCAAGTTTTTCAAAAGGGTGTGATAATGTCCACATCATCATTACAACAATTATTCCTTCATCTCAAGCAGAAGTTGGAAATAACTTATATATTGACCCATCGTCTAAATCAAGACTGTCTGGAAAACTTTTTTTCTCAGGTAATAATTATTTCAACATCTGAAAATAAAAGATTTACATGTATTTATTATGCTTCTAGTTGCGAAGTCGAGGTGGCCTACATGATCACCCATCTCCACTCAATTCATTATTTAGAATTCGAATGATCTTATTAGGAAAAAATCCTGGAATGGTGCAATCCCACACAAATGTTGAAACAAGCACAGATACTGGTCCTGAAGAATATTTGGTAGCTACTGCTTTGAAACAAGCAAGTATTACCAATATTTCTGTGGACCCAGCTGTGGATCCAGCAGTTGCAGGACTTCAGAGTATATTGGATTACGACAGTAGTACCACCAGTTCCAGCAGCTCATCGTCAAGGGCGTCAACTCGACGAGGAGCAAGTGAAAAAGACGGGCTTTTGTATTTGGCAGGATACATAGCTAAACAAAATTTAGCTGCGTTTCCCCATCTGGGAGAGTACACTTACAAGATGGAAACCATAAACATGCATACGTGTAGTATGCCTTCGTGGATACAGAGTTTATCATTTGGTGGCCTTATCCAACCATCAAAAGAATGGTCGTCACAAGTAGAAAATTTGGAAAAATATTTTCTTAAATTTCATAAGGAGACAATTAGCAAAGGAAAACATGTTCGGAGAACACTGCGATTTATTTTGAACAAGGTATCTGATGTACCAGAGGTGCTGGTTAAATCATTTTGTCGGCTTCGAATACTGATACGAATACGGTACCTAAACGAAAAAAGGGCAGAACTGAAGTTCCGTAAAAGGAAGGGATCTCCTACAAGATCTGAGCGCAAAATAGCAAAAAAAATGAAAAAAATTGTCAATTAAAAGTAAAGTAAATTAATTTTTTGTAATTTGCAATATATAAAATTGGATAAAATCAAGTATTAATTATTTTCTTCCTTTGAAAAATCCTTTTTTCTAATACATGTTCATAACAATTCATTTAGCTACTTAGCAACGAATCCTCTAAATAACCATTTAATGGCAATGCAGCTTTTTTTTAAGCAAGAAACGTCGATTTTATAGTTAGGTTTCCATAACAAAGCTGTAGAGCAGTTTGAAATGGGCAGGCAGGATGACGTATTCCCGCGTATTTTATGCAAGTTTCTGATTGGCTGGAAGTTAGTAGGCAACCTATATACTTTAGGAACCTTGCACCAAGTGAGCATAGAATTTTTCCGCTCACAAAAATGGCGACCGCTCCTGAACATGTTCAGAGTGAGCGCTCGTCTACTGGATGTGATCACTGAACAGTTGCGCAACTGTTGCGTCTGCTGAATGAAAGCATTCTATCTTCCGCGCATTGGTAAGATCATTCTCCCCTCTCTATATCTCTGGATTTCACTGTCAAAGTGGTCTGTTTAGAAATTCGTCTCGCTACTTTAAAAATAGAGTATAAATGAAATCTAGTAATTTATAAAGTAACTTCTAATAAATATCTAAGCTATAATATTAATGGTCAATGCGGTTAAATATGACAGATATTTTATGTATTAATAACCAGATAATAAATATTATACAAAAAGTGAATTAAACCACTGTTTATTTGCGAGTAGAATGTTTATTATTAATTCTTCGAGCAAATAATAGGTTTAATTCACGTGTTTTATACATTTTTTTATTCAATTTTGACAAAATTTATCAAAAAAAAAACCAAAAAAAACTCAAATTACATTGATCGGTTTAGACAAATCATGCCTATTAATGGTACATATGGTGTGCAATTTAATGTCTCAATAATTGTAACATTTATTTTAATAAATAAAAATAGTTTTTTGTTGTTCTTCATTAAATGTTTTCTTATTGTATTGGTAAAACATTTTTTTAAAACAATAGTGGATTAACAGCGTTTTAATTCACTAGTGAATTAAAACGCTTTTAATCCACTCGTAGATAATAGACTACTTATAAGGGTTACTATATGGAGTTAATAATGTCACTTTATAATATCAGAATTGAATAAAAATTGTTAAATAATTTCTTGGAGTCTAGTTCTAAAGCTATTAATTCGATATTTGCAACAAAATGTTGCCGATATCGATGTTTCAAATAATAATTAATGCATTGTACAGCATGCATGCATGCTGTACAGTATGTAAGCAGCAAAAGTTTACTCTTACCAGCATGTTTTATAAAATAAAAATTAAGTTTTATTTATCTATTTAAAGTGCTTCGATATCACTGATATCTTCGTGTATTCCTTAAATGTAAAATCTGATATAAACATTTGCCTGAACTTAATGAATTACGTCATTAAATAACGCTATACACCATCAGTTTTAATCATGTTTCTAATTGCTACAGGTGAAAGCTGATGTAACAGTAGAAGGTTTAAGGACAAAATTACGATTAGATAAGGAAAAGCGATCTGTCTTGCAAAAATCCGTAAATGAATGTGAATTGCAAACGAAATATTTCCAAACACAAATAATATTAGAGAAAAAGCAGAGATTACAAATAGAAACCGAAATGGAAACTGTCGAGCAAATACTGTCAATAAATAGCGAAACAATTCAGTCTCAAGAAACTGATTTATGGAAATACAAAACTAAATTGCTGAAGTATCAAAACGATGGCAAGGACATTCTTAACGAAGTCAATTTATTGAAAGAATCTGATGAAAGAATTAAGTTGAATAAACTTCTTATTGAAGATACTCGTGCTGAACTGGAATTAAAGCAGAATGAAATCGTTGAGAATCGTAAAGAACACATAAATCGGAAAAGGCCTTTGGAACGAAATTTGGGGGATTTACAAGATCAACTAGTTGTTGCTAAAAAACATCATGAAGAATTATTAAAGCAAAAAGAAGCTGATAGCCAGGAGATTAATAAAACTAAAGAAGAATCATTTAAATTAGAAGCGGAATTGAATTCAGTGGACCTGGATGAAACAAGAAAAATGTTTGAGAATTTGAAGGAAACTAGCAAAGCTAGAATTGACGCTAAGAAGCAGGAAATCGATATTTTAAATGAAAGGTTTGTTTCTTTTTTTATATATTTTAATTAAATGACTGTCATTGAAAAGAATCCGAATAAATGATCACATGATTTCCGAAAATCTGAAAATCCTTATTTTATAGACTATAGATAGGCTGCGTCCTTCTGCAATGAAAGATGTCATCGTATGTAATTAGAAATAGAGATATTGTAACTGCCGGAAATGAGAAGAGTTATTGAGATATACATTCAGAATTAAAAATTTTATTCTAGCGAATGTATTTCTTTATTTTTTTATACTTACTCAGTCTCCAATTTAATTAAACTTGCCTGTATGAATTTAGAATGTCATTGATAACAAAAAAAATAGTTACTATTTATTTCCCCGACGATAAAACATTATTCGCCTTGTCTGGCACATTTTCATCCGTCGCAGATCACTGCTTTCGTTGCTGCTTGAACTCAGAGGTGTAGGATCAAAGTTTTGTCTATTGTTAATTCAGGCGCGGCTGGTGAGTACGTTTGAGCGGTGGTACATAGAAAGACTGATTAGTTTATTATCGCTGATACTCCCAGATGCCAAGTATATCACCGACACCGATAATGAATGAATAAGTCTTGTCTATGTACGTGCACCGCCAAAACGTACTCACCAGCCGCCACTGACTGTTATGAATCGATGCTGAAAGTGTTGACGTTTCAGAATAAACATTGCATTGAAATACCCTTTTGCATGTATGCACTTGCTTGACCTTTTTCGCATAGAACACTGTAGCCTTATTAAACTGAAATGCCAACATTTTCAGCAATCACACCCATTTGTCCTGAGCGGTTTTCCATAGGGAACTCTATCAATTATACTTGCCGGTGTGCCCTAAGTGAATATACAGAGTGTGCTTCATCTCTAATGCATGTTCAGCTGTGCTTAAATTCGTTGTTTTTATTGGGTTACTAACTATGACGCAGTGTTTCGATAATTCATCTAGCTCTAGCTTTTGGCTACAAAAGGAAAACAAACCCTTGAATCCTCCAGCGCGTACCGTATTCTATGTTCGTGAAACAATGTATACAATTGTAAAATAAAGGGATCGGTCAGCACTCATCGTATTTCTATACATGTTTCGCATGGCCGAATTTGCGCTGGCTGCGTAAAGATTGGAAATCAGTCATTAAATCTAGTTCGATTCAACAAAAATCTTATTTAAAATTCCCATTATTATAGTCGCCCAATCCGCGGACCTATCGATATCTAGGATACCACAAAAACTTGACTCGAAGCATAGGAAACTATCTCTACCATTTCTGGAAATTTATTAATCAAAACGCGATATAGTTCTAGTCGGTTTTAGATAATAGCGCTAAAATTCAACATTGCTCAAGGTGTCCCTTAAACATCCAGAAACCAATAAGAAATATATAATCAATTGTCAAAAAGCAAAATTGCTCATGATATTTGAATACATGGAAAATATCTTCTCAAGTCGTATCCTACTAAAACATGAAGTTAGTCTTAATAATTAATTAAAATATTGGTTTTACTAACATTTGAAGATCTGCATTTTCTTATGTTTGTCTACTTTATATAAGATGTAAAACTCTCCATAAATCTCGTAGCTTTTAAAATACGGGCGGCACACAATTTCACGTCCAATTGAAATATATTTTTTAGGTTATTGTTACGAGAAGACTATCTGAAAGAATTTAATAATAAGTTGGTAGCACTCAAAAACAAGAATTCTATTTTGATTGAGCGTCGAAATTTACTTTTAACCGAAAATGCCCAAAATCGAAAGGATCATGAAGAACTAGTTAAAAAGCAATATGAAAATCAATTGAGGCACAAACGAGATTTAGACGAGCTTATGAGAAATAAAGAGGAACGAGAGAAAAATCTTCAGGAAATCGAATCGGACGTGGCTGCTACAATTGAGAACATAAACCAATTCAAAGAGGTAAGCAACTTACGAAATCATAACAATACTATATTAAGAAACAATTTTTTAAGGCAGTTTTGTCGCACATGTTCATAATGTCGTGAACTCCCTAAACTTGAACTCGTGGGACAACATTTCTTATAAAATAAGTTCTTCATAAGTAAGTTAAAGGATACCTTAAGTAACAATCATAGGCAAAGGTATAGTCAATTATCAGTACCTACCTATATTATGTAGAATTTTCACCTATCGATATGCCAGTAAGAAATTCAACTGCATTTGCTCTCTTTTCTTGTTTTATTTCTACCATTTATAGAGTATTCGATCCGGTTTTTTTTAACTGAGTGGAAAAGAAAATACTATTATCATGTGTACAATTAAAATAATGACTATAATAAGACTACTACTATATACAGGGTGAGTCATCTCCGCGGGTAAGACCGATTGTGCTTTACCGGTAAAGATATTTCAAATCAGTTTTTTCCTTGTGATTGGTGACTGTATATGTATACACCGTGTTTCATGTAACTAGCACATTAGAAGTTTTTGTGCTTACAACGCGAATTTTTTCCAGAAGTTTTGTCTTCTCACATAATTGACCGCAATCTTTCAAGTTAAAATATTTTTAAACTCGTGCAACTTCCGGTTGCACCGGAAGTAGGCGCCATCTTTGTTATTTTAAATGTGACACCCTGTATTTTATTCGAGATTTGAATTGCTTATTTAAATAGAAGAACAAAGATACCGGGTTGGATTATGTCAAAGTCAACCGTTTCGGAGTTATTCAACTGTTTTCCATTTTTAGGGCACTTAAACGTAAATTTTAAAAGTTCTTTATCTGAGACATGAAAAAAGATAAACAATTGAAATTTGTTCCTGAGATAGTCAAAGTATTGTCCTATTCGAATATCACCAGGTTTTGCAATAATATTACACAGGGTGTTCTCTAATTAATTTACAATTATACACATTTCAAATGCAAGAAACTCAATTTTTTCAAATGAAACACCCTGTATATTTTCGCCTTTTCGGAAGCAGAAAAAAATTGTCTTTCGATCCACTATTACATTCCCTATACCTATCTCTAGAGGTTTTTGAGTTATTGGGGAGATCAGCCTGAAGGCCCGATATTTTGCCATTTATCACACACAATTTCAAGAATGCCGTGGAAGTAACAAAATGTTTAGTTGTCAAAATTTCGTTCGCTGTCAGTGTTATTAATTTGATGCTTGGATATTTTTTGTACTTTACTGAATGATTTGATTAGTGCATAATGGAAGGCTATAATAATAATTATCCAAATGAAAGTATCCTTAATTTATTTTACATACACGGAGAATGTAATCGCATAATAAGAAGAACTTGCCGTGTGTTCAATCAGAGATACCCTAATTTGCCTCCGATGAATCGATTCAAATTTGCAAAAATTGAAACACATTTTTTGCGACATTGGAATATGAACACAAAGCCAGTAACAGGTGAAGAAAACAACGAAATTAATATTCTGGGATATTTCACAGCTCATCCCCATGCTTCGATACGTAAAGCAAAGGTGGATTTAGATATTAGTATGACGTCAATTCAACGCGTGCTAGCAAAGAACAAATGGCACCCTTATGCACAAAGGAAAGTCCACGAACTGAGAAATGGAGACGCTCAGAGAAGAATTGATTTTTGTGAGTGGCTAACTATTCGTAAACAGGAAGATCCGGACATGTTACGAAAGATTTTATGGTCGGATGAATCCAAGTTTACCAGGCAAGGCGTTGTAAATAATAAAAATTGTCATTTTTGGGCAGATGAAAATCCCCACTTTTCACGAGTAAGCCATTTTCAATATCAATTTAGTTTTAATGTATTCGCCATAATAGGGTGGGGAAGGGTATTTTATCATATTTATGATGAAAGGTTAACGTCCGAAAGATATTTGCGAATCATTAGGGAAGTGGTGGTAAACATAGTCAATGACATGCCACACCAAAACTATTATTGGTTTCAACTGGATGGAGCTCCAGCTCACCCTACTCATGCTGTATATCAAGAGTTTACCCAGCTATTTGAGGATAGGTGGATTGGTCCAAATGGACCATGTCTTTGGCCTGCTAGATCTCCGGATTTAACTCCAGTTGACTTTTTTTTTATGGAGTTACATAAAAAAAGAGGTGTATGCAACACCAGTTAACTCCAGGCAAGAACTAGAGGATAGGGTGCGAAGAGCATTTGACCAAATTGAAGTTCAAATGATTGAACGTGCAACGACTGACCAGCTCCAAACAAAATGCATTGAAGTAGGCGGTGGACATATTGAGCACTTGCTGTGATTTGGTTTTAGATTTGTTTTTGTTTTCTTTGTTTGACTTATACCGTGAGATCAAAAATGTTTTCGCAATTTCTAGGGCATCCTGTATTGTATAGAAAAGTAATATCATGTATAGTCGAGTTGTTTTGGCAACAGACACGGCCAAAATACGAACTAAAGACGACGATTCAATACCACTACAAATTCCGATCGGCCGGAACAATTTCAAAACAATAAAATTAAACTAATTGATTAATATTTCAGTATATATTATATATACCTACTCATAGTAAAATACTATTACATGAAAGCCAGTTACAAATTAAATATTATAAATAAAGCTATTAAATATTATTTTCTCTACACCTATATTTTATGTAACATTTGGCTATATTGTTTACGAGACAATTATAACAAACGTCAGAAGGTAATTATGACAAATGTCAAAAAGGTGTATGAATATTAATAGGCGCTTTCCTTTTACCAGAGATCTGAGCTGAGCTAAAGTGATGTGAGTGTCTCTGCTCACTTGAAGTGAGGAAGGTTCTGACCAACCTCACTTCGTCCCAGTCAGCTGATTACAAAAGGAACGCGTAAAAATATTATCTCAGCTAAAGTGAGGTGATATTATCTGAGACTTATGACAAAAGGAAAGCGCCTATTATTTAAGACAGTCTTGAAATAGCTTTTGTAGGTTATATTACTTGACAGGTAAAAATTTGCAACATCCCAAATTTGACGCCATTTTAATTTAGTGGTGCATGTCGGTTGCGAGAGCGACTCGACTATAGTAATAATTTACTAGCGGAAGATATATATACTGAAATATTAATTAATTTACTTAATTTTATTGTTCCGGTGGTTGACACTTTGTAGTGGCATTGAATCGTCTTTAGTTCGTTCTTTGGCCCTGTCGGTTAGCAAAGCGATTCAACTATATAGAAAGTCACTAAATGCACTATTTTCTTAATAATGATAGCTTCATACCTTGCTTGCCAGAGACGTTAGGCAATTTGATTTTAACAACAGCTAATACGCATCCATAATCACCACACTACCAATGTGAAATAGCCGTTCATTGTCAGCTGCTGCAAATCTAAACAAAATACATCCAAAACTGTGACACTTCCGGAAATGGTGGAGAGTTACACCATCTGTATTTTTTTTTCAAATGGAAATACCCCATTAATTAATATCATATTGTAATTCTACAATGTACTATGAGTTCAAAAAACCCCAGCTGTCAACACATTCGTGTCTTAGTTTTTGGCATACGTCTCATAAAAAACAAGGTTATATTTTGCGCTATTAGAGACATTTTTGCTGTTTCATATGCCTACTGCGAGTTTTCAAAATTGACAAATAAGAAATGTCAAAAATTCTTCTACCATTTCTATTTCCAAAAAAACAATGTAAAATTGAATTTTCCACTTTTATTATCACTGTAATGGGTCTTTCAAATTGAGCACCTAATTTTAAGAATAAATAAAATGTAGATGGCGCACTGAATTCGTCTGTGTAGTCTAGGTTACAGTCAGAGATATAGAGAGGGGAGAATGCTCTTGAACCACTGCGCATCTAATTTTTACGCGACGCAATAATCGCCGCCATTTTGACCCAGGTATGTCATGAGTGGTTTTGTTTACGTTCATCTGAGTTATCTTTGGCTTTGTGGTGTATTACTAAACTATTGTGTTCTTGTTTTTGACTTTTAAATGTAGTTCTAAGACATACTTGTTTCTGGTGAATCGTGTGGAAAAAGTAGCTGTTGACGTAATATTTGTTTCATGTGCTCAAGTGTGTGGTTTCATTATTAGGTTTGTTCCAACATATGTTTGAACGGATCCGTGATTGTACGGAGCAAGCGCAGTGAATAATCACTGTTCCAACAACGCGAACTGACAAATCCGGGATCAATTGCAATCTGTTCCAACATAACATGATCTAGTTTGAGGACTGTCAAAACATAGTCCGAGCGGTTTGCTGATCTTTTACAAACTGAAATTTATGGATACGTAGCGCATGCGCACCAATGCCAATTGTACTACGATATCTCTAACGCTAACTTAAGTTATTGTATTGGTAAAATAATTTATTACTTTAGGTATCCACTGCATTATTTGAATGTTTTAAATGAACGATAAACATGAGTGATAGTGACATTAGTTTCGACACAATGATTTTTCTTTACTTTCTCAATTTCTCTACATATGTAATACTAATTTTAATGCTAGTTTACTTGAATTAATACTAATAATCGTTTATGTAATCATACGATTCATCAAATACTTGTCAATCACTGAACAAGTACCATCTACCCACAAATATGTTAACTAAAAGGCTAAAATACTGTTCCAACACACTTTAATTGCAATTTGGTCGGGTACTGGTTTCTGATAAGACATGCGCAATTGCAACAGTCATAGATCGATCCAAGACTGATCAGTGATTTCTTTGTTGGAACAAACCTATTGTATAAATCGTTTAGATATTAAATACATAAATATTCATATAAACATGTCGTGCAGTGCTAAAAGCTGCCCCAATATTAAGAGGTTTAAACCTGAATGATAAAGTTTTCATAGGTTTGATGGCATGATCATTTTAAATTTGTTGAAATATCAAAATTATTTCAGATTTTCAGAAGGTGGCTTGTTACCGATATGCTTGAAAGCTTTGAGTATAGCAACTTATGGGGGGTAAATTGTAGTATATGGGTGCAACCGATTTTTAACAAAATGACTAGTGTACCTTATAGAGGACCTCTAATTGAACAACTTTTACTTATAAATTAATCGGCGGACACGTACAGGAACGGAGATAATTAATAATTAAGGTGCTCACCGAGTGAATTTTCCATGTCACATTTTTAGTCGTGTGCACACCTTTGAAATTATGAAAATCGTAATTAATGATGTTTATTTCACTTTACCACACAACAATTAAATTTACTTTTTATGTTTTTTAATCACTTTTCTGCGATTTTAAAATTCTAACATAATCTAAACAGAAAGTCACCGTGCACGCGGGGGTGGGGGAAGGGGACTTTCTGTTTAGGTTATGTCAGCATTTTAAAATCGCAGAAAATTGATTAAAAATCATAAAAAGTAAATTTAATTGTTGTGTGGTAAAATGAAATAAACATCATTAATTACGATTTTCATAATTTCAAAGGTGTGCATAACAGATATGACTAAAAATGTGACATGGAAAATTCGCTCGGTGAGCACCTTAATTATTAATTATCTCCGTTCCTGTACGTGTCCGCCGATTAATTTATAAGTAAAAGTTGTTCCACTAGAGGTCCTCCATAAGGTACACTAGTCATTTTGTCAAAAATCGGTTGCACCCATATACTGCAATGATTTTTTTATGCTTCATCCAAGTTATTGTTTTTTCTTAATATTCTTACTACTACCCACTTTGTCTGCTGTTTGATTGACAGTAGTTGTTTTAGACATACACTATATATTTATGCTTAAAATACACATTATAAGCCATTTGCCTTTATCCAAACCTTATACGTTTTCCTTTACGATTTTTTGAAGGACCCAGTAAAGCGCTACTACCATACTATAAAATATTAGCGTTTACAAAAAGAAAGCTAATGAAAGTGACAAAATACCTTCATAAAGGGAATATTTTACTTGCGCCTTCTAAAAAGGACTATTTTTTAAGAATGTTAATAATAAACAATAAACTATGTAAAATACAATAAATAAATGTTTGACAAAATAAGCAAAACGCGATTACTTTGCGGTTTAAATGCATAAACCAATCACCCGAACGTTTCTTTCCACATTCCTTTCTCATTTTTTGTTTGAAAATTCGTTCTTTCAAGAATGCCTCAACGCACGTGTTCGATTGCAATGATCACTTTCCCCCCACTTGTGAAACAAGTAATCACGATTAGCAAACCCCTTACCCCGCTGAATCAGACAATTTTTGTGTTCACTGTGATTATGATGATTGTGATTAGTTTACATAACGGCAACATAACCTTTAAAAAAGGCGTGTAGTGGCATCTGATCTTGTAGTCGCAGCCGTGGAAAAGATGGAAAGAAGTATGCAAGGTGGAAGTAGTGACAATTCACATTTTAAGAATGTTCAACTTTCTAATTTAAGCTTTGCGCATTTGGCGCCATCTATGCATCCAACTTTTGCATGTTCGTTTGTAGTGAACACGGTCTGGGTATGATTACTTGATCATATGTTCATGTTCATTAATACGTGATCACTATGATTAATACGAACGAAAGCAGCTTCTATCTTCGGCACATTTGTAAGAGCATTCTCCCCTCTCTATATCTCTGGTTACAGTGATGACAATACAACCTAAGCCCCGCCCATCCGATATGATGCGGCAAATTCACATACAATTTGCATGACTGGGGATATCAATTTTAGAAAAATACGGAATAATACAAATATTATTTTTATTTGTAAAGAAAAACAAATTCGTATTCAACAAAAAAACATTTATTTTAATATAATAATTGTTAATATAACCACAAAATATTACAAAAAATCAAAAAAAAAGCATAACAAGTGTGGAGAAAACATATTATATATGAGTAGCAACAGATTTGCTTGCATATTGTTTGCTACTCTTTTTAAATACAATTTAAGAATAAATCTTTAGCCTGTATACAATGTATCGTTTGACAATTTTAGTTCTAAGCTGGTAATATATGGAAAGTCTATACAAGCAATTTGATTAAAAAGAAAAATCTGTTACTTTAATGTTTTGAGAAGAAACTATTGATATATATTTGCGGAAAATATATTCTATTTCTACAAAAAAATAAAACAAATCCTCTGTCACAAAAAATCGGTATTCTTTTTAAAGCGTTTTATAGTTGTAAATCTAGTGAACCGTTTAGTTAATGTTGTTTTTGGACCTGCAGCATCTATACAACCTTTACACGTTTTGCTCGTTTTCATTATGCTCTGCATAATGTATCCACAAATACTGTACAAAGAATTTCATTCACTAAAATACTGAGGCTTTGTCTGAGCAAGCACATCTAGAAATCCAGACAGCAATTGTCTTTCATCTTCTTCATAGCTGCTATTATCAGAATTTTTTAGGTACTGTGATACACAGATTAATTTTAAATTATTTTTAACCTGAAGGGCATTCGGAATTACCTGCTTACTTCTCAAAACACTAAATAAATTTTCAAACAGTCTTGGGACAATCTACTTGTTAGCACAAATTTATATTCTTTCGTATCTAGCAAGTGGGCCTGTAATTCCAACATGGACTGTGTTGATATCAAAACACCGGTCTGTGATAGTTTCCACAGTTTCTTGTGACCTACTTCTATTTTAGCAAATACATACTATAAGTCTTGCAAAAAAGCACTTGCATCATTATATGCAGCATGATTAAACTTGCTTAATGCACAACTTGGATGACGGGATGTCATTAAGTAAAACTATTTTTCTACTTGATCTAAGAATCAAGCAGTGGTAAGGTAAGCAGGTTTGTCAAGCTCTTCAGCAAGAAATTTCAAAGCACTGCTCACAGTATGGCTTACTACATTAGTCGATGCTGACACTTTAATTTTCTGAAAATGGTTTGGCATAAGGTCTTCGTCACTTAATTTTGGTGCCAACTTGAAAGAGAGGTCCTTCTGATGAATAAACTCATCAATGTGGCTTGCACAGACTTCTTTGGTTGGCAAATTGTACTTTTCCTTAATGTCTTCTGGTAGGTGAATTATCTTATTTGTCATAAACATTGCGTTTATGTTTTTAAACAGATGTGGCACATCAGCAAAAACATATATTGGGTTTTCAAGATTTAATGGATGGCCAATTTTGTTTTTAATTTCTGAATATCTTCCAGCTGTTATGCCCCAAGTTCTCCACAGTGCTCGATTAGCTGGCCCCATATCTGAAGTAACACTCAGAATATTTAACCCTAGACTCTGGGTTCTTTCAAAAACAGTTTTTATTATTTCCACAAAAACGGATCCATTGACTGAGTCTTCAGTAAAATAATATGCTACTACTTGTCTCCGCCCGGTGTTCGCACCTCCTAACAAACACCAGAACATGAGTAGCCATTCCAGTGTGATCAGATAACGTTACATTTCCGAACATCTTATTTAAAGAAGAATCGCAAGTTCTTCATGGAATTATTGCCATCTCATCTAAAACCAGCATATGGACTGTATGCTGGTTCATGTGGTTCGAACGACTCCACTTTGATTTTCAAAAATCAAACGCTTCATGTAAAACACAACTATCAAACTTTAGATTCTGTAAGCGTCTTTGTAATGTACGTATGGAAGGAAGTGGATATCCTTGTTTTAAAAGTTCGCTATACCCATTACCCCCACAACTGTACCCAAAGTACCTAATATAACTTTCTATTAATACAAGAAAATTTTGGTATCATCTGTTGAGAGGAATAAATTTGACAACAGGATAGGTTCCTACTTTAGAAATAAAAACAAAAACATTGCCTAGATATGACCATCTGACTGACTGTTGTTGTCCTCGTATTGGCATAAACCATTTCTTTGTATAGGTAAACGGAATTTTGATTCGTTGTAACTATCTTACTTTATTTTTGCAGCATTTGACCACTCTACAAAATCAATTGCTTGAAAAATCGTCTACAATTATTTCTTTGGACACCACAAAAAAAATTCTCGAAAATGAAGTGGATAATCTTACCAATACTAATCAGACGCGTAAGGACCAATTAAATACACTTAAAAATGAAACACTTCTTGTAGAGGAAGAAGTTGAACGGTTAACTGCAGAAAAAGTACGTTTAGAAGAAGATTTTGCTACTTTACAAACTACAACTTCAACTGAAATAAGTGAACTCAACAATAAATTAGAATTCGTTAAAAATACAGAAAAGAATATTGAAATAAATAAAATCGAATTCGAAAATTCGAAAGCTAAGGATATGGAAGAATTAGGAAAATTAAAAGAAAACAAGGAAGCTACATTGAATAAAATTCGAAATAATTTGGAGAATTTAAAAAATACTCAGGTGTCTCTTAAAGAAAGTACTGAAGATCTCGAAGCGAAACTACTCGCGAAAACGGAAAGAAGAGATACATTGCGTACTCAATATCAACAAGCTCAAAAAGATATAGAACGTTTAGAAAACGATGTTAAGAAGTTGAAAGAAAATGATAAAAAAAATACTGTCAAAACTTCTGAACTAGTCTCTTTCCAAAAACCTGTTGGAATCTTAAAAAATTCAACTATAAAGTCACCACAAAAAAAAGTTACTTTTGATAAGAGTATAAACTGGGATACTCTAAGTGAAAGTAGTACTGATGTTTTCTTTGATAACGTATTTAAAAAATCAAGGAACCCACCAGAAAAGAATGAAAAGACAAAATTTACATCAGATGTAAGTATGATGTACTTCAATTTTTACCTCTATTAATCAGCACAAAACTAGCTAAACTTCTAGTGAAGCAATACCTTAATTTTCACAAAATTATTGATATTCATAAAACTAATAGTAATGGTAATAAGAATAAGTGGCGGCTGGTGAGTATGTTTGGCTGGGCACGTACATAGACAAGACTTATTCGTTTATTATCGGTGATATACTCGGCATCTGGGACTATATTACCGATAATAAACGAGTCAGTCTTGTCTATGTACGTAGCCAGTGAAAACGTACTCACCAGCCGCCACACTAATACCTAACAGATAATTCATTTTTCGAAAATTCAGGTATGATGTACACGTATTTTAAGTGTTCTCGATAACATAAATTGTTAATATTGCAGGATATCTTCGATATGTTACGAAGTAACTCGCCACCAGAGCGCGAAGTAAGCGATTCAAAATACCTGTAAATGAAGAATCACTTTCTCTTTCTGTTAATTTGTTCTTTTAGATTTAGAGTATTTTTAATTAAAAAATGCGTATTTTTTGGTACTGTTGCTACATACGTATAAGCTAAATTCAAATATAGTGTTATAAGAGTTAAATAATAAATATTATTGTTGTTACGTTATTGGTGTCTTTATTAAACGGCAATTCTATTATTCTTTATTATTTAATAGCTGGGCATCTCCACGCAATACTCTTATGTATAAAGCTAATAATCAGTGCCTAATGACAAGTAATCGAGAATTTGCTCTTGATTGCTAGTCGGCTAAGCACGTGCTTGGCTTTTTTACATGTGTATTGTTACAACCATATTACTACGTTAGTTATAAATAACAGAAATAATAATAGGACAAAGAAGGGAGCGGCTTACGGTAAAGTATATGGGGACGACTGAGCGAAAACTGAATTTTCAAATAAACACATAGCCAACACTTAAAAACAATAAAACGAAACATAAATACACACACAAGAAAGCAGCTTAAGCAAAAGTATAAATACACAACAAATGTACATGATCCATATAAATGAATTAGTAATTCTTAATCTCAATTTTTCGCATTGGTATTCCGAAGGGTGCCTTTGTACACTCATCGCAAATGATACTCCAACTTTTCTAAAGTATCGAGCCAAACTAATCTACTGTAGCAGTTTCTAGAACGCTTGTGTAATTAAACTAAAAAAAGAAATTATACAAAATTGTTCTAAATTGTTTTTAATAGTTTAATTTTTTTAGAAAAATATGCCAAATTTTGAGATTTTTTTTATACAAAAATTATTCAGTCCTTATTCTAAGTACTTCCATTCTCTTAATAAATCTCTATAGAATGCATACTTTGCAAGATATTCGAAAAAAAGTGCTACTCACTAAGGGTAAAAGTATTACTTGCGGTCCGAATTTTGAAATTTTATGTATACAAAAAATATTGGAAATCCAGCTCTAAATACTTTTGTACTCTTAATAAATATATATAGAATGCGTAATTTACGACATATTTGCAAAAAAATCGCTATTCGGTAAGAGTAAAAGTAGTATTTCCGGTCCGAATTTTCTTTTTATAAAAAAAGGTATTGAAAATTATGATTTAAATACTTTTATACTCGTAATATAGTTGCCTGAAAGCATAATTTGCGATATATTTGCAAAAAACTGATTTTCGATAATAGGAAGAGTCCTACTACCGGTAGGGCTTTCGAAAAGTTTTTCAATAAAATTCTTCCAAATTTAATTTTGAGTGTAATTGAATTCTTTATAAATTCGTTTAAACTTATTAGCAATAGAAATATTGGCAAAATTCGATTTTTTCACTGCTAATTCCTGTCTGCCGATTTTACTGAAAATGTAATCAGATCTCGAGAAGGAGATTATACTCGCAAATAAAAAAATTGGAATTGATAGCTATAGCCGTTTGGCCTCTATCGTGGTCACACACACACACACACACACACACTTGACCAGACACACACAGAGAATTTTTTAAAAACAACTTTTTCGGTATAGGGGGACTTCAAAATGTAGACATCTGCAAAAATCTCGAGGTCGAAAATTTTGATCATCACAGTATTTCCTTAGTAACCGATATGTAAAAGACCTGTTATGTTTTTTTTGTACAATAATGTTATATACCTATACATAATATACAAAACACGTTAATGTATTGTATGAAGCGGTCCGGCGTATTTTTTCTTAGGAAGATCATCCTCCATATATCTTTTTTAAAAGAACAGCAATTTTTCTGTGGTCCCTCTAAAATTTAGTAAAAAGTTATACAAATTAAATCAGTCGATAAGAAATATGTTTAAATATAGTTTACAGGATAATCGAGGAACAAAGTTCTATTTTTGAATGTAACATTTTTAATTAAGTTTCTACAAATATACCGATAAGTAATATTTATTATATTATTTTATTATGAGAACAATACCTACGAAATGAAATCAAATAAACCAATTAAAGCTTAGTTTTTTTGTTTGTTTTTTGTTAATCGGAATATTTTGCTTACTTACGACGTCAATTTCAATTTTATCATTAGTTTGTTTTTCAACTGGTTTGCTAAAATCCCTTATCCTATTCTCCCATCTCTTTTTTGATCATCAAAGGATTCCCAATTGCTGCCGTAGACGCCGATTTTAATAGGGTGGCGCAAATTAACATCCCTAAGATGAATATGGGAAGACAAGGGTAAGAGAGACCAATTCATGTACAGTTTTGTGCAATAAATTGGCGTACACGTCTTATTGCTAATTTTGACATTATTTTGCCATTGTGAAAATGGCTTAAGTTAAGTTGACAAATGGAATTATAGCGTCAATTCAATTTGTCATACATGACAGGTATTCAAACAAAAGTCATATTTACATAAGCGTATATTAAGTGTACGCCAATTTATTGCACAGAACTGTACATTTTATAGTAGTACAGTTGAATCCGTTTATTATGACTCCGCCTATATTGATCAACCGGATATTATGACGTAATTACACTACGAAGTTTGGTTTTCATATAAAATGCTTTATAAAAAAGTCGGATATAATGACTTCCCTTACAGTGACATGTCGCTTATTATGACCCATTTTTAATAAATTATGTCCGGTTATAATGACCGACATGATTCTTTACACCTCCGGTAATGTTCGTTGATTCCCGACGACAGTTTGTCGTTTGTGTTTTTCATTGTATGTACATACTGTGAAAAAAATGTCATCTCATCGCCGTAAAACATTTACGATTGAGGAGAAAGGTGCAATAATATGCAGATTAGAAAATGGAGAATCAAACTCATCTCTCGCAAAGGAATTTGGCGTGGGTCATTCGACAATCTCAATGATTTTTAAAAACAAGAACCGCATTAAGCAATCGTTCAATTCAAATGTTTTGAAACCGAAGAGGCTTCGAAAATCGCGACAAGAAAATGTTGATGAAGCATTAATTCAGTGGTTTAAAATCATGAGAAACAAAGGAATACCTGTCAGCGGCCCTATGCTATAGGAGAAGGCAAATGTTTTTGCTGCGCGTTTTGGTAATCTCGACTTCAATTGTTCTGCAAGCTGGATCAGTCGTTTTAAAGTTTGACATAACATTGTGGCGGGAAAAATTGTCGGTGAATCTTCGTCTGTTGATCAAAATTCAACAACAAACTGGTTGACATCTGTGTGGCCGAATCTACGAAGACAATTTTCTGATGATGAGATATTTAATGCCGATGAAGCTGGACTGTTTTATAAATTAATGCCGGACAAAACTTTAAAATTTAAAGGTGAGAATTGTAGTGGAGGCAAGTTGTCGAAAGATAGAATAACTGTCATGGTAGCAGCTAATATGAGTGGCACAGATAAAGAGAAATTGCTCATTATTGGAAAGTCAGAAAAACCCAGATGTTTTAGAAGTGTCAAATCATTACCTGTCGATTATGCTAACAATCGTAGAGCTTGGATGACGTCAGAACTTTTTGAAAAATGGCTTCGAGATTGGGATCGTGATTTGGTGAAGAAGGAGACAAAGATTTTATTGCTGGTTGATAATTGCCCGGCGCATCCAAATGTTACTGATTTAAAGTCTATAACACTTGCTTTCCTTCCAGCGAATACAACATCAGTACTACAGATGATCAGGGAATAATACGATCACTCAAAACGAATTTTAGAAAGAACCTTGTGCTCAAAATGATTAGTTGTCTTGATGCTAATGAAAACAACTCTTCTACAAAAATAACGGTGCTATATGCAATTCTAATGGTTAATGATGCCTGGAGTAAAATGTCACAAAGTACGATTCACAACTGTTTCAAACATGCAGGATTCACTGAAAGCCACGACGGTTTACCTATTCAAATATCAGAACATGAATTTGATGAAGAAGATGACGTCCCTTTATCTTTGTGGTCACGAAACCTAAATTCAGATTCTTTAGCAGCACCGGAAATGTGGGAAGATTATGTTGACATCGATAGCGCTCTCCTCACATCCGAAGAACCCACCGATGAAAATATCGTACAGAACTTTAATGCTAAGGAACAACTCGAAAGTGATGGGGAAGAGGTAGTCGAGGAAGAACCATTAAATTACCTACCGCAGAAGAGGCATTAAAAGCTGTAGAATTATTATCACGATTTGTTCATAGCAATATTGAAAATGATAATTTGACCATAGCGATGTCTTCTATACACAATAGTATTAGAGACTGTTTTTACAATAAAATGAAAAAACAAAAGCAGACAAGAATTACAGATTACTTACATTAAAAAATACACTTGTATGTGTAAAATGTACTGATTACGTGCTATTTTTATTTTGATTTAATATGTATGTATACACATGTAGTTACTATGTTTCTCTATTACAATACATACTTTACATACATATTTACATAAAATAGTATATTAAAATACAAGTTTCATAAGACACGATTTTTGCGCACGCGTTCAAGTTTAGAAAACGAGCCGCTAGGCGAGTTTTCTAAAGAACAAGTGCGCAAAATGTCTTATGAAACGTGTATTTTATACTATTTTTTCTGTTTCGGTTACTTAAAGTTCAAAAAAGCTTAAAATAAGAGACATGTTTTGTTCGAATATTTTAGAAATTTTGCTTTTTTGAAGTTGGTTACTCTGATTTTTAAGTAGAACGTTTTAAATATTTGAATATCGGTGGTGCTATATGTAATTGTGTTTAAAATTCAGACTGATTTATACAATTAATTATTTCCAATTATCAACAAAAAGGACGAAATAAATAACTGTACGCCCCCAGAGATTCGCAAAATAGCAGAAGACAATTTACAAAACCTTTCGTCCACAAACTCTCTACATATTTATCAAAACAAACTTTTATAACAGTTGTACTATTCAACATGGTAAGTAAATGCCAATAGTAGCATCCGAAAACTTATCATCCAACTCTGCTTAACAATTTATATTGCTAATTAGTAAGTAAAATGTTAGCATGTGTGCTTTTTATTCTTTGTACAATTTTATTGCACATTTTTGTTACTTTAAAGGTTTATATTTTGACATTTAAATACGATTTGGTTCCATTTTTCTTTGTTACCAACTTCAAAAAAATAAAATTAGCGTGCGATAAAGTAATACTTTATGCAACCAAAACGGGTGTCGTAAAGTGAACTTTATAGCACCGGAATAGAAAAAGGTTTTTTTTTCACGAAACGCTTTGTATGACGTCCGCTTATTATGACGTGTTTATCAATTCCTTTCGATGTCATTATAAACGGATTCAACTGTAGTTCCATTTTGAATTTTCTTAAGGCTGTATTACACTTACCAAGTTCTTCACCAAGTTATTGGCCAAGAAATTGTCGGCAAGTTCTTGATCAAGTTATTGTTGACCTTGACTGCTTTACACTTATCAATTTCTTGGCCAAGTTTTTAGGTGAATTAGCAGTACTAATAGTGCAAAAGTACGAAATAAAAAAATTAATAAAGTTACCGTAGATTTGTGTTTGATATTGAATGTAAAAATTACTGCATAAGAGCTTGTAGCCGTGGTACAAGCACTGATATATATACAGCGTTAGTAAAAAGTCCCGGAACGGTCGAATAACTTTGTTATTTGAAAATTATGATTTCTGAAATTTGGTATGGGGGTATAGTTAATATAAATGCATTTTATGCAATACAGTTAATATTTTTTTCACTTCCGGTTTAATCGGCAATACGTCCAACTTTTTTTTTTTAAATGGAACGCCCAGATTTTTTTAACACTTTTGAATGCAAAATAAAAAACTACGTTCAGGAAGTATTAAGATGTTTATTTTTATTCACAAGAAAACAGTTATAAAATTAAAAATGTGTCCTAATACAGAAAAATCAAGATACCTGTCTATTCAGGTTGCGATTACAATAATTGTTCAAAATGCTCTCCATTTACAATTTGACAAAAATGTAAACGGTCAGTAAAATTTCTTATTGAATTTTGTATTTGTTCTGGAGTGATGCGATTGGCTTCTTGAACTATTCTCTCTTCCAATTGTTCAAGATTATGGGGACGATTTTTGTACACTTGACATTTCAAGTGACCCCAAAAGAAAAAAATCTAATGGCGAGAGATCTGGCGAACGTGCTGGCCATTCGATTGCTCCTCTACGTCCGATCCAACGTCCCGGAAAAATTTCATTCAAATAATCGCGGACATTATGGGCAAAATGGGGGGGGAGCTCCATCTAGTTGAAACCAAAAATGTGCATTAGGGTGATCACCTATGTTTGCCTTTGGAAAGAGGGCCGCAAGTGCTGGAACAACCTCATTTCGCAATAAATTTAAGTAGACGTTGCCAGTTAAATTTCCTCTTATAAAAAATGGTCCTATGATGTTGTTTCCAACAAGACCAGCCCAGACATTCACCTTTTGAGGATGCTGTGTATGGACTTCTTCAATCCAATGCGGATTTTCAATTGACCAGTAGCGACAATTATGTCTGTTCACAGTGCCGTTCAGACAAAACGTTGCCTCATCTGAAAAAATGATGTGATCTAAAACATTAGGCTGCTGCTTGATCAATTCCGTCATTGTTTCGCAAAATTGTAGTCTACGATCTGGATCATCTTCAGTTAACTCATGGACGGGATACATTTTATAGGCTTTCATTCTTGCTGATTTAAGAATATTATGAGCAGATTTTTGAGAGATCTCATGAATTTGACCTAATTCTGTTGTGGACACGTGATGATTTTCTTCCACTGTAAGTAACACATTCAAACTAGTTTCTTCATCTGTTGCTGTTAATGGACGTCCCCTTCTAGGTAAATCCTTCACCTGACGAAAGACTTCAAACTTTTGAATTGTTCGGCATACCGTACTTTTACTAATGTGACGATCCGGAACGCTCATTTAGTGCGCGTCATCAAATTCTGTTTGCATCCTGTTTAACAGACCTATCTATTGTGACGTATTTACCATATGATCTTTGTTTGCATCCACTTCACTGACTTATCTTATCACCGTGCTTAACAATTTGGCGTTGTGACGTATTTACTAAACGAGCGTACAAGCAAAACAACTATGCTCTTGAAGTGTCTTGAACATCTATGATGACGCGCATTGGACCTTCTAGTACAATCAGTTTAATAAAGTGGAAATTCACAAGTCGCACCATGTCAATAAAGTCTTTATCATAAATGGAAATAGTATCTAAAAAAATATAATAATAGGAATAATCTTAAGAGTAAGTAAGATAATACCGGGTGTAGAATGGATTTTCGTACATAGGGATTTTACATGCAAAACTAATAATTTGCGAATATTCCCTCCCCTAATTTTTTTATAGGAAAATGTTAAACACAAAAATTATAGAGCTTTAAAAATAGGTCCCATTTTTTTTCTTCTTTGCTTACTATCACCCTCCGGGTCATTAAAGGAAAAAGAATGGAAGAAATGATACAAAATAGCAACAGCCGTGACATGTGACAACAAAAGTAACAAAATTCATTCATTTAACACAACATCCATCATGTTGGTACCAAAATTCGTAATTAATTCCCAATTCGTCGATAGCTGGCCCGACTTCTTCTTGCAAAAAATTTAAATACGCAGCACCAGTTAAGCGGTCTGCAATAAAGAACGGTCCAATTATGTGAGGACCTAGTATGCCAGCCCAAACATTGACACTACCCCGGTATTGCGTATGAGTCTGCAACATTAAATGTTCATTTTGTGTGCTCCAGTAGCGATAATTTTGTTGATTTGGTTCACCAGTTAACTGAAATCGACACTCATCGCTGAATAAAATGCTAGATAAAAAGTTTCGGTCATCATTGGCCATCTCCATCATTATTTCACAAAACTGCATTCTTTTTTCTTTATCCTCCTCGAATATTTTTTGGTGCTTTTCGTATTTATAAGACCGAAACCGCGGATCTTGACTCTTTAAAATTTTATGAGCAGTAGTAAAATGAATCCCCAAATTATTACCTATTTGTCTTAAGGAGACATTTTTGTTCTCTACAACTCTCAAGAGAACGGCATCTACCTTCTCTCTACTTGCACCAGCTGTTACATTCTGGCACTTACATTTCTTATTAACAGTGCCGTTGGTCTCAAAGTGCCTGACAATTCTATTCAGGGTGTTCAAATTTAGAATTGGTCGCTCCGGGTAGAATCCAGCAAAAGTTGCTTGTATGTCCCTAAAAGACAATCCAGAGTAGTACCATTTAATAAAGTTGACTTTCTCTTCTTGGCTATAGCAATTCATTTTAAGAATCAGCAAACTTATTTTTATTGTCAAAACGTGACATTTATTGCTGACAGGATTCATGGCTATATAGTACTAATCGGTTCATTCCTAATACTTTTTCTTCAAGTCTAGCAGGACCAGAAGGTGTTAGAAAATAAATATCAAAGAATTTAGATACATTTTTTTTGTCTACAACTTTTGTGTTTAACATTTTCCTATAAAAAAATTAGGGGAGGGAATATTCGCAAATTATTAGTTTTGCATGTAAAATCCCTATGTATGAAAATCCATTCTACACCCGCTATATAAGGAGAGCATAATTGTTAGTTTGTAGACATACTAATTGAAGACTGGTGAGGTATAGACATGATAATAACATTTATTAAATTTCATAAATTTTGTATATTAATTCTTTATCTCAAACTTACCTTTTTATTAATTATATTATGCTTTTAGAAAAACAAATTATAACTTTTTTAAAAAGAAATATTTTACATTTTCTAGTAGCTTAAAATTATTATATACGTAACTTAACTAGAGAACACTAAAATATTGTTAATTTTCAATCATAATCCAATGCAAACAAAAATTAATGTGTAAATTGGTCAGAAAAAGAGAAGTTCTCAATATTAAATTAAATTTGGCGCCTGTACATTTCCGAACTGTAAACGAACTGGACCGAACAAATAGGTTCGAGTCACTAGTGCTAGAATTCAAAATCTCCAAAGATTAGTACAATTTATTTTAGGTTAATAATGTCCGGTTTGTGAAGAGAGTTGTGGACATCTTGTGTTGGAAAAGTATCAGTTGTCAAATTATATGACAAATAGTCAAACAGTTTTACCGGGAAATTTCGTTATAAAACGGTGTTTCAACTTTAATAATGAGTGCACCCCTTTTATTCGCGTGTTCCAAATGTTTCTCTAGACATCCATTTGAAGAACTTTCTGCTGGCCAGCAATTGTGCAAAGTGAGTTTTTGTTTATACACACGTATAGGTTATAACGTATTGAAAGATTGCATATACCTATTTCATTTATATATTTTACACTTGTTGCTATGTCTTTAATTATTTTAACGGCAAAGCTGAAGAAATATTTTGTGATACCTAGTTATTTGCGTTTTTAAGTATAAGGTTTGTGGGTTTTTGTTTTATATTGTAATTTTATCGCATTCAGGAATGTCGTGGAGCATTTCCTATGGTGAAATGCACTTATTGTCGATCAGAATTTCAACAAACGTCGAAAGGAAGTACGAGTACAATATGTAAAAAGTGCGAACAAAACGTTAAAGCGTATGGCAAGCCAACAGCTTGCGAATATTGTAATATCATTGCTGCGTTCATAGGGAATAAGTGTCAGAGATGTACGAATTCCGAAATAAAATATGGTCCACCTGTCAACTGTGAACAGTGCAAACAGAAATGTGCATTTGATCGGCACGATGATGATAAGAAGGTAAATATATCATTTGAAATAAGAGCATGATTTTATTGTTTCATTTTTTTGGGATACGCTTTTAGGTAGATGGGAAATTATTGTGTTGGTTGTGTACATTGTCATTTAAGAGAGCACTGGCAAAGACAAAACAAACTGATGCTGATCGACACGTGATTAAAATGACACAGCTGAGACATAGTAAACATAAAGATGGAAAGTGAGTATTGTAGGTCATTTTAAGTGAATAAAATCTATTCTAGTACAACAACATTTTAAATATATATCTTGCATATTTGCATATACTTTTCGAAGAATTACCTATATGTTATTGTAGAACACCAAGTCAAGCATATAGTCAAGTTAACAAGCAGTATCATTTAATTATTGTTTTGATCACATAACAACTTCTTGCAAAGTTTTGCTTGAAAAATGTGTACTGTAGGGACAATTAGGGGTAACTTTCATAACAAATAATGTTTCCTTGCAAAATACTTTATGCTAATTCAACTATAAGAGTTTGCTTGGTTTTTTTGAAATATGTACTTACTTTTCAAGGCTGATTTATTTAATTTTAGTTGAACTTTCAAAAAACTTAATAGTAAATTACAAGTCTCTGAAATTGATAAATTTTCCAAAAATAATTGAAGCACAGACCAGAATATTATAGAGTCTTAATTAATAATCGACGAAGGAGATACATGTTGAAAGTCCATTATATATATATATAATAAAACACAAGTGTATAGTTTCAAAATTATTGTAATGTTTAACGCACTACATATGTTTCGCCACACTGTGGCTTCATCAGGTGGATGAAAATACAATTTCAAAGTACAAATTAGCTCCTATATATATCAATACAAATTACAAAAATAATCTCATTCTAAGAGGGGGTGGACATGTTTAAATTTTAGATTTAGTAGGGGGGAGTTACTTAAATCTAGTTGATCATTCAATATTATACCTAATTTATTACATTTATTAATTTCTAAACTTTCTAACATATTAAGTTTTTTACTTTTTCCTAAAACATGTAACGTTGTAAAATTAGTATTGAATTTATGATTATGTTCTAAGCAATGATTAGCAAAAGTTGAGTCTGTCTCCTTATCCCTATAACATCTTTCGTGTTCTTTCATTCTAGTATCGAATGTCCTTCCTGTCTGTCCTACATACACTTTTTTACAGTCTTCGCATGTCAACTTGTACACCCCTGAGTTTAATCTATTGTCCGTTTTATCTTTATTGTTTTTTATTGTGTTTTGTAAGGAATTGTTGGTTTTGAATGAAATTGTCTCTTCTCTACTTGTTTTAATTAAGTTCCCTACTGTGTTTGAAATTGTACCAATGTATGTGATGGAATTATAATTGTGCGTTCTATTGTTTTTTACTGTGGGGTAAATTAAAGATAGCGTTTTGGATTTCTGTAGTTTTTCTAAAATATTATTAATTAAATCTATAGAGAAGCCGTTATATATATATATAATTATATAATAACGGCTTCTCTATAGATTTAATTAATAATATTTTAGAAAAACTACAGAAATCCAAAACGCTATCTTTAATTTACCCCACAGTAAAAAACAATAGAACGCACAATTATAATTCCACCACATACATTGGTACAATTTCAAACACAGTAGGGAACTTAATTAAAACAAGTAGAGAAGAGACAATTTCATTCAAAACCAACAATTCCTTACAAAACGCAATAAAAAACAATAAAGATAAAACGGACAATAGATTAAACTCAGGGGTGTACAAGTTGCCATGCGAAGACTGTAAGAAAGTGTATGTAGGACAGACAGGAAGGACATTCGATACTAGAATGAAAGAACACGGAAGATGTTATAGGGATAAGAAGACAGACTCAACTTTTGCTAATCATTGCTTAGAACATAATCATAAATTCAATACTAATTTTACAACGTTACATGTTTTAGGAAAAAGTAAAAAAAAAAACTTAATATGTTAGAAAGTTTAGAAATTAATAAATGTAATAAATTAGGTATAATATTGAATGATCAACTAGATTTAAATAACTCCCCCCTACTAAATCTAAAATTTAAACATGTCCACCCCCTCTTAGAATGAGATTATTTTTGTAATTTGTATTGATATATACAGGCTGTCCCAGATAGTGTGCTCACCATTGGGATCTCGTAAACGGTAAGAGATAGAGAGTTGGTTAAATGAGACAAAATGTACGTGACACCTGGGTTTATTTTTTTAAGCAAAAAAACTTTTAAAAAAATGAACGATACCTGCGCTATAGGGGAAAAACTAAAAATCGGCAATTTTAATTTCGTCGTTTAACTTATTTCATGTAAAAGATACCGAAATACTATTTTGACATTATGAAGCTACTTTCTTACGCAGAATTCAAATTTGGTATTGCAACCTCTGAAGCTTTTATACGTTTCGAGATTTTTATACAAACTTTCTTATTTTAAATACAAATCGTAGGCGGCTTTGACTGTATCAAAAAGAGCATAATTTGCTGATTTCAATGATGTATAACACTTTGGGTTTATTTGTAGAAATAACAAAGTTACAAGAATAATTAGCATATTTTTTTGTTCTATACTTACCTATTCCTGGAAACAAAATACAAAAATGACTGAAAAGTAAATAAAACACTAACTTCACATACCTAACTATTTATTTACTACTAGTAAATAGATAAATTACATTAAATGCTCAAAAAGTCCTCCATTGTTATTGATACATAACTGAGCTCTTCTTAGTGTGGAATTAATCACTTTTTCTAAAATACGTCCATTTATCCGATGAAACTCTCTTAAAACACAAGCTTGCAGTTCCTCCACATTATTAAATTCTGTTTTATACACCTTATTTTTTATGTAACCCCAAAGGAAAAAATCCATTGCGGTTAAGTCTGGGGAACGTGCAGGCTATGAAATGGGTCCTCGATTACCAATCCACCGATTACCAAATCTATTATTTAGGTAATTCGTAATAATGTGAGCATTATGTGCTGGTGCCCCATCCTGTTGGAAATAGATATTCGCAGTTAGATTAAGCGGAATATCGTCTAGAAGATCTTCTATTTCACCTTGAAGTAAGTTCAAATAGCGTTCACTCGTTAAATTGTTATTGAAGATAATAGGTCCAACTATTCTTCTGCCGATAATACCGCACCACACATTGAACCCAAAACGTTCTTGATGTCGAGCTTCATGTAGAGCATGGGGATTTTCTGTCCCCCAATAGTGAATATTATTTCTGTTAACCCCCATTGTTCGTAAATCGAGATTCATCTGACCACAACACATTAAACAGAAATGTAACATTGTTGTTATTCTGATTAATGTACCAATGACAGAAACGAGTCCGCCTCTCTGCGTCTCTTGGTTGGAGTCCTTGGCTAATGTGGACTTTGTAAGGATGATATCGATGCTTTTTTAATATTCTATGGGCTGATGTTCTAGGGATTCCGGTGTTGTTTTCTATTTCTCTTGTGGAAACTTTTGGATTTTCACGCACCTGATTTAATACAATAACTTGGGTTTCCTCATCTAATCTTTTTCTATTTCTTTTCGGTTTACTAAAGGCACCGTATGTTTTTAGATTTACTTCTAATTTTCGAAATAAAGTTTCGTGTGGTTGCCGTCGATCTGGGTACAACTCCAAATAATGATTAGCTGCATTCCTTGAATTTTTGTGAGCCAATATGTAACTTTGAAGCATATCATATTTCTCTTCATTATTAAATTTCTCCATAACGTGAACAACAATAAACAAGTAATAAAACGAATCAAAACAACAAATGCGGTGATTTTTAAATAAACGAACAAAATAGCAGACTAAATAACACAAAAATAAACGGATACGTAACTTGCTTGTAAATAAATTTGACAGATACTACTTATTGTCTTAATAATTCAATGCTGCCTCTGATGTATAGCCTATGCATTCATAAGGATACCAAAAATTGCACAAATATCATTATAACTTTGTTATTTCTACAAATAAACCCAAAGTGTTATACATCATTGAAATCAGCAAATTATGCTCTTTTTGATACAGTCAAAGCCGCCTACGATTTGTATTTAAAATAAGAAAGTTTGTATAAAAATCTCGAAACGTATAAAAGCTTCAGAGGTTGCAATACCAAATTTAAATTCTGCGTAAAAAAGTACCTTCATAATGTCAAAATAGTATTTCGGTATCTTTTACATGAAATAAGTTAAACGACGAAATTAAAATTGCCGATTTTTAGTTTTTCCCCTATAGCGCACGTATCGTTCATTTTTTTAAAAGTTTTTTTGTTTAAAAAAATAAACCCAGGTGTCACGTACATTTTGTCTCATTTAACCAACTCTCTATCTCTTACCGTTCACGAGATCCCAATGGTGAGCACACTATCTGGGACAGCCTGTATAGGAGCTAATTTGTATTTTGAAATTGTATTTTCATCCACCTGATGAAGCCACAGTGTGGCGAAACATATGTAGTGTGTTAAACATTATAATAATTTTGAAACTATACACTTGTGTTTTATTATATTTATAGAGTCTTTGTCGCTATTTTCTGTAGTGGAATTTACATTCTTGATTTAGGCTGAGATACTAAGAATTTCTGTTATTTTACAAAAATTCGTCATTTATGAAATTAAACTATGAGCAATAAGTCTGCATAATGCTCATATTCATGATACATGTGTGTGGTCTGAATTTTTTACACAAAAGTCGTTCCGATTTAGGTTTCAAATCCTTTATACTCTTAATAAATCTGTATATAATGATTAATTTACAAAATATTTGCAGGAAATAGTTTTTTAATAAAAGTGAAAGTGTTATTTCCGGTTCAAATTTTTCAATTATGCAGTAATTGTCTTAAAGCATTCTTAAATATACTTTATACTCCTAATGTATGTGTTTAGAATGCATAATTTGCTAGATATTCCTAAAAATCTATTTTTCGAGTAAAAGAACTACTTTCGGTAGGGATTTCAAAAAACGTTTTTATAAGATTGATATCAAATTTACCTTTGAGGGCTTGGGTATTCTTTAGAATTTTTTTTAAACTTGGTAGTTGACGAGTAAATTACTACTTTCGGTCTACTGATTTCACTATGAATCTAATAAGACTTCAGAGGATGATTATATTTCTAGATACAAAGTTTACTATTGATAGCTTTAATCGTTTGGTCACTATCGTAGAGGGAGTGAGGGGAAGAGAGAGATGTTTGCAAAAATCACTTTTCGTTATCAGGAAAGTTCAAAACGTCCGCAAAAATCTCTATCACAATACATCGTTATAGCATTTGTACTACATATTAGAAAGTAAAATGATGTTTATTTATAATCATACACTTTTTACTTTCCGCCCTTATTTCCCAACCTCAATATCAATCAAATGTTTTTTGCTTTAAATTTTTTATAATATATTAAAAAGCCTTTTTAACCACGTTCTAATTAACAAGATGAACAAAAGCTTATTTATTAATATTAATTGTAAATTAGAATTATTGTAGTAGTGATTTCTTTTCCTACTCCATTCGAGCTAAGATATCTGCATTATAATAATAAAAAATAATATACTTTATTGCTATATTATTATTACATGGTAAAAACAAGGCAAACGTCAAAATAAACACTAATGTAATGCAAGTAATGGTTACTTCAGAAAGTTTTCCATACTGTACGGTTCCATTTCACATAATAACAGAAATGTTTTATTTTTAAATACAGTTAGAGTATTAATATCTCTAATGTCCTTCGGCAATTTGTTAAAAATTTTTAATCCTGCGTACGCCAAACCACTCTCACTCAGAGTAAGTCTGTGTATTGGATAGCAGTAGCGATCTCCATTCCCGGTACCGTAATCATGCCTGGAGGCATTTTTATCAAACAGTATTCTGTTTTTAAAGAAGAATATTAGTACTTCATAAATATAAATAGCAAAGACTGTCAAAAGATTATTATTTTTGAAGTACCTCTGCATGACTGATTGAAGTTTAGTTTGTATACAGGGTCCGCCATTCGTCTGGGATTGTCATAGTACGGCTTTAATATTGCAAAATTCGAAAAGTTATCTAATGTAGGTGGTAGCCGACTAGTAGGAGCACAAAATAAAATTATTGGTAATTATACAAAGTGTTCAGGAAAGGAGTGTGATGTCAAAGTTGTATTTTTTTAAATGGAACACCCGGTATATTATGTGATTTTTGAATTGCGCAATTAAAAATATTGGGATTTCATATGGGATTGTATTGACATAAAGCTTACGTTTTGGGAGTTATGGACGCATCAATTGGAAAAAATGCTATAATCTAGCAGGATGTGGATTGGTTAGTATAGTATTTAGAAATATCGTGCTTATCATGAAGTTTTCCACGTTAGTATACTTTTATTCCGAGGTATTAATTTTAAGCTACATCAATCTGTTATACAGGCTGTTCATCATACGCGAATACTAATTTTTCTCAATTTTTTCAAATGGAACACCCTGTATATTATTACCAATTGTTAATAAGGGCACTTCTAGCTTTCATTTGATATAAGGGTATGGCTGTCTAACTCCAATAATTTTCAAGAAACATCGAATTAACGTTTGAAATTTAACATCTTTAATAACATTTTGTAGAAATTATTTTACATCTACTCATACATTGATATTGCACTACGAAAATGAGCACAAAGTAATATCAAAAATGGAAATTTACAACAAATGTTCAAAAACTCGGCCATCATTTGCTATGCAAATGTCAAGTCTTCGAATAAACGATATCCTAACATGTTCCAAAATTTCAGGAGAAATATTTCTAAATGCTTGAGAAATTCTAATTTGCATATTTTCGGCTGTTGTTGGTGCTACTGAGTAAACCTGTTGTTTTATGTGTCCCCACAGAAAAAAGTCTACCGGAGTTAGATCAGGAGACCTAGCAGGCCATGAGATAGGACCTCCTCGCCCTATCCATCTTTCAGGAAGCCACTCTTGCAAATAATTCCTGACTGCTTGATGATAATGTGCTGGCGCACCGTCCTGCTGTAGGTACATCTGTTGCCTAGTTGCTAAATCAACATCGTCCAAAATCAGCGGAAGTTCATTTCTTAAAAATTCTAAGTATCTTTCGCCAGTCAATTTACCATTTAAAAAATACGGTCCTATAACATGTGATCCTAGTATGCCTCCCCAAACATTTAATGACCACTGATGTTGATGATCAATGTATCTAACCCAGTGGGGATTTTCGGTGGCATAATAATGCATATTGTGCCTGTTAAGTGAACCATTGTGTCGAAATGACGCCTCATCACTAAACAGAATACAGTCTAACATTTCTGGGCGGATTTGGAGCCTTTGTCTCATTTCTTGGCAAAATCCTAGTCTATGCCCTAAGTCATCTTCATTTAACTGCTGATGAAGTTCCATATGATAAGGATGAAAATTGTATTTTTTCAGTATTCTTCTAACTGATGTTTCACTAATTCCCGTATCTAAACTGATATTACTCACACTCGCATGGGGATTTTCTTCTACGGATAACAGCACAGATAATTTATTATCTTCATTAGAAATTAGAGGATGTGTGAATACCTTTTTAGGATACGCAACGCTACCTCTAGCATCGAACCTTTCTTTTAGTTTTTCAAATGCCGTTGGCTTAGGTTTACGTAAATTCCGATAACTTTGCGCGTACAACCTATTTGCTAATAAACAGTTACCAGAACATTCTCCCAAAATGTATACCATATTTATCATTTCCGGAACGGAAAAATTCATTTTTAATCACAAAATTATGACAGCAATGACAGACTAGCTGCGCACAAGGAAAAAGTCAAACTCTTTTGTTCAATTTTATTTAAACTAGCCATGCCTACATGAGTTTTTATACAATACGTATTTATTCGTATGTGTATTTTTGTTGTTAAAGACAGAGAGCAACTGTGGCCACAGGCTTCCTTCTGGGCAGTTGGATAATAAAGAAAGATCATTACGTTAAGGCCACTAAAAACTTTGTGCTTATTTTCGTAGTGCAATATCAATGTACGAGTAGATGTAAATAATTTCTACAAAATGCTATTAAAAATGTTAAATTTCAAACGTTAATTCGATGTTTCTTGAAAACTATGGGAGTTAGACAGCCATACCCTTATATCAAATGAAAGCTAGAAGTGCCCTTATTAACAATTGGTAATAATATACAGGGTGTTCCATTTGAAAAAATTGAGAAAAATTAGTATTCGCGTATGATGAACAGCCTGTATAACAGATTGATGTAGCTTAAAATTAATACCTCGGAATAAAAGTATACTAACGTGGAAAACTTCATGATAAGCACGATATTTCTAAACACTATACTAACCAATCCACATTCTGCTAGATTATGGCATTTTTTCCAATTGATGCGTCCATAACTCCCAAAACGTAAGCTTTATGTCAATACAATCCCATATGAAATCCCAATATTTTTAATTGCGCAATTCAAAAATCACATAATATACCGGGTGTTCCATTTAAAAAAATACAACTTTGACATCACACTCCTTTCCTGAACACTTTGTATAATTACCAATAATTTTATTTTGTGCTCCTACTAGTCGGCTACCACCTACATTACATAACTTTTCGAATTTTGCAATATTAAAGCCGTAATATGACAATCCCAGACGGATGGCGGACCCTGTATAGTACGTATGATTCGCTTTTGTATTATAAAGATCATAGATAGATCGCCACTCTCACCCCAGACCACGATGCCAAGTCTAATATATGACTGGCAACCGCTGTAGTAGGCGGCACGAAGTACATATTCGCTGACAAGTTCTCTCGTACTGTAGCAGAAATTGCATCGTTTTCTGCATAATATATCAATGTGTTGTTTCCGTTTAAGAAATTCATCGACAGAAACCCCAAGCAAGCGGGCTCTAACTTTTGTCTGATATTTACAGTTGTTAAACTCTACGTGCGCCGGGTAAGTAAGTTGCGCAGATTTGAAGAGCATTACATTTGTTTTATCATGGTTTACGTGTAAGTTGTTTTTAATGAACCACTCTTCAATTTCTTTCAAGGAAGAACTGGCTATAACCTCCAGGTCGTTAAGACTATCAGTCTCCACAAAACGAGTTGTATCGTCTGCATAATTCATTAGAAAAGAGTAGTGTAGTGATGTTCAATACTATCAAAAGCTCTTGATAAATCGAGAAGAACACACGGTATTCTTTTATTTTCAAGAGCAGCCAGTATACGATATGTGAAATCAAACAGTGCGGTTTCAATACTTTTGCCTTTGAGAAAACCATGTTGAGATTTACCTATTAACTTATGTTTCACAAACAAGTTAAATAAGCGCTTATGCGCTACTTTTTCAAACAATTTAGCAAAACCCGGCAATAAGCTTATCGGTCTGTAGTTATTGATGTCATCAGGACAGCTTTTTTTGTAAATGCGCACAATATTGGCAAGATTTAAATAATCTGGAAAACAGCCAGTCATGAATGAATGGTTGACTATATGAGAAAGAGGGACAACAAAAGTGTTGGCGCAGCTTTTGAGGACTTTATTGGAATACCATCTACTCCCGACGAGTTACTTCTGATTTAGTAAATGATAAGAGTTCATCACTAAACATAGGAAATAAATAAAATGAATAAGTGTTGTATGCAACACCTGCATCGCAATTATGTATCTGGTTTTTCGCATTACCAGAGGAAAAAATCTGATTAAATTGTTGCGCTAGGCATTCTGAATCCTCTTCTGAGGGTAGCTTCTTTTCTACACACTTACCAGCATAGGCACCAATAATACGCCACATGTCCCTATTTATGTTAGTAGAGTTTAACAACTGATGTTCAAAATACTCACGCTTAGATGCACTTACTGTATTATATAGTTTCTTATGGTAGTTGAGCGTTGGTTTATACTCGGCATCGTAGTCTGAAGTAATTTGTAAGATGGAAACAGTTTCTCTGAGATTAAGTAAATTGTTAGAATTTGGAGCAAGTTGTGTTGTGGAAAATGGGCATTAAAATGTCTTTAAAATATTGTAACGTTTTCGGGTTCGCAATAAAAAACTCGTGCAATTATTTATTTAAAACAGTCTGTATATTTATATACTTAAAATTATATAACAATATAAAATATAAAAACTAACGTATCACACTTAAACTACTCTTAATAAATTAACACAGGTATTTATTTCTATTACTAATATGTCCGTATATTTATATCACACTTCTATTTATATAACACGCACCACTATATTTATTTCTACCGTGCGACTTATATTTAGTTCTACTGTATTTATTTCTACGCGCGTCGGCTACTTCTTACGGACTTTCTTAATCCCGAATTACTCCGCAATTACTCATCCCGCAATGAATCCCTCCATCGGTGACCCAGTCGCCTCATATACACATGCGAAGATTACTAGAACATACGAGCACAGTCCCGCTTTTTCTCCACATGTACGAGAAACGTTCTAGTCCTTTTTCGCTATGCAAGCCGTACGGCGTGGAGATGATTCATGGCTATTTACATTTCGTTTTTTATACGTCGCGCCGAGATGATGTGTGTGATTTACGACCCTGTTTTTTCAGCGTCACCCGGTCTGCCTCTTCATATTTCGTTACAATATGTTTATAAAAAAGATAAATTTTTCATTAGTGTCATAACGGTTATTAAATATATCATTCCAGTCCTCTTTAGATATTGCCGTTTTGAATTCACAAAGATTAAACTCGCTGTACACCCTCACTTCTTTGAATTTGCACTCACTGGTTTTGTCGTCTTCCCTTTCTATACATAACACCTGGACTTTGTGATCGGAGTAACTTATGGAAAAGGTACGCGTATGCCGTATATATAAATATATTGTCCAAGGAGGTATTGCTTGATTTAGAGATTCTTGTCGGTTCAAGTATTGTCATTTCCGCACCAAAGCACTCGAAGATATTAAAGAATTGCGTACACTTTTGATCCAGGGTCAAGAAATCTATATTGAAGTCACCGGTGACTATAGTTGCGATGTTCATATTCATTGCTACGGGAGGAATGTTTCCCTCAGTTCCGGTGGAGTTCAGACCTTGAAGTCTTTACTACTCAACATTCCGTATAGTCTTTTCACAAAAAAAAAAAAACGTCTAAACAAACCCAAACAGGCAACTACTTGATAGAAAAATATCCAGGGTCATTTTCATTTGCTAAACAATGAGGCGTAATCTGGATAAAATTTAGGATTTAGTTACCAGTCTTAAGTTTGTTTAGGCTGTGAAAAAGAACGACGTTTACGCTATAACATCACAAAATTGTCAACTCGATGTGTCAAAACCTTTACCGGAATTTTTGTCACAAATAATTATTAATCATATGGTTATAATTGGTTGTATTAGTATATTACATACCGATGTGGAAAGTGCTTCATTACTGTCGAGAGATTAAGTAGTTAACGGAGACGCGAAGCGTCGAGGTTAATAACTTTATCTCGAGACAGGATCACTATTTCATCATATCAGGGCGGCCTATCTACATGAATTCAAGGTTTAAATAATTCTAATGTATAATTAATTGTAATAAGTAAGTTATTGTTTGTCTTGTTAATTAAACTGTGGTTGGAAGCCTTTTTAATGTATTACAAAAATAAAGATTAACTTACATTTGATTGATATTGAGGTTGGGAAATGAGGGCGGGAAGTAAACGTGAACAAAGTCACACTTTCAAACTTATAAAAAGTGAGAAATGCCAACATTATGCGTATGGTTGTAAATAAATAAAATAGTATAGTTTTGCTTTTCGGTTAACTAGTTAACTCTAGACAGTAATGAAACACTTTCCACCTCGGTATGTAATATGCTGTTACAGATGTGGAACAATATCATTGAGTAAAAATTACCAAATATTAATAGTATAGGTCTTTATGTGAATTATATGTTTCTATTTGTTGGTAAGCGCCCATCTTAATAAAGAGACAAGTTAAAAAAAATTACTACCATATGAACTGAGTGTATTTATCAGTATGCAACCAGTCAAGGTTTCAAGATTAGCATTAGTGTATTTTAAATCATTTCGTAAAAACCTTTAAGAGAGGCTTATATAATGAATTATAATGTCAAATTCTGTATCTGTTTGAAATCAATATAATTATAAAATTCAGCATTATAATTCCATGTTTTTTTAACAGATGCTATTAATGCTATTTCATCACACTGGCCATGTTATAAGTAGCATGTAAGCATGATCATATAATTGTAAAACGCTGTTTATTTTGTAAATTAAAGAGTCTAGCAGTAGAACAATGAAGGAAAACGTTTCTAAATTCCCGATATATTGACATATAAATTTCTAAATCGCAATTCGTAAGTCAATTACAGACACCGGTAGCATTTAATGAAAAACATAGCTGGTGGTGTATAGCTATGTTTTTCATTAAATGCTACCGGTGTCTGTAATTGACTTACGAATTGCGATTTAGAAATTTATATGTCAATATATCGGGAATTTAGAAACGTTTTCCTTCATTGTTCTACTGCTAGACTCTTTAATTTACAAAATAAACAGCGTTTTACAATTATATGATCATGCTTACATGCTACTTATAACATGGCCAGTGTGATGAAATAGCATTAATAGCATCTGTTAAAAAAACATGGAATTATAATGCTGAATTTTATAATTATATTGATTTCAAACAGATACAGAATTTGACATTATAATTCATTATATAAGCCTCTCTTAAAGGTTTTTACGAAATGATTTAAAATACACTAATGCTAATCTTGAAACCTTGACTGGTTGCATACTGATAAATACACTCAGTTCATATGGTAGTAATTTTTTTTAACTTGTCTCTTTATTAAGATGGGCGCTTACCAACAAATAGAAACTTATGCAACTTAAATTACTCGCGGGACGGGTAGACGCAAGGGGGTGTGAGTAAGTGAAGCTACACGATATTCGGTTTTCTTCTCACAGCGCTTTGGTTTTATTCATAGATTAAGGAATACTATAGATGGGAAACATGTATAAAGAATGAGTACTTACGGAACTGTTGATGTTGTTGATGTTTTATAATAAGCCAATTTTCGCTTGCCCATAACTGTTATATTATTATACATTCGAATATTATAGGTATATATGACATTTAAATGCCAGTGACCGTTTGCAATTAAACTGTCACTCGTTAGTTTTTCATTAAATGCAACCGTTGTCTGTAATTGACTTACGAATTGCGATTTAGAAATTTATATGTCAATATATCAGAAATTTAGAAACGTTTTCCTTCATTGTTCTACTGCTAGACTCTTTAATTTACAAAATAAATAGCGTTTTACAATTATATGATCATGCTTACATGCTACTTATAACATGGCCAGTGTGATGAAATAGCATTAATAGCATCTGTTAAAAAAAACATGGAATTATAATGCTGAATTTTACAATTATATTGAATTCAAACAGATACAGAATTTGACATTATAATTCATAAGCCTCTCTTAAAGGTTTTTAAGCAATGATTTAAAATACACTAATGCTAATCTTGAAACCTTGACTGGTTGCATACTGTTAAATACACTTAGTTCATATGGTAGTAATTTTTTTTTAACTTCTCTTTATTAAGACGGGCGTTTACCAACAAATAGAAACTTATGCAACTTAAATTTCTCGCGGGACGGGTAGACGCAAGGGGGTGTGAGTAAGTGAAGCTACACAATATTCGGTTTCCTTCACAGCGCTTTGGTTTTATTCATAGATTTAGGAATACTATAGATGGGAAACATATGTATAAAGAATGAGTACTTACGGAACTGTTGATGTTGTTGATGTTTTATAATAAGCCAGTTTTCGCTTGCCCATAACTGTTATATTATTATACACTCGAACATTATAGGTATATATTACATTTAAATGCCAGTGACAGTTGCAATTAAACTGTCACTCGCATTTAAGTCTGCAAAAGCCGACCGATTCCGATAGATTTTCGTCTTCGCTGGGACCGGTAGAGATCCCGTAAAGTGGGGATATAGAACGCGTAAAACCTTGTGTGAAATGTGTGTGACAAGCTTTACTGTTTAATGTTTTTTATCTTTAAAAATAAGTACATAAATTTTCTTTATATCGTACATCAAATGTGCAGCTGGCGCGTAGAGGTCTTTTTTTTCTTTTGTGTACCAACCTTAGACTTAGTAGACACTAATCAAATTCATGCATTTTTGTGGTTATTTCTAAAACACATAACTTTCTCAAGAAAATAAATTACTACAAAAACGGACATTGACATTATAAATTGATGCCTTTTGCACCACTAACCCAAATTTGAGATTCTAAAATTACAAAATAAATTCAAAAAACGCGAAACGGCGATGCCTTAATTTTCGATAGGTAAACGCCCCTCTTAATTCTGCTTTAGACAAAAAACAAATTCTATTTTTTTTTTTTTGGAAAAGAAATTGTTAAATATGCAATTTGTTGACTAAGTTGGTTAGCTACAACAATCAGTAGATATCTACTGTCCGAAAAAAAGGTACTTAAAGGTTCTAAATTACTTTTAGAACACATTTTATACTCTTAATAAATGTCCTGATAGCATAGTTAATTTATAATTAGCGAGATATTCGCCAAAAAGCTATGTTCCAAGAAGAAAATCTTACTTGAACTTTGAATTTTGAAATTTTTTTATGTAGTACCAAAGCAAATTAAGTTTTATTAAATGGTATGCATAATTTGATAAATTTACGTAAAGAGCTGCTTTTTGATACGAGTAAAAGTGTAACTTCTGGTCTAAATTTTAATATTGTTTTTGTACACTGATTTCTATTGAATTTGGCAATCCTACACGAAGTATAATTATCTATAGTTTATATCACATTGACATAACCAATTGTCCAAGAATGTATCTAGGACCATATATAACGGGTGTTCAGAAAACTTCGAAGTTAAAGTAATGCTTGAAAATTTAAAGTCATGTCTGAGATAGAGTACGGTAAAATGATACATTTACTTAACACAATTTTGTAGGGTTATCGTGTATACGCATATGTCAGTTTATGATATTCCATTAAGAGGGGCGTTTACCAACAAATAGAAACTTATGCAACTTTTATTACTCGCGGGATGGGTAGACACAAGGGGGTGTGAGTAGGTGGAGCTAGACGATATTCGGTTTCGATCACAGCGCTTCGGTTTTATTCACAGGTTCTGTCATAGATAAAGGAATACTATAGATGGGAAACATAATGTATATACTGTTATATTATTATACACTCGAATATTACAGGTATATATGCCATTGTTTTTAATTACAAACTGTCACTTGGATTTAAGTCTGGAATAGCCGACCGATTCCGATAGATTTGCGTCTTAGCTAGGACCGGTAGAGATACCGTAAAGTGGGGATAGACAACGCAATAGCTTCAAAAACACTCGTGTGAAATGTGTGTGACAATGTTTACTATTTAATGTTTTTTATCTTCAAAAATAATCACATAAATTTGATTCTTTTTTATATCGTTCATCAATTATGCATCTGGCGCGTAGAGTTTGTTTTTTTTTCTTTTGTATACCAGCCTTAGTTAGTAGACATTGATCAAATTGATGCATTTTTGTGGTTATTTCTAAAACACAAGTTCGTCTAATGTGTGATAATACGTAAAAAAATCCGATTTAAGTGGAATAATTTTACAAGCACAGGTTTTATTCATCTTATTGTGATAAAAGTATTTAGTTAGTCATCGTACTAGTTAATTTTGAAACAGATTAATATTTCCTTTAGATTATAACTTTAAAATAATATCATAATTATAGTTGTATAAATTATGAACAATAATGACCATAATTAAATTATAAAAGATGTTGAAATTGTCCACCACTTTCTTCCAAGTATTTTACGTACCTCCTCCTAATGCTACCAAATATATCTTGTAGTACGGGACCATTTTTAATTTCATTAATTTTAATTATAATACTGTCTTGCAGATCTATATAATCTTGCATAGGTACTTGATAAATTGAATTTTTATAAAAAGCCATAGGAAGAAATTACTTGGTGTAAATCACAAGATCTTGGAGGAAATTCATGTTCGCGTTCAAACTAATTAGACAATTTCTAAACAATTCTGGTATCATATTCATTGCTTCATCCACTGTGTGAGCTCTAGCACCATCTTTTTGAAGGTAACCCAAAGCTAGTTCATCAACACGTGGATGATTAAGGAAAGGCGAGAGTATTTCCTGTCGATAGCTTTGTGCAATCAAGGCACCATTAAACAAAATTGGACTTATAATCCTTCTTCTACTTAGAGCACACGAAGCACCAACTTTCTGAGGATGTAGAGGAGCTTTAACATAAAAATTACTGGGCTTTTTATCACTCCACATTCCCATGTTTTGTGAGTTAACGTATCCACTAACATGAAACCATGCTTCATCCGAAAAGAATGTTATGTCAAGGAGTTCATTATTAAAATTATTTGTAAACCATTCACAAAATGCTAGTCGTCGCGGATAATCAATATTGAATTTCTTGTAAACAAGTTATACGATATGGAAATAAGTGTAAGTCTTCATTTAAAATTCAAGAATCAACTGACAACCAAGCCAGTTTGTTAAGCGAGAGAGTTCGTACTGAACTTTTGGCGCATCAGTCATTATTCGCTTAGCATTACCAATCGCCTTGTCCGCCCGGACTTTTGGTCGCCCACTATCGTCTTGTCGACCGACACTATCGGTTAATCAAAAAACTGGAACAACTCTTGTCAGTGTACATTCAAAGTTATTATAATTAAAACTGAGGTTGGAAAATTCATCTCGAAATTATTCCAAACTGTCCATCGATCTATAATAATAAAATTCAACCATGAATGCCTTGTGTACGTTAGTAAATACCTTTTTCAAAATTCGGAAATCTAAATTACTATCTTTGATATTAGATTCTGACAATTCTTGACACACAGCAATTAACATTTAATATTTAATACAAATCATAGCCTTAAGTTAGGACATGCGATTTTATTCAACACGTACTTGACTTCGAATTTTTCTGTACCTCCGATATAATATTGTTGAATCTCTTTGGCAATCGACATACGCCTATAAATCAAAATGGCGTCAAATTTGTGATAGCACAATTTTATTTGTGGAGTAATATAAACTGCAAAATCTATTTCAGGACTATCATATATAATAATACACCATTCAAAACAAAAAAATGCGTGTCCTTAAAACCACACGGCAGAAGTGAAAACTTCATCAAGGCGAGGTTAATAATACGAAATCCAACTTTTTTTTTTCGTTCTACATTACATTAGGGCCATCCTGCATCGACGAATTCAGTTGCTGAGATTTAGTGTGCTTCTTTTGACGATATTTCTTCACGCGCGCATTAGACAATTCCCTTTTTCGTTTTATTTTGCCATCGATTTGATTTTCTTCATCCATCCTGTGTAACAGAAAAGAATTAAATGCTTATAAATTCGTATATAATGAGCAATTAAAGCAATGCTCTATTCTCAACGTTTCTGTTTTGCATTGGTATACAAATTATAGTAAATGCGTGTGGCCGTTATTTAAATCCCGGAATATACTGACCAGTTTCCGAGTCATCCATATCATTTTAATAAAAATGCTAAAACTTACCTGAGCGCGAAATATTATATTATATTATTATAGAGATAATGTCTCATACACACACAAGAAATTTTTTGGTTAACCGTCCGCGAAGTTACCAATTAGCGAACGCAACACAGTCCGCGAAATATAATCGCGTGGGTGTACGGACAACTTTAAAGGGTTCCTCGACGGAGAGTTTTCCGATACGCTTCTGGGTCGGTTCGGACGCATGTATATATATATATATATATATATATAATTAACAATATATTTTTTTGGGTATTGTGGTAAAATTATATTAAAATAAAAGAAAGAATGTTAACGTTTCGATGTTTACTTTACATCTTTCTCAAAACATTGGTAGATATATATAAACTGCAAAATGTAAAATTGTCTAAGCAACAAATTATCAAAATAAAAATAAAAGGGTTACTTAGTGGTAAAGAAAAACAAACACAATTTATATATATATATATATATATATATACATAAATAGACGATATGAATACTCGCTTACGAGTCCAGCGCTGGTCTGATGCTAAGGTGCCGGCTTCTCACCCATGCGGCTCGGGATCGAATCTGCTCGGGGACATGAATTTATTTATTCATTTAAATTTCAATTTAATTGATATTAAATACCTCTATGTGATATATCTCTCTCGTTCCCTTAGTCGACTCGAGCCTACTTTGCCCGAACGAGCGTTACATAGTCGAGCGTGACGGCTCAGTCTTGTTCAGTGCCCACAATCAACGCAACGCGCCCAAAGAAGTTTACACTTCAAAAATTCGGGGAATACTTTTTCAAAATCTGTAACTTTAAATAATTTCCTCTCTACGTAAGCGTGTGGCTTTCAAGAATTGGAACATCCATCGTATAGTTCGGATAAGGCTTCGTGTGATTTTGTTTTGTTTTCTAATTTAAAAAAAGACTTAAGGGACGTAGTTGTAAGGACGATAGTGAGTTGCAAGCAGCTGTTATAGAATATTTTTACGGAAAAACTTAAGATTATTTTTACAAGGGTATTGAATTATTAATTAATCGTTGTAATAAATGTATAGAATTTAGGGGAGATTATATTGAAAAATAAAAATTCTGTTCTTGTTCCAAGTTTCTTTTTTGTATATCAGGCCGAAAATTTATGGCTCGTACCTAACAGAAAATGATAATAATATACCTACAGAAATAAAAATCTGTGAGTCCTTTTTGGGACTTATATCGAGTAGCCAACTGTAATTCAGAAGGGCTTGAAACTGAAATTTTAGATGCCATAGATGAATATGGATTTCGATTTTACGATGGGGCAAATGTTATGTCGGGTGTATATGGAGGATTACGAGCCCTTATTAAAGAGCATGCGTCAAATGCCTATTATGTTCATTGTGCGAAACATGTTTCCGAAGTGTCACAATTTTTCAATAATTCGGAAAAAATATATAGTTTTTTTTGCCAAAAGTAGGTATAAAACGCTGGTCAATTACCTTTAAGAAGGTATGTCCTACTAGGTGGTCTTTAAGGAATGACGCTTTATTCGCTATAAGGAAGAATTATTCATTAATAATTAAAGATTTATACCAACTAAATTTAATTTCATCCAAAAAATACTGTAAAAATATAATTAATAGTTTAGAGAGCGACGATTTTATAGAGTTTGTAGTACTTTGTAGCCGTTTTTCTCCACTATTACAAATCATTAACCCTATTTCCAAAGGCTTACGGTTACGGTATGAAAATAATTACTTACAAAAAGCTAGTGTTTTACCAAGTAATGTTCATTCATTCTATGGTTTACTAAACGAGTCCAGAAATCTAGCAAAACAGATGGGCGTAACAACTTTTCAAAAATAAAAGATGAAAGATAACGAAGCGCTTTTTTTTTGATGAGTTATCAGAAGATTAGAGAAATTCATACTCGGAATCGTACTTCAAGGTCAACGAGTACTATTGCTGTTTAAATATATCAAACTAAACAAAGATTCCTTAGCGTCTATATATGATATGAATAATATGTTCGAAGTCTTACAACCGCATAAACTATTTCAAACGACATAATAAAAAAGGAAGCTGGATAACTGATTAGTAAAGACATGTCAGTTGATCTCTATGAATAATTAATTGATTTGAAAACCTGTTTAAAATCTGATATTTAGAAAATGTCTTCCATTAAGGAACTCACAGAATTATTGCTGACAATTTAATTCATCTGTCATACACATTACATTTTAATACACGTTATCGGATAAACTGCTATAGAGCGTCTCAACCTTAGTATTCAGTACAGTCTCTTATGGGATATACACTTCTTTTACTATCGTAAGCAATTTGTAATAAACTTTTTTTTATTTCAAGGCAATGTCAGTTCGATTTATTATATTTATCGTTGGTATTATCCTACGAGTAAAGAAAAGAACAGGAGAGAGTCTCCTTAATAATAATATTTGTCCAAATGTGGTAACTCAATATGGCCGCCTCAATACATAGAATATGTATGTTACATGTCAGATGTAGTGTCAGATATATGACAAGTTATTCAAAATACTCATTTTATAAACTATGATTGGTCAATATTGCCATAACGACCTGCCTTAAAGTGGTAACTCCGTCTAAATAATACCTATTCCCCCACCAGTTTATTATCTCTCCTGTTCTATTCTTTCCTCGTAGGTATTATCGATGTGGTGTAAATATCACAGCATAACCTTCCTCTCAAGTGTCAAATTAATACTACAGAGAGATCGTAAATGCTTGACCGTGCCGCTTCATAGTCATGGTGTAATTGCCGCACATATCATATTCTGAATTGTATGTATTTCGTTCGTACGACATCTATTATTTTACGTATGAACTATTTTCAAGAATGTTTGTTAAATTTACTCGTTTTAATAACTCGAGAAATACATTTAATAATTGAAAATATATTTATTAAAAATAATTTTTTCTGTGACGGGAAAAAAAGTTGACATTTTATCCTTCTTGACAGGTAATAAAATGTCACTTTATCAACCCGGGCGTAAAGTGTTACTTTTTGCCCATGGGAAAAAAGTTCTATTTTTTGCCCGCTTAAATTGGCAGGTTTCCATAGCAACGCAGGTGTAATGTCACTTGAAATGTCACATCGATTGATTTTCTGACTTTAATATAAAGTATTTACGTGTTTTTTTCAATATTAAATTGTCATTTTTCCCATCACAGAAAAAAATAGTGTATTATACACGGGAAAAAAATTAGATTTTAGCTCTCGGTAATTTACCTACCTCGAGCTAAAATCTAATACTTTTTTCCCTTGTATAATAAATAACTCGTCTGAGAAAAATGTGATGTCCAACAAATTATCATCCGCAAAATTATTATTAAACCACGTACAAAATTGTATGCGTTTCTCAAAGTCTTTTGGCAACAATTTCTGTACAACAGATACTTTATATGGATGTAAGTGTAGTTTTTTAGTGGCTTTATGGCATGGTCCATAAGATAGTCCTATATGAACATAAAATAAGAATTAATAAAGTTTCTGTATATTAATCAAAGTAATATTTTACCTGTCTGCGCTGCTAGTCACCTTCTTGATTTCTTAGGACTCACGTCCAGCCGTTCTTGAATATTTTCTAGCACTTCTCCTGTTAGTAAAGTAGGTCTACCAGAAGAATGTTTCTGGCAGTATATCAGTTTCTCGAAAACGACTAATAAGACGGTTGACATATCTTGCAAAAATATCATGTTGGAATTCCATTTCTGGGAATCGAGTGTGAAACTGTTGTCTACATGAATCAGTAGAATATTTCCACTCTGCATTCGGTAACAGTTCTCCGCTACGAAAATAAGCCTCCACAATAAACGCAACTTTAAAATTAAACAAAAATGATAATGATACTCGTATAAACACAAAAAAAAATAACTTACAGTAACAACTAAATGTGCCTTTTATGGCCTTAAGAAACACAGTTTTTAATAATCAATTAAACGCAGTAAACCAAGGGAAAAAGAAACGAGAAGAAGCTTATATGACTGACAAATATGTATTAATGACAGAATATTGGAGTGACAGCCACTTTAGCGAAGTTAGATACAAACTAAATATTCATACTACAGCAATAAACGTGTGGCAAACTCGTGCCTAAAGTTGATATATCGATGAAGCGGCACGGTCAAGCATTTATGATCTCTCTGTATAATATAATAATATATTATACCCTGTCTCAGAATAAGAAGGAGTGATTCAAATATCTCGCCAAAACATGGAACACATAGCTTAAAATTTAGTAGACAATTTGATATGACATCTCGACAATTGAGGTTAGAAGAACTGTATTAATTCTAACCAAGGATTTAGCTGTTTTGTGTTTCATTTATTACTTTCGTTAAAATAGATGGATGTGCCGCTATTCATTCTACCAGTCGAAGCAGCAATACGAATGCACGGCAATTGGAAACAGGAGAGTAAAGTTATAAACACAAGTGTGTATATATCTATAATTTGATGAATACAAATCTCTTAACATTCAAATCTGTTCATTCAAGTTTTACACAAAAAATTAGAAGAATCTATGGATAAAGATATAGGCCCAATTTACAAATGAAAGCTTAGACTTTGTTCTGAGCGTTCTGAGGAGGATTGCCGTTATAAATATATAATTACTGCACATTTTAGTGAATGTGCTATATCAACATGAAAATTGTGAATCAAGTCTATTTATTATTAAATATTTGTATCAGAGAGCAAGAATGAATCAAACCTTTTATCTTTTATCAAAATGTCCTTAAGAACTTGCAGAAAAGGTTTTGCTTATTAGTTTCTATTTTAAATATCACAATAAAGAACTTATACAGATAAATCATTCGTATTACTGCTACAAACCTTGAGGAGGTAAATTCAAGCAACTAGTCTTGGAAATGTGAATCTTACATACAACAGTAATAAATAGAAAAATTTACATCGGCTAAGTTGTTTACACGAACTGCAAAGATAATTACATATACCTACACATTACTAATTATTGTTCCCTATTAAAATTTATTTATTATGAAAATATATAAAGTATAACAAATATTTATTTCTACTATATATTGGAAATTAACAATAATTTAGTGTTCACATCATGTTAAAAAGATTAAAAATGTACATGGTCGGCACAATTTTTCCAAATATTTATTGTAACATTTGTAATTACTTCTGTCAAAAGTTCTCATATAAGTGATATTCTGAAAGGGGAATTTTTTTGAAGCAACTTCATCTTATGTATCAATTCAGATCCTATATGAAGTATTCTTAATTGCCTATCTTTATCGGTATGGCTATTTAATCCTTCAGGTTTTCATCAAAGTTTGTCGTGCACTCATTATACTTGTGGCAATCCAAACTTTTTCCCATATTCTCCACTAGATATTTTCACCTGTTTCTATTAGTACAGGTTTCTTTACGTTTGACATATCTGTAATATACATGTATAGGAACATGTGGTAATATAATTAGTATTTAATTAACACTTACTTGAAATTAATGAGTCAATTCTAGAATATGTGTGAGTTGCCCAGTTCATTTATGGTATGAACTCATCTATAGTTATTTTTGCAATGATATTAATTGTGAATGTTTGATTTTTCCACTGACGTACAGTATTTTTGACATATTCATCAAATTCAAAGTTTCAAATGCATGATCACTTGTTCCTTAGGTCTTAAGACGTCTGATCAACGCATGCTCATGTTGTACATAAAAGTACGGATTTTATTTAATAACACAATAAAGTATAATAAACCAAAGTAAAAATGTAAGAGACTAGGTTATGGCTTGGCTATAAACATAAAATGACGTTTTGTCAAACTTATTTTCCCATGTTAAACTTGCCTACGCAAGAACCAATGAAATACTTTAAAAATATACGCCATTTTGGCGCGATATTTGAATCACTCCTTCTTATTCTGAGACAAGGAATAGCAATAATATCCTAACCAACAAGTGTTTAAAATGTCTTGTCATTATAATGAGTTACCAACCTAACTTATCATTGTCGAACTGACAACTATGTTGTCTGTCTCCTTAAGATTCATACTGAATACTAAGGTTGAAGCAACGAGACGGTCTATAGTAGGTATAGTCTGTTTCAAATTATAAGAACATAACTTTCAACGGCTCTAATGCTCTATTGCACTACCTGCGGCAATAACTCATTCATACGTTGCAAATAGGTAAACCGTCCGTACCCTTTCAATAAGGAGACCAGGTATAATAATTATCGTCACAGAAGGTGGTGCAATAAAAGCATTACAGCCGTTGAAAGTTATGTTCTTATAATTTGAAACAGACTATAAGTAGGTATGTTTACAACTGGCTGAATTGCATGTAGATTTTCTCATAGTAACGAGAAATCAATTCTGACAGTATCGTTCAATTAAACGTCATACATAAGCTTTTTTATTTTTCTCTTTCTTTTGTATGTGAAATGATGTAGTCTTTTTGCGTTGTTTAAATAAAAACATTTTTTATTAATATTAATTAAACGATTCATTAAATTGTCTTACCAAATACCATTTGAGCTTGTGTTTATTTCCGGAGCAGACTTTTGACACAATTGAAACATTGATGCTTAAAGGTAACTCGACTCGAACAAATAACAAAAGGTTTTACCATGTTATTTGTTCTCGTCAGTTATCAAGCAACAAAGTTTTCGTTCAAAATAAAATTTGTCCGGATAAGCTCTTATGGTATTACCCCGATAAAATTCAACAGCCTTGCCGCAACTTTTACGGGGGTAATATCAGTGTGCTTCCTATTTTTAACCCTTCCGGTTACAACTACAACAGCTGAAAGAAGCTTATCTGAGCTCAAACTGATTAAAGTTATCTTAGAACTTCTGTGGGGCAAGAAGGGCTATCGTAGTTATCAATACTGTCCATAGATGCAGAAAATATTGAAAAATGAGAATCATATTCAGCTATGCGTTGTTTTTAGTGTTATAATACATACCTATATAGAGGAGACGCGTTTTATATTCAGTTGCACGTCATTGATGACATTTACATGTTGTCATAACTTTATTAGTGAAACTAAGAAAGTTACTTTGTTAAATTATATTTGAGGGCTTTTATTTCATTAATTTAGATAGAAAATGTATACATTGATTGTAATATACGCGCATTCATGGCAAATAAACACATAATTTCCATTTCAATATTAAATTTCTCTCTTATATGTTTTTAATAGACTAATAGTTCAATTCGGTGTTGTCAGATAAATCATATTTGTCAAAAAGGCGTGTGTTGTGTATATTTTGCGTGTCAAATTTGCGTGTTTATTTTTGCTTTGATATAAATTGTATAAAAACAGTTCTTCTTAAAACTGTACACCTATAATGCCGGAAAGTTTCTGTAAACAGTCGAAGCTTTTTACAACTTTTTCTATAATCATCTGATTAATGAGAATAGCGTAAGTATTGGTTATTTTAAATTTTATTATGGGTATGTTATGAAACATTTATGGGTTTTCGACAATCTAAATCAATAATCAATATAATAAATAAGTTGAGAAAGGCTGAAGTATTAGAGCATTTCAAATACAAAATATATTACATTATAGTTATTGTATTGTGAATAATTTTTTTCTTTGGTTATATCAAATAAAAATAGATCCGGCAACATAAACAAGATGAGACGTCATGGATCTAGTATGACGTACAATTGAATGCAGCGCGTTTCCTCTATATGTAGTCCATCTAGGACTAATAACACCACTGCGTAAATTCCAACAAGCACGTATTATAGGTTAGAGTTGAAAGTTTATCTCTATAATTTTCAAAATCACTGCTAACGAACCCTTAAACTGCGCTTATGGAATTCTAACGTCAAATTTGACAGTTAATTTAAATTTACACGGGAAGAAATTGTAAAACGTAAAAATTGCTAAAATGCAAATGGCGACGGCGTAAATTAATTACAGGCACATTATATATTTACATATATATTTGGTAAATGAAATTTATACTACTAAATGTTTTTACATTTGTCACACTTAGTTAATTTTATTAATGGTTCTATATAATATTTATTATTACATAATTCATATGTTGCAATCTTAAGCTCTGTAAGTTTTCAAATTTACTTCGGACCTATACAGGGTATACCACGACGAGATTTCGTTAAAACAGTATAGAAAACTAATTATTTTAAATGAAATACTCCATTTTTTATAATTGATTCGTATTTCCGACTTAATTTTAAGAGGCCACCGGACGGCTTGAATTACGGATTTCCTTTTTTCCAGCTTATTTCTGCATCAAATCGAAAACGGTTTTCACAAACATGTTTAAAAAGTAATACTGAATATGTGTATCTATTTTTTTTTCTAAAATGAACAAAAAACATTTTTTATTTCTTTATTAGTGACTAAAAAAAAAAATTAAATGGATAGACAAATTGAATGAATTATTGTAGAATATTTATACCGCATATCAGCTATATTAAATGTTTTATAAATTGCTCAAACGTAATTTACGATTAGCAAATTTTGGACCGGGGAGGTGCTGCTCCCTGGCGAAGGCAAGGTGTATATCAATTTTCGTAACTTCATTGGCAACGTTGCTAACATAAATCTCGTGAGACGATTCTAAAATGCACTGGTCCCGCATGCCCGCGAAATTGTGCACAAACGCGGCAATATACGATTTTAAAAGATCTGCATGAGTATATGGTTAGAATACACTGACGTATGACGGCTGGCTTATAATAGACATGTCAGACATAGAGTACACGGAGACACGAGGTGAACGTTGTTGAGTAGTATGTGTTTGAAATACATATATTAAATAATAATAATATATAATACATATTTTGTATACATACCGGGCAATATATCTATATTTTTGCAATGGTATAGCATAAAAATCATTTATAAATATGCATAAGTATATGTAATTTCAGTAATCTTATACTTTTTATAAAAAAAATCATTTCATTTCATTTTCCAGAAATTTAAATAACAGGACCTTTTTAACTTAAACTTGATTTTGATATTTTACTATTTGAAAAACAGTATTAGTGTTACATTTGCTAACCATTTATTTAAAAAATCTTTGAAAGACCAATTAAAAGGAAACAATTTCTTCATCGATAAATTAATATATTTGATTTTGGAATGTGCTATTTCTGCTCACAAGGAGAATCAAGAACAGACTTATGAGAGATTACTTTTTCGATTTTTCACAAATACAGATAAAATTATTTAATAAACATTACAACAAATAACGAAGGTGGAATAAACTAGCAAAGAAATACAAAAAAAGATATCAAAGCACCCCTATTAATAACACTACAAAATCTATGCGTACCAACAAAAACATCAGCGCCCATTATTTAAAAAAAATTACCCCTCAGATAACAAAATGAATCTTTACTAAAATAGTTCTTTTTTATAAAAATAACTCTGGACACTATATAGTTGTTTTGTTTAAAGTAATAAATCAATAAGCTAGTAAATAAATACAATCAACTTAACACGAGTAATTGCGCATTAAAATGAGTAAAAGAACATTATTCCGAATAAATGAGCAACAACTTGCGAAGAAAAGATCCATAACATGGAATTACGAAAGAACCTTCATTAACCGTAAACCGTGAACTGTAAAGTTGGCTTCTTAAAAATAGTGCTGTCCCCAATGAACGAAGCAAAGCTTTTATCGTAATTTCACAACCGATGAGGACGACGGTGTTTTTAGATTCATGGCAAACAGTAAAATTCTATTAGAAAATGGAGTAAAAAAGAATATCATTATCCACGCAGATGCAACGTATAAATTGATTTGGCAGGGGTTCCCTGTTTTCTTAATAGGAACAACTGACCGCGATAAAAAATGTCATTTACTGGGAATAGCAGTATGCACCATAGAACGAACTGCCGATTTTCAATTTGTTTTTCAGAAGCATGTTTACAGCGTCTGAATGTCAATACTCGCAGTTTAATATTGAATATGGACAACAATTTAACACAACATTACAACAGCATTGTCTGCAAATTTACGGGAGGAAAGCGAATAAACTTTGCTTTAAAAGGCTCACATCAAATGCGTTGTGAAGCTGCTTCCATTTCTTTCAATTCGGGTGGTGAATTTCATAGAGTATTACATAAAGCTTTGACTCAAACAAGTCCCCATTCTTATACTAAACGGTGTATAAAACAAAATTAAACAACGGCGACTAAAGTCAGTGGAACGACAAATATTTAACACCAGAAAGAGGAAAAGACACTCTGTAGTGACTTGTGATAAAGATTATGGCCCAGAGGCTAATGAATCAGTAAGAGATGATTTTTCAATGGAGGAATACAACCGAAAACGGGAACAGTTCCTTCAGGATTTGAAAAAATCAAATGAAGACATTTTGTACATCGAAAGTGCGACTAGAAGCCAAAAAACTTCTAAGGATAAATGAAAGATCTGTTAGAGTTACCGCGTCAAACTTTGGCAGTATATGCAAATTGCACCCTAAAACATCTTGTGTCAACACAATAAAAACATTGTTATATAATTCCTTCGATGGCAATAAACATACACGGTATGGCAATAGGAGCGAACCATTAGCGAAAGCTGCTTTTCGAAAGCGATAGGATATCGAAAAAATTATTGACTGTGGTTTATTTATTGACAAGGAGAATTTCTACCTTGGCGCGAACCCTGATGGGATAATCGGAGAAGATCTTCTTGAAATAAAATGTCCATCCGTCTCATAAAACATGGATCCCCTAGTGGCCATTCAAGAAAATCAAATTAAATTTGCAACAATAGAAAAAGGTCAATTAAAATTAAAAAGAAGCCATGATTATTACTATCAAGTGCAAAGTCAATTAGCAATAACTAAAAGAAAAATGTGCTATTTTTGTGTGTGGAATAAGCATGGCATGCTGGTGGAAGAAGAAAGTATAAGTTTGTGTCGGTACAAAAGCAACATGTAAAACTTTATTTTGTAGATATGGAGAGATTCGGATTTTTTCAAAAATGTAATGCTTCCCAAACTTGAAGAATTTTTTTACATGTACTTACTACTAGAATTGGTGGATCCCCGCTATACAAGAGGCCTTCCAATTAGAAATCCCCCTAGAAAACAATCGTAGATTTTTATAAAAAACCGTGTTTTTTGGATTATTTTAAATTTTGAATACTGATACTTTATAAAAGCGTTTTAATCTATTTACATAAAAAATGGTGGAGATCTCAGAAGAATGTTCCAGAAATTAATCAAGCATTGGATATCATTGTTCCGATTTTCTATGCAAACGCTTCTTCTGCAGATGTCGAAAGAACTGTTTCATCATATGGGCTTGTCCATTCAGAATTAAGAAATGCAACATTGCTAAAAATAGTATTTTTTTATTAATATGAAACACACAGTTTTCTTATGTTTATTTATGTTTTCTTTGTATTTGAAAATTTTTATGTAATGTTACTAAATAAATGTAAGACGAATTTCTTTATGTTTCTGCTTAAAATAATTATATAAATATAATAAAAACTATAAGAGACTATTACAAGAAGAAAAATCATGTTTTTTTAAATAAAAATCACATTGATTTAAATAAATCATAATTTAAACTCTGATTTTATTCAAATGATTTAAATCATCTCAACTCTGAATATGAATATAGGATTACGTATTATTTAACAGTCATGAATAATTCTTTTTTTCTTATAATTTTTTATTTTATTTTGATATCGTAATAACTAAAACATTCTATCGGCCCATAATCTAATAAATTATACCCTTCTTATATAAATAACTATTATTACACTGATTCTCGGATCACACATATTTACGCGGTATTTCGAAAAATGAAAAAGTCAAAACTATCAAAACAATAATGTGCAATGTGTTGAATGTAATATATTTTTGTTGAATAACCTTTCATTTGTTTCTTAGTTGGTTCGGATCGAAATTTTCTGCACCAAATTTTAATTTTATGTGTATTATCTATATTTTTCTGATTCAAACGACTCAATAAGTGCGCGCTCTACGTTTATCCTTTATGCCTTTTTGTATATCAACTCGTATCTATGTCACTAAACGCACGGAAGAGACGAATCGTCTCATTCTCCTAATATTTGGTTGTCGTTAGTATAAATCAACGATGAATTATGTACCCATTCCCACTCTTTACAAACCAATCCTCGCTGTTGCCAAATTGCCACATCTGTGGCTACTTACAGCAGTCTGAAGGGGAGAGGGGTTAACGAGCATCGAAATATTTTTACCGTCCGGAGCGCTCTTAAGGCTAGTTTGTATAATAAATTTTGCCTCTGCAGTTAGCCACTTTCGAAATATTTCACTTTTTGTAGAAAATTGTTTCATCCAGAAAATATCAATATCTTGTTATTTCAAATAGCAACCTACATTTTTTCAACTTCATTGGATTCCATGTTCAAAATTAGGGGGTATTTACTTCCCTATAACTAAACGTCTTAGTTTCAGAACCATTTTGGAATATATACCAATTTCTTTAAGTTTTAATTTGTATTATCAATTCATGTAAATAAATAAAAACAAAACAGGTCATTGTTTATAATGCCCTAAAACATTTAAATGAAAATTAGACAATATCAAGAAGACGTAGTTTTAATAATAGTTTCCAATAATCTTAAATGAAGTTTTCAAACACATCACCACCACCTCTATCTAAACACTTTCTTATTGTTTTTAAAAATTTCGTACATGTGACGCTGTATCATTTACCGTCTAGATTATTAAACGTGCCTCGCACTCTGGCCATTATATCTTCTTTGGTGGTAGCAGGTATACATACTTTATCTTTAACATAGCCCCAAATAAAGTAATCTAGGGGTGTTAAATCGGGTGATCACGGTGGAAACCTATAAGGTCATTTATTTCCGATCTACCGATCATAAAATATTTCGTCTAATACCGCTATCCACCTGAAACCATACACTACGAGCTTCTTCTGCCGACAGTGTATTTAAATTTAAATTTATGCCGTTTCTTAAGATATAAGTAAATAAATCACTCACTATTTAAATTTTCTTCATACAAATACAAAGCAAATATTTTGTCATGTTTAATAGCACAAAATACATTGAAAGTTCAAGACTCTTGGAAACATCGTAGCCTATCAACTCGAAGGTTATATTCCGACCAAAAATGGCTATGGTGTCGATTAAATATTCCATTTTTACAAAACCTTGCTTCGTTTGTCCATATAACATTTTTGGTGAAATCGTCGTCTCCTTGTGATTTCATTAAAAACCACTCACAATATTGCGCTCTTATTACAAAATCGGCTTTTAATATGTTGAACAGGATGAAATTTGTAAGCATGCTACTTGTTCATTTTCAAAATTCGATGTATGCTCATTTTGGCTACATCTACTTTAGTTTTTGCGTCCTTTGGAGAATTACTAGAATGTGTTGTAAGTAAGCAAGAGCTGTACCATATTTTCACTATCAACAACAGGTTATCTTTTGGCTGATTTCACACCAGTAAATATCTTACTAATGACAGGTAGTATGATTGCAATTTGTTTTTATTTATTTACATGAATTTTCATAATCAAAATGATTATACAAAATAAAACTTTAACAAAATAACTCTGAAACTAAGACGTTGAGTTATAGGCGAGTAAATACATACTGCCTCTAATATTGAACGTAAAATCCAATGAAGTTGAAGAAAGTGTAGGTTGCTTTTTAAAAATAACAAGATATTGATATTTTCTGGATGAAATGTTATCTGATCATTCTGTATTATTTTGAAAAGTTTATAATACCGCATTTGAAGCAGTATACTTTCCAAAATAATTACCAAAATTTTAAATCTGTGCGTGCATTCAATTATTGGGAATGTTGTTATGAGTAATGTATTTCCAATTTTTTACAAAAATGGAAATACACCTAGCCTTAAAATTAAGTCGGATATATGAATGAATCATAAAAAATGGGGTACTCCCTTTAAAATAAGGAAGTCGATATCCCGGAAGAAAATTCGAAACCATTTTAAATCGAAAGAACGTAACGCGAAATATTTGCGACATATCAAAACTCGACTCTTATTGTCTATATTGTTCTAAGGAAATTTCGTCGTGATATACCTTATAATAGGGAGAAAAGTCTGTCTAGTAGGTTTATTCATACGCATATGCAAGCTCAATAAACATGAATAATAAAAGTTTGACGGTAAAACTATAATGGTGATTATGGCAAGTAGCCGTAATCACCATGGCACATTTGCTTATATGATGGTTTATCAAGAACGCGGTTATTAGAATTCGATGATACTTAATTACATACTTGAAGGAAAACAGAAACAGCCGTCAAAACTGTATGATTTAATTAAACGGACAAACTGAGGAAACGTACGATAAAGAGACATGTTGACCAAAAGAAATTTACAAGACGTTCTATATAAATTTTGCCTGAAGAAATGTTTAGAAGCAAAAACAGTAGAATAATTGTTATAATGTTCACATTGTTTTGCTTGTTACATAATAATTATTTTATATACTAACAATTGTACTAAATTTACAAATAAATAATTATAGTATAGTATAGAATTAGTGTTTTATATTGAAATTATACAAATATGTACAATAATCTCTCTTTGGAATTAGAGGTGTGAAATGTATATTTCAATGTGCGCGGCATTTTACGAGAGGGGTTTCACATTCAATATTTGCAAATTATGCAATTCGTTGCCTTGTGTCATACGGGAGGGATGTGCCTTTGAGTGGATTTAAACGCATGGTTTTTGGTATAATGTGGAATAAACAGCTTGGCGAATAGTAGAATAGTTGATTCGTTAAGTTGTGACTTACTTGTTTTCTCATTGTTTACATTAATCACATATCCTACTTTACTTTACATTCCTTTACTTTCATATTGCCTTTGCATATAAACTATAAGTTTGGTTTAGTTTAGTTCGTAATATTCTACCTTTAAGCATTCATTTTTTTTGTTATTTATTTTTTTCTTGTAACATTGAAGGTTTTAGGTTGAAAATCAGGGGACAGCCTCATTTGTTTTTCTTTCATGTCGGTTTACATACTATTATATATTGTTCATGTTGGTTTAAATACTATTATATATATATTGTTGATGTATACGGAAATAAAGACATTTATTTATTTAATTATTTAAGATGTTTTGTGTCACACTCATCATTGCCCTATATATTTATGCATTTTTTCACGTAAATTTTAGTGTTAACGTACATTATCTGTGCGCAATGTGTGCGCGTTGGGTGAGAGCTGACAGAGAAACAGTTATGGTTATTTTATTTGCGTTTTAGTTATTCTAATACAAATTGATCTGTCTACTAGTGTTAAATATTTGTTTTAAAATGCCAGGATAATGTTTTGTTAAATTTTTAATGAAATTAATTGAAAAATACACAAAATTGAAAAATACACAAAATTGAATTCATTTTCTTTTTACATAATTATATTTATAAAGTTGTTTGATTTGATGGTGCTGAAGTTATCATTAACATTTTATTAATTATTATAGAAGAATGTACATGGCAAAATAACAAGTGCATTGAACGCAGTTTAGTGCATTTCATAAATGTATCTGCACAATATTTGAATATTGAAAACTATCTTCGAGTCTTAAGGTGCCAGTCCACAATGAGAATATCTCATGAGATTTTTGTCTCATGCAATAAAAATCGGTTCAATTTCATTGTGGAAACGGTCGAAAGACCAATGAAATTGGAGTTATCCTGCGATTTTTATTGCACGAGATATTCTCATTGTGGACTGGCACCTTTAGAACGAACAATTTCATTGTAGCTAACAAGAAGTTTCGATAATCTAGTCGATCTCCTTGGTGTTTATCATTTTTCCATATTTTAAGTTGACATTATTAAACTACATTTTAAAAATATTCATCGTCCAATACTTGCGTAAAATGTAATCGTTTCTATGAGAATATCTTAAGTAAAATATCAATCGAAAATCGTAACTATGTTAAATTATGTTCAGAGAAGAAAATTATTTTGTAGAGTCCGATCCAAACCTGATGATACTTTGTATGCGCGAGGCGTGGTTTAAACTCTGTACTATCCGTGCTCAAAATATCGACACCAAAGCAATCGTAACAATTTATTCCCGCTTCTTTTGAATACAATGTACAACAATAATTGTAGTTTTATTATTAATAACTACATGGCAAAAGTAAATGAAAAAGTAATCCTCAACACCAGATAAATAAATTAAAAATAAAAAAGATTAAATTAAATTAAAAAACTATACTTTTATAAAATTTTATCAACCGTTTTCATCTGACGAATAGCCGAATACAGAATCAGTATCACTGTCACAATGTACGTTAATAATAAGTTCTTCGTGGAAATCATCCATAATATGTCCTTTAACAATATAATGTTCTTAAATTTTCTTAACATGGGCACAAGGTTTGAAAATGTATATAAATGATGGAAAATGTACCGGAACATCGCGCCGCACAAAGCAAGGGCCAAACGACAAATGATCAAATAGTAGATCAATGTTTTCGGGCGTGACCGTATAGAGCGCTCCCTATAGATGTTTCTCTCATTTTGTTCTGCTTGCTTTTTCTAATATCCAAAATCGTTTTCTACGCAAGTATGATCAGGTTTGGATCGGACTCTAGTTTATACGCATATTAAACACGAAACATCGCTCGAACTGGCGTAGAAAGGTGAAGAATGGGCGTTCAATTGACTGGAACTTTGACACGCTTACCTCAGAACTTTATTGGTACAACCGGGCCTCAGTTAGTGTGCAGACAGTATCTATATTTCCGAATATATGAACTTTACGTGCATTACTGTATAATTTTGCGATTTAATTTAAAGTGAAGGTCAGAAAAATAAGTTATGTTTATTACCACTAAATAAGAAAAGTTCAAAAATTATAATGCCAGAATGTGTGCCTATATGGAGAATACCTCATTGATTCTTGATTCTCTTCTCTTTTCATCAAATGACGAACGTACATATATATTGATTTCAGGTTAAGAAGTCACAGCAAAAGACCTCAAAGAGTCGATGTAACAAAAATGCCCCCGGCTGATGTCGATAACGGACCTCCGAACAAAACACCAAGAAATAATGCTGGACCTGGTCTTATACGGGCAGATGTAGATCCGAATAGTTCCGATCATATGGTTGCCATGACTCAATTGAAAGAACAGATCGCTAGTCTCCAAAAGCAATTAAATCAAAGAGACGCTCAATTACTTAGCAAAGACAAACTGGTGGGTAGTTGGTTTTAATTTTATTAAAGCAGGTTGCTATTTTGAATAACTGCACGTTATATCAGAATTTGTAACTTTTAGTGCAATAATTCTGCATAACCCAATAAGAAAAACTTAATAATAGCTCTATGAATTTTGCTTTTTTGTGTTTGTTATTAATATTATACATTAGGATCATCAGAACCAGATATCAATTGAAACAATTTTGTTTCAATTGATATCAGATGTTATATTTTGAGGTATGTACAAATATTTATTGAAGACTTCTCCATCTCTGTCTTCATTTCCTGTTTTATAGTTTTCACCCTTGCAAGTCTCCTTTAAACATACATTATAAGTGACGAAGACGAAACGACCACGGCTTATCTTAGAAATGGTTAGTTATGACAAAATGCGCAGAAATACGTCAAATATATCTTATTAGAGAGGGATCTGTTCAAAAAATATTTACAGATCTGAGATTGAATCTTGATACGTTATAACTTCAAATGTGGGTACTTCGCAAAAAATTTGTATTTCCACAGAAGTTGTAATAGATCTAGAAATTAGATATAGGTGCCGTGTATATGCTGGGGGAACAACACATTACTAAGACGTCCCTCTATTCTTTTTACACGCTGTGCAATGGGAAATTGTAAGAGTAAGTGGGAGAACGTGATCTGAAAAGATATCTTCTTTCACTTGTCCCCCGCTGAAAACCGGACATCTATGAGGCGGTGTTTTTATCGTAGTGGCGACTATTAAATTATTCCTCTAGTTATATAACATTGTAGGTTAGAGCTGACAAAAATTTCGCTATACTATAAGACTTAAAAGGTCGGAATATGGTAAAAACTCACGTTATATCGAATTACATATTCTTGATATATTTTAAAATAAAACAGCAATTTATTTCAACAAGATATATCAAATGTAACAATAATAATTATTTACAATGCGTTATTTATGAGTAATTTTACATATACCCCATATCACCTCTACCATCATATGATGTAATCTGTTAATTATTTTCTTTATCAACTGCAGTAAGTTTAGATTTTGCTTGACTCCTTTTGTATCTTAAGTTCTTTTTTCCATTAACATAATAGCTTTTGTTAGTGACTCTGGCTTGCATTCTTGTTTCGTCGAAATCGATGTTATTTCCGTGTCTGCTTAATGTTGATGACTAACTGTTTTTATAACTAATCTAGAAATTATAACATATCGTGGTGTACATAGTGCGGTGCTCCGTCTTGCTGGAAATGTCCTCTTTGCAATCCATTTATATTTCATTCAAGTAATATAACCTACAAAAGCCATTTCAGAATTGACATAATAATTATTCATATGCCTTTTGATATTTGTCTTATAAGAAGTATCAAAAGACAACCATTGCACACAACTTTGTATTGTTTAATTGACAATAATAACAATCGTCAAAGAGTTGACAGTTGCCTAAGATACTGTCAAATTGAAATCAATATGGCCGCATGTAGTCATACTGTAAATGGCTCTATATGCAATATTACTTACTGATCCACTTTCAAGTATTCTACAATAACGTGAATATTAATTCAATTGATTGTGGTTTACTTGGACGTTGTAAATGAAAGTGCGTGCTTTCAGCTATTTTGTTTCTTTAATAAGTATTCCTTAGAAAATGATCTGCTGAGTTGTAAATTGTGGAAGTACTATAGACCAGCGGTTCTTAACCTTTTTAATCCGCGACCCAAATTTGAGAAATATGTTCATGTCACGACCCAAAAAAAAAGTCAAAATTTTTTCATTGCGTATTTTTAAAAAATCTTCGATCCTACGATGATGATTTTTTTTTAACTTACAAATTTTTTATTTATTTTTTTAATAATAAAGATAAAGAAAAGTACTTTTCGATCCAAGGAAAATTTAATTAATAATCAAGTGTTTTTAATAATTTTTATTGATCAAATTAAAATATATTTATAACTTTTTGAAAATAATTGACATTTTAACTTATTCCTAAAAAAAAAAGAAATATCAATACATATGTTAAGTTTTTTAAATTTTAAATGCAATTCATACAGTTTTAATGAGAACCTTGTGCTTGAATACATTTTGAAATATCTTCAAACCTCTGTGTAATGCTTGTCAAGGAGCACCTTATATCTATTTCAGGATTTAACTTGTTCCGGTAATTGTTTTTGATTACACACAGAGCCGAAAAACCAGCCTCACACATATATGTTGTTGAAAAGGGCAATAATACTTTTAGGGCTTCTTTAACAATTATTGGCTTTTCGGTTTTTAATTTTAACCAGAAAGCGCATAAAGATTCAGTGTTTTTGTAGAAATTGTATCGAAGTGCTTGGTCACTGTATTTCTATTAATTGTTCTTGAAATTGATTAATATTAACAAATTCCTCTGCAAATCACTTACATCAAAATTAAATGGCATTCGAACCCAATTATATTTGAAAACATCGTCTGCAGGGTAATATCGATCAAAGTCTGCTATTAGTTTTTCTAAATGATTAATAATAATTTTCTGTATTTCAAAATCTGTGATATCAATATTATTGTCTTCAACAAGTAAATTAAGAGTCGGGAATGAAGCAAGTTTCTTTACTTCAACCTTATTTCTCCATAATTTGAGTTTATTTTTAAAACATGTAATTTTTTCAGTTAATTCAATAATAGTATGATTACGTTCTTGCATAAACGTATTTAGATTATTTATTTCAAATAAAATATCTGACAAATAAGCAACTTGAGTAATCCACTTCAACTCGGAGAATTTAGATGCTAATGGGTGTTTCTTTTCTCTCAAAAAAATTCGACTTCTGTCCGTAATGATAATACTCTTTGAACAACTTTGCCCCGGGACAGCCATCTAACTTCAGAATAATATAATAAATGTTCGTATTCTGCACCAAATTCGAAACACAGTTCGCGGAAAATTCTACAGTTAAGAGCTCTTGATTTGATAAAATTGACTACCGCAACAATTTCATCCAAGACGATACATAATTCGGGTGATAATTTTTTTGAAGCAAGATTTTGTCTATGTAACAAACAATGAATCGATATAATTTGTGGATTCATTTGTTTTGCTCTTGTCGAAAATCCCTTTTGAGATGCTGTCATGGCAGCTGCACCGTCGGTGCTAATACTGAAACACTGATTCCAATTTAATCCTTCTTCTTTAAAAAACGAATCGACCATAAGAAAAATATCTTCACCTCTAGTTGTTGTTGACATTGGTTTGCAAAATAAAATGTCCTCCTGTATATCTATTAAACCTGGATACCGCACGTAAACCATGAGTTGAGCATCTTTACTTACATCTGTCGTTTCATCCAGTTGAATACTAAATAAACCAGCAATGTTTATAGCAGAAATAAGTTGATTCTTAATATCAAATGACATATCATTAATTCGTAAACGAATTGTATCATTTGATAAGGGTATCTTTTGTAATTTCTTTGAACTTTCATCTCCGCACATGATACGTGCCATGTCAATGGCAGCAGGTTTTATAAATTTTTCAGCAATATTATGGGGTTTCTTTTGTCTTGCAATATGCCAAGCCACATGAAAAGAAGCAAGTGTAGCTTGTTTGGCAGAATTTATAAAACCACTACTACTTGGTGCATCCAAACGCTGTCTTTTTAAATGGGCTTCTTTTCTTTCGAAAAAAGTACGATCTTTTCCCTCAAAGGAAAAATTTTTATGTTTTGCATCAAAATGTCTTTTAAGTTTGTTCGGTTTCATCGATTCATTACTTAATATTTCACTGCACAACACGCATTGCGGCTTGTTCACTCCTCGATCATTAATGCAAGAAAAACCTAATTCTAAAAATGCTTCCTTGTATTCACGTTTTGCCATTATTAGGGTGATTACAATTTTACAATACGTACTGCAGCTTGATCACTCCACTATTAATAATAAGACAAAATTTGTTTCTAAAATGCTTGTAATCACGTTTCACTGTTATTACACGTTTCACTGTTATTCACAACAAAATACACAACAGAAACGAGTTTTTGACAGAGAGCTTACTGAGTCTGCGCGCACGCAAAGCAATGGCGTGCATATTACCAACACCTCCTAGAAGAGAAAGCCTCAGGACAGGAATTGGACGTCACTTCCGGAAGGCCATTCGCGAAGAGCGGCAAAACCGAAACATTGTATTAGGGAATAACTCTTCTAGGAGGTGTTGGTATTACTTATTATTTGGTGTATTACTAACTTTTTTGGTTCGACTCAGCGCGACCCAAGAAATATTCTTCGCGACCCAATTTTGAGTCGCGCCCCATAGGTTAAGAACCGCTGCTATAGACTGTCTCACCCTTAGTATTCAGTACAGTCTCTTATGGGATATATACCTCTTTTACTACCGTAAGCAATTTGTAATAAACTGTCTTTTTTTATTTCAAGGCAATGTTGTCAGTTCGATTTATTATGTTTACGGTTGGTATTGTAGGTTGGTGTAAGTATCACAACATAACCTTCCTGTCAAGTGTCAAATTAATATTATAATATAATAGTATAGAATAATATCCTAACCAACAAGTATTTAAAATGTCGTGTCATTATAATGAGCTACCAACCTAACTTGTCATTGTCGATCTGACAACTATGCTGTCTATCTCCATAAGACACATTATGAATACTAAGGTTGAGACGGACTATAGTAACCGTAACAATGTTATATAACAATTGATTCATCAACACAGTGACTTCATTACATATGTATATGTCCCATGATAGCGTAAAATAGAGCACGAATATGACTGCAATTTCAGAATGACTGCTAATCAGTTGCAATGAACTGAATGTATTGTACTGTCCTTCTATCACTGTTTCAGTGTAGTACTATTCAACAGTTACTGATACTTTATCTGAAAATAGAGTATAATATGTAGATAAAATTGTATATTTACATAGAGGAACATAAAAATTAGTTTGTACCATTTTCATTTTGATTTAGTTTACAATTTGTTCTTGTTTTATATTCATATGCAAATCTTACAACATATTTGCATCTTCTGAAACTTGTAAGCCTACAATTTCCTACATACATGTCGATTGTCCTCAGTGGAAAATGTTTTACAGAAGCAGGTTGTCATTTTTTTGAGACCAAATTAAGAGAGCGACATATGCAATACCAACACTAATAGTTTTTCATTATATCCTTTGCAATCTCTCTATTTTCACGTTCATATCAGAAATATTTGCATTTCTTTTAAAACGATTCAATACCGTTTTTATCTGTTAAAAAATATGCAGTAACTTAAACAGACAATTTATTACCACATATAAGCTGTTACATACTGAAACACTACAGATAGTAGTGAATGCGATATATACTCTTATATATTAATTAATTAGTTTAAATTCATCATTTTGATATTGTTCAGGTCGATAACAATGGCATTGAATCGTCTGTAGTTCGTACTTTAGTCATGTGGATTGCTAAAACGATTCTACTATATGTTAATTTGTTTAATACGGTCTTTCTAGTGGCACTATAAGGTAATTCTTAAAAGAACAAACAAAATTAGTAATAAAATTAATAAGGTTGCGTTAAATGGAGGTTTTGGTCATCCACTGAATTCCTCTTAAAAGTATAATTTTTATATTCAAAACTGTGCACAATCCAGTCTTTATGTTGCGTGATTTTTGAATCACTTAGTCCATGCAGAATTGGACTGTACATCTGTTGATTTTCACTGCGTTAATGTGGCTTTAAAGCCCGTTTTAGACGATCATATATTATAAAATTGTACCAAAAATTGGATATTGTTTATAGTACAATGTAAAACGTCTTACAGTTTTCTTGAACAAGTTTATTGCATGAAATTAGAACTTGTCTTATGTTCGTACTAATAACTTGGATTTGCGCAGGCGCAGCATGGTATCAAACTAACTAACAAAGTATTCTTTGTTTGCTGCGTCGCACAGTGGTTCAAACTCGTATAATTATATTTGCGGTAAAAATTCTTCGCCCATCATGTAAAATAAATAGCAGTAAGTTTATATACTATGGCAAAAGACGTATATTACGAGCATCTTCAGATGTATATTTTCTCAGAAAGGAGCAAAAAGGACCAGCTGAAGTTTGTAGGATTAACAATAGAGATTATGGGGATCATATATGCACAATATGAACTTACAGCTACTTGGGGATGGATACTAAAAGCTACGCGAATTTTATGTGCGTTTTTTTGCAGTAATCACAAATTGTAATAAAACGCAACATTTTCCAAAGCGTATTATAATTGTTCTCGTAAAAAATACTATATGTTTATCAAGCTTGATCATTATTATTATTAAATTAAGTATTTATTGCAAATACATGGTAAAATTCACTTTTTCTTAAAACAACTTTTTGGCGGTCCTGAATTACTGTTGTGCCATTATTGCCTTGTAAGTAGTTATATTATAAGACATTTTTATTTAATCATTTGGGAACTTCTGGAAACTAATACCAACATACTGCTTAGTAAGTTTATATTATTTATGCCTAATAGTGTCAATTTGAACAAAACATACAGAGTTTCAGGTCTGTGTATGTTTAATAACGCCAGCGATCTTCCATCTGCAACATAATAAATAAAAAAGGATCACGGTGTTTAATTTGCATCCATCTCCTTGAATTGGACGAGGAATTCAAGTAATAGTATCATATACAGATATTTTAAAACTAAAATTAGTTGTGGCAAACGATATACGAAACAGGGTGACAACTGAAAGTAATTTGAAAATGTGAAAAACAATAACACCTATTGAGTATAGTGGCAGCTGGATTTGTAAAATATATAATATATATTCTAATTCTGTAAATTTCAGTAAAATAATTTGCATTGTGTATGTGGGAAGGAGTAATTCTCGGGAATTTTTGGAGCGCTGAAGTTTAAAGCCTGATTTACAAACTTGATGTTGTCGTTACAGTTCGCATTTGCATTTCCCGTTCAAAGTCGAATACACGATAAGCTATAAAGACATTTATAACTTCCATTACCAGTACAGTTCATTGTTGAACTTTCCGTCGCTTGACGTTGGAATCAGTTCGTACATAACCAACTTTTATGTTTTATCGATGCCGTTTGCTGACGTCGAACGGTTAGCCAATCAAACGGCAGGTAACATATGATACGATCGTACACAGCTGATCATAATAAAGATGGAAACACACAGAAAACAATCACGTATATAATGCTGTAAACTTCGTATTATCTTCTATGAGTAAATCCATTTTTGAAAAGCCTTTAAATTACATACTGCATGTGTCAATTTTCATTAGCCATAGGCGATTAATCCATACAGTACGTGGCAACATAGTACCCCTTCTTTCCTTTCCAATGCCAGCACGACCGATGCATGTTCGTAAATACAAGTTAGCGTGGTTAGCAGTAACTATTCGACCACCGGCTTGGGTGTTTGTAATGCGTTCAGAAATAATATTTACGAGTTGCAAGGATTTGTTTTTCTTTTTCCTTTCAGTAAATGCAGAGAATTATTAAGTTGCGTTCACGCTGCATGACACAAACAAAAGCGTAATTCTAATAAAATTAAAAATAAAGTAAATAAAAAAGGATTCTGAAAATAATAATAAACTACTAGATCAGGAGATCGCGGCGGCCATTTGATGTTTCCCGTTCCAGTAATAAGACGGCTTTTATTGCATTGAATGTAAAATCTGGTGGAGAGAAGTGGGAAGATCAGAGAAAATCGTTGTGATGTCGATTGCATTGTTGCCAACCCACTACAGACGATTCCCCCTGAATGCTCTGAAGAATGCTTGAAAACCCCCTAAATTATACCACTAACCCCCTAAAAACACAAGCGGCTTAAATCACAGGTTGCGTTCCGTATTCCATCTCTTTTTGATTATGTGTTTGTTCATTCTTTGAGGTTATGTTTATTCTAATTCCATAGTCTACGTTTGTTTGTGGTCTAGTTTCCTCTAGTTTTTCAGAAGATCATAATTATTTGTTATAAATTGTATTCTCTTTTCTTTTTACCAGCGTTTTAAACTTTATTACACGTATCTATTAGTTTAGTTACTTAATGTAGGTATTGTAATATGATGAAATATTATTCCACAATTTTTTTTTTAACTCACATGGCCTATCCAAACATTTTCATTGCACCAAATTTATTTTAAATGTAATGCAATCGCTTAGTAGAGAAAGACTAGATCGAAATTTAATGATTCATTTCTTATAAAAAGTGTATGTATAGGAAACATAATACGAATATTCATATACATATATCTTAATTTGTATATAGGAAAATTTACAGTTGCTGGTGCTTGCTGCTTATTACTTAACTATTTGTTGAAATACGGCAATTTTTCGCCTATAGTATGATAATTCCATAGTTATTTGTAAAATTAGAAAAAGAAAATAGACGGCTTTTATTATACGGTGATACGATTGCGGAAAAAGGCATGGATGCGTACACAATTCTTCTGTTGAACTTAAAACTGACGAAATCTATTATTTTTGTAGGAAAATCGAATAAATTACAATTTATAAGTACACCTATCGTTAATTTTGTTTGCAATAATGGAATACTCAAGTATAACACTTTTCAATGTCCCCTACAAATACCCCTAAAAAATAAAAACCCCCAGATTTCCCCCTTGGCTCAAAACCCCCCCTAAATCTAGGGGGAAAACCCCCAAGTTGGCAACGCTGGTCGATTGTTGCCGAGATTGGTGACGGACAGTAGGGGTGCCACGTTGCCACGTATTACTTGTATACGTATAAATCGCACGTAAACATTGAATCCCTATACCTAATGAAAATTGACACATACGGTATAAGATCCTGAAAAACACATAATCGCATGCTCTTTTTACTTGTCAACGTTTTCGTTGGCAGTTCGTACGAATGGAAAGTTTATAAATGCTATTTCCGAAACGTCAAGTTTTTAAGCCGGGCTTAATAGCTATATCAGAAGTCTTAAAGCTGAGTGGTATGATTCTTATTGTTCATACAGTATGAATAATAATAATAATAATAATAACTTTATTTGTCCAACGCTTCACAATTAAAGGACAACCGTATTAAATGTACATACATGTTATACACACATGAAGCTAGGCAGTGCGTTTGTTTGTCTTTGCACCTGTATTTTTCTAATAAACTGCGATGTGGCGACAAAACATTTGGCGAAGTAGAAAGGATATGTATTAATATACTTTTCCGAGAATTTTCTTCAGACGTTATTGGATGCTTACAAGAGTCGTACGAATATGAAAACAATTCAAAGCAGGACATTATTGCCAGAAGAAAAATGGCATGTCTTTTTTCGAAGTTACAGAGGGGTGTGCTAACTATATTATTATGTTTTTTACGCTTATAATTTGTTCTAAGATTATTTATAGTAGTTTTGTCTATTGTATCTTGTTATTATTCGTTTAAAGTCGATTAGGTTCGCTTTTAATTACAGATATATAAAGTATTTCTAAGACATATTTTTCTACTTATTCAGATAGTTTTCAATTTTTTTAGCCGATCAAACCGCTACGCACCCTTTCCTGGTTTTCCAGACATGCGCTACCGCTGATAACACTCACACTCAACACATATTACTTTTTGCGTATTTTTGCTCACTACATGTATTTGCCACACGTTTGCTTCCTTAGTTTTTATAGATTCCATTAGAATTCAATTTATCAGTATCATTGCATATTTATATTTTTAATATTATTGCAATAATGTACCCATTCCTTAACATCTTTCATCTCATACACACTGTAGTAAAAATTCAACATTATCCTTAGAAATAACAAGTTTACACCAATTACATACGGCTTCGGCGGTCATTAGTCATTATTAAGATCGCGACTTAAGTGCCGCTTCGTATTAGCCTGTTAAAATGGAAATTAGTTTAACTGATATCCAAATAATGATGAGCAAAAGTATATATAGTACCTACCTATCTATAAGAAAGGCATGATACTTTGTAAATTAGAGATGATAATAATAATAGTTTATTAGTCCAACGGTTACAAACCAATTATAGGACAAAGACACTCAAATTGGCAACAAAGAACACGCCAAGATATTTTATGTTGGTCACTCACTTAAACTGGTCATTTTCAGTTAAATACATAGATGGGATATAGTTACTTTTGCGAGAATAAGACAGGATAAGTTGTATAGCCCTAAATCAGTAACGTCGCTCTGCTACAGGAACTGATATTATGCCCCAGAACTGTGCTAAACCGTATAAATGAAGAAGAGCTATTTTGTAGAAGGCCTCTTAGACGTTATGCACAAAGTTCACCGATTCAAAAGATTAGAATGGTTTTAAGATCGAATAAATTGGGTGCTAGAATGGAATACTCTAATGTAACTGATGAGACCCCTTTATATCTCCATAGCAAAGTAGATTTTTTTATGAAGTCGTACGGAACTGTACCTGCGTGGACGAACTATGAATGGTGAAATTTACGCCAGACATCAGTAGCAATATTGTGAGCAATTGTCGTTGGAATCTGTACATATTTTGTAGACGATAATGCTTGGCCAGATCGATCCAGAATTGATTTCGATCAACTGGCTTTGAACGAGATTGAAGATTTACCACTTCCAGTAAAATCGCCCAATCCTAAAAGCAATGATTATGCAGAGCATGCTTATGCTCACTAAAGCAGTAATAACACCCTCCTGCTGCCAACTTAAACGGTTTAAAAAAAATTCTTCCAGATTTGTGGGAAAATCTTCATCAAGAGCTGTTAGACAACTTAAGTTTGAGCATGCCTGGAAGAGTTCAAGTAATGATTGCAAACAGAGGTAGAATTACACACTATTAATCTATATGTAATTCATTTTGGTGATTGCAGATCTTTGTTTGTAACAGTGGGAAACATTACAAATTTATAAACAGAATAGCCAAGTACAGTAAAATAAAATATAGGTATAGGAAAGTAGTATTTGATACATTTACTATTCATATAGAATTTGTATATAGCTTTCATAGAATAGTATTTTAGTATTGGAAAGTATATAACCTTAAATATTACTTAATTAGGTTAATGTCATCTTCTGAAATTGTTTCGTTCGATGTCAAGTAGGCGTGGCATTGAATCGTTGTCAATAGTTTGTACGTTTGCCGTGTCGGTTGGTAAAACGATTCTATTATAATTATTTATAACTGCTTAATTTATTAGGCTGTAGAATCAAACAATTTGGAGTTTTAGTTTACTGTAGATTGAAATGACTTCTTGTATATTATGAATCAGACTATTTGCTTATTACAATTAACCAATAATGAGAAATAGCATATGATCTTGAATGACTGGATATTAAGGACTTCATGAAGTAATCCAGTACAAAATTCTTTTAAAATTAGTATTTTTATTTAATACTACTTTTGATAAAAGCAACTGTTACACTTTAATGTTCTTATATAATTACTTGTTTATTTTAGATCACTGAGCTCAAGGCGAAACACTTTACATTCGAAAACGAGTTCAGGAATAAAATAAAGACCGTCGAGAAAGATCACGAAAACAAAATAGACATATTGAATGCTAGAATTCAGGGATTACTGAAGGAGGTGGCCGCCTTGTCGAAGAGTACAAAACGCGATCGAATAGCGGCCGCTAGAGAAAGTTCTAATAATAGTGGTAGTGGAACGGACAGTCCAAGTACTCAATAAATAATATTCATATACATAATCTGTAGAGGTTCAAGCAAGTTCATCTTCACATAAAACGGTGTGTATTGTATAAGAAGTATGTGTTTGAGAAAGTATATACTATGCGCAAGTTAATTTAAAATATGGAAGAATTGAAGATAGGATCGGACTTTGCAGACACAATAAAATATTATGTTGTTAAGAGAACTAATATGAAATATACTAAATAGAATCGTGTTTTGTTAAGTACATAGCACGAATCTTTTTAATTAAAGTTTCTATAGTTTATTAATTGATTTTGAATAAATACTAATTATATCTCTTGTAGTATAATATGCATAGAAAATAGTGACTTAATCATTCTATTTATTTATTTATGATATACTTGTATATATTAAATTTGTATGATATAGGTGGACAAATTACACTCGTGTTAATTGTCGATTAAATTACGGATATAGTGAATTATTTTTTTAATCTTCCTTACATTGTAGTATTATTGTATATTTATTGCAATTGCCTTTAGCTGGAAGAATATATTGATTGTTGAATGATAATAAATATAGACATATAGACATGTAAAACTGATTTAATAGCAGCGCATTTATATGAAACAAGATACCACTCTAGGTCTGGGTCTGTGCAAATATGCAACATTAGGTAAATTTTTCTAAATATTATCGAAATAAACTCAGCATAGGGAATAGTCTCAATCTTTATTAGATAAAGTTGAGGCAACAACTATGTTTTGGTAACCTATCGCGCAACCAAGTGGTTCCCGTGAAGTGTACTACCATAAAATCAATTTTATTTGTCAGTGTATATAAATTTGTCCAATCAGGAATGTTTTTCAATTTGTTTTAAACCATTTGAATAAAACTTGGCAGTTATACTTTTTTAATCTACAATCGGCTTTCCACACTTGATGCTAATAGCGATTTCTGCTAGTACACATTTTAATTCATACCAACATTCCAAAAGTCGATACATTAACTTTATAATAAGTTTATAACAATAAAAATTAAATTGTAACTCGAATAGTTAGAACTCATAAAAAGTGCGCACAAGCAGAAAACGTTATACATTGCATGTTAAAATCATAAGTTGTGTATATATGTTTACATTCTCATAGATAATTTATGTATATTGTGAAAATCAAAAAATAAAATTATCTTTAATTGGTAACACCAAATTCCATCAATGATTTCCTTTAGGCAATGTGTATGCAACAGTAATTGTATTAATAACAATACCACTACTGAAATAACTAAATAGAATCACTCGGATAACTAAATATTTTATATTGATATTACTGTACTACTGTCATAAGCATAAAATGTACAAAAAGGCAGATATTATTTTTCTTTTGTGTTAGAATTAACAAATTTAATGAATTTGATTACTAGGTAAATGCTTGTATTTATATTATTCCTTTCAGAAGAGCAGTTTGTTTTAGAAAAATAACATCAAGCATGATGAATAACTCTAACTTAACTCTAAAATATCCGCTTGAACTAAATATAGAAAAGGGGTGAAGTATGTTTGAAGATGTTTACAGTAACAAAGTCAAATTTTGACTAAGGAATATGAGCGTGCAATAGCTAATCCTGATGATTACCTATTGCACGAAAGTAAAAGAAAAGATGATAACAGTGAACTTAGAAAAGTATTACTATTGCACAATTTAATAAGTAGGTACAAACCAAATCCAATAGGGAGAACATTGAAATATTTCAAAACTAGATTAAAATATATCAAATCATTATTTTCAGGCCGGTTTTTCCAACTTCGATTAAAATGCCGGTTAGCATAATCATTGATTAAAGTACCGGTTACTACAAATTTGCGTTGTACCAATACCGGTTAGCGCTAATTATTCATTAAAAAAGTCGTTAAACGGACACATTTTAACCGGTGTTTCAAGTACCTGATAAAATATTAAACAGTGATTAGGATTCCTTACACATTCCCATAACTAGAATTTTTATTATTATGCACAGCCGTTATCTTTAAATATGCGTTTGTTTGCTGTATGAAAGTACCACGCGATCATTTAAATTCTAAATTATAGCAGGCGGGATTTTTTTTATTAGGTTGTCCAGAATGTCAATTATTGATTAATTAACATTTTGAAACGTCACTTTGACAATTCAAATTGTAAATTAGTACTTATACGAGGTATATCTCAGAAGTAATGAGAATGAATTGTTTACGCTAAATACGACAACGAGTGCAGCCGACTGGAGTCGACTACATGTGAGTGGAATGTCTAAGAACGCAACCATAACAGGCGCAGACTACTAAGTCTAGTGTTAGTGGCATGAGCCCCACGTATTTACCGTTAAGTTCCAATACCGCGTTACATGTAAAATGCAGGCAAATATCGAACAGCAATATGCAATTAAATTTTGCGTTAAAAAAGTAAACTGCTTCAGAGACACTACAAATGGTAAGAACAACATATGGAGATGTTACGTTGTCGTCAGCACAAGTTTTCAGATGGTACAAGGCTTTCAAAGATTGCCGCGAAACCATCGAAGATGACCATTGCTCCGGACTGTCGTCCACGTCAAAAACCGATGAAAGCGTGGCGAATGTGTGTTCTGCGTTAGCAGACGGTTGACACTCAGGTTGATGGCACATGAGGTCGGCATGAGTAAGGACACTGTTTATCGAATTGTGACAAAGGAACTAGGCATGCGGAAAATTTGTGCAAAGCTGGTGCCCAAAAACTTGTCTGATGAACAAAAATAAAATCGCTTCTCCATTAGTCGGCAATTGCGGGATCGCTTAACAACCCAACCCAACTTCATGCACAGAGTGATAAGTCATGGGTATTTAAATATGATCCAGAAACAAAGCGACAAAGCGCTGAGTGGCACACACCTGCATCACCGCGGCCGAAGAAAGCTCGCATGAGCAAATCCTGAATCAAGTCGATGCTTATCATCTATTTTGATTCGCGTGTAATTGTCCACAAAGAATTCGTACCGCTGGGCCAGACAGTGAATCAAACTCTTTATCGCAACGTCCTTGAACGTTTTCGGCAAAGAGTTGTGCGTGTGCGGCCTGACATTGCCAGTTCGTGGATCCTGCATCACGATAATGCCACAGTCACAGCTCATTGTCGCTTGGAGAATTTTTGGCAGAGAAAAAAATTCTAGTACTCCCACACCCGCCCAACATTCCAAACATGGGTTCATGTGATTTTTTCTTGTTCCAACGCTTAAGCGGTAATTGAAATGTTTCCATTACGGAACAATAAACAACATCCAAACAGTCACGACACAGGTTCTAAACAGCCTAACGAAACAAGACTTCCAGAATTGTTACCAGGCATGGAAAACTCACGAAAAACGCTGTGTGCATTCCCAAGGGACATACTTTGAAGGGAACAATATTAATTTGTAGATACATTAAATAAAACTCTTGAAAACTAATCATTCTCATTAATTCTGAGACACACCTCGTATACCAACTTAATTTAAATTTCACAGCCTGCTCTAATTTAGAATTTAAATGATCGCGCGGTACCATATGATCATATATGTATTTCTACCCTCTAGAAGGCTATGACATTTTTCTTTTTTAAACTTAAGTTGGTACCATAAGGTAAGTTAACTTATTAGGTTATATTATACTGATGATTAAGTGTCAATTAATAAATACATTAATGACAGATGAATTTTATTTGTCAGAACATACCAACATAATATTTTCAAGAAATAATTTCATGGCTTGCTATAGGGTAAATATAAATGATCATATTGTATTTTTTGGAATTAATTAATAATTATTTTCATCATTGATTTAGTATTATTATTATTAGTATTGCTTCTTCAATAAATGAAATGACCAGTATCACAAAAATAAAACTAACATGATACTGAATACATGTAACTTTTAGTTTACTACAGAAGAATGATTCATTCATAGCCACAAATATGTTATTTTTTCTGATGATGACTCACATTTGGAAGTTTTTAAATTCCACTACAATTCTAGGAATTTATCTCAATTCGTAAAAATTCTAAATATTATATGGCACTTATGCTTTGTCATTTCCTCTTTGTAATTGCATTTAACAGCACGTTATTAAAACATCATTTTAGACGCACATATTTTGGACTCGCTTTAGATATTTCATTAACATATTAAAGTGTATTGAAAAATTACAACAGAAATTGAAAGCATGGAAGACATTCTACAGAAGCTGCCAGGTTCCTGTGGAGAGCTTATGCAAACACTATAAGTACTTATGGCTGGAATTCATAAACAGCAGATATGTGATATATCAGTAAAAGTATCTGGCTCTATTCAACCTGCAGAAATTTGGTTAGTTAAATCGTCTCAGATATGATAATGGAAAGTGCAATATCTTATTAGATTGTTGTTGATAATACAGCTTAAGACGCTAGATCCAGACTTTTCTTTTTCAACAAACTATTTCTACTTTTATGATTTGTTACATGTCATATATTTTACATATTTTTGGTAACTGTCAATTTGATATGGATATATCTTTATATACCGGGTGTCCCAGTGTAGCGGCGAAGTCCATTATTGATATCTAATAATGTAGATAGCGAATAATTTTCAATACAAAAATTGTAGATAATCATAAGCTCTACAATTTAAAAATATTTTCATTTATACACAATGTTCGACAACGACAAGTCAACACAAACTTATGTTTTTTTTAAATGGGATGCTATGCATTTTTTTACATTTTATGATAGCCCTTGAAGGGCTAATTAAACTGACATCAACTTGTATAATTTTAATTTATTTTATATTCATTTAAAACAAAGTAAAGAATAGTTGAACGAAAAATAAGTGCAATTTATAACGTGAACCCGAGCAAACAAATCTCCTACGAAGGATTTTCGAGAAAACTTGTTTTTAATATTTTGACATATTAATTAATTTTCTTTAATCCGATAATTCTTTTCTAAATTTGATTCTTCGGCGGTGTAGATTACTAAATTCTTCATAAGTTGACGTTCAAAGGTTTTCTCCAAATTTAAAATCAACAAAAATAACTTGCATCTAAAATCTGCTATTTTTCCATTGTTGACAGATCCACTATATAGGACCCTTAAGACACAATCTCTGAATTTGTTTCTTAGAATTTAAGCTCTCTTTTAACACGGGTAAACTATATTCAATAAGTCTACCTACATTTTGTATTAGAGTTGGTCGCAATTGTGTGTGCGAAATATGTCATAATTTATATCAATATATACTTGGATATTTCAAATATTTCGTTTTATTTTTAGTGATATGTGCCTTTTATTTAATGATATTTTGAGTGAAAGTTGGATTTTCTAATTGGGAGAATTTCCTCTGTAATGTCCAAGATACCAGTTCTTCAGTTATGTCAGAAGAACGAATATATTCAAAAGCTGTTGGGTTCTAAACTTCAGCTTTCCTCTTTTTCTTCGGGAACAAATGTGCAAAATATTACTAAGATAGTTTTCTTTTACTATTTTCATTAGTGTCACAAATACTCTTTCTCTACTTATGCTTCAGTGAGTACTCAAAGTACTGCTTCAAAAGCAGCCTATGCCTGCAACGAACTTTGGCAGAATATATTTGATTTAAGCTGTCACTACTACTACTACTACTACTATACTACTGGCGGAGGAAAGCTGTTATTTTTGGATTGAGTTCACTCCTAAAAAACTCTGTTTCGTATGAGAATACTTTGGCAAAAGTCACACCACTATTTTTATATTGCGAAGGTAGTTCCCCATGAGGAAACTGTTAAGGAAATAGCTGCCTTCTATTAACTGCTTATATTTATATAAACTCCCAAAACGAATACTAACATGATAGAAATGTTCTGCGTTCAAAATGTGTTGTAATTGAATTGTATTTATTTTATAACTTAAAAATAGTTTACTTGTATTATATAATTGTCTGTTGTGAGGGAATGTAGTTTTTTACTCATTTTTAGGATAGGGTCACTTGGAAATACAGTGAAACTTCCCTTAAACGGACATTTTATCCGGTCCCGAATTTATTGTAGGGAATTGCTAATAAGTTGTTTTCTCTTATGCAGATACTTTCTTAAACAGGCGCGGTCACTTATTTATCTGCTTTTTGACCGCAAAGTTTGCATTAAACGGACACAAGAATTGAGAAGTGGTCATTTTGTATAGTATGTAGTATAGATATTTGTTTAGTTCGCAAGTCGACTTCGTCTGAATGTCTTGTGAGTAATATATATTTGAATACATCTTTGTTACGTTCTTTGTAGAAGTTTTAAATTGTTTTTATGGCATAATTCATATGAACTATGTACGTATTTTAATTAAAACTGATTTTCGATAAGAGTAAAAGACCTACTTCCGGTAGGAATTTCAAAAAACTTTTTTCAGACGATTTGTCTCAAATTTAATTTTGAGTACATTTGAATTCTTTATAAATTTGTTTAAACTTAGTAATTGACGAAATATTTGCAAAATTCGATTTTTTCACATAAGTAAACTACTACTTCCGGTCTATCGATTTTACTGAAAAACTTATCAGATCTCAAGAGGGAGATTATATACGTAAATACAAAATTTGGAACAGATATCTACAGCGGTTTGACCGCTATCGTGGTCACACAGACACACACACTTAAAAACCACTTTTTTGGTATCGGGGGACTTCAAAACGCGGACATCTGCAAAAATCTCGAGGTCGAAAATTTTTGTCATCACAATACTAAAAGTGGTTTTTAAAAAATGTCTGTCTCTCTGTGTGTGACCACGATAGCGGTCAAACCGCTGTAGATATCAGTTTTTTGCGAATATCTCGCAAGTCATGCTTTCTAGGCAGGTACATTCCGAGTATAAAAGTATTTAAATGATAATTTTAAATATCTTTTGTATAAAAAAAAATTTCAAAATTCGGACCGGAAGTACCACTTTTACTCTTACCGAATAGCGATTTTTTGCAAATATGTCGTAAATTATGCATTCTATATATATAAATAAAAGGAATGTCGCGGATACATGAAATACAAGAAAGAGAAAAATATTGGGTAAATTCCGCTGTAGAGCAACCGTAGACACGTGTTTCTGACTCATTGGTCGTCATCGGTACGGTGTAGCCAAGGAATAAGGTGGGATAACCTTGGAGATGTATGCTATACGGAAGACCATCAGGAGACAGACCACCATTTGTAGCTTCAGTTAGAAGATCCCCAGTTTTGAGGACAACAACTAACGTCGCCACGAGGAAGACAATGTCAACCTGCGTGCCATCCGAGAACCCAGGAAAGATAAATAAAAGGAATGTCGCGGATACATGAAATACAAGAAAGAGAAAAATATTGGGTAAATTCCTTGGCTACACCGTACCGATGACGACCAATGAGTCAGAAACACGTGTCTACGGTTGCTCTACAGCGGAATTTACCCAATATTTTTCTCTTTCTTGTATTTCATGTATCCGCGACATTCCTTTTATTTATCTTTCCTGGGTTCTCGGATGGCACGCAGGTTGACATTGTCTTCCTCGTGGCGACGTTAGTTGTTGTCCTCAAAACTGGGGATCTTCTAACTGAAGCTACAAATGGTGGTCTGTCTCCTGATGGTCTTCCGTATAGCATACATCTCCAAGGTTATCCCACCTTATTCCTTGGCTACACCGTACCGATGACGACCAATGAGTCAGAAACACGTATCTACGGTTGCTCTACAGCGGAATTTACCCAATATTTTTCTCTTTCTTGTATTTCTATATATATATATTTATTAAGAGTACAAAAATATTTAGAGTTGGATTTGCAATATTTTTTGTATATATGAAATTTCAAAATTCGGACCGGAAGTAGCACTTGTACTCTTAGCGAGTAGCACTTTTTTTCGAATAACTTGCAAAGTATGCATTCTATAGCGATTTGTTAAGAGAATGAAAGTACTTAGAATAGGATTTTGAATAATTTTTGTATAAAAAAATTCTTAAAATTGTATAGTTTGAAACGCTCATACTTATAAGAAAGTCGTGTGCTGGCCACGCCTGATTTTGTTGGTATCAGGAGACTTCAACACGTAGACATAAAATTTTCGTCATCACAATAGTGATGTTATACTACGTAGGTATAAGAAAGTAAAATGTATTTTATAATGAAGTAAGTACAGACGGTTGTTGAATAGCATATTCAGTACAATTGTCGGGAGGCACAATATGTCTCCCGACAATTGACAGTGGACGTTTGTCTTGCCAAACCTAGGATATATCAGGTATGTGAGAAGTTCTTTTAACATTTCAAGAAAAAGTCCATTTGGTAATGAAAGGGACATTACATGCAGTCACGCAGGGGACTGTCTCTTTCATTACTCAGGATATATCCCCTTCATAACTGTTAATGCTTCATTGTTACAGTTGAAATTATATTATTTCTAAGCAGATACAAAATAGTGGAAGAGGAAATCCACAAAAAAAAAAAAACTGAAAAACCTCGGAAAACTCAATAAGAAATTCAAAACGCAGTTACGGAGGTACTTCGTGGGCAGCAGATACGGTCAACAACAAGGTCTTTTGAAATTGCAAAGTCATGCGCGAATTAGCATTTCAGTATGTTAAAACAATGAATAATGGTTATCCAGTCTTCTGGAATAAAAATCGAATAGCAGGTATCAGCTGGTATAAAGGGTTTATGAAGACCCACCAGGACCTTTCTTTTCGAAAGCCGAAAAAAATAGTCTAGCTCGTTCTACGGCATTCAACAAAACAAAAGTGGATCCATTCCAACATTTCGTCAAACATGCTAAACCTACAAAAAAAATAGATTCTTCTGTTGGTCGACAATCATGAGAGTCACGCCACTATGGAAGTTGTCAAACATGAAGCGAAGGATTTGAGGTATCTGCAGAAGAAAAAGAAGGTCGAAAGTTTGAGTTTCAGTTCGAAGATTTAGTAGTAATCAAATTTGAAAACAAAGAAAAGAAAAGCTTCAAACAAGATTCGGAAAAGTCAGACAAAAACGGACAATACACGATATACAGATTTTCGTCTTAAAAAACACTAGTTTCAGGTTAAAATACTTCAAATCTACACGCTACTTCTGACTATTAGTGGAGCGCGAATCGGATTCAATTGTCGAATGGCGACAATTGCAAATAAACTCATATACATCCTTGGTGTTTTTACATAAATGTTTATTGTCCATGTTAATATAATAATAACGTGTGTTTTTTTCGATGTTATATAAAGTTATTAGTCGCGGACAATTTGAAAATTCATTTGCCTCGTACATCAACAACACCACATAAAAGTCCAATGCCCTAGCTATATAAATAACTATGAAATCTTAAATCAATTCATTATTACATTGAAAAAACTACATGTCATATTCTTTATTATATGAACACGGATTATAAACACTTATGTAAAAAAACATAAAATCCGATCCGCACGCTACTGATAGAAGTAGCGTGTAAAGTGGATGATTTTAACCTGAAAATAGTGTTTTTTAAGGGCTCACATATACCTGAGTAAATCGATTTTTCAAAAAGGTGCTCATTCGAAAGTACTATCCTTTCAGTGTCTATCCTGAAAATTTCATAAGGAAATTCGCAATTATGACGAAGTTATAGCGTTCTGTAACTGACCGGGTAAGCAACGAATAACGGTCGGGGCGCAGGTAGACGCGAAACAGTATTTTCAAAATCGGTACCAGAAATATCTCCGCAACTAATGGACCAATCGGGATCAAGTTTTGCACAGTTATGCTTCACACAATAATCTAGTACTTATCGAGCCATTTTTTCGATATTTGGCATAGTTTTTTTTTTGTCATAATTACTCAACAATTTTAAGGCGAAAAACCGCCAATTTTATTCAAATGACTGCCATGACCCGAAAAAATTGAATTCGCAAATTCCGGCTCGATAAGTACTAGTTTTGTCTATCTACTTTAAGAAAATAGTTTTTGTTTTTTTTTCAAATAAGAAATGGCAGAGGCACGTCTGGTACCGCAAACGCTGTCGACAAAAACCCATCTCAGGAAAGCGACTGTAATTTTTATACCGTTCGAAATTTTCGAACCCGATTTTCACACAATTTATAATAAATGCCATACTTCAAAATGTATATTATGGTTTTTAAAAAAAATGCAGTTTTATACACGAAAAAAAATCTTAAACGTGACCCTGCTTTTAGGTGCTCAGGTATATGTGAGCCCTTAAGACGAAAATTTGATACTTTTTACTCACTTCCTGGCATTCAAACCTACATTTTTGGATTCTGTTGAACGTAAGCTTACATATTATTCCATATTTTTCTTGTATTTTAATATTGTTGTGCGGGAGTCTTTCTGGTCTTACCGTATCTATTTAGCGTAGATATAATCCAAGATATGGATTGCCAGGTATTTTTGAACGCCGTGGAAGAGAAAATTTTCACATTGTCTAACGAGTGTGTTTGTTTGGGAGATTTTAACATTAATCTTCTTACTCACGATAATGGCATGTCAGTTGTTAATTTTAAATCAGTCATGGACATGATCTTAAGCAGGTCATCAATGAACTGACTTGGGTCGTTTTACAACGTCTTTAATTTATTTTATTATTATACCGAAGTCATTAGATACATTCAGTGTATGTACGTAGATACTATGTTGTATCCTCACATTTCAGATCATAGTATTGTCTTTTGTAGCATCATATTTGAACGCAGTGTATATAAACTACAACCATAACTAGGGTGCGGACATGACAGAGTTAAACTACGACGGAGTTACAATGGAGCAAAGAAATAATGTAAACACACATTTACTGAATAGCACTAATTCATATGGTGAACTGCAACATCTGTTTACACTCTAGAAGAGCCCGACAATGAGAGCAACAAATGGCCATAAAATAAGGAATTTATGAGTAAAATTCTTTCTACATCGGCGTAGATAGCCTGAGGGGTTTTTAAAATTTATTATATTTACCTTATATTTCGCAAGAGAAATAATGTAAATATGTATATACTTACTGTTATTTAGTTTCAATAATATACGCGTACATTTTTAGTTATCATTTATTTAGATCTAGAACGTTGTTTATGTTACTTTTTCTAATATAAAAATGAATTTTCAGTGATTCCGAAATTTATTACAAAGTCTGTAACATATCGTTACAGAATGCCAAAATATCGTACGTTCGTCACTTAGCTTTGCTAAAACATACACATAAATAGTTTTTATGCAGAGAATTTCGATAGTTTACAAAATTTCGTTAAACGTTTAACTGACGATGCTCGAAGTATTTCTGAGTACAAGGAACTAACACAAATCCCAAATTTGTCCGCGCCCTAACCATAACTTACCAAGATTTTGCTAATTTTGATATAGCTTATTCTTCTCTGAATTGCTTACCCTGGTATTCTATTTTTGATTTGCACTGTATAGACGATAAGGTTGACTACTTTAACAATTCAATCTCTATATACTTCCATGGTCCATATAGGACTCGTACTTTTGGGAAGCCGGCATTGTCTTGGATTACTGGCATCCAGGAATTGAAAAAAACTTTTTTCAAGAAGCATAAAACAGGACATAAATGAGACTACAAGTCTATTTGGAATCTTCTTACTTATGTATGCCTGTCGAAGGGAAAAGCAAACTTCTTCAGTGATGCTTTGCATCGCAATTACTCTTCAGAGGATGTTTGAAGTACACTTAAACGGTTTAACATATACAATAAACCCAGTCGTGCAGTTATTCCTGATCCACTGAGAAATGTCTTCCGGTATCTGTGGATGACGTAGCGACTATCGTTTCTCAGACTGGGTCTTTTGCTTGTGATCATGATGGTATAATCATGATTCGTTATTGCTGTAGAGTCCGATCCAAACCTGATGGTACCTGCGTAGAAAACGATTTTCGGTATTAGAGAGAGCAAGCAGTATAAAATGAGAGAGATATTTATGTGGAGCGCTGTACACAGTCGGGTGTGAAAACATTAGTCTACGTACTATAGTTACTATTTCATCATTTGTCGTTTAGTCTTTGCTTCGTACTGTGCTTCAATACTACATTTACATCATTTATATACATTTTAAAATCTTTTATAAAATTAGTTTTTTTTTATTAATAATAAGACATAAAAGAGTGGAGTAATATTTGTGTCCATGTTAAGAAAATTAAAGATTATATTGTTAAAGAAGATACCATGGATGATTTCTACAAAGAATTTATTATTAATGTACATTGTCACAATGAGACTGATTCTGTATTTGACTATTCATCAGATGAAAACGGTTATTAAAATTTTATAAAAGTCTAGTTTCTTAATTTAATTTAATCTTTATTTTTATTTTAAATTTATTTATCTAGTGTTGAGGTTTACTTTTTCATTTGCTTTTGCCATGTGATTATTAATAATAAAACAAGAGTGGAGTAATAATGTACATTGCGATAATGATACTAATACTGTATTTGAATATTCATCAGATGAAAACGTTTATTAAAATTTTATAAAAGTCTAGTTTCTTAATTTAAATTAATCTTTATTTTTATTTTAAATTTATTTTTCTAGTGTTGAGGTTTACTTTTTCATTTGTTTGCCATGTTGTTATTAATAATAAAACAAAAGAGTGGAGTAATAATGTACATTGCGACAATAATACTGATTCTATATTTGACTATTCGTCAGATAAAAACGATTATTAAAATTTTGTAAAAGTCTGGTTTTTTTAATTTAATTTAATCTTTATTTTAAATTTATTTATCTAGTGTTGAGATTTACTTTTTCATTTGCTTTTGCCATGTATATAATAATAATAATAAAACTTGTAGATTGCAAATTTTATTCCATGGTGTTTGTATTCAAAAGTAGCGGGATATATACACGATCGTTTTGGTGTCGATATTTTTAGCACGGATAGTACAGAGTTTAAACCACGCCTCGCGCGTCTCAAGTCCCATCAGGTTTGGACGGACTCTACACTTCTATTACCTTTCATAACTCACATCGTTAACTTGTGTATTACTGAGAATGTTTATCCTTCTTGTTGGAAGGAGGCTTGCATTATTTCATTAGCTAAAATGAATACACCTTCGCATCTGAGTTATTTGAGGACCATATCTCATTGCTTCCCACTATGTTTAAGTTTATGGACCGGACGTATCAGTCCTAAACTACGGCGGACAAAAGAAATAGTGTATAACATCACGCAGTTACTGAATATATTCATATGGTGAACTGCATCTGTTTTCGTCGAGAAAACGGCAATCAAAAAAGTCGATTTACTACGGACAATTTCCGGAAGTAAATATTTCCTAATTTTTGATAATACTGGGACTTTGTTGTTGACAACCCATGACAGTTCAAAATGATCTCTTTGTATTTACATGTTATTACTCAAATAATTGACGTTTAAATTAATACAGTCATGTTGTGATATAATATGTGATTCCGTATACAGAAATAAATATTAAATAAGCAATAAATATGATACAAACACCCGTCATTTCGAAGTAATTAATTTACGTATTGGGATTTTGATATTTTTATGTTCTTACTGCGGCAACTTGGAAACGTCTACCGTCATTCGTTTTACCGTCAGATCGTGCCTTAATATACAAAATAATTATTAGTTTATAATCTAATGATCATGCTTACATGCAAGTATAACACAGGGTTGCTCATTAGTGCGTCAAAGTCCAATGTAGGCGTTATTAAATAGTACTGAAGAAATTTATTTTATAAAAAGTGGCACAGTAACAAAAGACACACATTTTGAAAATAATTTGAATTATACAGGGTAATGTGTTAAAATGGCACACATTCGAATTTTTTTTTTAAATGAAACTGAGGCAAGTTATATTGCAAGAAATTCAAATATTGCGCACCATTTAAATGTCCGTGAAAGAAATGTGGTGCAATTATAGAGTTGCCCATAAACCAGCCCAAACATTTATAGTCCATTGCCTCTGCTTATCAATCGCTCTTAATATTCTTGGGTTGTCTATTGCATAATGATGAAGATTATGACGGTTTGGCCTACCACTCTGAGTAAAGGTCGATTTGTCAGTAAATAATACCTTTTAGAAGAAGTTAGTTGTTATCCTTTCAATTTCTAATTCCCATTCGCAAAACGTCCTTCTAGTCTCTAAATCAGGCCCCAACAGTTCTTGAAAGGAAATACTGTTGTGATGATAATTTTTTTTAAAATCTTGCTAACAGTAGATCGTGGTATATTAGTTTCTGTTGATATTTTGGTCGAACTAGTAGAGGGCTCCTCAATTACTGATAACAAGACTTTCAATTTATCTTCATCACTTGTCCTCTTTGTCCTTTCAAGCTTTTCATAACTCACATTTCCTGTTCTAGTGAATCTTTCCTTAAGTCTTCCCAAACTTGTAACTGAAGGTTGTCTTCTGTCAGGATATCTTTGCGCATAAATTCGCTTGGTTAATAGACAATTCTTTTGGGGAGATCCCATAATGAAAATCATGTCAACGAGGTCGTTGCTTTCAAACTACATATTGACTTAACTAAAAACCGTAATAATATGTGGCAAACAACAAATATACAAGAAATCAATAAATAATACAATGACAATATTAAACGTAGAAACTTAAGAAATCACTAATATTACACCTAATTAACAGCAACAAGATTTTAATTTTTGACGTTTATTTGTTTTTGTTTGTCAAATCGTTTACCCAGTACACTAAATCGAACCGAAAACAAATAAATTAGCGGTTTGTAATGAAAAGTTAAAAATAACTCCGAAATTATTGGGTTTGGGTATAGGAATTTAATAATATACGAGGTGTTCCATTTGAAAAAAATCAGTAAACGCTCTTTGACGATAGCCAAATTGATTGCATCGTAACAAATACCCTGTATAAGAAAATGAATGCTTGATTATTTTGTAGGTTCAACACATCCCTTGGCTGCATACTTACTAAATAATTTTGTCTTAGATAATCGTAATACTACCGCATAGAATTATTATGGTAAACATTGTCGCGACCATTTTTTTTATAATTTTCGTTAATAACTCAACATTGCGTCATCCAAAACCAAAACCACAGATATCGATGAAAACACAAATTAAAGTAGATAAGGAACAAAAGATATACAGGGTGTTTCATTGAAAAGAAAATTTCGAATGTGTACCATTTTAACGCATCACCCTGTATAATTCAAATTATTTTCAAAATGTGTGTTTTTTGTTACTGTGCCACTTTTTATAAAATAAATTTCTTCAGTACTATTTAATAACGCCTATATTGGACTTTGACGCACTAATGAGCAACCCTGTATATATAACAAAATAAGTGTAAAACATTTCAGGGGGTGATTCCTTAGCGAAAAAGAGATCTTTCATATAAAAAAACTTCAATGGAGCATCCCTTGTTAAGATACAGCCCCATAAAGGGGGTACATAAAATTTGTTTTACAATTTTTTCACACAAACACTAAAAATGTAATTTTTTTCCAATGTAACTTTTTGTCTGATTATTTGTTTACCATTTAAAAAATCTATTTCCAATACCTTGTTTCATTCGAAACAAAAAATGTCTCTTGAATTTTTGCCCAAAAGTAATCAGTTCGCAGCAAAAAATTATTTTACGAACAACTACAGAGATACATCGTCATAAAACGAAAATGTAAAACTAATTTATTTAGTAGGCCGCTAGTAGTGGTATCACGCTGTCAGTTTGTAAATTTTTGAAATTGAATTAATACTTAATTGTGTGTCGTTGTTTTGTTCGTAATTTGTTAGTTTAATAATTCACTTGTTATTAAAATGGCATACACAAATGAGGAAATGGCTGATATGCATTACGTTTACGGTCTGTCGCAGGGGAATGGGTTAGAAGCTTCTAGAAGATATGCTGAAATGTATCCTCAACGGCAGCTTCCTTCGCATAGAATATTTGCCCGACTTCATCAACGATTACGAGAATATGGTTCATTCGACAAAAGAACGCAGGATTGTGGTCGCCATCGAGAAGTTAGAACAACACATCTTGAAGAAGTAGTACTTAATTTGGTTGAAGAACAACCTACTAGCAGTACTAGAAAGATTGCTTTCGAGTTAAATGTTGATCATGACGGTATTTCGAATTTTAAAGGAACAACTCTTATACCCTTACCATCTGCAACGAGTACAGGCACTGTTACAGCGAGATTTTCCGAACCGTCTTGAATTTTCCAATTGGATGCTGGAAATGATTAGAAGAAATCCTGACTTTCTGAAGAGGATCGAATTCACAGACGAATGTACTTTTTCTCGGGACAAGATAATTAATTTTCATAATAACCACATATGGGCTGATGAAAACCCTCACGCTATTGTACAAGCTAACCATCAAGAACACTTTTCTCTTAACGTGTGGCTCGGAGTTATTGGGGATTATTTAATTGGCCCTCATTTTCTACCTCCTCGATTAAATGGTGAGGCATACACTCAATTTTTAAGAGAAGTGCATCCAGTACTGCTGGAGGAAGTTCCTTTGGGCGTCAGAAGGGATATGTTTTTTATGCATGATGGGGCTCCCGCCCATTTTAGTCAAGCAGCACGTCAGCATTTAACCCAAACATATCCAAATCATTGGATAGGTCGAGGACCACAGAATTGGCCCGCTCGATCCCCGGATCTCAATCCTCTTGATTTCTCTACTTGGGACCATTTACAGACTTTGGTTTATCCTACTCCTGTTCGCGATGTAGAGGACTTAAGAAACCGCATCATCGATGCGTGCAGGGTAATTAGAGAGAATCCAGGAATATTTGAGCGAATACGTGGCTCAATGCGCCGACGTCTAGACGCATGTGTAATGACTGATGGTGGACATATTGAACATTTACTATGATTTCTACATGTTTTGTTATTAATAAATTAGTTTTGTTTATTCATCTTTAATCATATGTAGTTTGATGCAGGTAGTAACTACAAAATAACAATACTAATCCAGTTCGCATTTATGACGATGTATCTCTGTAGTTGTTCGTAAAATCATTTTTTGCTGCGAACTGATTACTTTTGGGCAAAAAATTCAAGACATTTTTTGTTTCGAATGAAACAAGGTATTGGAAATAGATTTTTAAATGGTAAACAAATAATCAGACAAAAAGTTACATTGGAAATAAATTACATTTTTAGTGTTTGTGAGAAAAATTGTAAAACAAATTTTATGTACCCCATTTATGGGGCTGTATCTTAACAAGGGATGCTCCATTGAAGTTTTTTTATATGAAAGACGCTATCTCTTTTTCGCTAAGGAATCACCCCCTGAAATGTTTTACACTTATTTTGTTACAGCCTGTATAATGAAATAGCATTATTAATTGTAAATACATTTAATCTACCAGTTAGCCATTAGTATTTTAGCAAATTTTACGGATGCAATTTCCTTGTTAATTTACATATTAGAAGCGACTCTAGTGACAGTGAAGGAAGACGTCTCCATGTTGCCAATTTACTAACATGGGAGTTTCTTCATGAGAATGTGTAAATCAATTGCATTATAATGTAACACGGGTGTCTGATTAATTTACTGAATGGCCATTTGGAGTTTAGCAAATTTTACGTTTTACAATTTATGTTCCTGGTTGAATTCAACATGATTGTCAAATTTGACATTCTAATCCCACAAGCACAGTTTAAAGGTTTCTTAGCAATGATTTTGAAAATTATCTACATAAACTAATCAACATTAACAGAATACATGTTATTAATGCTATTTCATCATATTGGCAACGTTAAGCATGATCATGCGATTATAAAATTATATTTATCTTGTTTACGTACACGTCTGGCGATAGAACAAACGGAGGAAAGCATGGCGTTTCCAAGTTGCCGATTTATAATAGCAAGGAAATTCTAAATTGCAATGCCTAAATCAATTATAACAAACACTCATATTTCATAATCATAACAGCATATAAAAGTACTAAATAAATATTAGTTGTGATTTTCATAAAAAACAGATAACATATTTTTAAAAAAGTTATAAGTGGCGATGCGCAATACGAGTCTGGATATTTTCAATTTGACACAAATTATATTTTAATATTTAACATTCTCCCCTGCTTCGATTTCTAGGTTCTAGATATAAGATTTTTATATCCGGCATATACAACTATTTAAATTTGAAAAGTGTCAAATATAGGTTGAAAACTGATTCCTGTCTCTAATTAAATAATAATTGCCATTTAATAAAATCACGTCATAAACATTCCTAAGTGATGACTCTCTATGAAGCCGTGAGACTATACTACAGTGAATATATGATTTCCTTCCTGGAATGTCTGCCTACCCTTAACCTTAATAAATGAGAGCTTCATTAAATTCTGACGCGACAAGAAAATGTGTAAACTATTTCTCGAATTATCCTAAAAAGAATACATAAGATACAGGTATTGAGGTATAAACAAACTTCATTTAACATATGCTTTCTTTCTTTATTACATTTTGATAAGTACATGATATAACATTTATAAATTTGAAACATAAAGTAACGAAAGATTTAACATAATATAAAAATATCTTCGAAAAGAAGCACTAATTAATTAAAATACTAGCGACAGTGGAAGACAGACACTTGGTCCATTATTGTCTTATATATTCTATATATGTATTTCACTACCTACATAATAAAATTTAACATTATAATTCTTTAGCATATATTTTCACATCTGGATTTTCAATTACACCTTTGCTTTGAATTAATTTTAGTTCGAGATTACGTGGGGTAAATCCATTTTCTGAAAAAAAAATAAAAAAAAAAGAATTTGAATTTATTACTGCATTACGTATAAGAAACTAGTTACAGCGATAGATTATTTTTATTTTTTAGTATATAGGTGACAATATTTTTTCTGTATCCTATTAAAAGATATGGAAATTAAGCTTAATTATTCTCAGATCCCCTACATGAGTATAGTAATTTGTATCACCAGACAGGATTAGATTATTTATATCTGTATTATTTGTATAAAAACTAAAAAATCTTGCGGCCAAGGCTCTTGAACTATATCATATTGAATTGATAAAATCTTAAGTTGCCGGCATGCGATGCTACATAAGTCTGGAATTTTTTGTTACTAGTAGCGCTCGAAATATATCGTTTCTTCTGGAGCACTATTTTTCCCCATGCCATGTCGTTATCCCCAGCACGGTACACACAAATACACCAATAACTATTGTCATACTCAGTATTAGCATAGACCACACAGAAAAGAATATATCTGAATGAAAAAATAGTATGAATTACTAACTTTTTAAATGATGTTTTATCGACAAATAAATATAGTTTAAGTTGGCCACATCGGCGACCTACTATTAAAAGGTAGTATTCATTGCTAAAAGATAAAGTGGGAGCCTCGCAACTAATTACGCTAGCTCAAACTTACATAACAATACAATTACACAGGTGCATTTCGACGAGGGCTTCAAAGAAATGAATTTTTCCAGGTCAAGCTAATGTAAGTACAGGGATATACTTACATTAGCTTGATCCCAAAACGTCTTTTTATCTACAGTTGTATATAAAAATGGGAATAACTGGAAAAATTAAAAAACCACTGCTTTCAAGTACCTTACCAAGATTTTCCAAAACTAAGTGAAGTAAATCTTAAAGAAGGAATATTTGTTGGATCGCAGATCTAAAAATACTGAAGGATAGTTTAAACAAAAACTGAATAACATTCAACTAGACAACAGAAAGGTATAAAACTACGAGAAACTTGTTGGAATCAATTGAAAGTGGCATAATAAGAAACGTGGGATTCCCTTAAAACTATTTTTTATTTTTTTATACATAGTATAAGGAAATATTGCAATGACGAAAATTTTCGTTCTCGAAATTTATGCAGGCATCCACGTTTTGAAGTCCTGTGATACCGAAAAAGTGGTTTAAAAAAGGAGCTGTGTGTGTGTGACCACGATAGTGGTCAAACGGCTACAGCTATGAATTCCAACTTTTATATTTACGAGTATAATCTCCCTCTTTAGGTCTGATTAGATTTTCAGTAGGAAGTAGTAGCTTACTTCAGTGAAAAAATAGAATTTTCCCCAATATTTCGTCAACTACTAAGTTTTAACAAATTTATAAAGAATTCAAATGTACTCAAAATTAAATGTGAGAAGAATTTTGTTAAAAAAGTTTTTCTAAATTCCTACCGGAAGTAGTTTATTCTTATGGAAAATCAGCTTTTTGGGAGTAGGTACCTCGCAAGTCATGTTTTCTAGGCAGGTACATTACGAGTATAAAAGTATTTAGTTCTGAATTTGGAATATTTTCGGTATAAATAAAATTTCAAAATTTGGACCGGAAGTAACACTTACTCTTAGCGAGTAGCATTTTTTTTCGAATATCTTAGAACAGGATTTTGAATAATTCTTTAAATTTGAACTTGAAGTAACACAATTCATCACAGGTTTATTTTTTTAAGTAGATAGAAGTAAAATTTTATTTAGTTTAGAACAAATTTTGTACTATTTGAAACGCTCATACGTATAAGAAAGTCGTATGGTAGCCGCACCTAATTTTTTCATTCGCATTTAAAGTTATCCAGTGAAATTTTTAGCTCAGCCAGATATGAAGGGTGACACGTTCTACCTACATGAGTTTGTTGATGTAAGTGATACATATAAAATCACTTTTGTAAAGGAGTTTCATGTACTTTTCGTAAATAACATATTATTTTCTTTTGAAATAAATTATTTCCTATTTTTGAAGTATCTCTATATATACTATAACTCATAGAAGTTAAATATAACAAAACGCCGTGCGCCGTTTGAAAAATGCTGATTTTCATGGACGCGTCGCAGTGACAAAACCATTGCTGCGACGAGGAAATCGGTAAAAACAGTTACAATGAACGCAAAACTATCGCAACTGGACACCAAATGATTGGGGTAGTGTGCTTTGGACAGACGAGTCCAAATTTGAGGTCTTCCGACAAAAGCGTACGAGTTCCCAAAATTGAAGTCTTCGGGCAAAAGCGTAGGATCTTTGTCCGAAGAGCGAATCACGAGAAAATGTTACGCGATTGCATCATTTCTAGAGTAAAGCACGGTGGTGGTGGTTTAGATCAGTGGTGGGTATGTATCTGTACAGTGGCTTGGTAAAAATAGACGGGATTATGTGTAAGGCGGACTACAGAAGAATTCTCGAACATATATGTATAAGCTATTTCCTGAGGACTGCACTTAATAGGGGAAAACTTCACGTTTGTCCATGACAGCGACCCGAAACATACGGCTAAAATTTGCAAAAAATATTTAAACGCTACCGCAGAAGCTAATAAGGTGCAAATTGGTCATAGCACCCTCAGAGCATAGATCTGAACTTCTTGGAGTTGTTATGAAACGAAATCAATAGAAAAATAAGAAATAACTGTCCAACTACAAAGGATCATCTTCGGCAGCTTATTCAATGAGAAAATTAATTCCTAGAATGCTGCGTGTGGTGTAAGTTGTTTTAAACGCGAAAGGAAGATATTTCGATGAACAAAAAGTATAATAATTTACAACGAAATCCGAATTATTTCGGTGAATATTTTGTTACTTTTCTTTGTTAGATGTTCGTCGATAGAAGTAGAATCAACACATTTTATTTTTCGAAAGCAGTAGTGTAAATATTATGTGAATATAATTGATGTAAAATACAAAAAAACAGATATTTTACAGTTCAAAACCTATGTGATGGAGAAACTCGAGACTCGAGTGCTAGTTTTGTACATTCCATTCAATCCATTATAATGTCAATCGTAACTATTGCTTTGTTTGTAGAGAAATCACGAATTGATGAGAGCCAATCAGATGTTGTGAAATCAGTCAGAAACTAGTTTTGGATTTCTCCCCACCAATCGAATCGTCGCTGGCTAATTTGTGATTCCTCTAAGAACGAAGCTTATATGTTTATAATGGACTATTTTATTTCCTGTCAGGTGATAAAGGTGGTTCACTCACATGGTTTTTATAAGAACACTTAATAAGTTTCAATTATAATGGTTAATGTACTACTGTTTGTAAACTGTATTATTTTGTTCTGCACTAACTGGAACAAACCTGTGTATAACACGTCTGTAACATAATCTGAAATATTTTCACTATTTACTGCATGCAGTGCTGTCCATAATAGCTAAAGAAATCGTTTCCAAAGGCATTGGAGAGTTAAACTGTGTCAGGGAAATCGCTAAGTAAGAATAAAAATAGAGCAATTTTAATTATGTGAAAGTCCTGACATAAGTACGCGCTATATTTTTTATAAAGTATGTAATTTGAAATTGAGACTGTACTATAAAATATTAGTTTCATACTACTACTATACTCCGTCTCAACCTTATTATGCAGTACAGGTCTTATGGGAATTGATTTCATGGTTGCCAAATCATCTCATTGTATAATGTCGTTACAGTTCCGGTTCAATATCTGACATTTTTTGTAATCAAAACATAACCTATACGACTGTTTGTCATTCAATTGATGCATACTGCATACAAAAAATTAATAGTAATTTGAAACACTAAAAGGGGAGAATATATGGGAAGATGGATTAGTTAAAATATTTGTAATAATATAATCCTTTGGGATTGTTCTGTAAAAAATTATTTAAAATCTAACTGAATATAGTAAGCCAGAGTAAATGAATTAATATTTCAAAGAAACACTTAAGGTATACAATTTTCTTCGTTACTGAATATTGACATCTTAATCAACTATCCACTATAAATTCAGACCAAGACAAAGTTAATCACAAGTTTATTTTTCATAAAAAACTTTTCTATTTATAAAAACAACTTAAATAATACATATTTATGAAAAGAATAACAATAACCACACACAACATGTACTTTTATTTTTTAATATGTTACATGACATATAGTCTTATTGAATATTAATATGTTAACCTACATTGCGTTATACACATTTAAAGACACAAATTCCTCACAAATTCATTTTGCAAAAACATATTTTCCCATTTCTAAGAACAAGTTAATAATACATGATAACATTTATAAAAAAACTAACCATGACCATACAAAGGAGTAGGTACACATATTATTTTATTTTTCTTCATCACTTAAAGAATCTTGATCTGATGATGAATGTGTGACGTTAATTATAAACTCTTCAACATCGTCTTGCAAGTTGGCCAATGTAATTCCGCCAGTTGTTCACTGTTACATTCTGATAACCCTTCACAATTAATTGTTCAATATCTCTTTGTTTGAATGTCGTATTGTGCATTTCAACGTAGTGCTTAACTTGTGCCCACACCATTTCAATTGGGTTTAATTCACAATGATAAGGTGAAAGCCGAAGAACATAATGTCCTTTATTCTTTGCAAATTCATCAATTTTGTTTCTCTCATACTGAGACCTAACCTCTGACCACAAGCCAGTAAATCTCTTTTTAACATGTCATTATCAAGTGGAATATTCTTCTCAGTGAGCCATTCAATAATTTGGTCTTCTCCGTGCTACTGCTGGAAACTTTTCTAATTTTCTCATGTGATATGAGGCATTATCGAGACCAACAACCGAGTTCTCTAGTATATTTGGAAGCAATTTATTCTTGAACCAATCTCCATATATATCTGCATCCATTTCGCTATGAACATCAGCAGTATTTTTCTTACAAAGAAATGTACATTCAGCACCAATAATAAAACCTTGCTCGCCTCCAGCATGAATTAATGGAAATCGAGGCCCAAGACCATTTGGTGATTATAAACCAGTGCTGAGTCCTTACGTAAAAGCTTGTCGACTGCTTTGAACAGGAACGTCAGTCCACTTTTTATTTACCGAGTGTCCTGCATTCACTCATGATTCATCAGTATATATTGTAGTTCTACCTAAAATAAAACAATCACAATCAAACACAAGCAAATAATAAATTGCGTAATGAACATAAAAGTATAACAAATTAAATGATAAACTATACCTTCGTCTCTGAATTTTCTGATGACTAGTAAGTATTTATGTCTCCACCTAATGATGTCATCTCTTTCAATAAGAATACTCTATCGTCGCACTTTTTAAAATTCAAAACTCATATCATGTAGCAATCTGTAAAAAGTATATGTATATAGGTTATCACGTTAATCAGAATTATAGATCTAGGTATGCATACTTACTTTTAAATGCTTGAAAAAGATAATATGCTTGCTAAAAAGAACGCTTTAACAGAAATTATATATAGATAAATTAAAGACAATATAAAAGTTTACACACTACGGCAAAAACTGACAATTGACAGCAACGATTACTCATATATCCATCATATACTTTGCATAATAGAACTTGCAACAAGGCAACCGGATATAAAGATGTCGTTATTAAGAGACTACTAAAGATAATAAGAGATGCAATATCCCTATTAAACCTGTACTGCATAATAGGGTTGAGACGGACTATATACAGAATAAAATAAGCGTAAAATTCCTATAAAAAAACTATTAGACGACGAAGACGCTTCCTTACTTTTCTATTCTTCGCATAACTAAAAGAGGTTCAAAGACTGATCCTTGAGACACTTTTGTTTCAGTGGCAACCCAATTAGAAAGTACTTTCTATGCAAATTACATGATCAGTAGTATATGGTGATTTCAGATAGTACGGACTTGGAAGAGAAGTTGTGTGGCACAAGCAGTATGATATACAAAAACAATTAATTCCATATGTTTCCCAAAGCCTTGAAAAACATTGGCAATTTGCTGAACGTTATTATCATTAGTGTAAAAGAAAGAAAAACAAGGTTAGAATATGAATTTGTAATAATAATAATAAATTGTATTTTTCTTTTTTATAAATACATATAACAGTTTTAATGCTTATATTGTTAACATTCATTTCCAATCTGATTAGTATAACCTTAACATTTTTCTTTGTTATGATTACAAAGCCATAATTTATTTTTATTGTTTAATACAGTACATAGGAAGTCTTATCATAATCGACTAGTGTTTTTCCGACCTAATCAGTATAACTTATTTTGGTTGACGTAACACAGTGTAGTTAAAACTCTTGCGTTATACGAACACTTAGAAATTGTATATTAATAGTATTGAGATAGATTAAGAAAACTGTATAATTTTAATTGTGTAAATTTTCGAATATGTAATTCGAATCTCTATGATATGTATAAAATTTAAAAACAAGAGTATAGTTTATTAGTTACAAAAGAAAGACAAACATATTATGATAACTTACTGGCTGCATTAGGCAATAAATGTAAAACTTCTTGGCGTATAATTAGCAATGAAGGCTGTCGTCTTTCGGAAAGATATGATTAAATGCAGGATCCGGACGTGCTATTGAGAATGCTGATGAGCTGACGGATATGTTTAATGAGTTTCTTGTAGATTCAGTAATTAAAAAGCGCAATGTGCTCACCAACAATTGTGCTTCGACCGTGCCGAGTGGCGGTATAAATAATGCTAATAGTAAGAATTTTTTATTAACCCTACAATAAAAATGGAAAAAGTTATTGGTTCGGTTTCTGTAGAGATCAGCAAGTATAGAGGCGAACCTTATTTTCCGTTAAAGTCTCGTATGCTTATAAAGCCCCCCTAATGCATTTGATAAATGTAGTCACTGGTTCTGGTCTTTTCTCGGAAAAGTTAGCTATAGTGCCGTGGTTTAAGAGAGGAGATCGTGGAAGTCCTAAATTACTATATCCCGGTATCCTTATTGCCTGCCTTTAGTAACATCTGTAAGAAAGTTCTCGTTTCATGGATTTCCTGATTAAATATAGTATTGTGAATTCTGCGCAATTTGGTTTCGTATCAAATAAATCTACAAAGGATATATATATACCGTAGTCGTCAAATTTTAATTTCGGTTTATACTTCTATTCCATGCAGAAGATGACCTTATAATATGCAGCGATGCCTGCTTGCTAACAGTGGTGGGAGAGCAACGCAGTGTCGGGGGACCCTCACGCCTTACATTTCATAGGAAACATTTGTCGAGTGTACTGTCTTGGCAGCCTCGTATATGTTTATATTTAGTTTATTTCGTCGCGCTCTTTTCCTCTTTCTACTTTCGTATCAGAAATTAAAATATGTCGACTACGGTATATATATAACTTTGTGAACACGATTTACACATTTACACAAATATGGACGAAGGGCCGGTCGTTTTCTTTGATATGAAAAAGCTTTTGACCTGTTGGATCACGATCTTTTATTAAATAAGATGGAAGGTTTTGGAGGCACCGAAACTCTTCAAATAGTATTTGGCAGATGGATGTCAGGTTATTCCGTGATGAGTCAGGAAGGCCAGATTAAGTAAATAACGTGGATGCAGGTTTGGGAAATTGTGTCTTATCTCAATATGCGGATGATACATCATGTGTTGTTGTATCATGAAATTCTGTGCCAAATACAGTTGGTGCATTGAGGGGTGTTTTTCGGATATGCATAACTGGTGTCATTTGAATAAATTAATAATGAACACACAAAGCACATTTTTTTGAATTTTCGTAAGCAACCTAATCTAGACTACAGTCGTTATATAACTCGTGTCATGGCTTGTCTATATCTGATACACAATCAGCTAGTTTTCTTGGATTAACGTTGAACAATATAATGTGCGGGACGATCACTGTAGAAATTTGTGCGAAAAAGTTACGATGATCTCTCGCAAATTGTATTGTGTGAACTTGGTATTCTCAAGTGAGTATGGAGCGTTTGGCCGGAATTCTTGCACGTATACCTTGTTGTTTAAGTCTGTTCCTTACCGTCTGAGACATAACATTTACATTTCTAACGGTAAGCAGCCGTTTTTTATCTGTCTTGCAGTGCAATGCCTTATTCGCAAGGCTGTATGACGTAAAATGCGATCATCTATGGTAGTTCACTGCTTCCTACCTTGTCCTGGTCTCCTGTTATATCCTTCAATTTTCTTATACCTGCGCACCAGTTTCGAAATTGTCGATTATAATTATCGGACACCTAACACCCTTCCAACGTATATTTGACTCCTACCATCATTTATTAACGTAATGGCTTGGACAATTTCTCTATATAAACTGACCGGCAAAAAAAAACGCCCTCCCATCTGATACACGTTTTCTGTTTGCACATATAGTTTCTTTATTTAGTTTTTAATTCGCAAATTCGACTGGCCTGCTTGTAGTCCAAACTCAATCCTATTGAATATTTATGGGATCAACTCCAGAGGCGTATTCGCCAACGCGTAGTCGTACCAGAAACTCTTCAAAAGCTTAGATTTGCACTTGAAAAAAAATTGAGGAAATTTCTTTGCCAGACTACATAAGAAATTTAATTAATTCAATGCCGCAACGGTTACGTGTTTTGATTGAAGCTCGTGTAGGACGTACACGTTATTGATATTAGATTAGAATTAAAAGTTACCAATTTTATTTTTAGAATTTGAGAGAGATATCATGTTCAAACTGTTTTTCTTATTTACTAAAATTAAATTTACTTCTGTCAAAAATAGCCTTAGTATATGTTGCACATACAATGAATAGTTCTTGGATTCAATCTCAATAGAAACTTAAAATGATTGTAGATCTGATTATTCTAAATATTTCAGGTGGGCGGTTGTTTTTGCCCGGTCAGTTTATATAGGAACTCATTATATTCCTAGTCGATAACAGATCAATGTTCGTTCGAATAAGAGAAATATACCACTATGCGTACTCGGCGCTGTGATGAATATTCAGTGCCGGTGCATACTTCTGCACATTTTGAAAAAAGTCCTCAATATACAGCAATCAAATCATTGCCGACTGACTTAAAATATAGTTCGTTTGCGAACAGTCTTGGATTTAAAAATTATATGACGTGTTTTTTGTTGGAGTTTACTTCTCGTTCGAGGAGCATATTGCGTAATTGTATGTATGTATGAAATGTATTTGGCTTGTGTACAGTCTCCTATGCAAACGTATGTAGAATTTTAATTGTGATTATATTATTGACATAAGCTATCTACCATATATTTTACTGACAATGTCAATGTCTGTGCAGACTTACGACAATAAAGTTATTATTATTATTGTTTATTGGAGAAATTCTCTTTAATAGATACATATTCTGCATACTATGTATGTAGTATATCGTTAACATATAAACATTTAAATGTAGGCTACGAATATTTTTTATCTTCATGTCATGTGAATGATTTTCCAACGGTATATGGACAGCGTAGTTTTTTGATGATTGGTATTCTCCAAAACTAGTTAAAATTCAATGTGGATAAGGCGACCCTAATTTTATAACGAAGTAATAATATAGTACTGCTGTTTAAGAGCAAAATGGATCACTGCGTTCAGGAGGAAAACTATATGTATGTCATAGTAGGTTGGGTATTTCGCTGATGATTCTTGAAGCCATATTCGTTATGTATCATTAAAATAATATAATTAAATGTAGGCGACCGAAAAAATCCATCAATCAATAGGCAGATTCTTCATTAAGAACGGATACAATACTGGTACTACAAACAACATTTAAATCACCAAACATTAAAGTTATACAGCATCATGCAGATCAATTAAAATAATGAGGTATGTCCACCGCATGACTTTCTTATACGCATGAGCCTTTCAAATTATACAAAAATTGTTCTAAATTATTTAAAAAAAAGTAAACCTGTAAGTTTGTTACATCAAAATCAAATTTTAAGAAATTTTTTATATACAAATTATTCAAAATCCTATTATAAGTACTTCTATTTGCTTAATAAATCTCTATAGAATGCATACTTGGCGAGATATTCGAAAAAAAGTGCTTCTCGCTAGCTAAGAGTAAAAGAGTTACTTCCGGTCCGAATTTTGAAATTGTTTTTTATACAGAAGGTATTGAAAATTCAGTTCTAAATACTTTTATACTCGTAACGTACCTGTCTAAAAAGCACGATTTGCAAAATAATCGCAAAAAAAACTGATTTTACTTTCTTATACGTAGTATAAGGAAGTATTGTGATGATGAAAATTTTCGACCTCGAGATTTTTGCAGATGTTCACGTTTTGAGGTCCTCTGATACCAAAAAAGTGGTTTTTAAAAAATGTCTCTCTGTGTGTGTGTGTGTCTGTCTGTCTGTGTGTGTGTGACCACGATAGCGGTCAAACCGCTGGAGATATCAATTCCAAATTTTGTATTTACGTGTATAATCTCCCTCTTGAGATCTGATTAGTTTTTCAGTAAAATCGGTAGACCGGAAGTAGCAGTTTACTTCAGTGAAAAAATCGAATTTTGCCAATATTTCGTCAACTACTAAGTTTAGACTAATTTATAAAGAATTCATAAGTATTTAGAACTTAATTTCCAATATCTTTTGTATAAAAAAAATTTCAAAATTCGGACCGGAAGTATCACTTTTACTCTTACCGAATAACGATTTTTTGCAAATATGTCGTAAATTATGCATTCTATATATATTTATGAAGAGTACAAAAGTATTTAGAGTTAGATTTGGAATATTTTTTGTATAAATGAAATTTCAAAATTCGGACCGGAAATAACACTTTCATACGTATAAGAAAGTCGTGTGGTGGCCACACCTCATTTTTTTACTTGTGCTTGCTTGTACCATGTACTAGTTGCCCAGACATACCTTCCATATCGCTGGCCTTAGCACCCCACAAAACTTTTTGCCGAAACCAACCTTAATACATGAAAAGCAAGCAACCACTAGCACACTGTAATTTACCAAGTAATAATATACATTTTTTTTTGTATATATATTTTAAGAATATTGATAATATGAATTTGCTTTTGTTTTTGAAATTATGATTACAATATTTTACGGTATATTTATAATTTACCAAATAGCCACAATAAACACATGGAACGTCATTACAGAATAAATTGGATTTTACTAAAAAAATATATATTCACACCTACCTATTGTGAAATAGTACAATTCGTGTATATGAGAGGTTGTAATTCAACTGCACTGCTCGCCAGTCAACATTTTCAATTCAATATATGAACGTTTATTAATACTTTGGCTTTTAGATTGATAGTAATTCACTGCCTTTCTTCAACTATAGATACCGATGACATAATTGCATTAGAAAAAAAAAGTACAGTTATTAAACTTTATTACAATTATGGATAGGATAAGAATATATCAAATATTACCTGAAAACTTAATACGTCTTCGAATGAGCGAGATAGTAAGTGTTGGAGTTTTAAGATTCGTATGGACTAAATGATGTATCACACAACATTTATATTATATTGCACTTAACAACGCATTATGTCGCCAAAAATTTAGTTATAAAAACTGATTTCATTATACATTTATGCAAGAAAACAATGAAGAATACTTTGTGGTTAGGCTATACATCAAAATTTTCTTTTTTTGCTATTAATTAGAATCGAATGATAAACTCTCCATTCGATTCTAAAACAGCGAAAAGACGATAATTTTCAGAATCTTTAAACATCATCAGAATCTAGACCTACTTCATATGGTAAATGGACAATGCTTATGACTCATAAGAAAAATGAGCAATTTTTCTGAATCGAAGTAAGTGCATTGTAATAATTATTTTCAGAATGCTATAAACAAGTGTGATTAGGTTTAGCGTTAAGTATCAATTCATACATCTTATCAGAGGTTAACAGTTCATATATTACACTTATTTAAACAACAATTATTTCGTACCTACGGTAACCAGTGATGTAAAATTACCGTAATTTATATTTTTGGTAAATTACAGCAGTAAATTACCGCTCTTTAAATTACTATGGTGATTTACACAAGAAATGGTAAATTACACAAGAATAAATCTTGGTAAAAAAAGAGCGGTAATTTACCGAAAAATATAAATTAGGGTAATTTTACATCACTGGTCCGGACGTATCAGCCCGAAAATACGACGGACAAAAGAAATAGTGTATAACATCAAGATTTATTCTTGCGTAATTTACCATTTTTTGAGTAAATTGCCATGGTAATTACGCAAGAATAAATCTTGGTAGAAAAATGAGTGGTAATTTACCGAAAATATAAATTACGGTAATTTTACATCACTGACGGTAACATAAATAATATATCTAAACAGCATGCCAATGAAAAGTTTGTAGTTTTAACCATCATTTTTATTGGATGGCACAGAGTAATGTTTATCCCAAAATCATAGGAGCAGCAATGACGGTCATTTTCGAGGACAAGATTCGTTTTTATTCGACTAGTTTCCATCACAAGATAGATGTTTCAAATGGCTAAATAAAATGTATTTATTGTAATAAATTGTTAAAATAGAGTTTATCACTTATCGACATTTCTTAATCCAGTGGAGAGTGGCACATTCCTAGCATATGTCATGTATTTTTGAAGCGGGTTAGACAATTTTTATGAATCCCAAAAGTTTGTTCTGAAGTTAGTCAGTGCTTAGCAAAATCTTAAACAAATCCTAATAAACATTAAAAGATGTTTAGCAGAACTACATCAGGGTTTGATGAATATCTTCTTTGATTTTTTTTGTCCATATTTTTCATATTTATTTACTACGCTTTTCTTCAAATTTCTGTTTTTGTTTAATGATTACACAATTGTACGTACTTCTCATACAAAATGATTTTCTATTTGTCATATTTTGTTTTTGCAAAAAAACAAAATTATAAAAATTTCTGGAATATTATATTAATCTAATGTTTGCATTTACTATAAGTAAATATTGTGCTTTTTTCTTGCTTTAGACAATTTACAGGTTTTTTACCCGACATTTAACATATAAAATCCTTAAAATTTAAAATAGCTAATGAAAATACCATTTATGTTTATTAATTTAGCTTTAAAATGTAATAATTTATCAAATTTATTCAATTACTGTTAATTTTTGAGGAAATAATGAGCAAGTGAGCCTTGAAAAGCTGATTTGATATGCTAAATAAATAATTAAAATAGTTTTTCAAGACTTTACTTGCTCATTGTTTCCTGAAAAATTAACAGTAATTGAATTGCCCTCGTTATAATAAAATTTTTAAAAAGATTACCCATACCAAACCTTATTATCTATGAAATCACCAATTATGATTGCCATTTAATAAAATAAGTTTATGTTATATCTTGATAATTAAGTGTGCCATGAATTTTTAACTAAGATTATTAAATTCTAAGTAAAAATTACTACCAGACACCATTTTTATATTAGCTCTATCTTTAATAGTTACGAAGATATGTATAATTGAAAATTTTAATTTTTTTTAAATATCTTCAAAAGTTGACAATATATGTTAAATCTGAAAATACTGTCAAATACTCCTCAAATTTCTCAACAACTTTGCTAATTTAACCGATCCTGTATCTTCAATATTAAGAAGTTACACATATAGGGAAATAGAAAATGGGCACCTGTATATAACAATCATTAAATATGTATACGTGTATGTATTAGAATATTTATCGTGTATATTTATTCAAGAATTATGAAAGATGATAAGTGTTATAGATAGGTAGGTACAAGAGAATAATACATGCGTCAAAGTTTATATTTATATTAAGATATACGCATGAATTCCTTTTATTACGGTGTGTTGTGAAAAATTATGTTTCAATGTATGTACACTTAGTTGCAAAAAAGGTTTCTTTCTTTTTGCAACTAAATGTACATACACATGGACGTACATATTTCTCAACATAACCACTTTCTACATTTTATACACAGATAGCCATCCACTTATTAAATTAATTACACCACTTAATAAATAATTGTCCGTAGTCTTGCTCTCAAACGAGTCATTATACCTGCCTCCATCTCGCTATCGTTATCAAAACATCACTGAGTGTCAAATCTAAGCTGTAACGCGATGGTGTAGTTGTTGAAAGCCACAGTCGCGATTTGTATCTTATGCAACAAGGGTGAGATAGGTGCGTAGTCATGCAAGAACAGTCGAATGATTTTTGTTGTGGACTTTGCCGTATGCTCAGATCTCATTGTGGGTAAATTTATTTATTAGCATTGTTTCGACCAGTGAGCGTAGCGGACTACTCACAACGCGTTTTGGGCAAATTAACAAAATCTACTCACGATTTGATAACGAAAGTCGAGCACTTACGAAGATCTTCTCTTTTATTCCGTGTACACATTAATTAAAGGTATTCAAGAAGATTTTGAAACTAGTTTAAGCAAACCTTATGTAGATTCGAACAATATATCTACACTTCTTTTTTTGGTAGGTTACTATAAACTATTAATAAGTAAAGTTAAAGAAGTACAAAATTAGGAGAATCATGGGACTGCCTTTCATTTTTCACTAAGATGCAAAAATAAATAATACATAGTTATAATACCATATGATGCAATCATATATATTTTACCAAATAAACAACTTCAAACCACCACGGTTTCATGCCCTATTATGAGTTTTACGAGGCTGTAATACCAAATAAGATGAATTTCGTTAAATCGTGTACTCGATTTTATTAATTTGCCCAAATGCGTTGTGAGTAGTACGTTTTGCTCAGTGACCGAAATAATGCGAATAAATTTACTAGCAATGAATTCTGAGCATATTGCAAAGTCCAGATCGCGTTATGTGTATAAATTTTGGTCATTACCACAATTCGTCAATTGAGTACAACGAATCTACAAATACTAAAGAGAGACAACTCAATATACGGCACCTGAACATTTGTCGCAGCATTCCAGGCTTATTCTAAATTGTTGCAAAGTATTTCACCACACAACTTTCTTATATCTTTCATATTATACAAAAGTTGTTCTAAGTTAAGTTTTAAATACTTTTATCTTCTTAAAAAAATAAACCTGTGAGTAAATGTGTTACTTGAGGTCCGAATTTTGAGATCTTTTTAAAAAAAATTCAAAACACTATTCTAAGTACTTATATTCTCTTAATAAATCTCTATAGAATGCATACTTTGAGAGTTATTCGCAAAAAACTGAGTTTCGATAAGAGTAAAGGATCTACTTTCGATAGGAATTTCTCAAATTCCCATCTGAGTACATTTGAATTCTTTATAAATTTGTTTAAACTTAGTCGTTGACGAAAACAAGATCTGAGAGAGAAAGAAAGAGTTGTTATAAACCTTTTTCCCTATAAGGGGATATCAAAATGTGGATATCATCAATTTGAGGTCGAAAATTTTTGTCCAGTAATACAAACTAGTCCAAAAGTTTAAACCATCGGTCTTATTTGTTTTTCTTACTTTAAACAATTTTTTTTATAGTGTCTTGAAAGCAAGAAAATAATTTAAGTAACTTTTAATATCTTCGGTAGGGATTAAATTTATATATACAGTATGCACGCGATCCACCTGCGGATGAATATACTACACAAGCTGGTCGACTATAAGTGGGAGAATAAGGGGGTAGCCTCTGTTACTAACATTAGAGATACTTTGATGTCAACACCGCAGAAAGCGTTACTGCGTTAGGCCGTGAAAATTGCTACTGTTACTGTTCATAACAAATTCTTTAACCAATAATAAAGTCATTTACTGGTGTACGTAGATAATTTATAAGTAGAGACTTGATGAAGCATCAAATAATCGCATTAATGAATTTTAGTAACGCATTTCATCACAGCTTCCCAAATTGTATGAGTAAATAAAAGATATGATCGTCAATTCTAAAAATTTAAAAATAATATTTTTTTCCTTAAAATATCAAAGATAAGAAATATAGCTGATATAAAAAACGAAAACGTAACAATAGCAAAACTCTTATTAAAACAAAAAGTAAATAACAAAAACAAACTAAAACTCTGAAAGTAAACAATAAATTTGTATTAAACTAAGCAAAATGTTTCAGTAAGTATAAACGCAAACTACAAGGAATTTAATTGGAAGTTAAGAATGGAATTATTAAAGAAAAATGAATTTCTACAAGTACGCAATTATTTATTAAATGCTCAAATAAGCCTCCCTCCTCTTGAGTTGAGCAGTAACTGATTATAAAAATTTCAACGGACATTTGTTAACATTTCCGGGGTAACATGATTCAAAAATACAATAATCTTGGCGCGTAATTGTTCTAAATTAGATGGACGAAAAGCGATTTGAAAATGTGATAGTCGACTAGAGATCGAGCGTGAACAAAATTCAAATGAAATGCGCAAGTACAGCTGCTATCCTTGTTGCACTGATTAAACGAGAGTCAGTCTAGCCTTAGCGTAAATGTACTCGAACCCTCTCTTTTCCAACACTACACTCGACCAAAAAGCAGTTTGTGTATTGCTTTCTCATACAAACTCTCGGTGTCGTCGTTTTATCACACAGTAAATGCATCCACAACTTGCAGGCAAGCAATTGGTATACAGTTGTTGACAGTCATGTACGTATAGTAATTGTAACTAAATAATGGTAAGTATAAAGAAGCTTGGCAAGAAACTTGCGATCGTTTGTCACTTTTTTTCAAAATAGTCGAAAATAGCAACACCAAAACAAAATTTCAGTTTATTTTAATCGGTGTAATATATTTGCCAATGGCAAAATAATCAAATCAAACGATAAGGGATCGTAATAGACATGCACCAATTCATTCGTTTTCGGTGGGGCACCCTGTATAAGGCTTCCGCTACGTTAGTTATTCGCTGTAAAAAAAAGTTAGAACTTATTAAAAAAGTCGAAAAAGTAATAGTGGAAGATGCTCGCAGATGATGCTGTAATCATTTTTAAAAGTCTTCGTTATCATCTTAGCAAGACTACGGTAAGCGCAAGATGGATGACGAGAATGCTCACGCTGTAGCAAAAACAACAGCGCGGGGATGGTCCGTGCAGTTTGGGATCTCTGTAATGAAGGCAGGGATGGTGCATTGAGTCGAATTGTTACTGGGGATAAAATTGGGCTCATCATTATGAACCCGAGTCCAAGCAAGATTCTATGCAGTGCTATAAAATGGTACACCATCACACAAGAAGCTTAAGGCATCACAGTCGGCCGGCAGCTCATGGTTACTGCTTTTTGCCACTTAGAAAGAATCCTATTAAGTCATTACAAAGATAAAGCCGTTTCCATAACTGGAGAATACTACGCTTCAATCCTGAAGTAATTAAAAGAAGTCATTAAAGAAAAAGAAGACGAAAATTTACGAAAGGTGTCCTGCTCCTGCACGACAATGCTCCCGCGTGATGCGCTGGTTGCCCTGGATAAGGTAGGCTTCGATATTTTGAATCACGCACCCTATAGTTCAGACCTGACTCCTAGCTATTTTTACCTGTTCAATAATGTGAAAAAAGAACTGCGTGGGAGAAATGTACAAGCGACGAAGAAGTAAAGGACGAAGTTTCGGCGTATTTTTCAGACAAAGATAAAACATTTTTTTACGAATGCATATACAAGTTAATTGAAAGATATCAAAAATATATTACGGTTGTAGGTGAATATATATTTTCTCTCCTTTCCCCCCCCCCCTTCCGCGAACTTGAAAACGCTACCTGGTAGTTAATTAAATATTAAATTGCAATTATATTCCGAAAAATCTATTTTTAATGTGCGTTTTTTATCCTACTGAAAATGTTATGTTATGGCTTTATGCAAATATGGCAGCAAATGTGGCGGGGATCGCAAGATACTTGACAATTGTTAATAATGTATCGATTCGATATAAAATATTAAAGAGTGAGTACTAGAAAAACAATGAATAACAATGTATACATATTTAGAACTCTTTTATTATCTTCGGTGATTGTGCGTTATTGCATAAAGGTTTATTTATTTTTTTCTGTATTCGAGAACGGGTTTGAAATTGTTATATTTGAAAGTGATCATTTTTACACACAAAAATAATCCAAGGATAATCATTTACAAATTACAATATAATTATTTATGTAAATTTACAATATGGGAAGATATGAGATTTTACTATAATCAGAATGAATATTGAAACATCTTACGATCACTATATTCCTAAGTCTTGTTTAACTTGTTTGTAAAATCTATTTGGGAATAAGTTATTATAACACATTCACATTTTAGCAAATATCTATTATTATGAGAAAAACAGTCAAAATACTTTTTTTTTATTGAATATTCTATTAAGTTACTACCTAAATAAATAAAACCTTGATCAGTATTTGAAGTGTATTTACGTTTTAATATTATTATCATAACATTTAAACACGATACGAAAAACTACGTAAGATAACGCTTAATAACTCTACTGTATGTTAATATACATATAACCATATTGAAATAGTAGTTTTAAATGCCAATGCAGTACAGGAAAAAAGAAAAATGAACTTTACATAATATCAAATGTTTCTTTCATTGACGAAACCTAAATTACAAAGTTCATATATGATTAATTAATAATAATTCAGATCTTAATATCCACCGAAATTCTAAATTATCACTTAGCCAGAACATTTTATTCAAGATACAGAATAGGTCAGAAAACGGGAATACAAATAGGGAAAATTAATATAGGAAATCGTTTGACATAATTCATCTACCATCGGCTGCATAGAAAACTGGTAAGTTAGTTTTAGGTTGGGCTATAGCATGTCAGAATTAAATTTAGTGTCATTTATATCTGTCAGTGGCGGCTGGTACTAAAGGGTACGTGCCCACCCAACCACCAAGATAAACACAGAAAGAAATTCGCATGTAATTCAGCGCATTATTTTATTTTATTATTTTTAGGTATTTTTATAACGATGGTACCAGTTTCCTTCCGCACCACACACACTAGCGTATGCCAACGCTCAAAACTATGTTCCGGGGCACGATTTCAGATATACCTCTTTCGAGTATGAATGGGCTCGCCGCGTTTATCTTCGCCATATGCGCTTATAACTTCGGTTTGGAGCACAAATTTGCCAGACTTCATTACGAGTGCATGTTGAAGTGACGTTTATTATTAATGATGGAAGTTAATTGTGTGCAAGATCTGTGATGAGTGGTAAGACAAATGGTTGAAAATATTTCATTTCATCATGCCACATGTTGAAATATTAATCAGACTCAAATGCGCGCGATTGACAGTGCTCAACTGCAAAAGGCAATTGAACAATTCCAACAGCAAATTATTCACATTAGAAATTTAAGAATTTCGACTGACAATGACAATCAAGGAAGTATGTGACACTATTTTAAACCAAATTAGCGACCGATTTGATTTCAGGGATCACTTAGCAGCGAAATTATTTGATTTTCAAAATTTTAAAACTTATAGTCATTCATTTCCACGAAAACATTTTGATGAAACTGTGAAATCTTATCTTATGTTGTACAGCGTAAAATTGAAAATTGAAGTTTCAGCAATTTATGGGCGCGATGACATGTGTGACGTAGGTGGTGTTTTGCCACTTTTAGTGTTCATAACAAACAACCTAGAAAAGGTTTTGACGGAAACATACAAACTGTTGGATATTATTTGTACAACACCCATGTCGACAGCAGAATGTGAACTATGTTTTTCCACCCATCAAACGCATTAAAACTATTAAAATATAAAGCACAATGTCAGAAGATCGACTGAACGCATTGGCGGTCCTATCAGTAGCAAAGAAGTTCGTCCAGTCTATCCGGGATTTTGACAACAAAGTCATAGACGTCTTTTCCATCATCAAAAATAGGAAAATGGATTTTATGTACAAAAAATAGGTGTTTTCTTTGTGCCCACCCCCTCTTTCATAACTCACAAGCCGCCACTAATATCTGTCATATATTGTCAGGATAATATACCACAAATGAACGGGATTCAGAAAGTCTAATTCGAACTAGGTTGCATGATGGGGTCAGCATAAGGGCAATTGCGTATGAGGTCGAAGTTAATAACACCAATGTACTCGCGAAGAAAGAGATTATTGACACAGGTGTAATAGGACGGAAAAGGGACATAGAGGAGTAATAACTCAACAGCTAAACAACAAATTAGTAAATTATCTTCGAGAAAATCCATTCCAGACGCCGATCAGAGTAAAAGAAGAAACTGAATTTCCAGGATCATCCGATACTACACGGCTTGGAATTCGTGACACTGAGATAAGAAGCCGCTGCGCCGCCAAAATTTTTTTTCTGACGGAGGAGAATAAACAACTAAAGCTTCAGTTCGCACAGGATTCGATAAGACAAGCGGATGATTTCTGGTATAAGGTCGTATTCTCAGACGAAAAATTATTTTCAGCCATGCCATAACGGCCCAGTGCGTGTCTATCGACCTAGAGGAGAACGATATAACTACACTACACTCGAAAAACAAACAAACGGCATGGATTAGCCGTAGAGGTGTCGAGGTGTTTGAGTCATTTTGGAAGAGAGACTATTGTTTATTGGAGAATATTAGAAGAAGCATTACTGCCTTCCGTTCAACCAATTTTTGGAGAATATGTATACTTTCAGTATGATGATAGTCCAGTTCATTGAATAAGGACTGTTCAAAATTTCATTGAAGAACGAGGCATAAATGTTTTACCATGGGCCACAAAGAGCCAAGATATCAATCCCATAGAAAATGTCTGGGGATAAACGGGGAAAACTATGTATCAGGAAGGATTTCGACCAAGAAATAGCCAAGAATTGAGACAGAGAATTGTTGAAGATGGCAAGAAATTACTCCAGACTACACTAACCGGCTAGTGTCCTCCGTACCCCGAAGATTACAGATGTGATAAATAATAATGGCTATGATAAAATACTGACAATTTATTGAGTTGTAACGATGAACAAGAGCGCCTCATACCAGCATAATAATTTATTTACATTTGACTTTTCTTTTGTTCCGTCTATTAATAAATAAATGTTTAGTTTGCTTTAAAGTTTTATTTAGAACCCAGGACCCCAAGCTGTCCAGTTTCCATGTTACTTGACAAACAGACTTCTTACACAACTAAAATTTTCATATATTCGGGTAAACATTTTTTTTTACTATAACACTATGCAGTCGATGGTACCCTATGTAGAATGAGGTGTATTCATTAGGGGCTACACATGATATCTGAATTTTAGAGAGCCTATTGTGTCCGCGTGCGCCATTAACGCATGCCAACACCAATGTAACACAATTTTGAAGAAAGTTACTAGAAAAGTAAGATAAGTAAAAAATGTATTGTGCAGAAATAAATGTACATATTATAATATTGGAGTTAACCGAGTATTTAATCAGGGTTGGAAAAACCGGCTCCCGGAGAGCGGGAACGGTTCCCGTTATGTCTGCTGAATGCGACCAATCAGACTGGTGACTAGTGGTGACACTTATAAGATTAGTTCTGATAGGTTGACACAAATTGTACCTACATAATGGTGCCTTGTGTAAAAATGTATTTTTACAATTATATTCTTATCTTTATCTATCACAATATTTTTAAATACATATCCATTTAATACGTAAATTACAGGTTACTATATCAATCCATATTTACTAAGACTGAACTATAGGTTATTATACCATTTGACAGCTACCCACAGTGTACTCACATAATGGCCGATTTGGTTTCTATTGATTTCCTATCTCTTGGTACTACTCACATTATAAAAGCACTCTAGATTTACAGTAATTAGTGCCTTGTGTAAAAATGAATTTATACAATTATATTCTTATCTTTATTTATCATAATATTTTTAAATACATATCCATTTAATACGTAAATTACAGGTTACTATATCAATCCATATTTACTAAGACTGAACTATAGATCATTATACCATTTGACAGCTACCCACAGTATACCCACATAATGGCCGATTTGGTTTCTATTGATTTCCTATCTCTTGGTACTACTCTCATTATAAAAGCACTCTAGATTTACAGTAATTAAATTGTCATTTCATAAATAAACATATGAAAAATTTGTAATTTTTACATATGCGAGATTTTATTTATTATTGTTTTTAAATTTGTTAATTTATGTCAATTGTATTCTTGTTTTGTTAGTGTTAAGTACCCATCGTAGATGTAATTTAAAAAAAAACAGAATATACTCAACACTCAACAGCCTCCTTTTACGTCGCCGAGTTTCCAACTGCAGTTATCAAAACAGTAAATTTGAAAATGCATATCCATATATTCAGAAAAGTCAGATAACCATTAAATAAGTATTACTTGCTAATATTGTTACTAACAGACGATTTGTAATGTAATTAGCGTCAAATTGCAAATATATTGAACAACATTTTTAAAATAAATAAATGAAGAATACAAAATCAATGGATTCATCTACCCAACTATCTGTCACTACTAAATTTACCTTATGTATTATGTTTGATCTAAGATCTGGGAAGCCAGGTATATAGCTTAAACCTAGCCTATATCATGTAAGCTTTGAGAAAATTAATATTTTAATACAATGTACATATGATATCCATTTAATTTTGGAATGTCACTTTTGCTTTAAAACATATAATTAATTAATAATAACATACAATAATCTCTATATTCTACCATAATTAAAAAGGCTTATTTTTTCAAGCTGTCATTAAATAAAAATACAGAATAAAACATTACATTAACCATAGTAAATGTATTATATTCTTATACTAATTTCAATAGACTTCCAACATTTCAAAAAGCAAAATGTAAAGAGTAGATATCAAATTTAAATAAAAAAAACTAACCTTTCGCATACTGTTCTGTAGTCTTAAGAACTTCCTGCAATGTTGCAACAGTTTTTTCTAAGGCTGTTTTGATGTTATTATTTGTTTTGTGGGACCATGCCAAAAATACGGAGGCAAATAGATCACCTGAGCCAGTAAATGTTGCCTTTAATTTTGGCATTTCAATCATTAACTTAATACCATCACCTGTAGTAATTAAATTAATAAACCATTTATTTTTCTTTTGTTTCAGATATGATGATAACAAGATCAAACTCACCAACTTTACTGCTAGCCAGAGCCAGTAAATGATTGTTATTTCCTAATTCTGAAGATGATAGCACTACCGTCTTGCAGCCTTTATCATGTAAAATATTCATCGCTTTCCAAACATCATCCATAGACTTTATACTACAGTCTGTTAATAATTCCATTTCATATTGGTTTGGGGTTAAGATATCAGCCATAGGTACTAATACATCTTTATAAACTGGCAATAATTCTTTAGGTACGTACATCTTCCCATTGTCCCCCATAACAGGATCACAAACTAAAATAAGTTAAAATAAGAATTCCTGATTATTATTGCATGAAATTTTAAGAATCATACCGTACTTTAAATCGGGATTTTTAACTTTTACATGTTTAACGAAGTCCACGATTCTATTTAAAAATGTTACAGAACCAACATAACCTGTTAATAAATGTGTGTAAGAATCTAAATTATTACCAATTAACCCATTGATAATATCATCTAGATCTTTATTGGCAAGAACTTGGCCTTTAACTATCGGATATCCTGTGTGATTTGATAATTGCACTGAATTAATTGCGTCTACTTCGAAACCTAATAACTAAAAATTAAATTAAGCGGGGTAAGCGCTTTTTATATTAATGTTTACAAATAGTTTTTGTACCCTAATATATGACTTCAAAAGTATATATGCCTACCTACCTGTAAAGGGAATGTGGCACTTTTATTTCCAACATATCCATAAACAACATGACTTTGAATTGAACAAATTCTAGGTAAACATAATGCCATTGCAAACACCGTGTATATTGATGTAGATGTAGACGAAGTCCGTCAGCACCAGACATGCGTTCGCAATTAACTGCTGCATGGAGTGCATGGAGAAAATTGGGATTGCGCCTTCGCACTGAAGCTTTAATCAATATTTTAGATCATAGTAGATTCCTAATCATTATGTTTCGAAATTTTTCTGTTCCTCCACGTTACTATTGGCATTAGCCGCATTCTACGAAATCTGGAGAGATAATTAAAGGGTACATAGATTTTTGACATGATTTCAAATATTTTTCATAAACAATAATAATCTTTCTTAATTAGAATTGTAAAATGAGTTTTTTATGTAATAATTTACATTTATACATTTATATATGTATAAATATTAATGGTCAGAAGTAGTGAAATCCGTTGGCTTAAAAATTAATTATTTCATGTACTATATACCGTATGTGTCAATTTTCATTAGGTATATGGATTCAATGTTTACATGCGATTTATACGTATACAAATAATATGTGGCAACGTGTGTCACCCCTACTATCCGTCACCAATCCCGACAACAATCGACATCACAACGACTTTCTCCGATCTTCCCACTTCTACATTAAATGTTTAGCTGCGAACACGTTGCGATCTAGTCTGCAATAAAAGCCGTCATCATCAAATGGCCGCCGCGATCTAGTAGTTTATTATTATTTTCAGAATCCTTTTTTATTTACCTTATTTTTAATTTTATTAGAATTACGCTTTTGTTTGTGACATGCAGCGTAAACGCAGCTTAATAATTCTCTGCATTTACTGAAAGGAAAAAGAAAAATCCTTGCAATGCGTAAATATTATTTCTGAGCGCAGTACAAACACCCTAGTCAATAGTCCAACAGCTACTGCTAACTTGAGCTTGTATCGGTCGCGCTCGCATTGAAGAGGAAAGGTGGGGTGCCATGTTGTCACGTATTGCATGAATTAATCTCCTATGGCCCCTATGGCTAATGAAAATTGACACGTGCTGTATATGCCATTCTGTTTTTTTTGACATTTTGATTTTGGATTTGTGATCGGCGACCTAAGACACCCCCGTATCTAAAATTTCACATTTATACGTCAATTTTCAAAAAATCTTCCGCCATTTTTTTTTTTTTGACATTTTGATTATGGATTCGTGATCGGTGACCAAAGACACCCCCGTATCTAAAATTTCACATTTATACGTCAATTTTCAAAAAATCTTCCACCATTTTGTTTTTTTTGACATTTTGATTATGGATTCGTGATCGGTGACCTAAGACACCCCCGTATCTAAAATTTCACATTCATACGTCAATTTTCAAAAAAATCTTCCGCCATTTTGTTTTTTTTGATATTTTGATTTTGGATTTGTGATCGGCGACCTAAGACACCCCCGTATCTAAAATTTCACATTTATACGTCAATTTTCAAAAAATCCTTCGGCCATTTTTTTTTTTTTGACATTTCGACTTTGGATACGTGATCAATGACACCACAAAAACTCCCAAGTGTCGAATTTTACTTTAATCAGAAGAGAGAAATTAATTTCAGCTAGCTCCGCCCACTCTGCATGTATGCGTAATTGTTTAAATAAAATTATTACATAAGGGCACATCAGTGTTAAAAACAATCCTTTTCCCCATTAAGGAAACGGGGCATACGCGTTCTGGAATTATCGTATTTTAATTCAAATCATTATTAAAATATTAATCGACCCCTGTACATACATACGTATTATGTGGAGATGCAGAACCAACAGCGGTGAGCAGACTGGGAATCTTGCTCACAGGCTATGTATTATACGATATGGAAGTAGAACAAAATACAGTTCTCCCCACCTTCAATGTAATGTTAATGGCTTAACGGAGCAACGGTAGGGCTTAGCTCATGGGTATGTTTCTGGAAGGGGTAAACATTCGAATAGTTTACATCCGTGCGCTGTTAGTAGTCATTATATCTGTGACGACGATCGGTGCATGTAGGTTGTTACGCGTGCCGCACACGCCACGTTCCTGTTCAATAACTATGATGCACAAAAGATTCTTTTGTTATGCGTTCAAGAATATCCTAGCATGCGTAGACTTTCTAGAGTCCTTGATGTTAGCAAAAACCTTATTAAGAGAACCTTAAATAAGATTTTTTAATTTGTTATATGATAACTTATACTTATAATTACTATGATGCTTGAAAATAGTAACATAAACGTTCTTCAAGATATTGCGAATGTTATAGAAGTTGTCAATAATTTAAAATTTAGTCTAAGTATGATGATAAACAATTTTATGACACAGAGTGACTGCGATTTTTTAACTACAACAAACTTCTCGTTTTAAGAGATTTAAAATTTTAATAAAAATTACTTATTTGTAAAAAGAAAATATTAGAAGTAACTCTTTTCGATTATTTTTAATTATGCTATATGTAACTATAAGTCATGGCAACTCATATTTTTAAGTCGTAATCGGATTTATTCAGATATAATATCCTATAACTATTGCAATATCGTCCACAGGCAGTGGAATGTATATATTTTTAATTGGTAAATTGTAAGTACTTTTCAATGACATATAAATCTACTTTTACTTATTTTTTTTTAGAATTTCTAACTTTAGTACCATTCCATTTAAAAAAACATAAGTTTGTGTTGGTTCGTCGTTGTCGAACACTGTGTATAAATAAAAGTATTTTTAAATTGTAGAGCTTGTAATTATTTATAATTTTTGTATTAAAATTTATTTGTTATAGTCGAGTCGTTTTCGCAACCGACATGGCCATTATAAATTTCGTTACACACTGTACCGTACCAAATAAAAAACATAAAGTTGGCAAAATTATATCAAAAAACGACAATATAGTTGAATCGCTTTGCCATCCGTCACGGCCAAACTATGAACTAAGACGACGATTCAATACCACTACAAATTTCGATCGGCCGGAACAATTTCAAAATAATAAAATTGAATTAAATAATTAATATTTTAGGATATACACCTTCCCATAGTAAAATACTATTACATGAAAGCCAGTTACAAATTAAATAGTATAAATAAAGCTATTAAATATCATTTTTTCTACACCTATATTTTATATAACATTTGGCTGTACTGTTTAGGAGGCAAACATTGTTGACAAATTTAAAATATTTAGATGACAATTATAACAAACGTCAAAAGATGACAAATGTCAAAAGGTGTATGATTTATGACAGTCCTGAAATTGCTTGTGTAGGTTATATTACTTGACATGTAAAATTTTGCAACATCTCAAATTTGACGCCATTTTAATTTAGTGGCGCATGTTGGTTGCGAGAGCAACTCAACTAGAGGGTGAGTCATTAGTAGCCGCTTCCTCGATTGCTCTTTTGTGTTTTAAATAAAAGAAAAAACAAGTAGTGGGAGATACATGGTTGCTTGTGGCGCATATTGTAAAAATACTTTAAGCTCTGACGCACTTCCGGTTCCACCGGAAATGCACGGAACTTAATTTTTTTTAATGACACCCTACATATTTTTGGATTTTCTAGTCCTATTTTAAATTATCTGTGCAACTGTTTTTCCTTTTTCAAAATTGAGCCAATAGTTTTTGAGTTATTAAATTTTTTTGAAAATATTTGACCAAAACACATTTACATTGTTTTTAAAAGTAAAAACATTAACTTTGGTGGTGCTTGTAGCCAAGAAAATTCTGCATCATTTGGTGTAAGTTGCACTCGACAATACCTCAAAAAACTTTGTTTTTTCAAAGCCTACTTCCTGAAATTTTCTCAGAATAATTTATCTGCTACCCATTGGCAAAAATGTAAGCGATTCTGAAAATTTCTTAATGAGGCTACAGTATCGGTTAAATTAGTAAAGTAGTAGTATTTTTATCGTGAACAATGATGGCAAAACCGAAAAGACAGGTCAACTACTAATTTTCGCGCTATTTACAAAAATTACTTTTTTTTAAATGGAACACCCAGTATATTTTTGCATATATTGAAAGAAGGAATTATTTTAAAAAAGAAAGCTTTCATACATTATTGACAAAAATGAAAGTTGCGGCAGTTATACACTATTTTGTACAGCAATTCATATCAATAAAATCAAGATGGCTATGATAAAAAAAAAACAGCAAATATTAAACAAGCATTGTGCATATGTTTATTATAATAGATGTTTGAAGACATTTAGGCATATTTTCGGATAACCTGGACTTGACTACTCGGCAACATATACATTTTCAACAAAATGGAGCATCAGCGCATATTTTGTCAATAATGTATGAAAGCCTTCTTTTTTAAAATAATTGCTTCTTTCAATATATGCAAAAATATACTGGGTGTTCCATTTAAAAAAAAGTAACTTTTGTAAATAGCGCGAAAATTAGAAGTTCTACTGTCACTTCGGTTCTGCCATATCGTTTAATACCGAAGTTGTATATTGTTCAAAAGGATCAAAACCAGCGAATTTTTAAAATTTAGTTCTGTAACCCGTTCAATGACTTCAGGCGCTAGCCATGAGCTGTTGTGGATAATTGCTTCCAGCGCCGTCAGTATGTCCTGTACGCAGAACTGGCAACCCTGAACGTGTTATTTATAGGTATTTTACGATGCAGGTAAAGTGAAAGTTCCTCTCTTCGGTTTCGTTATTCACATATGTGTGTCTTTTTTCAATAGTGAGAAATCGCCAACATAGTGTTTTCAAAATTCGAACCGGAAGTAACACTTTTACTCTTATCGAATAGCGTTTTTTTGCAAATATGTCGTAAATTATGCATTCTATGTACATTTATCAAGAGTACAAAAGTCTTGAGAGCTGGATTTGCACTATTTATTGTATACATGAAATGTCAAAATTTGGACAGGAAGTAACGCTTTTACTGTTAGCGAGTAGCACTATTTTTCGAATATCTTGCAAAGTATGCTTTCCATAGAGATTTATTAAGTGAATAGAAGTACTTAGAATAGGATTTTGAATAATTTTTGTATAAAAGAATTATTCATACTTATAAGATAGTCGTGTGGTGGCTACACCTAATTTTTTTTAGAGATGTAACAAATGTTAAACTTTTTAAAAATTGAAGAAATACATTCGCATTGGCTGGTACATATGTACATATTTTACCAATACACATAATACATGAAAGCAAGAAACTACATGTATAACTAATACACATAGATTATTAAAAAAAATGAGGTGTGGCCACCACACGACTTTCTTATACGTATGAGCGTTTCAAACTATACTATATTTTTTTTACACAAAAATTATTCAAAATCCTATTCTAAGTACTTCTGTTCTCTTAATAAATCGCTATAGAATGCATACTTAGCAAGATATTCGAAAAAAGGACAACTCCCTAAGAGTAAAAGTGTTACTTCCGGTCCGAATTTTGAAATTTCATATATTCAAAAAAATATTGCAAATCTAGCACTAAATACTTTTGTATTCTTGATAAATACATATAGAATGCATAATTTACGACATATTCGCAAAAAATCGCTATTCGATAAGAGTAAAAGTGGTAGTTCCGTGACTGGTATTTCAATCACCATCTCTTCCTGCGTTTGAACTTCCGGGTTGTCACTGCGTTGTCATATTTTCCTCTGTCGACACACTTTTTTATCGAAGGTAGCCTTCCTTTTCTTTCTTCTGTCACTTTCTCTACCTCCTGATTAAACTAGGGTTTGGTCTTATTTTGCGAGTTTAGATTTATATTTTTTTTTCCCATTGATTCATTGTCCGCGTCATGTATTCATCTTTTGATTGTATTCCATCTGTCTTCTACACTCTTGTTTGTTAAATTTTCCAATATAAGTTTTTCAGTTAGTCTACTTTTTTACAGATATATATGATGCAGTCGTTTTCTTATGATTCTTAATTGCATTTTGCAATAATTGTTTGTTTTTGCCTTCTTCTCCGATGCATCTCCATGATGAATTTTCCGAGAACTAGGCTGTGATCGGTACCAGTGTTAGCAGAGGCTAATAGTCTTATGCCTTGTATTTCAACAGGTGTCGTATATCTATTTGTAATTATATAATCCCTGATTGATTTTTGACCTCTGGTGTTGCAGAAGGTGTATTTATGTTGGTCCTTGTGAAAAAATCCCTAACAACATTTTTCGAATTTCGCGGAGTTCTAAATTTACACACAATAATATAAAAAGGTGTACTCTATGATATTTCACTGCAAAAATAGTGAATAGAAATGAAATTTTATCAATAAATGTTTCTACCAGTGGCGGCTGGTGCACCAGATTTGGAGGTGCAGTTGCGTGGACGGGACTGGTTCGTTTGTTGTCGGTGATATGCTCGACATCTGGGAGTACATCGCCGATAATGGGCGAGTCGGTCTTGTCTGCGTGGCTGCTCACGCCCCGAGCCGCCACTGGTTTCTACACCTATTTTTTGCCCAATTTTATGCTTGGGTACACGGTTTCTCTAGTAATTTCGTGATAAAACTTGAATTGGCTTACCTGTATTCTATCCGATTATCTTCGTAGCCAACTGAAAACACCCGCGAAATTTGAAAAATGTTACTAAGGATGCATTCTTCATTCATAGCTCGTTTTTTTTGCACATAAATCGTTCAATAAACCTCCGTGTTCGTTTAATACGGGTTCGTTGAATCTTTGTTTGACTCGAGGGATTTCCTCTGAACCAATTCTAGCGTTGAAGTCTCCGAATAGTATTACTATTCCATTATTGTTTTTGATTTGATTAACGGTGTTTTGTAGCTCTTTATAGAAACTGTCTGATTCCTCTCTTGTTTTGGACATGTACGAGACGTATACCGAGGTCGTCATATTTTAATTTCTGATAGGAAAGTAGTAAGTGGAAAAGAGCGCGACGAATTAAACTAAAGATAGACATAAGCGAGGCTGCCACACTGGACATTTGTAAGGCGTGGGGGTCCCCCGCCACTCCGTTGCTCTCCCTCCACTGTTAGTAAGCAGGCATTGCTGCATGTCAGCATGTGTATAAGATCATCTTCTGCATATGATAGAAGTGCAAACCGAAATTAAAAGTTGACGCTTACGGTATGTTTACAAAGTGCAACTGGCCTCTGCTTACGTATTCGACATTTTTACTTTCTTATACGTAGTATAAGGTAGTATTGTGATGACGAAAATTTTCGACCTCGAGATTTTTGCAGATGTCCACGTTTTGAAGTCCCCTGATACCAAAAAATGAGGTGTGGCCACCACACGACTTTCTTATACGTATGAAAGTGTTACTTCCGGTCCGAATTTTGAAATTTCATTTATACAAAAAATATTCCAAATCCCACTCTAATTACTTTTGTACTCTTCATAAATATACATAGAATGCATAACTTACGACATATTTGCAAAAAATCGCTATTCGATAAGAGTAAAAGTGGTACTTCCGGTCTGAATTTTGAAAATTTTTTTTATATAAAAGATATTGAAAATTATGTTTTAAATACTTTTATACTCGTAACGTACTTGTCTTAAAAGCATGACTTGCGAGATATTCGCAAAAAACTGATTTTCGATAAGAGTAAAAGATCTACTTCCGGTTGGAATTTCAAAAAACTTTTTTAAGAAAATTTGTTTCAAACTTAATTCTAAGTACATATGAATTCTTTATAAATTTGTTTAAACTTAGTAATTGACGAAATATTTGCAAATTTCGATTTTTTCACTGAAGTAAACTACTACTTCCGGTCTGCCGATTTTGCTCAAAATCTAATCAGTTCTCAAGAGGCAGATTATACACGTAAATACAAAATTTGGAATTGATATCTACAGCGGTTTGACCGCTATCGTGGTCACACACACACACACACGCACACACACACACAGAGACACACAGACATTTTTTAAAAACCACTTTTTTGGTATCAGGGGACCTCGAAACGTGGACATCTGCAAAAATCTCGAGGTCGAAAATTTTCATCATCACAATACTTCCTTATACTACGTATAAGAAAGTAAAAGGGTTTGATTCATTTATTGTGTGTACAAACTTATTATTACCACTTATTACACTAGTTGTATCTAATTGTATGTTTTATGTTCTTCCAACTTTGTTATTTGGTGTAATGGGTTTTAAATAATTTTATCTGTATTTGAGAAAAACCAAAAAAGTAATTTCATAAGTTTCTTGTTCGCTCTTCTGGTGAGCAGTAATAGAACATGTCAAAAGCAAATATATTAATTTATCCATAAAAAAATGGTTTTCTCTTACTTAGCCCCAACACCTGTAAATAAATGGTTACTAAATTTAACACTAGTACTTTTTTCAAATATTAAAATATCGGAATCAAGTTTAAGACCGTTATTTAAACGCAATAATTTTTTTTATAAAAATAAAAGGTTACTGAAATTACATATATTTATGCATATCATATATTTATCATTCAAAAAGAAAATGTCGGCAATGGCACTTAATGTATGTGTGTATCTCAAACACATGCATATATGCATATACGTTTTACGTATAAATGTATATATGTAAGTCACAGTATTTATTTATCATTCATATTTAATATCTAATTTGGCGTTTACAGTATAGAGGTACATACATATTTACTATTATAAGCAATTCCACAACGACATAACCAAACTATCAAAATTATGCGCTGTCACCAACCATTAAAAAGAAGCATGGCCGTGTCTAATGCGGAAAGTATTTGAAGGCACGGTACTACTCAACACGCCCATGTGTAGTATTTTATGTTTGATATGTATATTTTGTCAGTGCATGATGCAACACAACTTTTAAAATCGTATACTTACCGCTCGTATGTAATTTTGAACGCATGCGTATTAGTTCAAACCTCCTTCACTTAAGTTTTGGTGCAGTCTATAGTAGTCTGCTGAATGCGACTAATGGTCGCATTCATTCAGCAGACACACATCATCAGTTCAGTGATCGGATTCAGAGGGTGTATGCTCACTACCCACTTGGCAAAATCACAATTTTAGAGAAGGATGAAAATATGTATTTGTTAATGTAGAACAAGTGAGCATATAGTGATTTTGCGAAGTGGGATATGCAGTGGAATTCAGACCTTTCGATATATCAATTGTCGAACCGAAGAGAGATTCACGGTGATCAGCGATAGTGGAATAATCACGCGATTCAGAAGTGCTGTCGAATCGGCATCTTCTAATAAATTTGTCAACATCGCAAATAGAATCCGTATGAAGTTGTTTGATAAAATATTGTTGGACTTTTCATTTTGTTTTCTTCAAGGTTTAGTATCATTTTGAGGAACATTGTTCAAATCTTTAATTTCAGGACGTTATTAGTATTGTTTCAATCCGCATACTTAATGCAAAAATAGAATAATTTTCACAGTTGTTTATTAACCTACATACTGGTAATAGTTATTTACGAATCAAGTGCGGGAAGACTATGTCCCCGCATGAGCGCATCTTAAAAGCATGTGCGACCGAAGAAAGCGAGTGCTTTTAATTGCGCGAATGCGTAGAAGATGTCTTCACGCAAGTGGTTTGTACAGTATTTTACTTTCTTATACGTAGTATAAGGAAGTATTGTGATGATGAACATTTTCAACCTCGAGATTTTTGCAGATTTCCACGTTTTGAAGTCCCCTGATACCAAAAAAGTGGTTTTTAAAAAATGTCTGCCTGTCTGTGACCACGATAGCGGTCAAACCGCTATAGCTATCTATTCCAAATTTTGTATTTAGTAGTACAATCTCCCTCTTGAGAACAGATTAGATTTTCAGCAAAATTGGCAGACGGGAAGTGGTAGTTTACTTCGGTGAAAAAATCGAATTTTGCCAATATTTCGTCAACTACTAAGTTTAAACAAATTTATAAAGAATTCATATGTACTTAAAATTAAAATTGAGAATAATTTTGTTTAAAAAGTTTTTCGAAATTCCTACCGGAAGTAGGTCTTTTACTCTTATCGAAAATCAGTGTTTTGCGAATATTTTGCAAGTCATGCTTTTTAGACAAGTACGTGACGACTATAAAAGTATTTAAAACATAATTTCCAATATCTTTTGTATAAAAAAAGTTTCGAAATTCAGACCGGAAGTACCACTTTTACTCTTATCGAATAGCGATTTTTTGCAAATATGTCGTAAGTTATGCATTCTATATGTATTTTTCAAGAGTACAAAAGTATTTAGAATTGGATTTGCAATATTTTTCGTATATATGAAATTTCAAAATTCGGACCGGAAGTAGCACTTTTACTCTTAGCGAGTAGCACTTTTTTGAGAATATCTTGCTAAGTATGCATTCTATAGAGATTTATTAAGAGAATAGAAGTACTTAGAATAGGATTGTGAATAATTTTTGTATAAAAAAATTCTTAAAATACTATAATTTGAAACGCTCATATGTACGTATAAGAAAGTCGTGTGGTGGTCACACCTCATTTTTTTGTACGAGCATTACATTAAAAAAACACTTTTTCGGTATCAGGGGATTTCAAAACGTGGACATCTGCAAAAATCTCGAGGTCGAAAATTTTCATCATCACAATACTTCCTTATAGGTACTACGCTAAACCCTACGCTAGTACTTAGTACTTATTTGTCTACCTTTGTTTATAGATGGAAAAACTGCTACAAGCATCCTATATACTGGTACTTAAATTTTCATTAAAAAATATGTTAAGTATCTAACAGTTGGCAATCACAATATGAGTAGTTTGTTGGAGTTTCTTTTAAAAATAATTCCGTTAAACCACAAAATTATTAGTTGTATTTTCCAAATACTTATAAAAAAAACATAATAATGCTGCTTTCTAAGTTATTTTGATAAATCAATTTCAATTATAACTTTTTTTTCGAAATTTATTTTCGAACATGGTGAAATAGAAGCAAGTGCCAAGTACCAAATACATTTGTATATAATTTGACAGATGCAAATGTCAAGAATGGATTTCGATTTAAGTAAAGAAAACATTCAGCCTTTACGAGGAGGTAGAAATGCAACACAATTAGGAATAGCATTACAAGCACAAACAAATCAAGAATATCAAAGCGAATTATTGCAACAGAAAGAGTAAGTTACAACATCATATTTGGTTTGTCATTATTTGTCAATAAGATAGGTTATAGTTATAATGTATACATGTTTTTCTAGAATATTTGAAAATGCTATAAGAACATATGATGGAGAAGATCCCTTGGAAAATTGGTATAATTACATATCTTGGGTGGAACAAAGTTTTCCGAAACATGGGCATGAAGGAAATGAAAGAGTACTACTAGAGAATTGTCTTTTAAAGTTTGAACATGATAAACGTTATGTGAATGATAGAAGATTTTGCAAATTGTGGATAAAGTTTGTACGTAACATTTGCTATGAAGATAATGTAATTGTATTTTATTGAATGTTAATTTTTAGATTGACTATAGTCAAAATCCCTTAGACTTATATCACATGCTTTATTCAAAAGGTACAGGTAGAGGTTGTGCAGATTTATACAGAGCCTGGGCTTATTATTATGAAGTATCTGGAGATTTTAAAAATGCTGATTTAGTTTTTGAAAAGGGCAAGAAAGAGTTAGCACAACCATTTGATGAATTACTAGCAGCACATGACAATATGGTATATGCAGTTGGACAACGGGTAAAGTATTGTGGCTTTTATACATTTTTTTAGTTACTATGCATATATTTATGTCTATGAAATTATATCTTGTAATTATAAGAATAAATTTTATTTATACGAGTTTTATAATGTGTGTAATATCTTAATTTGAGTGTTTTTCTTTTCAATTCAATACTGAATTCAGCTATAAAATATTTAGCCACTCAATAACTTGTATATAAAGGCTTAAAATTTAAATTATGCAGTTGCCATTACTAAAACAGAATATGGAAGAAACTTATATGCATAAATATAATTTTAATAGGCAGTTTTAAATCTTTTATATTTAGAACTAATGATATCAGAACTTTACTCTTAAAACTAAAAAGGTGCCAAGCAAGTAGTGAAATTCACAAATTGATTATTCACCATAAAAACGGACCGAATCATTGTGTCATCACTAAAATTGTAAACAGAAGTAGATTTGCAGTACAATATATATTAACTGAATACACATTTGTAATCAAAGTAAACCCATAATAAATCGAAGAAAATGACATAGCAAGGCAGCCAGTGGGTGATCTCAAAAATTACAGAAAATAGCAGAAAATGATCCTAATAATTATAACCATTATTAATGGCAAAATCATTATCATCATACTTGCATGAAATAACTATTTTCCAAACATTCATTGAAAAAGACTCATATTGGAAGCCCAGCTTTTATTAATGAGAAGATTAATAGATGTCTTTATCTTAATGCCTAAAGAAAATTCTCTAGAAACTGTCAAACTAAAAACTGTTGATATATTTTATTCTGATGGTGATAGTGATCTTAAGGGCCAGTTTTTCTAACTCCAAATAAAATATTTGATTAACTAATCATTTATTAATACTAATTATCTCTAACCGGCATTTTGAAATATGAATTAATACATCGATTACCTAAATAGTGTTTAAGAAGATATTATACAAAGTTGTAATTTGTACCTATCAATTACTTCTGCAGTAAGATAAAAATTACATGCACCACTTTATGGCAGATAAATATTATGTTATTTATATTTTTAAGTATACTATTAATTTTTTGAAGAATATTGCATTTCATTATTACTTTGTGATTACTAAAAAGAAAAAAATTGGCGCAACCTTTTATTATCCATCAGCAAGTAGCTATAAGTTCATATTTTACATACAGTATCTCTGATCTCTGTATTAACCTTTTTTCCACTTTACGGAAAAATGACATCAGAAGAATACGTCTTATGCATGGGTATATGAAGTTAATGTAATTCATTTTACGTGATGCGCAGAGAACTTTTACCTCGAATATATGAGTTTGAACCTCTATGCATACCGTCGACGTTTGGAAGTTGCAGTTTGTGCTTATGTTTGAGATTCTTCCTTCCACTGTTGGTTGTAATATCTCTGCTCAACCGAATACCACCAGCAATCTTACTCTTGGCGAGCTGTAACATTAATCAAATGTGTTTTTCGCCGATACAAAATGCATAATTACATATCGCTAAACATTAAATAAAGTAACTATCATTGCTTTTAGTCATTCATTCCACAGTCAAAACAAACGATCAAAATGAATTAGAAATTTAATTTACTCTACTGACATTGCAGCACCTTTTCGGATATCGCTATAATCATAAAAATTACATGTATTGATTAATGATTGGACAACTCACGTGAAAAATAACCTGGTATTCGGTTATTGAAATATTCAGTGTAATCCGGTTACTGAATGTGAATGACGGGTTTACCGACACGACAAATTAGTTGCCGCAGACACGATGCGAACTGGCTAGTCCAATAGTCATCACCCGGCACTCGTAACTTGTTTTCGGTAACTGTTAGTATGTAGTGGAAACTGCGCAATCCGACATACTCCGATGTCTACTTAGAAGTAGCTGATATCAACTCTCGAGTCGCTAAATTGTATGCCATGCAATTAAAACGTAAAGTTAGATTCCTGAGAATATACAAAAGTAAGGAAAACCCTGGTGATATTTTCCTGAACAATCAGGTAGATCTTTTTCAAAGTGTATAGTCATTAAAGTATTTATTTTTTTATCTAATTATTTTGATTGCTATTTCTAAAATATATCTGTACCATTGTTGCAGTTTGACAACGGCACTATTAATGCATATGTCAAAACCAAGTGTTATTTTGTATTTGAAATGCAAGGGATTACCATAAAGTAATTTACTTACTTTTTAATTTTTTGGCAGTATTAATAATATTATTTATATTTAAAACAGGTTTGTTTTCTTTCAGCTTTTAAAAGGTGTGGATAACCAACGACTAGAGGAACAACGGTTAGCCTTAACTAGCTTAAAGTCATATAAACACGGAAAAGTAGGAAGCATACGCATTCCAAGTTCAAGTGGTGCAGGCACATTGGGTACAAAACTGCAATCAAAATCCAACGCCAACGTTCCCGTTGTATATGAAGATATGGCAGAAAGTATTACGGGTGCCGAAGCGGCTCCACTAAGTGTTATGGCTATAGCAAAAAAAGACGAGGTTTCTAAAGAGAATATTTTGAAACCGGGTCCGTGGACGACCGTACAAAATAACAAAGTCTCAGTCGCACATCGCTTTCCAGCATTCACTGGTGAGTAAAGATTAATGAATATACCGTATTTCTCTTAACGTTATCGATATGTACTTGTCGTCAAATGTTTATAATTAACGTTTATCGTGTTACATGTAGCACATTTCGCTTAACGTTACCGTTTCTTCACTAAGCGTTATAATTATGGGCTTGTCGTCTAACGTTTAACTTTAACGCTGTCGTTTCTTCACTAAACGTTATCGTTATGTGCCTGTCGTGTAACGTATATCATTAACGTTTGCTTTGTTACGTTCAGCGTATACCGCGTTTCGCTTAACGTTATCGTTTCTCCATTATATGTTATCGTTATGCGCTTGTCGTTTAACGTGTATCGTGTTTGGTTTATATATCGAATTTTGCTTAACGTTATCGTTTCTTAATTAAACGTTATCGTTAAGCTCATCAAATAATATATTTGTGAGAATTTTATTACATAAAATAGAATTTTAATTTTCAAACACATATTGTATTGCTAGCAGGCCTTAGATAGGGTATAACTGTAGAAACGTTGCATCTTGTTTTGGTAGACTAAGATAGTAACGTAATTAGCACTACGCATCGACAGGTATTCACTTTTGTTCCTAAATGCGAGCTGTGGCTACAAAAAGCGCCATGTATTGAACAGGAGACGTTAAATCTATATTTGCTGAGCTTCGGCAGCCCTTGGCGCAAGTCAGCTTGTTCTATCATTTTTTTAAATGACATAGTATGTAACCGCGTCTTGTCAAGCTATAAGTAGGTCCCACACCATTTGAATATTCTTTTTATCAACATTTACATGAGCTGCTTTAGAAAGCACGCAAAGTTGTCGGTCCAGGCTATTTCGGTAGTTTATATGCCATATTGGGGACGCTAATGTGGTCGGGAAACGACACCTGACTTACGATATTTATTTATTTATTATAGTTATTATCTCAGCTTCGTGGAAACCCATAAATTAAAGCGGCAGCCATCAAGTGGTAGATTGAAAGGCCGAGACCTCGTCTCGAAATTTATAGCACGTGCTAGTTGAAATTGTTCGACCTTATAAATTGCTTATCCTCTTCAGGCCCACGGGCAATTTCGCCATGTGATTTTTGTTTTGACTGCAGTACGTTGTCACATTAGATGTTAATAACATAAAATAGTGTCCAGATTTTTTTGTTTTGTTTTGGTTTTTTGAAAAAAACATGTATCATAAGCGATACATTGGGCCTTGCCCTATACAAAAATTTGGGAGACATTGAAATTTTTTTATTCATGGAACTTAGAGAAACAATTTCTTTGCATATTACAACATAGAAAAACATTACAGGAAGAACATTTTACAAAAGTTAAGCTCTTACAACCTTGGTATCGGCATCTTGATCTTGTTCTCTGTTCTTCATTCATAAATTTTGGCAGATGCTTAGCTTTTTCCATGCGTACTCTCTTGTCTGGGATCGGCAAAACACTTCTTCTTTTAGAATTACCCTGTTCGGAATGGTCTTCATTACTTTCGTCCGATTCTTCCTCAACTTCGTTCTGTTTATCGGAGTACAAAAGTGCTTTTGCAAGGGAGAATTTGAAGTCAAGGTAGTCCATAATTTCTCGTTTGGAAAGACCTGCAGCCCGAGCGTCTTCTCTGTAACGAAGCCAGGAAGCTGCAGATGCAAAATCCAAGAAATGAAAGATGCAACGTACTGTCCATTTCTTGGTCCTGCTGTTCATTGGATATTTTGCTATTACGCGATCGAGTAAATCAACCCCGCCCATATTTTCATTGTAGTTTCTAACCACAGCTGGGCGATTGATTTCAATGTATTTTTTATTTTGAACAGACCATCGGCTACATTGTCCCAGCGGTTCAGCACCAAATTCAGCTGAAGCAAAATGTATGGGTCTAGAATCAAACCACTTCACCATAGCGATCTTGTTATCTTCTGTAACAAGCATGTCGTAAGACCCTCTTCCCGATTTCTTCAATTCTTTTTCGGTTTTTAACGCTATGGTAGTTTTCGGAATTCTATTTTTCATTAGCGTGCCTGTTACATAGATTGTGCGTGGCAAAAGTGCGTCCATCAAAGGTAGCGAAGTGAAATACCTATCTACAAACACTGAGACACCTTTTGGTACAGTGTCAGTAAGCTTTAGAACCACTCGTCCACCTACGTCTAATTTATCAGGTGTTGGAATCAAGGAAGAGTCTGTGGTTCGACCTTTGCCTTCATACATGTGAAAATCAAGAGGAATACCTGTAGTTGTCGTCATTACAAAGTTTTTGAGGCCTACAGGATGAGGCTTACCGCGAACAAATTGCCTCATTCTAACCTTTCCGTGGAAAGCTATCATTTGTTCATCAACTGACACTTGTTGTGTTCGTTCGGTTTGCAGGCAAGCGTTTTGAATTCTGTCCAACATTGGTCTAATTTTCCAAAAACGGTCAATTTCCCGGGCTTCCTTCGAGACTGCATTGTCATCGACAATTTTTAATTTTGTTCGTAGTGTAAAGAATCTATTCCTTGACATGTTATCTGCAACAATTGGTACTCGAGTATCTAATTGCCAAAACATTCGGATCCTTGGTAAATTGTAAATTCCAATCAGCATACTGCATGCAAAAAATATCGATCGATTTTCCAGTCAATTTAACTGAATTCATGTTGGTGAATGTGGCCATGGAATCGAAGAAATCGAAATTGAGATACTCCTTGAAGTAATCGATAGGCTTTGGATGAATTTCCAGTGGTATTCGCACCGGTGGTTCATACTTTTCTGTTATCGGCTGAAAACTGGTTCTTTTCCATTTTCTCTTTCTTCCTTTTTGCAAAAAATTTACCAAAGGTATCTCATCATCTGAAGATGTGTCAGCTTCAGATGAACTTCCATCTTCAACTGGATTTTGATTGGTACCATCGGCAATGCTTTGACTGTCTTCGCCTAAATCATCATTTTCACTGAAAACTGGTTCTTTTCCATTTTCTCTTTCTTCCTTTTTGCAAAAAATTTACCAAAGGTGTTCGTCAACATCAGACTCGTCAAGGTTCAAGTTGTCAGCAATCTCTTGCAGTTGAGCTGCAGAAAGTGGACCTGTAGGTTTCAAATAGCAATTAATAATTTGTATGGTCCAAGTCCCAATGTATCACCAATGATACATGCATTTCAAACGAAAACAAAAACTTAACTATGGGATGATGTTTGCCATGTGACGTATTATAGCCAAGAATAAACATAAGTTTGACAATCCCAGTAGCTAAAGTTGATATTTATTAGGTACTTACCAGTGTTCCTAAACTTCTTTGGGGCAGCCGCCATGTCGTAGAATATGTCATTTAGAAGAAATAATGCCAACAAGCACTCACAAGTTTGTAAGTAATAAAATGCCGTACGCGCATAGCTTGACGCACATCGTATCTGATACGGGCGGGCCGATCGCGATATTACTTAACGTGAGGCAGAAAAAAATAAAATCCCGAAGTATCATATATGATACTCTGGGTCCGAAGAGGTTATATGTACGTTCAGCAATCGTGCAAATGCATCTGTAGTCCTTTACTACCTTCTTAAGTTTTTATTATAATTGACAATGCGGATAAGTAACTACGACTTTCAATAATGACCATCTGTAGTCGTACAATGCTATCTCCGTATCCAACAGTTTATATTTGCTAGTAAATTAATTATCTACGTTAAATAACGTTTTTTAAAGTGAATTTTACTGATAAAAAGTGATTTTATGTCGTGAACATTAGAGTCATTGACTGTGTTACTTTCTTAACTTTGACCTCAGAAGTAAAAGCTACTCATGTAAAACAGATATTAATTGGTTGTAACTCCTCTTGAATGCTGATCTGGATTTGTCTTTCACAAATTCTTCATGTTTATTTAAGAACTCATGAGCTTTTGTTCTTCAGAGATAGGCGAGTTTCTTTTTCTCTCTATAATGCAAAATAAACTATCATATGTAATAAATAAATGCCACTTTTCCAGCATTTGCAATTTCTTATAAAAAGAAATTATCAAATAAGTATCATTTTAAGATACTCCACTGGATTGGTTAGTGAGTGTATGGTTGACTGATCAATGAATTAACCCTGAAAAGCCAAGACTGTCATAAGTAATAATATTCAAACATCTTTTGACCTTTGTTATAATTATTTTTTGACGTTTCTTATAATTGACATCCAAACAATATAAACTTGTTGAGCTAGATGATTTTTGGTTTCTGTAAGAGATTATGTCTTCAGCTTATGTCGGATCCGTAATCGAATTGAAGTCTGCAGTAGCCGAACGATTCCGACAGAATTGCGTCTTTGCTTGTCCCGGTGAGGATACAATAAAGTGGAGATAGACGGTTCGAAAAACACTGGTCAAATGTGGGCGTAAATGTTTACTATTTTAGATATTGTATCTTTAAATATACTTACATGAAGTTGAGTTCTTTTCCATCGTCCATCAAATGTGTAGCTAGCGCGTAGAGTTCATTTGTACTAGCCTTAGTTAGTAGGCATTAATCCAATTCATTAATTTCTGTTGTTTTTTTTTTCTACAATAAAATAAATTAATTGAACTTGACATTTTAAATTATGCCTTCTGCATCGTTGAACTAAGTTTGAGATTCTAAAATTATAAAATAAGGCGATGCTTTGCCTGGCAATGGTTTTCGTTAGGTAAACTCTCCTCTTTACAATGATTGCGTGTTAAACAAAATAATGAAGTATTAAATAAAATATAGGTATAGAAGTGTAATATTTAATAATCTTATTTATAATATTCAATTTGTAACTGGCTTTCATGTAATATGTAATAATATATTTTACTAGCGGAAGCTGTATATCGTGAAATATTAATTAATTAATTAATTCAATATTATTGTTTTATAACTTTCCAGTTGATGGAAATTTGTAGTGGCACTGAATCGTCGTATTTAGTTCATGCTTTGGCCGTGTAAACTAATTACTTAATATTTCAGGATATATAACTTCCGCTAGTAAAATACTATTATATGACAGCCAGTTACAAATTGAATATTATAAAGTTACTTCGTATTACTGTTCTATGGTGGAAACGCGTTACATTCAGTTGCACGTCATACTAGATCCATGACGACTCGCCTTGTATATGTTGCCGGATCTAAATTTATTTCTGTCAGTGACATTTGATATAACCAAAGAAAAAAATTATTCACAGTACAATAACTATAACGTAATATATTTAGTAATTGAAATGCTCTAAGGCTTCAGTCTTTCTCAACTTATTTATTATATTGATTTAGATTGTCGAAAAACCTTACATGTTTCATTACGTATCCATAATATAATTTAAAATAAGCAATACTTACGCTATTCACATTAAATTTAACACATGATTATAGTAAAGTTTGTAAAAAGCCTCGACTGTTTACAGAAACCTTTCGGCATTATATTCAATGGACGCAAATAAATTAAATACACTTCTAAGAAGCACTGTTTTTAAACAATTTATATCAAAGCAAAAATAAACATGAAAAATTTGACAGGAAGAATATGTGTATATTCTTCCTGTCACGTCTTTTTGACAGATATGATTTATCTGTCATCACCGAATTGAACTATTAGTCTATTAAAAATATATAATAAAGAAATTTAATATTGAAACGGAAATTATGTGTTTATTTGCCATAAATGCTTATATTACGAACAATTTATAAATCTTCTATTTAAGCTAATAAAATAAATGCCCTCAAGTATAATTTAACAAAGTAACTTTTTTAGTTTCTCTAATACAGTTATGACAACATGTAAACGTCATCGATGACGTGCAATTGAACTTAACGCGTCTCCAGTATATACCGCCATTTTATTACATAAATGCTATTCTGTATAGTGGGCAAGCATTGTTGACAAATTTATATTGTTTTGATGACAACTATAACGAACGTCAAAAGGTGTATGAATATCATTATTTATGACAGTCCTGAAATAGCTTTTTTTCTAAAATCGTCCATATTTCGTCATATAAGCAAGTAATAACAAAAAATACACTTGGTATTGTTTCACAAATAAATATAATTAAATACTCGATGTACATTTCGCCTTGCGGCATCGTCAGGAGTTCTCGAGAAACTAAAGTAAAATTTAATATACTGTAACTACCTACTTCTAACAAAAATGTAAATAAAAATGTACAAAAATAGAAAATTATGAAAAGGTCATGGCTTATCTGGAAAGACCGTTTTTACAAGGCTAGGGTTTATTAGCGGTGAATTTATGAGTTCTGTTTGTTCATTAAGAACATTGCCTGGTTGTAAAAGTAAACTTTCTTTTATAAAATAACCTTCTAGAACATTCATTTTTTTAACTTTTATTTAAACTATACAGTACTTCTAAATTGTCTATTGAAATAGTTTAAATAAAAGTAAAAAAATGTATGTTCTAGAAGGTTATTTTATAAAAGAAAGTTTACTTTTACAACCAGGCAATGTTCTTAATGAACAAACAGAACTCATAAATTCACCGCTAATAAACCCTAGCCTTGTAAAAAACGGTCTTTCCAGATAAGCCATGACCTTTTCATAATTTTCTATTTTTGTACATTTTTATTTACATTTTTTGTTAGAAGTAGGTAGTTACAGTATATTAAATTTTACTTTAGTTTCTCGAGAACTCCTGACGATGCCGCAAGGCGAAATGTACATCGAGTATTTAATTATATTTATTTGTGAAACAATACCAAGTGTATTTTTTATTATTACTTGCTTATATTTCGACATGTTTCACCAAGAGATTTCCATCACTTCATTTAATTATATTTCGTCACTTTACTGAACATTTTTGGATCAGGAAAGTAGAATTTCCCTGACCCACGACGGTAAAAGCCAGACCAGTATGATTTTAATGCAACGTTATTTTATGGCTTACATATAAGCGATGGTATGTGATTTGAGCTGATCGCGGCGCCAAATACTTTCTATGTAGAGCAATAATAAGGTCCCCTTTTCCATTAACAACAATAAAACGTCGGTTGGTTTGTATGTTTTTGATTCAGGAATTTTGACAACTAGTGTGTTCCCCTGCTAGCCCAAATACTATCACAGCCTTCAATAAAAACCAGATAATTAAATTAACTCGTAGGTATTTTATTTACCTTCATCATCAGGAAACCTTAATTGGGAGCCTTTCTAAGAAATTGCCCAATTTCTGATCGCGAAAATACCTTTGATTTTTTTGCTTGATATCTAACGGATTTTCTCTTTAAATATGCAGTTAACTTGGGTAACTTTGTTATATCAACGTTTTTCCTCAGTAACAAAGTGGACTTCGTCTCTGCAAAGTAAACGAAGAGAACTTCTTCTGTAACGACTGTGACTGTGGAATGTAGTCTTTTACATCACTATTTTTTTCAAATGCATTCATATTTATCACAATCCTATTAACTCGAAGAAAGATCGGAGAAAATTGCAGAAAGTAATAAAGTTTTATGTTATAAACGTTTGTTGACTAGTCACTAAGGAAGCAACAGAAACAGAATCGATTTGATTTTTCTGATCATTTTTATAGTCAAGATTAATTTATTTTCTAAAATTTTCTTATTCGATTTCAGAGAAAAATAGTATACAATACACGTCAAGAATGTGTCTTTACCTGACTCAGCAGTTAAAGTACTCGGCCGCAAAATATATGCGGTACACTAGAAATTAATACGGGATTCTTTTGATAATCATGTTCTACTATTTTTAGTTTTAAGTTATCTTTGTAACTCAATTTTTATTGATTTATTTTACAGTACACGAAGATTCAAATGATATACATCAAAGAGGCTTAATATTACCATCCAAATTTTCCGTTTGTACTCACGAGGACTATTCAACTTTCAAACCCAGCTTGTTTTATGCTGAACCTCACGATCCTTCGCATATACCTAAGTACCCGAAACATTTAGTCTACGAAGAGCAGTTCACGGAATATTCTATAGAAGAAATAAAAGCTAGACAGTACTTAGTTAGGCCATGTAATAGCCTCAACGTTCCTCACTGTGAAACAGAACAAGCGATCCAATCGATACTGGGAGACAGAAGTACAGTGGATCCACAAATGCAGCACATATCGCCTTATAAATATCCACAAGCAGAAGATTACACGCAACCGTATCAACCTGCACATTTTCGTGTCGATTATGCAGCTTCGAATGAAATAGAAAGTAGTTATAATCCACATGTATCTATGATGTATAATCAAGCAGAGGGAATTCGTAATGAACCAGTTCATTTCGATATATCGGCGAGACAAGAAAACTTGTGGGCGGATTGCAGCAGCAGCAAACAACAATTTTCCCAACAGCAACAAGAACCCCCTTTAATTATGTTATCACCTGCGCATCAGCCATTATCATCGCCTAATGTTCAACACATCAATCAAGGTTAGTGTACAAAATGTTAATTATAGGAACTTAGGTGTAAAGTTTGCACTTTAATAAAACAGAAATTCTTTTAGCACCATATCACCACAAAAAGCATTTGGTTAATCAACGTAAGCAGATTTCGATAGCGAAACTCTCCTTCAGCTGTGAACCAAAGGATAGTTCTGAACCGTGCTTAACCAAATGCTTTTATGCGATGATCCCATGTTAAAAATTTTGTTTTATTAGAGTGTTGTTGTCGTGAAAAAACTAAACAGCACAATTATAGATCTCGAATGTTTCATTCAGCTTTTTTGTTACCATGGTAATGTCAAATATATATAACGTAAGCGTCAAATTTTAATTTTGGTTTGCACTTCTATCATATGCAGAAGATGATCTTATCATATGCAGCGATGCCTGCTTGCTAACAGTAGAGGGAGAGTAACGGAGTGGCGGGGGACCCCCACGCCTTACAAATGTCCAGTGTGGCAGCCTCGCTTATGTCTATCTTTAGTTTAATTCGTCGCGCTCTTTTCCTCTTACTACTTTCCTATCAGATATTAAAATATGTCGACCCCGGTATATAGACTTTTATAGATTTACATAATGAGTGAGTTATTTTATGCACAATATTTTACTTATCAAATAATACATTACATTATAAGTCACGAAAAGTATCAATATGAATTGATTTCGCCTTATTGATAAACATCACTTTACCAGCATGTTAGGAGCCACTAATATCCTACTAAGAGTTTATTAACTTAACTCACTAGTAAGTAAGATATTAACAGTTTGCGTTACTTTTGTTTTGATTGTTATTTGTGCGGTACATAAGATTTGAATTAGGGTGACATCATTTTATGAAAAAAATTGTCATAATTGAGTTAGTTATTGTAAATTATTTAATAAGCGAAGTGATGGATGAATTAATAAATGTTGAGGAAGAATTGCATGAAGTAGAAGACACAGCTGTTGCAATTATTCATCGTAATCCTAAAATATACTTACAAAAAAAAGAAACCCCTTTGCGGTATATGACGACGTTAGTTTTAGAAAGAATTATAGAATGAGAAAGGGGTGCTTCAATTTATAATAGCTTTGATAAAAGATGAGATTGAAAATCCGGAAATCAACGGTGGCGTGCTGTTGCTAAATTGTTGCTATACAAATTGTTTAAGTTAATGAATTGTTAAATGATTATTTTCCAGTCAGCAACGGTACTGGATGCGAGAAAAGAGATATTCGCCCAGCAGCACAGTCCGCATCCAGTATCCCAGGGTCGTTTAATACTTATTATGCAATGGAACTTATATTACTAATAATTGAACTAACACGGAGTGAATGCGTATATCTAATTTAATGACAAACCTCACATACCTTAATTTTATCGAGCCTTATGCTCTACAATTCCAGTCAGTGGTTCCCCGGGTAACAGGTGTTGATCCTCTTAGATGGCTAATTATTTACTTGAAAGATCTTGTGATTAATTACTAAGCTATTGTCAGGCGCCACTTACTTTGATTTGCTTAACAGCTTTTTTTTTACTATCACTAGAATCAGCACATCGTGGCTTTACGTTTATTAGTGAAAGGAAGCAAGAAACATTTACTGAGCTCCTTGAGTCACCACAAGGAACGAGGAATAATTAATTTATAACACAAGTGCCGTAAACTTAACGATATTTATTACATGAAATAATTTAGGAATGTATAATGCACATATAATAATTCACAAAGGATTCTTTCAAAGTTCAAGCTATATAAACATTCAATAACAAAAGAAAAGATTTTTCAATAGGCAATATCAGGTAACACAATTCTTAGGTTGATAATCTGGCCAGACGGAAACGTAATTATTCAATAAGCACTAACATATATATAGTATTATAATATCAGACCTGATTACACAAACATTAAACTAAGATCAAACATCAAATTAAGATCATGATATAACAACTAGTGCAGTTATTATTATGACAAGATGAATAAATATTACGGTAATTTTGAAATTCTAGATTAAGATTATGGTATTATAAGTAATGCGAACAAATACTACGATGATAAATTCGAAATACTAAACTAATATTATTATTTAACAACACTGCGATTATTTAAATTATGAACAAAGGAAATGAATAGCCAATATATGTATTATAATTTGATTATTCAGATGACAATGTGAATAAAGAAATATGGATTAATTTCCAAAGATAGGCCGGCGTTTCCTGACCGGAACTCGCCTAATACAAATTCACCGTTACAGAGCCGGAAATAATGGCTTCCGATTCAACTTTGGCGACGGTAAAATAATTTTCAAACACTCTGAGACACAAACCAATATTTAATTTACCTTGAGTGGTACAGACAATACAATTACAGTGGATGCCGAGATCGAGATCGGATGATCTCTCGGTTTCCGCGAAGAGCAGGTAGAATTCTTCGGTAAGCTGATAAAGAACGTGATCCGACGGCAGCTCAACACGATCGAAGATTGCTTCAGATCCCACACGTGGAGAATTATCGGAATTGGCAAATCTTCCCTTAAAATGGACTAAAGATCTTTCCGGTAATTTAAACCACTAGGCACTTTAAATCGTCACGTAACGAGCTTGGCTCAGCTATATTTAAGTACTCTAGTGTAATACAATCTTGACGGTTTACTACTGCACCGTACTATTTATCAAGCATCTGGAAACGCCCATCCGACCGGACTAACGGTCCACACTTAAAATACGTTGTAGTGTCGACTGTCACTATGCTGTTAATTATAATATTTTCAGGCGTTTTCGCCTTTTATGGATACCTTTAGAGTGGGGTGAAAAACAAGATAACGCGTCAGTTTCTGATTCCTGGTTCGAGAACCTTCTCGAAAAATTCGATTTTGTTCTATGGCCTCTATGCGATACGGCGCCTATCAGACGCACAAAAAATTATGCGAATACAGCGAACATTCCATTCCCATTGTGTCCTAACAAAGGGGTATTTGAGAAAAATAGGTGTACGTGACTCTAATATTTACTTTACAAAAAGGCTTTTAATTTAACTTATGAACGTTGTTATACAGACGTTACTTTTAAGAAATAACTACGTATTTGAAAATAAGATATAACAGATGATCTCATCAAGGAAATTCAACAAGCTTGGGTGTGGTACTTGTAACATATGCATTTTTAAATTTTGAATATATTTTGCGTATCAAAACTAATAAATAGTGTACAGTATGAGCCAAAAGGACGATATTACAATTAATTTGGAATTCTTAAGTAATTTAATAATTGCTAGTTTAAGTACACTGATATTTAACATTTCGAAATCAAATTAGTCATTTCTTGTGAAGTGCCAAAAGCACGCAACAGTGCCTATAAACGCAGATATACAAGTGCTATCAAATAAGACATTTAGCTATAGGTAGTTATGAAGTACAAAAGTATCCCGTGCTTAATGCACTTTCTGTTCTGTTAGCAGAATGTCATGGGTTATCTCATACTGCATTAAATCTTTTTGTAAAAAGAGTAGTAGAAGCAATTTGTCGAAAACTATACACATACATACACGAATTAAAAAATCATATATGCATGCTTGAATTGGATGCACAATCCGTCCTAGAGTCGGCATTACAGCAACCAACGCACAGACACGTGTTTCAGTTTTACTATGACTTGAGAGAGAGAGGCTTTAAAAACCACTTTTTCGGTATCAGAGTACTTCAAAACATGATCTTCTGTAAAAATCTCATGGTCGAAAAATATAAACGAAATAAGAGAGAGTCTTTTGTCAGAACAAAAAAGTTCACTCGCGGACATAAAAGCGACTACATTTTAACTGTGTTGCTCCCAAACTTTGGCATTGTTATCAGCTCGCTGTCATCAAATATTTGCCAAAAACCTGACTGAAAGTGCTGGTGTTCCAGCACTTTCAGTCAAGTTTTTGTCTACTGTACAGCCCAGTTCTCGCTCCACGCTCTTCTCCATGTGAAGAAAAGATAGTTTTCAATGGACGAGGATTTTCGTAATGCACGGGATGAAAAGTGTGTCCGGCTTTCATAAGAAAAGCACACAATTTAGTGTGATATATTTTTTTAAAGAAAGTGCAATTTCGTAGAATGTTATGCACGTTATTTTGAAAAACTTATAGGTCTACTGCAAAGCTTTTGTAGTTCGCCTTGTATGTGACCAAAAATATTCATATATTTGGCCAAAACATATTTATCAGTATATATTTTTTTTTGCAGAGAGCTACATGTCGCCATATACAGTTGACGCATTGTGGAGGTCATCTAACGATCTAACATCTAATGAATCCATATACGGAGACACGGGAATCATGCAAGTGCACGCCAAAGGCAGCGCCATGAAAACACCTTTTAAGATTCTGTCAGACGATGATTTGGCTGAAACTGGTTCTCGAGGAGGTTTAGACATCGCCGCTGCGGCTCAGCCTGTAGATGGCGCTATAATTAATTTAGACGAAGATACGAATTCCTCGTACGCAGATTGCGCATTCCAACCCGAGCAAGCCAATTTAGATGGGACAAACACTCAAGCATTTAATTTTAACTTAACTGCCATGAAGGTGTCTACTCCTTGTCAACAGAAAGTGGACAGGAACATAATACCCGAGCAAGTTGAAAGTAGCAAGAAGCAGTTGTTCCATGAGGAGAAGGCGTTATCTACGATTTTCGAAGAGACAAAAAGTTATGGGTATGTATACGTAAAAAAAAAAAAGAAAATTATTTGCAAGAGTATTCATTATTGTGCTTTAGCATTTACCTATAAATTGTTTAGCTTTGTTCCATAAAATGTTCTAACTACTCTCTTCTTGAATATTCTTAGTTGTTTTTCCTGTATATTGGAAAGGTGTATGTTGTATCCAATATTGGTCTTTGTGAATCCTGTGTATTATCTCAATTCTGCCGGTACCTTTATAATCGTTATTAGGTATCCAATATTTTCTGTATCTTATAATAATAATCATAATTCGCTTTATTGCCCAACAGAACATACATATTCCAATTACAGGACAATTTGCAAGATAACAAATATATAATGAGTGCTTAAAAACTAAACAGTAAGAAGTAGCTGAAAAATGAAAAACATAAAAATTTGAAAATAGAAAGAATAGTGACTGCAAATACAATCAGTGCTAAGCAAAGTTATTGAATGTTCGCACCGCAACACCCTTAACTCCACCAATAGTAGTATGAAACAAATCACACTGAGACGAAATGCTATCAAAGTGAGAACACATCACGTAAACAGGGGAATTTAATAATGCATTTGTGCGTGCAAACGGTAAATAGAAGGTGCTGCTGTTCCGAACACCGAAATGCGGAATACGAAAATTAAGCATTGAAAGTAATGCGGGAGAGTCAATATAGTTCCGGCAAAGCTTAAATAGAAATATTAGACTGGCGATAGTTCGTCTGAAATTAAGAGAGGTCAAAGTAATACGTGATAAAAGAATATCGTGATCAGTGCTACGCTCCGGATAGTGACCATCCAGACGAAACCATGAGAACTTGGCAAACCGCCGCTGAATCAACTCTAATTCACGCTTGTAGGTAGCATAGTATGGGCTCCAGATGATTGACGCATACTCCAAGCGCGACTCACAAGGGAGTAGTAAAGGGATTTCAAGGCTACAATATTAGAGAAGGTACCACAGTTGCGAATAATGAAACCAAGCATTTTCCTGGCATTTTTAGTGATATACTCTACATGTTGAGCAAATGTTAGCTTTGAATCAAAAATAACACCCAAGTCCTTAATCAGATCAACACGAGCGAGCTGCACCTGATTCAGGTTATAATCAAAAATCAAGGGAGAAGAAGCTCGAGTGAAAGTAATCGCCTTACACTTGCCGATATTAAGAGGTAAGTTGTTCAAAGAGCACCAGCGAGCTATACTCTCAAGGTCGAACTGAAGCGAACCGCAATCATCAGAAGTCGAGATCTCACGAAACAATTTTAGATCATCAGCATAGAGTAAACTTTGGGACATTAAGCCGTCAGTGATGTCGTTAACAAAAACATTGAAAATTAATGGACCCAGAATAGACCCCTGGGGAACACCCGAGGTAGCAATGTATTCATCTGAGGCGAAACCATTGTAAAACACAAGTTGGCGCCTGCTAGAGAGGTATGACATGAAAAACGAGACCAGGCGCGTACTGAAACCGAACGAGCTTAGTTTGGAAGGAATGATGGAGTGGTCTATGCGATCAAACGCTTTTGAAAAGTCCGTGTACAAGACGTCCACTTGTACACGAGAATTTAGAGCCTGAGACAAAGTTTGCACAAATGGGCACAGGTTAGAGACAGTGGAACGCCTTGCAACGAAACCATGCTGAAACGGCGAAAGATATGTATTGATGCAAGGAGAAACTGCTGCGTAGAGACACCGCTCAAAAACCTTAGAGAAATTGGACAAGATCGCCACTGGCCGGTAATTTTTTATATCAGAGCAATCATCCGATTTGAATATTGGCACAATGCGAGCGAACTTCCAAATCCTTGGAAAGGAAGAACTCTTCAGTGCTAGGTTGAAAATCCTGACCAACGGATACAAAAAAGCTGGAGAACAGTCCTTGATGAGAAAGGATGGAACCTGATCATGGCAAGTGCTGTAACTGTCATTAAGTTTGCTTATTGCTTTAGAAACCTGATCCTCAGAGAGCTCAGTAATGTTTATATGACTATTGTAATTATGATAATCAAGGGAGACCTGTGGATAGGCAGGGTTTGTAAAAACACTACTGAAAAATTTCGCAAAAGCATCGACAACCAACTGGGGCCCATCCAAAGTTTCACCATCCATAGTCATACGACCAGGTATTCGGGTCTTCTGCCTTTTTTCACGGACAAAGGACCAGAACCTACTCGGATTAATAGAGATCTCATGCTGCACACCTCCCAGGTAATTAGCATACGCTTGAGCAGACTGCTTCTTGACAAGTGAACGAAGATTTCTAAATTGAAGGAGTGAATATGAGCAGGCATGCTGACGATATTTACGCAACATATAAGATTTACGTTTTATCTTTCTTATTAATTCAGGAGTGTACCGTATTGGGAGAGCGCTCCCAGAACGGACGTAACAATATCACGATCCTTGGCCTGACCATCAGAGCCAGATACATCCTCGGTAATTCCATACAAAATAAGATTAGACTTACGGGACTCTCTGTCCTGCACCTCCTGAATGATTTCCTCAAAGGTGTCATCGGAAACGGCCGCGACAGAAGTGGCAGACACCGCTCTCAGGTCCCGAATTTCCGCCTTTAGCGAAATTATAGCTGACTTGAGATCAACTATGTCATCACCCAACTCGGCGCACTCCACACAGGACCAACTAAGGCCACGCTTGGTTTTAATGGCTCGTACATCAGCAGTAGAAAGATCCACACAGCCATGATTAAACTGTTTTTTGCATATATAGCAACACACCACCTTGTGCTCTTCATAAGCGACTTTGCAGCAGTAACAACTGACTGTAGGAGGGACCATGATTAGTATTTAAAGGAAAAGAATAAAACTAACGGGGATACAAAATTTCACAGCACGGGACCGGACGCACTGACTAATATTAACACAAACAATGAGGGCCACGGAGAGGGAAGAAATGTAATATGTCGTTAAACAGAGGAACAGGCAAAAGTATACAAATAAATCAGGGATGTCAGTATTTCAAATATTAGAAACATATATTTCAAACTTTAGAAACATATATAGACCGCCTGTATATCAAAAAGATTTAAATAAAAATAATTTAAAAATAAAAATAATTTATTCTACGGCGTCTGCAATATTTCTTGCTATTGAAATAAAAAAGCCAAAAAAATAGCAGGTAAGAAAACCATACCGATGGAAACGCAAAAAGCCCGTCTCCGACTTTAACTATAAGTCACAAGAATAACGCGAAAGAAAGCACAATTAAGTAATAAATTTCACCTTGTGAAAAAGTACTAGGCTGGCTTTGTCGAAATTTAATGAATTAGAATAAAGTAAAATAAACTTATCTCGGTCCCGATCAGCCAGAGAAAATGCAAACTTAGCATGAGCACCCACAGACACGATGTACTAGGCACGAGCACTCACATGCATATTATATGCGATATATTTATATCTCAATACATTTATTACAATACAAATGTATTGTAATAAATGTATTGAGATATAAATATATCGCATATAATAGCTACATAAACATAAAATTTAAGAAAAACCATTAAAAGCAAAATCGAAAATGATAGGTCAATCAGTCAATCGACTTTATTGAGTTAGTACATAAGTATACAGTAGTATGTGCTCAACTACGCGAAGTTTAGCTATAGCTGCTCTTACACTAAACCTAGACAAAAGAAATTCAAATTAATCATACAAGTACACAAAAATAAACAAAATCTTCAAATGTACTATATAATATTCAATGATTAATTTTATCTTTTTATAATGTGCCTGGCATACATAATAGTGATATGCTTGTGAACTGGAGACAGATATTAATAAGGTTTTCACATCAAATGGAAAATTCCTTAAAACTCTTGTAGAATCGGTTGAATTGTATCACATCGAAATGAAAGATGTCTCCCAAATAGTAACATTCAATACATAGTCTACAATTATCGGGGCGGTCTCTGGTCGCCCTGCACACATTAACATGACAAGGAATAGAAGTAATACAAAGTTTGCTTGAAGATTCTATAGATAGACAGCGTGCTGCTGAACATGATATCCTGAAGACTATCAATAATTCAGCCGACGTCATCAACGGGACATCGCCAGCGTGCCCAAGGGATATGGCATATGGACAAGTAAAATAGGCAGGTCGATGAACTTTTTCTAGTTGCTCTGTCCTGAAACACGACGGCGGTTATTCCTCTAAGGAATGGGTATAAGGAGACCAAAACAGTTCACATTGCCTGCCACTGCTCTCGCTGATACTTACGTACGCACGCTTTCCTTTATAGTGGAGTTCTTGGTTTGCTTCAATAGTATTGTTTTAAAGAAACATTCTGTGAATGAATTATTTATAATAAAAATGACAATTATTTCAAATAATATTTATTTGCTTCAAAGCGTAATTTTAAAATTATCCCAAGAAGTTCTAAAAATAACTAATTCAGGCAGGACTTTCAAATTTAAATTTGAATGAGATGACTGGTACTGGTTTCTATTGTGCAGATATTCTTCGTGTTAAGCTTTACAAATGAAAGTTGAATTCTCGCGTCAGATTCGGCATCAAGTCTGTTGCGATATTTGTTCTTTTTTCAACACATAAACTGAAAACCTCGTTTCCTACATACGAGGGTCGCGCTATATATTTTGAGATACAAGAAAACTACAAGTCTTTTTACGAAAATGATTTTATTTATGTTCAAAATAATCACCTTCTGCATCAATGCACTTTTGTAACCGAAGCTTCTACAACATAAAAGCTTGAAGCCAGCCATCTTTTGGAATGCTCTCAAAAGATTGATGAATTGTTTCATCTATCTCATCCTCCGACGTCGACGTACATGTTTCTTTAGGTTAAAGAACAACCAGAAATCACACATGGCCAAATCAAGCGAATAGGGTGGATGTTCAATGACAGTCAGAGCTTACTACTTAAAGATGGTGGTATTTAGAAATGCAGTGTTGCCAGCTCTTACTTCTCTAGTTTCGTGGCATCTCAAAATATATAGCGTGCCTCTCGAATGTACTTTTTAATGGTAAAAGTGCTAACGCCCGCCCTTTAGTGATAATTGAGGTTATTGATTTTTTAAACTGCACCAGAGTTTAACTAACTGCATAATTGAAACTTTTCTTGCAGATGCCATTTCAATTAAAGTTTTGTATTCTTCTGCTGACATGGTGGAAAGATCGTATATTGACAGTAAATGGGTTTTAATCCACCAATCACTATGCTATTTAATGTCCTGTTCATTTGGAAAATACTGATTAAATGCTTCACTTCAACCTATTTCTCTTCTGAAAAGCCTTTTATTATTGAGAAGTAATCAAGCTAGTTAGAGCGTACACCAGTTGTCTTTTTATTGATAGCAAGAAGTTTTTATTAGGCAATAAATACATATACAAGTTTGCCCTACAAGGTTAAATTGAGTGTAAAATGTTTCTATTTCTATTAAATAATCGACGTTTCAATTCGAAATTGTGTTCTGAAAGAAAACCACGCATCTCATCAGTTGGCTCAAAATACGGGTGTGTTGTTAGTGAAAATGGAGGGTCTAATTCAACAGTTTCGTTCTCATCACTTGAAGGATTCACATCACTTAAAATCGATTGGTAATCTTTCACTTCATATCCCGGTTCACGTTTGTCACAAACAAGTCATTCCTCGATAGTAGTTGCGTCGACAGCTTCAAATCCGGCAACACCTTCGACCATTTATTGAAGTACCGCTGGTTCATCATTAATATTTGTTCTTGCCATGACCATTAGTGGTTCGCTTTGTGAGACTCTGTGGTGCTACTTACCTCTTCATACTTATGCATTACCACATAGTCCATCGTTGATCTCCAACCATATCCCTGAAACACCACCATATAGTGCAATGCATGTAATGAGAAATATATATGTCTATCTGTGTTCCAAATAGAAGGCTTTTTGACTGCCTTCTTCCTGCTCATAGTACGTCCATCCCTAAGACGCCTACAAGTATAATATGTAGTATCAAAGATTTGCAAACATATACACTGAAACATGAACGTTTTAGCAAAAGTCGTGGAATTAATCACCATTACATGTTTGTGATTGAATATAATTTTTATTGTTGTTAACTTTTTTTCAAAATCTAGAATGATTAAGCCATTCATGAAAATAAAAACGTGATAGTGTTATTTACGCCCATATGGTAGCAAATAATATAAACAAACAATTACTAACTCTGATACACTTGAATGTCTTTAGTGTCTGTAATAGCATATTCGTAATCAATACATTTTTCTTTATGTCTATGTCTCATAAACTGAGATGAGTAGAAATGAGACTTGCAAATAATTTATATTATTGCTTGTAAAAAAAGTATGTTGATGTTGTATTTGAATCAATAATTACATCAATGAGCAAAGTTCAATTTCTACTTACGAAGTAAAAAATTAAATTTTATTTTATTTATGTTCGGAAATCTATTTTGTATATACTTTCTTGGAATTAAAACAAAACAAAAATTATTATGAAATATAAGTATTTGTATAAATTAATAGATACATACAAATTTATAAAATGATAAAAAAGATTTAGAGAATGTAACAATATCATAAAAACAGGAATACTGATTGATGCCGTGCCTATCTTGCTGTTCATAACACTGCACTATTTACTTCCACAATGTTGGGAAAAGTTCAGAAGAACTCATCACACATTATTTTGGCAAAATCCAAAATGAATATTATCTTTATACTGTACCATCTACAAGTTGTTTTAAACTAAAAGATATTTTATTGGAAATTTAAATATAAAATACATTCTACCTATATGTACTTGATTACAATTTAGTGACAGATATTACAATACATAATTAGCAAAGTACAAATTAGAAAAAAAACACTCAACTATCTTATAAATAATGTGTTCATCCTTCAAGGTATTTTCACAAACAGTGATGCATCATAGCATAAATTCCAATAACCAGCCCAATCTCTTCTCAAAATACCCAATCTCGGCATATTATTATCTCATATCATATGGGATCTGTGGATTCCTTGGTGGACATGTCAAAATTCTTCAACTTTCTATGAACACATGTATGTTCTATTAGATATATATCAAAAAAATTAGAAGGTTATGGCAAAAAGATTGGTATGTGCCTTTTCTAAGAGCCTTTTTATTATGAGCAATTCAAATATTTTAATATGTAACATAATAATATAATTACCTAATTCCTGTAAAATTTACTGTGTTCTTTCTGTACATTGCTCCGATATAGATGAGAGTAATTCTAGAATACAAGAATACCACAATATCTAATTCATTATTATTCTTGTATGTTGAGTCGTTGATTGAAGGAATATATAAAGATGCGAAACGCTATAGTAAAATAGCGTGTCTTTCCTTAAAGTCGTCCCGCAAACCCCTTGCCGAGAAACATCATCGCTGTCTCGGACTTTCGAATCTCGGATCCAAACGACTGATGCAGTCGCTATAGATCTCGTACCCAGTTTTGGCTACGCTCAGTGCTATGTAGTGGCGCATCTTTATATATTCCTTCAATCAACGGTTGAGTTGAATAATTTAGGTGTTGTTATTATATCACAAATTTTGGTACATGACCTATAGAGGTGTTTTTCTTTCTGTTTACGATATCCCATTATAATATATTCAAAGAAACACAGTTGCAATGCAATTGAACTGATTGCGGGTTTTACTTAATTAATTTACAATATTTACGATAACATAACCACAATTCGTACAACTTTTGACAAATATACTTCTTCAGTATGATCGTTTGTTTGTCTGTGATTTGCACATGATGCCAGGACGATATTTCTTCATTCATTAAGGGAAATTAAATTATTTTTCCACTTTTGAAAAGGCACAGTTATTAATTATAAAGAGGTTTGTCGATTTTTAAACTATTTATACTTGTTTGACGATGTACAAACAATAATTAAATATTTATAGTAATGAATCTATGTGATAAACAAACAGACCTAAATTTGAAAAATTATTTGTAACGCATGCGCATTTTGGACAATGCTCCAATAACACGGCATAGCACCATATGTTTTATTTCACAATGTTGGAGCGAAGTTTTCCTTGTCTACACGAGATATAGTAGTATTACATATATGGTTAAAAGTATGTTTTTTATACAATTTCTGTCATATTGGCATTACTGATTATAGACGATGTAAGAACACACAGAGTAACATGTTGGAAGACTAACTTATGAAAGTGAATGGAGAACTTTTTTTTTTAAATGCACTTCAATTTTTATTATTATTGCAAGTTACTTCTATAGTATGCATAAATGAACAAGAGTTGTGAATATTACGATTTTCACAGAGGTGACTATCATTATGAAATATGTCGTGTATATATTTTTAATAGTGACTATACTATATATGTAAGTTTTAATACAACTTCTTTAATTATTCTTTATTTTTTACAGAACATCAAGCAGCGGCTCGTCATCGGGCACGCATTCTAAAAGAATTAACCAAGTCAATTTAACCCCAGAACAAAATAGTTATTCGTCTAATTTAGCGCAAAACTTGAAAGCCAACGCAGCTCTACGTTCCAGCTTGTTAGGTGAATATATGGATTGTCAGTCACAAGACAGCAGTCCAGTTACAGAATTGCCGCCGCCGATACCGGCTGTGAAACCTACTCTGATAACACCACTATTGAAAGCACCATCTGATCCATTTCATACTTCGCTTATTAAAACGTTGCTAGAGAGGATTAATTTTCCTGGTCAACATACATACGGATACTGTAAAATGTATACAGTGCCTAGGTTGAATGTTAAGAAGGAAGCAGTAGTTATTGGTGATAACCGATATTTGATTGAGAAAATGTTGGGAAAAGGTACTTACGGTTCAGTGTTTAAGGCAATAGATTGCCAAATGCGAAACGCAGTTGCATTGAAATTCCAAAAACCTGCCAATAAATGGGAGTTCTATATATGTAGAGAATTACAGGCGAGGTTAGCCGATCATCCATTAAAAGAGAAATTCATGGACGTTTCGATTGGATATTTTAGTAAGTATAGGCTGTTCATCTAATATAGTCCTAGAACATTAGTCACATTTAGCGGACGCAACTGTTGAGGAAACGTCTACTGGATGCTCATGCTACATCGACTGTTTTATGGAGCGGACAGCCATCCTTTATTGCATATTCTATTGTCCCTACATATCGGTAACATGTTGAGTAACATGGCGGGTAAAGGGGGCTGACTAGAAATTTATAATGGTTGAGAGAATTTGATTGCTAAATTGTCTATGACAACTACTATTTTATTATTTACTAGAAATTGAATTCGGGCAATTAAATTAAACAGCTCTTATTTAGTAATTTTCCGCAAAAGATGTATGTAAACAAACCAGATTTATCAGCTGACTTGCATTTTAGTAGCAAGTAGTGAAATTATCCAACAGTCGATGTCGGAGCATGTTCTTCTGCTGAATGCGACCAATTGATAACAAAATAATTTCATTACATTTTTTGAAAACATGTTACTTCTACATAAAGTAATGTGCTTGAGAAGTTGTAATAAAATTGTTAATTATTTATCAATGTTTGCGGAGTATTTGATGAGCAAATTTTTAGCAGTTTGTACAAAATTATTTATTCATTTAAAGAAACAACTGTTAAAGAACAATTCAAAAATTTATATTCAGGTGAGAATGATGTTTTCTCTTCAGTTACTGAAAAAGTGTTGCCACTCATACTATCGAGTATTCTATTATGATGTTCCTTATCAATTTTTAAATAAGGTTTTATAGAATGTTCATTATTATGACAAGTAATGTTCAATCATTGTTTTTATGGAGCTCTACTGTTATTAGGTTCATTAATTACAGTTGCCCTATTAAATGAAGTGAACATTTTTCTCTATCATAACTAAGCCAATTACTTTAGTTGAATATTTTGTCCATCTGCTAATTATGTTTCTATTCCAGGGCATATTTTCTTACCAATTGCTATTTTCTGCCTTCCACTTGCGATTTGGCCTTAAAAATAGTAGTAGGGATTATTTATGTGTCATTTTGATAATAATTAAAATAATAATGTGACAGGGCAAAAGTTCCTATCACTATTTTGAACTAACCTTTTACAAGAAGTGCAGCTCTTTGAACCTCCTTTGCTGGTTTTATTAAAAACATAAAAGAAATCAGCTGAATATATGAATAGTAATACCTATTTACCCTGGACCAGTATTATGAGTTCATATTTACTTCACTGGCTTGCGTTCATTATGAATAAAAATTCAGACAAAATATATTATTTATTGTGATTATTATTATTTATTACAAATAATTATTGAAACATATTTCTAATTTTCTAATACAACAGTTTTAAATTAAATTCTATTCAATTCTCATTCAGCTTATTGCTGGTATTGAGGTAGCATTGTAAGTTATATGTGAATTATTTAACTTATATTCTTCATATTTCAATTCCTTTTCCCTAGGTTTTTGACTCCCCTGGGCCACACTGTGTCCCAGTCGGGAGTCTCAGAGTGTACTAACATGTTCTTCCATGTATCTTTTTACTGTGATTTTGAATATCCTGAAACTCAAGCAGTTCTTTATTTCCGACGGAAGTTTATTAAATATCTCTATGGTTCCAAACTGAAAATTCCTTTTCCCCATGATGCTATCCACTCCAGGGATATAATAGTTATCGTTGGCTGAGAGCCAAATTGATGTTTATCAAATTGCACTGTATTAGTTATAAAATAGAGTTTTTTTTTTCAGTACTTTTTCATACGTCTTTCCTAGGGTGCTTATCAGAGATATTGATCTGTAGCAGGATGGGTCCTCTTTACTGCTATTACATTTGATTTCTTCATCTCCCCTGGAAAGCTTCCTACTTTTAAACTATCTTTTATTAATTCAACGATGGTGGGCACTATTACATTACTTAATATCTTCATATCCATGATTGTTATCCCGTCCTTCCCAGGGACATAGTTGCTTTTGAGGCTTTAGATTATTGTTGTTATTTCTTCATTGTTGGATGGTATTAAAAACATGAACAAACTATTTCTCGTAGATGTCCTAGGTGCTATTTTGTTGCTTCCCGTTTTTCTTCCTCCTGCTGCTTTCACCAATTTTTGTCCTACTTCAGCAATGTACTTGTTCGTTACATTGGCAATGTCCTGACTATTACTATATGTTTTTCCTTCATATTGCATATTTATGTCTTCTTTCTTTCCCTTGTGACCTTTTATTTCTTTGTTTATGATAGACCATAGCTTTCTAGTGTCCGCTTCTCTATTTACTATTCTATTTTGCATGTATTCCACTTTTCTTTTTTTGGTTGATTTAATTATGTCAATAAACAACTCGTGCAATTTATTTATTTAAAACAGTCTGTATATTCACAAACGTAAAATTAATTACAATATAAAAATGTAAAACTAATGTATCACACTTAAACTACTACGATTTAAAGTAACACAGGTATTTATTTCTATTACTAATATTTATGTCTACTCTTCGACTACCACTCAAGGAACTATTTATTTATTTCTTATATTTATCTTTACTGTTCCGTACGAGACTATTGAATGAATTACTTCTTATTCCGGAATTACTCATCCATCGGTTCAACTGCCTTTATATACACGTACGAAACATCTGGAACACACCAGATAAACGCTAGTGTTCTTCTCGATGGTTGTAGAACATACAAGAGACATTCTGTCTCTTCGCAGTACATATATAAATGGATGATTTATTGCTTTACGACTTGTTTACCAGTCGCGCCGAATATTTGCCTTTCTTTTGTCGTCTCCCGGATGTCTGCTTCTCTGTGAGCTTGTTTCATTACAATATCCTGTCTATAATATTCTGTAACTTTTTGAAAATCTACTTACAAACCAAATGCACGTTCGATTTTTATTCGACTTTAAATTACTAATGGCTATGTTACTTCCTTACAGATGATCAAGCTTCCATATTGGTGTCCGATTTCAGTCCGAACGGTTCGCTCTTAGACGTAGCGAATGCAATAAAACAAAAATCTGGACGAACGATGAAAGAAATGCTTTGTGTTTATTTCTGTATAGAAATGTTAGAAATTATAGGAGTTATGCACCAAGCGAAAATTATACACGCTGATGTTAAACCAGATAATTTCCTTGTTCAACTAGTCGACGATAACGTTACTTTACAGCTAATCGATTTTGGTTGCAGTATAGATATGGCAATGTTTCCACCTGACACCACTTTCAATCGTCGTGTTAGAACCGAGGATTTCGTTTGTTGTGAAATGTACGACGGCAGACCTTGGAGTTACCACACAGATCTGTTTTGTGTAGCGGCTACCGCCCACGTTCTGCTGTTTGATAAATATATTCAAATGCAAAACAAAGACAGCCATTGGTCTATCACACAGCGTTTTTCACGATACTGGCGTGTGGATTGTTGGAACATGTTCTTTAGTAGTTTATTAAATCAACAAACCGGGCCAGCGAAAATAGAGCCGCTAGTAACGATGCTTAGAAGTGTTTTAGAAATGAACATACACGATCACAATAAAGAGATGAGATTTTTAGTTAATTTATTGAAAGGGCGATAGCGATAGGTCATTGACATGACGATTTTTTAAAAAATACAAATAATAGTAATACTGTCATTGGAAATCCTATATACATATATATATATATAGATACCTATATAGTTGTATTGTAATTTCATTTATTTGGATAATAATTTGTAAGTAATGTAGAACTACAAACGAGCATCTATTATTTAGTCCGCATTTATGAATGTTATTTTCCATCTTCGTTTTCTCCCCTAAATATACTATTTACAAAATTCAAAAATGTGTTTGAATTATACCTCTTTTCATACCTTGAATTTAAAATAGTGTTGCAAGTCGAGTATAATATTGTTATGTTTGGTCGGTTGTTACACATTTGCTTGTTAATATAAGCAATAATTAAATTATTTATTTAAGAAAATATAATAAAGCACATTTTCTTTAACTCAGGAACATAGTCCGTTTGTAATTCACTCGCATTATTTATAAAGAAAGAATCATATTTTCATAATGCACTTTCATAAAGACAAATTTTCTAGAGGTGCACACAGTACATTAACGAAAATAATCAATACAAGCGTGATCTATATGTGCATTTGAAAGTGGGCGTACGCGTTTTAAAAACCACTACGGCGCGTCCCCACCGCTCGCCATCTAATTTGGCGTTTATTAAACATATACTAATTCGTTCATAATGAAGACTGAAATACAGGTTACTTTAAACGGAACTGGTAGCGTAAGTAGAATTTACACTTCATTTTTCTAAATTAATTTTTAATGTAAAATAAGGAGCCGTATCTAACTTTTATTAATTTATTAACATATTATAATTGTATAAACTTATGATACAATAAATCATTATTTAATAGTAATATACATAAAAAAATTAATTACCAAGCAAATTAACAAATAATAGGCCGTACAGTAGTTTAAAAGTATATAAACCGCTTGAAATATTAATTGTAGATCCGTAAATTTATGAGAAAACTATAGAGCAGACGCGTTATATTCAATTGCATGTCTTCGATGACGTTTACATGTCATAACTGTATTAGAGAAACTAAAAAGTTACTTTGTTAAATTATAAGTACTTGAGGGCTTTTATTTCATTAGTTTAGATAGAAAATTTATACATTGATCGTAATATACGCATTCATGGCAAATAAGCACATAATGTCCGTTTCAATATTATATATTTAATAGACTAATAGTTCAATTCGGTGTTGTCAGATAAATCATATATGTCAAAAAGGCGTGTGTTGTGTTGTGTATATTTTGCCTGTAAAATTTGCGTTTTTACTTTTGCTTTGATATAAATTGTATAAAAACAGTTCTTATGCCGGTTTTCCACCAAACGGAATAGTCGAGTTTCTGTTTTGTTCGTGGTTTTCGATACACTAATAATATAAAACAAAACTCAGATAAATTCGAAACCCTGTTTCCACCAAGCAGACAAGATTTTGTTGGAATTTCGTTTTTGTTTTCAGTGCTTTTCCATCAAACAAACTATTGTGTTTTTCGGTAATTAAAGTTTGAATTTTAAAATATAATAAACATAGAATGTAATCACAGAATTAATTGAAATTTTCTATAAAAAAATCTGTCTTCCTGTGTATTTTGAACTATAGGTAGGTTGTATATCAGAAATAATATTATGCTTATCTAACTTATATACCTAATTACAAAAACATGTCGTATCTCCACTGCTTTTCTCAAGTCAATATTTTGAGTTCAATATAAGTTTTGTTAATACTAATGTTACTGTATTTTGTGGTTAGACTATACTTCAAAAACTCTTAATTCAATTTTTAGTGGCAAAAATCAAATGTCGTAGTGTATTGTAGGTCCTACTTCAGAATTTGTACAAAAAGACGGTACCTCTAATTATTCCTAAGAAAAATGATAACTGTAATTTCTGAAATAAATGTATATAAAAAAGTAAACTAAATTATTTTCTCAACCTTTTGAACAAGTGTGATTAGCGTTAGCATTAATTGCACATAATTATTAACTATTTAATATGTGCGGCAACCCAAATAATATATTCAAACAGCATGCCAATGAAAAATTTGATCCTCTATTCCCTATGCTCTTATGGTGGCACAGCGTACAACTTATCGCAAAATTACGGGAGCGGCCATGACACCAATTTTGATAACCCGTTATCACTAAAGTTTGTCGCTTTTAATTCATAAATCTTAATTATGTGACATGTCTTATGATCACAGACACTATATTCACATAATAAATTTTTACTGTTAATCTGTTAAAATGAAATTCCTTATTATACACAATATTGTTTTAAAAAATTAAAATAAGAACAAAAACTTCAAATAAATAAAATGGCGCCTACATTATTAGAACAAATCTGTTAATTGATAATAGATTAAGGGCAATAATTTCTAATTATGATGTTTCTGACGACTAGTGTCATATACATTTATTACAAAATGCATAAAGTATTTATTGAAAACTTAAATTTGATGCTCAATACTAACATAAAATATAAATTAGAAAGAAAAGTGCAAAATACAGTATTTTTATTAAAAAATTACATACAATAAATAATACACAGGAGACAAAATATAAATAATTAAATACTCTGTCTTAAAAAATATTAATTAAATAATATACATGCCTTAAGAGAAGCTGTTGATCCACCAACAACCTTAAATGCTATCACAATTGTAATAACTAAAATACTATATATTGGCACTAGTGTCGCAGCATATACTTGATATCGGTTAAATAATGTTATACAAGAAACAAGCAAATGTGATAAAAATACATATCCTAATAGTACTTTGTTCTTACTGTCTAAGGCATTGAAAAATATTACACCCCAGAAAGTATGTAAGAGTATAAAAGAAAGGCAAGTTGCAGCACTTGTTATGAAGAACATTTCGGTTCCAGATTTTAAACCCATAGTCCCAGGTCCAATAGCATCTGCAGCAATATTGACCATTGCAAAACTTCCACTCATAATTCCAAAACCTAGTCCACTAACATATGCAGAGATATGTTTGTTATCTATTAACTGTGTTGTATCATCTGTAATTTTCTTTAAACCATCTTCGGTTTTTCGTAAAATTTTGTAAATAAGATATCTGAAAATTTCTTGAAATACTACTGAAAATACTAATCCAAATGCCAAATCTCCCTTGAGTGGTATCACAATAAACCACCACAGTGATGATAGTATAAGCGATAACAACCAGAAAAAGGCAGCAGCTATAAGAACGATTATTCGTACTGGATCATGTGCAACCGTAAATATAAACATAGCTAATGGTGGTCCAAAAGCTAGGAATGTGCACCCAAAAAATTCGGCAATAGTCATGGTTTAATATAATTTTTTGATAATCGACATGTAAGTTAACCTATATATCAAATTTGTTGTCTTGTCAACTGACAACGACAATTCTTGTATCCTTTGCCAACTTTGCGCATAAGAAATAATCAAAGCATCCAATGTTCCCAAAATAATATGAAAAGAGAGGTTTTTATTATTTAGTGCTAAAGGTAGCTTCGTTTAATAAAATAGCGTTTAAAACCATTTTTTTTCAAGAGGAATTCGTAACTTCTCTTTAAGTAACGAAACGTATCAATTATGGCATATTTGGCAACGTTGGATGTTCTTACTATTGCCCTTCCTTAAATAAATTAGTGTGGAACCACAGAGAAAGAAATATTTATCTGTGGTGGAACACCACAAAACTTTTCATATTTTGAAAAAAACCGTTCAGTCATCTTAAGTGAACTATAGATTATAGAACACATTTGTAGTCTTCAGATATTCAAGTAAACTACATGTTTTTAATAGAGATATTCTCAAAATGCTATTTTTTGGTAAGATCTTCTTCTTCTTCTTTTGTAGTGTGGATCAAGGAATGAACTTATGTTCTTTCTCCTGCTTTTCTTCTACGTTAATGACCAATGTAGTGTATTAGTTGGTACAACAAAAAACAACATAACGTGAGTGACGAAGACCACCAATCACGAGCGGTTATTTCAAATAGCATTGCAGGCGATAGACGTGAATTTTCGCGCATGACTACCAATAGGACGACACCGTAAATTTTGGTGTACTGACTGGCTGCAGGTAGTTTTCGCATGCGTTACGCGTTTTCGAAAATAAAGCCAAGCAAACTACAATTTGTCGCTCGCTCGCCTTTATTCGTAGAAAAGAGCGAACCATAGATTACAACCGACAAATCGTCGCTCGCTTGGGTCATGCTTTGGATGAGGCGAAACCACTGATCTGTATAATATAAATGGATAAGCAATGCAATAGGATGCGCGTGGAATTTTTATGCCAAATTGAATACTCAACGCGGAGCCTACGAGTATGCGCAGTCCTTAGTCTTTTGACATTCGAATGTAAAATCACAGTGTGAAATCACTAAAGTTCCGAACGCCGATTTCAATAGACGTCCCAAGTAGCAAAATCACAATTTTAGAGAAGGATGAAAATATATATTTCCTAATGTAGAACAAGTGTGCATATAGTGATTTTGCTACTAGGGGTACTAGCTTTTTGTTTATATTTTTGGAGTATTAGACATTGAAAAGGATTATAATTATATAATTCCCGACATACCATCATAGACATTGTTATCCCAAAATGTCGTTATTTCTGGTTTCGTTGTCTAACAATTGAAGCGCATTGTTAAGTGTGCTAAATGTATGTCCGTACTAGAAGAAATCTCACAAACATCTGTCGATAATGCTAGTTTTCATCTTCTGAATAGAAAAAATCGTGGTGCTTTAATACGTCCTTCACAAGATGTCCAAGTACACCATATTCTTGTACAAAACTTCCTGTAGAGGCAGTGTTTTTTGTGCTATCTGTACGTTCAATTTCTATTACCTTGTTAGTAGAAAATAAGTACTTTGTATCCTTAGATACACATGTTTGATTCATCTATTTTACATGAAAGTCACGTTTCTCTTCTAATTAACACTTTTTTATAACCAGTAAATATTTCAAAAGGAATGTATTGTTTATTTTGAGTGTTTTTTCAAATTTCCCTTAATAAATAAGTATTTCATTATCTTCAGATGCAGATTTTAATTTTAAAGTTCATGTTCTGTTAAATACTTTTCAAAGATTTTAGGCATTTCAAATTAGCGCCTTTATTTTATGTTATTGCGCATGTGCGTCAGCCCCGTGCGCAGTTCGTATTTGATCACAATTTTTAACATGCTATTGCTTATCCATTTATATTATACAGATCAGTGGGCGAAACGCATGCGATAACTCCACCTACCTGCAGCCAGTCGTTACATTACTGGACCTGCCAAAATATACGCTGTCTTCTTATTGGTAGTTGCCCGCAAAAATTCGTGTCTATCGCTTGCAAAGCTATTTGAAAAAGTCGCACGCGATTTCGTCGAGGTAAAAGTATACATACTTGTTCGTGATTGGTGGTCTTCAATGGTGGCATGTGACCCATGATGGCTACTGCGTGTCTCTAATTGACTTACGCATTGCGCTTCAGACATGTTCATGTTCTTTTTTTGCTGTTCATATTCACTTAATATGGTCTAAATTTTGTTAATCTTATTTTGCTCGTTGGTAGCAGACAGTGTGATGGCTAAATTGTAGTTCATAGTACTTTTGTGGCCTATATAAGTCCTTTACTGGTTGTTTCTTGAGCATCTCTGGGTCTATGTTTGGTTACCTAAAAATGCTATGCCGCTTGTGATCCAGTGCCTCACAGTTTACTCAGATATGCCTAACTGTTTATGGTTTCTTAATGCAGAGTCTGCATTAATTGTCTTCATCGTAGAGGTATATACAATCTTACTGATATGCACCTTAAATTGACGGGTGCACGACCAATTAAGAAACCAGTTATAATTCGTATTTGATCCTACTCATGTGTAGTTCTGCAGTCCTTTCGATGCATGGTTGACCGATAAATTCCTTACTGAATTGTTACCCAGTAATGCTTATGTTTTTCACATATAGTCTTTGATGTGGCTTCGGGCCTAACTATTTGGTACCCCCAGAGCAGGTTCTGGGCATTTGACTTTTGTTTCTGATCTGATTCTGTAAATTATTCGATTGTTTCATAAAAAGGGATTACCTTCAAGGTATTTCAGTGGCAGACGTAGATTTTAAAAATCCTAGACATTACCTGCAGATTGAGGATATGTATTTTAGCGCGAAAGTGATACAAACAATATCCAGCACGTCACTTACCAAAGAACACTTATCCTTCAATCTATTACCGACATAGCACTTATTTTTCCGGATTTGATATACAATTCCGACCTTCAGACTTTGGACAATGAATGGCGTATTTTAAGAAATACTAACGAAATTAACTCTTTTTCTGATAATGTAAAATTATTTCGGCAAAAAGTAGAAACGACGACATTCGGCGACAGAACACGTAAATTTAATTGTCTTACAAAATTTGTTTTTAATTTAGTTTGTTTGCCGCATTTTTCGGTCAATGTTGAAGGATTTTTTTCTACGGTCAATAATTTAAAAACTAAACAGAGAAACAAGCTACTTAGTTGTTTATAATAATTAGAGGTGAATATGCAATTTTATTTTATCGTCAATGATAAATTATATCCCTATAAAATGCAGAATAATGTACCTCTTCCTTGTTTATTTTATTTGTACCTAACAAAAAGCATATTTTTACTATTAAAATTGAATGTATAGTGTGTATTTTAGCTATAGGTATATATACATCTTTTATAATGTGTTTTATTGAAATTGTTTGTATCTAATAATAATTATTCTACTGTGTATTTCTTTAATTTTGATGTAATTTTTATATTATGTATTTTATTAAAATTGTATTGAATAAAGAAAATACAAGTTCATATTTCTTGTAGCTTTATTGTCGCTCTTCATGTCTACGAAACAAATTTTATCTAAGTACAATTCATCATTTACCAAAATATTAAACACAGGCTTCAGAGGGACCCTCTGTAAAGTGTTAGTAACCGTAGATTTATGGGTCAAGTAAAATCTCAGCGGTTGTTGCACTAATCTCTTGATTGGCAGCTGTTAATTTTATCTGAGTGGGTTTTGTATGGTTGGCTGTATAGTTACGAAAATATATTTTAGTTGACTGATGGGCACCCTGATTGGTGTGCGATTGTCTTATCTTCATCAGCATTCTATATTCCTTGAGAGCGTCCCAATCAGGGGTCTTGAAAACAGGTCCGCTCTCTGTCGCCGCTTAACTCTAGTAGAAACAGTCGTGGATCCGACAAAATCTGCCTATAGATGACTATATGGACTATATACATATAATGTATAAGACTACAGTTAGAAACTGAGAGGCTGTATTTCTCCCATGAGTAAACTAGAATAGAGGGTTTGTGAAAAATAATGGGCTTTGAACTTTTGTTGGGCCATTCTTGCTGGAGCTTTAACTACCTATTAAGGGGTCATTTAAGTCAGCACCTGTTGTAAGTGATCAGTGATCATTATAGGACATGGAGTTAGTTTCGCCAAATCAAAATCATTAATTTGGTTTTTCCATATTTTGCTTGATGTAAAAACCGTAACGTTTAATTACAAAACAAATGTATAGAGTTTTTCTACTCTACTCTTGAGGAATGATGGTTCTATTCACTTCTTCTTATGTCTTTGCTATATATACCTGTTGTGTCAAATAGCATTAGGCATAGGGACTCTCATGCATTCATATGTACGATGTATACGTATGCCAACCCGGTACCTACTGCCGTCCCAATGCCGGTGACGTATACATCGTACATATATACTTACATTTGATTTGCTATGCCCAATGGTATTTGACACAACCGGTATATACAGTTGGAATTACCATGACCAAGGTGTGTAGGTATATAAATTTTTTGACATTCGAAGTAAATCAGAACCTTGTCCAGTTTTGAGTTTTGATTTGTTTCCATGTATCCTAAAACAAGAAACTGAGGTTCCTTTACTGCAATTAAAGTATCTATAGACGACTTAATTTCAATTAAATACAGTGGTTACAGCTATGAATTATGTATGTAAAATATTCATAACATAATGCCACATATTTCAAAAATGTATTGTCTTCTATTGTATTCTCCATAAATAGTGCAAAGAAAGCAAACCATATTTAAATATGTATATAATATATAAATAGTTACAGATATATATAATTATATATAATACTTATTGTTTTCATAAAGTATATAAAATGTTCTAAAAAATTGTAAAAAATACAGTACACTTATAATGTAAATATATGATTATAAGTTAAGTATATATAAGATTTACATAAAATAAAAAATGGCAAGTATAAATTTATTTTGGTTTACTTTCCGAGTTTTTCTAATAACCATTCGTCTGTAAATTCATCCAATTCTCTAATTTCATATGCTCGTGTTAAGTCAGCAGATCTTTGTAATGTTAGTTTTGTACCTGCATACATAATTTGTAGTTCTGCATGACTATCTCTTGGTGTATAAAACACAAAACACAATGGGAAAGATATACGGCCATCTCCATGTTCCTGCTTGTAAGATATCACTATAAAACGAGGTTGGTGCCCTGGTAAACTATCACGAACTTCATCTATTGATGTGTTTTCAAGTTTTTCTTCAACAACAACCTCCTGTTTTTCGCGATCAACTTTTACTGTAATAAATAGACATTTGCATTCCAATAAAATGATAAAAGTATCCACTTACAAATCAATGCTGAGGTGGCTTGAGATTTACTAAAGCGAAATTCCTTTAAAGAAGTTTTTACTTCATCAGTGATATCGCAAATATTAACATTACTCTATAATGGAAAAAGAAAATAATATCAAATTAATAAAGGAAAAAACGTTTAGGTACCATATTTTTGTTTCTGCGTTCTCTCAGAGGAATGCTTTCTAAATTAGATTTTTCAGCGTACAGCGAATTCCACCCAATATTATAGATCATATATTATGATAAGATAAGGAAAAATATCCAACACTCAATTTAAAGTAAAATTCTGACATACAGAGCAACACAAACCATCTAATCTGTCCCATAAAGTGACAGTACGAACGAAACTATAGGTAACTAGGTAACTATACCTTAGACAGACTTGTTAACATAGATGATAGGTGGCAGCATGATCATAAAAATGCAAGGTCAACTGTATTTGCTATCTTTGCGCGATATAAGGCCGTCACATCCAGAGTTGCCAACAGTACTATAATTATAGTAAAGGTGTTTCAAAATGTTTTTCGTTTTTGATTCTTAAATAAAAAACACTAGAATTAATTCAAACTCCTTTTAATTGATCTTGAATTAAAGAGCAGTTTTTGAATTTTTATGTATGAAAAACAACTGATTGTAAATGTGCACCGTCCGCTTCTATACACTCAGTTAGCCTGGAACTGAAATTTTCAATCAGTCGCTGGCATGTTAGTCTTGCAATCGCGTTGATTTCGTCTGTGATTCGTTGTTTTAACACATTCAAGTTGGGTGGCAATGGGTTAAAAACTCTACTTTTTAAGTAGCCCCATAGGAAAAAATCTGCAGGCGTCAAATCTGGACTCCTTGGTGGCCAACTGATGTCTCCTCGGCGACTAATTACTCTTTCAGGGAATAAATCGTGAAGAGCAACTAACGAGTCGTTTGTGACGTGGGACGTGGCTCCATCTTGCTGGAAAAATGTGTTGCGATTGTACGTCATTTGGTTTCGCATTTGTGGCCAGAAAGGTCCTGATCATACGGCAATATCAGTGGCGTTGATAAGGCCACCCGCAGAACTCGCAGTGCGGGGGGGGGGGGGCAAAAATTCAGTGCCCCGCACTAGTAATGAAATTTACAAAACTATTTCTGTTTTTTCTTCATCTATAAAAAAATGTGTATGTTATTTTATATGCACTTATTTTCTAGTATTAAAAATTATAACAGTAGGTACGTGTATTTGTAATTTTTACACTGAAAACGTTCGTCTGTTCGGTAATCCTACTATAGTTTTATTTTTTCATTGTTCGTATTTCTCTTTCAGTTCCAAGAAAATATCACACCTGGTATTGACAATTTGCTCTTTCTTAAAAAGAAATGAAATATCCTACTTATATAGAAACCCACAGTATGACTACATTTTCTGCCTTAATACAGGTCCATATAAAAAAGGTTTATGTTTTTACCTAACTTTTGGCCTGCACCGTCTTACAGTTTGACAACAGATGTCACAAATGCTTTCTAACAAGTAGGTAATATATTGTCGGGGGTAATACCATAAGAGTTTGTGTTTATCCGGACAAACTTTCATTTTGAACGAAAGCTTTGTTGCTTGGTAACTGACGAGAACAAATAACATGGTAAAACCGCGACACCGAAGGTGGAGCGGTTTTACCTTTTGTTATTTGTTCGAGTCATGTTACCCTTAAGCAACAAAGTTTGAGTTTTGTCAAAATGAAAGTTTGTTCCGGAAATAAACACAAACTCGAATGGTATTTGGTAAGACAATTTAATGAATCATTTAATTAATATTAATAAACCGAAATATTTTTATTTAACATTCCTTTGAATACATATACAAAAGAAAGAGAAAAATACATATGTTTATGTATGAAATTTATTTGAACGATACTGTCAGAATTGAATTTTCGTTGCCATGGAAAATCAACATGCAGTTTATCCGCTAGCAAACATGCAGTTTATCCGATGGCAAACTAACACAGCGTGTATTAAAATGTCATGTTTTTGACAGATGAATTAAATTGTCCGTATAAAATACCATGCTTTTATGAGCTAAAAAAATTGCAAATTCATTAGAGACAGACAACGATAATAATTTTGCATTTTACATGTACTATGAAGTTATATGACTATGTTATGCATATAGATTAGAAATTATGAAAAGGCACGTTTATTTCATAAAACTGCATTTGCACATTTGGTTTAATGACCTAGTTGTAAAAAAATATTTTACTGAATAAATACGAAAAATTATTTCCATTCCTTCAGTTTTATTTTAACAGCCAGTTTGCTCGAATTGTGAAAATAAATTCTATTTGTATTAGTGCATTAACTTTTGTGACGAATTAGTGATTAGCATATGTACGTATACTAATTTAATTTTATCAAAATATAACTAATTACATTTACGTGTACCAAAGTGTATAGTTCGAAGTATTCAAAATAAGATGAGCGAAAGAAAATATATGAGTAGTGCACAAAAACGAAAATTGAAACAAAAAAATTTTGTAAAATTGCGTAAATTACCGAAGATTAGCAGGTTTTTTGAAAGGGCTCCAGCAGCTAGTACATCTGCATCAGATGAATATGTTGAACCATACGAAAATGTCATAATAGAACAAAAATTAGATATAGTTCTGGAAAAAAATGAAATCGATTGCAATCAGGAGGATTCAACATATTTTAATACCGACAGAGCCTTATTTTCGGAATCACTTTCCAACGAATTAAAAAGAAAAATTATTACTGCAGGGCCAAATAAGCCTATGGGACCGTTTCCAAGGAATAAAGACGATAATAGAGCGTTCAGTAGTGATTATTATATCATTATAAAACTAAAATTGGTCAAAGAATCGATCGCTTTTGGTTATGTTATTCCCAAAAGTTGAATAGTGTTTACTGTCAACCGTGTTGGATGTTCTCTAATAATGAAGCATCAGTAAATTGGTGTAAGGGCACAATTAATGACTGGAAGGGCTTAAGTAAAAAAAATAAAATCCACGAAGGAAGTGACGCTCATTTGCAAGCATGCATAGTTTATAATACTTGGGAAAAAAAAACAAAACCATTGATAGTCAAATAAATGGTCATGAAAAAATTAAAGAAGTTTTAGTAAGAATATGTGATGTGATAAGAACATTATCAATTTGCAATATGCCATTACGAGGACATAGAGAAAATGTTAAAGAAATTGGAGCAACAAGTGGTAACTTTTTAAATATTGTTGACTTGATAGCACGTTATGACCCTGTTCTAAAAGCTCATTTGTCAAGCACTAATATTCGAAACAAATACTTAAGCCCCGATATTCAAAATGAAATAATTGTACATTTGGTTAAAACCGTTTTAAAAAAATTAACGAAAATTATTAATAAAGCTCCTTTTTTTCCCTTATAATTGATACAACGCAAGACATATCCAAGAAGGGCCAACTAAGTCTCGTTATAAGGTATACAAGTATGAAGAAAAATTCAAATAAACAAAACACTCTAGAAATAAAGGAATCATTTATTGGATTTATAGAACTAACCGAACAAGATTCACAGAATTTAGAAGTTGTTGTTCTAAGTACTTTAGAAAATTTTCAAATTAAAATAGAAAATTGTCGAGGGCAAGGATACGACGGGGCTGCTAATATGTCTGGAAAATATAATGGTTTACAAGCCAGAATTAAGAATCGAGTTCCTACAGCTGATTATATTCATTGTTCAGCTCATAATTTGGACCTAGTCTTAAATGATTCTGTCAAAAACATCATTAAACTACAGAGTTTTTATGATCTTTTGCAAAGCATTTATGTGTTTTTTAGTGAGAACTTGGCACGCTGGCAAGTCCTTCATCAAGCTGCACCACATGGAAGTAAAATTAAGTACACACTGAAAAAGCTGTGCGTAACAAGATGGTCTTCTAGATAGGAATACCTACTGTCAATAAAATATAATTATCAGTCTGTAATGCAATGTTTGTCAAATTGAAGACCGAAAAGTACATATCTTCTAAGATTCAAAATGTTCACTAAGTATTACCAACCGACTTCTTCCCAAGAATGGAATTTTTCCAATTTTGGATGGAAAAAATAAATAATATTCCAAAATAATCCAAATCTGTTAACAAGAAATTTATTTACGATTATACGCGGCACATAGGAATTTGGGTGCTAAAAGCTTTACCCCATGTTAACTTTTGTTGCGGTATAAATAATAAAAATAAATGTCATTTTACACACCGTGAGATAATTTATTGAATTAGTGAACATAAAAATAATTTTCAGCAGTTGCACAATATTCTAACCGATCGTAGAAATTTCTACGAGTGTTTTGCAATTGTCGCACTGTAATTGAATTGCAAGCGTCTGTGATTCTTGCTGTTAGCTTTTCCAAGTTTTCAGGTTTCTCTCGAACATTGTCGTAGACTTTACTTGATACATGACCCCACAAAAAAAATCGAGTGGGGTAAGGTTTGGGCTTCTGGCAGGCCATCTAAATGGTCCATATCGTCCAATCCAACTGTTGGGGAAACTTTGATTCAAGAATTCCGTGATTGTGGCAGCACTATGAGCTGGTGCTCCGTCTTGCTGGAATATTATTTCCCCATTACCTCGCAAGTCATCCAGACGAGGGGACCTACTTCCATCTGAAGTAGATCTACATATTTCCGTTGATTTAAATTCCCGTCTATAAAAAACGGCCTCAACATGTTATTCCCCACTATTCCCACCCAAACATTAACTTTCTGAGGCCACTGCGTGTTAACCTCTCGAATCTTATAAGGTTTTTGTCGTGCCCAAATTCTAAACAAGGGCAAAGAGCACGAAGAACAAATTCAACTGTAGGAAATGGCACCAAAATTATTAGAACAAAATATATTAATTTAGATCAAACGCGCACTTGCAAATAATTAGGCTTAATCAATGATTAATTAACCGAGTGTTTTAATCGGTGTTTGGAAAAACGGCCCTAAAATCCGTTTCCATCATATTTGTTCTTATAATCATTCATTTGGATAGGTTTGGTTTGTTTCTAGTTGTAAATGCATTAAATTATGTTGGAGTCTAAATAAGAGATAATTATTTTGAAGTGACAAGTGATTTCATCTAGCATAAAATGTTTAAATGTTTAGTTGATTTTGTCACTCAATTTTGTGCGAATTAATTACAACTGAAAACGAAAGAACAATTAAAAAGAACAACTTCATGTCATTAAAACATTGTACAATTGGTAGAAAAATGTTTGATTTATTAAGTGATACACAAATTTCTTTCAAATTTGATCCGCAACAAAAGTTAACATGGGCTAGATTTTTTAGCACGCAAATCCCTATGTTCCGCGTTAAAAAAAATGCACGGTATATATGAATTATGTGTTTAAGTTTTTAAAAATCCAGGTAAGTTTCTCACAAATAACGCAATACATGGTCATAACACTAGATATAATAATAATTATCGTCTGCAGTGCCAAAGATTAGATATGGGTCTAAAGTCTCCAAATTGTATTGGTCCAAACGTATATAATACACTTCCACAGCATATAAAGCAATTAACCAGTGGCGGCTCGGGGTGGTTCACATAGGGAGTGCATAATTTCAAAATTAAAAAATGAGGTGTGGCCACCACACGACTTTCTTATACGTATGAAAGTGTTACTTCCGGTCCGAATTTTGAAATTTCATTTATACAAAAAATATTCCAAATCCAACTCTAAATACTTCTGTACTCTTCATAAATATATATAGAATGCATAATTTACGACATATTTTGCAAAAAATCGTTATTCGGTAAGAGTAAAAGTGTTACTTCCGGTCCGAATTTTGAAATTTTTTTTATACAAAAGATATTTAAAAATACGTTCTAAATACTTTTCTACTGACAATTTAATTCATCTGTCAAAAACATGACATTTTAATACATGCTGTGTTAGTTTGCCATCGGATAAACTGCATGTTTGCTAGCGGATAAACTGCATGTTGATTTTCCATGGCAACGAAAATTCAATTCTGACAGTATCGTTCAAATAAATTTCATACATAAACATATGTATTTTTCTCTTTCTTTTGTATATGTATTCAAAGGAATGTTAAATAAAAATATTTCGGCTTATTAATATTAATTAAATGATTCATTAAATTGTCTTACCAAATACCATTCGAGTTTGTGTTTATTTCCGGAACAAACTTTCATTTTGACAAAACTCAAACTTTCTTGCTTAAGGTAACACGACTCGAACAAATAACAAAAGGTAAAACCGCTCCACCGTCGGTGTCGCGGTTTTACCATGTTATTTGTTCTCGTCAGTTACCAAGCAAAAAAGCTTTCGTTCAAAATGAAAGTTTGTCCGGATAAACACAAACTCTTATGGTATTACCCCCGATAATTTACCTGCCTAAAAAGCATGACTTGCGTGATATTCGCAAAAAACTGATTTTCGATAAGAGTAAAAGACCTACTTCTGGTCGGAATTTCGAAAAACTTTATTAATACAATTTTTCTCAAATTTAATTTTGAGTACATTTGAATTCCTTATAAATTTGTTTAAACTTAGTAATTGACGAAATATTTGCAAAATTCGTTTTTTTCACTGAAGTAAACTACTACTTCCGGTCTGCCGATTTTGCTCAAAATCTAATCAGTTCTCAAGAGGAAGATTATATTCGTAAATACAAAATTTGAAATTGATATCTGTAGCGGTTTGATCGCTATCGTGGTCACACACACACACACACAGAGAGAGAGAGAGACATTTTTTAAAAACCACTTTTTTGGTATCAGGGGACCTCAAAACATGGACATCTGCAAAAATCTCGAGGTCGAAAATTTTCATCATCACAATACTTCCTTATACTACGTATAAGAAAGTAAAAGTATAATACAAGAACGCTTACCCAATCTTTATAAGTTTCACCGACATACTGTTCCAGACAGGTACTGTTCATTGTACAGTTTGTTTTGAGGGAATAATAAATATAACACTACAGTTTGATTACATCTGACGATAAACGAAGTCCATTTTGCGTGTCTTTGACTTGCAGAACAGTTCTATCACTTTTTCATTAAAATTTGGGAAATCATTTATAAATTCAATTAAAAACCGGTGCTGCTTCGATGTGACCTCTGAGCAATTTATCTAATTCTGCCGTAAAATTTATCAATTCCCGAAAAATGCCCTTGGTATTCGACGTTTGCCGTTCATCATGACCCCGAAGTGCCAGTTCAAACGCGCCACAAAATCTAATGCAATTTATTATTAAATTTAACACATGCCTATTTTTTGTTACCTGTTCATTGTGTTGTTGAACTGCTTTTCTATATGATGATCTAAAACATTCTGAATGTTATTTTTTCCTAACATTCTTAGACTAAATATATTTTTCAAATGCCCTTCGGAATTTTCATGTTTCGTAATTTTAGCACTAAGATGAATTAAGTCTTTTATTCCGTTCTTTGACCAAGACGGTTTACCACCAAACAAAAGACACGGAAAACAAAACAAAGTATTTTTAATTTCACACCCACAAATCCAGTCATTTTTCTGATAAATATTCATTTTGAATTTTCTTATAACGTCTTTACCTTTAACAGATTGTTTATTTCCTAAACATAATTGAGGCATCGGCCGTTTAAGATTTTTATTGCGATTTTTTCATCATACGTTAACCGCGAAAACGTGTTATTATGCATCGCAGACACGAAATTCATCTTACCACAGCGTTGAGCCGACGGGAATCTTGCTCACATGCTATGTATTATACGATATGGAACTAGAACAAAATACAGTTCTCCCCACCTTCAATGTAATGTTTAATGGCTTAACGCAGCAACAGTAGCGCTTGCACATGGGTATGTTTCTCTCGGTGGAAGGGGTCTTTACATCCGTGCGCTGTTAGTCTTAGTCGTCATCCGTCATTATATCTATGACTACGATCGGTGCATGTAGGTTGTTTCGCGTGCCGTACACGCCACGTTCCTGTTCAATAACAATGAATACGTAATAAATAAATACTTTCACAGTTAGTCGCCGCTTGGTTTGTTTTGTTTCAAAATTCCAGGGGGTGCAATTGCTCACTTGCTCTCATTAAAGAGCCGCCACTGCAATTAACCAATTTTAATCATTTCAGAACCCGAGAACGGCACTAAAAGAATTGTTGTATGGTTTAAACTGTTACTCAATGGAGGAATATTTTTCTTCATTGTAATAGTTGCAATGTATTCTGTTTGTTTTTTGTTATTTTATGATGTAATGTAGCAAATTGTATTTGCATACTTCTTTTTAGTTATACATATATTGTATTGACGTGGCCACACATATTATTGTAAAAAAGGTATTAATAAACTATTACATTACTGTGCTATTACTATATTCTCAGATGTTATATCACAGATTATTGATTAAAACGAAAATTATACAGAATATAGTTTTAAAAAGATAAAATAAGGGCAAAAAGCACAAAGAACAAATTCAAATGTAAAAAATGACGCCATTATTATTAGAGCAAGATAAGCCAGTAATACTAATCCCCAAACACTGTTTATTGATAACCGGTGTATTTCTTCGCATTGGAAAACGGCGGTTAGAGATAATCAACTATTAGGCTTAATCAATGATTTAACCGAGTATTTTAATCGGAGTTGGACAAGCTGGCTCTAAACGAATTTAGGCATTAATTTAAAATGAATTTAAAACAACTTTGTAAACAAAATTCGAACGACAAACACTTGGACGAAAGTGGTTTGGTGTTCACACTTCCTTTCTACTATATTATTAGGATTCCTAGTGGATAATAAAGACTAGTATTATTACTAATATTTTTTTAATTGTAGGTTATTAATAGAGGTGAACGTAATAAATCTCAATAATCGAGCATACACTCAAATATCTATATCGCTTCAAATCACGAACAATAGTGCTAATAATATATAATAAATAATCATAAACCGTCCCGTCAATTTGCTGGCCTGGCGTACAGTTTCAAATTACTAAAGACAATAAACAAAAGGTCCGTATACCTCGCACATTTGTCGTGTTTCTTTTTGTCGTGAGTGCATGTATGTGTGTGTCGCTGGCCGTAAATTTCAAATTGATTCTTAAACAAAAACAACCCAGCCAAAGTTCTCAGAGTAATATACTTGTCGAGGGGCACGCACACATTCTGAGTTATGAACCTAGGACGGTTTGTCAATAAAATGCACGGCACCTATCAAGCGAATGAACACCAGCTCTTTGTGACTTTTATTGTTGCTGGTCTTACCCACCAATTTTGAATATGTAAAATTATTTTAAACTATTAAATGACAATATTCACAAACAAAGATAAAAATTCATATTTTATTTATAATTGTTTATGTTTTTTGCATTTGTTTTACTGTATAAAGGTATTTTTTGGAATTAATTAGGGGAAGGTCGGGTAGTATCGGACACTTAAGGTATTTTGACCATAACTTCCCAAAACGTAACATTTATTAAAATTAAACAAAAGCAAACATAACTTCTTACTATCAGTAACAATGTGTGAATAACAAAAAAATAAATTCTAGTTGGATTATAAATGAAAATAAAAAATAAAAATTCCTTGCATTTTTGGTGTTTCACAAATATGGTGGGTAGTATCGGACATTGTAGCATTTCATCCAGAAACATTATTAATTGCTCATACAAGTGTCACATTTGTAATAATTTGGATTATTTACGTTAGCACAATCTTCATGTGCCCAACCTAAGCAAAAATCGCATCGAATCCAATTTTCTTCGAAGCTTTCTTCGCATATTATGCACTCCGTTTCTTCTGCAGTTCTTTTCCCTTTCCCCTTAATGACTTTTCTTCTGCTCTGTGTATTCTTCGAACTACTGCCAAAATCAACCTTTTTTTTTACTTCCGCTTTTTTCTTCGATTTCTGTTCTTTCTCCATATTTTTTATTTCCAGTTCGTTTTTGAACGGGGTTGAAGTTAGTATCTCACTTTTTGCGCTTCGCCGTTTTCTAACAGTTAGTCGTCGTTCAGCTGCACTTGGAAGGGGTGAGATTTTTTCTAACAGTTGTTGAACAGAAGTTGATGGTTGAGGATACAAGTCTGGAGTAGACGGTCTTTCTGCCAACAAGGGTGTAACAGAAACTATAGGTTCTTTAGAGGTTCCAGGTAAATTTAAAATCATCTGTGAATCACAGCCAGGAGGTAGCTCTACTGATCGTGTCGAAGAGTTAGGAGGAGAAGGAGAAGGAGTGGTAGGTGCTGATAGTCTTGTCCTGGTTTCTTCATATAAGTTTTCGGGAATGTCTAAACCTTGAGAGGGTAAGTAATCCAAATCAGTGAAAATATTAGGGTTGTATGGATATATCCCAGTACATTCAAATCCCTTTTTGGCTATATCCATTCGACAGATTTTAGTAAACGCGTGCCGTACCAATCCAGATATTTCATAGTCCGTAATTCTACTAAAAGGATTCGTTCTCATCCAGAGAGAACATGCTTCATTGTAAGCATCTTTAAATGGCTTCATTATGGTTCTATCGAGTGGTTGAAGTCTGTGTGTACAATGGGAAGGCAGACTTAGCATGTGAACATTGTTGTTACGCGCCATCAAAATGACATCTAAGTCTTTATGACTACAATGCCCATCTACTATCAATAAAACAGGTTCCTCTTTGGTAGGATGAACACGTGCAATAAATGTTTCGAACCATTTGATGAAAATAGGTCCAGTCATCCAACCATTATCTTGAGCTGCAAATTGTGATCCTTCTGGTGCTGCAATCGTCAGACGATCGTTCATTCTTTTTCTTGGAAAGATGAAAAATGGTGGAATAAACTGATCTCCAGAAGCATTCATGCAAAGCATGATTGTAACAGAGCGACCTCTTTCCCCAGACGTCAACTTTCCAACTTGTTTCTTACCTTTTAAAGACAAAACTTTTAATCTATTTTCATGAACATTAGTGACTCCAGTTTCATCAGCGTTAAAAATTTTTGATGGGTGGAAATTATATTTTTCCATCAGTTGTCGTAGTTTTTCAAAAAAACGATCAACTTGTGGCTTGTTAAACCCAACAGCTCGTTGCAAACTTGTTGATTCAGCAGTTCGCAATGATAATTCTGGATGCATCTTAATAAAATTATAATAGAAATCACGTCCAGCGCATTGTTTTGTCTTATTGAAACGATGAGGAAGTTTCAAAGCTTCAGCTAACTTGTAAGACAGTTTTCCAAATTCTTGTCGACTCAAAGGCATTAAACGATTATCCAGATCTTTGATATGAGCTACAAGTTGTTCTTCGTACTGAACCGGAAATGTTGGCCTGAATATTCCCATATAAGGTTTTAATGTTGTTTCAATACCATTTTTTATTTTCTTTAGTCTGTCTGCCAGAGAGCTCTTTGGAACCTCGAAAGACAATGCCGCTTGTCTTATCGTCACCCGGGTAGTAAGCACATGCTCCACGGCTGTTTTAATATTCTGTTCATCCCAATTACCGCGAAGGTTTAATTTCTTGAATTTAGGCATTTTTCAGCAATAATATACGGGTTGATATCTGTAATTAAAAAATGAACGACTAAACTTTTGTCCGATACTACCCGAAAATATTTTGTCCGATACTACCCGTTTGACTCCATAACAAATTTATTATAACGTTTAGCAAAATCTTAGTTCTTTCATTATGACGTTTTAACATGGTACTCTATATACATTTTCGACAATAATGTACAAACATGCGGCTTAAATTACTTACCGTAACACTGTTATAAGCCCACAAAAACTATTTCATACGTCGATTAAATGCACAAAAAATATTCTTTCGGCAATAATACGCGTCTCGACTGTGCGAATGGTGCAAGTTCCAAGAAGGTGTCTGCTGTGGTCACGTTGTTTGTTTTGGTAGTAAAGAAACAGTGCCATCTACTGTTTCTTCTTTAATTCGCTACATGTCCGATACTACCCGCTGTCCGGTACTACCCGACTTTCCCCTAATAATTATTTACAGCAGTGGTATAGTAATTGTATTGCTTCTTCTAGAAATAAAATGAACAGTATAATTAAAAATAAAAATAGTATAATATTGAATATGTGTAACTTTTATCTTACTACAGAAATATAATTAATTGATAACCACGAATACATTACTTTTTCTGATGAGGACAATTCAGTTTCGGAAGTTTTTTAATTCTCCTACAATTCTGGGACTTTATCTCAATTCCTCAAGATTCTAATATCTGGTGGCAATATATGCTTGCGTCTGCTCTTTTCCTCTTTGTAATTGCATTTAATAGCGCCTTATTAAAACATCATTTAGTCGAACATATTTTGGAGTAATTCTAGATATGTCATTAATAGAGCTAGGATAATTAGGCAAATTGCCTTATTATGCTTTTTTTGCGCCTTTTTTAGGATTATGCCTTTTTTAAGGAATCTTCTGTTTTTTTGCCTTTTTGTGCCTTTTATTGTATACATACTAAATTGAAATTTTAAGAAATTTAGTTTTTAAATGGAAATCCTACTAGAATTTTTTTTTAGAAAAATGCACATTTTAAATTTCTGAAATAAATTGTAAAAAACCGTATACAGCTTGTGTGATGGAACACTTGATATAGCAAGTCCAAAATACATCAGAATTGCAGTAATGTATCCCGAGCGACCCAGGACCAGCAGGAATAAAAATAAAGGATAAACTTAAAGCTGTTTTGCAAAAAATTACTTTTTTAGAAAAGTTAAAACTAATTTTGGAAATTCACCAGGGGATTTCCACTCGAAATTATATCTTTGATATACTGTCACCACAACAAATCAGTTCTCTGAAATACGCTCCGGTAACACCATGCGACGTAGAAAGGTCCTTTTCAAGGTACAAACAAATTGTCAGCGACAAGAGAACTTGTTTGACTTCGGAGAACACAGAGATATTACTGGTAATTAGTTGGCAGTGTAATAAAACCAATGTTTAATAAGTTAAATATTAAAATACATTCTGGTTTCTTGTGCTCTAAGAAGCTGCAACAGCAGAGACGGCGTTGATAAGAAGAATTCGTCTGGAATAACATTTCATAGGTTAATGTAGGCTTGACAGGTGTGGGATGACAGATTATGATTTTGAGTAGCCCGGACGAGGTGAGGCAGCCATATTGGTCCCACACTTAGCTCCGCCCAATGCTCCCGTTTTGAGAGTACAGCGAAGATGCTTTACAGCGTCTCCATAGTATTTTTCCTCAATGCATGAAAAGGATGTGTTTTTAAAAATTCTTTGGGCAGACCTCTCACTTATTCCAACCTGGTCTACCATTGTTTGATTATTATTTGGGTTTTCTGTAACTGTCAATAAAACTGCCAATTCATTTTCCTCATTTGTTGTTGTCTTTGTTCTTTCCATGTTTTTATAGTCAACGCTTTCTGTTTCAACAAAGCGCTCAAGAAGTCTGGTAAAAATGACCGCTACTGTCATCCATAATAAGTGTTATTATTGTTATTGTTTGTGACATGTACTCGCCAATTAAGTTTGTGGACTACATCAAGTGCTGTGTTCCTTGCAGTTTGAATGAGTGCAGCTGCAAAATTTGGATAGAGATAATAGATAATGATAATTTGTACGATTTGAATTCTGTATTAGAAAATAATTTTTAATCCAACTTCTAATCCATTTTTAGGCGCTGACCAGATTACAACTTATCCTGGTGGCGCAACTCCATGACGTCCAATAATTTTACAAAAATTATTTTGTGGGACAACAATTTTTCTGAACTTAGAATATTTTCAAATGCAAATAAGTATATTTGATTTGATAAGGGCCGGAAGATTTTATTTTAAGACATGATGGCAATACAATAATTAATTTAGAATAAGGACATTTTATCAAATAATTTATCACAAGTTTAAATAAGGATACACACACGTTATGTTTTTTTTTATTTAGTTATACAATTTAATGTGATTTTATTATATCTTATAATTCATTGTAGACTAAAAAGTGTAGTAGAATAAAAATGAACAGGGATGATTTTGAGTATTATACGAAGAGCTTAGGTATTTCATGAAAAGTGGTTGTTTTCGAGCAGGAAACGTTATTATAAATAAAGTTTGGCATATTAAAGTCACCAAGTAGAATTACTGGTTTATCAAAAAGAAAAATTTCCAATGATTCGCAAAATAATTCAAAAGCGAGCTGCGAAATACCCGGAGGAATATAAACTGCAACAATGTAAAAATAATCACTAGGGAACCACATCTACAGGCTACCACGTCAGTAAGGGGAACAAGAGAGGAAACCAATGCAGTGTCTATAACCTTATAATCAATTGTACCACAGCATGCAATAAAAACTCCATCAGTTGAACGATGAACCAAAGAATATTTCCGGTCAGATCTAATAGCGCTGTAAGATTGAGGTAATATTTCGGAGGTGGTGATGGAATCGTGTAATGTTAGTAAGTGCCTTTAAGGGTGTTTTATGTAATAAAAAAATAGAAGAATACTATAATAAAAATATGTAAATATAAAAAAGTTATCCGTCTGGCTTGTTTGGTCTTGCACTATACCGGGCTCTTTTTTTATCATTACACATAGCATTTCCCTATGTGTAATGATAAAAAAAAATTGTCAATGCATTAGCGATATAGTCACTGTATAGTAGACAACCAGTTATACACCTATGAAGAATTTACGTATAGCATACCTTAATTTTTAAATCAGGTTGCCATGACGGGAAAAACATTTTTTATGTCTAATATTTCGGAATTTTTATTCAAACATAAGTCATAAATTAAATACATTTTATTAAAAAATAGATAGGTAATTTATTTATAAATCGTGGATAAATACAACAGAAATGAAAAGGTGGCAATAGTAATGTGGTACCAGAAAAATAATAGTTTAAGGCAATTATCCAGACAGGCCTATACCTTGTGCAAAAACAATTCTGAACTTTTTTAAAAAATTTCAAGAAGATGGTTGTGTTCTAAATTCTCACAAAAAAAAGAAATAGAACCAATCATGTTCGAACAGAAGACATGAAATTAAATATCCTGTATTACGTAGAGGAACGGTCTGTAGGATCGCTTTTAGATGTAGCTAAACATTTTGGAGTATCGTACAGTTCGGTATACAAAACTTTGAAAGAATTTAAATATAGGCCATACAAAATATCAAATCATCAAGAGCTTTTCGAAGAGGATAAGATAAAACGAACTGAGTTTTGTGAAATAATGTTTAACATGTTAAATGAAAACCAAGAAATTTTAAATAAAATAATTTTTACTGATGAGGCTACATTTACCGTAAACGGTGAAGTCAACTCTCAGAACTTTCGGTTTGTACCCTCCATTTATCCATGAAAAATTATTAAATTTCCTATCCATTAATCCATTAGGTACTGGTCCCGTACAAATCCTCACGCTCAAAACCTGACCCGAACACAGTACCCTCAAAAAGTTAATGTCTGGATTGGAATAATAAGCGATAGACTTATTGGCCCATTTTTTATTGACGGTAACCTCACTGCAGTGAAATATTTGAATTTGTTGAGAGACCATATTATTCCATCAATTGAGATGATGAATGTTGATGAACCCTGGTTCCAAATGGATGGGGCCCCGCCACATTCTACTAACGCTATCAGGAATTTTTTAAATAACTTATTTCAAAGACGGCGGATTGGTAGATTTGGTCCCATACTATGGCCTCCAAGATCAGCTGATTTATCTCCAAATGACTATTTTCTTTGGGGTTATCTAAAAAGTAAAATTTACAACAATGTACGAATACGCAACTTGAATGAACTAAAAGAGCGTATACCTACGTACTGCATGTAATGGAATAAGGCCAGAATTTATTAGAAATACACTTCGTTGCTTTCAAGATCGCCTTGCTTATTGCCTTGAAAGACAAGGTGGACATTTCGAGAACTTGTTATGATATTAGACTTCACATTTAAGTTCGTTTAATTGTTATAATAAACTAATTATTTTGTTCCAAGTGATATTCTGCATTTTCTTTATTAAAAACATAACCTAATTCTTCTAAGCTTTATTTTGCTCTGTATCGCCCAGTGTTACCAGTACAAGTATTATTGCCGAATCAAATACTTTCGCGCTAAATTTTAACATTTCGTAATAAATGTAAAAGGTTTTATGTACGCTGCAAAGTTTAATTTTTCCGTACAAATAATTTATGGTAGAAGTAAGAGAAACGGATCTCCAGAATATTATTTTATTTGTATCAACGTTACGCGGCCAGTGGGAAATGGCGGGAAATCCTTAATGTAGCAATTATGATGTTGACGACGTGATATATTTCGAATTTTAAAATTGTAAGAACAATTGTACAAAATTAGTTATTTACGATATAATTGTTAAAAGTGCTATTTTATTTTGCGAGTAAGATTTGCGACACGAGGGTGATTAGGAACTGGAGCAATTTAAAATAAGCAAAATAAAATAACATTTTAACATGTGTATCGTACAGTGTTTCTGCTACAAACTCAATTTTTATTTTAAAATTTTAATAAAAAGTTTAACGAAAATTGACTGATAAAAATCTTATGACAGCTCACTGTTCCTGCTTGTCAAAATACGAGTGTATAACTGGTTGTCTACTATACAGTGACTATATCGCTAATGCTTTGACAATTTTTTTTTTATCATTACACATAGGGAAAATGCTATGTGTAATGATAAAAAAAGAGCCCGGTATATCTGTTAGAACTAAGATGCGCCAGTATGACCTACAGTTAGAGGTACTGTCTGTCCAAAAACATTTATGGTTTTGTATGGGTATATATGACGATCTGAATTATTTCGTGCTCAATTTCGTTATCGAGATATTCTTGAACACACAATTTTACTGAGTGTTTCCATTTTCCTTGATTATTCCGTTAGCTGATGCACTCTATGTTCCTCTTCTTAGAAAGAAAACGACATTTTCAATTGTAGTATTTAATTTAATTTTTCAACAATATTAAGCCCAATTATTTGAATATAATTATGTATGTCTCTTTAGAGTCTTTAGTTTGATTAATACATTCAGACACTTATAAGAATGACAATGGTATGGACAATAATATCTAACTATGAAAAATAAATATTAATGTTTAAGGTAGCAAACGTCAATGATAAATTTGAATTATATATGAATTATAACAAACTTAGTGATTTTTTTAAAACGCTAACATCACATTGAAAAGTGAAAGTAGATAATGATGTCAATCTCGTGAAAACTAGGATATAATTTCGACAATCAATTTCCGTCACATGTTGTATTACTCTACAGGGTTTTTCACCTAACCCGTTCGTTAGAACTTTTCTATGTTAACGCCTTAGGACAGTTTTGAAAATTTGGAGCACGTAATGTTGATATTTGGTCTGTTAACATAAAATATTTACACTCATTAACCACTTTTGGTTATACAGGAAGTCATAGCCAACTTTGATTTTTTGAATGGAATGTTATATTTTTTATTGCTTTTTTAGATTCCTTGTAGAGTGCGGTAACACATTTAATTAGGTTTTATTTTGTGAATAATTAACCGTTCTTGAGTTATTTTGATTTTTGTCAAATTTTTTGTTTTTTCAATGCACATTTTAAAATCACATATCTAAGGCTTATTTGTATAGAATTACGTCATATTTCTACTGCAAACAGGGAAAGGTATAAGATTATGAGTAATGTCTAAATATTTAATAAATCTCATCAAGGGTGTTCGAAATTTATCGATTATTTATGTAATCTTAAATTTAAGAAAAATCGTTTTTTTTAAATAGAATAGCCTGTATATGAGCACGCCCTAGTAAGTAGATGAATATCTTGCATCATACAGATATAGGTTTCACTATGCCTATCTCTCATAGTTTTAGAGATAATAATGACTATTCAATTCACCTGTCATTGTTCAAATATGAACCAATAAAATAGCAAATATTTACTTTCGTATCATAGCAACAGGAAATTTCAGCGATTATATCTTCCTAGAAGGTATTCAAGTGGATATTTTAAACAAGTGAAAGTTTTTATTAATGTAACTCATTTAATAACAATATTGAAGGTACAATTAGAAAAACTAACATTACTGCAGTGCTGCAGCAGACATTCTGGAACAGAGCTATCACTGGGAGTACCCGAGGGAGTACCTTTCTCTTGTAGCTTAATACCGTCACTATTACTGACAGATGTCGAAGTTGTACATGACACATTTGTTGTTGTAAAATTTCTTCGCATTTTGGTGATAATCGACTCGTGGTGCTCATCATCAAGCTGCAAGTACGATTTTATGGAATTCAGATTTTGGTGTCCCGTTATTTTCATCAGTTGTTGCTCTCCGACTCCAGCTTTCGCCAGAGATGATACAGTTGAAGAGCGTACCGAATGATTTGATATCTTCCTTCTTTTAACATCTAATCCAGTTTTTTCAGCTAATACCTTCACCCATTTACTGATCTCACATATACCAACTGGACTGTTCTTATACCACACCGCATTCTCAACTTTATCCCAAAACGGATTCGGTGTCAAAAACATCCTTTCTGTTTTCACATTTTTTCCTCTCTTCGATTTCAGTAGATAATACAATCTAAATAACAGAAGAATATTAATTATACCGTCTTGAAATTAAATATAAATAGGTTACCTAACTGGACACATATCGGTATTGCTTTTATTCTCTATCAACCACTTGCTGCCTGTCAATGATTTAGTTCCCCCCTGCGCAGTTTTCGAAAATACTGGATTATACTCAATTCTACCAGTTCTTCTTCCCTTGTTATCGAGTTCCTCCTTGAAGTAATAGGTGAAACAGTTGCTCCCTTCTCCTCCCCGCCAAGCTAGTTCGTAAGATGCTATTAAGAAAAACTTTTTCTGTAAACCGTCTGGGGTACTCTCATCTAATATGCGTATCATATTTAAGTATTCTGGTTCTGTAAGTGCCGCCGCGTTGCTGGTTCTTTTTTCAGGACACGCTTGCAGTTTTCTTCTTGTAGCATCCCTGGCGTCACGTGCTGACTTAAATATTGCATCAGAAAACGGGTTTACGTTTATTTTCCATTTATTGAAGAACATTTCTTGAACCATTTTCGCCGTCACGTTCCACATGTGCTTGATGACGCCTTCTTTATAATCGGACCCATCTTTTTTCTTCATATTACATGCCCACGACTTTAAGATGACATTTAAGTCCACAGGAGAAGTAGATTGATCCAGTTTATAGCCTTTTGCTGTTAAAAATGTACTAAATCCATACTGAATCTTTGGATTTCTTCGTGTTCCAAGGGATATTTTCGCAAATTTCAGCATCGATTTCGTCTTCAGATTTCGTGCCAAATCTTTTCTCAGTTCCCATTATTTAGAAACACCAGTTTTTATTCAACGAAACGAACTAAATAGGAACACGATTCCAAAAATTTTAATGACAAACATAAATGTTTTTTTTGTTGACATGGAAACGTAATCATGTGTAACTAAATTTTGAGTCATTTTAATATGAAAAATTGATTTGGTTCATTGAATAGTCTCTCGAATACGATTCGTAGTCAAAGTTGAGTCTACTATTTTTGTGGTGCTTTACACTCATGTCTTTCATAATTGCGAATACTACTCGTGCTCCGCACTCGTAGTATTTAAATGCAATCATGAAAGACATTCGTGTAACCACCACAAAAATAATCGACATAACTTTGACTACTCATGGTATTATAAGTGATTATTTTCTAAATTGAACATTTTCAAGAAAAATCGTAGTGGTAAGCCTTGAAAAGTAAATTTGATCTGTCAAAATTGAAAGGTAGTTCATTTCGTTTCTAACTGGTTTTAAGTTGTTCACAAATATGCAAGACGAATTCAACATTCATGGTGAATCTCTTTAAATAATTGATAGACCATGTCGACTTTTTAATGAAAGATACCCACATTTACCAGCAATGCATAAAACTAAATTTAAACGAATAGAGTCAAGTTTCATTGGTGTCAAGTCAAGAAGACAGTTCCAAAACCGTTTACGGGCGACGATGGTAATGAAATCGTTGTTTTGAGATATGTTCATGCACATCCAACCAGTTCTATACCGGCGGCATCTGCAGATGTAGAAATTTCATGTACATCTATACATAGGGATTTTAAAGAAAAATAAGATGCACCCTTATTCATTTCAAACTGTTCAGGATTTTCGTCCGGGAAACCAAGATAGAAGAATTCAGTTTTGCGAGTTTATTATAACTAAAACACAAGAAGATCCTGATTTTTTATCAAAAATTATCTGGACAGATGAATCGAAATTTAATCATGAAGGAATAGTTAATAGAAGAAATTGTCATCATTGGGCACAACAAAATCCACATGCCATTAGAGAAGCAAATTTTCAAGACACTTTTAGCTTCAACGTTTTTGCAATGATTGTAAATAACCGCGTTGAATACGAAATTTAAAATGAGAATTTAACGAGCGTCCGGTATCTACAGTTGTTAAGAGAAGTAGTACTGCAATTTTTGAATAACCTACCACACAATCTCATACGGCAATGTTTGCTTCAAATGGATGGAGCACCCGCTTACTCTTCACATGAGGTATATCGGGAATTAACAAATCTTTGAGGATAGGTGGATTGGCCGCAATGGACCCTCGTTATGGCCGCATAGATCCCCAGATCTGACTCTCCTTGATTTTTATTTATGGGGTCAAATAAAAAATGAGGTTTATGCGTCTCCCGTGCAAAACAAAGAACAGCTTATAGCTAGAGTAAGAGACGGTTTTCGAAACTTGAACGCTCAGCAAATAAGAAACGCTATGGCTAGGGGCACGCGAGCGTGCCGATTAATTTGGAATTATAGGCACGCGGCTGCGAATAATTAATTATTAATTCTTTTTAAGGAAATAAATAACAATTAGAGTCAAAATAAGTCTTTTTTTATTACAAAATTCAAAACATCAAAGTAACAAAACTCGCGTCTAGTTAATTGTTTAAAATAAATGTGAGAATGTTTTGCTTTACTCTTTTTATTGCGTTTATTAAGATTTATTACTGTCATAGAATTGGGTCGCCCCCTTTTCTTAATTTTTGAGAGCAACACTATTGATTTTAATAAATCAGTTTCACTATTTTTATTATTATTATTGTTATTACTGTTATCTTCATTATCACCAAAGTGCGCATCAACAAATGTAATGTGTTGCATGTTTGCTAAATTATTATCTGTCAATTCACTTATATCTCCATCAGACAAGATTATTCTAACACTATTCTGTTGGGAGATCGTTTCTTGATTATTATCGTATGCCTCAGTACCTTTTTCTGTATCGATCAGATCACAATTTGCCTCACCTGTTGTAATATAATTCCCGTTACTGGTATCAGAAGTTATTTCCGTCAAAGCCACTTCATTTCCAGTTCTCCAGCTCTGTTCGATTTTCTTCAATAAATCTAATCTATAGTTGAATTCACTATTGCTGGAAATGCTAATTAAGTTGCTTAAGGAATTGGTAATTAAAGTGGCTGATTTTCGTTTTTCGATTAACGTCATCACTTTAGGTTTTTCGCTTACTACACATTTTGATTTTGTCACAATATGTGACTTGGTTGTTCCAATACCACGTTTTGATAAATAATAATTTTTTGTCCATCGTATGTGACACAAGTTCTCGGCAAATAATGTTACGTTTTTATGTTTTCTTACGCTAAGATATATCGGCAGGGCAACATCATGGAAGAAAAATTAGGACATTGGCAATTGTCTGCCGTGTCATTTATTATATTTCCATTTGATGTTCATATTTGAATCATACCGTCATTATATTCCTTTAATATTTTGACTTTTGTGATTAAATCTATCTGTTTCTGAACATACTTGAAACTGTAATTAAAATATTCACATACTGCCATAAATCTTCTTCATGGTTTTGAAATCGGTGCAGTGGTCGCTTCAAAGTGTGTTTAGCTGCTAGATTGTCGCGTTCTTGATTATGGCTATCCAAAAAAAATGAAAAAATATTTAACAAAGTCGGTTAAAGTTGAATTCTTAGGTACTACTTGCTTGATTTTATGGTTAATTGACTCCATACGGTTATTTGTTATATTATTTAAATTGCCATTTGTCATGTTACATACAAGCCATTCATTCCGAATAGCACGCCAGTTCTTATCAAAATAATCACTTACGCTTTGAGGAACGCATTCCTTAAATTGAGTATATATGAAATCATATTCAGCCTCATTGTTACAATAGACTAGTTTTTGGAGGTATTCTAAAGATAAATCTCGTTCCTCTTTAGAAATATTCAACTTCTCGCAGTATTTCTCGTCTAAAAGTCTTTAAGGTATGACATAAACACAAATACACAGGTTTCTCTGGAAAAAGTTCTTTTATAACTCCACGTTCTGTTAAAGTTTATCTCCCATAAAGCAAATTACTTTATCAGTGTCATTTTGGTTTTTAAATAATTCAAAAATCCAGTGATATGATTCACGATCTTCCACAGCCATTAATGATACAGAAACAATTTCTGACTGGCCATTAGAATCCTCTACCAAAAATAAAAAAAGAGTGCAGCCGTCAATACTAACAAATTCAGGCCACGCTTTCATTGAAATTCTCATACTTTCTGTAGAGAATTGTAATGCTTTAAAGTTCTTTTCCTCGTCGCAAAGTATATGAACATTGCAATATTTTTTAGGATTATATAGATACAGTAACATTTAATTTATTACGGTATTTGGATTCCAATAATTTCAGTTTCTTCCAAATGATTTTTCCCAGTTTTGAGTTTGTAATGAATATTATGAAGATATTCTAATATTGTCTTTTTACCAGTTTCTAGACGGATTTTATTCTGTACCTTCTTCTTATTGGCGTCCAAACATAAATAATCTTGCACATTTCCAAGGTCTGTTTCGTTTAATATACGATTTTAAGGTAAATGATCAAAAACTTTCTAGAAAATAAAACTATACATATTTTGATTTTATGTTTATACATAAACTACGTATTTGCTTACATTCGAAAGTTTATGTTGTGTATGTTCTAAATTACAACTATATACTTTTAAGTACTGGCCTCCTGAAAAAATACGAAGTTTGAAATTCGCATTACATCCTAAGCGTAGCGTGCTGAAAATTATTACATGTCAAAACAACTTTATCGGTTATTTAAAAGCTATTGTAACCTGGTCGGTCGTAATCCATTTCCTCTTTTAGGATGTTGTTTAGATGCATATTCAAGTTCATAAAATTCTAGTGAAGACATCAACGGTCTTTGTATGTACATATTTAAGAGAGGACTTTATTCTACGACTTCTTTTTTTTATAAAATTTCTGTTTTTTGTCTTGTTTATAGATTTCTAAATATTTCTTTAGTTCATTCTAGGAACCAAACTGAAGACCAAGGGTTAATTCTTTTTTTTTCCTATTAATAGTCTCATTTCTGTCATTACTACTATTATTCATGGTAACGGTAGTCATATTGTTATCAAAAAAAATGAGACATAAGATACCTTATGAAGTACTGTTTATGATATAAATCCAGTCAGGATAAATTATTTCCTAACCTCCATTCCTCAAGGATTGATTTTGTATTATGCATTACGTGTGCATAATACAAAATCAGAGTACGCTCTGTTTAGTGATTTAACTATTATTAAATAGAAATTATTAAAATACAGCGTTTACCTATTAGACCGTCCATATTTAATAGTTTATATCGTTATAAACTGCAGTAATGCACTAACAACAACAGAAATCCGCACCACAAACTAGAACATGCATATTTTTCCCGTGCCTCTAATTTCAGATTTCAGCGCACGTTAAATGATATCGTCATAACTGCAGTGACGTCAGCTACGTGCCTATAATTCGAAACTAAGCGGCACGCTCGCCCCTAGCCATAGCGAATAAGAAAAGCAACTTCAACAGAGTTAAGAAGAAGAATTATGATTTGTTTAGAACGGAACGGAGATCATTTTGAACATTTGTGAATATCATTCTGAACGCATTATTTGTCTTTAATAAGTTGATTTTATTCACATTTTAGATTGTTATGGTTATTTTTGTTATCTCATATGATATTAAAGCCATTCTAAGTTTTGCTATTTATTTTCTTTTTTAACCCTCTCACAAAAAGTTTGATGGATCAAAAACAATTGGTGTAATTCCAAAACTATTTAGATTTTTTTCACAGTTTTCTGATAATAATGCTCAATTTAGAAAATACTCATTAATATCTCTAAAACTGTGAGAGATTGGCATAGGGAAACCTATATGATGCAAGATATTCATCTACTTACTAGGGCGTGCTCATCTACAAGCTATTCTAATTAAAAAAAAACCGATTTTTCTTAAATTTAAGATTACATAAATAATCGATAAATTTCGAACACCCTGTATGAGATTTATTAAATATTTAGACATTACTCATAATCTTATACCTTTCCCTGTTTGCAGTAGAAATATGACGTAATTCTATTCAAATAAGCCTTAGATATGTGATTTTAAAATGTGCATTGAAAAAACAAAAAATTTGACAAAAATCAAAATAATTCAAAAACGGTTAATTATTCACAAAATAAAACCTAATTAAATGTGTTGCAGCACTCTACAAGGAATCTACAAAAGCAATAAAAAATATAACATTCCATTTAAGAAATCAAAGTTGGCTATGACTTCCTGTATAACCAAAAGTGGTTAATGAGTGTAAATATTTTATATTAACAGACCAAGTATCAACATTACGTGCTACAAATTTTCAGAACTGTCCTAAGGCGTTAACATAGAAAAGTTCTAACGAACGGGTTAGCTGAAAAACCCTGTATAACGTTATTCATTTTATATTTTTATACAGTCGAAAATACCTAATTTGGGCAATGTTATCACAGTCGTGCTCTATTTTTTAAATATACCATACCTATATAAATTAAAAAATAGGCATAAATCCGCGCTCTATGTTATTATTATCTCACTGCATTATAATAAAAAACATAATTTTTAAATTAATCAATTTTACAATATAAATATTTGTTCTTAGCATCCGAATTAAAAATAAAAAGTGACAAATTTACATAAGACTTTAGAAGTTTATTTATAGATAGATTGTATATGTGTGTAAAATTACATTAACTGAAATTGGAAAAAAGGTGTTTATAACATGGACATGTGTAGGTAATTCAAGGCGAATGCGGTAGGTAGAGCACGGTCAGCGACGTGCACTGTGATGTAAAATACAGCACATTGCACATGTATTATTGGTGTTATGTTCGATCACAATCGTGAGTCAAGCTGATTCAGCGACCTACTGCCCGCCCTGTGTCAGCAAATTTCATCACGACAAGTTTATACATATGTACCAACTTATGTATGTGTATTGTGTATCAAACAAAGCCTGGCAACTTACTATCAGAGAGTAGTTAATTACACATTACAGAATAGGTACCCTAAAATGAAAGTAATTACATTACTTACTAATCTAATTACCCGATGAAAAAAAAATGTAGGTAGGTAATTAAATTATAACAGAAAAAGTTGGAACATAAAAAATAATTTCTCTAAAGACCAAAATGTATGATACGTTTAAAATAAACGGTATTCTTAAAGCAAAACATTCAATATAATCGTTATGAAAAATGAACAATTTAATATAAATTTGTACAATATAACGTATAAATTAGAAACATTTTCTTTAAGGTGAACCAATTTGACGTCGTAGATTATTAATGTAGGTAGCAAAGGAACAACTTTTTCTGCCTGTGCTCAAAACTGTAAATAAATAATATATTTAATTAACAAGGGCATAATCTTCTAATATTACTAAAGTAACACGTTTGTCTTCTAAGGGCCAGTTGTTCAAAGCTAGTTTAAACCAGGTTTTAATTTGAACTCGGTTTACGAGAAATGTTGTGTTGTACCAGGGAGGCTTTACGTTAAACCTTGGTTTAAGTGTGAGTTTTATAAAGCGGCCGTGATCGACCGTTTAATGGGTTAAACCCGGTTTGGAACCGAAACGTGCAAACATAACCTCACAACTTCATAAAAGTGTTTGTGTTTAGCCATTCACGATTAAATGGAAAATTATAACGATTTGACGGATGACGAAGACTTTCGTGAGTTGATAGAACATGTGGTGGTTCCTAGAGCGCCGAGGCAGTACCAGCAACGTCCTGACCATTTTGAAATATTAACTGAAAACCAATTTATTGCACGATTTCGTTTATCTAAAGCAGTCGTTATTTTAATAACCGAGGAAATTGAACCTGAAATACGAAATACTTCCGACAGGTATTCATGCTTAATTATTAATATCAATTTAGAATTTCACAGCACATTCTGTTGCTTTTATTGTAGGAATCACGCTTTGGCTCCTGTAGAAATGGTACTAGTTACATTGAGGTGTCTGGCAACTGGCAGTTTCCTACAAGTAGTTGGCGATTGTACTGGTATTGAGAAATCAACAGCAAGTCGTATGGTCAATAAAGTAATAAGAGCAATAGCCAGCCTACGACCCCACTTTGTTCGACTGCCTTCAACCCCAATGGAAATTGCACGTGTGAAGCAGGAATTTTATTCCATTGCTAGATTTCCTAATTGTATTGGTGCGGTAGACTGTACCCACGTCAAAATTCAAAGTCCAGGGGGTGAACAAGCTGAACTGTTTCGCAACCGAAAGCACTATTTCTCTTATAACGTACAAGCAGTGTGTGATGCTTCATTGAAATTTTTAGATGTTGTTTGTAGATGGCCAGGTTCGGCTCATGATGCCAATATTTTTGCAAATTCAAGAATTAGAGCGAAGTTAGAAACCCATGATTTTGGAAATAACAGTGTTATAGTTGGTGACAGTGGCTATGGTATAAAACCTTACTTGATAACACCATTAAGAAATCCAGAAACCCAGGCCGAAAACCTTTTTAACGAAAGCCAAATCAGAACACGAAATCCCATTGAAAGATCTTTTGGGGTATTAAAACGACGCTTTCCAATACTTGCTCTAGGTATTAGATTAGACCATCGCAAAGTGGAAGCGGTTGTAATAGCATGTACCGTGTTACATAACATTGCAATAGAAATGGGGGAAAACATGGAATTTGAGTATGATGAAGAAGTGGAAGCAGAATTAGACTTTGCTGCGGACATAAATGCTGATCTTGTGGAAGACAACAGAGAAATCAATGCAAATAATGTTGTTCGTCATAGATTAATAGCAGAACATTTTGCACGCCTATTATAGAAATAATCAAATCACCTCTAGTTGTATTGCCTTTAATTTGAATATAAATTACATATACATGTGCATTTCATTTGTTTCCTTTCATTTCCAGAATTTTCAGTTCATGTTCTACTCGCATTTGCCGAAGTCTCTCTTGCTGCAACTCCTCAGCATGTCTCATTTCTTGTTCATGTTTTTGTTTTTTATGTGCCATAGTTAATTCATGCTCTCTTTTGAAGCATTCTTCTTGTGTGTTGACAAAGAGCTGCTTTGTTGCTGCCCACTGTCCTAGTTTTGTTTTCAGATCAGTCTTTCGACAATTGCCTGGAAAAAGATTAATCAATTACAAAATTACATACATCTAAAACACAGTAAAATTTACCAACTGTAACTTTGTTGCCTTTAGGACCAGATTTTAAGGCCTCATGTTTCGGGTTCTTCAACATTTCTGGTGTATATTTCCCCCATCCACTGGGAAGCATATTAGTTTTGAGTGTTTGATTTTGGACATTTATTGTTTTCAATGCCTTACTATTATTATCACTTTCAGAAGAATTTTCCTCTACAACTGCTTCAGTTATGATATTAGGTTCATTAATTTGGTTACAATATTCAGGGATTGTAGGCGGTACAGTTATTAATATCGGAGACTGAATTCTCTTGTTAAGGTTGTTTACTGGTTCTTCATCGATTACAATCTCTTGAGTATTACTCATGACCTCTATAACAAATATAAAAAATAAGAAGACATTGATAAAATATTTACGGGTTACAATACCATCTATGACATCACCATCAAATTCTGAAGTGAAGCCGTCCACTTGAGTTGAAATAATGCTTGAAATAAGGTTATCCTCATCAGTTGTTATTAGAGTAGCTGACTGTGAGCAGCTAGGGCCACCACCAGTTTTATAAAAACTCATCTTTTCAATGGCATGTTTTCTTTTAGTAATTTTCTTAACGTTTTCGTATTTTTTTCTTAAAGCAACTGGATCACGAAATTGGCCGTTTCCTAAACTATTAAATTCCTTTGCAATAGTCTCCCATGCCTGTTTTTTTATTTTATTGGTATCAGTATCACTTCTTTTACACTCAACTTGTTTGGCATATTTGGACACCAGCTGTAATACCAATTGTTCCTCAGTTTTGCTAAAATTGGGGCAACGTTTTCCTTTCTTATCCATATCACAGTCCATTATATCCAACACATACGCTTCACAAAACCGTAGTAAAAAAGTATCAGCCTATCAGCTGTTTTCAATTGACATATGACATCAGTCTCAAAACGATGAAGTATGCAACACAACTCATTTTCAGTGCTACCAATATAAACTAAATCACTTTAAACTTGGTTTAGTTAAGCGAGCTTCATTCCGTGCACCGAACAACAGAACAATAATTAAGCCTGGTTTAATTTATAAACTTGGTTTTCTAAAGCCCACGTTTAAGCTGATTATGAACAACTGGCCCTAAGTAACAGAGCAATTCCAGCTCAGTTTCTTCTTCTTTGTTTAATCAAAAATCTTTAAAAGCAAAAAAATAAAGCTTCGTAAAAATTGTTCTTGTTTAGAAGACCCACTGTCATTCCTATCTAAAATATATTAAATAATAAAATGGTAAACAACTTAAAATTATATATATTTCAAATGGAATACACCTTCTCAAAGTATTCTAAATTTACAATCTTTGTTCATCCGAGAAACAATAAATTGACATAGGATGGCATAAGACAAACAATATTTATGTTTACATTTGCTTCAATGTAAATTTAAATAAAAACAGAGGCAGCTACTTATGAAAGTACAAAACAAAATAAATGTTAATCGACATAGGTAGTGCTATTTTTTAATCACAGATTCATACGTTCTTCTTCTAGTACATGATAGTTATATAATACATTATTATTCATGTAAAATTTAAAACATTTATAGTGCGTAGCGTATTTATATTGTTTATGTCTAAAAGCTAAAAATATTTACGATTCTCGATTCTGAAGAAAACAATCATAAATTTCATTTCGGGTACCAATTGCTTGTCTGCAAGTTGCGGATGCATTTACTGTGTGATGAAACGACGATACCAAGAGTTTGTATGAGTTAATACGAGAAAGCAATACACAAACTGCTTTTTGGTCGAGTGTAGTGTTGGAAAAGAGGGGATTCGAGTAAATTTACGCTAAGGCTAGACTGACTCTCGTTTAATCAGTGTAACAAGGATAGCAGCTCTACTTCCGCATTTCATTTGAATTTTGTTCACGCTCGATCTCTAGTCGATTCAGTGGTGACAAGTTAGGGAATTTTCCCTAGATCTAGGGATGTCTTGATCAAATAGGGAAAAAGGGAATTTTACTCAAAATTTAGGGAATTTTGGACAAATTTTAAAGAAAATAAAAAGTTTTATTCTGTCTACATTTTTCGATTTTTCATACTTTTCCACTGTTTTGCGCAGTGCCATCTAGTGTATCATAGTGTTAGATTTGTATGGGGTATAAAACTGAAGGTAGGTAACTAACTAATAAGTAAGTAAGAAGCGGGTAATTTTCTCAAATAGAAATATGAGCATGGGGTATTCACTGGAATGTTTGCACAATAGGGCATCTCGTTCTCGTGTTTGTTACTTTTCAAAGCGAGCGACTATCGACTTGATCACCGTGATTTACAGCCGCCCCCGCTCTCTATTAGATTTCAATATCCCCATCGCCGAAATTATACACGACAATATATTCTTCCTCTCTTAGGGAATCCTCCTCCTCAAGTAGTGTCTATATATGTGTACAAATATGGCCGTTCTTTACCTATTATTTAAAATATGCAAGTAATCCGAACTAATACATCATGCCAAATTTCTATGTTAAAAAAACATAACTTCTGTGCGCCGGGTTCTCGTAAAGCAAATAAGATTTGCTATACATAACATAAGTAATTTTTGTTATTGATATTAATACATTATGCTTTAGAGTGTATATATGTAATAAAAACGTCAAATATATTTTGGTTTATGATAAAATAATTCTTTATTTATTGAATCCATATTAGTGTCTTGATCATAAAAGAAAGCAAACTCTAAAATCAACAGAGAATTTCACATATCCTTGTAATGCGATAAAAAAAATTGCATGAACATCCCAAATAAAAACCTGGTGAATTATTATGTTTACATGAAGTATATCTTCATGAATGTACGAGGTATGCGCCATAAATTCTCTGCCTGATATACAAAAAAGAAACTTGGAACAATATAAGAATTTTTATTTTTCAATGTAATCTCCCCTAACTTTTATACATTTATTACAACGATTAATTAATATTTCGATACCCTTGTAAAAATAATCTGAAGTTTTCCGTCAAAATGTTCTATAACAGCTGTTTGCAACTCACTGTCGTCCTTAAAACTACGTGCTCTAAGGTCTTTTTTAAATTAGAAAACAAAAAAAAATCACAAGGAGCTATATCCGGATGTTCGAATTCTTGAAAGCCGCATTCGCGGATGGCAGCTTGTGAAATGGCGGCAGTATGGACGGGAGCATTGTCGTGCAATAATCGCACACCTTTTGTCAATTTTCGACGACGTTTTGCAAGAATACTGTCTAATAAAGACGCATAATAAGTGCCCTTCACACTTGTATTGCGCTCTTTAAAGTCAATTAGCAAAATGCTTTTACAATCCCAGAGTATTGGGGCCATCACCTTTTTCGTTGATTGAACGACTTTCGCCTTTCTGGGACGAGGTTCATCAGGTCACTGCCATCAGGCTTGCGATCGGATTTTTTTTTATTTCCCTAGATTTCTAGTCAAAATGTCCCTAGATTTCCCCGAAGTGTATAATATTGTTTTTTTGTTTCTACAAACACTATTAAAAACTCAATTTTTAACACATCATACTTCAATTAAAAATGAAATATCTTAACAAGTGTTAAAAGTAATTAACTTTTAACACTAGCGTTAAAAGTAAAGTGACAAGTCGTTTATCACAATGACGTTTTGATAAAGATATGACAGAGAACTCGAAATATTATTCAAACGATGTTGATTCAAGTGAATAGTGCCTACCTAATCGATGAAAGTTATCAGTTATATGAAACAAATACATCTTATTTGCTAAAAATGGAAAATACACGTAGGTATTTTGCTGAAGGATTATGAAACCGATAACGTGTATGAATTTGAAGTATCGTTGATTGAAAATAGTAGTACTTGTCTTATTTGAAGTGGATCATTGTCGTCGCCTTCCACAAATACAAAATTTTAGATAGGTATAATTATGTTTTTTAAATACCAGAATAATGTCTTCTACATCCAAGCTAGTAGCAATGGCTCTAACAGCACACTTAAGTGGCTTTATAACATTTAAACCAGAGAGGAAATATTTGTATAACTTATAAAAAAAAAACTATAAAGCTGTAATTTTGAAGTATATGGTGATATAGGGAAATACCCGTGTTATTTAACAATGTTCCACGCAAGCAAACTCATATCTTTGCTGAGAAAAGAATACATAAAAACACACCTAAGTAAAGGTAAAATTTTATTTTGAAACAGCATACAAAATACAAAAACAAGTACATGAGAAAAGTTCATCAAAGTAGGTAATATAATGTGTTAGGTAAATTAAAAAATAATTTCTCTTTGAAGTTACCTAATACTAATTAAGTACATATTTTATTTACATCGAATAGTTTGTATTAGATTAATTATTATCGTTTTTTTGTATTATAGATGTTTCCATCAAACCGCTTCAACATGTCGGAGTGTATCTCAAAGTTGTGGCAATTGCTTGCTTTCATTAAATTTTTGGAATGTAGGATACCACTTAAAGTGGTTGTTGACAGTTTGTTTCTAATTTTTGTTTTGTTTAAATTGATTTGCGAAAAAATGCGTTCTACTGTTGCACTAGAATGGGGCAAACTCAACAAATTAAAAACAAAATTACATAAATTGGAACACATTGGAGAATTGTCACCAAATTTTAGAAGAGACACTTTGACCCAAAATACTACAATGTTTAAGTCCTTAAATTCTGAAAGATCGACATTTCTGAGGATTCGCCATTCTCTGTCGACTTCATTTAATTGATTGTGCGTTATAAGAGAGGGAAAATTAAGGGCTAAAGGTCCTATAGATAAGTGATTCCCAGAAATAACTTGCAATGGTGAAATAACAGATAACTCTTTCAGAATCATTGTTGTTTTATTTTTGTTGTCAAATCTTTTATATATTTGTGCGCAACCTTCGATGAAAAAATATAAACATCTTCTCCTGAAATCTAGTAGCTCCTGTTCGTTTAACCCATGCGATTTATTACTAATAGTTCCCATGACAAATGCACCTAAATAAATTTTCTCAATTTCAATAAAATAATAGGGATTTCTATATTCTACATTTTCTAATTGTGTTGTATCTAAATATTCTTTTTTGATATAGCAGTCTAAAATGGTTCTTAGAACAGATGTTACTTTATTGTATAACGTGTGAATTTTGATATCTTCAGACTGCATTTCAAGGTTTAAATTATTGAAAAAAGGTAACACGAAATCCAAAAAATGTAAATATAATTTAACACAAGGATTTCGAAGTCTATTCAAAATATTTTCACCCTGCAAATTTTTTTCTACTAAATGAGCATTGGTAAAGTATAAAACTAAAGCATTGTATTGTTCCAAAAATCGTTTTGTGACAGACAACAACGAAAGCCACCTCGTTTGCGACAGATACAGAATTTTATGAGGTTTGATGTTCAAAAATTCCTGAAATTCTGAAAATTCTGATTGCCTTTTGAAACTAAACTGCAAAAATGTATGTACTTCCCTGATAAGATCTTCAATCATCTGGGGTAACTTTTCGCAAGCATAATTTGCACATAGGTTAAATGAATGACATACACATTTCATAATAAATAAATCAGGAATATCATTTATTAATTTTGTTGATAGAGAATTATGAATCCCCATCATGGCACTTGCCCCATCAGAAGCAAAACCTATTAAATTAGTTTTGTAATTAATGTTATGTTGTAAAAAGTATTCAATAATTGTATTACAAAGGGCATCAGCAGTACCGCTTGGCATTTGCAATAAACCCAAGAATATATCATTTACTTTATATCCATCAAATACTCTAGCTACTAAAGCTAAATGCTTTATGGTTCCTTTATCGGTCGACTCATCTGCAATTAAAGAAAACTTTTTACAGTTTAATAATTCTATTGTTTTTTGAAAACTGTAGGATCCTATAACATTATTTACAATAGATGTGGCTTTCTTTCGACTACACGTAATTTTTTGTGCTATTTCAGAATCTGTGAATGATACTCTAATGACTTCTGATAAATGATCCAAAGTATTGAAAGCAATATTATGTTCTACAGCAAATGCAGCTATTCTGATTTCAGCATTTTTAATTTTCTTTTCTAAAACTATTTTTTGTGTAAACGAAGACATATCCGTTAAGGATTGTTGGGTATGAACTGACTTAACTAATTTATTATGCAATTTTCCTTGAGAATGTTTGATGATCTCAGATTTACCGCAAACAATGTCTTTATTGCAAACTTTACAATTGGCGAAGTTGGTTCCCTTTTTGCTTCTTTGCAGCCAACCTTTAAATTGGAGATCTTCCTCCCATTGGATATTATATTTTTGAGCGTACCTTTTGTTGTCTCTCTTTTTCCTCTTTTTAGAAACTTGACCTTCTGCTGATGAAGATGGTGAATCTGAATGGTCCTTGGACGTTGAAGGTCGTGGAGATGACATTTTGAAATTTTCTATTGTAAAGAGAAATAGAAGGGCAATGGTAAAATTTAAATCGTTTAAGACAGAGTTTGAGTTCAGCAGATTCGTGCTTTTAGTTTTTGTCTGTTTTTGAATAACAAATACATCACGAAATTCGAATTAAGGCCGTGGTTTAATTTAGCAGTTTCCTACTTTCAGTTTTCTGCTTTTTTTTATTTAATAGTTAACGACTTTGAAATAAAAATAATAAATCACGGCAGTCACATTAAGTTTTGCTATAGTATAATATTTATGAATTCCATCTCGAATTTATATCTTTTTAGAATAATATAATGCAATAACTCAAATACCCACTGTCGGTAAATGACATGGTACGAGATATTATTTTAAAAATATATAAATTGAAGTTGATATTCTTCAGTATTAAACTATTACAAAACTTAATTCGATTCTCGCAATCTATTTTTTTATTCAAAAACATTAAATCAAAAAGAAAACTGAAAGTAGGCATCTCCTAAATTAAAACTCGGCCTTAAGTTTTGCAACCGCATGCATGTTTTTAAAATAATGCTGTTATGTTCATGCAGACGGTAGAAAAAAAATTAAGTCATCACGGTCACAAAAATATTTAATAATATGAGTAAGCTTGTGTGTATCACTGATCAATAAAAATAAAGTTTAGTGCATTTCGAAACTTCCAACAAAGGTGATTACGAATTATATTAACTACTTAGTCAAGAATTACCTGTTTTTTTTTTCAAACTGTCTGTATGAACTTGCGAACACTATATTTTCGATGTGCGTTTATAGCCTATTTTTAATATTTTACATCTTCGTTTCAATGACACCCACTACATTGAGAAAAATACAAAATATTTTTTTAGTATTGAAGGATTACAAAATTCATTTCGAATCTCGTTATCTATTTTTCATTCAAAAAAATTCATTAATAAATGAGAAACAACCGAACACTTTAAGTAAGAATCAGATAAACTAAACCTCGTTAATAAAACAAAAGTAATTTTGTATCTACATATACTTACATTAAATAGATATAACTAAGCTGTACAGATAAAACTAAACTTATTAGTGAATTAAAAAATTCATTCACATTTACTTCTCGAAAGCTTGAATTAAAATGTGAAAAATAAAAAACAGCACAAGCTGTTATAGTTATACTTCAGAGCAGGGACTTTTTCCAAGGGATTTACCTTATTTTATTATATTGTAGTAATTTGATCGATTTGCAAACGTGCTTAAAATTTAAAATCGGTAGAGCACCGGTTCGGAATGTGTATAGATGTTATCGCGTTATTAACCTTTGAATTTCCTACTAGCCATAAGATGGCGGACTACTATTTAAAAAAATATGTAATCAGTGGTTTAAGCACAGATAAGGGAGATTACAGATAGCCGATGTAATGGCTATTATTGGCAACACATTTTAGAGACGACCGCTAGGTTCTAGCGGTCGTCTCCAAAATGTGTTGCCAATAATAGCCATTACACCGGCTATCTGTAATCTCCCTTATCTGTGGTTTAAGTTTAAAACTTTTTAAAATGAATTGTGATACAATATAGGTAGCTTAAATACAGACGGTTGTATTAAATTTTCCCTAGATTTTGACCTATTTATATTAAAATTCCCTTTTTCCCTAAACGAACATAAAATTCCGTAGATCTAGGGAAATTTCCCTAAATATCGCAACCCTGACTGCCATTTCATGGACTCCGTTTTTGATAGAGGATCGTAAAACAGAACCATTGTTTCATCCCCTGTGATAATGGACTCTAAAATCGACTGCGCACATTCGACTCGACGTTCACGTTGGAGAGCAGAAAGAAGTCGCGGTAGCCATCTAGCACAAATTTTATTCATACCCAACACTTGTTTCGGAAATGTTTTTATCACTGCTAATTCCTTCACTTTCAAACGGCGATCTTTTAGCACTAAAAGTTCAATAACTGAAATTTGTTGAGGCGTTATCACATCAATTGGTCGACCCTACCGATCAGCATCTTCCAGGGATTGTTGTCCCAAACGGAAACATTTTGCCCACTTTTTACAGTTGAATAAGAAGGAGATGAATCACCGTAAACGCCGTCTAAACGTTGTTTATTTGATAAATTTAATGACCGCGTGGTACTCAATTTTCGTTACTTCAGACTTTTTCGTGCGCTAGTCACGTTGGTTGGCTGGTTACTAAAAACTACTAGGCTTCGAACCATCATTTTAGTGTACACCTCGCGTATGTGCATGTATGACCTGACGGAGTTTGAACACGTTTAAACCTGTATAAGTCTGTGAGGTCGAGAATTTATGGCGCCTACCTCGTATATATACAGGGTATTCCACGAGAGCCGTTCGTTAGAAGTTTTCGTGGTTGGAAAAAACTTAGAATTCTGAAATTTTGGATTCCAGGGTCATTCAAGATTCTCTTTCATTTTAAAATATTTTCAAGATCATACTACTTCCGGTTATACAGGAAGTCGCCATTAACTTCCTTATTTTAAATGGAACACCCGGTATATTATTTCATTTTTGGATTCCTGAGAAAATTTCATAGTGGGTTTTCATCAGGTTTCCCTATACCTATTTTCAATTTTTTCTTAGATATCTTGATTTTTTTGAAAATTTTGACAGATGTAACTCTGTTTTGAGCATTGCGCCCTTTAACCAATTTCGATTGGTGGAAAGCGCTTCTGGGGTAGATGGAAGCACAGGAATGATACTTTCGAATGCCATATTGACAACTGATTTATCGCATACAGGGTATCCAAAATTTAATGACCAATTACATCATTTTAAAAGTTGAAAAAGCTCGCTTTTTCAAATGGGACACCCTGTATTTTATTGGATGGTCGGATGCAGAATTTGATTCTGCATCGATTTGCTATAACATTCCCTATACCTATTTCCAGTGGTTTTCTTGTTAATCCAAATTTTTTATTTTAATGTGGTTTTTTGGCAGAAACCGAAACATCGCTTGCCTTTCGAAGCCAAATAAACATCAATGAAACGGAAAAAAATTTACTTTAATTAGAACATGACATTAGTACATAACATTTAGAACGAAATATAAAATAAAAACAAAAAATTGGAACATAATGACAAAAAATAATAAGAGAATGTAAAATTACAATAATTGTTCTATATGACCTCCATTTTGGTTCAAACACTGAATAACTCTGTCATATACTCCTCGCGAAACAGATCTCTGAAGTTCGTCTGGACTTATATTAGTAAACGCATGGTGAACACGGTTCAATAATTCCTCTCTAGTTTGTACCGGCCTAAAGTACACTAGTTCTTTTATACGACCCCAGAGGTAAAAATCCAAGGGAGTCAAATCGGGTGATCTGGGTGGCCAGTTCCAAGGTCCCCGCGGGCCAATCCACCGATTCTCGAACATCATTGACAATTGCCGGTGTACAGTCATAGTTGAATGTGCTGGAGCACCATCAAGCTGAAACCAACTGTTTGCTCTATCACGTGGAGGTAGGGCATTTAGAAAATCACTAACAAATCCTCTCAGTATCTCCAGATATCTAGCCGCATTTAAATTTTCATCGTACACTTGATAAGCCACTCTGTTGTCCATAATTAAACAAAAAACATTGAAACTAAAGTGGTCTTGGTGATTATATTCCCTAATAACATGTGGATTATCTTGTGCCCAGTAGTGAGTATTTCGGCGATTTGTAATTCCATGCCTGCTGAATTTCGATTCATCAGTCCACATAATCTGATGAAGAAATCTCGGATCTTCGGTCATTTTCAAAATCAAAATTCGCAAAAGTTGACACGTCTTGCCTCATCACCAAGACGTAATCCGTGAACAGTTATCTCACAAAAACGATGCATTCCATGTTTTTTTAATATTCTGTGGATTGATGTTTTTGAAATACTCAAATCCAGCGCTGCTGTCGAAATTGAACTCCGCGGATAAGCTTGAAAAAACGCCAACACATTCACCACGTTATCTTCATTATCAGTTACGGGCTTTAGGTTATTTTGAGTTGACCTTACGTTTCCAGTTGCTATAAAGCGAGTTTCGATTCTTGCGAATTTTCCGGGAGTCATTGTTGGTAGGTCCGGATATCGTTCATTAAATAGTCTGCATGCTCGTCGAACAATTCGTCCACATTCACCGTGCGTGTAAAACAAATTTAATAAATCATTATTGGAATATTCTTCAACATTCTCTATTATAAACTGTACTTAAGCAAGTTAACAAAATCCCTAGAACTGTAAGTAGATATCTCACGAATTTGTACGATGATACTGCTTTGACATTAAATCAACATTATTTCAATTCCTGTCAAAATCAAGGCTTACTAGGTAGAACTTTTGGAGTTTGATCACCTTTTGATAAAAATATGGATTAACAAGAAAACCACTGGAAATAGGTATAGGGAATGTTATAGCAAATCGATGCAGAATCAAATTCTGCATACGACCATCTAATAAAATACAGGCTGTCCCATTTGAAAAAACGACCTTTTTCAACTTTTAAAATGATGTAATTGGTCATTAAATTTTGGATACCCTGTATGCGATAAATCAGTTGTCAATATGGCATTCGAAAGTATCATTCCTGTGCTTCTGTCTACCCCAGAAGCGCTTTCCACCAATCGAAATTGGTTAAAGGACGCAATGCTGAAAACAGGGCTACATCTGTCAAATTTTTCAAAAAAATCAAGATATCTAAGAAAAAATTGAAAATAGGTATAGGGAAACCTGATGAAAACCCACTATGAAATTTTCTCAGGAATCCAAAAATGAAATAATATACCGGGTGTTCCATTTAAAATATGGAAGTTAATGGCGACTTCCGGTATAACCGGAAGTAGTATGATCTTGAAAATATTTTAAAATGAAAGAGAATCTTGAATAACCCTGGAACCCAAAATTTCAGAATTCTAAGTTTTTTCTAACCACGAAAACGTCTAACGAACGGCTCTCGTGGAATACCCTGTATACAGGGTTATGATAAAGTAACGCACAAAATTCATAAAACGTACAATGTCCATTTTTGAAAAAAATGCAAAATCACGTCAAACAGTTTATCTTATTCCGCGTCTTTTAACATAAGTCAAAAAAAGAAAACGTCAAATTTGTCAAAGTTATGACGTCATCAATATTTTTTTTAAATATGAAGCTTGGTTTTTTTTTACTTTATTTGATAAAGCTTGTTTTTCTGCATTATAAAGAAATAATTGAAGTAGGGGTCACATAAGAAAAAACTGAGAGAATTAATAAAAAACAAAATAAACTTTATTATAGTAATAACATTTAAATTAACTAAACAGTCCATTAAACCAAAACGATTTCTTACAGGAATTGTTCAAACTGTGTCCCGTTCAGTACCTGACATAGGCCAAGACGATGGTAGACCTGATTTACTAGGTAACTTTAAGTTTTAATTCTTTTAATATTTAGTTTCTTTTCATAAATTCAAAAACTAGTTTATTTTGTTTTTTATTAATTCTCTCAGTTTTTTCTTATGTGACCCCTACTTCAATTATTTCTTTATAATGCAGAAAAACAAGCTTTATCAAATAAAGTAAAAAAAAACCAAGCTTCATATTTAAAAAAAATATTGATGACGTCATAACTTTGACAAATTTCACGTTTTATTTTTTTGACTTATGTTAAAAGACGCGGAATAAAATAAACTGTTTGACGTGTTTTTGCATTTTTTTCAAAAATGAACATTGTACGTTTTATGAATTTTGTGCATTACTTTATCATAACCCTGTATACTTATTCATCCATATATTTTACGTAGAAAGATTGACTATTTCATTCATAATAAAGTTATAGCTCGATCTACAAATATTAGACAGAATTTATGCTTTAAATTGGCAACCTTATTGTTGAGAGAACTGTAGCAGTGCTAAATATTTTCTGAATTTTTCGTTCACATTTTGTATGGTGTGTCGTTCCTCCATTATGTATGAGGGCGCAATATTTGACATGAGATTTCTGACAAATTCAACAAATGATATTGGTAATGTATCAATGCAAATCATTGCAGTTATCAACTGCATAATAATTTCTTGTTTTGTTCGACTACTTCAAAAGATAAAAAAAATCAGTCATTTTTGGTTGGATAGAAGAAATAGATGTAGCTGATGCTGCAATATTAGATTCTTCCGGAGATTGAACCGTATCAACACTGCAAGTGCAATAAAAATATACTATACTTATTTATCAAGAAAATTCCAAATTTCCAGATAAAGATTACAGTAATACTAAGTATAAAAAATCTAAAGCATAATGATGTATGTATATCATTAGCGTCTAGTAAATGAAATTGCTGGTTTTATGTGCGATTACCTATATGAATATTAAAACAATTACCTAACCCTTCTTAATAATCACTAATTACACGGTTTTAAAAGACAATAAATCAGTAAAAAATTTAACAACAAAATTTCCTGGTTGTCTTGTATTAAATAAATAAAGCTATTAAATTTCGTTTCTCTATTAAAAAAAAATAAGAGGCAAATTAAGCGAGAGTATATATATAATATACACGTATCTGTTTAGTTTGGAATTATGCTTGTTTCTAATCAGTGTTTCTGGTACTAGATAAAATATTAAACAATCATTACGATTACACATGCGCGTATCAGATTGAATTAGAATTATTATTATTGACAGAGTTTATGTTTTTATATACATCCTTAGAAAGTATTTTTTGAAATTAATTAATAATTATTTTCATTCATAAAGAGTATAATTAAAAAATATTAAGTTGTAGCTTAGTACATAAATGTAATTACATGGCAGTTATGATTACTTTTTTTGATGAGAAGAAATCAGTTTTGGAAAATGGTTTAATTCTACTACAACCCTGAGTATCCAATGACAATTTTATTATGCCTGCTTCTATTTTCTCTTTTTAACTGAAGCATGAGAGAGGCAAGTCCATCTTATTGAGCAAAAATGAGTTAACTCCACTTTTTGACTCTATCGATTATTCCACATCGTTTGGTGCAACAAGAATTCAAATCCGTGTATGTTTAGTTGTCTGGCAAGCTATTTTAACACATACCTCTCTTATTGTTGAACCTTTTAGTTTTCTGTCCTCGAAATTTACGTTGGTATTTCGTGCTATTCCTGTTCAGTGTTACATAAAATAATTAAATAGACGTTGAGTAAACTGCTTATTATATAAAATGGAATCTGAGGGCAGTGACTGCGAAAGAGAGCCTTGGTGCTCTGGTTCTTCTGATAATTACGAACAGAATGATTCTAGTAACATTTCAAATGCGAGCAGTGACGGAAAATGGTTAAGTATATCCTAATAGAAGATTTCCAAGATAAATGTTTGATGTACATGACCAGAAAAAAATTGATAACACTATTACAAACTTTTATTGACGTTAATGCTTTGACGCTCAAGTTACTAGTCCAATGAGAGATGGATATGTTTCGGTGGAAGAATGTCTTTACAAATCCATCCTACTTTGTACTACAATTTCAAAAAGTACATATATTAAAACTTTTTGTTTACTCTTTTAAAACAAATTTATTGGAATAGATGAACGGCATCATTGTAAATCATTTTCGTATACTAATTTATCTTTCAACCTATAGATATAGGGTAAGGTTGCTCAAGTCGTACCAGTGCTTAAGTCGTACCACTTGAATTTTTAACGAACTACGGCGACAACAACACATACAACGGCAACCAGATATACATCTGAGTCAACAAAGTTGGTTTACGTATTATTGTATACCATAAACTTATAGCGTGGTTATAAATCCTGTCATCAAGTAAGTTTATTTTAATTTTCTTATAATTTTTTGCAAATATTTGGTAGCTAATCTTGCAAGTAAATTATTGATAGAATTCTGTTCCTTATTAAACATAAGTTCAGTAGCATTTACCTAATTGTTTCGTCGAAACGAAATTGTCTTAATTTTATTTAATGTTAGGTTATGGCTACTTTTAAATTTAATTTGTGCCGTGTCTTAAGTCGTACCCATATAAGATTCTTCACTCGTACTGGTACGACTTAGGAAGTTACTTTTGCTTTTACCTACTCTCAACTGACTTTGTTTTCATTCTTATTTTTAGGCCATAATTATGTCAACGCATTTAAAACGAATTTATAATACATTGAAACAAGATGATATGGACGAAGCGTTAACCAAATTATCGGAAGGAGTTATTGGATTCAATGAAGCTCATAGAAAATACAACATCCCTAAACCAACGTTACGGCGTCATTTTAAAGGACTAAATAAGAATGTAAAATTTGGAAGGCCTAAGGATATGACTGAAAATATGGAGAAAGAGTTGGCTGCACACGTTCTCAATTTAGAATCAAGCTTTTTTGGACTTACTGCAACAGATCTAAGAAGACTTGTTTATCAATTGGCAAAAAAATATAAATTGCCGCACCGTTTCAACAGAGAAAAAGAAATTGCAGGAAAGAAGTGGTACTATAAATTTATGAAAGATAATCCTTGTTTATCTTTACATACTCCAGAGGCAACATCAATGGCCAGGGCCAGGGCTTTCAATAAAGAATCTGTTTATGAATTCTTTGACAAATACGAATCCATATTAGATGAATACGAGTTTGCTGCTAACTAGATATATAACGTTGACGAAACAGGATTTTCCACGGTTCGCAAACCATCCAACATAATTGCTCGGAAAGGTAAACATCAAGTTGGTGCCCTTACAAGTGGTGAAAGGGGATTGACCACTACGGGTGTATGCTGTATGAATGCTGCAGGTGAATTCATACCTCATATGTTAATATTTAAACGCATGCGAATGAACGATTGCTTAAAGAAAGGAGCACCACTAGGTACTGTATTTGGATGCTCCAAAAACGGATGGATAACGTCAGAACTTTTTGTTGAATGGTTAGAACATTTCATCAAGTACACAAAGTTGGAGAAGAGTGACAATAAGCAAGTACTTCTTCTTTTGGATGGACACACTACCCATACAAAAAATATTGAAGCTATACACCTAGCGTGCGAGTATGGCATTATAATGCTATCCTTTCCTGCTCATATACAACCCACCGTCTCCAACCTTTGGACAGATCTTTTTTCAAATCTCTGAAAACCAATTATAACGAAGCCTCATCTTCTTGGTTAAGAACAAATTCCGCGGAAACACAATTAAACAAACTACTGTATCAGAACTATTTGGAATTGCATACTCAAAGTCAGTTGGTATGGATATAGCTTTGAATGGTTTCAAATCTACCGGTATTTGGCCATGTAACAGGCATGAATTTGATGATGATGATTTTTGGGCTCCTATATACACCTGTAATTGAAGAATTTTTACGCACTCCTCCGTTGGACATCAATAACCAAGAATAACTTTCTGCAGTGGTTACACAAGAAAGTAAAGAAATCCATAAGGAAGAAACGGACGCGTCTATAAACAAAATAAAACTGGAATTAAATATTTTAGCTCCTATTCCAATAATAAATCAAAGCAAATAGTTCCGTGGATGCTCTACCTCGTCAGTCGAAATAACGTCAACGCAGAATAAAGAAAACATAAAAAATGCGGCAATAAAAGAAACACGGTAATTAATAAAAATGAATTGGCATTAAAGATTAAAAAGAAGAAAAGCGACTGGTTTTGTTTTATATGTGGAGAAGATCGGGAGGAAAACATGATTCAATGCTTGAAATGTAAATCATGGGTGCACGATGTATGTGCTGGAGTTGAGAAAAGAACAAAAAATTTTTATGTGATGTTTGTACTGAGTGAATTCCTATATAGGTGGTACGACTTAGGAAACCGGTAGCCTCACTCGTACCGATGTAAGTTTTTAAAAATGTAGTTTATTTTACGTAAAAGCATATAGATTTTCTAATTTCGTTATAATAAATAACAACAATATTAACACATGATTTGGATAACACATTTAATTTCTATTTATTTGATAAATCCTAAGTGATATACATTTTTTTTCTTAAGGGGTACGACTTAAGCAACCTTACCCTTACCCTAATATGATACTGATTAAAACAAACTGAATGAAAAATATACACAATACTACGCGACCAGCAGTAAAAACATTTGTTTAATGTTGTAAAACATGTGCAAAAAACACAGCAACCGAAAAAAGGAATAGTGGTGAAGCCTATTCTATCTATTATCTAAGGCAGCGGTTCCCAACCGGTGGGTCGCGACCCACTAGTGGGTCGCGGAAGGGTTAGAGGTGGGTCGCGACTCGATCCTAAAACCATCGAATAAACTCAATAAACCATCAGAAAAGGTAACAAAAATTGAAAGAAATCGAATTTTGTTTTGATTGTTTTCTTGGTTATTGATGTTTGGTATCTGGGACAGATAACAGAACCTCCCAGATGACTCACACAGTCACGCAGGTGGAGCACACACTGGCAACGCCGCTCCCCCGCCCGTTCTATCGCCACATTGTCGAAGGTCACGCCACGTGAGCACTATTGTTTACTAATCTCAGTCACTCAGTCTTACTGTGGACATCGTGCAGTGAGTTACATATTTGGTGCAGATAGTTGTTCGTGTTTGGTTTGAATTTTCGCGTTGTGGTTGTGCTGTTTAGTTCAGTTTTGAAGATGGACAAATGGTTGAAAACAGGATCTTTTGATAAGAGGACAATTTCTCAAGTAACTATTGATGAAGGTGAGCCTGGCTCATCAAATATTAACCTAATAAATTCTGAAAATGGTAAAGTACAGGCGAATGCAAAGAAACCAAAATCTTTCTTCAGGAAATATAGTACCGATTATATTAAATATGGGTTTACATTTGTAGGCACAGAGGAAAAACCATTACCTCAATGTGTAATTTGCTTTGAAACATTGGCAAATCATAGCATGAAGCCTTCTAAGCTAGAAAGACATATTTCAACCAAACATCCAAAATGTGTTAATAAGCCTATCGCTTTTTTTCAAAATAAGAAAAGAGATTTAATATCGACTACGACCATTATGAAAAATGTCTCAAGAGGACGTGAAAATGAAAAGCTTACAATGGTTTCGTACCAACTGTCACTGTTGATTGCCAAAAAAGGTGTACCTCATACAGCAGGTGAGAATATCATTTTGCCAGCTGCTAAGCTTATTTCTGCCTCTTTGTTTGACGAAAAAGCAACGAAGAAAATAGGGGATATACCACTATCAAATAACACGGTTAAAAGGAGAATAGAAGAAATGTCTGACAATATAAAACAGCAACTTATTTCTGCTTTGAAACGAAGTGACTTTTACTCCCTACAATTGGATGAAAGCACTGATATAGCTGATAATGCCAATTTATTAGCTTTTGTAAGATTTGCGACCAATGAGTCAGTAGAAGAAGAAATGTTTTTTTGCAGAACTTTACCTACCAGTACGACCGGGGCTGATATTTTCAACTGTTTGAATGGTTTTATGAAAGAAAACGAAATTGACTGGTCTAAGTGTGTCGGAGTAACAACTGATGGAGCGCGTGCCATGTCTGGCAAATACTTAGGATTAGCAGCGAAAATTAAGGAAGTTTCTCCATTAGTTGAATGGGTTCACTGTAGTATTCACAGAGAGGCTTTAGCGGTGAAAGGAATGAAAGAAAACCTCAAAGACACACTTCACGATTCTGTTAAAATGGTAAATTTAATCAAGTCCCAACCTAAAAACTCAAGAGTCTTTGGTGTGTTGTGCGATGAAATGGGGTGTGAGCATAAACAACTACTCCTGCATTGTGAAGTACGTTGGCTATCCAGAGGAAAAGTTCTGGCCAGGTTGTTTGAGCTTCGTGATGAGGTACGGTTGTTCTTATCACAATTGCAAGGAGAAGGAAAGTTGAAAGCTCAATTATTTTTAGACAACTGCCTTAGTGATGAGATTTGGTTAATAAAGTTGGCTTACTTAGCGGATATTTTCAGTACTCTAAATACTCTTAATTTGAACTTACAAGGAAGAGATGTCCACAAATTCTTTGTGCAAGACAAAGTTGATGCTACTATAAAAAAGATGCAACGGTGGTCTAATAAAGTTCAGAAAAATATCGTTGTTGCCCTCCCACTTCTGAACGATATTTTGGACGAGAATGATCTTAAAGTAAATGAAGAAACTTCAAAAATGATCTTCGATCATCTCGAAGCCTTGGCTTCTAACCTAAGACGCTACTTCCCACCCATAGAAGAAGGAAAGCAGTGGATTAAAAATCCATTCAATGAGGACCACTTAAAGAATCTTAACCTCACGACCTCCCAGGTAAGCTACTACTCTTTTAAATCTTAAAATATTACCGTAACTAAACATATGTTTTATTTCTTTTTAACAATTGAAATTTATCTAATCACAATCATAAAATGTAAATGCATCAATTTAAAATATTTTAACAAAATTGAATTCTTTTTAAAAATAATACTGTAATACTGTATTTATTAAATTTTTTATTGCAAAATAAGAAGTCAGTTTTGTGAAGTTTTATATTCAAATACTAAGTTTGAAATGTGTCGCTGTTTTAGCTTTCTCTTTATTTTTTGGGTGTGTTTTTTGAAAAACCAGTAATTAATTATTTTGTTTTATTTTGCAGGAAGATGAACTCATTGAACTGTCTTGTGATTCCATGATGAAGTCAGTCTATAAGGAGAAAGATTTAACAACATTTTGGATGGAAAGGAGGACAGAATATCCAACAATATCCGTAATTGCATTGAGGTTTCTGATGTTATTCCCCACTACGTATTTATGCGAACGTACTTTTTCAACTTTGGTTTTCCTAAAAAACAAATACAGAAATCAACTCAATGTTGAAAGTGACTTAAGATTAAAAACATCTTCATTCAATCCTGATATTGACGTGTTAGTTCAATCGAAACAGTCCCAAAAATCTCATTAATACAGTATTCTTACTTAAAAACAGCAATTTTACATTCTGATAGATTGTGATAACAATTTTCTTAACTTTTTCTTAATCATATCAAAGCTGTATGAATTTTTTGCCCGAAAAATTAAAATGGTCTTTGTGTACTTTTATAATTGTAGTTTTTATCTTCACCTATGAACACTTGTCAGTGAGTATGAAACCACTTGTTGCATATATTGCAAACATATATCTATTGTTAAATAAATAACTGTTTTGCTACAAAGTGCTTATATTTTGTCAGTCATTTTCAAATCAGAACACAAATTATTTATCAATAATCAATCTGTATCTTCAAAAAAGCATATATATATATATATATATATATATATATATATTTGCAATATTTGATGGTAAATTTATATATACATAAGGAAGGGATACGATACAAATAAGGTTTTTTACTCCACCATGGACCTATGGACCGTGGAGGTATTCCGATAAGAAAAGGTGGGTCGCCAACTGAAAAAGGTTGGGAACCACTGATCTAAGGGATGGTTTCATACGAGGCAAATGGATCTTATGGAGCTGCAGTCAAGATGGCGATAAGCTACTAGGACCACCTTACAAAAACCGCAGAACGCGCAGAACTATTAAAAATATTTTGGAATTTGGGGCTCCCAAAATGTTACAAAGTGATGATGGACTTATCTTAGGATAAGCAAACGTACACCTTCTAAAAAATTGTTTGGGATTTCCTGTTGAATTATTTTCTTTTGATTTACCAACAGAGACAGTTAAGGAAATAACAACTGAAGAAGACTTGGAAAAGGTATTGACTAAGAAGAAAACAATTTAATGGGTATTTCATATGGAAGTAATGAACACGCAGAAAATTGAACGATTAATTCATAGGAAACTAACCAAAATGAAGTGCTTGATTCAAATGACAATTCGTTTATCCTAGAAAAATCAATTAATACCTATTGATGAGAACCAGATATCAACATTGAGGATATCCCTTAAAAGGTATTGACTAATATTATAACTGATGAAGAAAAAACATTTTAATGGGTATTTCATCTGACACTAATCAAAATGAAATATTTCACATTATGAATATTCCTATTGTTGAAGTGACTGTAGAAAATAATGGTAATGGAACGACTTGCTGTGTTAAATGTTTAAAGAGATTTCTTCAGAATTAACGTTGACTGAAACAGCATGGATATGTGATTTATGCCAAAAAGAGGATACCATACAAAAACAAAGGATATAATGTGTTGTTGGTCAAAAACGTGCTGCAGAAAAAATGCTCAAAGATACCAAACAAAGTTGGGGTGTTCGGTAGGGGACCACTGGATCCTAAAAATACCTATATTGGAAACAATAGTTGAAATAAGACATGGAGTAGGTATACAAAATTGGTACTATATTTTGAATCAATAGTTTTCTGCAGAGACGAGACCGTTGGCATTAAAAATTCCGAACTAATTCGTGTTTTGGCGGGAACAACAATTTCTTTAAGAGAAGCTTTAACAAAGTTTTTTAAATTTGGAGAGCAGATATTTAATACATGTTCCTGCAAACCAAAACGCAGTGCTATGCACACAAAACATGTTTTGTTTTAAGGCTCGGCTGAAATGTAATGCTAGTAAATCTTATTCAAGTGGACCCTGTATAAATAAATAAAGTATTAGGTATATGGCAAAAAAACCACAGTATGAAGTGGCCAAACTATCAATTCGCCTCACCCAAGAGGAGTCGTGTTAGAGCACCACTAAATATGTCAAATTTTGCGCCTATGCGCATTTGCAAAACTAATCGCCAACATATTCATTTTACAATAAGATCGTGAGCTATTCGGCGTTTTATGAAATACCTAAAATCTTCAGTTAAATTGTAAAAACGCAGTATTTCATCATCATAATTCTACAATGTATGTACCTACTCATTTATAAAAAGCGTTTTATAAAATGACTGAATTTGTAATTAGCCTACGAGTCCGACATAGGTATATCTACATATTATTTGTAATTAGATTTTTCTTTGCCGTATATTCAATAATATAATAGATGTTTTCCTTGGGAATAGCGGCATATGTGAATAAAACTATAATTGATTGAGACATTTCAACATTTATTTATGTTTTCTTCAGACCTATTTATTTTTGTTTATTTTTCTATTAATGATCATCTTTTGTATTATTTCTTTTTTTACTTCTACATTATTACTTTCCGTTGCTTTTCTATTTTCTTGGTAGTAATGCATTTTAATTTAAAATTAGATGACTCGATTATCATAAAACTCGCGTTATATACTAATTTTAAATTAAAATACATTACTACCAAGAAAATAGAAAATACAACGGAAAGTAATAATGTAGAAGTAAAAAAGAAATAATACAAAAGATGATCATTAATAGAAAAATAAACAAAAATAAATAGGTCTGAAGAAAACATAAATAAATGTTGAAACGTCACAATCAATTATAGTTTAATTCACATATGCCGCTATTCCCAAGGAAAACACCTACATATTATTATACATACCAGTATTCGGAAATGCGTAACTGCAGGCTACTATCTAATTAGGAATTGCAGTAGATCTAGCATACATACGCTACTACCTTAATTAAATTTTTGAATGAATTTGACGGAAGTATTCTCAAAATCTTGTATGTGCACTTATAATTACTATGCTGTGATTGTGTTCCGGGATCCAATAGTTGTCCGGAGAATCGTTCAATGGCGAATGTAGGAGGAGCTAGTGTCGCCTTGGCGACGCCTCGGCTTAACCTGTGGGGAAAATCTTTTGCATCCTCTTCTAATACACTTCTAGACCCAGGTAATAATAGGGATGTTCTAATTTGAAGCAATACCTGCATAATTACAACAGGAAATACAATGTATACAAAGTGTGGAAATTCGTCATTATATAATTGAATAGAATAGGTTTATCTATAACTGAATAAATAAAATACGTAAACTTGGTTTCAAAAATTATTTAATAATATCACTACAATATCGTTTCGCCAAACTTTGGCTTCTTCAGGTGATGAGTAACTGAATATACAAAATTATTACAACATAATACCACGCGATCATTTAAATTCTAAATTATAGCAGGCGGGATTTTTTTTATTAGGTTGTCCAGAATGTCAATTATTGATTAATTGAAATTTGCGGTTATGTTATACTTTGTGACATTTGTGAATCTTATGTGTAATCGATTTAAATTTAATGGAAATGAAAGCATTACAAGATAAATTAGTTTTATTGTGAATTACAAAAGGTGTTCAAAGTGTTCTCCCCATGTTGCAATGCAACTGTTAACCCTCCGTTTCATATTTTCAAAAGCATTTGCCAACATCTGAACGGTTATAGCGTTACATGCATTAGAAATTGCCTCTTGTAGTTCTTCAAGATTTTGTGGGTTATTTTTGTAAACTGTGTTTTTCAGATACGGATAAATGAAATAATCAAGAATCGTTAAGTCCGGACTGCGAGGCGGAAATTCAATTACTCGATTATCACAAAACTCGCGAATTCGAACCATACTTTCCCATGTTTTGTGAGCTGTTGTATTGTCCTGTTGGAAATACCCATGTAAAAGTTCGTCATCATGAAGATTTTGTAAAAATGGTTCAAGTAAATTATTTCCATATCTCTCAGCATTTATCGTTCCTTCAAAAAACACAGGTCCAAATGTACGCCTTCTAGAAACCGCTAGCCAAACATCAATTTTCTGCGGATGGAGAGGCGATTGAATAAACTCATGAGGATTCTCCGAAGACCAAATACGCATATTTTGTTTGTTTATAAGCCGGATAGGTGAAACCATGCTTCGTCAGAAAAAAATGTTAAATCCAAAGTGTTGTTGTTATTTAAATTATTCAAAAACCACTGACAGTATTCTATTCGTACAGGAAAATCTCGAGGGAATAGCTCTTGAACGACGTTAACCTTATAGGGATACAGATTTAAATTTTCTTTTAAAATTTTTTGACAAGTTCCATATGAAAGGTTTATTTCTTGGGCTAATCTGCGAAGAGATTTTTTGGGAGACTGTTCCATTCTTTCTGCAACATCTGCCACAATCTCAGGAGTCCTTTTTTTGGGCGCGCCACTACCAGCTTTCCTACCTACAGTTCCAACATTACGAAATTTCGCCACACATGTGTAAATTTCTTGGACTAATTTTTGATAATCCGCAGGAAAATTAGGAAAGGCATTTTGAAAATCATTGATGCAGTGCGGTACTGAATATGTCCATTCACCATTCTCTTGTCGTTCGGCGTTTTTAAAATAACTTTCAGTAAGAAAAATCTTATGTTCTAAATCAAACATTTTGAAACGTCACTTTGACAATTCAAATTGTAAATTAGTACTTATATACCAACTTAATTTAAATTTCACAAACTGCTCTAATTTAGAATTTAAATGATCGCGCGGTATATAGTGTCACAAAAGCATGGGATATGAGTGGGGGTATTTTATAAAACTATTTAGTTCTAATTCACAGTTATAGTTTTATTCATCATTAGAACTAAATAGAATCTACACGATAGCTAGCAATAACGGCTATACAGTAAATTTAGTAGACAATATTCTTGCACGAAAACGAAAAAAGCAGGCTTTATCGTTAATTTATCCAAAAATACAAGAAAATTCAGATAAAAAATATAATGTTTTCTCCTATATAGGACATACATCAATAACCAACTAAAAACGTTAAAAATGAGTCAATAGCATTTAAAACTAATAATTCGGTTCAAAAATATATTAGAAACGATAAAGGTAAAAGGTTGAAATCGGGGGTCTATATGTTGACTTGTGAGTGTGATAAGGTATATGTGGGTACTTTTGAACAGAGGACCGGGAAACATGAAAAAAGTTATATGGGTGAAAAAACGGACTCTACTTTCGCAACGTATTGTATAGATACTATAGATGAAAAACACGAATTCAATAGAGATTTCAAAGTTTTACATATACAAGACAAAGGACAGAAACTTAAGTTATTAGAAACCTTAGAAATTAATAAATACAGTAAATAAGGTCGTGCTTTAAACGATCAGACTCAGTTCAATTATTCCCCGCTGTTACAATACTATAGTTTATAAAATACCCCACTCATATCCCATGCTCTTGTGACACCATATATTATGTTGTAATAATTTTGTATATTCAGTTACTCATCACCCGATGAAGCCAAAGTTTGGCGAAACGATATTGTAGTGATATTATTAAATAATTTTTGAAACCAAGTTTACGTATTTTATTTATTCAGTTAAATGTGGAGTTTCAACATGTATCAGCCTCATCAATTAACTATAGGTTTATATATATTTACTATATTAAAGATAGAGGAAAACAATTGTTGAATGAGTATGTAGATTATTTTCTTGAATGAAATATTTTAAAGAACTATATCAAAATGTATTACCATTTGTATTCGGGTTTTGATCGCAAATTCCGGAATTTAAAAAAAGTTTCCCAACTTTTTTGATACTACATTACCTATTTATTTATTTATTTATTTATTTATTAATGAGCAACGCATATCAGATTTTTTATAACAATCAACCAAATAAATATTCTACATTTACCCACAAATAAAAATGTTTAATGTAGAACAATAAATATCTATCTGTGATTGACATGAAAGGGACACTTTTTTGCTCCACACATCTATCTAGTATCTAAATATTGTGGATCGAAAACTAGAGAACCCTACAAGATACTAAATGTACTCATTTGACACTTTTTTTCATTCAGGAACTCGTATTTCTGCGGTTGCCCTTTTTAAAGCGCTATCTATAAACTCCCTCACAATCGCAATGGTGACCTATTTTTTCAAGTTAGTGGGCCCAACACATTATTTTTATTTTCTTCGTAAATGGCTATAGTTGAAAGAAGTTGTTACACTTACAGATAAGAAAAACCGTAAAAAATGTGAAAAAAATATCCTCCAATCGCGCATTCTCTTTGAAATATTGAAAAAAATAAGCAAATACTTTTTTCAGCAGTTTTTTTGAAAAGCTTCGACATAATTTCAAATGCAATAGTTCGCAATGTATAGTAAAAGGGTGTTAAAAGACAAGGAAACATTTATATATATGATAAAAAGTTGCTTGGGGTAGCGGCCTGGGTTATTCATATTTACACCGAGAGAAAAAATGCATATTATTAAAATTACGGCTAGTTTGGGAAACATTCTTTCAACATTAACTGAATTTGATTAAACATAAAATAGGGTTTTTCACATTAACTAATATCCTATTTCTGGCACTTTATTGTAAAATATAGATAATGTTATCACTGATTCATTTAAAGGTAAATTATAAAATTAAATGTAAAAGTATCTTTCGTTAGAAAAAATAATAATTTGTTGGGAATTTATCGTAATTTAAACATAAATTTCCGTAATTTAATGTAAACCCTAGGATAAGTTACCGAGTAGTTAAATATCGTTTCAGTATCATATAAATACATGCGTTTAAAAATAAACGCTGTCTTTTAAAATTTAAATGATGATTTAAATGTTAACTAAACAACTTAAAAGATTTAGCATCATGCATTGATTCGATGTTGAATGCATCATACCGGTAGCCACTTTTGTGCGTCTTACACCATTTATTGTGCTACTTCGCACTTGGTGACTTGTTTTTGTGAAAAACTGTGTTATAAGTTATAACACATGCTCTTGTTATAATAACAAGAACATTCTTGTTAGTATTACCAGATTCAGACTGCGAAACTGTAATGTGTAAAGTGCACATGTGCAATAATGGCGTTGCAAAGATTATTACAATCACTAGACATGGAACATTTAATGGGAGTATTTGCAGGTAAGTTCACTGATTAATTACTATAAAATTATTGTTATAAAAAATGTTAAATGTTGAGTATTCAGAAATATAAGCTAATTAAATATAATACCTAATAATATACGTACCCCATTTATACATACAACGCATTTGAATGAAAATTGTGCTTGTAATATAATGTAGTGTATTTGTTTTGTCTGGATTGTTTTTATTTTGCGTTGTTAACCAGTATTCAGTATACTTATTACGTTCTATTAAAAAAGTGTAAATTGCTAATTAGTAAAATCCATTCAGTCACGTTTCCAACTTATGTAACTTATACCAATCTATCCATAACCAAAATCCAAAATCATTTTAATTTACACATGTTTTAGAGCACGGTATTGATATAAAAGTTCTAACAAAATTAGCAGAACAAGATCTACAGCAATTGATTCCTAAAATTGGTGATAGGGCAATATTAAGAAACACTATTAAGAATTTAAATGCGGTATGAAATAAATGTTTTTGCATTGCATGAAATACTGATATATTGAAAATATGTTCTTATTTACAGTCAGCAGGTTTTGATGGTGGTCTAAACACTAACCAAATAACACACGATGATGATATATTGAACACTCAACTTACAACCATCCCAAATTATTGTAAGACTAACGATAACAAAATAACACAAGATTTAATTACTGATGTACCCCATAACAACCAGCCCATATCAAGGTCATCAGAGATATCCACTAACAATAATACCAATGTTTCTTTTTATACTTCCGCATGTAACACACATACATCAATAGAGGATCTGGATTCACCGTAAGTTTTCCATTTTCTTGAATCTTGATGTATCTGGATATTATTATATGATACCTATTACATGATACCTATATGTAGTCCTAACATGCAGTTTGTTAATTATTTCAGACTCATTAATGCTGGCACCTCCTCTTCATCACAAATTTTATATGCTATTCCACTTCGCTCACAAAATTTTGAACATGATGACGATGAGAATAATTGCAGCAAGCGTATGAAAATCGACGGATGCGTTATTAGTTAGTATAATCGTATATACTCTAAAGTTCCGTCTGTTTCTCACCGATTAGGAACTAAAGGGCAAAGAGCAATCACAGTTATTGATCAAGACCTTTAAATGTTTGCTCAAAAATCAGCTGATTTAGTTTCTGTTTCGTTTTTTGGGAATTGTTTTTATATATACATATACTTAGTGCATATTATAATATATATATATATATATTATATGTTTATTTATAATACAGTTTATTTATCCATAAAAAAGTATTTTTATTTCTATAAAACCATTAGTTAATCACGAAATGATAAAAAGTCTATACCAAATGGTGCTCCTCTAAGATTAAATTTATCTAGTTTATGAGGAAGACTCTAATGTTTCAAGTAAAACATGCGTATGTTAATATTCAACTCTTGATCTTTTGCGCCTATATTACGACATCTAACTTAAACGAGTGCGTATTTAACGTGTAAAGTACGAAACATTGATTATTAACGAACTGTGACTTAATATTAAACATGCAATTGGAGACCTTCCGTACCTTACGTTAACTTTAGCCTAATATCCGGTGATGTTCGCCATATCCAACAGAATTTTATGGTTACGACTAAAGTAACTCGTTTATGGTAACCATATAGTTTTCTCAGTGTAAAAACCAGTAATGCTTTATTGTTTTGGTTACGTTTGGGTAACATACATATTGCCCTTTTCAAACATTCTGTAATACATTCGTACAAAATAACACATTAAAAAGGATACTATAGCTACTTACATTTTTTATGGTGTATAAGCTGTATGACCTTTTTCCTGTGGATTTTGTTATTTTTCTAATTGTCACTTTATTAAAAACACTCATTTACATTAATTAAAACTTTTGTCAGTAATTTCGTATGTTTTTTCGTTGTTATAATAACGATAAATTGTTTGGCTGTATGTGTGTTGTATGGTTTAAAATATAATATGTGAAGTAGTATTTGTATAAAATTCTTCTAACCTGTGTATCTGCAAAAAATTGTGTACAAATAATTGTGTGTATTGGAAATGTGTCCAGTATTTACATATCAATAATTTGACAATTAATAGTATATTAAAATACAAGTTTCATAAGACACGATTTTTGCGCACGCGTTCCTAGGCGAGTTTTCTAAAGAACAAGTGCGCAAAATGTCTTATGAAACGTGTATTTTATACTATTTTTTCTATTTCGGTTATTAAAAGTTCAAAAAAGCTTAAAATAAGACACATGTTTTGTTCGAATATTTTATAAATTTTGCTTTTTTGAAGTTGGTTACTCTGATTTTTAAGTAGAACGTTTTAAATATTTGAATATCGGTGGTACTATATGTAATTGTGTTTAAAATTCAGACTGATTTATACAATTAATTATTTCAAATTATCAACAAAAAGGACGAAATAAATAACTGTACGCCCCCAGAGATTCGCAAAATAGCAGAAGACAATTTACAAAATCTTTCTTCCACAAACTCTCTATATATTTATCAAAACAAACTTTTATAATAGTTGTACTATTCAACATGGTAAGTAAATGTCAATAGTAGCATCCGAAAACTTATCATCCAACTCTGCTTAACAATTTATATTGCTAATTAGTAAGTGAAATGTTAGCATGTGTGCTTTTTATTCTTTGTACAATTTTATTGCACATTTTTGTTACTTTAAAGGCTTATATTTTGACATATAAATACGATTTGGTTCCATTTTTTTTTGTTACCAACTTCAAAAAAATAAAATTAGCGTGCGATAAAGTAATACTTTATGCAACCAAAACGGGTGTCGTAAAGTGAACTTTATAGCACCGGAATAGAAAAATTAATTATAACGCTTTGATTTAGTTCTCTATAAAACACACGTTTGAAAAAGGAAAAAGAAATAAAAAATCGAAAAGAAACAACCAAAATAAAACGTGTCATGTTGTACACATTTTTTTGCAGATACACAGGTTAGGAGAATTTTATACAAATACTTGACACATACCTATATTTTAAAGCACACAACAAGACACATACAGCCAAACACTTTATCGTTATTACAACAATGAAAAAACATACGAAATTAGTAACAAGAGTTTTAATTAATGTAAATGAGTTTTTTTTTAAAAATCTCATACAGCTTATACACCATAAAAAATGTAAGTAGCCATAGTGTCCTTTTTAATGTGTTATTTAATTTTTGTACGAATGTATTACAAGAATGTTTGAAAAGGGCAATACATATTGCCGTGATCTCTTGCATATTAAAAAATAATAATAATAGCATTAAGAATTAATTTAAGTATAAAAATATAAAAGAAACAGTAAAGAATCAGATTTTATTGTATTTAAAGATTTCAACATAAGGGTATAATAAGTTGCATACATTTAGATATAGAAAACACAGACATAAAATAAATTTATTGTAACAATTAAAAAAGTTGGATAAGTATTTCCAATTTAAATATTAGAAAGGTACAAAATAAAAGACGAGATAAATCTAAGCTATATATATTTCTTTTATAGAAAAGATAAACAGGATGTATGGTTTGTGTATAATGAAAAACAACCTAACTTTTCAAAATGCGTGAAAATTGCACTAAACATTTTGAATAATGGATCGTTGTTTAAAAATAAAAAAGTAATGAAAGAAAACAACCGAGAAAGGGTTATGCTTAAGGACGGAACAGTGAAAAGAATTAGTCATTTAAACGCAGTAAAATTGTATGAAGAGGATCAAATCCGCTATGCACGAGACATAAATATAATTGAATAAATTATATGAACTTGAAAACGTGCATAAGAGTAGGGTACTTTGGAGAGTTCTGGGACCACCACCCCCCACTCCTACTACCCCCCCCCTCCCCCCCTCCCCGCTAGATAGGTAGAACCCTCTGCCAACCCAACTGATGTGGCGCCCCCTCGCGGTCGCCAACCCAACTAAAAATTACAGATTTCATCATTACCAACCCAACTAAAATTACAGATTTCATCATTACCAACCCAAGTGATGTGGCGCCCCTCGCGGCCTCCAACCCAACTAAAAATTGCAGATTTCATCATTACCAACCCAACTAAAAATTGCAGATTTCATCATTACCAACCCAACTAAAAATTGCAGATTTCATCATTACCAACCCAACTAAAAATTGCGGATTTCATCATTACCAACCCAATGTGGCGCCCTCTGACGGCCACTAACCAAACTAAGAAATGGCAGATTTCATCATTACCAACCCAATGTGACGCCCTCTCACAGCCACTAACCAAGAAATGGCATCTCTCATGATTACCATAATGCAGCATCCTCTCACGGTCGCTATCCAAACTAAGGTGACGTCAGACAAAATGGCGGACCATCAAGATGGTCTTTGTTTCTAGAGAATTCCTGAATAAATTACCAGGCTTGCTATCGCGCTTCTCAATGTACTTCAAACAGGTCTAAACATGTTTCCAGCGGAAACCGCAACGGCTGTCTGCTTCTGTGATAGCCGCATGCGCAGAAATGCATATCTTACTTATAAAATAAAATAAAACAAACAATGTATTTATTATTATTAATTAACAACATGACCAAGTTTCATACCCTCAAGATGGTCTTTGCTTCTAGAGAATTCCTGAATAAATTACCAGGCTTGCTATCGCGCTTCTCAATGTATTTCAAACAGGTCTAAACATGTTTCCAGCGGAAACCGCAACGGCTGTCTGCTTCTGTGATAGCCGCACGCTTGAAATGCATATCTTACTTATAAAATAAAATAAAACAAACAATGTATTTATTATTATTAATTAACAATATGACCAAGTTTCATACCCTCAAGATGGTCGATAAAAATATAAACTTTATATCTAAGATCGGTATACCATTTCAAAATTATAAAATAAATATACAGTATGCTACTGGACGAGATAGCAACCAAGTATGAATATACAGGACGTTTCAAAGGTAGGGATTTTTAGAAAAGCAAGATGGCGAATCCAAGATGGCCGCCAAAAATCTAATAAACTAATGTCACGTCAAGCATCCAATCTATCAAAACCATGCACTCGAACTCCTATGAAACATCATCTCAAAACCATCGCTAGAATCAGCTCACGTCATGAAGCAGTTCTGAAACCCCTATATTAAAACCACACATTCAAACCACTATCAAATCCCTCTTTTCTCAAAAAGCCATCCAACCAGCCATCCATCCATACATCCATACATCCATCCATCCATCCATCCATCCATCCAACAATCAATCCATCCATACATCCATCCATCCATCCATCCAACCATCCATCCTCAAAACAATACTTTCAAGTCCATTAATCCATCCATCCATCTGGACGAGATAGCAACCAAGTATAAATATACAGGACGTTTCAAAGGTAGGGATTTTTAGAAAAGCAAGATGGCGAATCCAAGATGGCCGCCAAAAATCTAATAAACTAAGGTGACGTCAGGCATCCAATCTATCAAAACCATGCACTCAAACTCCTATGAAACATCATTTCAAAACCATCGCTAGAATCAGCTCACGTCATGAAGCGGTTCTGAAACCCCTATATTAAAACCACACATTCAAACCACTATCAAATCCCTCTTTTCTCAAAAAGCCATCCAACCATCCATCAATCCATCCATCCATCCATCCATCCATACATCCATACATCCATCCATCCATCCATCCATCCATCCATCCATACATACATCCATCCAACCATCCATCAATCCATCCATCCATCCATCCATACATCCATACATCCATCCATCCATCCATCAATCCATCCATCCATACATCCATCCAACCATCCATCCAACCATCCATCCATCCAACCATCCATTAATCCATCCATCCATCTGGACGAGATAGCAACCAAGTATGAATATACAGGACGTTTCAAAGGTAGGGATTTTTAGAAAAGCAAGATGGCGAATCCAAGATGGCCGCCAAAAATCTAATAAACTAAGGTGACGTCAGGCATCCAATCTATCAAAACCATGTACTCAAACTCCTATGAAACATCATTTCAAAACCATCGCTAGAATCAGCTCACAACCGGATCATGAAGCGGTTCTGAAACCCCTATATTAAAACCACACATTCAAACCACTATCAAATCCCTCTTTTCTCAAAAAGCCATCCAACCAGCCATCAATCCATCCATCCATCCATCCATCCATCCATACATCCATACATCCATCCATCCATCCATCCATCCAACAATCAATCCATCCATCCATCCATCCATACATCCAACCATCCATCCATCCATCCATACATCCATACATCCATCCATCCATCCATCCAACAATCAATCCATCCATCCATCCATCCATACATCCATCCATCCATCCATCCATCCAACCATCCAACCATCCATCCATCCATCCATCCATCTGGATAACATAGCAACCAAATATTAATATACAGAACATTTCAAAGGTAGGGATTTTTAGAAAAGTAAGATAGCGAATCCAAGATGGCCGCCAAAAAATCTAATAAACTAAGGTGACGTCAGGCGAAATGGCCGACTATCAATATGATCGATCAAAATATAAACTCAACTTCTAGAAAATACCCAACTCCATATCACGCATCACAACAACAACCACCACCACAACCACCCAACATAGTTTCAAACACCACAACACCAGACCAACTTAGGAAGATACATCTAGGTCAAACCCCAACACAACATACTTTCAAACGCCACCACCGCGGATTTACATCTAAGATCGGCATACTTTGTCAAAATCATAAAATAAATATATAGTATGGTACTGGATAACATAGCAACCAAACATGAATATACAGGACATTTCAAAAGTAAGACTTTTAGAAAAGTAAAATAATGAGTCCATATTTTTAAGAAAACAATTTATTAAAAATAAAACAACTACACACATCAAACAAACCTCAACCATACTTTCAATTTCACAAATATCAAAATTTAAACAAAACAATCAAATGCAAAGGCAAGGAATGTTCTCGAGATGACCCATATAGTGCAATATAACAATGCAGTAAAACGATAGAGGTGAGATACATGGTCTATCATAAAAATTTTTTACCCACTTTTTTCAGCAATCAAAACTTTTTTTGACAAAACACTATACATATGAAAATAGACATAACATTAAATATTTCCATTTTAGAGATGCCCCAGTTTAATCTCAATTTTAAATAACATAAATTCTTAAATTGATTTAGTTAACTTTCTTATAATATTTAAAAAAAGGTTGAAAAAGAAAACATACTAAGTCCCACAACAGATAAAATATGTACTATCTTTTTACACTTCATGTTTAGTACTATCATTAGAAGAAATATGCTTGAGGTACAGCTTTTAATATGAAATTTAGAGGTTTTTATGCAAAATACATAGTTTATCACTAATAAAACTAATTTTGAAACACATTGTCCACATAGCAAATACCACTTCCTGTACATTTTAAAAAATAACAATTTTTATATATCATAAAAGAACCAAACAAAAAACTAATATAAAGACAGCATTAACGTTCTAACTAAAAGATTTACAAAAATATTAAATATATACTTGTTCTAAAAATGCTTCTATCTCTCTTTTACAGTTTATGTTTGTACAGCAGCGAATGTATTACATTTCCTTTGAAATTACATAAAAATCCATGCAATACACTTAAAACATTTGAAAAATCATGTTTGGTAAGCCCACTATATATCAATATTTAAGACAAAAAATTATTATTAATTTTCCATCTACAGATACCCCTGCTTAATATCAATTTGAATTAACATAAATTCATAAAATGAGTCTATCTTTTACAGTTCGTGGGTTGTACTATCATTAGAAGAAATATGATTGACGAGCGGCTTTTAATATGAAATTTAGAGGTTTTTACACAAAAACATAGTTTATGCCTAATAAAAACTAATTTTGAAACACATTGTACACATAGCAAATACCACTTCCTATACATTTAAAAAATAACAATGTTTATACATCATAAAAGAACGAAACAAAAAAACTAATATAAAGACAGCATTAACGTTCTAACCGAATTCGAGCCATACTTTCCCATGTTTTGTGAGCTGTTGCATTGTCCTGTTGGAAATACCCATGTAAAAGTTCACCATCATGAAGATTTTGTAAAAACGGTTCAAGTAAATTATTTCGATATCTCTCAGCATTTATCGATCCTTCAAAAAACACAGGTCCAAATATACGCCTTCTAGAAACCGCTAGCCAAACACCAATTTTCTGCGGATGGAGAGGCGATTGAATAAACTCATGAGGATTCTCCGAAGACCAAATACGCATATTTTGTTTGTTTATATAGCCGGATAGGTAAAACCATTCTTTTTTGTATATATTTGTAGAGTAAAAGCAGCATTCGATCGACTAAGAAATAGTAGCACTTAAAACATTTGAAAAATCATGTTTGGTAAGCCTACTATTTAAGACAAAAATTATTATTTATTTCCATTTACAACAGATAGCCCACTATTTATCAATATTTAAGGGTAAAAAATTATTATTAATTTCCCCATTTACAACAGATTTCCTTGTTTAATCTCAATTTTTGAATAACATAAATTCTTAAATTGATTTAGTTAACTTTATTATAATATTTAAAAAAGGGCGAGAAAGAAAACATACTAAGTCTCACAACGGATAAAATATATGCTATCTTTTTACAGTTCATGTTTTTGTACTATCATTACAAGAAATAAGCCTCGCGATTAGCTTTTAATCTGAAATTTAGATGCTTCATAAAACCACCTCAGAGACACTAAAAAATTATGATTTTCAGCTCAACCAACCATTCAAAAAGTTGATACATCAAATTCGTGAATATTAATATCACTCTACACTCTTAATAAAAAATTTAGCAGAAGTCTCACATTAAATGAATACAAAATTTATATATGCACTACATTAAATGAGGATTGAATTTTATACACTGCTTATATCACCAGAAATTTTGTTACAAGATTATATGATTAGATAGACTCATGACTAAGCCTAAACGGACACCAGGCCTTCAATATGTAGTAAAGTTTTTTTCTTCATACATTTAATATAAACTAATGATCTATCTTTAGAAAGCATCCACAGGTCCATTAGAACTTGTGGGTGGTGCAACATCTACTTTAACCCTCTTCTTAGGCGGTCCGGCAACATGCTCACATGTATCCACACCCTCCCTACAAATACCGCAAACAAAATTGCGGTGGAGGGTATTCACATGTCGCTCCATGTTATCACGCCGGGTGAAGGATTTTCCGCAAATGATGTAATTCATTCTATGAAAAACAAATTAAAAATAATTAATATAATAAATTTAAGAGAATAAAAAGCTATTGAAACCTAATTTTTAATATATCGAAATTGCTAATTTATTTGACTGATCCGCATGCATTTAACTAAAAATACCTGTATTATTCAGATTTTATTTAAATTATTAAAAAAAAATCTCTTTAAAGAACCATATAAAATAATTAACTTAATTATATAAATTTACATACTTATACATTAAAAACAATTTAAAGAAAGCACTAAATGCAAAAAATACTTGTATTATACAAAATTTATTTAAATTATTGAAAAAATCTTTTAAAGAACCGTATAAAATAATCAACTTAATTATATAAATTTACACGCTTAAACGTTAAAAACAATATAAAGAAGCTACTAAATGCATATAAAATACTTTGAGGCACCCTGGATTAATTGTATATAAAAATAATATTCAATAAAATATTCAATAAAATTGGCACCATTAAATTATAAAGAATAGCCTTATAATTGAAAAACAATTTTTAAAAAGTCCTATAAAATTTTAGAGTGGTAGAAAAACTATGATCCGCGCATATTTAACTAAAAATACCTGTATTATTGAGAATTTATTGATAAAACCTTATAAAATAATCAATTTAATAATATAAATTTACGCACCTAAAAATTTAAAAAAAAGAAAAAAAAAACAATATAAAGAAGCTACTAAATACAAATAAAATACTTGAAACATATCCTGGATTAATTGTATATAAAAATAATATTCAATAAAATATTAATAAAATTTACGCCATTAAATTATTAAAAATAGTCTAATTGAAAAACAATTTTTAAAAAAGTCCTATGAAATTTTAGAGTGGTAGAAAAACTAATGAAAAATATTGCAAGTTAATATTATATAAATTAGGGTTTCTAAATACCTTATAGTAAACACAAACAAGCACTAAAAACGATGTTGACTGTTTAAAGACACTGGTTATAATAAAATTAAATATGCCAATCTACGTATATATAGATACACATCTGTTTTTTCCCGCGCATACATATATATACATATATACGTATGCGACCAGAGGTAATTTAGCGCTGTAAAATTCATTTCTCACGGTGGTCCGGCTACAATAGGCCCTTTTTTTCCCACACACACACACACACACACATATATATATATATATATATGTATATGTATGTATGTGAACGGGGGCAATTAGCTGAGGCCACATTCCAGTCCCATGGTCGGGCCGTGTTTTAAGGAATGCACTTAAATTTTTCGGTCTCATACCTGCATCCAATGAGGGTTTCGAGTCCGGGAATTTCGTCTTTCTACCTGTACAGATAGATCTGTCTTTATATAAAATTCGTATATATTAACTATGATTTTAGTTTTAAAATAAAAAATGATAAGAAGGTTAAAATAATTCGTTATTTTGTAGATAGTTGCATAGAGCTAAAACATTATTTTGCATGCATATACATTCTCCAGTAGTTTTATTATTATGATAAAAACAATGATTGACATTTTTAATAAGCTTTGGTACATCATTAAAATATTCCAGTAAATTAAATGCTAATGATGTAAAAATACCTAAAAATATTTCGTAAAACAAGAGTATTTTAGTTAAATATACGGAGATCCATATGAAAAACTACGAAAGTTATATTAATGTTAAATATTAAATAATTTAATTAAATGAAAACACATCGTTTCACAAAAATTATGTTTTATTAAACACAAGATGTACATTTCATTTACCATAACAGTACATTATAAACCTTTCTTAATATTGATGATACAGGATCAGTTAAATTAGTATGGTTGTTAAGAAATTGGAGGAGCATTTGATAGTATTTTCTTCATAAAAGTAGTATGTATTATAATATAAGATAGTGTTATAAACTATACAATAAATATTATTCAGTATTGGAATACACAATGAATAACACAAATTTGAGTATAGAAAGATAAATATTTCTAATTGCACATGTGTGAATTTGAATTTATCGGGAATATACAGAGTAATTATTTACATCTGATGGTGAAACATGGTCGCGTATTTTATATCATTCAGTAATTTAATTTGCTCTATAGCTAGACAATGAGGTGGATGCTAAGCATTAATTTGTACACACGTAATGTTATGATCGTCAGTGTAACATATATATTCAAGTCTAACACAAACTTTTTGATTTATTGAAACCCCAATAGAAATTATCACTATTTCGAGAAGAATAGTCATGTACCTGTACATATTCAAAGCCGCTGAAGTATGAGTACATTAACAGCTGTATACGCGTGTCTTTATCATCCACTTTAATGTGTTACTGTAATTCCAGTTACTTTTTTTTTATTTATACATACATATATTGTGAATTATTACACTAATTATAAAACAAAATTAATTATAGATAGACAAACATTATACAGGTATATTGCAAACATGTAATGCTAAGATAATCAGAGTGATATATACATACATGTAAAGAAATTTATAATTTATTCAATCTCTTATTAAAAGAGTTATTAATATTTTTCAAATGAATACCTGACAGTGGTGGAAAACTGTTGAAATTTGGATAGATTAATAGTTACATATGCGAGCTTCAGAATAGCTTCTGAACATGTTGGGTTGTAATTTGGTATACAATAAAAGGCAGCGGGGAACTGAACCACCTCCCAAAAAAAGGTATTTAATATTAAATCATCGTTTTCCCATCACAGAAAAATAGTGTATTATACAATGGAAAAAATTAGATTTTAGCTCGAGGTAAGGCTAAAATCTAATTTTTTCCATTGTATAATACACTATTTTTCTGTGATGGGAAAACGATGATTTAATATTAAATACCTTTTTTTGGGAGGTGGTTCAGTTCCCCGCTGCCTTTTATTGTATACCAAATTACAACCCAACATGTTCAGAAGCTATTCTGAAGCTCGCATATGTAACTATTAATCTATCCAAATTTCAACAGTTTTCCACCACTGTCAGGTATTCATTTGAAAAATATTAATAACTCTTTTAATAAGAGATTGAATAAATTATAAATTTCTTTACATGTATGTATATATCACTCTGATTATCTTAGCATTACATGTTTGCAATATACCTGTATAATGTTTGTCTATCTATAATTAATTTTGTTTTATAATTAGTGTAATAATTCACAATATATGTATGTATAAATAAAAAAAAAGTAACTGGAATTACAGTAACACATTAAAGTGGATGATAAAGACACGCGTATACAGCTGTTAATGTACTCATACTTCAGCGGCTTTGAATATGTACAGGTACATGACTATTCTTCTCGAAATAGTGATAATTTCTATTGGGGTTTCAATAAATCAAAAAGTTTGTGTTAGACTTGAATATATATGTTACACTGACGATCATAACATTACGTGTGTACAAATTAATGCTTAGCATCCACCTCATTGTCTAGCTATAGAGCAAATTAAATTACTGAATGATATAAAATACGCGACCATGTTTCACCATCAGATGTAAATAATTACTCTGTATATTCCCGATAAATTCAAATTCACACATGTGCAATTAGAAATATTTATCTTTCTATACTCAAATTTGTGTTATTCATTGTGTATTCCAATACTGAATAATATTTATTGTATAGTTTATAACACTATCTTATATTATAATACATACTACTTTTATGAAGAAAATACTATCAAATGCTCCTCCAATTTCTTAACAACCATACTAATTTAACTGATCCTGTATCATCAATATTAAGAAAGGTTTATAATGTACTGTTATGGTAAATGAAATGTACATCTTGTGTTTAATAAAACATAATTTTTGTGAAACGATGTGTTTTCATTTAATTAAATTATTTAATATTTAACATTAATATAACTTTCGTAGTTTTTCATATGGATCTCCGTATATTTAACTAAAATACTCTTGTTTTACGAAATATTTTTAGGTATTTTTACATCATTAGCATTTAATTTACTGGAATATTTTAATGATGTACCAAAGCTTATTAAAAATGTCAATCATTGTTTTTATCATAATAATAAAACTACTGGAGAATGTATATGCATGCAAAATAATGTTTTAGCTCTATGCAACTATCTACAAAATAACGAATTATTTTAACCTTCTTATCATTTTTTATTTTAAAACTAAAATCATAGTTAATATATACGAATTTTATATAAAGACAGATCTATCTGTACAGGTAGAAAGACGAAATTCCCGGACTCGAAACCCTCATTGGATGCAGGTATGAGACCGAAAAATTTAAGTGCATTCCTTAAAACACGGCCCGACCATGGGACTGGAATGTGGCCTCAGCTAATTGCCCCCGTTCACATACATACATATACATATATATATATATATATATATATGTGTGTGTGTGTGTGTGTGTGGGAAAAAAAGGGCCTATTGTAGCCGGACCACCGTGAGAAATGAATTTTACAGCGCTAAATTACCTCTGGTCGCATACGTATATATGTATATATATGTATGCGCGGGAAAAAACAGATGTGTATCTATATATACGTAGATTGGCATATTTAATTTTATTATAACCAGTGTCTTTAAACAGTCAACATCGTTTTTAGTGCTTGTTTGTGTTTACTATAAGGTATTTAGAAACCCTAATTTATATAATATTAACTTGCAATATTTTTCATTAGTTTTTCTACCACTCTAAAATTTCATAGGACTTTTTTAAAAATTGTTTTTCAATTAGACTATTTTTAATAATTTAATGGCGTAAATTTTATTAATATTTTATTGAATATTATTTTTATATACAATTAATCCAGGATATGTTTCAAGTATTTTATTTGTATTTAGTAGCTTCTTTATATTGTTTTTTTTTTCTTTTTTTTAAATTTTTAGGTGCGTAAATTTATATTATTAAATTGATTATTTTATAAGGTTTTATCAATAAATTCTCAATAATACAGGTATTTTTAGTTAAATATGCGCGGATCATAGTTTTTCTACCACTCTAAAATTTTATAGGACTTTTTAAAAATTGTTTTTCAATTATAAGGCTATTCTTTATAATTTAATGGTGCCAATTTTATTGAATATTTTATTGAATATTATTTTTATATACAATTAATCCAGGGTGCCTCAAAGTATTTTATATGCATTTAGTAGCTTCTTTATATTGTTTTTAACGTTTAAGCGTGTAAATTTATATAATTAAGTTGATTATTTTATACGGTTCTTTAAAAGATTTTTTCAATAATTTAAATAAATTTTGTATAATACAAGTATTTTTTGCATTTAGTGCTTTCTTTAAATTGTTTTTAATGTATAAGTATGTAAATTTATATAATTAAGTTAATTATTTTATATGGTTCTTTAAAGAGATTTTTTTTTAATAATTTAAATAAAATCTGAATAATACAGGTATTTTTAGTTAAATGCATGCGGATCAGTCAAATAAATTAGCAATTTCGATATATTAAAAATTAGGTTTCAATAGCTTTTTATTCTCTTAAATTTATTATATTAATTATTTTTAATTTGTTTTTCATAGAATGAATTACATCATTTGCGGAAAATCCTTCACCCGGCGTGATAACATGGAGCGACATGTGAATACCCTCCACCGCAATTTTGTTTGCGGTATTTGTAGGGAGGGTGTGGATACATGTGAGCATGTTGCCGGACCGCCTAAGAAGAGGGTTAAAGTAGATGTTGCACCACCCACAAGTTCTAATGGACCTGTGGATGCTTTCTAAAGATAGATCATTAGTTTATATTAAATGTATGAAGAAAAAAACTTTACTACATATTGAAGGCCTGGTGTCCGTTTAGGCTTAGTCATGAGTCTATCTAATCATATAATCTTGTAACAAAATTTCTGGTGATATAAGCAGTGTATAAAATTCAATCCTCATTTAATGTAGTGCATATATAAATTTTGTATTCATTTAATGTGAGACTTCTGCTAAATTTTTTATTAAGAGTGTAGAGTGATATTAATATTCACGAATTTGATGTATCAACTTTTTGAATGGTTGGTTGAGCTGAAAATCATAATTTTTTAGTGTCTCTGAGGTGGTTTTATGAAGCATCTAAATTTCAGATTAAAAGCTAATCGCGAGGCTTATTTCTTGTAATGATAGTACAAAAACATGAACTGTAAAAAGATAGCATATATTTTATCCGTTGTGAGACTTAGTATGTTTTCTTTCTCGCCCTTTTTTAAATATTATAATAAAGTTAACTAAATCAATTTAAGAATTTATGTTATTCAAAAATTGAGATTAAACAAGGAAATCTGTTGTAAATGGGGAAATTAATAATAATTTTTTACCCTTAAATATTGATAAATAGTGGGCTATCTGTTGTAAATGGAAATAAATAATAATTTTTGTCTTAAATAGTAGGCTTACCAAACATGATTTTTCAAATGTTTTAAGTGCTACTATTTCTTAGTCGATCGAATGCTGCTTTTACTCTACAAATATATACAAAAAAGAATGGTTTTACCTATCCGGCTATATAAACAAACAAAATATGCGTATTTGGTCTTCGGAGAATCCTCATGAGTTTATTCAATCGCCTCTCCATCCGCAGAAAATTGGTGTTTGGCTAGCGGTTTCTAGAAGGCGTATATTTGGACCTGTGTTTTTTGAAGGATCGATAAATGCTGAGAGATATCGAAATAATTTACTTGAACCGTTTTTACAAAATCTTCATGATGGTGAACTTTTACATGGGTATTTCCAACAGGACAATGCAACAGCTCACAAAACATGGGAAAGTATGGCTCGAATTCGGTTAGAACGTTAATGCTGTCTTTATATTAGTTTTTTTGTTTCGTTCTTTTATGATGTATAAACATTGTTATTTTTTAAATGTATAGGAAGTGGTATTTGCTATGTGTACAATGTGTTTCAAAATTAGTTTTTATTAGGCATAAACTATGTTTTTGTGTAAAAACCTCTAAATTTCATATTAAAAGCCGCTCGTCAATCATATTTCTTCTAATGATAGTACAACCCACGAACTGTAAAAGATAGACTCATTTTATGAATTTATGTTAATTCAAATTGATATTAAGCAGGGGTATCTGTAGATGGAAAATTAATAATAATTTTTTGTCTTAAATATTGATATATAGTGGGCTTACCAAACATGATTTTTCAAATGTTTTAAGTGTATTGCATGGATTTTTATGTAATTTCAAAGGAAATGTAATACATTCGCTGCTGTACAAACATAAACTGTAAAAGAGAGATAGAAGCATTTTTAGAACAAGTATATATTTAATATTTTTGTAAATCTTTTAGTTAGAACGTTAATGCTGTCTTTATATTAGTTTTTTGTTTGGTTCTTTTATGATATATAAAAATTGTTATTTTTTAAAATGTACAGGAAGTGGTATTTGCTATGTGGACAATGTGTTTCAAAATTAGTTTTATTAGTGATAAACTATGTATTTTGCATAAAAACCTCTAAATTTCATATTAAAAGCTGTACCTCAAGCATATTTCTTCTAATGATAGTACTAAACATGAAGTGTAAAAAGATAGTACATATTTTATCTGTTGTGGGACTTAGTATGTTTTCTTTTTCAACCTTTTTTTAAATATTATAAGAAAGTTAACTAAATCAATTTAAGAATTTATGTTATTTAAAATTGAGATTAAACTGGGGTATCTCTAAAATGGAAATATTTAATGTTATGTCTATTTTCATATGTATAGTGTTTTGTCAAAAAAAGTTTTGATTGCTGAAAAAAGTGGGTAAAAAATTTTTATGATAGACCATGTATCTCACCTCTATCGTTTTACTGCATTGTTATATTGCACTATATGGGTCATCTCGAGAACATTCCTTGCCTTTGCATTTGATTGTTTTGTTTAAATTTTGATATTTGTGAAATTGAAAGTATGGTTGAGGTTTGTTTGATGTGTGTAGTTGTTTTATTTTTAATAAATTGTTTTCTTAAAAATATGGACTCATTATTTTACTTTTCTAAAAGTCTTACTTTTGAAATGTCCTGTATATTCATGTTTGGTTGCTATGTTATCCAGTACCATACTATATATTTATTTTATGATTTTGACAAAGTATGCCGATCTTAGATGTAAATCCGCGGTGGTGGCGTTTGAAAGTATGTTGTGTTGGGGTTTGACCTAGATGTATCTTCCTAAGTTGGTCTGGTGTTGTGGTGTTTGAAACTATGTTGGGTGGTTGTGGTGGTGGTTGTTGTTGTGATGCGTGATATGGAGTTGGGTATTTTCTAGAAGTTGAGTTTATATTTTGATCGATCATATTGATAGTCGGCCATTTCGCCTGACGTCACCTTAGTTTATTAGATTTTTTGGCGGCCATCTTGGATTCGCTATCTTACTTTTCTAAAAATCCCTACCTTTGAAATGTTCTGTATATTAATATTTGGTTGCTATGTTATCCAGATGGATGGATGGATGGATGGATGGTTGGATGGTTGGATGGATGGATGGATGGATGGATGTATGGATGGATGGATGGATGGATTGATTGTTGGATGGATGGATGGATGGATGTATGGATGTATGGATGGATGGATGGATGGTTGGATGTATGGATGGATGGATGGATGGATTGATTGTTGGATGGATGGATGGATGGATGGATGTATGGATGTATGGATGGATGGATGGATGGATGGATGGATTGATGGCTGGTTGGATGGCTTTTTGAGAAAAGAGGGATTTGATAGTGGTTTGAATGTGTGGTTTTAATATAGGGGTTTCAGAACCGCTTCATGATCCGGTTGTGAGCTGATTCTAGCGATGGTTTTGAAATGATGTTTCATAGGAGTTTGAGTACATGGTTTTGATAGATTGGATGCCTGACGTCACCTTAGTTTATTAGATTTTTGGCGGCCATCTTGGATTCGCCATCTTGCTTTTCTAAAAATCCCTACCTTTGAAACGTCCTGTATATTCATACTTGGTTGCTATCTCGTCCAGATGGATGGATGGATTAATGGATGGTTGGATGGATGGATGGTTGGATGGATGGTTGGATGGATGTATGGATGGATGGATTGATGGATGGATGGATGGATGGATGGATGTATGGATGTATGGATGGATGGATGGATGGATTGATGGATGGTTGGATGGATGTATGTATGGATGGATGGATGGATGGATGGATGGATGGATGTATGGATGTATGGATGGATGGATGGATGGATGGATTGATGGATGGTTGGATGGCTTTTTGAGAAAAGAGGGATTTGATAGTGGTTTGAATGTGTGGTTTTAATATAGGGGTTTCAGAACCGCTTCATGACGTGAGCTGATTCTAGCGATGGTTTTGAAATGATGTTTCATAGGAGTTTGAGTGCATGGTTTTGATAGATTGGATGCCTGACGTCACCTTAGTTTATTAGATTTTTGGCGGCCATCTTGGATTCGCCATCTTGCTTTTCTAAAAATCCCTACCTTTGAAACGTCCTGTATATTTATACTTGGTTGCTATCTCGTCCAGATGGATGGATGGATTAATGGACTTGAAAGTATTGTTTTGAGGATGGATGGTTGGATGGATGGATGGATGGATGTATGGATGGATTGATTGTTGGATGGATGGATGGATGGATGGATGGATGTATGGATGTATGGATGGATGGCTGGTTGGATGGCTTTTTGAGAAAAGAGGGATTTGATAGTGGTTTGAATGTGTGGTTTTAATATAGGGGTTTCAGAACTGCTTCATGACGTGAGCTGATTCTAGCGATGGTTTTGAGATGATGTTTCATAGGAGTTCGAGTGCATGGTTTTGATAGATTGGATGCTTGACGTGACATTAGTTTATTAGATTTTTGGCGGCCATCTTGGATTCGCCATCTTGCTTTTCTAAAAATCCCTACCTTTGAAACGTCCTGTATATTCATACTTGGTTGCTATCTCGTCCAGTAGCATACTGTATATTTATTTTATAATTTTGAAATGGTATACCGATCTTAGATATAAAGTTTATATTTTTATCGACCATCTTGAGGGTATGAAACTTGGTCATATTGTTAATTAATAATAATAAATACATTGTTTGTTTTATTTTATTTTATAAGTAAGATATGCATTTCAAGCGTGCGGCTATCACAGAAGCAGACAGCCGTTGCGGTTTCCGCTGGAAACATGTTTAGACCTGTTTGAAATACATTGAGAAGCGCGATAGCAAGCCTGGTAATTTATTCAGGAATTCTCTAGAAGCAAAGACCATCTTGAGGGTATGAAACTTGGTCATGTTGTTAATTAATAATAATAAATACATTGTTTGTTTTATTTTATTTTATAAGTAAGATATGCATTTCTGCGCATGCGGCTATCACAGAAGCAGACAGCCGTTGCGGTTTCCGCTGGAAACATGTTTAGACCTGTTTGAAGTACATTGAGAAGCGCGATAGCAAGCCTGGTAATTTATTCAGGAATTCTCTAGAAACAAAGACCATCTTGATGGTCCGCCATTTTGTCTGACGTCACCTTAGTTTGGATAGCGACCGTGAGAGGATGCTGCATTATGGTAATCATGAGAGATGCCATTTCTTGGTTAGTGGCTGTGAGAGGGCGTCACATTGGGTTGGTAATGATGAAATCTGCCATTTCTTAGTTTGGTTAGTGGCCGTCAGAGGGCGCCACATTGGGTTGGTAATGATGAAATCCGCAATTTTTAGTTGGGTTGGTAATGATGAAATCTGCAATTTTTAGTTGGGTTGGTAATGATGAAATCTGCAATTTTTAGTTGGGTTGGTAATGATGAAATCTGCAATTTTTAGTTGGGTTGGAGGCCGCGAGGGGCGCCACATCACTTGGGTTGGTAATGATGAAATCTGTAATTTTAGTTGGGTTGGTAATGATGAAATCTGTAATTTTTAGTTGGGTTGGCGACCGCGAGGGGGCGCCACATCAGTTGGGTTGGCAGAGGGTTCTACCTATCTAGCGGGGAGGGGGGGAGGGGGGGGTAGTAGGAGTGGGGGGTGGTGGTCCCAGAACTCTCCAAAGTACCCTACTCATAAGGTAATAAAAAAAATTCAATAAAAGAGTTTAAAATAAGTCATGCTAAAAGGATAAAAATTTACCTTAACTTATGACTATAAATAAATAAAAAAAAGGATATAAATTAAAATATTCCGATATCATACAATCAGTAGTAATGTTTTTATAAATGGCAGCTGAGCAAATAAAATACATTCATGAATTTGTGTGTGTAGCACTATGTTTCATAGACTGTAGAGAGATTTGTACGGTTTGAAGACCTACAAAAAAAAATATGGTATAAACTTTGTGTGTAGTTTTTTACAGATAAATATATCACCATTGGAAAAGACCTGGATTGAAAGCAGCGACGAAATAGCAGGCCAAACGAATCGTGATAGTACGAGTAATCTTGGAAGAAGAATACCTGTTATTTACAATATATTTCCAATTTTACCGAATACTGAAACAAATAAAAGAAAAGTAAGGATTGTGTTAGCGAATGGAAAAAGAAAGTACCTATGTGGCAAATAATGAAGAAGGTAACAAGTTCATAAACAAATACAAGGAAGAATTGTATTAATAAAAATATACCTACTTTGGAAGATACCGAATAGTTTAAGTGAAAGACTTTTAAGTAAGCGAACAATTTCAATGTGTTGACGTTTTAGTGAATGAACTGTCAAAAACAATATATGTGCGTGTGTTAGTGTCACGACGGCAATTTGAGGGCAGAGATCTCACTGAAGACAGTGAAGACGCAGGGTGACAACCTAAATATTAGTTCCGGGGATGGCGTAACGAGCATTACACATTTTTCCTGGGTATAAATTCAAAGACAGGAATGAACAAGTTTAGACGAATTCTGACTGCGACTTTGAAAAGATAAAGACTTTAAAATAGAAATCGTAGGGTCAGATACACCACGATTAAATGTAAATTCATTCATTTTGTATTAGCATATTAATTTTACCTTATCTAATTTTTATTCATTATAATAAGTTTTCTTTGTTAATATTTCTTTTGTATTTAAAAAAATGGAGATGCCTATGGCACAATTTGAAGAGATGTTTAACGATACAAAGTAAGTTTTAAATACAAGGATTTATCAATGCTGCTATGCATACATGGAATACAATGTGCAAATATTTATTCAATATAACGTTGTGCAGCAGGGATAATAGATATTGTCCTGTAGTAGTATGAATTCATTAGTTTTTTACAACACAAATAGAATTATTAATGGTGTTGGGTGTAAAGAGGAGAACGTGCGAATGTATATTTTCTGACACTTTATTAAGCATCATTAATTCTCACAATTCATTTTTTTGATTTCAAATTTAAAATTTAAAATAGATATTTCAAAAAGGGAAGTGTTTCTGGGTGGCAGATTTTAAGACGCTGGTCGCAATGCGTGCGAATGATTGTTGCCAGTGATCAAATTCAAGCTTTTTCTCCGAACATTGACCATTGCGAAGTTTATCAGAGCATTACGTGCGAATATAATGTTTCTGATGGAATAGAATTAGCATAATATTAATAGGATACTGATATTCGATTGAATTTTTCTTTATTTTAAAACAGGATAATATTTTATTTTTGATTAAGCATTATCGATATATTTGTTCTACAAAACATTACAACCGAGAACACGGTACAAATGTTTTCTTTCAATTATGTTTTCTTTTATAATTCTTGGGTGAATATAGTATAGCGATGCTATCTATTCTTAAAAAAAAAAGTTGAATAAAATATACAATTATGTTTTATATAGATTCTGATTTTTCTTTAATATAAGCTATAACCTTATCCCTATAAAAGAAAAACAAGAGATTTACCAGGAGAAAAGAAGGTTGAATACACTGATAGAATCCACGTATACTTATAAAGTACGTGCTGTTAAGAAAATAAATGAATATATTAAAGATAATAAAAATTATCATTATCTTTATTAATTATGTTGCTGGAACAGCACACAGCATAATCTATTTGGCAATGCCTAACGTATGGCAATACTACAATTATTTTATACCAAATAATTATGTTGCCACAGCAATATGTTGCCCAAACCTAACAAAAATAATAAATCAAAATATGTGTTTTAAAATTCCGGCATAACTTACCTTGACAACAGGGTGCTTTTATGTAACCATTATTTCTAGCTTCAGTGCCGCACACACTTTGGCTAGCCTCGGTGACAAGTTTGACGTAACGTTCCACAGCTTGGATGTGACATGGAAATCTATTCAGGTCTGAAATTAATGGTCTGCCAGTCTTGATAATTTTTTATATTTCTACATCCTGTACAATCCATTCCAGTACACAAGGTTTAGTGATGTCAGCTCATAATAATATAATGGAAATTCAAGTGTGGTGTAACAATAACGGTATCCAACTGAATACAGACAAAACGCAGATGATGGAGTTCTATCCTACAAATCATCATATTGACAGAAGTTTGCTAGTTCGCGCAGATCGGGGCTCGTTACAACATGTCCACAGTGCAAAAGTGTTAGGATTAGCCCTGGATAATAAATTAACGCATGGAATGAACATGTAAGTTAACTTTTCAGTAAATTGAGTGCTACTGTTTATCTGTTCAGGACAATAAGATCCACGGTATCTGGTTCGGTACTCAAACATATGTACTACGGTCTGGTGCAGTCTGTCATCTCGTATGGATTAGTCTTTTGGGGTAATACCTCGCAGGTAGATACGATATTTAAAGTGCAGAAAAAAATGGTACCAGTTATGGACTGTGTACACCCACTAATACATTGTGATCCCCTGTTCAGAAAGTTTAAAATAATGACTATTTACTCCTTATACACGTCTAAACTGATAATGTACATAAGAAACAGTGATATTAAGAAAAACAAAGACTATCATCATATACAGTGTGTCAATAAAGTAAGGAACACCCTAAATATCAGCTTTAAAACATATCTCTAGCAAAAACGCTCAGACACGTATTTTTTTATTTTTGAAGGCGCATTTTCTTAGATTAAATTGAAGTATACAGAGTTATCAAAAAAGAAGATATGACGTTATCATGTGTTTTTTTAAATGGAATACCCTGTATATTTTTAAGAAAATCAAAAGAGCTTCTCATGAAGATTTTAACGATATATGAGTTGTTGGGGATATCTTCAATATTTACTTGTAGAAATTGAAAAAACACTTTTGGTGGAACTACATGATAATTTTTGGTAATTTTAATCTTTGAACGTTGTCATGACAGAATTGTCAGTATGGAAGGTGACGTCTTATCTAATTAGACAGTGACTAACCGCCGTTAGTTTGTTTGGCCTTGCTTGTTTTATAATTGCCATTTCTTTTGATAAAAATGGGTCTAAGTGAGAGAGAACGGATTGACATTCTTATGATGATTGGTTATGGTGACCGAAGAAGGAGTACAGTGGAAGTTTGCGAACTATTTAATGCAGCGCATCCTAATCGGCAACCAATAACTCGCTCAACAGTAAGTAAAATACTTCTAAAGTATGAGGAGTACGGAAATGTTAGGGATCTACCTAAAACTGGGCGACCAAAAGTGGATGATGAAACTAAGTTAAATGTTCTTTTGACAGTGCAAGATAATCCGAATTGTGCTACTCGTCAAGCAGCTTTAAACTTTAATTGCAGCCATGAGACTGTTAGAAAAATTTGGCATAAGCAGAAATATCATCCTTATAAAGTGCATCTTGTCCATGAATTGTCGGAAGATGATTTTGATCGCCGTTTGGAGTTTTCAGAAAACTTGCAAATACTTTGTGAACGTGATGAAATGTTTGCTAGAAACATTTTATTTTCAGATGAGGCAACTTTTTCTTTAAACGGAACAGTTAACCGACAAAATTGTAGATACTGGACAGAACATAATCCTCACTGGATGCAGGAAGCTCGAAGTCAACACCCTCAGAAGGTGAACGTCTGGACTGGAATACTAAAAAATAGGATTTTAGGACCTTTCTTTTTTGATGGAAATTTAAATGGGGATATCTATTTGGAATTTTTTACAGTTAGAGCTTCTTCCTGCGCTTGTGGAACTTTATCCTGATCCAAATACCCCTGACAGTCCTAGTAATGAAATCTGGTTCCAACAAGATGGGGCACTTCCTCATTATTCTCGACCTGTGCGTGACTACCTAAATTTGATTTTTAATAACCGATGGATTGGCAGACGTGGGGTTGTTGAGTGGCCAGCTCGCTCCCCTGACTTAACACCACTAGATTTCTTCCCGTGGGGTTACCTAAAGAGCAAAGTTTATGTAAATAGACCTCAAAATATTAATGATTTAAAAGAACGCATACGCCAAGAGATCCGAAGAATCACGCCAGATGTAATCAGCAATGTTCAGAATGAGTTTATTTCTCGCCTAGGCTACTGTCAGATTGTGAACGGGCAGCAATTTGAACATTAACTTAAGTAAATTTTTGTTTTAGATTTAAAAATAAACAAGTTAAACTCTATTGCAATTATTTTATGACGTTGTTCCACCAAAAGTGTTTTTTCAATTTCTACAAGTAAATATTAAAGATATCCCCAACAACTCATATATCGTTGAAATCTTCATGAGAAGCTCTTTTGATTTTCTTAAACGTATACAGGGTATTCCATTTAAAAAAACACATGATAACGTCATATCTTCTTTTTTGATAACCCTGTATACTTCAATTTAATCTAAGAAAATGCGCCTTCAAAAATAAAAAAATACGTGTCTGAGCGTTTTTGCTAGAGATATGTTTTAAAGCTGATATTTAGGGTGTTCCTTACTTTATTGACACACTGTATATATATATATATAAAATATATTACAATTCTTTGCCAATTATACAAATGTATTGAAAAATTGAAAATCTTCTTGGTAGTAGTGGCATAAAATGAATTAAAAGTAATAACAATATGACAACTGGTTGTGAATTAGAATATATATATATATATATATATAATACTGGTACTATATTATGTATTGCTTAATGCTATTTATTTATTATTGCTGAAAAAATCTAGTGAATCTAGTGATTTTTTACGTTTATATCTAGTGAAAGTCCTTTTTACTTTCTTATACGTAGTATAAGGAAGTATTGTGATGATGAAAATTTTCGACCTCGAGATTTTTGCAGATGTCCACGTTTTGAAGTCCCCTGATACCGAAAAAGTGGTTTTTAAAAAATGTCTGTGTGTCTGTGTGTGTGTGTGTGTGTCTGTGTGTGTGTGTGTGACCACGATAGCGGTCTAACCGCTGTAGATATCAATTCCAAATTTTGTATTTACGTGTATAATCTCCCTCTTGAGATCTGATTAGTTTTCAGTAAAATCGGTAGACCGGAAGTAGCAGTTTACTTCAGCGAAAAAATCGAATTTTGCCAATATTTCGTCAACTACTAAGTTTATACAAATTTATAAAGAATTCATATATACTTAGAATTAAATTTGAGACAAATTATCTTAAAAAAGTATTTCGAAATTCCAACCGGAAGTAGGTCTTTTACTCTTATCGAAAATCAGTTTTTTGCGAATATTTCGCAAGTCATGCTTTTTAGACAAGTACGTTACGGGTATAAAAGTATTTAAAACATAATTTTCAATATCTTTTGTATAAAAAAAATTTCAAAATTCTGACCGGAAGTGCCACTTTTACTCTTATCGAATAGCGATTTTTTGCTAATATGTCGTAAATTATGCATTCTATATATATTTATTAAGAGTACAAAAGTATTTAGAGTTGGATTTGCAATATTTTTTGTATACATGAAATTTTAAAATTCGGACCGGAAGTAGCACTTTTATTCTTAGCGAGTAGCACTTTTTTTCGAATATCTTGCAAAGCATGCATTCTATAGCGATTTATTAAGAGAATGAAAGTACTTAGAATAGGATTTTGAATAAGTTTTGTATAAAAAAATTCTTAAAATTGTATAGTTTGAAACGCTGATATGTATAAGAAAGTCGTGTGGTGGCCACACCTCATTTTTTCTCCTGGCAACACTGACTCGACGTAATCCCAGTTCATTCACATGCTGTTTTTCGTTCATAACCATAGCTACAATTAAGTATTCGGGGTGTGCAAAATACGAGTTTCGTTCTATTACTGGGTCGATTATTTTTCGTAAATGTTCAGGGAGGTATTGTGTTAATATGATTGCCTCAAACACAATCTTAACACCTTCAGAAAAATAACCACTTGCTTTAATACGCAACCACAGTGGCATGTAACAGTGCAAAATGGTATGCTTTTATCATAGCAACAACCCTTCTTTCATAAAGAGGTGAAATTGTAGCTTGTTCATACAAAAGCATAATTTTCTTAGCAACTATCGGTGCTACATCGGAAAAAGCAACTTTTTTGTAATGAAAAATCATACCTTACTTGGGAGTAGCGTTTCATAACCTCTTTGTAGGTAGGGAGTTTATTTGGAGAAAAATCTTATGGATTGCCAAATATTGGACATTGAAAATTCTTCCTGGTATATAAGTTCTTAGGCGTTCTCATTCTAAGTATTACAATCACTCGTCAGTGGGGAAATGAAGAAAATCACACAAAGATAACGAAACTTGCCATAAGCACGTTGGCAACACTGAATGACAAGTGGAATGTGGGTTGGGTAGAGAAAATAGGTTGGCACTCACTGCATGTGAATGCAATCAACGAGGAGCGCTATTATATTGAGTTTTAATTATCTGTATCTGTGTTTATAGTCCTCAATAAATAATTAAATAAATAACAATTTAGAATGAAGACGTTTACGATTCCAATGCGTATTATTAGTATATATATATATGAAGCGTTGTTCTTCGGGATATTTCGCCGCGTTTGGATGATTTTGCCCTGATAAGGACATCTTTCTTCCTGACGTTTCGGTGACATCACTTTCACCTTCTTCTTGAGGATCTTCTCAGTACGACGGTTTCTTCAAGAAATTTCTTGAAGAAACCGTCGTGATGACGTTTAAGTCGTCAACAAACAATTAATTATGGTGATGTATATCTAAATGAATATGACTTATGCTTTCTCTCCTAATTAAGATAATAAATTTCCTAACTAAAATAACCGGTGAAAATTGTGATTTCTTTTACTTACTCGGAACATTAATGCAATACAATCGGAGATGTATATTTAAATAACTAATTGAGTTGTATGTGTGGTGATCTTTTGATTATCTAGAATCTGAAATTAGGTTACTCAAATTTGAGGTATTTAATCACTCAGAATCTGTAATTAGAGTAATTTAAACTACGGGTGCGGTGATCTTTGATTTCCCAGAATTTAAAATTAATAGGGCAACCAAAGCGGAAGTGCGGAAATATTTAATCACTCAGAATCTGTAATTAGAGTAATTAGAACTGGAGATCGATCAGAATCTGAAATTAGATCGGTTTAATTCATCCGAACATTAAATGGCAGGATCGGGATTCGGTAAAGGAGTCCTATTCGTTCAGAACATATAACTTAGATGAAACTCGGTAGAAGCTTGGCGAAGGAGTCTCTTGATTATACTAAATTTCTTGGTTGATATATGCTCGGATCATGTACGTCAGAGGCCAAAGAAATACATGTATCATGTTAAAATCACGTGAACATGCTATATTTGCCTGTGTGTACCCTGCGTTTCTCACGTATAAACTTTGTGACGTATCGTTTCGGAAATTTTCCATAAAATGCATACGGTTTTTAAGCTAAAATTTTAAGACAAATTGCTAAATCTACGGAACTATTTACTGATAGAAATGAATTCAAACAATTTGCAAATTAACAAAAATTAAACATGTCGCTGAAAAGGAAATGCCTTGCTAAATAATGAAAATATTCACATTAGAAATTAATTAGCTCTAATTTAGGCATATATTTTGCATTAACGACACAGGTTCGTTACAGCTTCATCTTACTTGCAGGATTAGGATTTATATATCTGTCATCAGGCATGCTCTACGTATCAGTTGTTTGGGCGACTGCTACGAAATGCCACTTGGGATGAAGCGATAACGTGCACATGAGTACGCTCAAACTACGTCAGTTTATTCGAACTACAACAAGGGACGAACAATAGCGCAACCACTCGATAAGTCCCTCTGAGTCCTAGTTCCTATGGAACAATTCAGAGCTCTACCGTTGATTCCCTTGACAACATTACTCGTTATATAACCACCCCAAAGTTCTAAGTTCTATGGTTTTATACTTGGCTCAATACAATAAATTCGAATGCCCTATCTGTTAACTTCCCTGCTCGTAGGTTGTGAATACAGAAGCCTTGTTGCCGCTTTGCTCAGTGGAGAAAGGGTGCGAGTCTAATTGAACTAATTAAACGATAGACTGAAAAGGCGCCACCTCTTGGAATTAAAAGACCGGTCTTTGGCTGTTACCTAATAGGAAGGTACTCAGGAGTTGTGTTCAGGAGAAACTCACAAAAAGAATACTCATTCATATGTCAACATGTTTATTGAGAATTAATAATTAGAATTAAGAAAAACTGACCAGAAATAATAAGGCTGAGATGTAATTATGTTAAACGCTCATTAGCGTAATTGTTACAAAAAAACGCAAATTTTGGTTATGGTAATACTAATTATAAAGGATTAAATGCGGTAGCAGCAATTAAGCTCACTAATCTACGACACAGTGAAAATAGTTAAGTAAAAGTAAATTTCGTTACGAAGTACTAACAATTAAGAAAAACTAAACTACGAAAGTGATAGTAATTAAGGAAGTCTCTTTGTTACCGTTGCCTATTTACCTCCTTACAATCATACAACGACGTTATTCGGCATGTTCTCCAGGTCAAGTGCGATTGGATTTTAAAATACGGTTGTCAATGAATGTTTGTTTATGAGTTATGTCAGATAATGAGAAGTGAGTTGTCAATTTGACGTTGTTCACGAATTTTAAACGTGAATGTTATTTTTATTGTTTGATTAATAAAAAAGCAATAAAAAAACTGTGTTTAAGTTTTTAGAATTTGTTATCGAAACAAGCCGTGGCCCACCTACTGTGGTAAAAGTTAATGGTAACATAGTGGCGCTCAACTAAGTGGCAGTGAATAAAGTGAAGTATTCAAGATCCCACCCCCAAGGAAATTCCGAAAAAGAAGGACTCCGAGTTAATAACACCATGAGAACCCCCAAGACCAGCCACACCTGGGTCCACTCCTATCTGAATGTGGATCATCACCACTGAACAGGATGCCGTCCCCTATGCTGCATGCTGCTGCTCGCAAACGAGATGCCACCTCCGGATCCGCTAATGTCAACTTCTGCAGTGTCTACTACCAGGAACCACTACAACCCTACAGTGGACATCCCGACGAAGACACCGTCGGCTTCATAGAAACATTGGAAGAATACTTCCAGCAGTTTAACCTAGAAACACCGGGACATCGACCACGCAGTACGCCCATACTTAATAGGGGCAGCCGCTGCATGGCACTACCGCTTTCGGGGCACCTTCTGGCATGTGGAAGGTTTTGGTGGACGATTCCGGATGAAATTCTTCAGCGACAGAGACTATGCAGCCTTCATGGAGAAATCGCCCCAAGGGGGCAATATTCAAACCACGTTTTCTGACACCACCGCTTCAAATGACGCACCAGTCGAATATGTATACATGGTGGAGGAAAATCAGAAGCCACTACAGTCAACAGAAGACTACTTCAGCATGGAGCCCATCCAACCACCACAACCCTACAGTGGACACCCTAGCGAAGACCCCCTAGTTTTCGTGGAACTGCTGGAGGACTACCTACAGCAATTTCTTCAGGATGTTGCAAGAGATGTCGACCGTGCAGTCGCCCGTTACCTAACGGGAGAAGCTGACAGGTGGCATCGACATTTTTGGGGCACCTTTCGGTCGATGGCAGAGTTTGGCAGACGTTTCCGGACTGAGTTTTTCAACGACCAGGACTATGCAGCTTTTATGAAAGAAACTCAGAACGCGTCTGCCACCATCAGTTCTTCTGACATTGAATACACAGATTACCTGTGTATCACTATGGATAACAAGACAACGTCGCAGTCCTCCGCAGATGGACTCATTATGGTAACGGGTGTGCCAAACCTGAACGATGTCCCAATCCTGGTGACCTACACCAACGATCCAGATGCCGAGCACATGGAATATATGGAAACCACTACAGATAATGGAACAACGTCGCAGTCCTCTACAGAAGGTCTGACCATGGCAACGGATGTGCCAAACGAGGACGATGTACCAATCTTAGTGACCTACACCAAATCTCCATATGCCAAGCAGGTGGAGCATGTGGAAACCACTACAGATAATGGGACAACGTCGCAGTCCTCTGCAGAAGGATTGGCCATGGCAACGGATGTGCCAAACCAGGACGATCAACCAATCTTAGTGACCTACACCAACCCTTCAGATGCCAAGCAGGTGGATCATGTGGAAACCACTGCAACCGTACCGAATAGTCAGCAGTGCCGACCCTACAAGAAAATGGATCGAGCTCGCTGGAGGACACCGGATCATAGGCCATTTGATCCGGGCATCCGCCTGCCAAGAACCACGCCGACCAGATCCGTCTAAAGAAATGGACCATTAGATCCTAGGAGCAGCCCTACAATTATCGCAGGAGCCCCAGCCCGGGACCAGTCAACGGACCTGGAGAAATAATCGAAACAAAGTCTTTCAAAGGGGGGCGTATGTTACCGTAGCCTATTTACCTCCTTACAATCTTACAACGACGTTGTTCGACATGTTCTCCAGGTCAAGTGCGATTGGATTTTAAAATACGGTTGTCAATGAATGTTTGTTTATGAGTTATGTCAGATAATGAGAAGTGAGTTGTCAATTTGACGTTGTTCACGAATTTTAAACGTGAATGTTATTTTTATTGTTTGATTAATAAAAAAGCAATAAAAAAACTGTGTTTAAGTTTTTAGAATTTGTTATCGAAACAAGCCGTGGCCCACCTACTGTGGTAAAAGTTAACGGTAACATCTTGACAGACATTATGAAACATTAGTGGCGTATGAGATCTAGTATGTCGCACATGGAAGTGCAATATTTTCAAATAATGAAGTCAACGCAGGTAAATAATAATAAAAAAAGAATAAAATTTACAAGAATCGTAGTTATAAGTCGCAAACAAATTATCAAGAGAAATAGTGAAATAACACAAACTGTTGTTTATTTTAAAAGTGATATAACCTCAAATAAATTTCAAATATACAGACTTTCGGGTCATATATCTCCATTATTATTGAACGAATTTTTTTGAAATTTAAAATGTAGATACTTTATTTCAAATTTTATAAAAATTCTTTCAATAATAATGGAGATATATGAACCGAAAGTCTTAGCTGGGACACCCGGTATACAAGAAAATCCGTTATTTCTAAAACCAATACGACATGAAAAATCCTATTATTTAAGTCTCAAATTAACAAACTATATCTCTGATATTTAAATTTCAAATTAATACATCAAAATCTGTTATCTTAAAATTAATTATTACATCAAATTTTATTAATTAAATTACATATTTACACATAAACATTCTATTATTTAAATTTTACTACCTATGTGAAACACAAAACAAACTGTTGACTAATGTTACGTTAATTTTGAACAATTCCGTATATTCCAGAATTTTGTTTCTTTTATTTATTTTGGTAGGATTATTGTTATGTTTTCTGTCGTTTTGACGATAGCAATTTTCGTTTGATTTATTTTTATCTATCACGTTATCATATTTAGTATTAACGAACTTCTGTGATTATAAATTAGTTTAAATTCTAAGTTATTGGGTTATTCCGACATCTTCTGGCAAGCTCGGTCTTTAACGTAGAATAGACATATAAGATATACAATAGATCTCTACTTCGTGGGTCTGTTACAGCAAGTCATAGTCAACTCAGGTATATGCAACTCTTATTACACTTGGCCTATTGAGTGTTTTATTCTAACTCATACATATACCACCTTAATTACACTAATCCGGTGACTTCGAATTTAAATACTAATTAAGTACTTTTTACTTTTGTTTTGTCTTAGAGAATTTTCTTTTAATTTTTCCTTCCTTTCCTAGTAATTAGGAGGCTTCCTTTTTGGTTTACAAGTATCGACGGTATAATTATACATGTTGATACCATTGCAATTTATAGTTCTCCTCTTGGCCGTCGAATGCGGTTATCGTTTACGTCTTCTCGTTCATTTGATTTTTGCCGTTTGTTTGATATAGAAACAGATTGATTTACGATCGATATTCACTGCTAATTATTGGATGAATTAATACCGATACCGCCTCGTATCAATTACGCTTGTTAGCGGATTAATGTTGCAGAGAATATTTTATAACTTGTTTTAATATTTTGCTTTTTTTTCGACGTCTGTCGGTTGAATTGATGCGATCGATTAAATCCATATCTGGTGAGATTTTTCCTTAGTTTTCCGTTGTGTAGAATTGTTTTTAATGTGTGTCGTTTTCCCCTTGTCTTATAGCTTCTTATTTTGTGCGGAATTTCTGGCATATATCGTCATAAGTATACACCCGACGTCCCAGGTGTAAATTACGACAGAGCAAAGAAATAATGTAAACAACACGCAGTTACTGAATAGCACTATTCATATGGTGAACTGCAACATCTGTTGTTGTCCCGAAAACGAGAGCAAAAAAAGCCGATCAGGAAAGGAATTTACGAGTAAAATCCTTTCTTCATCGGCGGCGTAGGTAAAAGCGTAAGGGGCTTTTAAAATTTATTATATTTACCTTATATTTCGTAAGATAAATAAAGTTATATCTGTATATATATACCTATTCATACTTATGTTAGTTTTGTTTTTTCATTGTTTTGACTATTAATTAAATACTTCGTAATTTTTGTAATAATTCCTGTTTAATACCGTTTCATTAAATCCACTTCTCCCAATTATCTTGACGTAAGTGTGCACTGGATAAAATATCGTTACAGAATGTCAAAAAAGCGCACGTCGCTAAAACATACACAGAAACTGAACCCGTTGGAAGCTGATAATTTTAACAAAGAACTCTGTGAAGCTTTAATGGCGGCTAATATCCTATTAAATAAACTTGACAATCTCACTTTCAAAACATTCCTGCAAAAATATACTGGTCTCACGGGTTGAAAGATCTCACCACCCAGCGTCAGTTATGGTTTGGTGGGGTGTTTTATACGATGATGTTACCAATTTGCATTTCTGTGAAAAACGCGTCAAAACATCTCCCAAAATATATCAGGAATCTGTCCTGGAAACCGTTGTGAAGCCACTAAACCGATCTCTCTTCCAAAATCAGCCGTGGACGTTCCAGCAAGATTCTGCACCACTCATAGGGTCAAAGCTACCCAACTTGGCTCCCAAACAATTTACAGGATTTTATAAGCACGTCGGGTAGCCTGGACCTGAACCCTTAGATTACAAATTATGGGTCGTTTTGGAGGGCATGGTATGCCACAAAAGGTACAGTAATATTGACTCCTTGAAACAGGCCTTGATTCGAGCTTTGGCTACCTTTCCAATGAACGAGGTTCGTGCAGCGATTGATGCTTGGCCGGTGCGACTCAAGGCCTGCATTAAGGGTAAATACGGTCATTTTGAATGATATTTCATTTTTTATATATTATTTACGTCTGCTAATAAACTAATAAAATTTGACCATAAATTGATTTGTACTTTTTATTTTATTGCGTAAAGTGTGTGTAACAGTATTATGTCCCTACTATGTAATTAAGACGTGCCCTGCAATAAAGTTTACCTGTGTTTCTATGTAAATATTCTCCTAAAATATCAGGAATGGAAAGAAAAGCATCTCTGTATAGATCATGCCCAATAATTTATGACATAATTTTGAAAATCCAGAAAAGTGTTCGTAGATTCCCCCAAAAAATGCATGTTATGCATATTTTGAGTACAATTGTTTATCAGTCAAAAATACCAATAAAGCAAAATATAGATTTTTCTTGATTGAAAAATGTATTAGCAATACCAAAATAAATTAATACACGATTGTAACTCACTCATCAATAGTCTATGAACGTAAATTTAGAAATATATTTAGGTCATATTCAGTAATTACTAATCATTTACTTAATGCATTTCTAGATCTACAATTCATACACTACTGACAGGGTGAGGTACAATCTTACACATTTTTCAAGAATTGACCCACTTCTCTATCCTATATATGAAACAGACAAAATACAATATGTATATATGATAATGAATTAGGTGGTCTAAACTTCTTACATCCCATGCAAATAACTATTAGAGTAATTCCCGTATAGATGGACCACCGGGTTAGATGGACTTTCGCTGTAGTTCTGTAACTATTTGTAAGAGAGCAACAGGCTTCCACTATTGTATTTGTTTCATTAGTGGTTGTAAGCGGTGTTGTTGCGGTGAACGTGAACTGTCCAAAAAGTAAGTTATAATCATATTTAATTTCTAGTTAGGGTCGAATTTTTGACATATACCGGGTGTCCAGTTTAAAATGCAGTACATGGGGATATTGGAAACCGTCGGATATACAACGTCGGTTAAATGGGAGAAAAGTTGCGTATTCATTTGTCCATGAATAATCCGACATCAGATTTTGAAATTTTTGTTTCATTGGGCAGATACAGGGTGAAAAAGAAAAAAATGCATTTTTGAAAATCTTCCATATTTTGTTTCCTAGAAGAGATAAATTTACAAAACTTGTAAGCTAGGGATAACAAGTCATGAGGATTTTAAAAATGATTAAAAAAAATCTAGGTCTACTAGATTTTGCGTGACAATAATCAACTTTTGTTTTTCTTATGGCAGCCATATTGGATTTTGACATTTTTAATATCTTCAAAAAAAAATGCTATTCAATGATGTATAACATGTTTATGTTCAAGATAGTAAAAACATGAAAAATAGAGAAAGTAAGATTTTAACATAGTAGGCCATGGAACTGTAAAATAACATGTCATGAGGATTTTAAAAATGATTAAAAAAAAATCTAGGTCTACTAGATTTTGCGTGACAATAATCAACGTTTGTTTTTCTTATGGCAGCCATATTGGATTTTGACATTTTTAATATCTTCAAAAAAAATGCTATTTAATGATGTATATAACATGTTTATGTTCAAGATCGTAAAAACATGAAAAATAGAGAAAGTAAGATTTTAACATAGTAGACCATGGAACTGTGGATATCTTAAGTGTATACTGATAAAAAAACAAAAAATAACAAGTCTCCAAGTACTGTTAAAATATCTTTAACATTTTATTTATTAGTATTCATTAAATAAAGGTGGTTAGGTAGCTGAATCATTAATGTAACAACTGTTCAAATAAGCCACCGTTCATTCGTATGCACAATCTACATCGTGTTAGTACTGCCTCACAAGATTGTCTAACCATGTTCGGTGTCATTCCATTCACTGCTTCTTCAACTGCTTGACGTAATTTTTCCACATTTTCATAAGATCTCGAATACACCTTGTTTTTCAGATAGCCCCATACAAAAAAATCAAGAGGTGTGAGGTCCGGGGACCTAGCAGGCCACCCTATTGGTCCTCGGTTACCAATCCAGTTATTGTAATATTGATTATTTAAATAATTTGTAACCAACAAGGAATTGTGTGGAGGCGCTCCGTCTTGCTGAAAATACATATTTTGCAACGTGGCAAGTGGAAGTTCTTCAATTCGTTCAGCAACATGTGTGCGCAAAAGTTTTAAATACCTTTCAGAATTTAAATTCTTATTGAAAAAGAATGGACCGATAACATGGGTATCAATAACCCCGATCCAGACATTAAATCCCCATCTGACTTGCTGTCTAATGCCACGAACTAGGTGTGGATTTTCATCGGGCCATAAGATAGTATTTTTACGATTCAACATTCCAGAGTTAGTAAATCGACTTTCATCAGACTATAACATTTTCGCAAAAAAGTTTGGATTTTCATTATGTTTGTCGATGAACCAATGACAGAATTGTGCACTCCGTATTTCGTCACCATTTTGAAGCCCTTGACTGGCTCTTTCACGATAAGGTTTGAATTTGGCACGCTTTAAAATGGTACCAGCTGTTGACCTAGCGACGCCAAGTGTATTTTCAATTACCCGTAAAGACGTACGGGGATTTTCAACTACTGCTTGAAGAACAATATTTGCATTATTTTCATTGTTTTGCCTTTTTTTGGGTATGACAAAACTTCCATGCATTATCAAATTATCACGTAATCGGCGAAAAATGCTTTTTTTCTGGCTGCCGCCTTTCAGGGTATCTATCGAAATACGTTTCTGCAGCCAATTCATCATTTCTTCCACACAAAATAAAACACTCCAGCATTTGATATTTGTCACTATTTGTAAAACGGTCCATCTTAGGTTTGCACAGTACATATACTTATAACAATACAATGAGATTAACAATAAGATTACTGACAGTTCAGAATAAACTTCACAGCTTTTAGAGTTATTTAATACAAATGTCACATTTATTATCACGGCCTACTATGTTAAAATCTTACTTTTCCTATTTCTCATGTTTTTACTATCTTGAACATAAACATGTTTTATCTACTAATGTCAAATAATACATGAAAAAATTATACCGATATTAGACCTCATTATTAAACACTGTGTTTGTAAAGTGTTTTTGATTGGATAAGAAACTGTTGAATAATATTATTCAACACTTCCAGGGACCAATGAAAAAATAGGCGGGAAAATATAACCAATTACATTCAAATAAACACTGGAAAAAAAGCGATTTTTTCTTAGTTGCGTAGGCACTGAATGACATCGAACGTCAAACGTTAAATGTCAAGTAGCGTGCTTATTATTATTCTAATCAAATTATAATCTTAACACGTCTACAGCTTTTTCTGTCTGCTGGAAATGTATAATATTTCGTGTACCGCCAATACATTAGTAGATAAAGCATTATATTCAACTCATTGCGTGGATATTTTATTACACTCGGACGATTACAGCACTCGCTGCGCTCGTGCTGCAAACTTCATCCTCGTGTAATAAAATTATCCACGCAAACTCGTTGAATAATATACTAATACATCATTGAATAGCATTCTTTTTGAAGATATTAAAAATGTCAAAATCCAATATGGCTGTCGTAAGAAAAACAAAAGTTGATTATTGTCACGCAAAATCTACTAGACTTAGATTTTTTTTTAATCATTTTTAAAATCCTCATGACTTGTTACCCCTAGCTTACAACTTTTGTAAATTTATCTCTTCTAGAAACAAAATATAGAAGATTTTCAAAAATGAATTTTTTTCTTTTTCATCCTGTATCTGCCCAATAAATCAAAAATTTCAAAATCTGATGTCGGATTATTCATGGACAAATGAATACGCAACTTTTCTCCCATTTAACCGACGTTGTATCTCCAACGGTTTCCAATATCCCCATGTACTGCATTTTAAACTGGACAGGGTGTATATAATGAATGTGAGTGTGTAATATTGGGAGTTGTTTTTTTCAACTAAAACTTTTCTAGATCAAAAAATAAAAGCCAATTTCATCATTCTAACCTTAAAATAGTAACGCCTGGCAATTTGAAAGCTGATGTCAGCTGGTCCATCTAACCCGTACATTTGGGTTAGATGGTCCAATGATAAACGGTATAGGTTATATGAACCAGTCAACTGTTAAGAATTAATATTGGTTTTTTTGCGATTTCACAGGAATCAAATGCCTACTGTGTATAAAAGAAGAAAACGGTAGTAGTAGAGGCAAGTGGCGTCAAGATGACTTAGAGAGCGCCTTCAATGCAGGAAGAGTGACTTCTTTAGATGAACATGCATAAACCTCATTCTGCTTATAGAATTTTTCTTGGACAGTAAATTTTTTTTCATGGGTAAAAAGAATTTTTTTGTAACGATCATTTGATTTGATTTTACGACCCTATTTTTCTTAAGAGTCGCAGTCAAAAATTGCCCTGTACGTTGTTTGAAACCCACAAGTCCTAAGTCTTTTTTGATAATACGACTCATTGACTTTCGAGTCATATTTATTTCATAAGACATAATTTTTTTTGCTTCCGGAACGGATTCCCTTTAATTCTAGCCTTAACTGCTTTAATGTGTCAATTACATGACTAAGCTATAGTTGGCTGTCAAGAATCATGTGTTTTTAAGAGGAGGCATTCAGTTAACTACTGTGACAGGGTGCGTTCAAAGTTGTATCCGTATTTATGTCCCTAATAACAAGATACCCATAAAATCCATATCAACACGCAAGATATATTTATTAACAAATTTTAATACTGTATTTAGAATAATACTGCTCAGAGATAAACAGATAGAATAGACTAAATAACTTAATTCATTATTTTAACATGGGTTAACGATAATATCTCAGAATTATAACTATGTACTTACGTTAATTATTAAATAGCTCTTCTAAGTATTGATAGTCTGTCCTTGTGGGGCGATAGTTACCTATTGTCTGAGACCATACAAGTGTCCCTAATTAATAAATGAACAAGCTGTAAAATCGCTGCATAGTTTGCAGTAGGCGGATCCAACATAAACCACTCATTTTTATACGCAGGGGTGGGGATAAGAACCTATCGTAACGCCCCCTATTTTCATCTGTCCATTTGCATACTGAACGCAAGGAACAGTTTCAAAACACAACGCGACGGTTCTATAACAGCACCACTCATTTAAAACTGTGTTTTTAGTGTTTACCAAACAACTTAATCACAAGCATCGTAAAACTGAAACGCTTATACCTCTAACTTGTACGATTGTTTTTACTTTCCGTAAATGTTATGTTAAACATTTTATTTTACGCAAAGAAGTAAAAACATACCTAAGTCTTATTTGGTAAATATTTTTAGTTTAAGCGGTAAACATTTATAAGTAGACAGTGTCTAAATAAAAACAATAAAGTATGTTCTTCTAAACAGTGCTTTTTTCTACTAAGAAAAAACATCAACTGTTTTATGTGTTTTTTTTTAATTTACTTTTTTATACCTAAATAAATAAAAAATCTAGTGTTCGGAAAGCTGTTTTTCCCAAGTGTAAGGCGATTATAAAGAATTGAATGTGGTTAAATTTATATACATAAGAGTGATTTTGAAGTGATTAAATAATTAAATACTCATGGATTTTAAAAGAGAGAAATTTGAGATGAACGATTTATCGGAATCTTTAAATTTTTCAGTGAGGGAGTCGTTGAATAATACGCATACCCATATCATGCACAATGTAAGTATTATTTGATTTATGTATTACTAGGTAGCAATGAACAAATTATTCGGTTAATTTAATTAATTGATTACTAATGATGATAATACACTCAGAAATACGTTCCTATATGCATTTGTCTATCAAATATTAAATATGAGGATAAAATATTTTAAAATACCTGCTTCTAGTGTAGAATGTAACAACTACAGCCAAGTAAAAAGTAGTGAGGTATGTTAAAGATATTTTCTTTTATAATTTTCTGTGATTTATAATGCCCTTAATTTATATGTCGACATACTATCGATAAAGAACAATTTGACTATGTACAACATTGTAAATATAAGAAAGAAGTCTAAACTTAATATAAATATTTTTGTAAGCAACCCGATTTAGATATGGGTATACAAAATAAATAATGTGGTTTTGCGAATATCCCGGTATTGATTTGTATTATTTTGAAAAATAGTTAATTTTGTCGCGAATATGGAAGGCACTTCATTAAATGTAGTCATACAATCATTCTTGGATTTAATTAAGTTATTCTAAATGAAGTAAAATATGTAATAAAATAAAAGGTTTTATAAAATTAATGTTTTGTAATATTTCTCTTTGGGTGTTTTTTCACTGTATATAATAAGAGTATATATATATATATGCGAATATTAAAAACACAGTTTAAAAAAGAAACAGCGGAATGAATTAATAAATACGGGGAGAAACATTTTCGTGTCTTCTGATTGCAGGTATTGTTAAATTTATGTTGAACGCTAGATTTGTGTTAAGAATCTGAGAAAAAGTAATTAATATTTGTTTTTACATTGTAAAATGGAACAGCAGAATATTAATAATAATAATCATTAATTACACCACATCACGGTATAAATAATAATTACTTAGACACAGACATGAACCAAACAAGCCATTAAGAAAAGAACAGAAAACAGTAGAATCTTGATTTTTATCTATATACAATATTAAACAAATCGCTTAACGAATAGCAGCTGATATCCGCAAGTATAACTTTCTACAGATATTTTGAAATTCAAAAAAGTTGATATATCTTTGATTTTACTAGGCAAACAATTAAAGAATTTATAACCCACACCTATTCAATATTTTTCAAACTGTAGTTTTGTGAGGTAGAAAATATGAGTTCCTAATAGTTCACACTTTTTATAAACATAACAAAGAACCTCCAAAATACAAGCATCGTATAGGGTTAACGTTGTTTGTCCATTCGTGTCCTTAGCTTTCATAACAAAAAGACTAGGTGCGAATCAAAGCTCATATATAGGTACCCTGATGTATTATGGTTACAGATAATTTTATTATAAATTTTTGACTGAATAAATAAAATACGTAAACTTGGTTTCAAAAATTATTTAATAATATCACTACAATATTGTTTCGCCAAACTTTGGCTTCATCAGTAACTCATCACCTGATGAAACCAAAGTTTGGCGAAACGATATTGTAGTGATATTATTAAATAGTTTTTGAAACCAAGTTTACGTATTTTATTTATTCAGTTAAATATGGAGTTATGTATCAGCCTCTTCAATTAGCTATATAAATTTTTGAGTAATCAGAATTTCTTATAACAGATCGTTTTATGTTATGGATTATATAACATACACTAGAGAGACTTACTTAAAACATTACTTTATGAAGACCTAGAACGTTTATATATTCGAATTTAATTAGAATATTTTGAATGTAGTTCTGTATATTGAGAATTAATAAGTATATACCATGTACTAATATTTTTATTCCTTGCACTGACCAACAATGATTTTGTTACCTGGTTATTATTTTTCAGCAAATAATAAATAATAATAAAAACTTATGTATTTTCGGGAACTGATTCAAAATATGAAAATAAATACAATGAATTAACTAGAATTAAATACTTTCTTCTCTGATCCAAATTTCTCCAACAATCAAACAGAAATTCTCGTATCACAACTGAAAAGATGGAATGTTTTACACCGCTGTACTAAAATATGTAGTGTTTTCCGCAATAAGCAGTGTAATTTTGACCACTTCTTCCAGCACGAGGACTTGGTTTATGTAACGATATAGAATCCTTACTAGATATCATCCTGATGGATGCTGTATTTTTATGGATTCACAAAGCATAATTTAAAACAAGTCCTTCTTTGTATTCGAAATAAATGCCCATCAATTCCTTTAGCTCGTGCAGCTTACTTGAAGATGTAACATGAAAGAACGAAACTTGTGTTCGATATGACTTAGTATGAAAGTGATATCAACTGTTACTTGGTTTATAACTTGGATATACAAATTTTGTTGCTTCTTGCGTGAGTAGAATATCAGAGATTCGAAGAATCATTGTGTTAAAAAGGAATGGGCGAAAGGAGAAACATTCTCTGTAGGAGAGAAAACGCCGTGAATTCAGCACTAGTAAAACCTGAAAAACTTTGGCTTCTGCGACTATACATTAAACTAAGTTTATTGAAAAAAATGTTAAAGCCATGAATCGATGGGACTCCCATAGTATAGACGGTGCTCAAATAAAGTAAGACGTATTTGTTGGACTGTAAATAAGAAGACCAATGACACAAGGTTTCAAACAAATTCTTTGAAAATTATAAAGCAGGGAACTACAAAGAACGTACCTATAACTGTTTTTTTTTAAACAAAGCACGTGGACGTAATATATCACTAAAGGTCCATTATTAGATTTAAATTTGGATTTTTTTCTTATCAATCATAGTGCTATTAGTGGTGAACATAGGAAATACTTTCACCAGGAAATATCCGCCATATGAAAACAGGCAGTAAGGAAAAAAAACTCAAGAATATGGCTTGTGTAATTATCTTCACGAAATTGAATCTGAAAACCTACATTAGGCCTACATTACAGTGAAGACACAGATAATGTTATAGGTATACTTGCAGCTAAAATTTTTGTCGGGTCCTATGGAAGGTTGTTTTATACATAAGTCTGAGTATAGGTATATTATTTATAAAAAATACATCAGGTATATACAAGTAAATATGTTTCAAGTTTGTGTTCATTTATGATTTATATCCCAATCGACAATGAATTAATTGATAGTGTTAATTAGCGAAATTAAATTGTAAAATTGTTGCCGCAAGTAAGATTCGAACATCTGTCTCTTAAAGCTGCGTCTAAAAAGTTTTTGGAGGAAGAGATGCGTTTCAAAAAAGAGCATTTTTACTTCAAGTTTAAGAGGCGTTAGAAAGCAAAACATATAAAATTTATGGTTTGAGCAAAAAGATAAAGGTTTAAATGCATGGGTGTACTATCTTGAAAATGAAGTTAATATGGGAGCTATCATTTCATTAGTGAAGCAAATTTTGCAAATCATGAAAATTGAGTTTTTTTTTATGGATATAGATAAAAGCCTAACACTTATCAATTTGTGAAGTTGATGAATCGAAAATTAACAACTCCTGTATTACACTTGTTACAGTTGTTAGCGTAGCACTGTTTATTTTTCTTCAACTTTCTAGGCATTTATTCTTTTGCCAAATATTTACAATGTACATAAACATTTTATGCTAGAATCTTTTGACATACACTTACTCAAGTTCAGAAATTATTTTATGAATACTGTGTTTAATTTTGCAAATGGGATATTTCTTCATACTATTATATTTACAAAAAAAATTCTGCAAACTGTTCAGGTGTTAAAATACAAAGTATAAATAAAACAAAAATATGAAGGCACAACAAATTAAGAATATGTAAACCAATGCTTTTACCATCTACAAAACTCAAAAATGTCTTACTTTCTTTCTGACACCATGTCTAACATTGATTGGTGTGACAATTTGTATTAGAACGTATATATTTGCATATAAGAGTACAAACCCAGGAAGCAGGTATAATTAAAGATCAATGTATACGTATATATTTTTATATACTTCCAAAACACTGCTTTTCGATAAGAGTATAATACATATTCCGGAAACATTTTGAAAAACTTCTTTTATAAAATTCTTTTCAAATTCACTTCTGAGTCAAATATATTTTGTTACCGCGATCTGAATCAAAGACAAGTTTCGAGCTACGTGACTCTCTTCAGCTCGATGTACGGCTTTCGAGGCAGAGGGATAGATTAAAAGTGGCACTCGATTGTGTGTAATTAAAAATGTATAAAATTAGGTAATATCTCATACACGGAACGTTACCTTGACTTGTGAGTCTTTTGTGTTCTTTAGGAGTTTGTCTAAACTTAGTAGTTGAAGAGATATTAGAAAAACTTCTGCTACGACTATTACCGGTTTCACGATATGACTGAAAGTCTAATCAAATGTTAGGAGGAAGATTATTCTCATAAATACAAAGTTTGGTGTTGATAGTTTCAAGGATTTGCCTGCGATCTTGGTCACACACTGACATGCTTGTAAAAATTACTTTTTCAAAAAAATATATTCTTCTTTATTACTGATACCTACTTGATAAAAATACTCAAAGTGAATTTGAGGAACATTCTATAAAAAGTTTTTGAAATTCCTACCGAAACTACGTCTTTTAGTCGTATCGAAAAAGAGTTCTTTGCAAATATCTCGCAAGTCATACTTTAAAGACAATATATTGAGAGCATAAGAGTATTTAGAGCTTGATTTTGAATACTTTTTGTGTAAAAACAAAATCAAAATTTAGACCGAAAGTAGCACTTTTACACTAATCTAATAGCAGTTCTTCGTAAGTATCTCGGAAATTATGCAATACATAGAGATTTATATGTATAAAAGTTTAGGGCTGGATTTGGGTAAATTTTTCTATGAAAAAGACAATACCTTTCTTTACTCACAACTTTATTTTATAAGGAAGATAATATTATTTAAAATCTGCTTAATGATTCCAAAATGTTGTTAGGTATACCGGGTGGTGCAATAGTGTGTCGGCGGAGCTTAGTGTGAAAACTAATAACGCTGCAGCAATGAGACTTTACGTACGTATGTAGTATGCGACTGTGCATTTTCTAATTTTATTTACAAATATACAGGCTGTTCCAAATTTTCGCAACCACATTCAACTTTTTTATTTTAAATACATTGCTATACTTTCTAGATATTATAATGATAGCCATTCAAATTATCTTTGCAATGATATATGGATATGTGCACTTCAAACTGTTCGTTTTGATTTTATTGATAATATTGCTAAAATCTTGACAGTTACAGCATCTAACATTTTAAGCTGTAGTCTGTAAATGGGTAGAATGCCTCACGTAACTCTTGTGTCTCTAATTTATGGACTAACACGTTATTTGTTTTGAGGTTGAACAAAGTGAATAAATATATAGGGTGTTAAATATGTCGTGTCTAAGTTATCGATCTTTATTGGTTATTTTCTCGTTTTTTTTTAAATCTAACCTATAATATTTTTATAAGTCAGCATATTCCTTGTAAAATCGCCTTTAAAATGGTACCAATAACATAGTACTTATTTCTAGTATTTTCAAAGTTATAACCCTTTAATGGGATATACTCATGTTTATAATATGCAATATGTGGGGCATCTAATAGTTGGTTGGCCTTGGTTTAAAAAAAAATGGCTGTACAACCAAACGTCAAATCTCTACTTCAAAAGTCCATAAAAAGTCGTTTTCTGTATTTTCTCTTTTCTGTAATTGCGTTTTGTTGTTATAAATTAAGTTCGGCTAGTGAATTATTAATTTCCGTTTGTTTGTTAGTAGTTGTTACGTGTTGTATTTACCTTGTTATCAGTTATATCGCTTTATTGACATTATTTCTCATTTAGATACCATAATAGTTTATTGTTGTTTTTGCTTTAAAATGAATTTTTCGAAAGAGGAGCTCATAGACATGGTATTTGCTCTTGGCGCTAGCAACAGAAATCCATTTTTAGCATCAAGAACATATGCGATGGAATATCCCGACCGAAGAGCACCGGATAGTAAAACGTTTGAAAATTTGTTAATAAGGTTTCTTCGAACGTGTTCAGTGAATTACGTCGAACATGAAAGAAGTAAGACTATGATTACAGAAGATAATGAAGTGATAGTCGTCCAGTCCATTGTGGAAAATCCGCACGTATCTACAAGGATAATTTCGAAACAACACGAGATAGAAGTCACTATTGTAAAAAGGATTTTAAAAAAACACAAGTTTCACCCTTACAAAATTCAAAATCATCAAGGCTTATTACAAACGGACTTTGAAAGGAGACTAGTGTACTGTGAATGGCTACTTTTACAATTACAACACGATATAACTTTTCTAGATCATGTGCTTTTCACAGATGAAGCAACATTTGCTAATTGTGGAACCACAAACAGAAAAAATACCCATTATTATGACACTACAAACCCACATTTTGTTCAGCCCATTTTATATCAACAAAAATGGAGTGTTAACACATGGGGAGGCATCATAGGAAACACTATTATTGGTCCATTCTTTTTTGATAATACTTTAAATTGTGCAATCTACACAAATTTCCTACAAAATAATTTACCATTGCTATTAGAAGGCCTCCCAGATAACGTCATCAGGAGATTGTGGTACCAACGTGATGGTGCACCAGCACATTATGGTGCTGCTGCAAGAGCACATTTAGATAGGGTATTCACCAATAAGTGGATTGGGAGAGGAAGTTTGATAAGCTGGCCACCACGATCACCAGATCTCACACCTTGTGATTTCTTTCTGTGGCCAACTGTAAAAAACATTGTTACGCAACACCTCCTACAACGGCAGAGAACATGCAGCAACGAATAAGAAACGCTTTTCTTCAATTAAGTGAGAATAACTTAGCTGAGAATGTAAGTCTATCGATACAGAGACGGTTGAGAGCATGTGTAGAGCAGAATGGAAATATGTTTGAACACATTTTAAATTAAGATTGTTTTATTATCGAAAATTTTCAAAATGTATTTCTAAAACTAATGATAAAGCATTTAAAAAACAGGTGTTTGTTAAAATTACTTTGTTTTATTTTCATGGCCAACCAACTATTAGATGCCCCGCATTTTGCATGTTATAAACATGAGTATATCCCATTAAAGGGTTATAACTTTGAAAATACTAGAAATAAGTACTATGTTATTGGTACCATTTTAAAGGCGATTTTACAAGGAATATGCTGACTTATAAAAATATTATAGGTTAGATTTAAAAAAAACGAGAAAATAACCAATAAAGATCGATAACTTAGACACGACATATTTAACACCCTGTATATTTATTCACTTTGTTCAACCTCAAAACAAATAACGTGTTAGTCCATAAATTAGAGACACAAGAGTTACGTGAGGCATTCTACCCATTTACAGACTACAGCTTAAAATGTTAGATGCTGCAACTGTCAAGATTTTAACAATATTATCAATAAAATCAAAACGAACAGTCTGAAGTGCACATATCCATATATCATTGCAAAGATAATTTGAATGGCTATCATTATAATATCTAGAAAGTATAGCAATGTATTTAAAATAAAAAAGTTGAATGTGGTTGCGAAAATTTAGAACACCCTGTATATTTGTAAATAAAATTAGAAAATGCACAGTCGCATACTACATACGTACGTAAAGTCTCATTGCTGTAGCGTTATTAGTTTTCACACTAAGCTCCGCCGACACACTATTGCACCACCCGGTATAGAGCTTTTGTAAAAGCTAAGTATTGATATGAGACAAATTTCTAAACAAAGCAAAAGTCCTCAAAGATGAATTTTATAACAAGTTTAGAAAAAAGCGTCTTTGGAAATTTCTAACGAAAGTAGGTCTTCAACATTTATAGCAAAACTATTTTTTGCGAATATTTCAGAAGTTATGCCTTCTATAGAGATATTTTAATAATGTATAAGTATTTAAAGCTTGAGTTGGAAACATTTACGTATAAACATGATTAAAACTTCGAACCGTTTGTTGAGAAGTAGTTTTCTTTGCACATATGTTGCAAATGCATTCTATACAGATTTATCTATTACAGGTGCAAAAGTATTTAGAGCTAAATTTGTATAAAAATTATTTGCATTAAAGAAAAATCAAAATTCGGCATGGCATGCTTTTCAATACTTAAATTCGTTTTTCACTTTCCTTTACTATACCTTTTCCAACAGTATTTGCGAAATTATCATTTTAATTTTTGAAAGCGTCAATTGTATTTTAGTCTTAGCAAATGAATTGTAGAAGATATCATTTGTATTTTGTAACAGTGAATTAGATTTGCGAACCAGTCAAATGTATTTTAGCCTAATCAAATGGATTGTGGAAAGCATCAGATGTATTTTCGAACTATCAATTGAATTTTATAAAGCATCAAATGAATTTTCGAAAGCATCATTTGTATTTTCGATGGCATTATGTTATTTCGATATTCTATGTACTTATATTCTTTTAAATGTCTTAGTTTTTTTTTGCTCACGAATTAATTGCCGGATAAGCGTCGGGCGCGCACCAGGTATACAATATGTATGGCTTGTAGGACGCCCGACGTTCATCCGACAATTAATGTGAACCCGCTCCAGGCTGTAGCTATCTTAGGCAATGTAATATATATTATAATTTTCTGTACAGGGTTATTGTGCTAATACCAGTTAGTATAGTGTTTTCTGACAAATAAATAAATAAAATACATATCACCTTTTCGAAACTACATATGATTAAGCTGAAATACCTACATATGATTATTTCTAAAATTAAATTTACTAATCGAAACTATACTTTTGACGAAGTCTCATAATCATTTGACTATTCTCATTTACAATTGACGATATCGATAATTAAATTAATAGCTCTAAACTACATTTGATATTATCTAAAATACTTTTTTTATTTCTAAAATTCAATTGATACATTCCCAAATACTAATAACATTTCGAAACTAGATTTGACGCTTTCGAATATACTGTTGGAAAAGGTGTAGTAGTATAAGGAAATATTGTGAAAATTTTCGACCTTGTTCTAGTAAATACTGTTCTCTCTCTCTCTCTTCTAAACAATACAAAAGTAGTAAAAAGTGACTTTTAGAAAGATTTTTAAAAAAAAGTTTTTCAAAATTTCTACTGGAAGTATAGACCAGGCATCAGGGGACCAAAATAGGTCTTACCCGGAAAACATACAGGTGTTTTGACAAATTGGCACTTTTACTCAGTTTGGTAACCTAAACAATATAGGTACTAGATTTGCGACCTTGGCGCCTTTTTTTTGAGAATATCGCCCTTCCAGAATGTCCTAGATAAAAAATATCTGTTACAAAAATTGTAGAGGAGTAAATTTCCTAATTTTTGTCTGGAATTTCTTTTGTTTATGTAATAAATGGTTTTTGAAATAATCTCATATACAGCGCACAGTATTTTTACAACAACGTAAATGCTACTTTGTCAACCGAAATTTATTTAGTTGTCATTAGTATCAATTCTCATTTGTACTTATTTTTAGACCACTATAAGGTAGAGTAGATGGCGCGTTATTTTTATTGTGGTGTCCCCAGAAGGCCTAATCCGCATATTTGCTGTAAGTTGATTCCTGTGTATATCTTTTTACGCTTCGACAATTTGAATGGCCCAAGCAGTGGCAGACATCATATTGCTTTTGCACGCTTTCAGCGGCTGTGACACTAGGTCTGCAATCTTCGACCAAGGCAAGAAGATCCTGAAGATGCTTAAAAATTTCACGAAATTAAATCAGACTATGCAAGTGTTCAAGCAAGAAAGTGTAAATTTCTGAAACCATTCCTGCTGCAGCAGAACAATTCATAACTTCACTCTACGGAGCTTTTCAAAAAAACCTATCTTTGGACTCGCTCGGGTACTAACATTTTAGCAGTAGTCGGCATTTAGTCTTGGTGCGATGTCTTCAAAAATCCGAAAGAATGGGGAATGAAGAGAAGTAATATTATAGTGAAGGGTGATATTGTCAAAGATCCGTATTTTGGGGGCTATTTTCCAATACCTATGGTGGAACCAGTGGCAATCCGTCAAAATCTCAAATTTATTGGTTAGGTCACCAAACTGAGTAAAACTTCCAATTTTCAAAGCCTCTATATTTTTTCAAGGTAAAAGTACCTGTTGCTTGGACTAGTAGGTATTTTTGTCTTATTGAGAAACAGTTTTTTTGCAAATATCTCGCAAATAAATTATGCATCCTATACAGATTTATCTAGAATACAAACTAAGTACGGAACTGGAACAATTTTTGTTTATAAGAAATCTCAAATTTCGAATACTTTTACTCTTATCGGATAACAGTTTTTGCGAATATATCTCGGAAAATATGCATTATATAAAAATTTATTATAAGTGTAAACGTATTTAGAGCTAGATTTGGAACAATTTTTGTATGATAGAAATTTTAAAAATTGCACTGTAAGTAATACTTCTACTCTTATCAAATAGAATTGTATGCAAATATATCGCAAATTTGCATTCTGTACAAATTTATTAAGAACACAAAATATTTAGAGCTGCATTTGGAATAATTTTTGTATAAGAAGAATTAAATTCGGACCAGAAGTGAAACTTTTACTCAGCGTTTTATGCTTTAAGAAGATAAAGAATTTAATTAAAACTTAATTTGGAACAACTTTTGTATACACACTGAAAAAAATCTGTAGGAATTTTTACTACAATTGTAGAAAATTTCCTTAAAATTTGTAGCACATATAGTGACAAGTACAAGTTGTAGGAAATTATCCTATTTATTTGTTGTAAACGTAATGTATTTTCATTCACTACATCATATAGGATTTTCTGCTAAAATGATATCTATGAAATACTCTGCAATATTGTGAAAGTAAATGCAACAAACAGTGTGATTTATTGATACATAAATGCAGTAGTATGTATATTAAAATTGTAATATAAAACGATAAAACGTTGTAGATTAATGTTTTACAGTGACTTTAGTATATTCACTACAAATTATCCAGTATATTTATAATAATATGTAATACTTACCCTTACATAATTGTACTTATCTTAACTTCAATGCTATGAACAGGTGATATACAGTATTTTAGCAGTAATGTACTAGATTATTATAATACTGTACAATATCGTAGTATGTTTTCAATTTTATGAAAATTTTACACTACAATATTGTCTTTGACACCTGTCCATAGAAAAAGAAACACATTGCCATTGTAGTCTTTTCTTTACCAATGTAGAACTTTATCACCACAATTTCCTATTTGTTAACAAAGAAATAAAATAAAGTAAATTCTGATTTTACATTTTTATTTTAGAAACAAAAACACATACTCAAAAGCATACTTCGACAAAATAATCTCCATCTACTACAAATGTGATTCTGTCGACCAAACACATCAATCTTGATGTTAAATTATGATTTTAAGAAGAAATAAACACAAAGTTCCATGTTTTGTCACTAATATCTAAAGACTTTGCAATAAATATGTTTATAAAAAGGATTTCATTTAAGGTGGCTTCTATTATAGTCTTTATACTTGCATATATATATGTTGTTTGTAACTAATCACTCATCATATTAATATTAGAAATCACTTCATTTACAGCAACATAGTTTTTTATTCTGTGGTGTTATTTTATATACAGGGTGAGTCATCTCCGCGGGTAAGGCCGATTATGCCTTTATGAGTAAAGATATTTCGAAGCGATTTTCTTTTTGTGTAGCTGCTCATTAGGAGCACATTTTAAAAATATTTTGTATTATACAGAGCGTTCCATAACTTGGTGGCTAACCGAAGTTTTAGTTTTTTAAATGGAACACCCTATATATTATTGCATTTTTGTATTCCCCGTATAATTTTTAGTCAAAAAGTAATAAGATAGTATAGGCCTAAAATCTAAAGTTTTTGACTTATTCCTATTTTTCTGAAAAATTCAATGTTTGTATAAAATTATATTTCTCGAAAACGACGTATTAGATGGACAATTTTTTTTCAGTATTGTTTACAATAAGAGGTCCTAATAGAAGCATGATTTATTTTTTTACAGTTACTAACTGCATGTGCAGAAAACTGGATGAAAATTACATGACACGTTTTTTGTATAAAAATCATTTTTTTAATGGAACAGCCTATATATCAGTTCATTTTTAAATTGTTTATTAAATTTCATGTCAGAAACATGTAAGACGTTATACTTTAAAGATGACTATTACTGAGCTACTGTGGTTTTTTGATATAGTTTTGTTAGTTTTTGTATAAAAGTCAATTTTTTCAAATTGAACACCGTCTATATCAGTTCACTTTTGAATTTATTATTAAATTTCGTATCAAAAACATATAAAACGTTAATACTTTAAAAGTGACTATTACTGAGCTATTTTCGCTTTTTGATATAATGTTGTCAGTACTATACTATATTGATTAAAACCATAAAACTGACAAAATTATATCAAAAAGCGACAATAGCTCAGTAATAATTACTTTTATTGTATTAACGTCTTACATGTTTTTGATGTAAACTTTAATAAGAAATTCAAAAATGAACTGATATACAGGTTGTTCCATTAGAAAAAATTGACTTTTATACAAAAACTAACAAAATTATATCAAAAAACGACAATAGCTCAATAATAGTCACTTTTAAAGCATTAACGTCTTACATATTTTTGATGTGAAATTTAATAAGAAATTCAAAAGTGAACTGATATACAGGATGTTCCATTAAAATATACAAATACAAAAACGAATCATATAATTTTAATCCACTTTTCTGCACATAGAGTTAGTAACTGTAAAAAAATAAAATATGCTTCTATTAGGACCTCTCATTGTAAGCAATACTGAAAAAAATTTTGTCCATCTAATACGTCGTTTTCGAGAAATATAATTTTATACAAACATTGAATTTTTCAGAAAAATGGGAATAACTTTAGATATTAGGCCTATACTATCTTAATACTTTTTGACTAAAAATTATACGGGGAATACAAAAATGCAATAATATACAGGGCGTTCCATTTAAAAACTATAACTATGGTTAGCCACCAAGTTATGGTACACTCTGTATAATACAAAATATTTTTAAAATGTGCTCCTAATGAGCAGCTATCACAAGAAAAAATCGCATCGAAATATCTTTACTCATAAAGGCATAATCGGCCTGTATACTCACCCTGTATATATTTTGGTATAAACATCTACACACAATCACATTCATTAGGGTATTTCGCATTCATTTTATACAAAATGTCATTTACGCTTACATAGTTCGATAATACTTTGAAGGATGTACTTGCCACGATAACAGCTATAGGCTGTGCAGTTAAATAGTATCTTAATAATTTATTTCTTCTCAGTTCTAAAGCCGTACTCACATCACTAGATTCACCCACAAGCAGACAGAAACTCCATTTTGCACCTCTTTCTTTGATAGCCGCCAGTGCAAACCAACTTTTGGTTTTCAGTACAGATGCTTTGAATAGGAGGGGTAATAGCCTTAATGCTCTAGCTGACTGGATATCTGTAATATTCAAAATAAAAAATAATTTTCGTGCAACTTAGACGATATTTACAAAGTAGAATGTATGACTTTGAGTAAAAAGCTCTTAGAGAACATGAATGAGGAATAGAATGCTAAAAATTAGTATTTCACAATTATAACACTTATACAAGAGAATGAATATATTCTTAAGTAAGGTAAATTAAGAAAATTACACAATTTTACTTAAACACACATATACTCTAAGTTAAATAATTGAATATCTATTTTAATTGATATATCAAATTAGGTATATGCAATATTAAAACGTAGTACGCATGTTACTATATTTAATAACATAAACTAAATAATTCTAAAAATATATTGAAAGTACTTACCTTTAAATGTTAATATTGGTTGGTTCAAATTTATTTCTATAAGAAAAGGCCCCGTAATTGTTTACAATAAACATCGTGCGTACCTTTCAAAACCGCACAATCACAATATACGGCATATATAAAATGTACACCTGTATAATACAACAAAGCCAAATAATATTTCGGGCACACCTAAAATAAAAGGCCCTAAAACTTGGGGTCTTGCGGATGTTGATCGGCAAAGGGTGAAAAATTTTGCGTGCACGCTTGCTCGTCAGTTCACCGGTTCTCTAAACTACGAATGATAATGCACATGATATCAGTTCTATATTTAAAATAGACTTTCTTGTGCAAATTCTCAAGACATTATTGTATTCCCAAGATACAAAGTTAAAGGAGAAAACTAGACACATCAAGATTTTAAAAAACATATTATTATAATTTTAAACTTTTACCAAAAATTGGTACTTATATATTTTACTGCAAGATGTACTAAAAACTGCTTCTTGAAATTATTTGTTAACATTAGTTAATTTTACTACACTCGAAAAAGTGTTTTTAACACAAAAAATAATTACAAAAATTAATATTATTCTCCTACAACCATTTTCATAGGTTTGCTACAATTGTAACACTTACAACTACAAAAAGTGAATTATAGGGCAGTAGCTAAAATTCCTGAGGAGATATTTTTCAGTGCATATTAAGAAAGTCGTGTGGTGTCTACACCTCATTTTTGTGTCATAGTATATTGAAAATATTACTTTCCAAAGCGATATTATGCTTGTAGTTTATTCATCAAAAACATTGTAATGGTGACAGATTTTATATGTTGAATTGTAACATATTTACCATAGTAAAGTAGCAGCTAAACGAATGAACATGAGACTATGTTCTGAAAGAAGATAACCATCTAGTATTTGAATTTACGGGAATTTCGCAATTAATTTTGAGACTATATTTTGGTTTTCTTTTTTTCCCAAGATAAACATTATATAATACGCTGAATCATCACAATGAGAACACACATTGAAATAATTGTATTAAGATACAACCAAAGAAGATAACCATCTAGTGTTTGAATGTACGGGAATTTCGCAATTAATTTTGAGACTATATTTCGGTTTTTTTTTTCCAAGATAAACATTATATAATACGCTGAATCATCACAATGAGAACACACATTGAAATAATTGTATTAAGATATTAAAACTGTAAAAAGAAAGGTTACAGAAGGAATATGGAAATATATTGAAATTTTGTATAATGATGTGCCTTAAATGAAGTGCAATTATAAATAATTTAATTTTCCCCACAAAAAAAAAAGGTAATTCTTATTATGTAGGTAATTCTGGAGTAAGAATAAAAAATATTTGCGAATTTCAAAAGGACTAATGATTATTCTTATGCGTCCTAGGTTAGTACATAAATAAATTTATTATAACTTATATAATATCATCGACATATACATACGCTTATATTCCGTATTACAAAAAATTATATAATCAGCTGTTAGATACAGACCCTCATGTTAGAAATGCTACCAGACATACTGTATACATCTATTACCTACCGCTCACAGGAATGTGCAAGCGTTTGGTATTCGAATTTTTCTCACAAACTACCTCAGCATTTTTTAATTAGGTAAATAGGTAACTAAGTGTATTTAAATATGTTTGCGTGAACGTATTTGCAAAATAATCATTTCTATTCGAGCAGGTATATAGGTATTTTGTATATGCATAACTAATATAGATTTTTGCATAAATATGTAGTTTATATTTATTCACACAATGATATAAATACACCTACAAAATAAAACAAGTAAAATGCCTGTAGGGTTACATTACATATCTACATTGCATAATACAATTAACGAATAATTCATAAAAAACAATAATACATTTAAAAAAAAGGTTAATTTCACATAATTTTATTATAATAAATTGTTTGGTTTCATTATAAGCTTTGTGAATAGCTATCTTATTATTATGTTAATTTTACCGAAACTTCATTGTAATAATTATTACAAAAAATGAATATTAATAATATGTATAATGATTCCTACAAATGACAAAAATGTTTAGCATCTTTAAAACATACATATTGCCACGAATACTTCAGGGAGTCTTCGTAGCATATTTTATGCAGAAGTACGCTTTTTCATATCTCAAGCGTGTTCTATTAGATTCATATCTGCAGAATTGATGGGCCAGTCAATTTTTGACAAATCACTAGTCTACTTTATAGACAACCTGTAATCGCACAACTTTCACTAATAAAATTATTGGGCGATAAGTATGGAACTGGAAATATTTAATAAATTAGGTATTCACCGAGTGAATTTCTCCAGATCACATTTTTAGTCATTTCTATCATATACACCCTTGAAATTGTGATATGTAATCGTAATAATTTTATTTAACTTTATCACACAACAATTAAGTTTTAATTTATTTTTTTATTACTTTTCTGCGATTTTAAAAGTATAACATAGTGTAAACAAAAGTAGACCGTAACTGAACTATCCGCCGGAATCAGTCTTCTAAGTTACATTCGTTACGACGATCGGTTCCTTAACCCTCTCATGCATTGAGTCCACTACAGTGGACAGAACATTCAAGGTCAGATTTTTTTTTTGTCTTAGCAAAAATGTTTGGAAATGCATACTAGCCTCTTCAGTGGACGTCGTATAAGTGGTTTGTAGCGCCATCTGTAGTCGAATTCTCTAAATGTAGCAGCTGAGGCATTTGTTATGCAGCACGTTATGCAGTGATCAGCTGTTTTGCAATGGAGGAGATTTTGTGTTCAGAAATTAGTGTAAAATCATTTTATGGACGTTCCAGAAAAAAGGTAAAAATCATCAACATTTCAAATAGGTTGTAGAGAATGTATTCACTAAAAAAATTTGGGAAAATATTACATAGATAATAAGAAAAATGAATTTGTTCACGCGTCCATTGTAATGGACATCATGCAGTTTCGGCATTCTAGTGAAACTTGATTTTGTTTCGTAGCACGTGATTTTCGATGATCTGGACAGCGATGAAGAACCAGAGGAAGCACCGTTTGCTGCAATTGTTCGAAATGACGAGTACGCTGGGGTGGAAAATGATATAATTAATTATCATCTGCCTGACGGATCTGATTTAGAATCAGGCAATGAAGAAGAACAAGCTGTTCCTAAACCTGATGATGATGTGGAAGAAAACGACTGGGACAGTGAGGATGAATTGCCTTTAGAGCAATTGCGTTCCTTGGCAGCAAACAAAAACAAAAAGAAAACAAAAAAGAGCTACGTGTGGCGTAATGTGGATAGCATGTATGGACCAGCAACACTACCACTATTTTTAGGATCTGATAAAATAAATATTCAAGGAACTACTCCTGTAGAATATTTTTTGTCTTTATTCACTGAAGATATGATGGATGATATCGTATTTCAAACAAATGTATATGCAGGGCAAAATGGTAAACTAAATTTTGGTCTCACTAAAGAGGAATTGTTTGTTTTTTGGGTGTAAATTTAGTTATGTCTTACATAAGATATCCACGAATACGTCTGTATTGGTCAAGTGATGAGGGCTTGAGAATGAATCTAATTGCAAACTCTATGTCTGTAAACAGATTCGAGTTGATCCTACGTTTTCTCCATTTTGTAAATAACGTCGATTTGAAAAAATACAACACAGATAAACTAAAAAAACTTCGACCATTTCTGGACCAGCTGCAAGCCAATTTTGTTAGTGCTGCAGATCCTGAAGAGTACCAATCAATTGATGAGCAAATAATACCTCTAAAACGAAGATTAGGAATAAAACAATATCTTCCGAAAAAGCCGACAAAATGGGGTGTCAAAGTTTGGGTAAGAGCAGGTGTAAGTGGCTACATGCATCGGTTTGAAGTTTACCAAGGAGCTGCAGGAAACCGAGATGGAAAAAGTGCATTGGGTGCATGTGCAGATGTAATTCTTCGTCTAAGTGATGATTTACCCCAAGTAAACCATAAATTGTTTTTTGACAACCTATTTTGTTCACTACCACTCTTAGAAGAGCTAAAGCAAAGAGGAATATGGGCAACGGGGACTCTAAGATCCAATCGTTTACAGAATGCAAGTTCTGTATTGATGTCGGATAAAGACATGAAAAGACAGGGTAGAGGAACTGCAAATGTTATAAGTACAGAATCGGGAAACATTACAATAACTAAATGGCTAGATAATAATTCTATCTGCATAGCTTCTACCTGTGCAGGTCTAGAGCCACGGAATACAGTACAACGTTGGCAAAAGTCGTCCAACAGCGTTCTTCAAATTAGTAGACCATTTTCTGTACAATTTTATAATAAAAATATGGGTGGAGTAGACCTTCACGATCAACTTATTGCATTATATCCAATTCGACGAAGGAATAAAAGGTGGTACATCAAAGTATTCATGCATTTTTTAGATGTAACAGTGGTAAATGCTTGGATATTGTTTCGAAAAAATGGAAGCAACAAAATGGACCTTCTAGAATTTAAAGCCAGTGTAGCAAGAGCTTTGATCAATATGGGTCAACACAGAGAGAATAAGAGAGGCAGGCCACGTTCTGCTACTCCACCTAGTATACTGAAAAAAAAGAAACCTATGAACCATGCACCTCCTGAAGTACGTGGGGACAGATTTGGACATTGGCCAAAATTGACAGAAATTAAAAATGCAAGACGATGCCATTCACACGCTTGCAAAAGAAAAACTAAGTACATTTGTAAAAAATGCAATGAACCGCTTTGTCCAGACTGCTTTGAATATTTTCATACCCAATCTCGTTGAGACCGTGGGTGCATAATGTCCACTCCAGATGTCAGGATTTTTTTATAGGATTAAAGGATAAATACCATAAGTTTTTGCTTTGTTTAGTCATAGTTGATATAATTTTGTCGTTTGAGGGATAAATTATATTTTTTTAATAATTTCTCGATTCTTTGAAATAATTATGCACGAGAGGGTTAAAATTATAATACCTACTAGGTAGACTATCGATTAAAGCTATGTATTTTTAATATTTTTAAACTGTATTTATTTGAATATTAGGTACTAATATGCAAAGCAGTAACAAAACACGTAATAAAATGTAAATTATTTGTAGAATTGTATAGTTTATTTCATTGGCTTTTTAACATGTGTTTTAAAATTATATAAAGTGCCATTGAAGTAGCACCTACGTAGTGAAATAGAAAATAGTTAAATGTTGTGTTATGAGTAGAGGCTGGAAAATATGCACTAAAAAGTTTGCCAAATATGCATGCAATATACACTTAAAAAATCCCTAAATATGCACTTAGAATATGCAATATGCACTTATGATATGCATTTATTTATTATGTTTTAGGAAATTAGAATTCATTTGTCGTATTTACAAATTGTATATTTATTTATTACAATAAATTGTCGTATTTACAAATTATATATTTATTTATTGCAATAAATAACCATATATTTCTTTAAATTTTCTGTAGTTAAATTATGTCTACGATCTGTAAGTATATGTTTATATTGGGAAAATGTTCTTTCAACATCGCAAGATGTGATCGGTGCATTCTTAAAACTACTTATATTAATGTCTTCATTAAAATTGCCATTAATTACATTATTTATAGATTTTAATGTAACAAAACCTCCATTTTTGCTTAGAATTGCGGCTAATTTTTCTTTAATTCTTTTTCCAGTCAATCCGTTGACTTTTCCAATTTTCTCTTCAATATCATTTACAATGCCAACACCATCATTTAAAGATAAATTTCTATATTCTAATCTAGTGATTGCCTGCTCAATTATCGCAAAATTAGATTTAATATATGATAGCTGATTTTGTATTGTCGATTTATTGAAAATTACGTTACACTTTTCTATGGCAAGACTGGTTGCTGAATCAAATTGAGTTACAACATTTTTGATGCCTTTGTAATTATCGGCAAGAAACACAGCACATTTAAGCCATGTTCCCCATCTTGTTAAGATAGGTTCTGGTGGCAGTGGAATGCCGGGAAGCATTTCGTTATATAATCGCACTTATAAGGGTGCTTTTAAAAATACTTTTTTGATATTACTAATTAAATTATTTACATCTGGAAACTCTAATCTAACTTTTTCAGCAATCCTATTTAAACCATGAGCCAAACAAGTACAATGGATTAAATTGGGAAAAAAAATTTTCAGACTTTGAGCTGATTTTAACATATACGAAGCGGCGTCAGTTACCATTAACAGAAATTTTTCAAGAGGTGTTTTGTCGGGTAAAAAGAAATTCGCTAAGGACTCATTAATAAACCTGGCTATGGTCACATGATTTGTTTTGTCTAAATTACCTACATTAATTAAATGTCTTTTAGATTGAGTTGAACCATTTAAGGTTACAATAATCAAATTAGCAACCTGACGACCCTTCGTGTCGGTAGTTTCATCAACAGAGAGCCAAAGATTTTGGTTTTTCAACTCCTTTCTAATATCATCGGTAACATATTCATAAATTTCGTTGATGTATTTCTTGCGTAGAGCTGAGGAACTGGGTACATAAATGTGTTTATCAAGTTTTCAGGAATTCTTGAAATATCGGATTGTCCAATTTATGTAAAGGAATATTACAACCCACAAAAAGATTACACAAATCTTTGGAAAATGCTTCTTGTGGATTCTTCGAATTATTGAGAAAACTTTCCTCCAAAAGTTGCTGCCGCGGTTTATTCAAATTTTCAGAAACCCTGTTCTGATGAAATGTTGTGTTCAAATGTTGCACTACTTGAAATTTCTTCTGGCAGGTAATCTGTGTAACAAATATATATTTTTAACATTCAGTTATAATAATTATTATTAATTACTATATTACTACAAAAACTAGAAAAATAAATTGTCTGGTTTTGTAAAGTTCTCCAGTTATTTAAATTTGATTGATTTTGGTTATTTTGGTGTTTATGACAAAGAAATATTACAAAGATATATTAGTTTTAAAGAACATAAAATTAAACATATCTAATAATAACTTATTATGAAATTGTTTCATTATACATATTTATGAACACAAAAAAAAATTCTCATAATTGTAGAACTTGTTATTGACAAAATATTTCAAAATTCAACTTACCCTTTTGTCGCAGAGTGTGCACAAAATACTTTCTTCGTCAATAATTTTTAGTGTACTGCAATCACTTATCTAATTTTTTATTAGAGATGACTTCGCTTTAGCTATCTTCGGCATTTTCAAAACTTTTTAATTCACTTTTGTTTCCCCAAATAGCACAGACCTTAACACGTTTACGAATGAACAAACTATGAAGGAAATCATTTCTTTTTCTTATATTGATATTAGTCGTACGGTATAATATACCTGCATTAATACCTACATTTCTGAAAAGGATTTCTTACGTAAGTTCTAATTGCCCTGTAAACCGATTATCAGTAGAGTTAAATCCTATTTTTGGGAAAGTCCATCTCATTATTAATGAGATGGAATTTTGATGAGTCATTAATGCAAACTTGAAGGAATGCAATCCCTTCACGTTTACACAAACAAATTAAATATCTTTAAATATCAGATTTTATTATGGTTCTTATAAAAATGGCGAATATATGCATAAATATGCAAAATAATTATGAAATATGTACGTGCATATGCAGTTATGGTAAAGTGTCCAAATATGCATTATATGCACTAAAAAAATTGTAAAAAACGTATTCTGAGGTTGGAAAATGGATAAGTACACAGTATAGAAGGGATATACCAAAAAACAACAAATATGCATTTTGCATAAAATCCAGTCTCTAGTTATGAATTAAAATAAAAATCAGTTATTGTGATTTTCATTATTTCAAAGGTCTTTCATAGAAGGGATATATGATACATTAAGTAACATGCAAAATTGACTCTGTAAGGAGAAAAATACAATAAAATTTTAATAATTTTATCAAATTGCAGAAACAGTTAATAATATCACACAAACATTTATCATATATTTATTGTTAAATATATTAGAATATACAATAGATGGAAGAGACAGTACATCAAAAGACAATAAGACGATTTAAAAGAGAGTTACTATTAAACAAACACATTTTATACACTAAATGGTTACAGTGAACAAGTTTAATAAGTTAAGATGCCAGCTCCCACGTTATAAAAAACGACGATCAGATTCATTGATATTTGGGTGTTGCACCGTCAATAGTTTTTAGTCGTTAAATCGGAACATCAAAATTAGACGACTAAAATATTGTTTGGTAATATGGTACAATATCATTAATATTTCAAGCCTAAGTTGTTTCACCATATCTGCATGCAAATTTTCCGAGAATCACACGGCCTGCCATTTGTATATACCCTGTTATAATATGTGACATAAAAAAATTTATGCAGATAAGGAAGAACAATGATTGTATAGTTGTACAGTACCATGCATATACATATGTTCACAGGTTTCTATTATGCTCAATGTCGTATTAAATTACCCAGCTAACGTTTCCAACTCATTGATAAAGTTAATGACTCGCATATTATATGCCTATTAACTTTTTTTTATAATAACCTCTGATATGCACATATAGCGATCGTATACTGTAATATTTAGCATTAATTTGGCTTTTTAACGACTTCTTTCAAAAATATCGAAAGTGTAATATCTACTTTTATATACATACGTACCTATTTAAGGATTCCCACAAAAATCTGGAAGCCGGCGGGTAGAAATAAAAAAGAAAAGGACAAATGCAATGGCATTTTTCACTCACAATAACTATTTCATGTACTCCAGAGGAATTAAATATCCTTAAAGATTAAGGAGATATAAAGTGGTATGGGCGTGTTTTCGCCATATACCGTTATATAATAAGCACACCTATACCACCACCTTCTATCTCCCCGAAGTGTACCGAAAATTATTTCTCCTGGTGTACCTACTAACAGGTTTTTCTGTTGTAGCACATGCGGAGCTTACGTGTTTATTGGAATTTTCATCTTCAACTATTGAATTTATAGTGATATTCTGGCCGATTTCTATAACTTTGCAAGTCTGTTAGCTTACGACAAATCTATAAGCTCCGTAATTTATTAGTTAGTTGTAACATCAATTGTGATGCAAGCAAAATGTTCTCCAATGCACCTACATTAACAATTGCAGTTATTTCATGTTTCTCATTTGCTATAATAAGGATTATTGAAATTATCATTTAATTTTAGTGTTATATATCGTAGTATTATGGGAATAAACTAATGTACTTACTTGAATATCTGATTTGCTTAAAATAATCAGGCTCAAAGAGCAAATAAGTTACGATTTTTCTTGAGTTACACCATATATTACGGTATTCTGCCAATAAAGTTTATATATCAAATATGTGTCATTAATTTTGCTGTTAATTAATACTTGCATTTGTAATTTTAGTTATTTATATATGAAATTGTATATTATTATGCCATTTGAGAAAATATCGACATGGTATATACCCAAAGATTGCCTATTCTCTAAAGATGAGGATCTTTTGTATATAAAATGAAATGAAATCAGAGACACCAAAGGGGACTTTCTCCAACTAAGTCGGCTATACCGCGAAATTTAATTTCATGTTTCTGATGTATTTGTAGGCAATATTTTAAATTCAATAACATTAAGTAATAATGTTGGTTACAACTTTGTCGCATGATTACGATAAAGCTAAGTTTTGAATCGTGTTTTACCTCCTCCCATTGTGGAGAACACCCCCTGACACATAATAGCCTACTTTGTTTCTATTGTATTCTCTATCTATTGTCACTACTCTGTAAAGTCACTCTAGCTTTGATCAAGATCAATTGGATCTCGCTGCACGATATTAAAAGACTCTCACATAACTTCGAATTACGTTGTTGAAATTGATTTTGCTAACCTCAAAATATCGGCCTTTAAGTAGCGCCATCTAGTAATAGAATAATAAACCCAAATGAATGAGTTCTCAATTTGTCCACTAGAATTTAAAAAATGTTCTGTTTGCACATCTACATTAAAATATTTCTAATTTTAACTTAAAAATGCAAAAAAATTGTGGCTGTTTACCAAGAATTTTCTTTATACTACATTTTGCATAATTAATTCTCATTTTCCGAAGTACCTTGAGGATTACTTGCATTTTAGCACAGTCTATTTTCGTAAGAACTAAATGACAAAATAAATGTCAAAATGTCAATATAACTATATAAAATAAAATATAACTATATAAAATAAACATTCTTCTGAGTAAAAATACTATTGTTGAGTAGTATTCTGATGAAGACAAGTATTCCTTGTATCAAATTATAAAGAAACATCCTCTATCGCCTTTTCATTAAATACTCCCTCCTTGGAGTGATAATGACTACGGAGCGGAATCGAGCGAGCTAAACTACCACGGAGCCACAACCGTGAAAAGAAATAATGTAAACAACTGCGTGTTGTTTACATTATATCTGAATAGCACTAATTCATAGGGCGAACTGTAACATCTGTTTACTCCAGAAAATCAGAGAAAAAACTGCCATAAAATAAAGAATTTTATGAATAAAATCCTTTCTTCATCGGCGTAGGTACAAGGGTGACGAGTTTTTAAAATTTATTATATTTACCTTATATTTCGCAATATAATATGTATGTTTCAATAACATACGCGTACATTTTTAGTTATCATTTATTTAGATCTAGAACGTTGTTTATGTTACTTTTTCTGAGATAAAAATTAATTGTCAGTGATTCCGAAATTTATTGCAAAGTCTGTAAATATAGTATTTTTTTACACAAAAATTATTCAAAATCCTATTCTAAGTACTTCTGTTCTCTTAATAAATCGCTATAGAATGCATACTTAGCAAGATATTCGAAAAAAGGACTACTCCCTAAGAGAAAAAGTGTTACTTCCGGTCCGAATTTTGAAATTTCATATATTCAAAAAATATTGCAAATCTAGCACTAAATACTTTTGTATACTTGATAAATACATATAGAATGCATAATTTACGACATATTCGCAAAAAATCGCTATTCGATAAGAGTAAAAGTGGTAATTCCGGTCTGAATTTTGAAATTGTTTTTATGCAAAAGATATTGAAAATTACGTTTTAAATACTTTTATACCCGTAACGTACCTGTCTAAAAAGCATGACATGCGAAATGTTCGCAAAAAACTGATTTTCGATAGGAGTAAAAGACCTACTTCCGGTAGCAGCTTCGAAAAACTTTTTAAATAAAATTGTTCTCAATTTTAATTTCAAGTACATATGAATTCTTTATAAATTTGTTTAAATTTAGTAGTTGACGAAATATTGGCAAAATTTAATTTTTTCACTGAAGTAAACTGCTACTTCCGGTCTACCGATTTTACTGAAAAACTACTCAGATCTCAAGAGGGAGATTAGACACGTAAATACAAAATTTGGAATTGATATCTACAGCGGTTATCGTGGTCACATCTAAACACAGACATTTTTTAAAAACATCTTTTTCGGTATCAGATTACCAGTGGCGGCTGCTGCAGAGAGGGCAACGGGGCACTGCCCCCACGTGACAAATTTCTTTTAACAGATAAATTAATTATAAATACCTAATTTGTATGAAATTTTTCTGATTTGTTTGATGACAAATAATATGTTTTCGGAAGTAACAGTCCGTCTTTTCAGCGCGTTTAAAAATCGCAGTCTGACGTAGGCTCCGGGGTATATCGCGCGACTAGCGCGCGTAATATGTAGGCGGCGGGGCACTACTCTATGGTGCCGGTCCAGTATGTAATATACAGCGGTGAGTGTATGTTGTAATTTCTATCGGTGCAAATGCAACTATGAATTGCGTTAGTAACATTAAGGTCTCCCTAGACCAGATTTATTGATTAAACTAGAAGATCACAATTTGAAAACTAATAAAACCGTGACGAGAAAATTCAACAGAAGCTCTTACAGTTTATCAGACTGGTTGTGTGGGTGTAATGTGCAAAATGCTTTTTTCTATTTCGGTGCTATAAAGTTCACTTTACGACATCCGTTTTGGTTGCAAAAGTATTTCTTTATCGCACGCTAATTTTGTTGTTTTGTCGTTGGTAACAAAAAAAAAAAAATAGAACCAAATTATATTTAAATGTCAAAATATAAGCCTTCAATGTAACAAACATGTGCAATAGAAGTTGTACAAAGAATAAAAAGCACACATGCTAACATTTTTAAGCAGAGTTGGATGATAAGTTTTCTGATGCTACTATTGTAATTTACTTCCAAGATTGAATAGTACAACTGTTATAAAAGTTTGTTATTGATAATATGTCGAGACTATGTTGGCGAAAGATTTTGTAAATTGTCTTCTGCTATTTTGCGAATCTCTGGGGGCGTGCAAAATACAAAAAAAAATCAAGTGAACAGTGTTTTTCTACTTTGAAGAGAATAAAAACATTTTCTAGAAATACCATGCGGGAAAGCAGACTATGTGCCTTAGCAATGTGTTCCATTGAAAAACAATTACTGACATCAACACCAAACTTCAATGAATGAGTTATTAATCATTTTGCTGATCGTAAGGAACGGCGGATGGATTTTATTTTCAAACAAGTTAATTAAATAGCATATTGAGTTTATTTTTTGTCTGTACTTAATTTTTGATATTAAACACTCAGACCCCCGGTGCCCTCCCGTCCCAAAAAATCACGAGCCGCCACTGCAGGGGACTTCAAAACGTGTACATCTGCAAAAATCTCGAAGTCGAAAATTTCACATTAATTCCTTATACTACGTATAAGAAAGTAAAAATGGATTAACCACCTTAGATGTGGCTATTAATAATTCCAAGTGACTTAGACGCAGTTTTTAATAGAAATCCAGGTTTAATAACATTGCGGCAATTGTGTATGCTAATGTAGAAGGGACGTTTTCTATCTACAAGGATGTACTTAATTCAAAGAGAACAAGTCTTACAGAAGAGAAAATGAACAAATAGTAGGGTATTTTGTATTTTATAATCACCAGCCACTTGTTATTCAATTATATAAATAAAATTAAAACCTCTTTAAAAATACAACATTTCCATAGCGCGCCCATGGGCGATGAGTCATGACTCGCTCGATTCCGCTCCCTGATAATGACTATCATCCCTATATTGCTCTCACTTAGAATTTTGGAATTACGGTTTAAATTGTGCAGTGTAGATATTAGAATACATCTACAGGACCGCTGATTTAGAACAGCTGACAGATTATTTTCCAAATAAAAATTAAATATTAAAATTCTGCTACTGTACGACAAGAAAAACAAATCACAGATTTAAACAGAATCTGAATTTTTTATAGCCACATGCGTCCAACGGGTGTTGTAACAAACCTTTCTCAATTCCAAAAATTTGTCTTTTTTCTAGTGTTTCGTTTACCCAAATTCATCTCTTTTTATATCGCATGTGACTATTATGCTTTTTCATAATTTTCAACAAGAGACTAGCTGCACCTACATGCTTTCTTTTACTTGGAACCTATTTAAAGTACTTTATTCAATTACTTCAATATATGATACCTATGAGGTAATGTAAATGCAGTAGGGTACTTGTATACGAGTACTCGTAAATGTTAGGCCGGCTTTATACTAAGAACTATTTTTTCCCCATATCTCAGTAGCTGTGAATTCGCCTTCAATAAAAGAATGTTATGTTGCAAGCCTCAATTAAAGTGAGAAAAATATTTATCGTTATCTATCTTAGGTATATTATGTAAATGGTAGATGTTACATTTTTATTCATTTTTCTGTACCAGAATGTCTTGTATAAACAGAGCACAATCAGCGGCTTGTGAAATATAGAGAAACATATTTTAGTACCTATAACAGAAACTCATAAAAGTATAATTTATTTTCGACAGACATCCAATATACTCCTTGAAATATCATATTTCTCGACTATAACGTGGCTTTTTAAAAAGGGATAATAAAATTCGGGCGCAGCTAATACGCACGCCAGTTTCTAGTAACAAAAACGTGCAGTAATTTGTGGAGTAACGGCGTTTTGAACATGGTTATCCAAGAGATATTTTTTAGGTAGGTATTCTGCATTTAAAAATAGTACAGTGGGTCAATAAAATATTGGCTCACCTATGTATTTCCTACAGTAGGCAATAAAAAGAAGAAAAGGTAGGAAATGTGTAAATAAATATATACACAAAATAAAAGTACAAGTTACTAAACTGTACGTTATGACCCTACTAGATAAAGTGAAGGTAAATATCCGGAGAAAGCAGGATTACGCTACAAATATGAAATATTATGAATAAAAATTCAAATTTACGACTATAACCCATTCTTTGCACTTTCTAAAAACAAACATCGTATCAACATATAAAAACATTTGGTTAAGCAACGTATGAGCGTTTTGCTATCATAAGGCTGTATTACACTTACCAAGTTCTTGACCAAGTTATTGGCCAAGAACTTGATCAAGTTAAAATTGACGACAAGTCGTGTATTACACTTGTCAAGTCCACTTGGTCAATTTCTTGGCCAAGAACTTGGTGGCTTAGAGCATGTTCTATTTTTCTTCTCAACTTGATCAAGTTTTTAGTGATTTCTAGTAATATTCATGTTATAAAGTTTTTTGCCAACTGTCTAAAATCTAAATACAAATTCCATTTTAGAATATCGTTAAAAATGATATGTTAACTTGATACTTGTTGAAAGAATTGTATGCGTAAATTATTTATTTTCTTTTGTATCTCTTGTGCAGTTATTTTTACATTCAATATCAAACACACATCTTCGGTAACTTTATTAATTTTTTTTGATTTCGTACTTTTGCACTATTGGTACTGCTAATTCACCTAAAAACTTGGCCAAGAAATTGATAAGTGTAAAACAGTCAAGGTCAACAATAACTTGATCGAACTTGCCGACAATTTCTTGGCCAATAACTTGCTCAAGAACTTGGTAAGTGTAATACAGCCTATAGCTTTTCCAACAGTGACCTAAAATTCAGTTCAAAAACCAATATTAGATATTTTTAGTAAATTCAGACATTTTTGTGATAATAAAATGCATGAAACGCCACTTCTTGAGTAAACAGCCCTGTCTTACATAAATATTTGTCCTATTTGCATTACCTCCGAATATACATGGTGGCTTATTAATTTTACTTTCTTATTCGTACCCTAAGGAACTACTGTGGATATGAAAATTTCTACCACACGATTTTTGCAGGCTTCCACGTTTTGAAATTCCTGATACCAAGGTAGTAGTTTTTGCGAGCATATCTGTCTCTGTGTTAATGTCTCTTTCTGTGTTACTACGATAGCAGCTGAACTATTAAAGCTATCAATACAAAACTTTATATTTACGATTGAATTTCCAGGTAAATCTATAGACTATAACTAAATCTACAGACTGGACTTAGTGGTTTAGTTACTAGTTTTCGAGTGCCAAGCGTAGATAGCTTTATAAAGAATACAAAAGTCTTATAAGTGAATTTGAGAAAAATTCTACAAAAGAGATCAAAACTCCTAACGAAAATAGGTCTTATTCTCATCGAAAAAGTGTATGGCATTGTTGATAGATATATTATTGGTATGAACTTTAGTTGGAACAATTTTTGTAAAAAGATTTTAAAATTCAAACCGAAAGTAATACTTTTATCGAATAGTAGTATCAATGGTCGCATACAGCAGACACAATGGTTCCACAACTGTTCAGTGATCATGTCCAGAAGAGGTTCGTTTACTCTGAAAATGTTGAGGAGCGGTCGCAATTTTACTGGGCAGAAAAAATTTACCCTCACTAAGTGAACGTATTCTGATTCACATGCTCATTAACGCGTTCCAACACCAGCGTAACACAACATTTTGAGAAACTTACTAGAAAAGTAAAACAAATTAAATTGTACTGGTCGCGAGTCTCCCACACACGGCATCCAATATTTTCTCAAATCTTGCTTCTTTTTAATACTAAAATTAAATTCATTTTGAACACAATAAGTTTGCATACATATTTACCATAAATTCATTGATGATTAAAAAAAATCTGTGAATAATTATCGCTGGGGCAATGATGATATCCATAGAAGAAAAAATTAATGTAAGGCCGAAAGTTTAAGGAAAATATAGTAATATAATGTAGGAAAACAATTTATTATTATTGTTTATTATATTTGGCAGCAATGAAAATTAGCAGATGACAGACGATCAAATAAAGGTGAACGGTGGTCTGGTCCAGCGAACAATCAACTGTTGTCAAGTGAACAGTTGGAGCGAAAAAAGGATCCCGATTCGTCTACTGAATACGATCATTACCTTGATTGTTATCATATATTTCGCTAATAAAAATGTTTCCTTGAAGCTTTATATTTCGGATTTAAAAAGGAATTTTTGGAAGTGCATGAAGTTGACTAATATATTTACATATTTTATTTATTAATAATGTTATTTAGACCTTCAGAAATTGGATGAAATCACATTTTTATACATTTTTGGTTGGTTTGGGTTTCTCCTGGAACTAAAGTCGCGGAGTTACACAGGGTGCGGCTCCGAAAACAAAACAGATTGAATATCTCGCAGGAGAAATCTTTTGTAAAAAAAAACGCAAAAACATGTCGATTTTTAATCCATTTCATCACTAACTGTCTCTAACCATTACAATTTAAATAGGGGTACTAAGTATGATACATCATTGAAAAGGTAATTTTATGAAGAATTCAGCAAGGTGAGTGCTGGTTGCGTTACTTTTAATTTTGGCGCTCTCTAGCCGAATAAAAACCTAAATGTGGCACATGATTTGAAAGCATTAACAATTAAATGCAAAATTTTAAAAAAATACTAACTTAGATAATTAAAAAAACTTGGCACTTATGTTTCATTTATTATAATTTTATTTAATTTTAATGACAGTATGTACTTAATGATGACAATTAGATGTCCAAAATATTACGTATTTAGTTGCTAATAAAATTAACTTTCAAATGATGTTTTACAGTTAGGAATACGTAACCGTTTTTTTATCCCGCTAGAGGGCGCTAAAATCAAAAGTAAAGCAACCAGCAATCACTTTGCTGAATTCTCCATAAAATAACCTTTTGGAATGATGTATCTCACTTAGTATTTTCCCTATTTTAATTGTAATGTGATGGAGGGGAAGGGAATGACGTATCACATTTGAGGATATGATGGAAGGGTGTCACCCTTGGATTAAAAATCTACATGTTTTCGCATTTTTTCACAAAAGATTTCTCTTTCGAGATGTTCAGTCTGTTTCGTTTTCGATGCCGCACTCTGTATAAATGTTATTATATATACATACTTTGTTCCATACAACTTTGTGATGCGCTTTTTCTCCATGTGAAGAACAGGTGAAAATTGAAATGAGTTTTCAACGATGATGATCTTCTTCGTGAGATGACGAGTATGCCCATTTTTCTGAATAAATGTGAACGATATGATTTGATGACTGGTTTCGAAGATTGTGAAAGTTAGAGCTTTGTTGTAAACGTTTCATACCTCTATTTGTACCTGCACGTATTTTATTAGCACCTATTAACTATAGGCTGGTATTAAATTGTTTTTAATTTCATAATAAAGACAGTAAGAGAAGGATAAAAGTATTAGTAGTTGCCTATCTTGTTATTAAGCCTTTTAATATTTTTAATATTGATCTAAATGTTTACTTAAAAATTCTTCAATAGCGCATATAATACAAGTTATTGGCAAGTTATACTTGAAAACTATTATTGGTAGGTTTAGTTTTCGTACGTTTTGATTGTTTGTAGTAGTAACACTACAAACAATGAAAAAAGAATCCTGAAATATAAACTTTTTACTAGTGACGGTCGCCAAAATGTTAGATCTTTTTATACCGAGTCCTTTCTTCTCTGCATTGCGATCTGAAAATTATATGGACATGGTTACACCAATCAAACCAAATATTTGATAAGCATTTTAAGAACTTTTTGACAATTGCTAATTAATAAGTTTATATGGTACACAAATTCTAAATGTCAGATTTACAAATATTTTAGTAAATTTGCATAAATCAAGGTACTGTTTTTTTACATTTTTGTGTATTATTATTTCCAAATAATGTCAAACATATACGTTGGTGCTCATCTGTACAATAAAAGGCTAAACAACATTGTTAGTATAAATAGTAAGTCAACTACTACTATATTTATTTCTGAGTATAATATTAACCATATGATGTGAAATAATTTTACATTAACGATAGTGTGGATAATCACCTCACATATAAAAATATTTGTGCCAAGAATTATTCAAATTATATAAATAAAACGTTGAATATTATATTTTTTCTTTAAGGAGAATATGTTAAGAGTCACCGTTTCGCGTTTTTTAAACTCATTTTGTAATTTTAGAATCTGAAATTTGGGTTAGTGATGCAAAAGGCATATATTTATAATGCCAAGGCCAGTTTTTGTACTAATTTATTTTCTTAAGAAAGTTATGTGTTTTAGAAATAACCACAAAAATGCATGAATTTGATTAATGTCTACTAACTAAAGCTGGTACACAAAGGAAAAAAAACGACCTCTACGCGCCAGCTGCACATCTGATGTACGATATAAAGAAAAAAATCAAATTTATGTAATTATTTTTAAAGATAAAAAACATTAAACAGTAAACATTGTCACACACATTTTACACGAGGTTTTTCGCGTCGTCTATCCCCACTTTACGGTATCTCTGCCGGTCCTAGCGAAGACGAAAATCTATCGGAATCGGTCGGCTATTACAGACTTAAATGCCACTGACAGTTTAATTACAAACTGTCACTCGCATTTAAATGTCATATATACCTATAATATTCGAGTGTATAATAATATAACAGTTATGGGCAAGCGAAAATTGACTCATTATAAAACATCAACATCAACAGTTCCGTAAGTACTTATTCTTTATACATTATGTTTCCCATCTATAGTATTCCTTTATCTATGACAGATTCTGTGAATAAAACCGAAGCGCTGTAACAGAACCGAATATCGTCTACCTCTACCTACTCACACCCCCGTGTGTCTACCCGTCCCGCGAGTAATATAAGTTGCATAAGTAGGTTAGTTCAGATAAGTAACTCTTTGATAACGGCATAACAGCCGTAGCATATGTTAGATAATTCTAATAAAACTTTGTGAAATATAGCCAAGTGTATTATTCTCGACAATTAAATTAATTTATTAAAATGTTTCACCAAGAAGTGTCTGCAAAATCAATTAAGGAAATGTCAAAATACACAGCGATTTGTACATACGGAACATTGATATAAAAAGTTTCTCTAGTTAATGGGTCTTCAACCATTATAGGGATCCGTCGTTGTTTTAAAAAATTTGTTTTCTTCAGTTGATCTGTTTTATTAAACCTGTGAATTTACTAGTGAGTTAATCTCAGATTTATCTAGAATCACATAAAATACTATTGAAGGTTATCGATTTTTTTTATAGCTTTTGAATGAAACAGCCGATCAAAGCTGATCGTGCATTGTGGATCACTGTGTTGTTATTCCTGGGAAAATAAGAAGCTAATTCGTCGAATACAAATTGAGAATATGAAACTCGTTGGCGCGAGCTGAAACAAAGCAGCAATGACTGCGAATTTAATAAGTCATCACTGCATTTATGATTGATTGATGAAATACGTTTGACGTGATTTATCAATTTATAGTATTCATAAGTGGCATCGACAATTCATTAATACATATCTTTTAACATTGACTGAGAATGGCACGTAAGTCAATAAGAATACCTATTGCCTTTGTTTGCAGATGAAAGAAAATGTGTTTCTATATATACTTACATTCATAGATTCCATTTATTAGTTTAAAATAATACTCAAGACTCGTATTTTTCCTAGTTTGCTTAAATTTATTACACTTTTAAATTCCCGCAAGCTACCATAATAACGTTTAAAAATAAACATAAACAGCAAAATATATCTGGTCGAAATTATCACCAGGAAAACACACTTTAAATCATACAAAAATAGTCCACCAAGATCTCAGCTGACAAGTCTCGTCTGTGTGTTTACTCGTCCAAGTGTAGTCCTATTAATGTACTCTAATAAAATTGAGTTAGGAGTGGAGTTCATAACAAACGATGACATAGAATTCTTCATATATACAAATCTCGTAGCTAATAATGATGATTTAGGATTTATAATTCTTCCGATTAAATAATAGTCAAAATTGTACGTCTGAAATAACGGTTCAATTATAATTTTGGATGAATTGTACAAACAAACTAGTCTGACTCTTATGGAGAATGTAAATTACTTGTTTGTAGAAAGATTATGTTGAATAAACATATCTGAATCGGAGATCTTCAATCATAAAATTAGATGTATTTGTGTGTTTTGAATGTAGAAGTGTGGAAGTGTTTTGGAAACATTTTAAAGTATCTGTACACAAATGTATTATGAATGCCAAAGCTATACTTTATTATATATTATATTTGCATTATTAATAGTTTTGTTATAATATTTCTAAATTCATGACATTTATCAAGACAAAATATCTCGCATTAAACACTGTTAGTCCAATGATATATTAAAATATTTAAGTTGCTGTTTTTAATATATGTTTCTACTTTCTTCCACCTAGTGTGTGAGAGACACAAAAAAATTATAAAAACACTTTTGCCTGCCGGAAGTAGGTCTTTTATTCTTATTAAGAAATAGTTTTTTGGGAATATATCACAAATTATGTTTTCTAAACACATATATATTAGCATGACAGTATTTAAAGCTTCTATAAAAGAAAACATTCAAAAGTAGCACTTTTACTTTTATCTAATAACAGTTTTTTTTTGCAAGAATCTCTCAAAAGTATGCAGTCTATATAAATTTATCAAAAGCACAAAAATTTTTAAGCTTTATTTTGAATAATTTTTGTATAGATATTCAAAATTCACTTTTACTCAGATCGAATAGCAGTTTTCTTGCAAATACCCCGGAATTATACATTCTATACAGATTTATTACTAAAATAGTAGTTTGAGTTGGATTTAGAGTAATTTTTTCATATAAAGATTCACAGTTTGGAAGTAACACTTTTACTCACAGGTTTATTAAGGAGGGCATAAGTCTCGCAACTTAGTTTGGAACATAGAAAAAATAAAAAAAATTGGAAAGCACACACGGATAAAAAAAAGTACTGTGATGCCACACCTCTTTTTTAAATTATATTTGGATTTGCATTAAAATTAACTTAAATGTTAAGTCTTGCTTATTTTCAATGTAATTATTGTATTCAGACATATGTATTTAATTTTTCTTACTTAACCCTTTAACGTGCAGAACTCAGAGGCTTGTGTTATAGTGGGTTTTGCAATCCCAATCTGTTTTTCTGGTCCAAACATGCCTAAAAGTTGTCTTTTTGTAAAAAAAATTTTGTTTTTTTTTTTCAAAAATGGGTGGTAAACCTTTATATCAGAGTATGTTACACAAAAAACTATTTTTGTAATGTTCATTGGTACTGTACCGTACCACAGAGAAAATCATGTGTATTCTTTATATTTTTTGTGACAAATACAAAATTTAATTAAATAAAGTTCTTTCGAGAAGAAACTAAAACATTTATTAAAAAAAAAAAACATACAAAACTAGGAAATCAAAACAGTATTCTGTTCAGTTCAGTCAAAACTTTCGGTAAGAAAATAAACATATCAATTCAAAATACAACAATGTCTAAATAATTGTATGTGATGATGTTTGTATAAAATATGTAAATATAAAAAAATCTAATCTTATGGCTCATTCAGTCTTCAACGGCTTTTGTGAAACGGAATGAAGCATTGTAGACACAAAGCCACATTGCATTCTTCACAGATAATATCAGATCTTTGTTGCTTTTTACTTGTACTGCAAAGACAGCATCTCCTGCGTGTTCCTTGTTTGGGTAAGTGTTTTCCTACGTTGGTCAGTCTACTTGCATTATATACCGTTGGTCGTCCGTGTGGATTATTATTTTTGCGTGCTCTAGACAGGTGAGCCACAGGACCAGGTTTTATTCGGGAACAGAAGGTATCAATCAGTTCGTTGGCCAAAATATTTCGAAATTGTAAGTGACTTATTGGTCTTTCTTTTGAAGACTTCTCCTTTATTACGGTTTTGTACAGAATAAAACTGTTTACAACGCAGGCGTCAAGGCAATAATAAAATATTCTTATCCACCAACGCCTACTTTTCCAGGAAATACTGTAACATGCCATTAGTTGATCGAAATGATCGACTCCGCCCATGTATTTGTTATATTCCGCAATTGCCTCGGGACAGTCAACCAATGCACGTGTGCCATCCTTCTGTGTTCTCAGTACTTTTTCAGTTTTTATTGGGTTGTGCATAGAACTTACAACACACACCGACTTTTTTCCTCTATCTTTCCATTTGGAAATTGAAATGTTCCCTTTCAAAACTCCGTCGAATTCTCCTGTTGCCAGTTCTTTATCAGATTTTATTTTATTTGATGGAAATAATGCTCGTGTTTGACGAAGAGTGGCACATGAGAAAAAGCTTTTTTCTAACAATTTTTTAGTTAAGGCTATTGAAGAAAAAAAATTATCGAAAAAAAGGCAATATCCAAAGCCTTCAAAAAATGTCGATAATCCACAGACTACTCGTTCTCCTAATGGAACTTTAGTTCCTTTTGCATCTGCCCCCTGATATAGAGACATTCCAAGACAATATCCAGTGACGCCGCAAGCGATCACCCATATTTTGAACCCGCGTTTGATGGGTTTCATTGGCATGTATTGCTTCAATGCGCTTCTGCCTTTATACTTTACCATCGATTCATCAATGGAAACAAAACGAGAAGGATGAAATAATAATTTGAAACGCTTGTCAAGGTAGTCCAAGAAGGGTCGTATTTTGTACGACTTATCGTAATTATTCTCTTCTTTTTTAGGCATTTTCGTATTGTCGTTGAGGTGTAAGTATCTTGTAATTTTCAGAAACCTTTTTAGAGTCATGACTTTTTGAATGCGTGGAACCCCAAAGCTAGGATCTGTGCTCCAATACAATCTCATTGTGGGTAAACTGTGGAATCCCATTATGATTAGTAATCCAAAATAAGCTTTCAATTCCTCAATTGTTATATTAAGTTCTTTATTGTTTTGCAAGGCATATAAGTTGCTTTGATCCACAATATATTGCATAAAAATTGGCGTAAGGACGGCCATAAAAATATTTAGTGGATGGGAAATATCTATTTGAAGTTTGGACGATATTCCAAAAGGCCTATCAAAAGAATATTTGGAAAAGGTTTGTGGTGTTACATCAATGCGAGACCATTTTTCTTCACTGTCGTCTTGCTCACTAGAACCTTCGTCACTTTCAGCTGACGAGATAATGTCATCGATTGAGCGTTCTGTAGGTACGGCTGGTTCATCCATATTATAATCTTCACATGGCTCATTCATATCATAATCTTCACATGGTTCTGGATTTGGCGTACTGAAAGAACTGCTTGCAGTTGAACTAAGTCGTGATGACGAATGTTCAGACACAGGAAGGTTGTCATCAGCATCTTCGTCACCTTCAGCTTCAGAATCTACAGCCATGTTATCATCAATCTCTGCCAGGAGGTAGGCAACATCCCTCGGGTCGTCTAAATTGTAAATTTTCTTATTCATCTAGATAAAATAAAAAGAAGTGTGAACAAAATGCGAATGTGACGTGGTACATATTCGTACCACTTTGTTTAGTTCTACGTGTAATGGTACACTGGTGTACCGCTTTACAAAAACAAAAATATTATCTTATCGCAAATACAGCAGCCCCAACCACCAGCCCATACTTGTTGCGAAACGCAATCTTTTGGTTTTTGTAAGATTGCTAAGTAAAACAAGAAATGGATTTAGAAAAAAAACTGCATTGAAAAAAGTGGAAATCTAACCTCAAATTAAAAAATTGAAATTCCGAGGTTTTTTAGCTTAGTAATGAGTAAACGTATTATAGCAACATGCAGATCGAAAATTTTTTAGCTAATTACAAAAAAAAATACTTACTTTGGTTTTTGCCCTTTGCCGTTCACTGGTACAATAATCGACCACTTTTTAAATAAAGTCGCATAGATGGCGTACATAGTAATTGTGGTCCTAGATTGTACCAGTGGTCGTTTAGCACGTATATATCGGTGCATAGAGACCAGTTTCCAATAAGAACTAATGCACGACTAAACCATAATGACAAGTGGTTTTTATTTGTACCGAAAAACGTTAAAGGGTTAACTCTTTGTTGCACGAGATTTGATACAATTTCCAGACCCTTGCTGCACGAAAAATCAAAATGCAAAAAACTTATTTTCTAAAGTTTAATCTATGACATAGTACCAAAATAAAGTTTTATAGTACAAGTCTTTAGTTATATCTACTAATATTGGTATCCACAATCAGGCAAATGTTAATTTATTTGAATCTTTATTATTACCACCGTGATATTTTTGAAAACAATCTTTGTTTTTTCCAAGACACAACGCAACCTCACATATACTACATGCCCAATCGGATCGCATTGGATTTGCCTTGGTACTGCAAAGTACACATCTTTTGCGGGTAGATCCAACGGGTTGATGAGATAAAGATGTAAATCTAACTTCTGAAGGCACCTTACGACTTTTCTTCTGAATAGACCCCCATCATTTTTTCGTTTTGTTTTAACCTAGTATCTCTGCAAGCAAACCATGACTTTTCGTCTGAAGACCTTAAGAGCCATAGGTGGCAATATCTTCAGTTTATATTATACATAACTGTTTACGACGGTGCAGTCTATAAAATGCCAAAATATTCTTACCACCTTTTGCTTATCCTATCGATTTCGTAAGTGGATTTAAGTTGATCGAATCTATCCACACAATTCATATTTCTATTTTACTTTGTTAGAGCATTCGGATATGGAATTTGTTTTGACGAGCCGTCTTTATCTCGCCTTTCCACTTCGTTTGTAGATTGTGGATAGTGAAAATTAGAAAGCAAGTGAACTGTTCGTTTGTCTTTCCATTTAAAGAAGCTTATTCCATCATTGCTTATGTTATAGTCATGTTCCCCTTGTTGTAGAGATTTGTCTTTTTTCAGCTTAGGTAGGTTTTTCGATTTGCCGTTACGGTACCACAAGCATGTATGCCCTTTTCCTTCAATTCCTTCATTAAATTATAAGTAGTGAAATAGTTATCAAAAAATAAAAGATGCTCTTTGTATTAATCGTAATACTACCTTTTCTCCTAATCCATGTTCTACATAGTCTTTTGTTTTCCCCGTGTAAATATCGAAATCATATAGATAACCCTCACTATTAGCTAAGGCCCAAACTTTATAGCCTCGTTTGATTATTTTGTTGGGCATTTATTGTTTTTCTGTAAATTTTATCAAGATTCGTCTATGGAAATGCAGCGATGGGGATTATGAAAATTGTTCTTCAGTTCAGATATGGATGACTATAATTCGTACAGCTTGTCGTAATTGGAGTCATTTCTAGTTGGCATTACGGAATTATCATTCAAATGTATATGATTCAAGAACCAACTAAACCGATTGAGAGGTATGAATTGCGAAATGTATGAATCCCGCAAATCTTTATCTACAGACCAATAATCCCGGTAGCTAGGTGACCTCTTGACGCCCATAAGCAAGTTGAGTGCAATGAAAGTTTTTATTTCAGAAAGGCTTGTTTGATTGTACCGGTTATTAACTGCCTCGTTAACATCAGTACAACTTTTTAGAATGGACCAGTCAGCATTTAAGAAATCTGAATAAAGATTATTATAATTGAAAATAACGAAAATAAATATATCTCATGGAAAAATTATATCGTACGCGGATGATACAGCAGTGATATTCAACGGGAACACTTGGAGTGATGTTAAGGAATATGCAGAGAATGGATTAATTCAAATATCAAATTGGCTAGAATCTTTTAGATTATCACTTAATATAAAGAAAACGCATTACGTATGTTTCTCCATCACAACTAAACAACGTCCCAACTTTGAAGAATTAAACATAAGGAACACACACAAGGTAATAAAGGAAACAGACCAGGTGAAATATTTAGGAATATATATAGATGCAAATCTCAAATGGAAGGTACATAGAGAGTATATCTGCAAAAAAATTAGATGTCTTATACATAAATTTTATATAATACGTGAAATGTTAAACAGAAAATTATTAATCATGCTCTACAGAAGCCTGGCGGAATCAGTACTAAGATATGGTATAATAGCTTGGGGCGGAGCCTATTATGACACTCTAAAATCCTTAAATTCTGTTCAAAACTATTTGCTCAAAACAATATACAGGAAAGATAGACTTTATCCAACAATACAGTTATATTTCGTAGACATACTTAACATCAAATCTTTATATATACTGACATCATGTACTTTTCTTCATAAACATCCTGAAATAAGAGAGTTTATAAATCATAAGTACCTTACAAGAAACAGGATAATAGGATGTCTTCAAACAACAACAAGTAATACCACATTTTACCAAAGATCCTTTTGTTACTTAGGACCGAAACTATACAACAAGATTTTACCTGAAATAAAAATTATTAAAAGAATAAAAACACACGTAATGCACTTAAGAAACTTTATTTTTATTAACTGCTTACACCATTACGAAAGCAGGGAACACTCAGTATACAAATAAAGAATTTTATGTTATGTATAAAATAAATACAAATGTCTTTCAGCTATATTTTCCATAGTTTACAATAAGAAAACTATTTTTATTTCATATTCTTATCTGTATATGCGGTCACATAAAATGAGGTAATGTTATAAGTTTAAATAAAGTAGCGATGGTACAATGAACAAATCATTTAGTTAGGGGTGCAGTTTTTTAGGTGTCATTTTGGCAAGAAAACATTATCAGCTGAATATGAATATAACCCCATACAATTTACCATTTCAAAAATCGTTTTTTTTTGCTATTTCAAAAGTGTAAAACACAAAGTAACTCTTTCAGCTGTAGGTACAGTTCGTTAAGCTATCATTTTGATAAGCAAATAGTTTCAGCTGCATACGATTTTAATCTATAATAATTTACTATTTTAAAAATTATTATTCTGTACAATTGTTATTTCAAATGTGGCCCAAATTTATCCTTAACAAACATTTTTAGTGACATTTTAATTGAAATATTTCAGTCATCTATGTTTTCATTAATAACAAGAAATATAGTTTACTAATATAGATTTGTTTAATTGGTCTATATTTTTATTTTTTATAAACAAGTAACATATTAAGGGGGAAGATCTTTGAAAGTCAAACATTAGATACAGATAATATATATACATAACTTCGGAATATTGTTATAGGTATTATAATGAAATACAAATATATTTCTTCATGTTCTTCAATGCCAAAAAATTATTTAAAAGTTATAATATTCCCAATTAACACTGATAATCTAAATTAGGGACATTTAATTATAAAAATTTCGCTGCGATACTATACGAACATACAGTGAGATCAATCTCAAGTGAAGTGAAGTGGTATCTTAAAAATCCCTAGATTAGGGTATTCTCTTATTAGGCAGATACATACAGGTACCAATTCTACGTATGTACAATCGCTGTCAATTTGTTGTCGTTTTATTATCACATTTTACTTGCTTTTTATTTCCTGACATTCCTTTTATTTATGTAAATATTCCATAATAAATCTGTCAAAACCATATGTGCACATTATTACGGCTATACACAGTACATATACAGGGTGTAGATAAAGTCTGGAACAAAATTAATATTTCTGTTATCTTCGGTTTGATGGAAAAACCCTGAAACAGGTCGATTTTGTTTTTATCCCGTGCACTTTATAACATCGTGAATTTAATTCTGTCGTCATCTGGTTGCGCGCGGGCGTGACGTCATTAGTTTTTTCAAATGGTAACCCGCCACATTTATTACCCCTTGTCATTAGGTATTCCATTGTGCATGCAACGGTATAAAAAGTTTGGTACCTTACATAACAATTTTTGGGAGAAAAATGCTTTCGAATTTCAAAAAATTAAAATTTTATTTCTAATGAAAAACTAATCAAAAATTATTTTAAAAAATCAGATAAATTATAATCCGAGGTTTATCTTGGATTGTCGTCAAAAAAGACACCAAAAAAATGTCAACGGAAATGTTCAAATTGTCCGCCATTGGCCATTTGACACTGGCCGAGACGGACGTACACGCTTTCTACGACACGTCAAATATGACGTGTCAATAGACAGTTCATTACTTGGTGTTTGAACTTATCCATTCACAATACTTGCTCCATTGGTAGTGTTGAACGTGCATTGCGAAAATGGCGAATTTGAGCGAAAAAGAGCGGATTCAAATTCTCATTATTGTTGGCTGTGGTGATAAAATACGTAGCCATGAAGAAGCCTGTCAGTTTTTCAATGCAGAAAATCCAAACCGCGCACCGATTTCGCGGTCAACGGTGAGCAAAATTGTCGCAAAATTTGCTGAAACTGGTAGTGTAAAAGACAGGGCTCGTCAAGGTCGACCAAGAATTGAGGAAGATAGAAGGGTCAATATTCTCTTGGAACTTCAGGACAACCCCCACACTTCAACAAGGAACATTGCCACGGATCATGCAGTCGATTTTACCACAATAGCCAAATTGCTGAAGAAGGAAAAACTTCATTCGTACAAAATCAATCGGGTTCAGGAACTGAATGAAGATGACTTCGACCGCCGACTCGAGTTCTGTGAACAAATCATGCTACGGTGCGATGAGAATCCCGGATTTGTCGACAATGTGGTTTTTAGTGACGAAGCAACTTTTACCTTGAACGGTGAAGTGAATCGCCACAATTGTAGGTACTGGTCGGGCGAAAATCCTCGATGGGTTCGAGAGGAGCACACCCAACACCGGCAAAAAGTTAATGTATGGGCGGGAATAGTGGGAGATCGCATTGTGGGGCCTTTCTTTCTGGACAGAAATTTAAACGCTGAAACATACTTACATTTCCTAAGATTTACGCGAGTGCCAACATTATTAGAATTATTTCCGGATGAAAACACCCCCGACAAGCCTCACCCCAGAATCTGGTTTCAACAAGATCGAGCACCTCCATATTTTGGCTGGCGTGTGCGGAGTTACCTCGACGAAATTTTCCCCGGGAGATGGATCGGACGAAGGGGAACAATTGAATGGCCTGCCCGTTCGCCAGATCCAACACCACTTGATTTTTTTCTATGGGGTCATGTAAAATCAAAGGTGTACACCAATAAGCCAAATAACTTGGATGATCTGAAACATCGTATCCGCGAGGAAATGCGAAATATTGGTGCAGAGACAATACGACGTGTCGTAGAAAGCGTGTACGTCCATCTCGGCTAGTGTCAAATGGCCAATGGCGGACAATTTGAACACTTCCGTTGACATTTCTTTGGTGTCTTGTTTGACGACAATCCAAGATAAACCTCGGATTATAATTTATCTGATTTTTTAAAATAATTTTTGATTAGTTTTTCATAGAAATAAAATTTTAATTTTTTGAAATTCGAAAGCATTTTTCTCCCAAAAATTGTTATGTAAGGTACCAAACTTTTTATACCGTTGCATGCACAATGGAATACCTAACGATGTTATAAAGTGCACGGGATAAAAACAAAATCGACCTGTTTCAGGGTTTTTCCATCAAACCGAAGATAACAGAAATATTAATTTTGTTCCAGACTTTATCTACACCCTGTATACAAGTGTTTATCGATATTATCAACTAGTCATTGTTTAGACCACATTGTACAATTTGAGTTAGTCGGACTAATGTTTTTATCATATGAACTACTAAGCTGAATGCGGTCCGCACAGATGAGAAATTAATTAATATTATCAGAGTTAATTGCAAACATTATAAATTTCAAATAAGAATGAGATTTAATTTGACAACATCACAAATTTAAAAATTTTTAATTATATGTTTTTATTCATCCCTTTTAAATTGAATTACCCACTAAAAGATAAACGTTTGCAAATTCCCTATTATATTATTGTGTTCTTCTAACGTTACTTTATTAAACTCTTAATTAAAACATGTAATAAAAGCATTTATAAAACATTTTAATAGCCTCAATTATACGTTTTAATTCACAATACTGTATAAAAGCAAATTTGATGGTTAACAAAACTTATACCGATACCAGATTTGTTTATTATTTTTTACACGGTTTTGATGAGTTTGCACTTTTAGGAACTATACTGTTCATGTAGTATATAACAAGTTTTCGAAGAAATGCATATATACATGTAGTATCATGTTACTTAGGTCCATGAACGAATATGACATCATTTATTTCTCGTTGTAGAACTAGCTGTTAGTGAAAAAATAATAGGTGTGTGCCTAGAATGGACAACATATAAATTATGTTTTCTAATCAGTAAGTTTTTTTAATTGACTTAAATCGTGTTTCATAAATATATATTATTAATAATAATAAATTTTAATGTAAAATGTAAACTACTTTGAGTATTACTTATAGATCAATTTCAAAATGCCCAGCTTTTATATCTAATGATAACAAAAGATACAATTTTTATAAACTCAATTTATTTATTTATTTATTTAAATTTAAGAACATGTGCACCTAGGTGTTGGCCACCTGTATGTGCAATTACATTATAAATTCTAAGAAATGTAGTAATCTAATATGAATACATATTTCGTGTACAAAAGTGTACGTTACTAACTAACTAACTATAACTTTTTAAATAAAATTGTTCTCAATTTTAATTTTAAGTACATATGAATTCTTTATAAATTTGTTTAAACTTAGTAGTTGACGAAATATCTGCAAAATTCGATTTTTTCACTGAAGTAAACTACTCAGATATGAATACATATTTCGTGTACACTGCAATCCATCTTCGTCCTCCGCAAACAACACCGCGTCATCCGCATAGCAGAGTATTTTTATGAATTTGTTTCCCATTTTGTAGCCATAATTAATCTTCCGTACGCCTTCTATTATCTTATCCATTATCATATTGAAAAGCAGTGGGGTGAGGCTATCCCCCTGTCTGACCCCTGCATTGACTTTTATTTCTTCGGTCGTAGCTGTTCTTGTTTCAATTACGGTGGTGTTGGCTTTCTTAAGTTGTTTGATCGTTTCTACTATGGTTGGGTGGACTTTCCTTCGCCTCAGTTCATCAACAACATCCTCCAGTTGTATCCTGTCATATGCCTTCGTTAGATCCACAAAACATATATACGCTGGTTTGTTGTACTCTATGGCTTTTTCAATTACCTCTCTAACGATTAATACCGCATCGACCGTCGAGCGGTTCCTTCGAAAGCTCTGTTGTTCTCCACTTAGTGTGGTATCCTTTAATATATGGTGACCCAGTATGCGTGTGAAAAGCTTCATTGAGGTATTTAGCAGTGTTATCCCTCGGTAGTTTTCCGGATCCGATCTTTCTCCCTTCTTGAAGAGTGGTATTGTGATGCTCTTTCTCCACTCGTCAGGTGTCGCCGTGTCTTTTAATATTATGTTGTATAATTTTGTGAGTTGCTTCGCTAGCATTTCTCCTCCGTGTTTCAATAGCTCGTTGGGGACACCGTCCGGGCCCGGGGCTTTGCCGTTTTTGAGATGTTTTAATTCATTCATCACCTCTTCTTCTGTGATTTGTACCGTTTCGTCTATGTCCTCGACATCCTCTCGTCTCGAATCGTTCTGCTTTTCCCGTTGTACATCTGTGTTCTGTGTGAATAGGTTCGTGAAGTGGTCCCTCCATCTAATTGCCGAGATGTTATTTATTTGGACTGTCTCTTTTACCTCCTTTTTCGCAGCCCTTAGCATCTTCCATATGCGTTTCTGGGTTCCGTATAGGTCATTTTCCATTTCCCTACTAAAACCATCCCAGTGCTCTCTCTTTATTTCCCGTATTCTGATATTCACTCTGTTCCTTGTTTCTTTATATTGGATATAATTTTGGGGGGATCTTTTATTTATGTATGTTCGATGAGCTTCTTTTTTCTGTTTGGCTAGTTCTTTCACTTCCGGTGTGAACCACGGCTTGTCTTTACCTCTACATGCTGGCACTCTAATTGTCCTCTTCCCCAGTGCTTCTTCAGCCGCTTTATTTATGTTCTCTAATGCTGTTTCCAGTGCTTGGTTTGCCGTGTATTCTTCGCATATCGGTGTTTTCTGTATTTCCGTCGCTAGTCGTTGTCTATATAAGCCTGCTATGCTCTCTGTCCTTAGTGATTCGGTGTTGAATTTCGTTGTAGAGCCACGGGGTTCGTTGTTCTGTACTGGTTTACTGAATCCGGTTATTTTACCTAGAAGTAAGTAGTGGTCAGATCCTATGTTTGGTGATGTCAGTGATCTCACATCTGCTATTTCCTCTGGTTTAATGGCTCTATTTGTCAATATGTAATCTATCGTAGATGTCGTATCTCTGTTTCCCCAAAAGGTGATCTTGTGTTGGGGTTTGTGTTGAAAGTATGTGTTGTTAATTCTCAACTCGTTGAAGGTGCAGAAGTTGATGAGCATTTCTCCCCGATCATTTATGTTATCTTCATTAAACGCATTCTTGATCGCCGGGATCACTCCCTTCCTACTCTCCCGTTCATGTCTCCTATGATAATCATTCGATCTTGCCCAGGCATCTTATTAATTGTTAGCTGCAGTTGCTCATAGAAATCGTAGGCGTCCGAAACCGGCTTCCCAGCATCTGGCGCGTACACCGACAGCACGTGCATGCGACTCTTTCCAAGTTGCAATGTGGTTTTCAGTATTCGATCGCTATGATATTCGGCATCTATGATGTCGCTACGAAACTTTTCGCTTATTAAGATTCCCACACCTGATATTGCTCTGTCCTCTTTTGGTCTTTCGGAGTAGATCAGCATGTAGTCGTTATATTGCTCTGTTCCTCTGCCTCTTTTCTTTGTTTCGGAGATTGCGCAGATGTCTATTTTTTTTTCTTGCAGTTCTAGGATGATTTCCTGATCTTTCCCATTGAATGTTTTCACATTCCAGCATCCTATCCGCAACTGGTTCTCTCTCATTTTCTTCCTCCATCTCATATTCCTATTTCTCGCTGGGGTCGTCTTCGTATAGTCCGTCCTATTCCGAGGCTTGGTTTGGGTTCTGTGAGCGGCTTTTTCCTTTTACGGACGGTAGGTTGCTAACCTCACCTTCCAACCCTCCTCCTTTGTCCGGGCTTGGGACCGGCAACACGACCGCTGAGCTACTCAATCTACCCAACAGCCGTGCAGGAAAAAAGTTATGCGTTAAAATAACCGTTTACCTACCCAAAACGGACGCCTATGACCGGTACCGCAATTGATGGAATCGATTCATCTCTGGAGGATAAATAAGCATACCAGTTTTTGTTTTTCTAAATAGAAGCGTTCGGGAGATATTAAAAAAAAACTACAAGGCGCCATCTTCAAAGAGCTCTAGCTCCCTTAGGAAGCATTTTCGGACTAGGGTGAATTGGGTTAAATTGTCTTAAAATTATCTGAGGAATCTCCGGTCTTCGTTTGTCAGGAGAGTTTCTGGACAGCCTGTATAATCCACGTAGTGATTCATCTCAAGTGAAGGTTGGGTGGCCTACATTTTGTTGGCAACATTGACTTTAATAATAAGCTAATTTTAATCTCCCACCATACTTCACTTGAGATAGATCTCTCAGTACATGATACAGTTTATCCACTTGTTGAGTCCATCTCAAATATTCATTAATAACCTGGCGCGCGTTCCTATGCCCAAAGAAACCAATTTTTATCGACACCAAGCTTCACAGGAACACTCTCCAGACTATGCTAGAATTTTCCTAAAAATTTAATCAAAATCGGCTCAGGGGTTTCGAAGTCTATAGGAAACAATCACACCTACACACATACATCCATTGTTAATTTAACCACTGAATAATTATAGGTGATCCAATGTAAATTAGATCGTTAGTGCAACTTCATTGGTTAGTATTAATCTAACCACGGAATAATTACAGGTGATCTGATATCAATAAGATTAAATGATGGAAAATGTTTTTATTTTTAGCGTGATCGGCACCAAACACGCTCCAGACTATGTTAGAATTTTCCTGAAAATTTCATCAAAATCGGTTCAGCGGTTTCGGAGTCTACAGGGAACATATACAACCATACACATACATCCAATTTTCTATATAAGAGGATATTTTCCGGCTCAGATGTTAAGTTAGAGGGTCTGAATATTATCACATTAGTTTTAGATTCGATCAGACATAAGTTATTGTAAAGAGCCAATTCTCTAAGTAGCTATTTCCGTGCATTGATAAATGTATGGGATCGGGTCATCGGCATAGTTGACAGTCTTGTAATCAATGCCCTACAATGTACATCATAAATAAATATACTGAAAAACAAAGGACCCTAGACTATATTGCAGGATACCTTTTTCCATTGCTACAGTTTCGAACTATTACACTCTGGGGGTATTAGCACTGATGCTTATTTGTTGTTTTTGACCTATAAGATCTTAAAACCATCTTAGGCGTTCCCTGTACGCGATACGCATCCAGTTTACACAATAATTAGTCTTTTTAATTTTTATTAAACCTACACGTCGAAGTAATCCATATCTAATTTTATGAAAAATTTTATTTCTAGGAAATGCTTGCGCCTGACATTCAGAAAATCAAAACAGAGCCGGACAACAATTATAGTCTACCACCAATAATAACTTTACCTCCTCACACAGCACACGGTAAGTAAAAATATTAAACAACATTAAAGTGCTTTACAATAAAAAGATATATTTTTTGAATATGTACTTTGGCATAATATTTGGGGAAACCCTAACATCAGTTGAAATGATTCAATAGTCCAGGAATTTTAGCACCTAAAACGGGGTTCTCTTCGCAAAAAATCCTAATAATTGATTTTTCGATTGGATTATGTCAGAGGTGTCCCCTAAGTATAAAACCAAATTTGTGTCGTCCAAAACCGCGAGCGTTAGCCGCCATCTTGAAAAACGCCTTTTTGCAAATATCTCGAAAACGGTGAGTTTTACGTAAAAAATTAGAAGGATCTTTTTTGTAGAAGATAACATTTCCCGTCTAATTTTTTCCCCATTGTCAATATTTGCCGAGATATACTCTATTGAAAAAGACGATTTTTTGTTTTTGGAAAATATCTCGATAATTTTTGGAAATTCGAAAAAAATGTGATTATCGAAGTTGTAGAGCATAACATTTTATACAATTTTTGTATGACACTTTTTTGTTCAATCGATAGTTGCTGAGTTATAGCGCCGTCAGATCTAGGGAAACAGCGATTATTTATTGGTAATACGTTGCTCTAGCATGCCAACAACAAGTGTAAGGAGACGCGATATCTTGGCGGCAAGTATTGCAGGAAGTAATTAGTGCACGCCTGTGCGTTCTTTAACAATAAGGATATATGGATGTTCATTTATACATGTATATTCATCGATTTTTAACCATGAATATTCTATTTGAATAGAATACAGGTATATAAAAAAGTAAGCAGCTGCACGGTGCTGGGTTTCTCCCAATATTGTCTGTGCCTTTGTTCGAATCTGCCTGAATGTTTCCTCCCCTCCCCCTTCCACTACCTGAGTGGAGGGCAGGGAACGATTTTCGACGCGTAAATTTGGGATCGCAATTCCTCATACCAAGACATCAGTCTCAAGTATGTCGCATACGTACAAAATCATTTCGGCACCAATACCGTGGTAGTTTTTGATGGATATCCTGAAGATATCAGTCTCCTGGGTACTATGTCCTCTGAATGTCTTCGTCGATCGAAAAAGAACTTCTCCGCAAATATTAATATCACCGAGACAATGATTGCAACAATTCCTCAAGAATTCCAATGACAGCAATAAATCTCATATGATAGCAATGATTTCGAAGGAACTTCGAAAATCTGAAATTCGTGTCGAACAAGCTGTGGAAGATGCTGACACGCTGATTATCGAAACAGCTGTGGATTTTTCTTCGCATTACGAGATAGTCATCGTCGTAGGCGAGGACGTCGATCTGCTAATATTGTTGACCGCATTAGCGCACAAGAAAAAAAATATCTATTTTCGCAAGCCCGGAAAAGGACGCACTCCAGAATCCCTATACAGCCCACGTTGTCTGAAGCCGGAGTATGGTGAAAATTTAAGAGAAAACATTCTATTTTTACATGCATTCAGCGGTTGCGACACAACGTCAGCTCCGTTTCAAATTGGAAAATACAAAACTCTGACGACATTGAAGAACCACGAAGAATTTCTGACGGCTGTGGCATTGTTCAAAGATAGGAGGAGCGATCCCAACATGATTGCTCAAGCTGGCGAGCAATCATGTTGCAAGACTAACTTCTGGTGGAAATTTCGAAAAAAAGAATTCACTTTTGAGTATTTTTATATTCTTTAGACATTTCTTCAGGTTTAGTAAGTTGATGAGATAGGAGAAAGGTAAAAGTTGATTACTACTTCCGGTGTAGCGATTTCATAGAAAATCTAATCAAATCTGAAGAGAAATATTATAATCGCAAATATAAAGTTTGGTACAGGCAACTTTTGTCGTTTGGTCGCTGTTGTGGTCACTCACATGTTTGCAGAAACTACTTTTTCAAAGTATTGTGATAACGAAAATGTTTGACCTCGAGATTTTTGCACATGTTCTAACAAGTTTGAGATTTGCTTACATTTTCAATAAAAAAAATCAAAATTTATTAATATCTCGTCAACTCCTAAGTTTAGACAAATTTATAGAGAATACAAAAGTACAAAAAGTGAATTTTAGAAAGATTTTATAAAAAAAGATCTTTGAAATTCCTACCAGTAGTGTTTTTTTATCTTAGTGAAAATAGTTTTTTGCAAATATCTTGCAAATTATGCATTCTATACAGATTTATTTAAGTACAATAGTTATTTACGAACCAAGTGCGGGAAGCGAGTGCTTTTAATTGCGCGAATGCGTGGAAGATGTCTCACGCAAGTGGTTTGTACAATATTTTTTGTACGAACATTAAATTAAAAAAAATATTATTGATTAATGTCATTGGTATCATACCTAACCTAAGATAGATTACCTAATTAATTTAAGCATTTCATGTACGTAACTATTAATCACGTTTCCCTAAAATTAAGTTATTATATTCTTACACATGGCAAACATGAGGTATTTATTCTTATATTTATAAATTTACAGTACAGTACAGTACAGTACAGTATTTATAGTACATTTATTGCGTTTTTTGGTTTAAATACAAACAATTCCGAACTGCCAATATGAATGTCGATGTGCTTCAAATAGATGGCGCTTGAATCTTACTTAAGATGTCGCTTAAAATGTCGTCAAATAGATGGCGCCACAATTTTTTTGGAAGAATTTTTAATTATTACTCCTATTTCCCCAACTTTAAGTGAAGAATAGTAGAGGGAAGTAGTATTTTATAGACTAAATTTGATTACTACCAAGTTAGATTTTTTTTTAAATGTCCCAAAGTGCCAGTGTTTTTTTCAATTTCTACAGTCGCCTCAACCGGGAAAACGTATTTCCCAGTCGAGCTACACATGCGCCAAATGTCACTTTACAGGCGGTGAGTACAAAAAAGTATTTAGAGCCTGAAATGAAAAAATCTTTGTTACAAAAAATTTCAAAATTCGGGCCGGAGGTAAAATAGTTTTACGAATAGGGAATATCTCGCAAATTATGTATTCTATATAGATTTATTAAGTGCAAACGTATTTAGAACTAGATTTGGAACAATGTTTGTATAAAAGACATTTTAAAATTTGGACCGGAAGTAATACTTCTACTCTTATCACAGAGCAGTTCTTTGCGAATATCTCGCAAATTCTGCACTCTATACAAGCTTATTAAGGACACAATAAAGATTTCAAAATTCCCACCTTTACTTTATCGAATAGCAATTTATTTCTCAAATTATGCATACTATAGAGATTTATTAACAGAATAAAAGTACTTTACTCAGAGGTTTGTTTTATTAAGAAGATACTGAATTTAAACTTAATTTGGAACAACTTTTGTATACTTTTGTAGAACTGATTTTGAGCGAAATCGGGCGACCGAAAGTAGTAGTTTAACTTCCGTAAAAAAATAAAATTGCAATAATATTTGAGGTACTATTAAGCTTAAACAAATTTCTAAAGAATACAAAAATACTCAAAAGTGAATTTGAAACATTTTTATAACAAAGGTTTTTCAAAATTTCAACCGGAAGTAGGTCTTTTATCAGCGAATAATTTTCTGCGAATATGTTGCAAATTATGCTTACTACAGGGATTTATCAAGAGTACCAAAGCATTATGGAATAATGTTCGTATAAAAAAAATTCAAAATTCGGACCGGAAGAAGCGCTTTTACTCACAGGTTCACTAAGAAAATAAAACTTACTTTGAAACAACTTTTATATAGAAAATTCGGAACACACATACATATAAGAAAGTCGTGTGGTGCCCACAGCTAATTTCTTTATATCATTTAGTAGTCTTACTCTATTTTTTAAAACTTTTTTCTATTTACTTATGTACCAAAGACAAAAAATAAATATCTATAAACATCACTCGTATTTTTTCCAAAAAAGTTCTAGCAAAAAGTATCGAACATGATTACATTTCTGATTTAACGCAATAAAATTACAATCTATGACGTACTTTCCAAAATGGAAACGGTCTTCTTTGTGGCATAAATGAATGGGATCCTTTTTTAAAACAATGTCGCTGTTAACCACGGTTGTTAAAATGGGATACACTGAAATCTATGAGTCGTTCAAATTTCTATTTCAGATTTACAGCATTATACACGAAGATACATTCCTAGTCGTCATTAAAACATTATTATTACGGAAGTTATGCCGAAATGATACGTCAACAACGACATGCCGTTATAATTTTCCGCACGTGTTAATAAGCACCAATTTAAACGTGTTAAATTCTTTTCTTTCTTTCTTTTGGTTCATTTTTAAAACATCGTCAACGGCTTCAACATTCATTACTCGACGATGATAACTGGGTGATATAAATTTAATGTTCCAACATGATCGTTTTATGTCGTCCTACACCAGAAGACAGAAAGCCAGATATCATTTACGTTTCCGTTTCGATTTTCCTATATTTTATTAGGAATTAATTCTACAACTACTACACACGCACCAGTAGGAGCGTAGCCGTAGTAACGAACAACACGTCCTCGTTATTTTTAAAATTTGGGAAGCATCCGACGAAGCGAAGTCAAGTCTCTTATAATTTATTTCGGCATTTTTATCCATCCATCTCTATATTACAATGGTTTTGTAAAACATCCAAAACATCTGTTCCATCAGTTAAGTTTCAGGAACAAATGGTGTTGGACTACTTAATATGTTGTTCCAACATATTGTCGGGTATATATAAAAACAAACTTTAAAGCGATGTGAATTTGGATGACATAAAAAAAGTTGAAAGAAAAATTAGTTTTTTTTTCATGAGCGCTTATAATATATGAGTAAAATACTATAGGTATACAGATACATATATAATTATACAAATACTTATAAATAATAATGTTTATGAATATGTGTAAAAAAACAGAACTTTGGTGATGTAACTATATTTAAAATATTTATGTACATTGTATTATAAATATCGGCTTTTCCATAACTATTTATTGATCATTTGGACTATATTCTTGAATAGAACGTGTCAAAAATATAATGAATACGCTGACCTTATGTACCCATATTATTAGGGCAATGCTTGCAGTTAGATAGTATCCTTATATTCTTCAATATCTTTGTAAGTAATGCAATAGTACCTGTTTTCAAAGCAAACTCAAAACTCTGAGTTATAATATTTTTCACTGTTCATCCATATAAACTTATTTTGACGATACTTTTTGGCACTTTTAGACCACTCTGTAAACGCACGCACTTCTAAGCTCCGCTAGATACAGTGACTACCGATATAACCGGGGTAGACAGCCTTGCGTGCTATCCGAATCACGGTAGCAACTCATAGAAATCTTTTTACTTAAAAATGTTCAGATGGTGTATCGAATCAGGGACCTACAAGTTGGCAAGGCAAGCACAAACTATTAGACCAAAACTGCTATACATATAATACTTTGTATCGTATTTTTCTCGATAAAGAGGAGATGCTAGAAAATACGGTAACTATTCGACTTTTTTATTACTATTTATATACAGCAACCGATGCCGACTTTAGTTAGTTATGATTTAAATAACATATAGTTTAGAAGGTACGGGCAGTTGACACTACAACTTATAGCACACGTTTTTTTACTGTCCAAATTTTGCGCTCAATATGCGCAGCAGATATCTGAAGAAAAAACATCGGCACATAAATTCGTCACAAACTTATAAACAGAAATGTGAAATAAAACAAACAAATGTTTAAGATTTACACTGTATTTAATAACAACGACAGCTGTTTGGCTACACTGTAGCTTCGGCTTCTTCAGGTTGACATATACAATAATGACTGTCTACATACAGTTAAAACTCTTTTATATAGTGTGCGGTTATTATGCATTCTTAGAACTAATATATAACCATTTCTTGTCTAAAAGTATCGGGGTCTATACAAAAAGTACGTGTAACTAAATATATTGATAACAGATGTTATGTGTGAAATTAGGGAAACTGTATTACTGACTGAATAGATTAAACAATGGTGATGAGTTTAGGTCCAGTTTATCGTTTAATAAGTTGTCTGAATGTTTATATTTATTAATTTCTAATGTCACTAGTAAATCTAGTTTAATACTTTTATTTTCAACGTGAATAATATCAAAATGTTTATTAAACCTGTGATTATTATCTATCAAATGAGTCGAATCATTTTTTTGGTTGATGTAAGCAGAGTAATGATCAGCGATCCGTGTTTTAAACGCTCTTCCTGTTTGACCTATACAGGATGATTCTTAATATATGCGACAAACTTTAGGAGCGGATTCCTGGGGTTATTTTGATCATAAAAGTTCATAAGAACATATGTCCAAAACCGCTTAGTTCAGAAGTTATACAATGTTTAATAGAAAGTTAAAATAATAAATGGTTTTATTATAAATTAACAAAATAATTAGTAAAACAAAATTAACTTATAGTAAGTGTTGAAATTGATCGCCCCCAACTGTACTACAAGCTGCTATCCTCCGTCGTATTGACTGGCGAGTCCGTTCGAAAATACCAGGGGTATTTCGAATTGTTTCAAAAGCTGCTATAATACGATTTCTTAGTTCATCGACATTTTCCATGGGAGTCGTGTAAACTAATGATTTAAGGTGGCCCCAGAGAAAAAAGTCCAATGAATTTAAGTCTGGAGACCGAGGAGGCCACGGTTGTGGACCTCCCCGTCCTATCCATCGATTTGGATACGTACTGTCCAGAAACTAACTTTCTATTAAACATTGTATAACTTCTGAACTTAATTTTGTTTTACTGATTATTTTGTCAATTTATAATAAAACCATTTATTATTTTAACTTTCTATTAAACATTGTATAACTTCTGAACTAAGCGGTTTTGGACATATGTTCTTATGAACTTTTATAATCAAAATAACCCCAAGAATCAGCTCCTAAAGTTTGTCGCATATATTAAGAATCACCCTGTATATCCCTTAGTACATGTTGTGATTTGCTTTTCCTTTATTACTCTGGATGTATTTCGCAAGGTTATTGTTCGTTTTGTATGCAATATTTATTTTCTCTTTTTTAAGGAATTTTGTTAGTTTTACTTGGTCCTCCCCTACGTAAGTAAAAGACTTAAACTTTTTAACTGTAGTGTCTTTAGTAACTGAATAAATTTCTTGTAACGTTTTGTTGGATAATCTCTTAGAAATTAATTTATCTATTAAATTTGGGTCGTATCCATTGTTATTGACCCTTTTTAACGTAAGATCTAAGAAATTGATACTATACAGAAACACCATATATTAACTAAACATGGTGAGATAGTTTCAACATATTTTATTTTTACACTATTTAAAAAAATAACAGTGTAGTTGTTACGGTTTTATTAATTTTATTCTACTGGGATGATTCAACCATCCCCTTGATTGCAATTGAACTAGTTCAGCTTCTTCACTTCTTTTTCTAGTGTAAACGTCATATGGGAATTAATAGAATTAATAAACTCAAAGAAATTATCTGTGCACCTGTGTATCTGTTTGTGCACGTATATCCTAACAAAATATCATATCTGAACCAAAATAATACGTTCTTAGTTAATATATTATGCTCAAAAATCTTACTTTCTAAATTGTCCATAAAAATTTCTGCTAATAGAGGTGACAAAGGATTAAACCACTATTGTACTTATAAAATTTATTCTCAAATGAAAAGTAATTATCAAAGTGTCAACAACAAACAGACTTTATCTCCTCTAATGTAAGATAGTATAAAATTAATGTATATTGCAAATAGCGGTAGTTCTAGTACTTAAACCGTGGGGTATTCCTGCTACTACCCCCTTTATATCGCTGCCATTCTATATAAGCATCTGCCTTTTATTTGTTAGGTAACTTTAAATATGGGTGGTGGTCTTTTGCAGTAGTATGTCTACTGAGATCGTCTTAAAAGTCTTACTAAGGTCACAGATAGCCCTAAACCGCGATTTAGTCTAATGGAGTGAAATGTGTATATAGGGTAAGGTCGCCGAAATCGTACCACTTAGTACATTTTGTTCATTTCCTTCAAATATGGTGTTCTGTAGTGATTGATATTTTTGCTTTATTTGACAGGTGGTGTTTTATAACTGAAAAAAATAGTAAGAATGAAATACATAAGCAAAACTATATTTTATGGCACTTTTTTTGGAACACTACAAATGGTACGATTTGGAAGCTTGGGTTCCTAAATCGTACCTAGGGTGTTTTAAATCGTACCATTCATTATATTACCTATGCTCACTTTTGTTTTCTTGTTTTGAGTACAGGTTGGGAATAAAATGTTAGTTTAATGAAACCGTTTAATCCCAGTGAAAAACAACGTTACGCAAAAAAATTAAAATATTGCCTATAAGCAAAGGAAAAACATCACATACAGATATCACATATGTATGTACTGGAATACCCTCCTGTGCATTTTTCATGTGCCCATAGAGAGCACTGTATCATCTTTTCGACAATCGACTCAGAACGTAAAAATCAGTACCAGTCTTCTTCATTCACTTCAATGACAACATTTTTGTCTGACGTTTTTGCTCTCTTAGATTTTGGCATTTCAGTTTTTCCATCGCATTTTTCTAAATTCTCTTCACCAAAAACATTTTTCTTTATCAAATTTTTCTTAGTATTTTGTTGCTTTTTAATAGTGCTAGTTTTAGTTTTATCCTCTTTGTTTTCTCTTATTTTAATTTTCTCTTCTAGTTCATGCTTGTATGGACTAGATGTTATTACAGTAGCCTTCTGTCCTTTTGTAAGACGTTATCGTGTTTTTTTGCTGGTTTAGGAAGAGGGTTCACTATGTCTAAAGTGATAAACGCTGCCTTCTCTTTTTCTGGTTCTACTTGTACTTTTTGTTGGGAATAACCAGCACATTATCAGAATTTTTTGGAATGTTTACTACAGTTTCACCGTTGGTACCCTCAGGGTTTTCAACATCGTCCACGATTATTGATCCTCGTAAATTCTCACTTGCTACAAATTCTGAATCCTTAAAAATATTTCTATCAATTGGCCATATTCCAGTAGCCCGAAACCCACTCATTACATTGCATGTTGTTGCAGCCTGGGCATATACCTCAGTTAGCAGCTGGGTAACTTCAAATTGGGTAACATTTTCTCCAGGATTAGAACGCAGCCACTTTGTCATAATTTGGCTGTAACTGGACTCCATTGATTTAAAAACTCCCACATCTAAGGGCTGCAACCTATGTGTTGTATGGCCTGGAAGTTGGAGCATAAGGACATTATTTTGCCTTGCTAAATTAATGGCTGCAAGATTATTTGAATGTGTAGTGTGCCCATCTAGATGAAGCAGTACTTTTTGGTTTTCTGTGGGTTTCACAAATTGAATAAAATGTTTAAGCTATTTAAGAAACAGTTCTGAGTTTATATATCCAGTTTCAGTAACTTCTGTAAGACTATTGGGAAAAGCGCCATTTCTTAAAGCTGGATGCATACGAAAATTGAAAATACATAGTTATCGGAGGAACAAAGTTACCAGTTGCATTGCAACAGCACACGATTGTTGTTATTACGCCCCTTTCTCCACTTGCTATGAATCCAACTTGATGTTTTCCACGTTGAGCTATAACTTTTGGAGATTTTTTTTGTACGGTGGAGATGCCAGATTCATCAACGTTATAAATATGTCGAGCTTCTATTTTGTGTTCATCAACAACATTTTCCAATAAATCAAAAAATCCGTACACATTTTCTCTATTAAAATCCTTACAACGGGCTATCGATGTATTTTCAGGTTGCCGCAAAGCTAATTCTGGATGTCTGTACATAAAACGGGAGTACCATTTCTTACCAGCCATTTTATTTTTATTCCCATAGAAGGGTTTTTTTAATACATGTGAATTAGCCTCCATTAGATCATTCGCAAGTTTCCTAACATCTGTTATGGTAAGTCCGAAAAGACAAATATGTTTTACTAGATCATTTTCAAGTAGAACTGGAATAGCAGGTAATCGACCATTAACTCTTCTTTCCTACTTCGGTTTTCTCAATTTTTTTGGGTTGTCTCTGCTTGTGCCTGTTCCGCTCTTTCCAATTCACTCCTCTTCACTTTCCCGTCTACGTGTCCTTTCAATGTAGGTTTAGGAATGTTATACTTTATGCAACATTTATTGAACTTAATTTTTCCACTTGTATATTCTTCTAGAGCTTTTTTCATGTTATCTTTAGACCATTTTCCATATTGCCTTCTTGCCTGTCATATTACAAATAAATTACAATTCTAACCTATAAACTAAACAAATTTTATTGGTTCTTCTTATTGTTTTAACCTAAATACTACATTTAATGTTATTTGCCTTTTAAAAAATCGAAAATTGTACTCACATCATAAATATATCCTTAGAAACACATACACAAATTTACATGGATTAGGTACACTTTTTTGAACGGCATGTAATGAACACTAAACGTCGTGTCGCGTCGGTCTAATTAATGCCGTTTTCTTTTTCTTCTTCTTCTTTATTGTGGCTTTGAGTTAGACTATTTAGTCTTTTACTCTTCATCTGAGTGCGGCGAATCTTGGAATGTTGCAGTTGAATTTAATTAGCTATTGTTTATCTTTATTTTGATTAAGAATTAAAGTGGAACCATTTCAGGTCTTTTGTGTTTGAAGTTTTCATTTCCATCATATGCCAGTGCTCTTTTAAGATTTTGGTTTGAGTGGTTTTCCATCTGGTTATAGAAGCTGAGCGCTCTTTCCTTGATGTAGTCAATGATGGTTGGGGTATTTGTTTCATTCATTATTTGATTATTTCTGATATACCATGGAGCATTTAATATCATTCTAAGACTGGTGTTTTGTATTATTTGCAGTTTTTTGATGTTGGTCTTGCACACATGTACTCATACTGGGCAATGCCGTTTTCTGAATGCATATTAGAAGACGTAAAAGGTACAAGAAAACAGGAACAGATGGCGGTATAATCTTTTCCAACATATAAATAAACGAAAAGTACGAAATCGTAATTTAAGATTTTGGCGACCTTACCCTATAGCAGTGTTGCTTTTCTCATTTGATTTGTAAACGAGCACTACTCGGACTTACTTTCAATTACCTGAAAATATGTCATTTTCAAAGCCAGTATAGTTATCACCTTAAATAGCAGAGAATAATTGTTATAAACAGTCAAAAAATCTTCTGCACAAGCCTTCTACATGTTCCATTTCATGTCATTATAAGCATTTGATAAAAAAGTTTTCTACTGCATCGACTGTTTCTTATGCTTAAGACCATTATAAACCAAGTCAGATTATTTTAAGATCATAGAATAGAAACTACGGAATACAAATTACGGGGACGATTAGAGTTCGACAAGAAATTTTATTCCTTGGACTTATTCAAAGACCAGTTCAGAGACAAACGGCAATGATTAACTGCGTTTGTATATTCACTCTAATTCATTCTATAAATTCTGTTCTACACTGCTTTGTCCGATTATTAAAGGTCATTCCGCAAACGTGTTTTATATGGAAGACGTAGGAAATTGATGTATATTGTTCTTGGACAGGTTGTGTTCTGTGCTTTAGTAGACTTTTTGAACTGTAAAACATATATAGAAATTTATATGCAATTACTTTATGATACTTCCTATTACAGTTTTCGTGAATTCTAGATGTCTGGCTTACATAAAATTTATCTTCCGTATTTCTTATTGATATTAGAATTGATGTTATTCTTTTCTATTATTTAATTAGTTTATTGAAATGGGATACATAATAACAAACCGCGGGAAATATGAAACTATTTTTATGCCTAGCTTCGCTTGAAACCAGAGTAGGTACTTTAATTTTGACCTTGAATTAATAAAATATTTTATCATTCCAAAATAACATCAACAACGCAGCCTAATTAGACAATTAACTCTCCCCTTGTGTCAGATAATTTTACACCCGTAAGGTATAATTATACTCCTAGCAAGTATAGTATAGGATTACGACAATACGACAGGTAGATGGTGAATGTAATAGGGATGCTGCAGTATAATTGGTTGTATTACGCACACGGTCAATTAGATTGAATTAAGGGATCGTGTTTATAACTTGACTTCAATTTTTTCCTTATGCACCCTATCCTTACATTATAACATGTAAAGTATTGTTTCACAATGGATTAATAAAAGAATAAACTATTTATTAAAAGCTTCGAAATATTATTTGTTGAGGTAGTTTTATTTAATTTTGCATATTGGTACAATATAAAATGATATCTAAAATTAATGTTTAATTGAGTTGCATTTAATTTTAATTAATGTTATAATAATTATAATTATGTTTAAAAAAATAAACTCAGGACCATGTTATTGAGATGCACTTAAGGTGTTTTCGGAAATTAAACCCGGCATTAAGTACTTTTGTACTCTGTATAAATATATATAGAATGCATAATTTACGACATATTTGCAAAAAATCGTTATTCGGTAAGAGTAAAAGTGTTAGTTCCGGTCCGAATTTTGATTTTTTTTTACAAAAGGTATCGAAAATTAAGTTCTAAATACTTTTATACTCGTAACGTACCTGTCTAAAAAGCACGACTAGCAAAATATTTGCAAAAAACTGATTCTCGATAAGAGTAAAAAACCTACTTCCGGTTGGAAAAAACTCTTTTAATAAAGTTGTTCACAATTTCAATTTTAAGTACATATGAATTCTTTATAAATTTGTCTAAACTTAGTAGTTGACGAAATATTGGCAAAATTCGATTTTTTCACTGAAGTAAACTACTACTTCCGGTTTGTCGATTTTGCTCAAAATCTAATCAGTTCTCAAGAGAGAGATTATACCACTAAATGCAAAATTTGGAATAGATAGCTATAGCAATTTGACCGCTATCGTAGTCACACACAGACACAGACACAGACAGGCAGACACAGACATTTTTTTAAAACCACTTTTTTGGTATCAGGGGACTTCAAAACGTGGACATCTGCAAAAATCTCGAGGTCGAAAATTTTCTTCATCACAATACTTCCTTATACTACGTATAAGAAAGTAAAACAACCACACCCCTCATCTCAACATTCAGCAGTAATCAGTAATATTACAGAATTCCATTTGCGCTGTCTTTTCTTTCCCAGATTGGAAAAAGCGTTCGTCCTGCTTATCGCTAAGGTCGCCCATTTTTTTCAAGACAAAAGTTCCAAGTAAAATGAATGTGCACTTGAAATAGTTGTATCATGTCCATTGCTAAAGTTTTGCAATTTTCTACTTTTTTTGACCCCCCCCCCCCCGCTCTACAGAAAAAAACTGCGCTGTTAATTTGATTTCAAATGTTCTATTACTTACTATTTCTCATATCTGAGGTTCTACGAAAACAGTTTCTTTTAATTTCCTTATGTTATTTTTGGAAACTTTTCTCGTAAGTTTTTAAAACGGCCAACTTTTTAATCTAGTGCATTAACCAAGTTTTCCCTGTAACAACTTGTTACCATTGCCTGCTCGCAATCATACAACGACGCTGTTCGACATGTTCTCCAGGTCAAGTGCGATTTAATTAAAAAAAAAACGGTTGTCAGTTGATGTTGGTTTGATATTTGACAGATAATGTCAGTGGTAGTTATCAAATGACATTTATGCAATTAGGACATTAAAACATTACTTTTAGTGAAGTTTATTTATTAATTTCTTACTTACGCGGCTACGTCGCGGCCTTTCTCTATCAGAAAAGCGTAAAGTAACAAACTGTCCCAAAGACCTAAATAGCAACAGTATTTGGTGTCTTCATGCTTTATACAATAAATAATTCACAATTATACCGGATGTTCTGTTTATGCACCAAATAAATTACTATACTGGATTTTTATATAATGCATTAAAGAAATACCATTAATTGCCTTGTTTTATAATGTTCGTGGAAAAGAATTAATACAACTTGTAAATAGGTACGGAGATTTGTTGGCCAAAAAATAGTATAATCATCTCTGCCAAGACGTGTTTAATGTTTTATTTTTCTATTTCAACAAGAATAAGGGATATGTAAACACGAAAAAACACAAATACATACACAATAAGAATAACTTTTATTGCTAAAAATATGAAATGGCTATTATTCATTACAGCTTCAGAAAAGTATTTACATATTTGTTAAATGGTAATAATAACATTATCAGTTTTTCTTCTACTTCTACTTTTTTTTGTATTGTTTCTAAGGCTTTTGCTAATCATTGCACCACAATTATTCAATTTTCTCCATTGTCGCATATTTGCACTGCTTCTACATTCATAAGAAAACAACAGGCTAGAGAAAGTTATGTAAATATTTTTTATTACCGTAATGTATTACTTTTAAGTTGTCAGTATCTTCTAAGCAGGTGGAAATCACCAAGAGCAAAAAAGAAAATATATTTGTCATCTAATTTAAATCTTGTCAGATAAAGATTGTAATTAGGTCCTTCTAAATTAATATGTAATACCTACCTCGGTTTTCGGATTGGAACAACGTCAAAGTTGGCGTAAATGCCGGCGTTTCGTCCATGATTGAACATTGGACATCTTCAGGGCTGAACGTAAATGTTCGTAGATTGGTAGTATCTTGAAAAATTCTTTAAACTTCTACAAATAGAAAACGAACACGGAAGTCTACACCTTCGTGTAATATATAATAATTTACGTATTATAGTTAAAAATAATTGTGAATTAGCAAACACACGTTTTTTCCTTTTCTGGCTATGTACCGTCGAGTACAATCTTTATAATTTGTGCCGCCCTTGCTTTGAAGATTCTGTACCTAAAATTATACAATAGAAATTAATACATTGCATATAATTCTAGAAATGAAAAACGAGATACGATTCTTTTCCTGATATTGGATTCTTTTAAATTATTTTCCGTCGACCGTGTATTTACATCCGTTATTAACGTTCTCAAAATCATACATTAATGACCCTTATTAATGCATGATTTTCTGTTAATGAACGATTTTGATGGTTTCCATGGTAACCAAGGAAATCAACAAAATCAAACAACGTCAAACTAAAACGCTATTCACTGTCATTATTAAGCGTGAAACAGAATCGAACGGTTTTTTAGTGTTTTGTGTTGCGTTGAATTCTTCCAAGCAATGGAGGTGGATGAAAATTTTACATTAACTCCGCCGGAAGTGGCAGAAAGTGCTAATTCAGCATCATTAAATTTACTACCGGAAAAGAGCAGAAGTCTGTATGAAAAAACGTATGCCGAATTTATATCTTGGTGCAATGAGAAACAAATAAAGCATTATTCAAAGACGGTTTTGTTGGCATATTTCTCAGATATTGCAAAGAAAGGCCTAATTGCAAGTTTATGGCCAAAATACTCAATGCTGAAATCGACACTGATTTTGAAAAATAACACAGACATTAGCAAATTTAATAAATTAATAATGTTTATCAAGAGGAAAAAAGAAGGATATATACCGAAGAAGTCAAAAACGCTCGAGAAAGAACATGTACAAGCATTTATTTCTGATGCTCCTGACAACCTGTTTTTAGTGACAAAGATAAATTTTAAAAAGTTAAAATTTCAATAGTTGGATAATAAATCATTTTGTGGCTTGCCTTGATTTTCGGAGTATCTGGAGCAATGAGAAAAGATGAATTATCGAAATTACAAACGGATGACGTTCAAGATTTTGAATCAAAATATCTTGTAACAGTTAAAGCATCTAAAACACACACAAACAGGATATTTACCATAGTAGACAATGAACAAAAAAACCTTTTCAGTTTAATTAAACGCTATATCTCATTGAGGCCAGTACATACCCAACACAAACGCATTTTTATTTTTTATAAAAATGGTAAATGTTCGCCACAGCCAATTGGTGTAAATACATTTTGGAAGATGCCGTCCATAATAGCCACTTTTTTGAAATTGGAGCAGCCGCATCTCTATACGGGACATTGTTTCCGGCGTTCTTCTGCCTCGATACTTTCAGACAGCGCTGCAGCGGTGCAGATTTTCAGCTATTAAACGACTCGGTGGTTGGAAATCCACTGCTGTTGCAAAAGAATATATTGAGAATTCGTTACAAAATTAAGTTAATACAGCTAAAAAAATTCTTTGTAAAACTACAACACAGACTTGTCATACCACTCCTTCTACCGACGCTGAAATAAATTCTGTGACAAATATCCAAAGTAGTGAGGTAAACTTACATTCACAAAACCATACAAATTCTAATGCGTGTCCAATTACTTTTAATAATTGTAATATTTCGACTATGAACATATATAATTATAATAATGATCATCAATAAATAAAATAAAAGTTGTAAACTGTCGAACATTAACGCGCTCGCTGCGCTCACGCGTTAAAATATCTCGATCATTAATCGCCTTCATTAATGTACTTGTTGGTTAAATAACTATTTCAAAGCCTTTAAGATCTTCCAGGGTATTAATGGGAATATTAATAAATAAGTCATTTTATTAAGTTATTTTATCTGATTTCTCATCATTATGGTTTGCTTAATCAAATATATATTTATCTTCAGATGAATTTTTATTACATTCATATGCATCATTATTAATTAATCTTATTCATCTTATTATTGTTATCTAATGTCTACTTTTAATTTTCTACTCCTTATTGTAGAAACCCTAATTGTGGTCATCTAATACATTCTAAATATCCTCCTGTACTATTTTTTAATATAATAATATGTAGTTTTTTTTTAATTATAATAATTACATTATAGAAGATTGCAAATAATGTTTTGTTACCGCGAATCTAAATCTATATTATGCATTGGACATAATCATACTAGTAGCCGTTCTTATCAAACTTATAACCCTGATTATGATAAACTCGGCCAAGTGCTCTTAATTTTCGAGAAGCGCCAATAATAGAGTATGTAAGTAGTATTAGCTGATAAGTTAAAGTCAAATTATATCTGACACGTATAATATTAATTCAAATGTGGTCAGAATTTCGCAACCATGTTGCGGTTGTTTACTACAAACTGCCAAATTATCGTATATTTACATATTTGAAAGATTTAATTTCATTTACAATGAATGACGCCTTGTGATTTTCATAACAACAATAAAGATAAATAAATAAATAGCAAATTTTGTAAAATTGAATTTTAATTCTGGTTTGAGACTGTCTTCTCATTTATCATTTTTTTGTTTTGGGCGCGTTGATGCATTGATTGTTGGGCACTGAACGAGACTGAGCCGTCACGCTCGGAATGAAACGCTAGTTCGGGTAAAGTCGGCTCGACGCTCGGCTTTGTATTATAATACTAACTAGCGGTATTTAATTTCAATTAAATTGAAATTTAGAATAAATACTCGAAATATTGTATTTTTATTTTCTGAAAAATTCTTGTCCGCGTGCAGATGCGATCCCGAGCCGCCCGGGTATAAGGCCGGCACGTTACCATTAGACCAACCCGGGTACTCCTATGAGAATTATAATATTTGTATATATACATGCGTACGTATGAATTTTTGAAGTGAAAACTTGATCAGACCGAGCGAAATATACTAGAATAATGTATACACAATAATAATAAATATATATTTTTTAAATGTAATATAGAACGAAAATGGAAAATGGAAAATGTAAATGTAAATGAATATAGAACGAAAATAAACATTTTTTTTCGTATTATTAACCTCGCCTTGATGAAGTTTTCACTTCTGCCGTGTGGTCTAAAGCACGCCCAACATTTTTTCTAGCTGCATAAGTTATTTATTTATTGTATAAAGAGAATTAAAAAAAGGAAAACGTATATAGGATTATTTTTGGACACAGTTTATAAAATGGAATAAAAGAAAAAACAATTAGTGGAAGATTCATGGTTGTTTGGGGCGCTTTTTCTAAAAATATTTTAAGCTCTAACGCACTTCCGGTTTTACCGGAAATGCATGGGACTTAATTTTTTTAAATGACTCTCTCTATATATTTTTGGATTTTCTAGTACAGTTTTAAATTGTCTATTTAACTGTTTTTCTTTTTCAAAATTGATCCAACAGTTTTTGAGTTATTAATTTCTTTTGGAAATTTTTGTGTTAAGGAAAAATTTTTTTTTTTATTGTTTTTGAAAGTAAAACATTAACTTTGGTGGTACTTGTAGCCAAGAAAATTCTGCATCATTTGGTATAAGTTGCATTCAACAATACCTCAAAAAACTTTTGTTTTTCAAAGCCTACTTCTTGAAATTTTCACATACCAAAAACATATTTTTTTTAAATGGAACACCCGGTATTTTATTGTCGGATTTTGTTCCCTTTTTTGTTCTCTTTCGTTTTTGTTAACAATGTCCTATCCCTATCTTTTGTAATTTCTGAGATAATAGTGATTATCTCAGAAATTACAAAAGATAGGTATAGGAAGAAATTTTCAGAATCGCTTATTTTTGTCAATGGGAATAAGCAGATAAATTATCCTGACTTTCACAATTTTTTGTTGTTTACCGACGAAGTGGATACGTTCATTGTCACAATTTTCGTTATTATAACACATAAAAACCCCCACTTTATCACATCTACAAACTTTCCAAATCGTTGGGCATTAAATGTGTGGGGAGGAATAGTGGGTAGTTACATAATTGGACCTTATTTATTTGATGAAAATGTTAATGGAGAAGAGTATCTTCGTTTTCTACGGACGGATTTTCAAAACTTTTTGGAAATATGAACATTAAAATCAGAAAAGCGTTTACAAGAATGTGTCGAAACGTTTTACGTAACGTCAGTACTTCTTTGGAAAACAGAATACTCACGTGAATTGCACGAAGTTGTGGTTATGTTTAACATATTCTTTAATGAAATTTGTTTTTTTTTTACTTATGATTGTTGTTACGTTGCTCAATAGTTTTAGGTTATTTAAATTGCGTTTTTTTGTTGATAACTTTTTCTATTAAAGTTTTAGGACATCAATTTAAAATTTTGAAAAACTACAGCCAACTCTTATGAAGAGCTTCACCAATGAAAGAAAAAGGCCAATTAGGCAAATTAAATTGAAGATAGCAGCATTGTTTCATGCACCTTTTAGTGGGGCGGGGCGTCTTCAAATATGTCAGTAAACATAACCTTTGACATTGCCGGAATTAAAAAATTGAAACGCGATGCTCTTCATTCGTTGGAAAAATAGTAGTAGCCATCCAATTTGTTTTAGTATTATTGATGATACATAGTTTAGAAATCTATTAACAAGAAAGAGAAGATTCCTAAAGGTTTCGAATGAACTTTATTTGAGTCCGAAACGATAGCTACATGGTTAAAGAAATAAGAATTTCATAATCTGTGGACCATGGTTCAATCATTGGAATAAACATGATAAAAAAAATTCTATTCATCGATTTTAAGGAATAAACTCCATATTTGTAAGTGATGTGTCTTCGTGTTTTTCTTCGATAAATATTCGATTGCGTGATTGCTTACATTCAAAGGGTTACAACTATTTTTGCCATATTGCATCTATTAACAATTTTTTTATTCATATAAATCTTTCTTATCAATAACAAGCATATATGTTTAGACTTCCTGGTTTGAAATTACAAATGTTTATCTTCCTGCGCATGGATATAATGATGTCCAAATTTATATAAAATTATGGCATTTATTCAGTTTCCTTGACCTCCTTTGATAAAAATTGGAGTATATTTGTACGTAATAATATGTATTTAACCAATGTGTCAAATGGTTATCGAATTTTTTTCATGTTAAATGATGATAAACAGCAACATTATTTGATTGTGTGTGCTTGTGTTCAATATTTCAAATGATGCATAAATTCGAGAAAAATATACAAGTTATATCAATGAACGTTATATTGCATATTGTATAGATTATTAATGAATATACAGTGACGACTTTGTCGTTTAGAAAATTCTATGATTTGCAAAGAAGCAACTGTAGCAATTATTACGTTTTCTTCCACAACTTACCTGTCACTTTAAATATAAAAAAATTCAAAAATTATTTCAACAATCAGGATATTCAGTTCAGACAAAACAACAAAGTTTTTAAATATTGGATTGCTCATCAACATGTCTCCATTGAATTAAGTTTTAAAACAATCTTAATTTCATGTTTTGTACTCGAAAAGCCGCTATTCAGAAACCATTGTCCCCCAATGTATTAAGCCATCTTGCAAATGCAACTGGAAACAAGCAATTTATGATCAAGCAAAAAATTACTCTCAAATGATCGTTGGGATAGTTATAAATAGATTTCAAGTAAACAAATACTCTTGATGTTATTGTAAATAAAAAACAGACAAAAACAGGACTTATTATTTTACAGATGTAGTTACATAATAATAATGAATAAACATTAAACTTTCAATAATTTATAAATAATAATAAAACAATGAAATTCCATTCCCTATATGACATTATAGTACAGTCAACCTGTATTTTTTCGGAAAAAAATATGCGAGACTATTTTATTTGATAAATCGTCAGTGGGACATGCGACGACCCTAAAACCAAGGAGTTGCCCCCCCCCCAGAGGGTTTTTGGTAATCTCAAAAAGTTTTTGAATGGATTTTCGCGTAAATGGTTAGTCGGACAAAAAATTATTTTTAACAAAAATTGTAGAGGACAATATTATTTACAAATTATCTCATGTACTTGCTGCCCTGCAGCCAAAAGCGGGAAATTTTTTCAATTTGTCTGAAGGGCAGTAGAGAGACGATTGTTGCTACGTTAGAACGTATCTTTTCTGGCTCTTTGAGAATAAGCGTTTGCTTCATTTGCGAAAAAAATTCCGGTGACGATGAATACTGTGAGTTGAAGCCGCGGGGCAGTCATCTTCATGGCATTGTACGGTGGTGCCACTTGCAAGTACACACTGTCTCAACTTCGCATCAAGAAATTCACGCAATCCGCAACCAAGAGCAAAGTGAGCCTCTCTTATTTACTGCCTTCGGCCGAAGCATTGGTTGGACAATGGCTCCCTTGGATCTCGCACGTTGTTTCCATGGAATATGTTTGCATTTGATTTTTCAATAATTTCCGGAGTAAGCAAAACCGAAGTAACTGCAAAATTGTTTTTTAACATACTATACCACCAATAGAATCTTATCCTTTCACTGACGAAAAATAATACATTATAATATAATAATCAAAAATTGCAAACACCCACAAAACAATGTCATTTTTAATTCGAAAATATATTACCATTGTTTTAGCGAGACATGCGTTTGTACCTATTTTGGGTCTTCTCAGGATGCCGTACGCTTTACAATAATTTCTTGTATAGATACGAAGTGCTGCCATACTTGCGTGTGCGAGTACCTATTTCATAATCCAAAAAAATTCTTAATTACTCATTCTGTAACATATCCCGGAAATTCGAAATATTCTAAACGATACACGCACATGTCGATTTAGTTTCACTTTTGGGTGTGTGAGTTAGCCCCCTTTTTTTCAAAAATCGGAAATCTGACGGTTGTTCCAGGTTGTTTTAGGTTTGCTCTAAATTGTTTCAAAGTAATTCAAAAAAAATATATATAATTGGCCGAGAAAATAGAAAAAAACTTTCTTACAGACACCCTTATTGTGAAAATTGAAATTCTGACGGCTCTTCCAGGATTTTCTAGATTTGTTCTAAACGCTGTTCTAATACATCAAAATCGTATCTCTTATATACCAAAAGATATTGCAAAAAAACTATATCGAAAAGTAAGAAGTTAGCCCCTCATTTAAAAAAAAATCTAAATTCTGATGATTGTTCCAGGTTGTTCTAGGTTTGTTCTTAATTATTCCAAAGTATTTCAAAAAATAAATCATAATCGGCCGAGAAAATGGCAAAAAACAATTTTTCGCCAGCACCCCCTTTTTTTCGAAAATCGAAATTCTGACGGTTGTTCTAGGTTTGTTTTAAATTGTTGCAAAGTATTTCAGATAAAAAATCAAAATTGGCTGAGTTAATAGGTAAAACGATTTTCTTACAGCCCCTTATTTTGCGAAAATCGAAATTTGAAATTCTGATTGCTGTTCCAGGTTGTTCTAGATTTGTTCTAAACGCTGTTCTAATACATCAAAACCGTATCTCTTATATATCAAAAGATATTGCAATAAACTATATACAAAAGTGAGTAGTTAGTCCTTCATTTATTCGATAATCGAAAATCTGACCGTTGTTCCAGATTGTTCTAGCTTTTTTCTCTATTGTTCCAAAGTATTTCAAAAAATTAATCATAATCGGCCGAGAAAATGGCAAGAAACAATTTTTTGCCAACGCCTTTTTTTCGAGAATCGAATTTCTGACCATTGTTCAAGGTTTGTTTTAAATTGTTCCAAAGTATTTCAAATAAAAAATCATAATTGGCCGAGTTAATAGGAAAAAACGATATTCTTACAGCCCCCTTTTTTTTGCGAAAATTGAAATTCTGACGGTTGTTCCCTGTAGTTCTAGATTTGTTCTAAACATTTTTCTGATACATCAAAACCGTATCTCTTATAGGTATATTATAGGTATATAAGAAAAAATCGAAATTGGCCAAGATAATAGGAAAAATGATTTTACAAAGGGCGGAATGACTTGCACTTTCCGCACATTACAGTGCTGAAGTTTTTGTATGATGCAGTTCTATAACAATACTCTATTGTTATTATAATAAACATCTAATATAAACAGTAAATATTAAATATATATTTTCCCAAGTAATATAATGTTCTATTATTACAAAACGATATTGTTACCAAATGCTGAAGAACTATTCCAAAGAAAACATCAAAACCGGCTGAGATAATAGGAAAAAACAATAGTTTTCCGGTCCCCTTTTCATAAAAATCGAAATTCTGGCTGTTCCAAAGTAAAGTCATAATCCGAAAGTCTAATACCAGGTTGTTTTATTTTGTGAGTAAGCCTAGCCACCTTTTTTCATGGTTTTTCTTCTGTGAATTCGAACACGTGCCGACATTTTTACCGCGTACGGCGCAAAAATCTAAACAACTATATCTATTGCACCTTTCGTTTTCTGCACGTCCGCTTCGTAAAAGATTTGTCTATACGTCACAGCAAGCGCAACTATTTAGAAGAAAATGCGCTCTCTCTACGCAAAATTCGTACGAGCGTACAGATGCCTCTTAAATGAAACGGTTTTCTCAGTGCGAAAGAATTGAAGATTATAATCTTCCCAATTGCAACTGCTAATGATAGAGGCGAAATTAGATTTTTAAAAATGTTAGTGCGATTCGAACTAACGTCTCAAATTTAGCCGGACTCTAGGCGCTACCAATTGCGCCAAGACGGGTACGTGAGCTAGAGTCATTCTTAACGTCTTAAATTGTAAAAAAGCTATGATATGCGCATGCATTAAATGTGTTTTCTTATTCAACTATATCAACTACATCATAAAAATCTATTTAGAAATACATCGAACGCACATCAGTTCAATTATCGTCAGTTCGTTTACTTTCAAAAGTCAATAAGTGAAAGTGCATCAGGTACGCATTTCTAAGAGCAAAATATAGCTCCAACGTTGCGATTTTTTTTTGCAACAAATCGCCGAATATTTGTTCCAAGTACGTCGATTTGTGGTTACCGAGAAAACTGATACGATGCCCGTGCTGCCGCTTTATCAGGCGTTAACACTGCATTTTGAGCCATCAATGAACAAACGCCATTTATGTTGATCGTACATTCGTCACATCAAATAAACTGTTTATGTTATCGCCGAAACACATCTTCTCTTCATTTCTTGAAGAACGGTAGAAACGTCTGATTTCTCTTTCTGTATATATAGTCATTTTTGTTTGAGTATCAAGATATCCAGTCTTGCAATTGTGGTGCAAGCCTGCTTTTTGTTTTGATAAACTAAGTCAAGAAACAAATCACTGAGTTCACTTTGCGAAATTAATGCGTTTCTTCCATAATGAAATCGCTTTACTGCTCGGCGATTGTGAAGTTGACGTTGCCAGGGCACTTGGACGTATACCTAGACAAACTGGCAATAAATCGTTGTTTGTATGTGGAACTGGCTTGAACTCTGATGATACGTCAGGACAATGCAGATGACTTTGCGAAATTAATGCTTTTCTTTCATAACATAATCGCTTCTACTGCTCGGCGATGGTGAAGTTGACGTTGTCAGGGCACTTGCACGTAGGTATACCTAGACAAACTGGCAATAAATCGTTGCTTGTATGTGGAACTGGCTTGAACACTGATGATACGCCAGGACATTGATACTGTACAAGTTTTCTTGCATTTATATCGCCGACATTCGTCAAGAAAAATAGCAATCACCTACAATATTTTTCAATTGCATTGGCTATGAAAATAAAAGCAGATATTTTCACCGAGTGAAGCCAACTCATGGTGAGAGGAAATACACTCATTTTCGAAGTACCAAGATAAAGTGTAAATATATATTTACGAGTAGGCGCCATAAATTCTCGGCCTGATATTATACAAAAAAGAAACTTGCAACAATATAGGAATTTTTATTTTTCAATGTAATCTCCCCTAACTTCTAAAAATCACAATGGGCCATATCCGGACTATACGGTGGATGTTCCAATTCTTGAAAGCCGCATTCGCTGATGGCAACTTGTGAAAGGGCGGCAGTATGGACGGGAGCATTGTCGTGCAATAATCGCACACCTTTTGTCAATTTTCCAAGACGTTTTGCACGAATACTGTCATTTAATTTATGCAATAAAGACGCGTAATATGTGCCGTTCACAGTTGTATTGCGCTCTTTAAAGTCAATTAGCAAAATGCCCTTACAATCCCAGAATATTGTGGCCATCACCTTTTTCGTAGATTGAACGACTTTCGCCTTTCTGGGACGAGGTTAATCAGGTCGCTGCCATTCCATGGACCCCCTTTTCGATAGAGGATCGTAAATGAGAATCATTGATTACACTTTCTATATATGAAATTATGAAATTTATACAAAAAAGTTATATGTCAAAAGAAGAAAATAGAACTATAAACTATAAAATTAATGCTATATAGATTGATAATGTCAAAACATATGTATACCCTAAACTGTCGGTGACTTTTGGAAGGTTGTCCACATTATCAGCTACTGATATGTTATTTTTGGTTCATAAATAATGGTTTACACGTTTCATCTGATTTTAGATCACACAAGACTAGTGCCACGATTTTGAAAATTTGATACTTTCTGAAAATGGCATGTATTATGTAATTGTTTATATCTTTTAATACACACTTGTTACCTATGTACATGTTCATATTATGATTGTGCACATATCAGCTTAATTATGTCAACAAAGAACTAATTAAAATTTACACAGGGCGTTCGGAAATCATAGTTCAAGTGCGGGTATGTTCAGCAACGGAAATTTAATTTTTCTTAAATATAAACTGCTATTTTTTATAATCTCTGTTTATTCTGCAAAAAAATATGTAACAATTGCTATATCTAGATTAACATCTTTGGAGGTTATTTTAAGAAGAAATACAAAATCCACATACCTATAATTATCTAATTATAATTTATGCGCAACCATTATTTTGTAAAAATTAAATTCAATTATATCATTGCTCTTCTTTTTTGATTTTTGGTTATAGTTAATGATCTTTGTATATAAGATATTAATATTTTCTATGAATCACCGCAGGTGTTTGAAATATTATTTGAGTACTCACTGTATTCCACTTGTGTATAACGTATTACGTGTATATGTCTATATATTTTCCAATTCGATGTAACAGCAATTTTACGGGGAAGCAGTTGGTAGGTTTTTTATTGCGTCAATTATGGGTTGAATGTCTGCAGTATAAATTCGAAACGAACTAATAACACGTGCGCGTGGGTGACTGGATCTGCAGTTTCAACAAAATCAATCTTAACACGTCTCCTAAAATATATTAACGTGACACCACATTCTTCAACAGAAGCGAACATTTAAAATGCGGTGTATGGATTTTGCACTATTTCATGAGAAGAATTGAAAATTTTCTGGAAAATTCAAATAAACATGCATTTACATTAACGTTTTTAATTCTATTTTGAACGTATCAGAAATACTTACGGAGTGGCATAATAGTAATGTTTAAAAGGAATAGAATTTGTAACACCAGATTACATATGCTTCGTTAACCCAACTAAAGCGTTCGTTCAAGTTACATTGACTAACATTATATGAACGCTCTGCATCCTAAACATTATAATACATATATGGAATAACAGAGAGCAAGATAATAATAATGGCCCTGACAAAAACCCAACAATCAGAAGCGAACTCCTTCTTGACAATAAATGGTAAACTGAATATCCTCAGGATCTATGCAGCGGCTCCGATTCTTTGACAGACTTAAGAAGCCAGATCAACACAGCAATAGAAGTAGCTAGTTGTATGAAATATACAGGGTCCGCCATCCGTCTGGGATTGTCATATTACGGCTTTAATATTGCAAAATTCGAAAAGTTATGTAATGTAGGTGGTAGCCGACTAGTAGGAGCACAAAATAAAATTATTGGTAATTATACAAAGTGTTCAGGAAAGGAGTGTGATGTCAAAGTTGTATTTTTTTAAATGGAACACCCGGTATATTATGTGATTTTTTAATTGCGCAATTAAAAATATTGGGATTTCATATGGGATTGTATTGACATAAAGCTTACGTTTTGGGCGTTATGGACGCATCAATTGGAAAAAATGCCATAATCTAGCAGAATGTGGATTGGTTAGTATAGTGTTTAGAAATATCGTGCTTATCATGAAGTTTTCCACGTTAGTATACTTTTATTCCGAGGTATTAATTTTAAGCTACATCAATCTGTTATACAGGGTGTTCATCATACGCGAATACTAATTTTTCTCAATTTTTTCAAATGGAACACCCTGTATATTATTACCAATTGTTAATAAGGGCACTTCTAGCTTTCATTTGATATAAGGGTATGGCTGTCTAACTCCCATAGTTTTCAAGAAACATCGAATTAACGTTTGAAATTTAACATTTTTAATAGCATTTTGTATAAATTATTTACATCTACTCGTACATTGATATTGCACTACGAAAATAAGCACAAAGTTTTTAGTGGCGTTAACGTAATGATCTTTCTTTATTATCCAACTGCCCAGAAGGAAGCCTGTGGCCACAGTTGCTCTCTGTCTTTAACAACAAAAATACACATACGAATAAATACGTATTGTATAAAAACTCATGTAGGCATGGCTAGTTTAAATAAAATTGAACAAAAGAGTTTGACTTTTTCCTTGTGCGCAGCTAGTCTGTCATTGCTGTCATAATTTTGTGATTAAAGATGAATTTTTCCGTTCCGGAAATGATAAATATGGTATACATTTTGGGAGAATGTTCTGGTAACTGTTTATTAGCAAATAGGTTGTACGCGCAACGTTATCGGAATTTACGTAAACCTAAGCCAACGGCATTTGAAAAACTAAAAGAAAGGTTCGATGCTAGAGGTAGCGTTGCGTATCCTAAAAATGTATTCACACATCCTCTAATTTCTAATGAAGATAATAAATTATCTGTGCTGTTATCCGTAGAAGAAAATCCCCATGCGAGTGTGAGTAATATCAGTTTAGATACGGGAATTAGTGAAACATCAGTTAGAAGAATACTTCATATGGAACTTCATCAGCAGTTAAATGAAGATGACTTAGAGCATAGACTAGGATTTTGCCAAGAAATGAGACAAAGGCTCCAAATCCGCCCAGAAATGTTAGACTGTATTCTGTTTAGTGATGAGGCGTCATTTCGACACAATGGTTCACTTAACAGGCACAATATGCATTATTATGCCACCGAAAATCCCCACTGGGTTAGATACATTGATCATCAACATCAGTGGTCATTAAATGTTTGGGGAGGCATACTAGGATCACATGTTATAGGACCGTATTTTTTAAATGGTAAATTGACTGGCGAAAGATACTTAGAATTTTTAAGAAATGAACTTCCGCTGCTTTTGGACGATGTTGATTTAGCAACTAGGCAACAGATGTACCTACAGCAGGACGGTGCGCCAGCACATTATCATCAAGCAGTCAGGAATTATTTGCAAGAGTGGCTTCCTGAAAGATGGATAGGGCGAGGAGGTCCTATCTCATGGCCTGCTAGGTCTCCTGATCTAACTCCGGTAGACTTTTTTCTGTGGGGACACATAAAACAACAGGTTTACTCAGTAGCACCAACAATAGCCGAAAATATGCAAATTAGAATTTCTCAAGCATTTAGAAATATTTCTCCTGAAATTTTGGAACATGTTAGGATATCGTTTATTCGAAGACTTGACATTTGCATAGCAAATGATGGCCGAGTTTTTGAACATTTGTTGTAAATTTCCATTTTTGATATTACTTTGTGCTCATTTTCGTAGTGCAATATCAATGTATGAGTAGATGTAAAATAATTTCTACAAAATGTTATTAAAGATGTTAATTTTCACACGTTAATTCGATGTTTCTTGAAAATTATTGGAGTTAGACAGCCATACCCTTATATCAAATGAAAGCTAGAAGTGCCCTTATTAACAATTGGTAATAATATACAGGATGTTCCATTTGAAAAAATTGAGAAAAATTAGTATTCGCGTATGATGAACACCCTGTATAACAGATTGATGTAGCTTAAAATTAATACCTCTGAATAAAAGTATACTAACGTGGAAAACTTCATGATAAGCACGATATTTCTAAATACTATACTAACCAATCCACATCCTGCTAGATTATAGCATTTTTTCCAATTGATGCGTCCATAACTCCCAAAACGTAAGCTTTAGGTCAATACAATCCCATATGAAATCCCAATATTTTTAATTGCGCAATTCAAAAATCACATAATATACCGGGTGTTCCATTCAAAAAAATACAACTTTGACATCACACTCCTTTCCTGAACACTTTGTATAATTACCAATAATTTTATTTTGTGCTCCTACTAGTCGGCTACCACCTACATTACATAACTTTTCGAATTTTGCAATATTAAAGCCGTAATATGACAATCCCAGACGGATGGCGGACCCTGTATATGTATATTGTCTGCTCAAATCGATATATATGCACAATGAGCAAAATAATATACATACACTGAGGTGTGATAACGTACTTCCTTACAAGTGTGGGCCGTAAGAATTTTACTTTCTTATACGTCGTACATGTAATTATTGTGCTATTAGATATTTTCTGTCTCAAGATTGTCCACGTTTGGAGGTCGTCTGATAAACGAAAAATTTGATTCTGCATATACAGGATGTCCAGAAACTCTCCTGACAAACGAAGACCGGAGATTCCTCACATAATTTTAAGACAATTTAACCCAATTCATCCTAGTCCGAAAATGCTTCCTAAGGGAGCTAGAGCTCTTTGAAGATGGCGCCTTGTAATTAGTTTTTTTTTAATATCTCCCGAACGCTTCTATTTAGAAAAACAAAAACTGTAATGCTTATTTATCCTTCAGAGATGAATCGATTCCATGAATTGCGAATTTCTAGTACCGGTCATAGGCGTCCGTTTTGGGTAGGTTAACGATTATTTTAACGCATAACTTTTTTGTCTTTAACTTTTAAGCATTTGTGACACTATTCTAGTACTAAAAGGTACTCTTACTTTAAGTCGGTAGGATACACCGTTTTCTAGAAAAATCGATTTGAAAATTTTTCGTTTTTTCGTCATTAAAATTCAATTTATTATTTTTTGCACTAGTTCGCTCTGAACTGCCAACAGAAATAAAACCTACGTTTTTAATTGTCAAATTGTTGTCAGTTCGCGAAGTTTATCTTTTAATTTTTTACTTTGTAGCATTCAAACACAACGATTTCAATTTTAAAAAAAAAAGGTTTTTACTAATGAAGAATACGCCGATATGTATTTAGTTTATGGCGAAATGAGGTGTAACGCTCGAGCAGCGCAACGTAGATACGCTGAAAAAATTCCCAATCGTCAGCATCCCACTCACTCAACATTTACAGCTCTTCATCAACGATTAAGAGAAACAGGTTCAGTGGTCCCAAAAAAAATGAAACAGGGAGACATAATGATGTAACAGCAGCACATGAAGATGTTATTTTAATGGAAGTTGAGGTAAATCCAGAAATTAGCGTTCAAAGACTATCTGCCATGTACCCCACAATTTCAAAATCTTCTGTAGGCAATATCTTACACAAAGAAAATTTATATCCTTTTCATTTTACAAAGGTGCAAGCACTGCTAGAAGGAGATTTTCCTGCTCGTGTAGAATTCGCTAGATGGTTACAAAATCAGATAAATCAAGATGAAGATTTTTTCAGGTACATTTTGTTTGGTGACGAAGCTTCATTCTCAAAAAATGGAATTTTTAATGTACATAATGCACACTATTATTCGTACGTTGGTGACAATCCCCACGTTGTTCAAGAATTTAAGCATCAGCATAGGTTTAGCATAAACGTCTGGATTGGAGTAGTTGACGATTATCTACTTGGACCTGTGGAATTACCTGCTCGTTTAAATGGTGTTGATTACTTACATTTCCTGCAAAATATTTTACCTGATTTATTAGATGAGGTGCGTTTAAATATTCGGCAAAACTTATGGTTTCTACAGGACGGCTGTCCGGTCCACTTTAGCAGGAATGTACGAGACCTTCCAGATAATAACTACGAAGACCATTGGATTGGAAGAGGCGGTCCAGTTGCTTGGCTACCAAGGTCGCCGGATTTGAATCCTTGCGATTATTGTGTTTGGGGATACATAAAAGCATTTGTTTATTCCGTTCCGATACAAAATCGTGCACAACTCTGGCTAAGGATACAAGATGCTTGCAACGAATTTAGAAATAACTTTGGAATTTTTGCAAAAGTTCGGCGTTCTCTAAGCAAAAGGGTAAATTTATGCATAGAGACTAATGGTCATCACATCGAGCATCTTTTGTAACTATCTACCTTTGATACTTGTTCTTTTTTGTTAGTTTCGTTCCATTGTAATAAATACTTTGTTTTTAAAAACCTTCAGCTAAAATTTTGTTTCAAATTGATTTTTGCTTCTTTTCCCAAACTTTTTTTTACGAATTGTGTGCTGCATTTATTGAAACAAAAGATGATTTATTAAATTAATTTTCATCCATGCCTTGATAGTCCTAGCTAACTTCGTCGCTAAAAATAAGTAGGTACATAATAAATTGAATTTTAATGACGAAAAAACGAAAAATTTTCAAATCGATTTTTCTAGAAAACGGTGTATCCTACCGACTTAAAGTAAGAGTATCTTTTAGTACTAGAATACCTGAAAATTTAATTATCTAGTGTCACAAATGCTTAAAAGATAAAGACAAAAAAGTTATGCGTTAAAATAACCGTTTACCTACCCAAAACGGACGCCTATGACCGGTACTAGAAATTCGCAATTGATGGAATCGATTCATCTCTGGAGGATAAATAAGCATACAAGTTTTTGTTTTTCTAAATAGAAGCGTTCGGGAGATATTAAAAAAAAATAATTACAAGGCGCCATCTTCAAAGAGCTCTAGCTCCCTTAGGAAGCATTTTCGGACTAGGGTGAATTGGGTTAAATTGTCTTAAAATTATCTGAGGAATCTCCGGTCTTCGTTTGTCAGGAGAGTTTCTGGACACCCTGTGTATTGTTTCTCGCAAGATCTGATTATATTTTCAGTTAAATCGGTAGACCAGAAGTAGTAATTTACTTCAGTGAACAACATTGTAGAACAAATTTTCAAAATTAAGACCGGAAGGTACATTTTTTTTTTTTGAAAGAAAGCCAATATTCTTACAATTATTTAGCAAATACCAGAAGTAGTAATTTACTTCAGTGAACAACATTGTAGAACAAATTGTCAAAATTAAGACCGGAAGGTACACTTTTTTTCGAAAGAAGGGCAATATTCTTACAATTATTTAGCAAATAGAGTTCGATTTAAAAAAAAATGTATAAAGGAAAGACAGAAACAACATTTTTACTTGAACAGCATTTTTCTTACAAATATCTGGGAAATTATGTTTTCCGAGTAGTTTTATTGGAAGCATAAAAGTATTTAAACCACTATTTAGGAAAACTTTTGTTTAAAAAATTCTTCACTAAAAAATTAAGACCGCCGCACATATAAGAAAATTGTGTGGTTCTCACAACTTGTTTTTTTGTACAAAATTTTTTTCAAATTAAGTTTTAAACACATTTATCCTCTTATTAAATTTGTGGGAAATGCATAATTTGCGAAATATTTTCCAAAAAATAAAAATGATAAAATTATCCCTGTAATTAGCATTCAGTTGATAGGAAATGTTAAGACATAAATTATTATTATATTATTATGTATTAGTTTTATTAATTTTAATAGGCGTATTTTGTAATCTCTGTCAATGGCAAATGAATAAATATCTATTTCTACTCTTTTTCTTATCCACGACTATGGAAATATATTATGTATTAGTATTTCTAGATTAGTAGATATTAGAGGAAAACATAAAAAGATATGCGCAAATATGCTAAGAAAGTATAACCAATCTATGAATAAAATATCAATATCAAGTACAAGCAATCAAAAAACAAATATTAAATATAAATTGAAAACCTAGAGCAAGTTGACACTTGTAAATATACTTGAAAATAATTTTAGGTAGGCAGCACAGGTCCGCAGGAAGAAGAAATTGGAAAATACAATTTAAAAATCGAAATTTCGAAACAAAAAATAAAGATCACAAAACTTATAGTCTAGAAAGCCATTTCTCAACATACGCCACACTAAACCATAAATTGTATTTTTATATTTATCGACTATTAGAATCTTGGTTTTAACACATACACATATATCCAACACAAGTCAATATGTATATAAATGGGTGCTTATAGTTCTTCATGAATTTAACATTATAAATGCAAATAAATCTTGATAAAACGTGATCAGAACTGACTTTACTGAAATATCCCAGATGTGTGTATAAATCTACACCTGCCTTTCCAATTAGAGTCAGCGTTTTACGTCATTTAACACGAATCACTCAGCCAACGACCCTATATGAATTTTCCGCAGAATTGACATTTAAGATTCTGAGTTTTTACATAAACGAATGCTTACATACATGTATCCATAATTATATCTAATGACTTTTTTGTGTAATAGAAACAATTCAAGTACTAAACAGTTTAATACTATCGAAAGCGACACAAAAATAAAAAAACATTTTTTTACGGTCATGACACTTAATGATATAACTTAAGACAGACGTTTTACATTCCGTGGCAAACCTTTATCAATATTATAATTTTTGATCTCGCGGTATAATTTCAATGGTTAAACCTCAATTAAAGTTAATACACAATGTAAATATTGGAAAATATTACAAATTGTTAGCATTTCTAAAGCGTCAAAGCAAAGGTTATAGACAAAAAAAATCTAAGGTACTGAATAAAGGGCATGCCGTTGTGATGCGCTCCTCCATTTGAATGCAGAAGACATTAAGGAATTAGGAAATTTGTTTTAGTTGATATACCTAATACCAAAACAAATAATGCCCGTTTATTTTACACAAATATATACAGAGAGTATGCTGCTCTTGATCCAAGTGCCAGAACCTTGACCAGATTTTTTATTAAATATCAAAATGGGAAATGTCACAATGTTGTAATGGGTATAATCAAAATATCAAGCGTAAAGTTAAAGAAATTGCTTCCTACTTAAAATTACCGGATCCGTGGCAATATACCGGTCATTGTCTTCGACGTACTTCAGCTACACTTGTTGTGGATAACGGTGGAGATATTATTTGTTTAAAAAGACACGGAGGATGGAAATCCACTACTACTATCAACACTAACACTGAAATGGACAAAAGTGACTATAAAAAAATTCTGCTAATAAATGATGAATTTTAAAATTGAACAAAAATAAGACAAATCCCATCAATTTTGTTCAATTTTAAAATTGAACAAATCCCATCATTATAACGCAACTTTTAAATTTACTAGAAATGTGTTTAGACCAAAACTATTGTCAGTTTCAATACGAATTTTATAAACAGACAGAGGGTTTAGCAATGGGAAACCCCTTAAGTCCCTTACTTTCCGACATATTTATGAATCATTTAGAAAACGTAATTAGTAAACATCCTTTGTTCAAACATTGCATTTACTGGGTAAGATATGTGGATGACATATTAGTTGCTATTAACGGTACAGATAGGCAATTAAAATCTTTACATAATTATATTAACACTAGTCACCCAAACATCAAATTTACGATTGAAATAGAAGAAAATAAAACTATTAACTTTTTAGATCTCACTATAACACATATAACAATAAACATGAAGTTACACGCACGTTCCTTTCATCCCATTACACAAAAATTATCTGCTTATCAATCAATGCTTCATAGACTAATTAATGTCCCTTTGAGTAAAGAAAACTTTGATTTAGAATTAAACAGAATATACATTATAGCGCTATATAACGGCTTCTCTATAGATTTAATTAATAATATTTTAGAAAAACTACAGAAATCCAAAACGCTATCTTTAATTTACCCCACAGTAAAAAAAACAATAGAACGCACAATTATAATTCCATCACATACATTGGTACAATTTCAAACTCAGTAGGGAACTTAATTAAAACAAGCAGAGAAGAGACAATTTCATCCAAAACCAACAATTCCTTACAAAACGCAATAAAAAACAATAAAGATAAAACGGACAATAGATTAAACTCAGGGGTGTAGAAGTTGACATGCGAAGACTGTAAAAAAAGTGTATGTAGGACAGACAGGAAGGACATTCGATACTAGAATGAAAGAACACGAAAGATGTTATAGGGATAAGAAGACAGACTCAACTTTTGCTAATCATTGCTTAGAACATAATGATAAATTCAATACTAATTTTACAACTTTACATGTTTTAGGAAAAAGTAAAAAACTTAATATGCTAGAAAGTTTAGAAATTAATAAATGTAATAAATTAGGTTTAATATTAAATGATCAACTAGATATAAATAACTCCCCCCTACTAAATTTAAAATTTAAACATGTCCACCCCCTCTTAGAATGAGATTATGTTTGTAATTTGTATTGATATATATAGGAGCTGAAATTGTATTTTCATCCACCTGATGAAGCCACAGTGTGGCGAAACATGTGTAATGTGTTAAACATTATAATAATTTTAAACCTATAAACCTGTGTTTTGTTATACCGTATGTGTCTATTTTCATTAGCTATAGGGATTCAATCTTTACATGCGATTTATACGTATACAAATAATACGTGGCAACGTGTGTCTCCCGGCAACAATCGACATCACAGCGACTTTCACCGATCTTGCCACTTCTACATTAAATGTTCAGCTGCGAACACGAGATATAGCTGCAATAAAATCCGTCATCATCAAATGGCCGGCGCGATCTAGTTGTTTATTATTATTTTCAGAATCCTTTTTTATTTACCTTATTTTTAATTTTATTAGAATTACGCTTTTGTTTGTGTCATGCTTAATAATTCTCTGCATTTACTGAAAGGAAAAAGAAAAATCCTTGCAAGGCGTAAATATTATTTCTAAGCGCAGTACAAACATCCAAGTCAATAGTCCAACAGCTACTGCTAACTTGAGCTTGCAGCGGTCGCGCTCGCATTGAAGAGAAAAGTAGGGGGTGCCATGTTGTCACGTATTGCATGAATTAATCGCCTATGGCTAATGAAAATTGACACGTGCTGTATATACATATATAATGGAGTTTCAACATGTATCTCCTTCGTAGATTATTAATGTTTGATTACGTTTGTAATTTATGTATAATGTGGCAAGTATTATAGGTATAATAATGTATTTATGGTACTTATACATATGTAATATCTATGTTTTTGACGTTTTTTGTAAATATTTTATTTACAATAATTAATGAATTTGAATTTGAATTTGAAAGAAAGCTAAGTCTTGCTCAATAATTCGTTCAAGCACACACAGAAGGAGCCAAAAGACGTAAGATTACTAGAATATACAAAAGAAGACGAAAGATAATTAAACTATAAGGAGAGAGCGTTACAGTGTAACATTAAATTTTGAGCCTATACTCTTATTAACTTTTGACTAAGAATTATACGGGGAATACATAAGTGTAATACCTATATACATGGTATTCCATTTAAAATACTATAACTATGGTCAGCCACCAAGTTGTGGAACACTTTGTATAATACAAAATAAATTTAAGAGGTGCTCCTAATAAGTGGCTATCAAAGGAAAAATCCCGCCTCGAAATATCTTTTATCATAAAGTCACAATTTGCCTTCCCCGCCGATATGACTTATCCTGTATATATAATTAATGTTACGAATTGATTAATCAAAAATATTAAAATTTTCAGTTGTTAAGCTTACTCCCTAAAACAGTTAATAAGGCATATACATAATAATATATTTATAATATAGTTTTTAAATTAACAAGTAAGCGCAATTATTTCCCATACATAAAATCATTTCGATTACCTAATTAGATTATATAAAAAATAAATGATATTTTTATAAACTAAATTATAAGCTAATTATGTATGGACATTTTATTTACTATACCGTTTTACACGATATTAATGTTATCAGAAAGGTTATATGTCATGGGGACAAATAAGACAAGCGCAATATGACATAGTACGAGCTACACACGCCAACGTCAGAAATGATTTTGCGCCAATTACAACCTCTTTTAAATATAGCAATTATAATAAGCACACAAGCACGTATTTTATCTACACCAAAATTAAAATTAACGGTTTATACATAGAAAATTATGTATTTGAAATAAAACCATCTTCGGCAAGAGATGTATTGTTAGCATAATAAGTGCGATATTTACAAAATACAATTATACCAATAATCTCTTGTTTACAAAAACAACAACATTAACAATAATAAATTATAAAATGTTATTTAAACTTTAACTAATTAAGGAAAAGTTTGTGTAAATGTATACAAACATTATTCGATAATTTACTTTTAAGATATTCTATATACAAAAGTGTTGAAAAGTTATTAATTCTTGTACTTTCCTCTATCCTCTAGATTCTAGATAGTAGATATCAGATATCTACTTGCAGTTTTAAATATGAAGTTAGCGCTTTATGGAAATAATTAATGTCATTTCCAGTTGAAATTTATCTTATTCGTACATTTGTTTAGAAGCACTAAGTAATGTATATAAGACATATGTTGAAATAGTATTTTTTCTACTCCCATACTTTAATTGTATTACTAGATATGCTGAACCTGTACTTTAATGATGTCCATTAAGATACAGATTTTTCATTAAGATACAAGTTTACATCCAATAGGAATGCGACATTCCAATATTCAATATGGCCAAGACTACATATCTGACATATGATATAAAATTAATTAAATTTGACAGTTCGCTGCAATTTACTAGTAAGTAGTTAAAATTTGTGCATTTTTGAAAATATAAACAGTAATAATGAGAGATAGTGACACTGAAATATAAAATTTGACTCCACCAGAAATTAAGGAACAAGCCTTAATAGCCACGAACAATTTATTACCAGCTAAATCGGCAAAAATGTACGGAAAATTTTACTGTCAATTTATGAAATGAATGGTCAAAAAATAATGTTTTATTATGGAGTCGTAGAAAAAATAGTTAATGCAACTCGCTTTTAATGGCTATTAAGACACTCCTATTCATTACGACACTCGTCTTCGGCTCGTATCGTAATTTTCATACTCGTGTCTTAATTGCTATCATTAAATGCTCATTGCATAATATACTATTATTATTCTTTATTTAGTTAATGTGCCATATGAGAATCTCATAATAAAATGTCTTTTAATGACAAAAGTTTTCCGGAAGGCTTGTTTGACCACGAAATATCAGTTAGAACTCAGGTGCACCCAGATATATACAGGAAAGGAGAATGGTCTTGTACCAATTTATACACGATGCAACAATAGTCGCCATTTTGCTCACGTGCTCTAACCTCGAGAGTTTTATAATATTTGTCTAGGTTATATACTTTTTTTTCGTGGTTTGCGTGTGTAAATTATTGCGTTTTTGTTTCTGAGTTTTATATGTAGTTTTAAAATAGACTTGTTCCTTGTGAATCGGGTAGATAAAACATGAGGATATGAAGTAAGCTAGAGTAGTTCCATGTATTCAAGCGTCCGGGTGTATTACTGTATGTTAAATTGGACCTTAAATCAGTGGCGGCTCGGGGTGGTTCACATAGGGAGTGCATAATTTCAAAATAAAAAAGTATAATACAAGAATGCTTACCCAATCTTTATAAGTTTCACCGACATACTGTTCCAGACAGGTACTGTTCATTGTACAGTTTGCTTTGAGGGAATAGTAAATATAACACTACAGTTTGAGTACATCTGACGATAAACGAAGTCTATTTTGCGTGTCTTTGACTTGCAGAACAGTTCTATCACTTTTTCATTAAAATTTGGGAAATCATTTATAAATTCAATTAAAAACCGGAGCTGCTTCGATGTGATCTCTGAGCGATTTATCTAATTCTGCCGTAAAATTTATCAATTCCCGAAAAATGCCCTTGGTATTCGACGTTTGCCGTTCATCATGACCCCGAAGTGCCAGTTCAAACGCGCCACAAAATCTAATGCAATTTATTATTAAATTTAACACATGCCTATTTTTTGTTACCTGTTCATTGTGTTGTTGAACTGCTTTTCTATATGATGAATCTAAAACATTCTGAATGTTATTTTTTCCTAATATTCTTAGACTAATTATATTTTTCAAATGCCCTTCGGAATTTTCATGTTTCGTAATTTTAGCACTAAGATGAATTAAGTCTTTTATTCCGTTCTTTGACCAAGACGGTTCACCACCAAACAAAAGACACGGAAAACAAAACAGAGTATTTTTAATTTCACACCCACAAATCCAGTCATTTTTCTGATAAATATTCATTTTGAATTTTCTTATAACGTCTTTACCTTTAACAGATTGTTTAGTTTCTAAACATAATTGGGGCATCGGCCGTTTAAGATTTTTTATTGCGATTTTTTCATCATACGTTAACCGCGAAAACGTATTATTCTGTAACGCAGACACGAAATTCATCTTACAACAGCGGTGAGCAGACGGGAATCTTGCTCACATGCTATGTATTATACGATATGGAACTAGAACAAAATACAGTTCTCCCCACCGTCAATGTAATGTTTAATGGCTTAACGCAGCAACGGTAGGGCTTTCCTCATGGGTATGTTTCTCTCGGTGGAAGGGGTAAACATTCGAATAGTTTCTCGTCATTATATCTGTGAGGACGATCGGTGCATGTAGGTTGTTTCGCGAGCCGCACACGCCACGTTCCTGTTCAATAACTATGAATACGTAATAAATAAATACTTTCACAGTTAGTCGCCGCTTGGTTTGTTTTGTTTAAAAATTCCAGGGGGTGCAATTGCTCACTTGCTCTCATTAAAGAGCCGCCACTGCCTTAAATGCATAAATATCTACATTAAAATGTCATGTGTTGTTAAATAGCAAATTAACAGCACAGCATCTCTATTTGTACTTCACGAACCTGATATTGTAAAATGATATTTAAGCCAATGCTCTTACATCTTCTTATAACTTCTTTTAATATTATATACGATCTATGCAATGTTGCCTGTAAACGTTATTTCATTTTTAATAACTTAATTTCTCAGAAATAATACTTTCATTATTATAATATATTTAATGGTTGCCCTGAAAATCATATTTGTGTTCTGATATATTTGAATAAAATATTCACTTCCTTGTTATTTTTTATTTCGAATACTGCGTAGTTCATTTTTTGAAGTCGCTGAACTTAGTTTGACGCCACACATAGGTCAGTGGGTCTCGCTCAGGAGAAAAAGAATACAAAAGTAACGGTTGCAAATTTTCAATTATCGCATCGTAGGATAGAGATACACGATATCTACTACCTCGACCGATTTCTATTTAAGCCGCCAAGGCGTTTGGGAATGACTATTATTAAATTATCAACTGTCGTTATAGTCAAAAAGTAAATACCATGGAAAAGGGCTTTGGCCGCCAATGTCTTTACCAACAGCTAATAGAAATGATTGTCGACCTCAGTCTGACAACAAATTTACAACGCAGACAAATGAAGACTTTATTGGAAACTGTTGCCTAGCAATCTTTTGTCTCGCATTTCGAGAAAGCTGCACTAAATAGAAAAACTTCTAAACAAAGAATTACATTTTTGGTGCGTGCAAATGCAACTGGAAATCATAAGTTAAACCCATCGATCACAGGAAAATTCGAAAGCTTCTAGCCTTTCGAAATATTCATTGTCTTGTTCAGTACAGATATTCTATGACGGAATAAATGATAATGCAAATTCTCAGAGAATGGTTTCATGAAATGCCTATACATGAAGTAAGTTCATACACATACAAATTACAAAGTAAATGTGTTAAATATAATACAGAATCGGAACTTACCAATCAAGCGCTACTGTTGTTAGATAATGCACCAAGTGATCCACCTGAAATTGAGCTGAGGAGTTCTGGTCGGATTGTTGCTTTGTATTGCCGTTAAGCGTTTTACAAATACGACTGCTCAACGATGAAGCACATATTGCTAACCATGTTCTTGCAAACTTTTACAACATGTTGATCCAAATGTATATTAGAACGTACACATCTTGATGTTTATGTCAACGACCTTGTATGTTTTAGGTACTATATGAGATATGGGTGACGTTGAGGAGTAGATAAAGATATAAAACAAGAAGAAAGCCGTTGGAGGATGAATTATGAATTTATTCCGGATAGGTAAAGGAAGAAGAAGAGTATAACAAGCTAAACCTAGAAGACAAATTAATTTCAACAAGTTAAGCTTTAAATAGTATATTAAAATACAAGTTTCATAAGACACGATTTTTGCGCACGCGTTCAAGTTTAGAAAACGAGCCGCTAGGCGAGTTTTCTAAAGAACAAGTGCGCAAAATGTCTTATGAAACGTGTATTTTATACTATTTTTTCTATTTCGGTTATTAAAAGTTCAAAAAAGCTTAAAATAAGAGACATGTTTTGTTCGAATATTTTAGAAATATTGCTTTTTTGAAGTTGGTTACTCTGATTTTTAAGTAGAACGTTTTAAATATTTGAATATCGGTGGTGCTATATGTAATTGTGTTTAAAATTCAGACTGATTTATACAATAAATTATTTCAAATTATCAACAAAAAGGACGAAATAAATAACTGTACGCCCCCAGAGATTCGCAAAATAGCAGAAGACCATTTACAAAATCTTTCGTCCGCAAACTCTCTACATATTTATCAAAACAAACTTTTATAACAGTTGTACTATTCAACATGGTAAGTAAATGTCAATAGTAGCATCCGAAAACTTATCATCCAACTCTGCTTAACAATTTATATTGCTAATTAGTAAGTGAAATGTTAGCATGTGTGCTTTTTATTCTTTGTACAATTTTATTGCACATTTTTGTTACTTTAAAGGCTTATATTTTGACATTTAAATACGATTTGGTTCCATTTTCTTTGTTACCAACTTCAAAAAAATAAAATTAGCGTGCGATAAAGTAATACTTTATGCAACCAAAACGGGTGTCGTAAAGTGAACTTTATAGCACCGGAATAGAAAAATGTATAAATGAGGTTGCCCAATGGGCTGAAGAAAATGGAGATGCAGTTTGCTTGTGTTATATGATTTGAGACAAAAATCACTACTACAAATAACTTAAACAAAAAGCACTACAATCCAATATTCCTCTTTTTTTAAGCTGCAAATGGTGGTCTGTCACCTGATGGTCTTCCGTTTAGCTTACATCTCCAAGGTTATCCCACCTTATTCCTTGGCTACACCGTACTGATGACGACCAATTAGTCAGAAACACGTGTTTACGGTTGCTCTACAGCGGATTATACCCAATATTTTTCTTTTTCTGATATTTTATGTATCCGCGATAATTTCTTATTCTTTCATTTACATTTCCTGGGTCTCGGATGGCACGCAGGTTGACATTGTCTTCCTCGTGGCGACGTTAGTTGTTGTCCTCAAAACCGAGGATCTTCTAGCTGAAGCTGCAAATGGTGGTCTGTCACCTGATGGTCTTCCGTTTAGCTTACATCTCCAAGGTTATCCCACCTTATTCCTTGGCTACACCGTACTGATGACGACCAATTAGTCAGAAACACGTGTTTACGGTTGCTCTACAGCGGATTATACCCAATATTTTTCTTTTTCTGATATTTTATGTATCCGCGATAATTTCTTATTCTTTCATTTACATTTCCTGGGTCTCGGATGGCACGCAGGTTGACATTGTCTTCCTCGTGGCGACGTTAGTTGTTGTCCTCAAAACCGAGGATCTTCTAGCTGAAGCTGCAAATGGTGGTCTGTCACCTGATGGTCTTCCGTTTAGCTTACATCTCCAAGGTTATCCCACCTTATTCCTTGGCTACACCGTACTGATGACGACCAATTAGTCAGAAACACGTGTTTACGGTTGCTCTACAGCGGATTATACCCAATATTTTTCTTTTTCTGATATTTTATGTATCCGCGATAATTTCTTATTCTTTCATATATATATATATATATATATATATATATATATATATATATACATGTAATATGTACTTATATATTATATTACATATATAATACATATTACATAATTTTGATGATTTACCCCGAAAAAGTAACATCTCTATAGAGTGAACTGGCTTGAGGAGAATTAGTCCACTAAATCAGAATTTTACTGTATTTGTTTGTCCAACTATTTCTCCAAAATATACAGAAGAAAGGATCACATGTGTAGATAGACCTTAACAAAATGATGTTAGTGTGGATTTGATGTTCTTACTGACGTGAAACAGAAAATTTTTTCGCTACAATTTGTTTTTTGGTAAATTTATCCGGGCGGAAAACTGGTACCCGAAAAATGTATCCGTTCAGCAATTATTCGCCGAAAGTTTTTCTCTTATAAAAGTTAAAAAAAGTTATACTTAAATTTAGACAGTTAAGAAAGAATATTGTAAGAGAAATATTGGAGATTACTTCTCATCTATGCCAACGCGTTTTATATATAGATGAGACATTTTTTAAAAATCATTTGTGTTGATGTTATTTTACCAACGTAATTTGCAAAACTTAAAAATGCACAGGATTTGCATTAGAACTAAATCCTATTTGCGAAAGGAATTTATGTTTAATTTCTTATTCAAATAAGAAATTAAATTAAAAATTGCTCAAATATCATAGGTATATAATTATTCTTTCTTTATAAAATTTTATTAGGATATAAAATAAGTTTTGTGGTTTGGAGGTGTAATTAAATACAAGATATGTTAGGGCGGGATTTGGTTAGAAGGAAATAAGAACTAATAAGAATTAATAACAATAATAATATAGTAAATGTCTTCATTGAAGCAAAAGAAAAACACAGCTACAAAGTTACAAATAAAAGATAAGTACAACTTTTTTCTGAGACAACCCCAAGCTTAGATTCAGTGATATGCATCTTCAAAAAAGGAAGAAGCAATGCCCTTGTTCTTCCATTTAAACCTTGAAAAATATTATAATTTTTTATTTATATAAAGTTGCTTAATATAAACTTAACTATTATATTAAAAATACTGGAATATAACTAATAATAAAGCTAAACACTATTTCGCAATGTCCCGCTGGGCGATCCGAAAAACACGCGAGAGCTTAGAAAAGAAAAACTTGAAACCATATTAGGTATTATATCAATGCCGGGCATTACATCACATACACGCACGGCAACAAGTCAATTCTCCATAAGAAATTGATTATTAAGTAAGTACTGTGTGTATCTGAAACTGAAGCTTGTAACACACAAACCTTTTAAGTTGTCCGGAACATTATTTTATGACTTATATATATATGGTAAGCGATGGAACGCTCAAAAAGCACTGTTTTATGTCGGGGAATCAAAATTAGATTTTTGTGACGTATGTTTAAATTGTGCGAACTCTAGCAAAACTCAGTTTTATTTTATATTGCATTTTGTAATAAAAATAATGCTTTCAGGTTTAGCAAAAAAATTAAATTTATTATTCAAAAATTATCAATATATTGTTAAACTTTTTTTTTCATGTTTTTGCATTCAAGCACAAATATATATAGTAGAGTCGCTCTCGCAACCGACATGCGCCACTAAATTAAAATGGCGTCAAATTTGAGATGTTGCAAAATTTTACCTGTCAAGTAATATAACCTACTTGTAACCTACAAAATCCATTTCAGGACTGTCATGAATAATAAATAATATTCATACACCTTTTGATATTTGTCATAATCATCATTTGACGTTTGTTATAATTGTCATCGAAACATTTTAAATTTGTCAACAACGCCTGCCTCCTAAACAGTATAGCCAAATGTTATATAAAATATAGGTGTAGAAAAAATCATATTTAATAGCTTTATTTATAATATTTAATTTGAAACTGGCTTTTATGTAATAGTATTTTACTATGGAAAGGTATATATCCTGAAATATTAAATAATTAGTTTAATTTTATTGCTTTGAAATTGTTGCGGCCGATCGAAATTTGTAGTGGTATTGAATCGTCGTCTTTAGTTCATACTTTGGCCGTGTCGGTTGCCAAAACGATTCTACTATATGTATAGGTATTTCGTCTTTCATACCGAAACAATATTTATGTCTATAAACAAGGTGTCAAAAAATGTCCTTCAGATAACGCTGACTTACTTGACGTAAACAATAAACATATAAATTTGTAATACTCTATCTAATTTGTACAATAAGTACAGGTTATAGCATTGAGATGTGTTTGTTTTCAATTTTTTTTAATAAGTTTGTAAACTATTACTTCTTTTGTTCGTTTTCAACGCCATAAAGCATATTGAGACGTGGATTTTTACTTTCTTATACGTAGTATAAGGAAGTATTGTGATGATGAAAATTTTCGACCTCGACATTTTTGCAGATGTCCACATTTTGAAATGCCCTGATACTAAAAAAGTGATTCACAAAAAATCTCTCTCTCCCTCTCTCTCCCCCCTCTCTCTCTCTCACTCTCTCTGTGTGTGACCACGATAGCGGTCAAAAGCTACAGCTATCAATTCCAAATTTTACATTTACGTGTATAATCTCCATCTTGAGATCTGATTAGATTTTCAGTAAAATCGCTAGACCGGAAGTAGTAGTTTACTTCAGTGAAAAAATCGAGTTTTACCAATATTTTGTCAACTACTAAGTTTAAACAAATTTACAAAAAAATCAAATGTACACAAAATTAAATTTGAAAACAAGTTTATAAAAAAATTATGCTTCTCACCAACTTCAAACAAATAAAATTATAGTGTTGTAAAATAAGATGTTGTATAACGGACTTTATAGTACTGTAAAATAATAGTATATTAAAATACAAGTTTCATAAGACATGATTTTTGCTTACGAGTTCAAGTTTAGAAAACAAGCCGCGAGGCGAGTTTCTAAAGAACAAGCGCGCAAAATATCTTACGAAACATGTATTTTATCCTATTTTATCTATTTCGGGTATTAAAAGTTCAAAAAGGTTTAAAATGGGAGACATTTTTGTTCAAACATTTTAGACATTTTGTTTTTTTGAAGTTGGTTACTCTGATATTTAAGTAAAACATTTCAAATATTTGAATATCGGCGGTTTTATATGTCATTCTGTTTAAAATTTAGTCTGATCTATGCAATAAATAATCAACAAAATGGACGAAACAAATAATTGCACGCCTCCAGAGATTCGCAAAATAGCAAGACAATTTACAAAATCTTTTGCCAACAAAGTCTCGACATATTTATCAAAAGCAATACCAGCTCTTTTTAAGTTAATGTAAAGAAAATAATATCGCGAATATTACCGAAAATGTAGTAATTGCTTATTGTGATAAAGAAAACAAAATAGAAAAAACAATATTGAATATAGGTATATACTTCTGGTATACATATTCAATTTTATGATGTTTACATTTTTATAAAAGTATAGATACCTATCTCTAAATTTTCTAGGCTTCTTGTATTTTTAAAAAGAATATCTGAAGGCTACGAGAAATCCAAGATTTTAGAAATAGATCATATTAACCGGTTTATAATAGAAGCTGACGATAAAGCATATTCAGCAATGAAAGTAAGTAATAAGACGAACATCATTGTAGTCGTGCTTAACTAATTTTCTACATTATTTTGTTATAATAGTCATATTAATATTCTGTTAGATATCCTTATGACGGGCTATAATGGAATTTGTTGTCGTGAAGAAATAACGAACATGATTTTAGATGATACACATTTTAAAAATGATGTCATAATGAATGCAGTGCCAAAAACTAAAACTTTTATTCCAAGACAATTTAGTATAATACAAGATGATGGATAGAATTGGTTAAAAAATATTATTCACTTCATCCCAGCTGTGTTACACTTAAACGCTTCTTTCTGCAATATAGAAAAGTACCAAACAAATATTGCTACTTAAATTTACCTAATCCTGAGTCTCCACTGGACATTAGACGTTCCAGTGTGACACACTTGGCTAATAGTGGAGGTGACTTAATAACGATTAAGAGGGATCTCTACTCCCAGCCGCTAAGGCCACTGTAGACAGTTTGATTTCCCCATAAAATTAACCGTAAATATTAATCAATTTTTAACTTTTTATACGAAATGAAAGAGAATTCGAATATCTATGTACACTAGTAATATTTTTTATAAAAATATTTTAGAAATTGTCATAATTAGTAGCAGAAGTAGGTCAAATATTAGACATTTTGTCGAATTTATTTTGAAATAAATAAAAAGAAATTCAAAATTTCACTACTAAGCGTACGTAAATGTGAGTTTTCTCTACAAATTGATGTAATTATTTATAGCATTGATTGAAATTTGATCTTAATTTTAAGGGGAAATCGAAACCCCTGCAGTGATAATGTTTATTATTATAGTAGAGATCCCTCTTAAGCGCCATGGAGGATGGAAATCTTCAGCAGTGGCGAAAGTTACATTGATAATTCCACCAAGAAAAAATTAGGTGTGGCACCACACGACTTTCTTATACGTATGAGCGCTTCAAACCATACAATTTTAAGAATTTTAGTGGCACTTTTACTCTTTTTTAAAAACCACTTTTTCGGTATCATGGGACTTCAAAACGTGGACATCTGCAAAAATCTCGAGGTCGAAAATTTTCGTCATCACAATACTTCCTTATACTACGTATAAGGAAGTAAAAAGTTGAGGTTGCTCAAATACTGTCTAGTGCACCTAATACATCCACTAAAATCATTCATAATCCAGCGACTTGTGATACAACTGGCAGTGATGTGTCAGTCAATACGAATCAACAGGAAATGACAAAAACATAGTGTGTTCTCAAAATCTGCATGGAATCTCCATTAACGCACAAGAATCTTCTAGTGTTACAATTTATAACAGTTGTACTATTCAACATAGGAAGTAAATTTTAGTAGAAGCATCAGAAAACTTATCATCCAAATTATATTGTTAATTAGCGTAAATAAAATATTAGCAACTGTGTTGTTTTATTCTTTGTACAACTTCTTGCACGTATTTGTTAGATTATAGGTTCATATTTGACTTTTAAATAGGATTTGGTTCCATTTTTTTTGATACCAACCTGATAAAAATAAAATTAGCGTGCGATTTTATGCAACCAAAACGGGTATCGTAAAGTGAACTTTATAGCACCGAAATAGAAAAACGTATTTTTCCAAATGATTGCTGAACCATATGGTACCAAGTACCACAGCCACCATATAATAGGCTTCCAAGGCATTGAATTATTTTGCAAAATTTCTCAAATTTTACTTTCAATATTCTGCATAGATATATAGACAGTTCGCCAACTGTAGCGCATAATATGGGATTTAATTAATTAATATTGATCGGCACGAGTAGTACGTGGAAAGATTAAAATTAGAATAGTGAAGAAGTATATGTACTAGTGCCAACCCAATTAGATTAGAATTAAAATTACAATAAAATCCAATATCTGTACGTGCAAAATAAATAAAGTCGGTAATTAGATTTTACTTCATTTTCGCAGATTCCTTTATTTAGGAGAAGGAGTTTAGAACAGCTAGTTACAGGCATCGTAATTTGTTTATCTGCATGTGGGAACACAAAGTGACTTACGTCTTCACATATTATTTTGGCATTAATTTTATCGACGTACACACATTCATAACATAACTCAAGGTTTTCACAGTGCTATACGAGAACACTATTAAAAATTAGCGATAACCTCTTGTCTTTTTTTTATCTTGAAAACCGCTAAACGGCTTCGAATGTCACATGTTGTACATACGATATCATATGTGATAAACGCTTGTAACAACCTCGATAAACTGTTATTTCAATGCATTAATTTCTTCAGATATGCGTACGTACATGTATATATATATATACACGTTGATTACGACCTTGTACTAGTTTAAGTTGACTTGTAGTCAACTGGACCATAATTTTGAACTTTTAAAGTAAAGAGACATTCATACACATTCCTAGAAAATCTTCATCCGATACGACGACTTTATCTATTTGTTACTAAAATACATAGTAGAAATGTATAAATGTGATTTTCATTAGCAATATTACTTTGTGATATTCGTCAAGGGGCTTTTTGAGCTTCAAATCTTGGTTTGACTATTCTGCAGTCATTTAAAAAAATTAAATATTACCCACTTGTTTTGCCGTCGTCAGAGTAGCCTGAAGAATGGTTATCAGAGCTAAGGGGGTTAATTACAGTGCTTGAAGTTTTTTAGTATACATGGGCGAGATAGGGGAAGTGCATCCGATTTCAGTCAGACTAGACCGACTCGTGTTTTGTCGGCTCTCGGGGAAACCGGTAGGTAATACGGTACCCGAGAGCCGACAAAACACGAGTTGGTCTAGTCTGAGTGAAATCGGTTGCACTTCCCCAATCTCGCCCATGTACAGCAGACCGATTTTCATGTGGCCGGTGGGAGAATTTGTACGTGCGTCAAGTAAGGGTGTTTATCGCTTAAAACGATATAAAACACTGAATGCCAGAGGTTCCCCTACCTATGAATTTCGTGCGCATCTCGAGGGCGGTACTTCTAACCGGCCACATGAAAATCGGCCTGCTGTACACTTTTACTTTCTTATACGTAGTATAATGAAGTATTGTGATGATTGAAAATTTTCGACCTCGAGATTTTTGCAGATGTCCACATTTTGAAGTCCCCTGATACCGAAAAAGTGGTTTTTAAAAAATGTCTGTGTGTTTGTGTGTCTGTCTGTGCGCCTGTCTGTGACCACGATAGCGGTCAAACCGCTATAGCTATCAATTCCAAATTTTTTATTTACGTGTATAATCTCCCTCTTGAGATCTGATTAGGTTTTCAGTAAAATCGGTAGACCGGAAGTAGCAGTTTACTTCAGTGAAAAAATCGAATCTTGCCAATATTTCGTCAACTACTAAGTTTAAACAAATTTATAAAGAATTCATATGTATTTAGAATTAAGTTTGAGATAAATCGTCTTAAAAAAGTTTTTCGAAATTCCACCCGGAAATAGGTCTTTTAGTCTTATCGAAAATCAGTTTTTTGCGAATATCTCGCAAGTCATGCTTTCTAGGCAAGTACGTTACGTGTATAAAAGTATTTAAAACATAGTTTTCAATATCTTTTGTGTAAAAAAGATTTCAAAATTCGGACCGGAAGTAACACTTTTACTCTTACCGAATAGCGATTTTTGGCAAATATGTCGTAAATTATGCATTATATATATATATATATTTATTAAGAGTACAAAAGTATTTAGAGTCATATTTGAAATATTTTTTGTATACATGAAATTTCAAAATTCGGACCGGAAGTAGCACTTTTACTCTTAGCGAGTAGCACTTTTTTTCGAATATCTTGCAAAGTATGCATTCTATAGCGATTTATTAAGAGAATAAAAGTACTTAGAATAGGATTTTGAATAAGTTTTGTATAAAAAAATTCTTAATATTGTATAGTTTGAAACGCTCATACGTATAAGAAAGTCGTGTGGTGGCCACACCTCATTTTTTGATAATATCTTGCAAAGTATGCATTACATAGAGATTTATTAAAAGAATAGAAGTATGTACTTAGAATAGGATTTTGAATAATTTTTTTATAAAAACATTTTTAAAATTGTATAGTTTGAAACGCTCATACGTATAAGAAAGTCGTGTGGTGGCCACACTTAATTTTTTAGTATGTGTTACTGTTTAACACACTATTTTCTATTACAGCTGAAGAGAAAATTGTATGTCTTGTTATGTTTCATTGAAAGATATATGTTAAACAAATAATACTACAAGAAAATTAATAAATCATCTATGAAAAACTAAGTATCATAGGTACTTAATTTCCGATACAGAGTTGCATGAAGTAGAAAACATTTCTTGTTTTTAGTTTGTTACAATATTTTATTGTAGTAAGTATGGTAATTATTATATCTCGTATAATATATTGCTCTGAATATTAAAAAAATTAGTGTGACTTTCTTTCACATGTATGTAGTATGTTTCTTTTTTTTATAAAAAAAGTTTTCCAAATTATGTTTTAAATACTTTTATACTATTAATAAACAAAATTTTACCCATATTTGGAAAAACTGCTTTTCGGTAAGAGTAAAATTGCTTTTTTTTATACAAGAATTATTCCAAATCCAGCTCTAAATACTTTTATACTCTTAATAATCCTGTATAAAATGTATAATTTGCAAGAGATTTGTAAAAAACTGCTATTCGATATAAGTAAAAGCGTTACCTCCAGTATAACTTTTCAATTTTTTTTATATAGAAATTATTCCAAATCGAGCTCTAAATACTGCCATACTCTTAATATATCTGTATTGAATAAATAATTTGCGAGATAGAGTAGAAATATTATTTCCGGCTCGAATTTTTAATTCAAAATACTGTATAGAAAGCATGACTTTCAAGATGTTCGCAAAAAACTGTTCTGCGATAAGAGTAAAAGACCTACAACCGGTAAGAATTTCGAAAACCTTTTTATAAAGGTGTTTCAAATTCACTTTTGAGTACATTTGAATTTCCTAGAAATTTGTCTAAACTTAATAGGTGACGAGATATTGGTAAAATATGATTTTTCCACTGAAGTTAACTACTATAGTTCCGGTCTATCAATTGCACTGGAAATCTGGTTAGATCACCGGAGGAAGAGTATACGTGTAAAATTTAAAATTTGCTATAGATTTTACTGGTTGACCAACATCGTGGCCACACACAGAGCAAGAGACAGACACACATAAACAGATAGAGAGAGAGAGAGAGATATCTTTTAAAAGCACTCTTTGTGTATCAGGGAGACTTCAAAATGTGGAAAATTTCGAGGTCAAAAATTTCTTGATTGCAACCAATACTTTCTTATACTAGGGTCGACACGCCAGTAATTGACCAGCACCCAATAGTTGACCAATTTTTCTATGAACGCAAAAAATAAGATACCTGTAAAGTTTTTGGCACATGTTGTGTTCCTATTATGATAACTTGTCCTTTGACTACTAGATGGTGCAAGATAACTGCCATATGTTGAATAAAAGGTTTCCTGTAAGGAGTCTGCGTCAGATGAAATGAAATTATAGTTAAATGTGCGTTTCTATACTAAGCATGGTAAGCTAGCAACCTTAATTAAATCGGTAATCATCCGAAGTTTTAATATTTTTTTTTATATCAAATATATTATACTAGCAACAAGACTTGTAGAAGGAAAGGGTTTTCAATATATTTATTTAAAATAATGTTTTTTTGTCGAAAAAACAAAGTTGGGCAATTACCGGATTGGAAACATTGTCAACTTTTCAATAATTGACCATATGGTCAACTACTGGGTTAACGAAACGTTAGGAATTTTGTTTCTTTCTGACTCTTATAGTCATTCCATTTCAGTCATTTAGTCTTGCCCGTGTTTCTCTCATTGTAATAATAAACTCTTTCCAGTAATTGACCGGCAAAAGCCCAGTGGTCATCCACTGGCTTTTTAAGTGGTCATCCATTAGTAAGTTGAATTTTTTTTTTATATAGCAAGATGGCAGAAAACACTGAGAAAAAGAAAACTTTTTTTAAATACAGTGAAGCACAGTTGGCGCTAGCTATAAGCGACGTTAGAAATAATGTTTGCTCTATTCGCCAAGCAGAACGAACTTATAATGTTCCTCATTCAACCCTAATAAATAAATTAAAGGGAAAAACTCCTGAAATGCGAAAAATGGGTCCTCCCACAATAATGACACGGGAGGAGGAGGAACTATTAGTACGCTGGATTTCCGCTTGTGCAAGTAAAGGATTTCCACTTAACAAAAGACTGTTGTGCGAAACAGTTAAAGACGTAATTGACAGCGATAACCGTCCTAATCCATTTAAAGATGGATTACCTGGTTCCAAGTGGTTCAAAGCATTTCTTAAACGCCACCCAGAAGTTAGTCAACGTCACGCTGAGTCAATAAATACAGCACGAGCATGTGTTTCTGAAAATTCCCTTAGACACTGACACGGGGAAATTCGCAAATATTTGGCCAGTGAGAACGCGGAAGATATTTTAGAAGACCCGACCAGAATATTTAACTCTGATGAGTCAGGTTTTGCTACAAATCCTAAAACAGGTCTGGTGCTAGGACCAAAAGGAATAAAAAACTTCTATGAAATAAAATCAGGTTCAGAAAAAGAATGTATTACAGCTTTGTTTACAATTTCGGCGGATGGACAGATTTATCCCCCGATGATTGTTTTCCCTTATGCACGGATTCCAGCAGAAATAGTGCGCAACACGAATCCCGATTGGGTTATAGGTAAAAGAAAATTCACTTAAGCAATTTTTAAAGTTAACCTAATATGATGTTTCTTTTAGGGAGGTCTAAAAAAGGATGGATGTCAAGCCAAACATTTTATAGCTATGTGTGTAATACATTTTTACCTCATTTAAAAGGAAAAGGTGTAAAGTTACCTATACTATATTTACTCGATGGCCATAAATCCCATCTAACCTACAATCTTAGTAAGTTTTGTGCAGAAAATGGCATCTTTTTATATGCCCTTTTTCCAAACGCCACACACATCATACAGCCAGCAGATGTCTCTCTATTTGCACCATTAAAATGTAACTGGAAAAAAATTGTTTTCGATTGGAGAAAGGCGAATAACAATAAATGTGTTAACAAAGCTACCTTCCCTGTTTTGCTTGAAAATGCTGTACAACAAGTCACTGCAGATACTGTTAAAAACGGATTTAGAAAGTGTGGGATATATCCGTATAATGTAGAAGCAATAGATTTTACTAAATGTATGCAAGGCACTTCACGGACTTTAGGAGAAAATGAAGAAGAGAAACTAAAGCCAACTGAATTTAAAATATCACATTTTCTTTATTTTGAATCAGTAATACCGTCAAAAAGAAGAAATGAGTTTAGAGAAACAGAAATGGGTGAATGGGTAGGTGATGAATCGTCAAAAGAGTTGTTTGAAGTGTGGAAAAAACTAAAATCGAGATGCACGAAAAACAAGGAAGAGGAAGAAAGAAGCGATACAGACACGGAGCAAGAACTGTTGACAGTAGAAAACCGCAACACAGAAATATATGAGAGTACTGAAAATGATCCAAATGTAATACCTACTCACGAAATCAGCGAAGTGAACAAGAATAGAGAAGAAGTTAATATTGATAAAACAGATGTGAGGAAAGATGCTAGCAAGATTTATGAGACTGGGAATCACCAGACAATCATCGTTGAGACTGAAAAACAGGCAACAGTACATGAAGAAATCAGTGAAAATTTAGAGCAACGTAAAGAAAGTACCACAGAGGAAATAAATCAGGAATCGCGTATCATTATCCATAGTAATGTTGTTCAAACTAGACCGACGACACCAACGTTAACAAACAACAATCCCCAAAAACATCAAAAGCAAACAATTAGTACTTCTTTTATAGACCACATTTTTTTGGCCAGAGGAGTCGCCACAAAAAAATGATAGCTGTAGAAAGAAAGAAAGGGAGTCTTTCTTGCAGAAAGCGAAAAGTAAAGCAAAGAGACGATTCTGAAAGTGAAGAGCATGAAGATTGGTCAGAAAGTGGAACCAGTATTGATGATATATCTGACGAACATTTTACAAGTGACAGTGATAATGAGACGTTGGCTAAAATTGCAAAAAGAGAAGAACCTTGTTCAAGTCACACTGAAAACGAGAGTTTGGCTAAAATTGCCAAAGCAGACGAACGCTGTTTAAAAGGAGATTTTTATTTAGTTAGTTTTCCTGGAAAAAAGAAGTCCCATAACTATGTTTGCTGCATTCAGAATATATTTAGCTCAAATGAAGTAGAGGTCCAAGCCCTTTGTGCCACCGGTGAGGACAGATCAACGTATAAAATTATAGAAAATGATATTAGTACTGTTGATATTGAACAGCTTCTATACAAGCTAGAAGAACCAAAAATTATAGGTACTGGAAACCGCCGGAGATATAAATTTTCTTCTGAAATAATGTGAAAACATGGAAAAATATGTTTGAAAAATATTTTTGTATCTTTAAGAATGTTCGTTTTTATTTTTGTAATACGTACCTGCATGATCTTATAATATAAAACTCGTGTTTTTTGTTAGACATAAAATTGGTCAATTACTGGAAAAGGTGTGGTTCAACAGTGGATGGTTAATGGTCAACTACTAGAAATTTCTGACTTTTTATTAAATATATTTTTTTTTCTTACAAGAAATACTTTTTCTTTTGTTAATAATTAATTTTAGAATCATAGATTATAAGTTTACATTATAGTATTTTTTATTTTATTCAAAATTAAAAACATAAAAAATTATAAATTTTTATTTCTGAACAATTTCTTAAATGGTCAATTACTGGCGAAGGCACCCTACGTATAAGAAAAGTAAAATAAAATTTTACCCATATCCCTCTAGTGATAACATTAAACAAGTTCCTAAAGAATATAAAAGTACTCACCAGTGAATTTGAGGAAAATTCTATAAAGAAAGTAACTTAATTGGAGACTGTGGCTTGACACTAAAAAAAATACACTACAAAATCACCTTACCACACTATTGCATAGAAAGCTAGATACGATTTCGACAACAACTTTGTCTGTACAGTGTACACAGTGTCCACCGTACACTGCGTTGTTTTTATTAATCAGTGCTACTGATGATGATAATATAGTTGTCAAAATGGGTACCTAGGTTTCTGTACATTAGTGTGGTTAAGGTGTTTTTGTAGTGTATTTTGTTATGAAAAAAGTGTTTCGAAATTCCCCGCAAACCATGCTTTCTGGACAGAAATATTGAGAGTATAAACGTAGGGTAGATGGCCATATTTTCAATAAAAAACACCTTGAATTATTTTTATTTTTATTAACATAAACAAGTTGGCATATACTTTTGCATGGCCGAAGAAAAAATAATGATTTAATTCTATATAGCCAACAAAAGCTAAACAGAAAAGTTACGTTCTACCATCTGCCCTGGGTGCCAGGGGGTGATAGCCACATCATAACAGATTATATAATTATGTTCTTGAATGACGTTTGTTGCTATAGAAAGCAATTTCCTTTACTTCTCATTTTTTCGTTTCCATATTGTGACATATTATCATAGAAAGTTTGCGTTTCATGCACGTTTTGTTTAGTAGTAGAATAATCTTCTCTACAGCTCTCACATTCGTTTTCCTTAAATTTAATTTTGGCTTACTGTTGCTTATCTGAATTTCTTCACTACTCTAAGATTCTTTTAGTTGCTTCGTTTATGCAACCCTTTTTGTCTTGTTGTATTTCGTAGTGTTATCATTTGTTTTCATGGAGTTATGATTAGTTTTCTTCTTTAACGAACACTTTATTTTTATCAATTTAAAATTGGACGTGAACGCCAAAACTGTTGCGGGAAAATATTTACTAACAACTTTGATGCCATAAAAACTTTCGATGCCGGTTCTTGATTATCTGCCATGGCATCTTTATTTCATTGTCCAACCTGGACCGTATTCGCATAATTTGTCTTGGTTGTGCGCAGCTGTAGGTGTCGACTCATCAAGTTTTCTGTATTTCCAAATGCATAATCCGGGATAGAATTAGGGTTGAACGGATAAATATCTGTAACCCTAAATCCAGATGTAGTATTGTCTTGCTTTGCAAATTTCCCTCAAAAGTTATTCGGAAGCTTTCAAAACTGGTATCTTGTAATACGTCGTCCAGGTTGTGTTCTTACCCAGAGTCTGCAAGTTTCATAATAATAAGTCTTTAAGTACTTGAAAAGGGCTGAAAATTATACGTTAAATGACTCGATTGGCACAGTAAAAACCAACCGGAAATTCGAACAACCCAATCAAATTTGAGTGAGACGTATACCTTTTACCCTATACCTATTACCTTTCATAACACGGGGAGGATTACTGTTCATACAACAGGAGGAACCTTCCTTCTAGATTACAACACACAATTACGGTAATAGTTTCTTCCTTTAGGGGCGAAGTTATACTTGAAACACGTTTTGAAGCTGGTTCGACCAAAACTTGATTTGGTTGGTGAGGTCTATTTCGTCCATGTTAAATTAATTTTGGAAATATCAAAAAGCGAATTTATAAAGCCATTTTAAATAAAAATGTATTTCCTATCGATTCATAGCCTGTATTCTAGCAAACAAAATACCTTGAGCTTGTCTAATGCTGATCTCACTGTTACGCCGTACAAACAGGTTCAGCCAATCATAATCAACCTTCTTGAATTCAATTTTAAATTGGTGTTTCAGCAAATTCATAGGCAATAGAGCGCAGATATCGTTACGGGTATGAGGACATCCGTGTTTCTACGTTTGTTAGTTTGTTTACGAGCGCGACCAGCTTGAGTTTATTTTCTGTCCGCAACATGTAATCTGGACCCATTTCGCTATTCTATTAATCATTCTTGTATCTCATATCTAATTTCTTTCTCGGGATTGCATTCATAGCTTATGATTGTCGTCTGCCAAGTTACCCCTAGAGGTATCACTACTCTTTCTCACATACAATTTATGTTTAGGATTTAGAGAAATGTAGATTAAATTAAATATCATATTTGTATTTTATAATACCAGGAAAATATATGGGCTATCTTATTGCCCACATTTTTACGGAATTATACAAGAGTTGTTCAAAACTAAGTTTTAAATACTTTTAGTTATCTTCTAAAATAAACCTGTGAGTAAACGTATTACTTCAGGTCCGAATTTTGAAAAAATTTTTTACAAAAATTATTCAAAATACTATTCTAAGTACTTCTAGTTTCTTAATAATTAATTTTATACATTTCATTTTTTGTCGTAAAGTAAATTCTTGTACTTTCATTGATCATTTGCTCTTCTAAATAAAAGTAAATTTGCAACTGCTGTATCTTCAATGTATTGTTAATTCATGAATTTTTTTAATTTGTCACTGAATTCATTTTATAATTTTGGTAAAAGTTATATATATTTATAAGTAAAAAATATTATAAACAACTATTTTCGACTACTTTAAGGTATGCCATGTGTAATGCAAGTCATGCCAACTCGTATTTTTAAATGAAAAAATTGCCGTCGGGTTTATTCAGATATAACATTCTAAAACATTTGCAAAATCCCCCACATGCCGAAGAAAGTAGGTATTTTTAAATAGTCAATTTTTATTAGTTTTTACCACCACATGTTCCACGTACTTTTTTAAAAATTGTTACGTTTTGCAAATGGTATACAGGTTGCGTAATTTATACTCCAGCCAGCAATATGGAGAATTGTTGCTCTCTAGAACATAGATATCTAACTAATGTTGTTAATTGCCGAACCAGATTCACACAGAAGCATACACTTTGAATAGTACAGTTTATGCTCATACACACAGATTTTAAAAGTTTATCATAAAATGTATAGCATTCGATTTAATAATATATGTTTGTGTTGGTTCGTCGTTCTCGAACACTGTGTATAAATGAAAATATTATGAAATTGTGTAACTCATAATTATCTCAAATGTTTGTATTAAAATCTCTTCGCTCTCTACATTATTAGACACCAACAATGGACAATATATTTGCCCTATTTAGTTTACATTTTCCCGAAAAGACGTTTTTCAAATTCAACTTGTATTCATATCCGTACAATATACGTTCAAGAAAAAAAGATGGTTTTATTGTGTCCTCGACGATATATACCTTATCAACATCAGTCAGGCATCGAGAATACAATCCCGAGCATGTTTTTCAATCCTGGTATTACGGGATTTTTAATGCGTAATCCCGGGATCCCGGGATTAGACTATGTGGTTTCTAATTGGGCTCAAATGAAAAAAAAAACTTGAGTAATTTCTTAAAAATTATTTATTAATATTGTTGCACAACACAATACACAATATACTAAAATAAGGAACAAAAAATACAACACAAAAAACTATTTAGAATTTCGAAAATACAATCGCAGAAATATCAAAGCATCCAATGTTTGACATCCAAGCCTGCTTCGTAGTTTATCGCCAACATAAGCAGCAGCTGAAAACGCTCGTTCAGGTTCTACACTGGTTGGAGGAATTGACAATAGATATTTATATGCTAATTTTAAGTGATATCCACAAACTCCTCCATTTTCGAACAGGCTCATTTCACGTCTAATACTATTTACCAAACTGGATTCATTTTGTACTTCAGGATCTGGACATTCCATGCTCTTATTAATTTCCAGCTGTAACTTTTCCTTTAGTGTCAATTGGGGTTGGGACGTTTGTTGCCTTGGTTCATCATCTGTTTGTGATCCTGACCTTCCTTCCTCTTCCGTGTCATCTCAACTATTTAGTCTTTTAACAATACTCTTTATTTGCTTCCTCACTAAAGCCTGTGTAGGGATTGGAAATAAGTCAGGCCATTCCAAATCCGATAATAACTGATTTTCATCGTCTTTAATTCAACACACCAGTTAAATAATCACTTCGTCGTTGCTTTATACGTTCCACTAAGGATGTTTTCATTTTATTGGCGAGTGCTGAGTTTTTGCTAGACAATTGTTTTATAAGAAATTTCAAAGCGGCATCAGCTATGCATAAATTAGCATCTCGCCGACAGATTGCTTCTACTGTTAATTTAATTGGGGTCAGCACATTAACAATTTTATTTACCAAGTCAAAATCAGCATCTTCTAAACGGATTGGATGATTGATATCTATAAGAGCTTTTTGAATGCAGGTTTTTAAAAGAGAAAATCGTTCCAGCATGGTTAAAAGACTATTCCACCTGGTTTTACAGTCCAAAAGAAGTGACAGCTCTTTTTCATATTCAATCTTCACATATTTTTGAAGTACTGTTTTATTTTTCAATGGTGATCTTTTGAAATACACTACAACTTTGCGGATTTTCTCTATCAGCTCGTTAATGTTTTCATCTTTTGTTAATTCTGGTATGTGTTCTCGCGCAAGTTCATCTTGTGACTTTAAGATTAAACCAGATTCTGGACAGTCTAAGTCTTCTAAATTGTCATCATCATCGCTGTCGTTCATATAATCAGCTGTCGCAGCTGGTTCATTTATAGTATCATCTGAGTCTGAGGTAGGGCTGTCTTGCCTGTCTTGCAAATAATTCTTTTTTTTATAAAGCACATCACAGACGGCCAAATTGATACCATGTGCGAGACACAGTAGACAGCAATGTATCGTTTATTGGACGCTGATGTTCACTCGTCGAAAGATAGACTGAATATTTCACCTGCATTTTCCAAATATTCAATTCTGCAGTTACTTGCTTTCTGATTTTTTCACTGTAATTCATAACACACTTTCGAATTGTGACGGCTGGTTTTGATAAATCCGTGTATTTCGCTAAGAGCAATTTTCTCAAATCGTCTGAAGTTACGAATACACAGAATGGAAATCCATCTAATGCAATCATTCTTGCCAAAACATCATCCAGGCTATCGTCGACACTTTTAGTAAAATAATCTTCTAACTTTCGTTTAGCTGGCGACGGTGTTGTGTTCAGATTTTCAGAATCTTGACTTGTTGAAGCTGTTAAACGATTAATGTCAGATGAAATCTTAATGTTATGTTTTGATGACAAATGTGTATGAAATCACTTAGTCGATCCACCCAAATCCTTGAGAATGGCAGGGCATCGATGACATTTAGCACTATTCCCGTCTTTCGCAACTAAAAAATAACTCCACGCTGACGACGTTTTTATATTTAGCAAAGTCTCGCGCCATTTAAAATAACTTTTTCAGATAATTGACTTTTAAATTTAAACGACGTAACCTGCGTAACCTTGTCGATGGTAAAAGTAAATCCTAATGAGCGTATTCGTACAGGGAATCCCCGACGGGGAATGTCTCGCAACAATATTATGATATGAGGTGATCGGGGGATTCCACTGTTGTATTGAAGTATGCCGGGCGGGGAAGTCCCTTCTAGGTTACATATTATTTGGGCTGTACCTGTGTAGTTCTCTTCTCGTACGGCGTACCCAAGTTTGATTTTTTGTCTTTATGTAATAAGTGCCCTTAATGTAATCTAGATAAGATCATTGTCAAGGCGCAACGGATTACGGAGTGCACACTAGACCTGTTTGTGGCAATCCCGAAAATCCCGAGATTAGCCAAGTACAGTACCGGGAATTTCGGGATCAAAAAACGGCCGGGATCTCGAGATCCTGGAATTGTATTCTCTAGTCAGGCAGTTGAATTACGAATTCTATTTCTTCCATGCATTTCCAACGCACCAACACCTGTTTGAGAATCAGTGAACCATAATTCTCGTTTCCGAGATTTCAAATACCGCAAATCATTTATTATTAGACGCATTTTTTGGACAACAAAACTTGAAAATACAGAACTAGTTTGTTTTTACTTTCTTATACGTAGTATATCTCTGTGTGTCTGTGTGTGTCTGTGTGTGTCTGTGTGTGTCTGTGTGTGTGTGACCACGATAGCGGTCAAACCGCAGTAGATATCAATTCCAAATTTTGTATTTACGAATATAATCTCCCTCTTGAGAACTGATTAGATTTTGAGCAAAATCGGCAGACCGGAATTAGTAGTTTACTTCAGTGAAAAAATCGAATTTTGCAAATATTTCGTCAATTACTAAGTTTAAACAAATTTATAAAGAATTCAAATGTACTCAAAATTAAATTTGAGAAAAATTGTTTTAATAAAGTTTTACGAAATTCCTACCGGAAGTAGGTCTTTTACTCTTATCGAAAATCAGTTTTTTGCGAATATCTCGCAAGTCATGCTTTCTAGACAGGTACATTACGAGTATAAAAGTATTTAGAACATACTTTTAAATATCTTTTATATAAAAAAAATTTCAAAATTCAGACCGGAAGTGCCACCTTTACTCTTATCGAATAGCGATTTTTTGCAAATATGTCGTAAATTATGCATTCTATATATATTTATGAAGAGTACAAAAGTATTTAGAGTTGGATTTGGAATATTTTTTGTATAAATGAAATTTCAAAATTCGGACCGGAAGTAACACTTTCATACGTATAAGAAAGTCGTGTGGTGGCCACACCTCATTTTTTACTTTCTTATACGTAGTATAAGGAAGTATTGTGATGATGAAAATTTTCGACCTCGAGATTTTTGCAGATGTCCACGTTTTGAGGTCCCCTGATACCAAAAAAGTGGTTTTTAAAAAATGTCTGTGTGTGTGTGTGTGTCTGTCTGTCTGTGTGTGTGTGACCACGATAGCGGTCAAACCGCTGTAGATATCAATTCCAAATTTTGTATTTACGAATATAATCTCCCTCTTGAGAACTGATTAGATTTTGAGCAAAATCGGCAGACCGGAAGTAGTAGTTTACTTCAGTGAAAAAATCGAATTTTGCAAATATTTCGTCAATTACTAAGTTTAAACAAATTTATAAAGAATTCAAATGTACTCAAAATTAAATTTGAGAAAAATTGTTTTAATAAAGTTTTTCGAAATTCCTACCGGAAGTAGGTCTTTTACTCTTATCGAAAATCAGTTTTTTGCGAATATCTCGCAAGTCATGCTTTCTAGGCAAGTACATTAAGAGTATAAAAGTATTTAGAACAAACTTTTAAATATCTTTTGTATAAAAAAAATTCAAAATTCAGACCGGAAGTACCACTTTTACTCTTATCGAATAGCGATTTTTTGCAAATATGTCGTAAATTATGCATTCTATATATATTTATGAAGAGTACAAAAGTATTTAGAGTTGGATTTGGAATATTTTTTGTATAAGTGAAATTTCAAAATTCGGACCGGAAGTAACACTTTCATACGTACAAGAAAGTCGTGTGGTGGCCACACCTCATTTTTTACTTTCTTATACGTAGTATAAGGAAGTATTGTGATGATGAAAATTTTCGACCTCGAGATTTTTGCAGATGGCCACGTTTTGAAGTCCCCTGATACCGAGTAAGTGGTTTTTAAAAAATGTCTGTGTCTCTCTCTCTGTGTCTGTCTGTCTGTGTGTCTGTGTGTGTGTCTGTGTGTGTGTCTGTGTGTGTGTGTGTGTGTGACCACGATAGCGGTCAAACCGCTATAGGTATCAATTCCAAATTTTATATTTACAAATATAATCTCCCTCTTGAGATCTGATTAGATTTTCAGTAAAATCGGCAGACCGGAAGTAGTAGTTTACTTCAGTGAAAAAATCGAATTTCGCCGATTATTCGTCAACTACTAAGTTTAAACAAATTTATAAAGAATTCATATGTACTTAAAATTAAGTTTTTCGAAATTCCAACCGAAAGTAGGTCTTTTACTCTTATCGAAAATCAGTTTTTTGCCAATATCTCGCAAGTCATGCTTTTTAGAGAAGTATGTTCCGAGTATAAAAGTATTTAGAACATAATTTTCAATATCTTTTGTATAAAAAAAATTTCAAAATTCAGACCGGAAGTACCACTTTTACTCTTATCGAATAGCCATTTTTTGCAAATATGTCGTAAATTATGCATTCTGTATATATTTATCAAGAGTACAAAAGTATTTAGAACTGGATTTTCAATATTTTTTGTATATGTGAAATTTCAAAATTCGGACCGGAAGTAGCACTTTTACTCTTAGCGAGTAGCACTTTCTTGATAATATCTTGCAAAGTATGCATTCTATAGCGATTTATTAAGAGAATGAAAGTACTTAGAATAGGATTTTGAATAAGTTTTGTATAAAAAAAATCTTAAAATTGTATAGTTTCAAACGCTCATACGTATAAGAAACTCGTGTGGTGGCCACACCTCATTTTTTCCTTCGATATTGCTACATATACTTTAGTGTTTAGTATAGCCGCTAATTTATTTGCTTATAGTTGTCACTATAGATGAGTATGGAAATATAATTTTAGAATAAAAAAAAATGTTTTTTTTTTTAAATAGCTGGTGTAATACATTTAACAATTCTGCGTACAATAATAACAACTATGTCTTCTTAACTTCTACCAATATTTTTATTAAGTTAAACGTTTACGCTAGCAAATTCACCAGCCAGAATCATACCGTGCGTTCAGGGAGTTACGGCGCCACTAGCGCTTAGCTGTGCTAGGTCCAGCGATGTCCTGAACGCGACTGCTGCGGTCGCTATCTTGTTTAGCGAAATTTCGCTCGATCATCTAGCGGCGGTAAAAGAAGGCGGTTAAAATTCAAATTTGAATCTTGTGAATGGTTCTATCAATAGAAACACATTCAATTCTGTTGCACAAGATCTTAAATATTGCCTAGTCTTGTATTTTAAAATAGATATAATTAATAAGTAATGTCAAACAGCATAATTCCTTCTAATTTGGCACTAAATGTAATTAAAAATATTATCAGCTGCTACTGAAACTAATGAGCTATATACAGGATGAGTTCTTTTGAATGTTCAGCATTGGGATCTCAGAAACTACTGGAGATAGAAAAACGCTTAAATGGGGAAAGATGCGCAGTTTAAGGAGTTTGACTTAAAACTGCTTTTGTTTCTCCGATAACTTTCATGGCTTATTAGATAATCAAAGAAAACTAAATTTTACGATTTTCTTTAAACATGCTTAGCATCGTTAATAGTAATTTTAGAGAAAAAGTGTTCAGACAAAAGTCTTAGATAATTTTACGCCAAATAAGACTATGTAGCTAATTTTTTTTTTTCGTTCACCATTATCGAGTTATGACACAAACTTATGTTTTTTTTAAATAGAAACTATAGTTGGTTTTGACATCATTAAAAAGCTTATTTTTTGCTGATTACAATGATATAAGGTTTGATATGGTTATTTTAAAAAATAAAGAGGGTATAGACATTTTTATGGTTTTTATGGAAAACAATTGAATTTCGAACTGATAAAATACAAACCAAACGAAAACTTATTTTGAAATCTTATGTAGTAATAAAATGAAAACTATAAGAACTTTTATTAAGGGCACACAACATTATTAATGTTCAAAGATACCTCCATTATTATTAATACACAAATTGCGTCTCTTCACAACAGAATTTGTAGCATTCCGTATTTTACGTCATTCAATGGGTGCATTTCGTACTATCCATTGATTAGGGAAGTTCAAATTTAAATAATTTCTAACATTCAGTTGATTGTGCGGAGGCGCTCCGTCATGTTGAAACCATTGCAGCATTGCTCGGGTTCTTAAATATAAATTATCTAACATTTCCTCGAAATCTTGTTGTAAAAAATTAAGATAACGATTGCCAGTTAGTGATCCATCAAAAATAAAAGGAGGAAGAACAGTTGATCCTATAACACCACACCAAACATTAAACCCAAATTTAATTTGTGATCTCCTATGTTCAACGTGAAGTGGATTTGATTGAGACCATATGTGCTCATTGTGCCTATTAAACATTCCACAATTTGTGAAACGAGATTCATCAGTCCATAATATTTTCATTGAAAAGTGTGGATCGTTTTGACACTGATCTCTAAACCATCTACAAAAAGCTATTCGTCTGATGTTATCACCTTCATGTAAAGTTTGTGATACTGATAATTTGTAGGGACGAAATTTATGCTTCTTCAACACTCTGACAATAGTGCGTTGAGAGGAGCCCATTTCTATTGAAATTTGTCGGGTCGATGTAGATGGATTCTGAGGGACACATGCTAATATGTTTATCTCTCTATCTTCATCCATCCCTTTTTTTTTTGATTTTGGTTTAACGAACGAACCATAATCTGCGAAATTATCCCATAATCTCTTAAAAGTAGGTAGCGACGGCTGACGTCGATCAAAATAATTTTCAAAATAAACTTCAGCAGCTCTAGCAGAATTTTTCTGGCACTGAATGTAACATTCAACCATATCACGCTTTTCTACGTTAGAAAATTCCATAGCCAATGCAAACTTATGATTAACGGCCGTTTGCACCGCTTATAGTTAAGTTACAATTAAATTAATTAATAGTTAATTGTCAATGTTTGACAATTAATTTGACTTAAAAGTAAAAATTAACAGCTCTCACTTCTGTGACTCAACGTGAAAGCAATGTTAGTATATTTATCACGACTGCTCCAACGAACACTATTGTAACTCAGATTTTTCGTTTTTTTGAATTACAAAACACATTTTTTTTTTAAAGTTTATATCTTATAAAGTGAACATAGAAATGTCTATATCCTCTTTATTTTTTAAAATAACCATATCAAACCTTATATCATTGTAATCAGCAAAAATAAGCTTTTTTAATGATGTCAAAATCAACTATGGCTTCCATTTAAAAAAACACAAGTTTGTGTCATAACTCGATAATGGTGAACGAAAAAAAAAATATTAGCTACATAGTTTTATTTGGCGTAAAATTATCTAAAACTTTTGCCTGAACACGTTTTCTCTAAAATTACTATTAACGATGCTAAGCATGTTTAAAAAAAATCGTAATATTTAGTGTTCTTTGAATATCTAATAAGCCATGAAAGTTATGGGAGAAACAAAAGCAGTTTTAAATCAAGCTCGTAAAACTGCGCATCTTTCCCCATTTAAGCGTTTTTCTATCTCCAGTAGTTTCTGAGATCCCAATGCTAAACATTCAAAAAAACTCACCCTGTATATATATATAAAATATATTACAATTCTTTGCCAAATATACCAATGTACTGAAAAATTGAAAATCTTCTTGGTAGTAGTGGCATACAATGAAATAAAAGTAATAACAATATGACAACTGGTTGTCAATTAGAAAACAATGACAAATATAAAATGTAAATCAAAATGTATAAATGAAAATGTAATCAAATAAGCATAGCACAGTCGGGATTACTTATATAGTCACATCAAAAGACTTGGGGTCTACCACAAACTGTTCAGTCAATGCAATTATACAAATAACAACGACGCAACTATGTAATGAAAAATTAAGAGTAAAACTGTTGATATTATAACAATATAGAATGTAAAATCAGTCATGTATAAATGTAAATGAAAGCAAATAAGCATAGGACAATCGGTATTACCTATGTAATCCTACCAAAATGGCTTAGGTTTACCTAAACATGTACAATTTGATTGAAATACATAAACAATCAACGATGCATCTATGTATGTGTTAAGATGTATTTGTAGCTACAGACATATATGTTTCTACCTAGTTTGGTTTCGTCAGTGCAGCATAACAAAGAAGGTGTATGTTAAAGCATTAATATGTGTTGAATAAAAAATATATAGTATTACCTTAAAATGTCAATCCAAAATGTCCAAGTGTAAAACAACTGTGCATTTACTGAATACTGCAATAATGCTTGTTTTTGGGCCTTATCGTCTTATTATATTTTCGTGTTCTAAAATATATTAGTACTGCCTTCTATATACTTTTTCCTATGTATAAGTGTAGATAGCTAGTCTATTAGGTAATGTAACTTAAGACTTTTACACAAGATCTGCTATTAGATTCCAAAACTTACGTTAAATGTTGGAATAATATTGCGTTCTCAACCACGACAATAAAACAAACACAATGTTATGAGTTTATGTCATATTTATTTATCAGTTGTATACTCTGCGATTATACACTTATTACAGAGTAGCATTCAAAAAATACATCAATTAATTAAAATTGAAATGAACAGCTATTCACAGTACCGATAAGTTTCTCAGCCAAAGCTGCTAATATAATACTGTTAATCGTTTCATCATCTTCAACAAAAACCTTAAAACAATCCAACGAATTTGCTAACATCAGATTTCAATAAGTTAAATATTGGAAGAATATTGTTTTTACAACTAGCATAACAGAAATATAGAAAGTTATTTCTTTGTATAAAATTTATTTATGAGTTATAATTCTGTGGTTATACTTTTACTGCAACATATAGCATTCAGAAAATTCATCAGCTAATTAAAATTGAAATGAATACTGTTCGCAGTGCCAATAAATATTCCAACCTAAACTGCTAATGTAATATTGATAATAGATACATCATCTTCATCGAAAACTTTCACATAATCCATATAATAATCCACTGTAAAATGTAGTATTAAATATTTAGACACAATATGTATTATAGTAAATAATTTACCATTTCCTCGGTCAATTCTTAAATAAGGATTTTATATTGCTATCATACATGGTACAACCTAATTACACACCAAATACGTTGACTTTATTTTTAGGTGGTTTTAGTTTGGATTTTAAAAGTGCGTAGTACATCTTCATACTTCAAACAATAATAATAATGGAATTAAATAATAATAAACCAGAACGCCATATTGCTGCTGTTAGAAAGATTCTTCAGAAGTAGTAAAAGTACGCATGCGCAAGCAGCAATTTTAAAATTTACTACTGTGACCCCTTTCAATGACTTCAGGCGCTGTTACTCCCTGAACGCACGGATATTTAAAGGAGCATAAGCGAAAATTCAAAATAATAATGTTATTAAGAAATTTTACATTCAATGCCACATTGTTTAAACATGGATCCCAGAATAAACTGTAGTGAATCCCGTATAATATGAATATGAATAATGCTAATAACAGGAAAAGCATAAGTAACTAAGAAAATACCCGATTACAACCCCAGACAATCATCAAACCAGTCATATTTATTTAAAAATGTGTAATTATCACCTTGCGATATACAATAAAGCCTAGGAAATGATAAGTAATTTGTCCTGTATCTTTTATTTATATATGAGAAACATTGTTATTATTATACTACTACTATCTGGATTAGTCAGAAGCTGCTCAATATTCCACATACATCTACCCAGCTTCACACATCAACGATAGAACTTGTTATCAAAGTGGACATGTAGGAATACAAATGTTTATATAACATTTTTTTTATCCCTCTATTATGAAAGCTCTGTGATTGTTATTGTATAGCTGTGCGTGTCGTTATAATTGAAGAAACTTATTGTACACTCGATAAGATTTTTGATAATGCAGTATAAATAAGAGAACCACAATAATAAATCGGAATGAATATTGCCGCTATGTGCGTGTATACACGAACAAGAACAATAAATTTACCGACAGGAAATTCAAGTTAAAATAAGCAGATCGCCCTACTCGAAAGCGCACAATAAAAGCTGGACCGATATCGTTTTGCTGGCAAGTTACGTTTTGTGCGGAATTATTGCATGAAATTACCTACTAATAAATAATAGGATGTCGAATTTTGATTGATCAACTGCGAATTTGGCTTCGTGTTATTTACGTTTTCAACCAAACGTCCAGGCTTTTAGTTTTTAACATTTAAGAACAGTGGCGGACTGGGTCTATATAGTTGCCTGTAGACAAATAAGTACACATAAAACTAAAAAATAAGGTGTGGCCACCACACGACTTTCTTATACGTATGAGCGTTTCAAACTATACAATTTTAAGATTTTTTTTTTATTATTATTCAAAATCCTATTCGAAGTACTTCCATTGTCTTAATAAATCTCTATAAAATGCATATTTTGCAAGATAATCGAGAAAAAGTGCTACTCGCTAAGAGTAAAAGTGTTACTTCCGATCCGAATTTTGAAATTTCATGTATACAAAGAATATAGCAAATTCAGCTCTAAATACTTTTGTACTCTTGATAAATATATATAGAATGTATAATTTACCACATATTTGCAAAAAATCTATATTCGGTAAGAGTAAAAGTGGTACTTCCGGTCCGAATTTTGAAATTTTTTGTATGCAAAAGCGATTGAAAATTATTCTAAATACTTTTATATTCGTAAAGTGTCTAAAAAGCATGACTTGCAAAATATTGGCAAAAAACTGATTTTCGATAGGAGTAAAAGACCTACTTCTGGTAGGAATTTCGAAAAACATTTTCAATAAAATTTTTCTCAATTTTAATTTTTAGTACATATGAATTCTTTATAAATTTGGTTAAACTTAGTAGTTGACGAAATATTGGCAATATTCAATTTTTTCACCGAAGTAAAGTGCTACTTCCGGTCTACCGATTTTACTGAAAAACTAATCAGATCTCAAGAGGGAGATTATACACGCAACTACAACATTTGGAATTGATATCTACAGCGGTTTGACCGCTATCGTGGTCACACACACACACAGGGAGAGAGAGGGAGAGGGAGAGGGAGAGAGAGAGAGAGAGAGAGAGAGAGAGAGAGAGAGAGAGAGAGGAGAGAGAGAGGGAGAGGGAGAGACATTTTTCAAAAATCACTTTTTTGGTATCAGCAAACTTCAAAACGTGGACATCTGCAAAAATCTCGAGTTCGAACATTTTCGTCATCAGAATACTTCCTTAATACTACGTATGAGAAAGTAAAATTAATCTTTACACAAGGCCAGCTGGATCTCGCTATAGCTGCGCGATATAAGGCCGTTATATGACTTCGATTTACATTGTTGAAATTGATTCTGTTATCCTCAAAATATCTATCCTAAAGTAACGCCATCTAGTAATAGAATAATAAACCCAAATAGAATGATTTTTATTAAAATAAACTTTAAAATAACACTTTAAGCGTTAACTTTACAATAATAATGTTAATAATTTGAAAACAATGAAATAAAACGAAATAAAATTAAAAAAGTGTTGCTGAAAATTTCGTTGTTGAGTTGTTTCAAGAACAACAATTTTACTTACAGTTCTAATTTTTTCTAACAATTCAAAAGGTCAAACTAATTAGTGACCAGTGATGTTGTAAGGTGTTTGTTTGTGTTTCGTATATGACTTCTTGGATTTAAAAATTTTGCCGTACTAACTTAATCTACGCTTTCAACAATATTGGAAGATTTTGAAGCTTTTACTATTTCACATCGCAATATTTGCCTCATAAAATATTCAGTCACTCTGTAGCTGAGGACGGCTAAAAATATCTTGAAGACGAAAAACAAAAATTATTAAATGGTGAAAAAATATAACAGAGATTTGACACTAATGAAACTAAGATTTTAATGTAGTTTTTGGCCTTCTCAAATTTTCAGGGTAGAAATATAACAATCTGAAATCAAGAAGAACAACTATATCAGTAAAGTGATATAATACGAGAATATTTCTAATATAGTTTATATCATTAAGAATAATATTATTAAAACAGAAAACGTAAATAAAACCTGATTTCCAAATTACATATTTGTTGACATCATCTCCATGGTTTTATATTGATAATTCAAAGTTTTATATAACCAATGCCTTTTTGTATGTCTCATAAAATCATATCCAAAAACACGTATAGCTAAGAGAATATATTGTACATATTCACAGACATATATTTGTAATAAATATATAAAAGATAAATTAATTAGATTCAGATATATTTTTCGATAGAGATATAGGAAAACTTTATAAAACTTTCATTATTATTATTATTGAAGAATTTGGTTTCAGCTTCGAAGTCCGCTAAAATGCAAATGCAAATGCTCATTTACTGAGAGTTATGTTAATACATATCTATCTGCTTATTCTAGTAAAGGGTAAATTATAACCTTGCATTTTAATTAATTTTGGTGTTACTATTATGTAACAAATTATTTGACATGATATATACAATTGAACTGTCTTTGGGTTTTACTTAATTTACTACAACATAACCACAATTCTTACAACTTGTGATAAATACATTTCTTCATTATGCTTATTTATTGCTTCTGGTTGGCATATATATGCAGGGTGAGTCATCTTATCGGCCGATTGTGACTTTATGTGAAAAAATCTTTTGAAGCGGTTTCCTTCCTAAGATAGCCACTCATTAGGAGCACCTTTTAAATTTATTTTGTATTATAGAGTGTTCCATAACTTGGTGGCTGACCATAGTTACAGTTTTTTTTAATGGAGCAGCCTGTATATTATTACATATTGTATTCCTCGTATAATTCTTAGTCAAAAAGTTATAAGATAGGCCTAAAATTGTCAGTAAGCATGATTTGATAACGAATTTTTCTAAAAATGAGCTTAGAGATATGATTTTTATATGTATTGGGGGGAAATTATTTACTAGCTAGAGTTTGAATTGTTTATAAAATTACATTACAAGAATGTATTATATCTGTATCATTACTGTTCTTCTTTTCTTTTACTTACAAATTCTAAAACAAAACAAATTAATAACTTGGTTATTGTAGTCGCAGAGACAAGCAATGTTACGTGAATGGATGAGGAATTAATGGAAGAAGAAGTATAAAATAACAATAAATATGAACATTAAAATAGATAAAAAATATTTCAACAAGTGTTCAAAAAATATTCATTCACCTCTAAATATTTTGGAACACGCTTCCGAAATGATGAATCGACATTAATAAGGAGTTGAGCACCTATATTCTTAAATATCTGTCGAATATATTCCCGCAGAACTTCTTTTATGTTTACAGGTATACTGTATATTTGCTGTTTTACCTAGCACTATAAAAAAATCTAATTTTGTGATGTCCGAAGACCTAGCAGGCTAGTGAAAATGGCCTCCACAAGCTTTAAAAACATTTAAATTAAAATATTTCGTGCAGGCATATCATCCGATGAACAACAATGCCTCCTCATACATTTATCCTCCATCTATGCTGATTATCTATTTACTTGTGAAGTAAGTGTTTTTGAAAAATAATGTGCACTTCTTCTACTATGGAAAGTAGTGTGACACGTAAATAACTCATTATGAAAAGGAATTGTCTGGATATTAACTTTAGTTATCACCGAATACCCGAAGTAAGGGTTTTTGAAAAATAATGAACTCTTCTTCTAGTAGTATGGAAAGTAGTACTTTTAAAATAATAACGTATTATATGTTTTTGGTGTAAAATTTAGCAAGCAATTCATAAATGGAGTTATAATTGGCTCTTCCATTTGAAAAAATTGGCATTTAGACAAACATTTATCATGTAATTTTAATCCAGTTTTGTGTGCAAGCAATTAGGAGTTGAAAGAAAATAGAACATACATTCCTTTAGGAATTGTGACCGCTCATTTTCCTTTGAGCTCTAGTAACTCATTTCCTGTGGTGAGTTACTCCACGTTTTTCCATTCTTGGCTTACTCTAATCTATTGTTCCACTTTGCCTCCTTAGTCATCCTCCTTCACGCATATCGGTCTTGGACTCTGCTCCTCCAATTCCGTATCTTCAGTTATTATTATTATTATTATTATTATTATTATTACCTGATCTTCCCACCTGCTTCTCGGCGTCCCCCTTCTTCTACCTGTGTTTAGTCTCCATGTCGTGATTTTCTTTACTTCCCTGTTGTTTTCCATCCTTCTCATGTGGCCCTACCATCGGAGTGTTTGTACTTTTATGTACTTTACGATCTCTTCTCAATCTGCCACTTTCTTGGAGCCATATATTTTACATGCCTGCATTAGGTCCCTTTATTAAGAATAACAATTGTGGCTATCTGATGCCTCGTTCACGAGATATATAATTTTTTCGAAACATTCAATTTTTCAGTAAAATGGTAATAAATCACTAAGTTTAGATTTTAGTTCTATAAAATCTTATTACTTTTTGACTAAGAATTATACGGGGAATACAAAAATGTAATAATATTCCATTTAAAAAGATATAACTATGGTGAGCCACCAAATTATGGAACAGCTTGTATAACACAATATAAATTTAGAAGGCGCTCCTAATGATCAGAGGCTATCTCAGAAAAAAACCGCCTCAAAATATCTTTTCTGATAAAGTCACAATCGGCCTTCTTCACGGAGATGACACCCTGATCATTCATTCATTCATGAATTCATTTATGTAGAATTTATTTACATAAATGAAAATAAAATTATTAATTGTCAAGGACTTTGTTGATTTCTAAACTATTTATATTTGTTTGATGATATACAAAATATAATAACACATGTTGGAGCGAAATTTTCTTTATCCACGCAATATAGTAGCATTGTATATATGACTAGAACTGAAACTGTATATATGTTACAGGTAAAGTTAGATTAACGGTTAAACTTAGGTTTACCCGGGTAGACTGCGAAATGCCCAAGAAACATAAGTAAACTACGAAATATAACCGACATTATAGCTATTTCTGGCTTTACCCGGGTAAATCGCGTTCTATCCGGTTTTGTGTGGTTAAAGTTGGGTGTAGAAATTATTATTGCGTCGTCTTTCATCACGTGCAGTTAGTTCGAAATTGGCAACCGATGAGAGTGGACATGTGCGTTTAAGACAGCATTTTAATGAAGTTTTCAATGAGTTGGTGTCTTCAAAAAGTGCAAACAGTTTTTATTTTAGTAATGAACAATACCAAGAAATGTTAGAATCAGTTAAGTTGGCAAGAAATGCTAAAACCAAAACCACTCTACAATATCGACGTTTGTAGCGGTTTGACATATTTTCTGTTAGAGGTGTTAAAAAGCTTATTTCTCGTGTAGCATCGGGTGAATCTAGCATAAAGTATTACGTTACAAACGATGAAATGTTTTATATTTTGCATGATGCACATTTGGCCATTGGACATGGTGGTAAACATCGTATGGAAAGTGAATGCAAGAAAAAGTACAAGAATATAACTCAAAATATTATTAAATTATATCTCCGTTTGTGCGAAGGTTGCCAGAAGAAACTAAAATCTGCCAAGAAAGGGCTTGTAGTTAAACCAATGGTGTTTTCGGAGATGAACAGCCATTGTCAAGTGAACCTGATTGACTTGCAATCCCATGCAAATGGAGAATACAAATTTATTATGGTGTATCAAGACCACTTAACAAAATTTGTTCAAATACGTGCATTAAAATCGAAAAGGCCTGAGGAAGTTGCTAAGAGCCTGACAGACATATTATACATTTAGGCGCCCCATCTTTATTACAATCGGACAACGGCCGGGAATTTGCAAACCGTGTTATTGAAGAGTTATGTTCCATGTGGAGTGGCCTTAAAATAGTACATGGCAAACTGCGCCACAGTCAGTCACAAGGCAGCGTGGAAAGAGAAAATCAAGATATACAAAATATGCTCATGACGTGGGTGGATGATGAAAACTGCAAGCAATGGCCAGAAGGTCTGAGATTTGTCCAGTTAATGAAAAACAGGGCATACCATTATGGAATTAAACGAGCTCCTTATGTCGCCATGTGTGGGCACGATATTAAAGTCGGCCTATCGGCATCAGCCTTTCCAAAAGAAACTATTGAAAATCTACAAACCGAAGAAGAGCTTGCGAGAGAGTCGTCAGGGAATTTGGTGCGGGTGAACATCCTCAACAAGAACAAAACGAAGACCAGCCTATGAATAGTGACCCAGAAATAGATATCCCGCTAGAAGAAGATATTACTGAAAGTTACAATGTGCACAAAGATATTACTGAAGGTGGTAATAGAGAAGGAAATATGGACAATAATTATAGAGAAAACGCCAATATAGAAACTTTAGAAAATCAGACCAAATGTGCAGAATGTGGTGAGTCATATAAATTAGCCAGTATGAGGTGTGAACTTTGCTTGTGCCAAAAAAATACTTTCAAACAGACTAGACGCGAAAAGAAATTTAGAAAATCAAGCAAAGAAGATGAAAACTTTATCTAATTTAAAATTCACTCCATGTTTCGTTGGAGATACAGTCAGGCTGAAAGTTTCAGACGTTGATCGAGGGAGGGGCAATTTTAGAAACATTCTCATGACAGTTATCGAGAAAACCGACGACAATTTTTATAAACTAGCTAACAATACAGGAACTATCGAGGAAAGGTTTTCCAGGAATCAATTTTCTGTGTGTAGTGAGAAACTTGTAGATCTGGAAAGTAGAAGTGGAAAGTTTACGACAACTTGCAAATGAACAGTCTCTTTTAGGAGGTCAAGGTTATAAACGTTGCAACTGTAAAGCTAAATGCATGACCAAGAAATGTAAATGTAAAGCTATTGGAAATCTTTTTAACCCGAATTGTCATGGCAGCTTGTCTTGCTCGAACAAATAGATGATAGTATTCTTTACTTTGACAGGACACAGTTTTAGTGTTTTTACTTTTATTTGTAAAATGTGTTTTTCAATAAATATGTTTTTCAACCATTTATGACTTTGTTGTTTTTGTTACATCCAACTTTAACCAAGTGAAAATGGATGGAACGCGGTTTACCCGGGTAAAGCGCGAAACATGTCCAATTTCAGTTATATTTCGTACTTTACCCACGTTTCCTAGGTATTTCGCGGTTTACCCGGGTAAACCTAAGTTTAACCGTTAATCTAACTTTACCCGTAACATATATTATTATACTCATGCAGAATGTATCACTAATACGTTCGAATTAAAAATATGTTCTATGTATGTATTCGTATAATGTAATTTAATATAAAAAAAATCTTTCTAGTATAGATACCTCCTGACTACTTATGTATATTAATCTTGTCTAAACATTGTTCTAGGTGTGGCTACGACTCCTACGTATAGCAGTACTTCACAGAATTCCGAACAGTCGTCAGAAGAACCTAGAGCGAGTAGTAGTTCCAGTCAGTCGCCACAGCCATCGTCAAGTAATAGTCAAACTAAACCACCCTATTCCTACGTAGCGCTAATAGCCATGGCTATACAATCTTCGCATTTAAAACGTGCTACCCTTTCTGAAATTTATTCTTACATCACGACTAAATTTCCCTATTTCGAACGCAACAAAAAAGGTTGGCAGAACTCAATTCGGCACAATCTTTCATTGAACGAATGCTTTGTGAAAGTGCCACGCGAAGGCGGTGGTGAACGTAAAGGCAACTATTGGACTTTAGATCCTCAATATGAAGATATGTTCGAGAATGGTAACTTTAGAAGGAGAAGACGCATGAAAAGACCTTATAGATCGACGCAGCCTTATCCTAAAACTTATTTTGGTGATCATTTAGGGCAACATGGGCTAGCGTTACCAAGAAATATATTCTCACCTTCTAGTTATCCCACAACGTATTCTAGGTATGTTTTTCTAATATCGTATCACGTATGCTGTGAATTCAATTTGTAACTGAATGCATTTTTATTTTCGATTGAACTGAAAGAAAGTTATAAATTAATTTGTGATTGCACTATAATAGTATATTATGCAATGAGCATTTAATGATTGCTATTAAGACACGAGTAAGAGAATTACAATACGAGGCGAAACCGAGTATTGTAATGAATACGAGTGTCTTAATAGCCATTAAATGCGAGTTGCATACACTATTTTTTCTACGACCCCATAATAAAACATATTTTTTGAACAATCCATTTCATTAATTGAGCGTAAAATTTCCGTACGTTTTTGCGAATTTGGCTGGTAATAAATTGTTCGTGGCTACCAAGGCTTGTTCCATAATTTCTGGTGGAGTCAATTATTACATTTTACTGTCACTATACCTCATTTTTACCGTTTATATTTTCAAAAAAGCACAAATTTTAACTACTTACTTGTATATTGCAGAGAACTGTCACATTTCATTAATTTTTATATCTGTCAGATATGCAGTCGCCATATTGAATATTGTTTGAATATTGGAATGTCGCATTCCTATTGGATATAAACTTGTATCGTAATGAAAAATCTGTATTCCTATGGGAGTAGAAAAACTACATTTTTCTACTCCCATACTTTAATTGTATTATTAGATATGCTAAACCTGTACTTTAAAGATGTCCATTACGATACAGATTTTCATTATGATACAAGTTTATATCCAATAGGAATGCAGATTTTTCATTACGATACAAGTTTATATCCAATAAGAATGCGACATTCCAATATTCAAACAATATTCAATATGGCGACTGCATATCTGACAGATATACAAATTAATTAAATGTGACAGTTCTCTGGAATTTACTAGTAAATAGTTAAAATTTGTGCTTTTTTGAAAATATAAACGGTAAAAATGAGGGATAATGACAGTGAAATGTAAAATTTGAGTCCACCAGAAATTATGGAATAAGCCTTAGTAACCACGAACAGTTTATTACCAGCTAAATTCGCAAAGGAGTATGGAAAATTTTAACCTCAGTTTATGAAATGGAATGTTCAAAAAATAATATTTTATTATGGGGTCGTAGAAAAAATAGTGTATGCAACTCGCATTTAATGGCTATTAAGACACTCGTATTCATTACAATACTCGGCTTCGCCTCGTATTGTAATTTTCTTACTCGTGTCTTAATAGCTATTATTAAATGCTCATTGCATAATATACTATTATTAAATTGTAAATTATACCAAAATGGTGGATATTAATTCTTGAATTTTAATAAATACATTTCGTACTAAAAGACTTAAAATTTTTTTCATGTACATTTGATAGAAAGTGACTTTTCTTATGGATTTTCTCCCGCTGAATTCGAAGTTCAAGGTTACATTTTTCTTTACAGAACAGTTTTTGTGATATTGTGGTCATCTTTTTTATCGTTCTTGATGCCAAATGAAAGATATTGATAGATGAACAAATACATATAATGGTATCTTTAATTGGTTAAAGGGGTTCAAATGAGATCTAAAAAAAATAAAGTTTTCAGGTGACTCTGTGCCCTCGGAAAAATATAAACCGTACGTAAACTGATACTTTCATACAAACAATAACACCAACCAGAAGAAAATTGATCGAAAAATGACAAAGTTATTAGCGATTCAGTGAATAAATCCATATTCTACATTTTCTGAATAAATTAATTTTTTCGAGAAATTATTGAGTTTAATTTCATGCAATATGTGTATTACTAAGTTGGCTAAAATAAAACCACACAATTTAGATTGCGAAAAAAACACACGGAAAACAACTTTATTCTTGCGATATTCTTTTTTAAACTAAGTGATAAGTGCAGTATTGCCAGATGACATCGACACCAAAGTCTATTGAATAATTTATAAATAGTGATGGCTCTTGCTTCGGTTGGTTTTGGGATCCGTTTCTCTAGCGAGGAACTACATATACGTAGTCTCCCAACATTGCTTCATCCCAGAACCGTTGATCGCTCCATGGTCTTAATTTGTTGCTGCGAAATCTGTCGCCGTGTTCTTCACTTACATCACCAAGATTGTCCGGCAAGGAATTTAAATGCCATATATGCCAACATATTTACGCTTGTTAGAAATAAATAAAATTGTAGAAAGAATACAAGATAAAATGAACAAGAATGACATGAAATAATGGCATTCCGTACCCATATTGTTGTAGTTCTTCAGCAAATCGGTAATAATTGCCTCGTAGTTAGGGCTTTTTTTTCCAAGAAAATTAAAGAAAATTGGTATCAACCAGCTGAAATGAATGCCAACGTTCTCAACGGTTGTTACATATGTTGGAAACTCTGTGCTTCTGAACATTTTTTTCTATGTGTGGACCATCAAAGACGGCTACCTTATTTTTTGCAGTTGAAAGCTGCGGGAAAAGAGTTCTTAAATAAGAAAATACTTGTATAAGGCTTTTACAAAACTATTAATGAGGCCAAGTCTAATGCGCAACGCTATCGCTGGAAATATTATATTTTCTTTCTTGATAAGTGACACCTATTTAATATTGCCTTTGCCCACTATGACTTTATCCCTTTTCTGGCCAGTTTTTTCTTCTATAATGATGATCACAACCGCGGCTATCCCAAAAGCAAAGAAAGCAGCAATATTTGCCCTGCATTCCACATATGCAATGTATTTCATTTGGCACATGCCGACGACTATGAGATCGGAACATATATTCCAATTGTGATGCTCGTAATGAATATTTTATCAAAATGACCATGGTGGCGTACGATTCTATAGCGTTGATGGCATGAGCGATGTGTATAGATGATTTTTCATTTACAATCTGCAATAGGACTAGTTTCAAACTATCCTTACTACCATCAAAGAACAAGCGCCACTCAAGGAATATCGGTGCTGTAGCATATGCCCTTTTCCTTTTTAGAATGTTGCTCGTAAGGCGTAAGATGGTTAGTAAAAAAATATCTATTCACGCCCGGAGCCAAAAGGTTCCTTTGATTCAGGCGAGATGCAAGTAACTCCGCTTTTTTCTATGAGAATGTTTTGTAAAAGCTGACAAAACAAAATTTCAGTTTACGCGTCAACATGAGAACAAAAAATCGTTTAAAAGCCTGTTGAAAAAATTAATATATTCAGAAAATGTGGAATTTAGATTTGTTCACTGAACGCTAATAACTTTGGACATTTTCCGTTGATTTTCTTCTGGATGGTGATAGTTTTTGCGTAAAAGTATCGGCATTGTGCACATGAAAGGACATGGATATTTTTCATCGATTTCTATTTTTCCAGGGCCACATAAGGCGTTTTCGGAAAATGTATAGCATTAACCTGACCCGGTTAGAAAGTACACAGATTCAGTACCTTTACCCTGTTAAATGAAATATTTCCCGACGCAATTGTTGAGTAACGTAACGCAAACGTCTGCATATAACCTTATAAATAGCTATCTTCATAACATAATTTAGTTGTACTGGCAATACGACAGAAGAAATGGACCGGGGAGGGGATAAAACAACCTGCATTACCCTACTCACTTACCAGGGTTATGAAAATCGAACCGGGTTGTTGAACCCGGTTACTTTTTAGATTTTACGAACAAGGTTGTTTTTACCCGACTCAATTAACGAACGCATTCATGCTAACCGTGTTGTAACCCCAATGACCGGGTTTAATTTCCGAAAACACCTATAGTCAGCTTAAAACTTCAACTTTTTTAAATCCGGACAATTTTCATGAATATTATTTGAACCGCTTAACTAATCAAATATCCCATTATATATGTATACCTATGTATTTGTTTATTATTTCAATGTATTTTATTTAGCACCAAGAACGATCATATCGTACACATCTAGCGCGAGATATGGTGATATAAGTGCAAAGATGTCAAAAAAATGATAAAATTACAATATATAGAAATCTGTAAAAAAAAATTAACCTTTATTTTGGAATTCAGCGGAAGAAAATACATAAGAAAAATCACCTCTGATCAGATCTACATTTTTAGTGTAAACTAGTTTAATCAATTAGATGGCATTTTATTTACAAAATATTCCTTTAAAAGAGTATCGAATTCATGATCCCCAATTCGCTATAGGCTTGCCTGAATTACTAGGCTATCACAACAAATCTATGACGTGGTGATACTTCACTATTTATATACAGGGTTAGTTAAAAGTATGGAGACGGCGATTTATTGTCGTTAATATTCATTTTAGAGAATTATGTTCAATATAAAAGTTTGTTAGGATATTTTGATCTACATTTGAGAATATTTGATTTTTTTTTCTTCAATTGTTTCTTAGTTACGCCTGTCCGCGCAGTGTTTTTAAATGGGAACTACCATTCGATAGAGAATTTTTTTCTCTTTACAATAATATTTTTGTTTTTTGTAAATTCATTTTAATAACTTTTACAAGAAAAATTAAACAAATTAATAACAAAGTAAATTAAAGTAAGTGTTCAAATTGTCGTCCATTAGTAATTTGACAATGACCCAATCGATTTACAAAACCCCGAACAGAGTTCTGTAAAAAATCTCGGGGAATTTCTTGTATCGTTCTGGTAATTCGGATTTGTAAATCTTCGACGTTATCGGGCTTATCTTCGTAAACTTTGTTTTTTACGTATCCCCAAAGAAAAAAATCTAAAGGACTTAAATCTGGCGAACGGGCTGGCCATTCAATGGTTCCTCGTCTTCCAATCCATCTGTGGGGAAAAACGTTGTCCAGATATTGACGAACATTTACACCATAATGTGGTGGGGCGCCATCTTGCTGGAACCAGATACTGTCATTGGGCAGGTGTTCATTGTTTTCATGTGGATAGAGCGTAGCACAAGCAGGTATTATTTCATTTTGCAATAACTGCAAATACAGACCCGAAGTTAAATTGCCATTGATGAAAAAGGGACCGATAATATGACCGCCAAGAATGCCAACCCAAACATTAACCTTTTGGGGGTACTGCGTATGGTACTCCAAAAACCAAAAGGGATTTTCCGATGACCAGTATCTGCAGTTATGTCTGTTTACTTCATCGGTAAGGCAAAAAGTAGCTTCGTCAGAGAAAAGAATATTGTTGACAAAATTTTCATTATTATTGCAAATATTTAACATTTCTTCAGAAAATTGTAATCTCCTATCAAAATCATCTTCCGTTAACTCGTGTACAAGGTGTACCTTATAAGGTTTATACTTTTCACTTTTTAAAAATGACACAATCGATGACTGCGAAATATTGAAATTGGCCGCTAATTGATTGGTTGATAAATGAGGATCTTCAGATACAGCCAATAAAATATCCAGTTTATCATCGCTTTTTGCTGTTCTAGGTCTACCACTCCTTGGCAAATCTTTAACGCTACCAGTTTGTTCAAAGCGTCTTAAAGTTTTACCAACAACGGATTTAGAAATCGGATTTCTATTTGGATGCGTATCATTAAATAAATTACAAACGTCTTGTAAACTTCTGCATCTATCTCCATAACTCAACATCATAAGTATTTCAATTCGTTCATGTTCACTTAAACTCGCCATTGTTAATATTAACAGCAACAAATTGCACAAATGAATTATTTCTGTCAAAGATTTGACGTACACAATAACCACTGATAAAATTATGTCGCTCAAGTTTGTTTATCGCATCGCTTCTGTATATCTGCGATGTACCGAACATCTGTGAAACACTTGAACCGGCCTTTTCTTATAAAAAAGTTATTAAAATGAATTTTAAAAAAACATAAATATTATTGTAAAGAGAAAAAAATTCTCTATCGAATGATAGAGTAAAATTTACTAGTTCCCATTTAAAAAAACTGCGCGGACAGGCGTAACTAAAAAACAATTGAAGAAAAAAAAATCAAATATTCTCAAATGTAGATCAAAATATCCTAACAAACTTTTATATTGAACATAATTCTCTAAAATGAATATTAACGACAATAAATCGCCGTCTCCATACTTTTAACTAACCCTGTATATATATACGTTACATTAATTATTAAGTACCTCAGAGCGTTCATTGCTTTGTTATTATATTTGTTCAAATCTAGAAAAAATAATATCCAGAAAATGAGAAAAAGCAGCAGTTCAATAATATCTTAAATATAATTATTATAGGTGTTCTAAATTAAGAGCGTGTCATTGCTAACTTATCATTGAATTTCTAAGTCGGTAAAGTGGACGTCGTCCTAGATCTTTTTATGCCGTTTGCCTTGGTGAAAACATAATAACAATTAAGCGTCGTATTTTCGAGAATGAAAAGGCAATGTATAATGTTTCTTTTATATTATAGTAATTGTTCAAAAAATATTGCTTCCCCACTTGCTCAATACACTTCAGCATTCTTTTATCAAAATTGTTAGAGTTGTGTCGACAATAGTTTCTGCATCAATATTATCGGTGATGTTGGTAATTTTGTGACTGGTTTAATGTTTCGATATCCTCTTTTGAACTCTCATTGTGCTAGCTAGGGTTGTAAATGAGCGGATAGAACTCCATGGTATTGAGAGAATGGATAGGCCAGCCTGTTCACCAGACATGAACTGCATCGAACACGTCTGGGCAGAGATGTCAAGAAAAATCAACCTGCTCGCCCAGGCTCTCCAGATTTTAGAACAACTAGCTAGTGCTTTACGTCGTATTTGGCATAATATACCTCAGCCCTTCATCGATAATTTAATAAGAGGTATGCCTACTAGAGTAAGGGCAGTAAGGCGAGGCAGAGGTGGTCTAACAATATACTAAAATCAGTTTTCAACAGTCGACAGAACAGTTATTTTACTATTGCTAGTTTATTACTTTAGTTCTTTTTGGGTAAATTTGAGAAATTTTATTGTTTTAGTTACTTTTATCGTTGTTATGGTTGTAAACTTGATATCATTGTGTTATAATAAACAAATTATGCAAATTGTACAACTGTAGCATCATTTAAATATTAAAATTTTAGAAATTATTACAATATCTACTTCAATTGTTGAGCAGTGTAATATTAAGTAAAACATGGCTCATGTTTCTTTTCACAAGGAACCTTGAAATCATATGGGCATTAAAATAATACGCAGAATTTTTTACAAGAATTAGTTTTTTTAGCACATTTGTTTTCTCTGAAAGTCAGTATTCGAATTGTATTATAAAAATAAAACAAAATGACAAACCTGATATATCATAGATATTCTTATTGAAGTTAGTGTCAATAAAGTAGTACTTTTCTAAATTTAATATCTAAAATAACTCATAGACAATATTAAAGAGTAAACTTGTTAGTATCTATTCACTATTAAAAATATAAATAAGTTCCACAACAATCTAATCTGTTAATCTCTTAATAATATGAAAACCGAGTCAATGATTGCAAAGATCTAGCAATTTTGAAATATTTGCTATATGTAACGTACCTATAATGAATGTTCAAATGTTCACTGCTTCCGGTCATTGTAACCAGATCCATCAATAAGGCGAACTTATTTTAAGTCGCTGTCCTTAAAAATGAATTTTTCAATTAGGAATATAACAGCCGAAGACACCTCGTTTTTTCTTTGTTCGGTACAATTCTAAAGAAGTATTATTTTTAAACCTACGTCACGAAACTTACGGACAATCGTCTTCTTTATTTTGATAATACGTACGTTCGGCGAAGTTCTATTAATTTTTATTGTTAGTATTTTTAGTGCGTATCTTTGAAAAGTTATTGTTGAAGTTATTGATTCCGCATTAGCAGCGGAACTTGAAGATGTTGATGGCATGCTTTCCAATAGATGAGTTTTGTCTGCTACTGGAGCTTGTATTCAAATGTTGCATAGTAGATTCGGGCTTTAAAAACATCGCGATTTTGACGTGCTTCTCCAATTCTTCCTCTCTTTTTCTTTTATTCAGTGAATTGTAGTAGGTATCCCGATAATTTCTTCTCTTTTCTGATATTGTATAAACTTCAGAAAAATAATTTGCTAAGTAAACAAAGTGATGAAAGAAGAGGCACTTGAGCATAACTCGAGATCTACTTCAAAAAACATATTTTATTTTACATTTTTTAACTTTTTCATTGTATTGGGTTGGGTTCGAAAACTGTTCCATGTACTTTTCTAAAAATAAGAAGTAGGTACTTCTCAATTGACATTTTTGTTTCCATTCAACATCAAATATTATTATCTCACTTATTTCATTAAATATTTTTATAATTTGCTGAAATCTGGGTTGTTTAAATATTTTATTGCGTATAGAAGTTAAATTTAAAAGTTTTGAAAAACTTGGCAACTCTTGGTTTAGAAGTTCTATAAAGTTAAATGTTTCATTTCATTTTTTATATTAAACTATTGTTGAAAGTTTTAAAACTTGCGGTATATTATATTTACATATATAAATAATAATCAACTACATACTAATTGTATATATAAAATCAGATACCTGTTTGAGTTTCCACAATTCATGTTACCTTTAATTAATTCAGTTAATTCAGCTCATAGAACACACAATAGATTGCAATCTCTTTCTGTTTTTTTTTCTCATTATACATTATATTTGTTAGCCCTTTATTTTTTACTGCTGAAACCATTCAGCACTCCCCGGGGTCCTTGTGCCGTGGGCAACTGCCTGATCTTGCCCTTTTGTACGGCGCTGGCCTGCATGCATATGTATTCATATACATAAGTATATATATGTATTCAGTTACAAACGTGTGCTATAGTGAATTCCGTTTATCTGTAAATAATGTGCGACTATTTTGTTTTAAATCAAACTTTAATGGATTATTCATAATTAACTTTCTAGTAAATAGTTCATAAGACATTTGATTGTTTCAAGAATAGATAGGTTTCAACAAACTATGGTTATTTATATTATTTCTACTATGATAATCATTGTCTACTTGTTGCAAAATATTCTATTTATAAAGGACGAAAGATTAGGACTTAGGCGTAGTTAGTGTTGATTAAAAAATATTACTAATATTATTTTTGAAGAATCTATTTTTAATATTATTTAATGACTAAAGTTAATGTTGTCTTAGAGTCGAAATCTATCTTATATAAATTATAAAATCAATAAATGTAGGGAAATGTTCAAAAATCATTTTCAAATCAACAATATGTAATATGATAATATAATATTCAATAGCATGTATTTTAAACATTACCTTGCAGGTACGAAACACCGACGTGGTTGGGGCAAACTCAATTAGCTTATTCTAGTTGTGGTTCACCGGCAGCCTATACGCAACAAGGTTACCCTCCACCAGCTGCTTTCAGTCCCTGCAGTATGAGACAAGATGGTACCAGGTATCCAGCTTATTGGCCTCCCGAAACTGACTACGCCGGCGCTCTTAGTTCTCCAAATACCGATTCTTCGTTGGTCCTGTGGTGACCCGCGACTACTTCCCCTCATTCAATATTAAATATTGTTTGTGAACATTCGAATCAATACAAGAGGAGCTAGTTAAACATCTAACGCACAAAAAGTCAAGATATTAATGACAAATACGAATAAATTCATTAATATCTAGATATATATAAAAAAAAAACATTAAAATGGATATGATCCATTTAATGTTTAGAACACATTTCAATATTGCTTCAATATTTAAAAAATTCATGTTGCTAATGCATCATTATTGTGAAAAAAATATGAACCTACGTAATTAGGTTTCTCAGATAGCATTTTTGATAGACCTATATAATATACAATGTGTATATTTATATTTTATACAAGTATGTACCTACCACAAAACAAAAGTATTGTATTTACAACATTGCCATCCTTGACTATAATACACCTACAATTCTAATACTTGCATAAGTTACTTTACATGCGTAGAATGCTATAACTAGTTTAACAATGTGATTATTAGTGATTTTAAAATTTTGTAATTAGAAATATATTTATTTAGTTATCGTGATTTTAAATTTTACTAGTTAATGTTTATAATAGAGCTATTAAAGCATAGGGTTATAATTTACTTGAATGCTATAATAGCTTAGCGCAACGTGAACGCGCAACATTTCTTTGATGCGACGGCAGAAAACCGACAACTGATGGGACGCCGTTATGTTGCGATGTTGCGCTGTTGCACTGTTGCGTGGTTGCGTCCACACTTGCGACGCGACGGAATTCGGTACGATGTTTTGTTGCATGTGTGTAGCCACCTTTAAAATGACAAATTTGAAGTGCACAATTATTATACCGGGTGTCAACGAGATCATGTATCAGCCCGCCATTTATTTATTAGTTAAAATAAAACTTTGAAATTCGGACCGTACATATGAGTGATTGGTGGGCTTCTTCAGGTACACTCAGTTTTTCTATAGCACTTCCGGTCAAACCGGAAGTGATGTTAATTTTGAATTTTTAAATACAACATTTATTATTTCTGTTCATATTCTGTTTCTTCTGAAAATTTGCCATCTAGTGTAGGCTAACTTTTGACATTTCTGTCAAAGATAGCGATATCTGTTAAAATTATGAAAACAATTAAAAAACGTATTTTTCACATTTACACGCATTGGCGAAGGAAACATTAAATTTATGGAAGTCCTTTATTTCCTATGTGTGTGTTTTTTTCATTTGAAATGCAATTGCTCTGTTGCTTTGGAATTAGACTACTTTTAAAACATTTTATATTTTATACTACCTGTCTACCACTAAACCACAGTATACCCGAGTACCTGTCATTTGAAAATGACAAAAAAAATCTTATTTTCTTTAGTAATTTCAACGTGAAATACATGTTTCCTTCGCCAATGCGTGTAAATGTGAAAAATACGTTTCTTAATTGTTTTCAAAGCTAACTTTGATGGTTGTTACATTTCGACAATTGTTGCGAAGCAGTTTCACTCTAATGGATAAATTTAACAGATACCACCATCTTTGAAAGAAATGTCAAAAGTTAACCTGCACTAGATGGCAAATTTTTAGAAGAAACAGAATATGAACAGAAATAATAAATGTTGTATTTAAAAATTCAAAATTAACGTCACTTCCGGTTTGACCGGAAGTGCTATAGTAGAGCTGAGTATACTTGAAGAAGCCCACCAATCACTCATATATACGGTCCGAATTTCAAAGTTTTATTTTGACTAATAAATAAATGGCGTGCTGATACTTGATCTCGTTGACACCCGGTATACACAACATTTATATTAACACTATTCGAAAAGTAATAACAATTTCAACTTTCAATTTTGGAATGTGACATCAGTGCTACTAATTTTAAAACTCCAATTTTGTATTTGAAAAGGTAGTCATATAAAAAAAACACGTTTATAGCACTCACCTATCAGAACCTTCCAGTCTAGGGCCTCTTGCAATAAAACCGCCTTATAAAACTCGTTGCTTAATATTCTATTTCATCTTAATATGTAGAATGGTAAATACGAAAGCATTTCCGTTCAGTGATTTATGATAAGATATTTACAGACCTTCATAAGAAGATTCGATGCTTTGAGAATCAAATACAGTAAGGTCCATATGTACCTAACGTATAAATTAATTTCGTATCTAATTAAGGATTTTTATGTAAAATATTGAAATCAAATTTTTAATTTACATAATTACGTACAAAAATATGCTAATTATGCTGTTTATTATTAACTAGTAGTATATATGTAGCTTGGTTTAAAGAATTTTGCATGAAAATTGTTAATTAAATAGGAAATCAGTTATTTATCAGTTTTATCACATATACTGCGGTACATGATCTAAATATACCCATTTTATTGAATATATTAGCGAATAAAGAACTATATAATATTTCATTCATAGATAGATATTCTCGGAAATTTGACAATGTAAATAAAGTAACGTATAATATATCGTGTGGTCATAGTGTTCAACTGCGAATACATAAACGTTAGTGGCAATAAATTGGATGTCAACATTCGCATCGTCTCTAGGACTTCTTTGCTTTGCCCACAAAACTTTTCTGATGTTTGACATTTTTCTATATTAAATAGCTAGTAACGCCTACGTATTGCATCTATTTTCTAATATTTTCCACTTAGTCGACAGAATTTCAATTGATCCTAAATACATATATAAATAAGGTAAAGTTATACATTCGTTCAGTGGTACATAATACGTCACTTTCTTGTCTAACAAGCAGAAGTCTGATGTATTCTATCCTTACCGCTATTTCAGTATTCAAAGATCAAGCTGAATCAGTTGACATATACTCTTATCTAACATTATTATGTAAATCTGGTATTTCAGAAAAAAAATCTACGTAATCATTGCAGAAAATGCTCATTTGGAGAAAAAGTTTGACATTTTGTTGTTATACTTGAATCAATGGCAAACACAAAGCGCTTAATTTCAACCTCAGAAAGTAATATTAATACTTAAACGAAAGAATTCAATAATATGTATGTACTACTTTTACACCATAATTTAAAACTAAACATAGTATATATAAATATTTCCGAAATTAATTTTTAAAACTGTCATAATTATTACTCTGATAATGGAATAGGCTTCAGCTTAAGCCTGTGTCACACGTGGCGACTGCTGCAGTAGTCACTTTGTATGGCAGGTTAGAAGCCACTATTATTCTTAGAGTCTTCCAGTACGAGAACAGAAACAACTATAGCAGTACTGCAGGAGTAGTAAATGTTTTAAAACTTCCTTAATATTTATTATATACTGTTGTACGTTCATTTCTCTTAATTTCCGAATTATTAGCGGAATTGAACACATTCTTTACAACTGGTGCTATTATGGCTATCCATTTCTAGAATTGAAATTTGATATGCACCTACTATTAGGGCGTATTTTTATGTTATCTACCTAGCCATGAAAAAAAGCACGTAAGAGAACAAAAAAAAAATATTTTTCTACATAACTTCCTTCGCACACTTATTCCATCTTTTTTCCAGTTGCCCCATACCCTCAGAAAAAAATTGCTTCGGTAACCCCGCAAAATATTCTTCAACAGCTTCTTTGAGTTCTTCATCAGAAGCAAAACGCTTTCCTCTGAGATGCTTTTTTAAATTTTTGAATAAGAAGAAGTTTGACGGAGCTAGGTCGGGGCTATATGGTGGATGCCTTAACTCTATAAACCCACAATTATTGATTATCTGCTGAACTTTGTTTGCCTTATGAACCCGACAATTGTCGTGCAGCAACAAGTATTTTTGTGGATAATAATGCGGGCGTTTTTCCTCTAGAGCAGTTTTTAAATTTTTAATTGTGTTTCCGTAGGCCTCTCCATTTATGGTAGACCCTCTCGGCATATATTCAATAAGCAAAACTCCTTCAGCATCCCGGCAAACAGTTGCCATTAGTTTTTTTTTCAGAAAATTGTGTCTTGGTTTTTTTGGTGGTGGAGAGCCCTTATGAACCCACTGCATGGATTCTTGTTTGGTAGGAGGGTCCCAGTAATATACCCAAGTCTCATCCCCGGTAATAATTCGAGATAACAATGTTTTGTCCCTCTCCAACTTGACCAAATTTTCTTGAGAAACTTCTTTTCTGCACAGTTTTTGTTCAGGTGTAAGCAATCTGGGTATCCACAGTGCAGACACCTTCTTCATACCCAAATCGTCATGCAAAATTTTGAGAACACTTGTTTCGGATATACAGACTTCATTGGCAATGACAGAGATCTTTACACGCCGATCTCTCAGTACCAAATTTTCGACTTTTCGCACAATGTTTTCAATTCGAGCTTTAACGGGTCGTCCGGACTTTGGGTCATCATTGATTGTCTCTCGGCCCCATCGAAAGAGTTTAGACCAATATTTTACTTGGAAATAAGATGGTGTATCTTCACCATATACAGCAACCATTCTTTCATGAATTGCTTTTGGACCATTGCCTTCCTTTGTCAGGAACTTTATTACGCTGCGATGTTCAACTTTAGTTTCACTCATTTTATCAAGAAATGGACCGTCTCAAATCTCTATACACAGCATAAACTAAACACAACTTAGCACATGTACTTCTAACACTGACAGCAATTTTTCAATAATTTGTTTGACATCGTCACTCTTTTGTTTCATGGCTAGCCCTCGTACTTTCAAGCTTTTCAATTTTCGTCGACGGCATATACAAAAAATAATCAAAATCGGTATTACTCTTGAGAATTAAAAAAAAATTTAGGTATGTATTTACTATAATTAGTCAAGGTCAGTAATCAAAACAATATTTACGTCTTATATTCAAAAGTCAATTAGAAAATATAAATAAGTTGCAAAAACAACACGCCTGACTTTGGAGGTGCGTCCTTACTTTCAATTGAATCAATCATATGCTGCTAGGGTTTAAAAGAGTAAAATAGACCTAATATATTTTTAAAATGCTTTTTAGAATCTCCAATCGAACTAGCTCCCGAACTATAGGAAAATATAGTACTCAGTTTCAGAAATACATAGTACCATTAATTAATTTATTGAAACGCTTTTTTGTAATGTAAATTTGGAGATTTTTAAAGCTCATACGTAGCCGATAAACTTCGTTGTTGGTATAGAAGCATTTTACTAGCAAAATCTATCTCTGAACGCAAATCGTGCTTACAATAAATAAAAATCGCTGTTTAGCTAAAGTACTCAAAATAAATATAAGTATTGATAGATACATTTGAAGGCATTATACCAAAAAGCAGACACGTCCAAAAATGAGAATTTTGGGAAACTTGAAAAAACAGTGTAGCTTGCTTTGCAGACAGCGGGGAATGTTTATAATTTTTATATGGTTAGGTCTCATTAATAACGTCCCATGGATACTATAATAAAGTGGTTATATGTAAGATATTTTGAGAAAAAAAATAAAATTCATTGGACTTGTCTGGTTTTTGCAGAAAGTTACTAGCAATAATCATTATTTCTGTTTGTAATATTATATTATACATGTAATATTATTACAAAAAGTGGTATTTCCAAAATAACAGTCGCTTAGTTATCTTCACAACCATCGGAATTATCGTCGTCATCAATATCAACGTTGCTCTCTTCAGTTGCCTGATTAGTATTATTAGGAGCAGGATCTTTCAATAGAGATTCATAGTACTGGCGGTGAACTGGGTTCTCAAGGTACTGGATGAGTTCTCGCAGGTTAGTGGCTTTTGCAGGTTGTATTCCTGGAGGTGACTGGTAAAGCTTTCGAATGTCAAGAGTATTTTTTCCTCTGTTTATGTAGGACTTGTTTACCACAATATGTCTTTCCCACAATCCATGGTACGACGTTCGCAGATTAACATGAATATCATGTTTGTCAAACAACATCATTCTTACTTGTTGAAGTTTTAGTGGAGGTTTAGGTGTTTTCAAGAACAAAGGTTCCACAGCGCTTCTAATGTCGAAAAAGTCTTTGTGGGTCATTATTTTTAGGTTGAATGGTGAAGGATGTTGTCGTGCATCCTGTACTACTTTGTCCCAATGTTCTGGAAGTGTTACTATGTTGGCTTTCTTTTTCTTGTTTCCTATTAAAGCGAAATCTTGATCATTAGGAAGATAACTGTGTCCTCTCATAGGAAAGAGATAGGTAACTTGCTTGAAAATTTTTAAGACATGGACCAAGCAATACAGAAACTGGACCATTGTCTTGTTCTTGTTTTGCCCGGGACAGCCATCAGAGATCAGTACGAGCTCATCCTTTCTTTTATTGTCCGGAAGGTTATTTATGGTGTCTAGCAACATAGATGTCACTTCGTTTGCACCTTTGTGTGCTTCACTTTCTAGGTAACGATACATGGTCACAGAATCATCTGATAAGTCATGAACTCCAAAAATATTAAACCACAATTGGCGCGAATAGTAAACAGGACCACTTGGAATGTGTGGAAGCGGAAGATTTTGCATAAAGTCGAACGACAGGCATGTCACGCTCCCTTCCTTAGCCTTCATAATATACCTTTTTTTTCTGCCTTAAAAGCTTCCGCTTTTCGTAGATGAAGCTTTTGTTCTCTGGTATATTGAGCTTTTGATTCGTCATCAGTAGCTGCATTCAACTTTTGTTGAAGGGAATCGCAAATAGCACATGTGTCTGACCTCGGATAACCAAAATGAATGTTAAAAGTATTAAAAACAGACCAATATGACTTATAAGAAATATTTATCCTATATAGCTCAAGAAAGTGTTTATGCATGACAGATATGCTTAAATCCTCAGAAAGATACTTCCGGTGGGGATTGTCTCTGAGTGAGTAGTGAGATTTTCTGGCTTGGTATGAGTTAATATGATTCTCTACAAGATACTTTATGCAATCGGGAAGCATTCTAGGTCTATTACTATGTTTGCCTTGTTTACTTTTAGGAGAGTTTCCAGTTAATAGCAAGCTTTCCTGTAATCTAGTGACTCTGTTCTTGGAAATGCCATGGAAGCTTAAAAAGGCTTTGTGACATATAGGAACATCGATACCTTCACTACGGATTTTGTAGGAGTAAGTTGCAGCGTGGTCTTTTCTTGCCTCTGGCTCATCTTTTCTTGGACGTTTTCTTGCAACTGGACAAAGATCTACTAGACCACATAGATGAGAGTCTTGCTCATCCTTTGAAGCCAAATTGTTAAAATCTTCCAAAATTTTATTCCTTGTGTTAATGCCTACTTTGTTGAAACATTGCAACCTCGCACATCTAGAAAGATATAAAACTATTGTTTACAAGTATGTATTTAGTATGTAATACGAAAACAAAATTTGACCACCTATGGTACCTAATACCTTACGTGGTCAAAACCTCACCTAATCTGACTTATGTAACAGTCGGTTTAATCACACAAGACAAGTAACCTAACCTAAGATACATACCTGCAATCTTCACCGGTTTTTCTCATTGCAACCATTTTACCCACGTGGTTCACATGTTCTTCACCATGTACTTTTTTATCTCGAATTATACTCTCCTTTTTTGCACTTTTCTGCCTCTTTTTAGGCCACTCAGTAGTATCCATTGTAATAATAATAATTACGGCTACAATTATAATGACTCTACTCTTTAAACACCTGTTAGCAAGTGAGTGGTCACAACGCATCACACACGTGTGTCGTAAAAAACCAGACAAGTCCAGGACTTGTCTGGTTTTTGGCGGAATTGCCACGGACTTATCTTGTTTTTGTAGAATTGCACTTATTTCAGAGCTTTATATCTCCCGACACGTCTGGTTTTTGGTGAAACAAATTACACCATTAAATAGCGGCTATTTTCACGTATATAAAATGGCGGCAACTTCAAAATACGATATTTTGGACTTGTCTGGTTTTTGGAATAATGCCTTCATTTATAATCCTATAAAATACATTGCTTTAATGTATTTATATATTATGGTTATTCACCAGTTTTGCTTCCAACTCACCACATAAAACTAATCAACTAACACACATTAATATAGAGGATTCTATGGCAGGAATTATACATTATAATTATTGCGATTTTCTTTCAAGTAAATATGAATGACAAAACGAGATTAAATTATTTTTTTTTTAATTATTTATTAACTAGTATTTTTATATCAATTCAAACTATGAAAACCCGCTTACATGATCGCACTTATTCGGTTACATTTAGGACTAGCACCTGTGAATCACGATCAACGAGAAGCGACAGTATAGTCGGATCACTTGATGACTCGTGTCCCACTATTTCTTTGTCGAATTTGACAAACACCAAGTACACTACAACCAAGAACAGGAGGCACCAGGTCAGACAAAGGACCATGTGACACTGGTTGCAATGGCGACTAAACAATCAAGCTGGCCCAGCCCACCGAAGGAACAGGGACACACTTTTAACGTCTTTCTTACTTCTCGTTAATCGTTGTCCTCCGCCAGCACTCTAATCAGAAAATGTACCCGTAGTTGTTCTTACAGAAACTCTAAAAGCACATATATTATAATTACAGAGCTGACGTCCCTGATTTAAACTACGACGGAGCAAAGAAATAATGTAAACAGCACGCAGTTACTGAATAGCACTATTCATATGGTGAACTGCAACATCTGTTTACGCCCGAGAATGAGAGCAAAAAAAGTGCATTTAACTCGTAAATTTCCTATCTTCATCGGCGTAGATAGGAGTTTGAAGGGTTTTTAAAATTTATTATATTTCCTAAGATAAATAAAGTACGGGAAGTTTACTCGATTTGAACTACAAAATAAACAAATAATAACGTATTTTGTATTTTATAGATCACCACCCACTTGTTATCCAATTATATAAATAAAATTAATCACTTTTTAAAAATACAAAATTTCAATAGTGCGCCCGTGGGCGATGAGTCATCAACCTTTCGTGTCCGCTCTGTAATTATAATATGTATATATATATATATATATATATATATATATATATATATATATATCAATCAACGTCTAATTTTATTTATTATACACATAATAAGGAAACATAAGCCAATGTGACAAATTGCGTCAATTATGTCGAAAAATTTAGTAAAACCAGTAAATAATATACCTAAGTAATTAACATAAATATAAAATTTATTGCTCGGCAATGCTAGCAAGGTTTGACGTTTACAGTTTTTCGTTTTTATGACATTTCCATTGTCAAGGCCACTATCTCAAGCACGCTGATATTTTATCATTTTATATAAATTTTGCATACCTTCAGAATACTTCAAAAAAAAAATAATAAACAGCATGGCAGAGTATTTCGTTAAGTCTATTTTGATGACTATTTAACATGTATGCTAGAGAATAAAGTTACATATAGAGGAAACGCGTTACGTTCAATTGTACGTCATACTAGATCCATGGCGTCTCGTCTTGTTTATGTTGCCGGATCTACTTTTATTTCTGTCATTGACATTTGATATAACCAAAGAAAAAAATTATTCACAATACAAGAACTATAACGTAATATATTTAGTAATTGAAATGCTCTAAGACTTCAGTATTTCTCAACTTATTTATTATATTGATTATTGATTTAGATTGTCGAAAAACCATAAATGTTTCATAACATATCCATAATAAAATATAAAATAACCTAAGTATCGGTTACGCTATTCTCATTAATCAGATGATTATAGAAAAGTTTGTAGAAAGCTTCGACTGTTTACAGAAACTTTTCGGCATTATATTCAAAGGATGGGCCTTGGCTCTGACTGTGGCATGGCTTACATACAGGGCGCTCCGAACGTCAAAAATATTTCGTTTGTTTTATGAGCTATTTCTTCTACTCGTTTAGATGTTAAAACCCTTAATAAAATAAACTTGGTTAGATGATCTTGATAAACCATGATGAATTTATATTCCACATCTGCTAACTTTGGATATCAATAATATCTACATGGCATCGGCTGTTTAACTCACTGTGCAAATTGGTATAGAAACTAATTCCTTTTCTTCTTAGATTTTTTACTATTGCAGACTTCACACATTGACAGGAAACATGAACAAATTAATTATCTTAGTAGTAATGTTGGTATATTTTCTACTTGTTTCCATTCGAGCTTCTTCGATTACTTCATCACTCTCGGACTTTGCTATTATTCGCTGAACGCAGTCAATTTCTATTCACAAAACGGTTCACGCGTCGATGCAGCGATGAAGTTTTCTTCGATGCCAGTTTACCTTGTTTTATTTCCTGAAGTAATTCTTCATATACCTCTCTATTTATTACAGTGTATTTAGACAGTTTGGCATCTTCAGTACGTGATCAGAAGTAACCAATCAGCGCATAGATCATTCATCGACCCGTTCTTGCTCAGTAGTTACTGGTATGCGTGTAGTTAGAACGAGTTCTAACTGAAAGCTTCAGAAAATAGCCGAATTAAAATTTTAATTCGTGTCTTTCCTAGTAAGAACGCGAAATTTCAAATGCTCGTGGTTACTTCGCCATTCTTACTAGTAAGTACGCGTAAAAACGTATTTCCGATTATTGCATATTATTATGTTACCGTAAAAATCGGAAATACGTTTTTACGGTAACATATGCAATAATAACGATGATAAAGGGTGGGTAATTTATAATGAATAACCTTGTACAATATGATATTTGTTGTGCTTACTGTTTCTAATAAATGTAAATAAGATTTTCATAACAAAAAAAAAACATTGTTTATTTACAATAACGCATTTTAGATTTATGTGAAGTAGTAAATATGAAAAATTATTTAAATAACAATGAAATATTTTCAACTTTAATTATTTATTTATTGTTAAAGTAATTTTGAATACACATACACTACATCTGATAATTTAAAACAACTACACAAAACAATCACAATTATTATAATAAACACTTTTTGACTGTGGAAATAATACATACATTTATTAGAAATAATAATCATAAAATAAAAATATAAAAAGTACTATATACTCCCATTCAGAATTGTTTTATCAACAAATACATATATACAGGTTGTACTACATAAAACTCCCAGGTCAAATATCTCAGAAACGGGTAAGATATTTGCATTTTGTAAAAAGCAGTTACTAAAGGATGTGATCGACTCTAGTTTGCCCTTACAATTGTTATGTAAAGATATAGATGACGCTGCGATGCAAAGAATTTTTTTGATCGCCACAATCTTCATTTGGTTTTTATTTGGAAGAGTATTTTAGTTTAATGTAAATTTTATTATTTGTGTTAGTTTCCAAAATTTAACGGGTTCATACTTTTTACAAAATTCAAATATCTTTATCCGTTTCCGAGATATTTGACCTGGGACTTTTAAGTGCTACACCCTATATATCTAGTATTTTTAACAAGATTCTTGAAGAAAGAATCGGTGTATAAAATACGTATATGTTGCATTAGTCTACATGTGTATAGAGAGATACTGAGTGTCTCCTACATGTCATTATTTTACTTAGATTAAGCAATGAAAAATTGGATAGTGTTGAAAGAAGTAATCACTGACAATTTTAATTTATATGTAAAATTAAGCATAATATATTTACGAAAGCGATGGATTCAATTAGGGTTAGGAATATCTACCTCCTACCACATATAGATGCTATCTTGGTTGTATGCTCCAGCTTATATAAATTATGTCAGCAGACATTAAGACGGGGGACAATGAATGATACGTTTCCTGCACATGTAATATGCTTGATGTGTTGTTTATTTAAATATTTCCGTATTTCTTTACACAATGCGTTGGTGGTCTATCACAGTGGGATCACATACCCTGGCGCATGTCCAAAGTATTATTTTCTGAAAACTGTAGGAAGTCCAATTTCACTTTATCTTATTTATAAAATGGGAGACAATGGCTCACAATAATAATAACTAGTAAAAATTATTACCACCAAATTAGTATCAACCTCAGATACATATTAAGACAACTAATGTCATCATCAGCTCACGTATTTTTATGTTTTTGAAAGTTCATAGTTTAAAGGTCTCTGGTGATAACATAGTTGTATCCGATGTTGATACCACCTTGGTTGATCCGATGTTGATACCACCTTGGTTGAAAGTGTTTTTCTTTCTCATTATCACTTAAGTTTTTACTTCTTATTATCACTTAATCTATTTAATTAGCGACATATAATATTTAGTAGTACTGGAAATGTGTCTTAAGAGTCATACAATACCTAGCAAAAAAGTTGAATATGTAATTGTAAATATTGTTCTTAAAACAACAGATTTTGAAAACTGCTAGGAAATAGAAATAAAACACAAGTAGAAATATAAAATTAAAATCCTAACAAGTCAAAGCAACCCTATGAAAGTTATTATATTCTGAATAAGTGTTTGTCTAGTACAATCATATTGGTCCCGTATTTCTTGACCAAAAAATAACAAATCCAACAAACAACTTGAAGATCACTAAATCACTTACACAATACTATAACACCGTACACAAAAATCCTCTCTTTTTCAAGAAGTAGAATGGTGATGGTAGTTAACCAACCTCACTCACAGTTGATCTAATCTGTGTATAAGTAGGCCAATGATAATACTTTTTAGAACATTGTCTTTAGTGTGCGCAATTTAAACTTAATGTTGCCGTAAGAGTTGTGCATAACTATATATTATATACATATTTATAATTTTATTATACTTTTGCAAACACTGGTAGGCTTATACTTCGTTGAAAAATTATAACTAATAATACAGAATACGTCTAAAGTGCCTAAATAGGAACTTTGAATTTAAATTTAAAAAGAAACAAATAATAAAATGAAATATTAATCAAATGGCTCTGCTGGCAGGCATGTACTCTTTCGGCGAAATTTCGAAAGACATTTTGAAGTACAGTTGGCTGAATCTCTCAAGAATGTTGCGTTCGATTTTTTCTTTTAGTTGTCAAATTGTTTTACCATGGTTCACATAACTCTACTTATAAAATAACTGCAAAGGAAGAAGGCCAAATGGGTTAAAACTCATCTTCTCGGCGTACAGTTTTGGTTTTCAAAATGGGAGGTGACATGACCTTTGCAATAATGTAATTGTGTGTGCGATGCTTTGAATCCACGCCATTCAATGGACCTTTATATTTTTCGCGTGAAAGAAACAGCAATGATATTTGGGAATAAGCAAAAGTAGGATAAAAGATCAGTGCGTAACACATCCGCATTGTTGATAATGAAAGATTAGTAAGTTTTTGTTATTTTGAATGTTTAGAGTATATTTAAAATGTTGTAGTTAGCGGCCGGCAGCGCGTGCACCTGGTAGAAAGGTCACCCTAGTGACGTCAAGGTGGGCGTGAAAAATATAAAGGTCCATTCCTTTCCATCCGAAACCTAGAGAAAGTTTGTCAACATGCTACAATAGCAAACGCCATTAACAGTTCCTCTACACATCTTCATTATTTTTAAGAAAGTACAGACCAATGATCGCTCCAGCTTATGTATATAGCACACTAAACTGTCACTTTTGATAGTGCATCGTAGGTTCTTGCGTACTATGTCGGAGTTCTGCTTCCTAGATTCAAGAAGTCTGTTTGTTGACGTAGCTGTAGAATTTTTTTTATCCCAAAAGCCAGTTAGCTATGGATCTTATACACAAGAAGATGCAAAATTTTCGAGAGGATGTTCTACGAACCTCTATCTCGTATCTCAATGCAAATTAGCTCAAATTATTAATAAAATGATCACGTAACATGCAAATTGTCAAAGTTTTTACCATTTTTATAATACGCTTTCAAAATTAATACACGTTATTCCAAATCATGACGTACCATTTTCATACATGTCAATGTTTCACTATGACAATTGCCAACTAAACATGACTGAAACATTTATCAAACTGAAATGGCACACGAATGAAATTTTAAAGTTCTTATTCAAATACTTTTATTTTGATAACTTTACTGCATATTACATGACCAGAAAATGTCGTATTTGCGTTTCTCAAAGTATCCAACATATGGGCCCTTCTGACTATGTATTTATTTATAACTATCATATATAGAATTATGTTAACATTATTGTATTTTACTGTCGCGACTTAAAAACAATAACTAAATTATGATATATTTCTTATTTCGAATATATGTATGTATATATCTATACATAAATTATCAAGGCGCTTGATAATACAAAAATAATGGTGTAGTACTACTTAATTGAATGAGTTTAGATTTTTTTTGTAAACTCCTTATAGAATTATTTTTATGTTGCTAGTGAATTACTTTAAATTTTACAAAATGTACAGTCTTAAATAAATTGTTATTTTATATAGTTACTACTAGTGTATAGAACCATGTATACTTAGTTAAGATGAATTTTTTTTGTTTTCTTTTTTAATTCTGTTAACTTATAATCCGTCCTAATTTTATTTCCTTTTTTTGTTCAATTATAGTGTACTTATGTATGTATGTATGTAATAATAACTTAAGTAAATAGATGTTTTATTTAAAAATATTTATGTAGTTTTCTTTTTATAGTCCAGTGTAACATTAATTATATTTCGAAAAGACATATTTCAAACACTATAATCTTGTCATATTTAGCTGATTCCATAATAACAATGGTTCAAAAAAGGATTGCCGCTAATTGCTGAAATATTTGCTATGATAAATGTTAATTATGATATAATATTAAATGAAAGTTTTCTCTATTACAGCCTAACAAATTTTCTCTATTCTCAGTTTGCGCAGATGGTCTGTTAATATCAGTAGCAGTTTGTACATTGAGTAAACTGAAAACAAGATAATAACAATAATAACACTCCTTTATTTCATTTATCCTTCTTTTTGATAAGAGTAAAAGTGTTACTTTCGATTTAAATTTTGAATTTTTCTATAAGAAATTATTCCAAGTCAAGTTCTGAATATTCTTAAAAAATCCGCACAGAATGTATAATTTGCGAGGTGTTTGGAAAAAAACTGCTGTTCTGTAAGAGTAAAAGTCTTCCAGATTGAATTTTAAAAATCTTCTACCTATGTTGTTCCGAATTATGTTGTATGTATGTATTTTCATACTCTCAGCAGATATGTGTTAAATGTATCATTTATGAGATATTCGCAAAGAACTGTTTTTTAATAAGAGAAATACTGAAAAACTTCTTTATAAAGTTCTTCTCATATTTACTTCTGTGTAAAATTCACTTTTTAATATATTTGTATTCTGTAGAAATTTGTCCAAATATTGTAGTTGACGAGATATTGGTAAAATTGGACATTATCACGAAAGTAAACTACCTCTGCGGTTGACTGATAACGTAATCAGATGTTGAGAGGAAGATTATACACTCTTATAAGGTTTAGTATTGATAGATGTAACCGTTTGGCCTATATCGTAATCATAAAGTGAGAGAAAGAGAGAGGAGAGAGAGAGGGGGGGGGGGAGACAGCGATAGAGATGTTAGCAAAAACCACTTTTTCTGTATCGCAGGACTTCGATATGGACAATCTCGAGGTCGCAGAATTTCATCATCACAGTACTTCCTTATACTACAAAAAATAATATAAAATGATTTATATTATAAGTAGCCAATTCATACAGATACCCCTTCAAAACTTGTTTAAATTTGTCAAATGAGAGAGCTTTCCACACACATCAGGTAAGTAACTGCAACTTAAACATTGAAACAAAACTCTTCCTTTGAATTATTATTCAAAGGAAGATATAAATTAGTTAAAGCTGTTTTGGAACCTCTCGTATTATAGATATGTGCAGTACAAAATGTATAGAGAACTATGCGATATCTCGTACTTAGCGCTAGTATTCGATTCACTACAATAACATATTGTAACGTTTTCGGGTTCGCAATAAACAACTCGTGCAATTTATTTATTTAAAACAGTCTGTATATTCATACACGTAAAATTAATTACAATATAAAATGTAAAACTAATGTATCACACTTAAACTACTATTAATAAATTAAAATTAACAGACGTATTTATTTACCACTACTATCTATATGACAAGGTAATATTTATGTCTTTATTGCACTATAATAAAAACTGCACCGTATTTATTTCTATTACTAATATTTAAGTCCGTATATTTATGTCACTGTTCGGCTACCTGTTAAGGAACTATTTATTTATGTTTATTTACCTTCATTGTTCCCTTCTTAAAGACTTTCTTATTCCGGAATTACTCATCCATCCGTTCAACTGCCTTTTATATACCCGTACGAAACATCTGGAAGCATTCGCGTAAACTCCCATCTTCCTCTCGATGTTTGTAGAACATTCGATAGACATTCTGTCTCCGCAGTACAACGCAAATGGATGATTTATTGCTTTATGATGTTTACCAGTCGCGTCGAGATGATTTACAACCTCTTTTTATTGTCGCTCGGAAGTCTGCCCTTCTTTGTGCACTTGTTTCATTACATTATATATATAGCAGCACCCAGGCAACTTCGCAGACAGCCGCCTAAAGGCCCAACAAAATGTACCTAAAGGCCCAAGAAAAGAGTTTTTCCCAGTTAAGGTAAGTGATTCATTATGATGTACCACACGATCAAATACACTATTACCCAAAAACCACTAAACTAGGTTTTTGGATATTAAGTTCTCAATTATTTTACACAAACCAGTTCTCAACTTGTGATAAATTTATCTCTACATCCTCGTATTGCACCATTTCAGTGAATATTTTTAATTACTGATGATAAATCGTGCATACAGTGCGTCCAAAAATTCTGGAACTCCTAAATAAAATTGAAACGAATGAGTTTCGGGGAAAAGAAAAAAGAAAAAAGCGACTGTAGATAGTACCTGTTTGGTTTTTCCGTTGATCCTGAAAAAGATATGCCGTAATTTTTTTTATTAAATGGCAACTTCTCGCACTCTTAATTTTGTTTTTAATAAATGGAAAATTTATTAAAAACAAAACTATATAAACTTGCAGATTTTCTAAGAAATTTAAATGTCAGTATAGAAATTTCTAATACATTTTGATTTCTGAATTCCTTAGGAAATATAAAGTTAAAATAAAGATTAAAAATAATAACTTAATACAAATGATACAAGTTCATTTACAACAATTTTCAAAAAGAAGAACATGCTTAAGATCGCTCTCAAAGTAGTCGTCAAAGACTACTGAAGATATCAACTCGCCGTATTACTGTCAGTATAGGAAACTCGAAATTCTATTACTTGGAAGTTATTTATCGCCATTTTTGTATAGGTACATGTACTACTTTAGATAACTTTAGTTCATTTGTAAATTTACCATGATTTATGCATGCGTTCACTATGTTGGTTAGTGAAGTGGATCTTCTATTATTTCAATTATATCCTTTAAAATAGCTACAGTACAAGTATATATCTATCTTTAGATTTATTATTTTTTAAATTCAGTCAGAGAGAGAGAGGGGGGGGCGGTCTCACACATACATGGAATGGTTTTTGCAAACATGTCTCTCATGTTTGCAAATAAATAATAATGTAGAATAATATGCCAACGGATAATATACAATACACTAACTAATACATTAACATGTTTGTACAATTCTCAGGCAGATAATTGACAAATTGGTAATATAAATACTTCCGCTTAACCCTTTAAGTCCTGAATTAACTTTTATTAAAACAAATACATTTTAAATTACAAAATATGAACGAAAAGCTTACATAAAATTATAAAAAAATATTTGATATCATAATATAAGGCCCTCTTTTTTGGAAAATGGTGGTCACGCTGTATAACCAATAGGACTACTCGCATTGGTGAAAATTTTGGAAACAATTGCGTTTGTCGCTCAAACAAAGTCCAACATCACATAGAATGCAACTCCATTTACTTCTGTGAGACTCTGCTTTATTACTGCACACTGCACAATGTCTTTATATTCCATAGATAGGCATATGAGCAGCTTTGTCAGTTCTTCTTTCGATTGGAACATTTCTTTTATAATGATTTACTACCTGCAATGACGTTCGCCTTCTTTTTGGCCAAATATCAAGCACCAATCAATCCAGATAATACATTTAGTCAAAACTGTGTCAAGTCAAATGATGCACCACTACTGCTTTTTCTGAACAATATGTAGGCATTTATAACAGTAGTATCTATAAAATGCCAAACTATTCTGTGGTACCATTTTTTGCTTTTGCGGTCTGTCGCATAATATTTTTTCAACATATCAGCCTTGTCAACAAAGCCCATGTTCTTGTTGTAAATCTTGGGCAGCTTATTTCCTCTAATGTGCCACCCTTATTACGTCGCTTTGTCGTAACAATATCTTCGGGATTATGATAATTAGAAAGAAAGTACACTGGCTTTTTATCCATCCATTTTATACATACTAGGTTATCTTCTGTCATTCGCCAATCTGATTGTCCTCTTGTCATCCTTTTATCATCGATAAAATCCTTAGGTACATTTCTTTTTCCTTTCTTCAATGTTCCACAGCCATACATACTCGTATTATCTTTTCGCAGGCCCCACAAAAGTGGAACATTGCAAAAATAATTATACAAAAATACTTTGTGATTCTTATACTTCAAATCATTTGTTAGATCTCTTACGACGCGTCCTCCCAAATCCTTTTCAGGTAAATCAGCAATTTTTTCCGTGTAAATTTGGAATTCACACACATAGGCAGATTCGTCTGCTCTTACCCACACTTTATATCCCCGTTTTGTTGGTTTTGCGGGCATAAATTGCTTCATACTGGCTTTGTACTTGATCATACCCTCAGCAACTGCCTGAAATTCTCCAGGACTGTACTACTCCTTGTACTTTTGAGCGAGTGAAGTAAGAAGTGGTCTTACTTTATAGAGCTTATCGTAATCTTGTTCTTCTTTCTTAGGTTGTAATGTATTATCTGCAAAATGTAAAGTACCTAACAACCAGAAGAATCTGTCACGAGACATAATCTTTGAGATATAAGGATCCCGTATTTCTTCTTGTGAAGACCAGTAATCTTTCAAGCTGGGGAGTTTTTTTTATTCCCATTAGAATGTTGACGCCTAAGAAAATCTTTATTTCTTCAGAAGTAGTTGGATGAAAGTTTTTGTTTCCTCTAATAGACTGATTTTGAGTAGCATACAGATTTGTGTTGAATACAATTGTCTCTATCAGTTCTTCGGACAACAGACACATAAAAATATTTAGAGGACGCTCTAAGGATTCATCCAAAGGTGTGTCAAAAGCATCTTCAAAAGCGGCTGGAGGTTCCTGATAAAAATTGTTTTTTTTCCCACAATATGTTATTTGGAAATACATCAGTAATCTCAGCACGAGTTCTTTCCGCTATACGAGCCAGTGATTCGTCGTCACTATCAATCTCATTGTCATTATCATCAATTTTGTTATCGTTGTTACTTAAAAAATTTGGATTTTCTATATTGTTTTCAATATCGTCCTCATCACCTGATAAATAGTCGTCAGCTAGAGATATCCGTCTGAAGGAATGTCAGCTAAACTCACATCTACTTCGCTTTGACTTAGTGCTTCAAGATCACTGAATGTCCATTTATCTTTACCTGGAAAGAAAAAAGGAATTTGTCTTGCATACTATTAGTAGTTACCGTCTATCTGCCTAGTGGTTGTTTCATGAAATATTCTATAGTATGCTTTACTCTGGAAACATCCGGGAGTAAATATTTTGTACGACAGATGGGACTATAAGTATCGCCCGTGAACAGTAGTTACTGATATACCACTAAGGGCCGGTTTTTCCAACACCGGTTAAAGTATCCGGTTAACTAATCATTGATTACGCTTAATCGTTGATTATCTCTAACCGGCGTTTTTCAACGCCAAGAAATACGCCGGTTACCTGATCAGTGATTAAGAGTTTATTTTAGAAGGTTGGTAACAAAAATGCTCGTACATTTGATCTAAATTAGCATATTTGTTATAATAATATTGGCGCTATTTCCTATATTTGAATTTGTTCTTTGTGCTTTTTGCCTTTATTTTTTTAAAGATTATTTTCTTTATATGTAATTAGAAATTTCATTTTAGTAAATAAGGTTTAAGTACTTATTTTGTGAATATTGCATGAAAATTTCTCTGTACATAGCACATATTTAAAATTTCTATTATTCAATAAATAACAAATGCCACAAACTTGAAACTGAAATAAATTTATTGATTACTTATTGCTATTGAAAAATACAAAAATTTTGTAAAAAAGAAAAAACTAATACAATATACGTACATATATGAAATTAACAGTTACCAAAATTATGTAAAATATATGATATGTAACAAAATCATAAAAATAGGAAGTTTGCTGAAAAAGAAGTCTACATCTAGGGTCTTAAGCTGGATTATCAGTCACACTATAATGATATAGAATATTGTACTTTCCATTGCCATATCTGAGATAATTTAACTTTCACCAAATTCCTGTGGGGTGAATAAAGCCAGATATTTTTACTGAAAGATCATACATCAGCTGTTTATTAAGAACAATGCATTCTAACTAATATTATGTCCATTAATCAAAGAAGGTTTATTGAGAAAATCTTGTTTCCAAATTGGTTTACATGATTTCAACATAATAAATGTTATGTTCTGGAGGAATCGGTGTGAACTTGACAGTGCCTGTAATAATTATTAGTGCAGAAATTAACTGCACGTCAACTTTACAGTCATGTACAATTGGTTTCTTTAGAAATGACCGGTGTGAGTTTAAAAACGCTGCGCGTATCTGTCGATAGTCACATTCTAATTGTATGGATGACTGGTCTTGAAAACACACTAAATAAATATCTCCACAGAATATTTATATTTGTTTGAATGCTGCTTATTGTATAATATTTTATTTACATTCCTCTCCTCCACTTCTATATTATTTCTTAAAATATATTCTGGATTATAAAACGAACTAGTTTAGCTTTCTAAAATAATTTAAATAACAAGGTGACCATGATTTACTAAATTTATTTCTATTTGCTTAGTACAACAGATAATATACTCAAATGCTTTTGAAAAATATCCTTAGTTTTATTAATATAACACATACCTTATTTTTAAATTAATTCAAATAAAAAAAATGAGGTGTGGCCACCACACAACTTTCTTATACGTATGAGCGTTTCAAATCACACAATTTTAAAAATTATTTTATACAAAAATTATTCAAAATTCTATTTTAAGTACTTCCAGTCTCTTAGTAAATCTCTACAGGATACATACTTTGTGAGATATTTGCAAAAAAATGCTACTCGCTATGAGTAAAAGTATTATTTCCGGTCCGAATTTTGAATTTTCATTTATACAAAAAATATTTCAAATCCAACTCTAAATACTTTTATACTCTTGATAAATATATATAGAATGCATAATTTACGAAATATTTGCAAAAAACTGATTTTCGATAAGAGTAAAAGACGGTAGGAATTTCGAAAAACTTTTTTAATAAAATTCTTCTCAGATTTAATTTTGAATATATATGAATTCTTTACAAATTTGTTTAAGCTTAGTAGTTGACGAAATATTGGCAACATTCGATCTTTTCACTGAAGTGAACTACTACTTCCGGTCTGCCGATTTTACTGAAAATCTAATCAGATCTCAAGAGGGAGATTATATTGTAATATTCATCATCACAATACTTCCTTATACTACGTATAAGAAAATAAAAAAAAACGAGTTTAACACGTTGTCTTGTGGTTTATTAATTAAAGCAATATTTGCCTTTTTACTTTCTTATACGTAGTAAGGAAATATGATGCAGATGTCCACGTTTTAAGTTCGCCTGATACCGAAAAAGTGGTTTTTGGCAAACGTCTCTCACCTCATTTTTAGACTAAAAAAATGAGGTGTGGCCACCACACGACTTTCGCGTATAAAAGCGTTACTTCCGGTCCGAATTTTGAAATTTCATTTATACAAAAAATATTCCAAATCTAACTCTAAATACTTTTGTACTCTTCATAAATATATAGAATGCATAATTTACGACATATTTGCAAAAAATCGTTATTCGGTAAGAGTAAAAGTGATATTTTCGGTCCGAATTTTGAAATTTTTTTTATATAAAAGATATTGGAAATTAAGTTCTAAATACTTATGAATTCTTTATAAATTAGTCTAAACTTAGTAATTGACGAAATATTTGCAAATTTCAATTTTTTCACTGAAGTAAACTACTACTTCCGGTCTGCCGATTTTGCTCAGAATCTAATCAGTTCTCAAGAGGGAGATTATATTCGTAAATACAAAATTTGGAATTGATATGTCCAGCGGTTTGACCGCTATCGTGGTCACAGGCAGACAGACACACACACACACACACAGACATTTTTTAAAAACCACTTTTTTGGTATCAGGGGACCTCAAAACGTGGACATCTGCAAAAATCTCGAGGTCGAATATTTTCATCATCACAATACTTCCTTATACTACGTATAAGAAAGTAAAAAATTAAAATATATTCTAAAACAGCAAAATTTTGCATTTCGTATTAATTATTACATTATAACATGATTTAATGTATGTCGTGATATTATAAACTTATTCTTACAAGTTTATAACATAAAATAATACATATACCGGGTGTTTGTTTAAGCTCGGCCACCGGCCATATCTCGGCAACCATTTATCGTACAACCTCGCGGAAAAAATCTTTATAGTAAAATGGACGACGGAAATTACAACTAAAATATTTTTAAGTTTCCAAAAGTGATCGCAAGGGGGCGCAATTCTCAAGATAAATTAAAAATTCGATAATTTTTCATTAAATTCTAGATTAAGATAGATTGACAATTTTTCTAGCAAAATTTTTAGACGTTTTTATACAACTTTCATTTGAAACTTTTTGATCTAACTCCCATACGAAGAGAACAGGGGAGGGGGGTATGTCTGCGTACAAAACGGTATAATTTTGGTTTGCACCAACGGATTTTAATGTTTCTGGGCTCATTATATAGAGAATCTTACAAAGAATTGAAGGGCATGTAGCACCAAATTACGTGATTGTAAAAGAAAATAACAAGGGGCGCTGTTCTCAATGTATCTATATATTACTTGTTTTTTCTTTAAAATTTTAAATGGAACGGCATATTTTTAATATAGGAATATTGAAGCACATAAAAAACTGAAGAGAATGATGAAAACCGGAAGTTGCTACCTTTTTTCTTGACGAAGATATAGTCATACGAAGACAATTCAAAAAAAAATAAACAATTTTTAATATAAATTTATTTATTTATTGCGAGTAATAACTTTATTTTAATTTTAAGTGTCACTAGACAGTGTATAGTTCGCTTTCACTTGAATTTTCATCATAGTCTTCCATAAATGTATTTATTTCAATCTTCTCCCCGATTTTTTAATTCTTGCATATGTTACATTAGATGCTCTTCTTAAATGTTTTTAAATTGTCTAGCTATTTTTAAATTTCATGTCTTGCCTTTTTAGACATTGAAATAAAATAATAATAATAATATATCTTTATCACCCAACTGATATACGTAGATCTAATTATAGGAAAACAGCAAAAATAATTTCCATAACTCATGAACTAAGTCGACAATAAAGAGAGAAAAAACAATATAATATAATGCATAAGTTATAATCAAATCATTTACTCATTAGTAATGAAAGGGTACACAAATTGATATCTAAATCATCCCCGCTTGAAATGAAAGTAAATAAAAGAACCTATTATATGCCTAAACACAAATAAGAAAATATATTGACCAAGTAATATAAAGGAAAAGAAAATATATTTAAATCAGAAAGTACAAAAAAAAAAAAACAAGAAAAAACTTCAACTTAACAAATGTTGAAAGTGTTCACCTTCATTTTCAATACACGTTTACTTGTCGATTAGTAGAGAGCAGAGTTACTTCCATTTCGGAGGCAGCAATTGTTGTTCTCAGCTTTTTGTGATAAACTATGTCTTTTATTCTGCCCCATAAATAAACATCAAGAACATCTGGCAAGGTGAATCAAAACTCAATAATGTCTTCTTTCGGGATAATTTAGGGAATATTTCCCCGAAGCAAGAATGCATTTTCAAAGCATTGAAAATACATTCTGTTCATGTCATAAGCTTCAAAGTTAGAACACGACATTTTACAAACTTAGTAATTATGTGCGGGCGTCCAAAAAGGCTTAATTTGCTAAATACGTACAAAAAGTTTAACTACAAGTGACACTAATATCTTTGCATTTCGATTTTCATGGCCTAACTTGGAACTCTCATCATAATGTAATTTAGTATCACTTTGCATGCCATGTTGTATGATGAAAATTTAAAAAAAGAAAGCAAACTACACTGTTCACTATTATTATTTTATTTCAATGTTGGAAAGGATAAGAAATGATATGTAAAAAATAATAGCAAGAGTATTTAAAAACATTTAAAAGGAGAATCTAACGTAACATAAGCAATGAATTAAAAAATCGATAAGAAGATTGAAATAAATACATTTAGCGAAGAGTATGATGAAACTTCAAGTGAAAACGTACTATACACTGTCTAGAGACCCAATTAAAATTGAAATAAAATTATTACTTCTAATAAATAAATAAATTTATATTTAAAGAGTTTTATTTTTCTGGATTGTCTTCGTATGACTATATCTTCGTCAACAAAAAAGGTAGCAACTTCCGGTTTTCATCGTTCTCTTCAGTTTTTTATGTGCTTCAATATTACGATATTAAAAATATACCGTTCTATTTGAAATTTTAAAGAAAAAACAAGAAATATACATACATTGAGAACAGCGCCCCCTGTTATTTTCTTTGACAACCACGTAATTTCGTGCTACATGTTCTTGAATTCTGTGTAAGATTCTCTATCTAATGAGCCCAGAAACATTAAAATCCGTTGGGGCAAACCAAAGTTATACCTACCTTTGTGCGCAGACATACCCCCCTCCACTCTCCCCTTCGTATGGGAGTTAGATCAAAAAGTTTCAAGTGAAAGTTGTATAAAAACGTCTAAAAATTTTGCTAGTAAAGTTTTTAATCTATCTTAATCTAGAATCTAATGAAAAATTATCGAATTTTTAATTCATCTTGAGAATTGCGCCCCCTTGCGGTCATTTTGGAAATTTTAAAATATTTTTATTGTAATTCCCGTCATCTATTTTACTATCAAGATTTTTTTCGCGAGGTTGTACGATAAACGGTTGCCGAGATATGGCCGGTGGCCGAGCTTAAACAGACACCCGGTATACATACAAGGTCCCATGCTGAACATCTGTGTTCAATTTCTCACAAACTCTCAAAACGAAAAGTTTTAATCTAAAATAAAATTAAAGTAGACGGGAGAGGACATTTAATAAAATTGTGAAGAAAATGTGCGGTCACGTCACATTTTTTTAAATGGATTGTTACATTGTAACATGATGAATATCCATGATGTTTGTGCACATGTGAAAGTATATCATTAGTAGCATCGCAAATTTTTTCTACAACTGATTAGCCAAAATAAATAGTTCTTTTAAAGAATTATATTCATTAAATAAATCGCTGCAATCGTAAATATTTTATCGTGAAATTAATAAACATACATCTTTTATCGAAAATTTTATTGAAAGTAAGAATACCTTAGACAAAATTTGAATAATTAAAATTAAAGTCTGGTGTAGTTGGAACTATGCAATTAATGGGTAATCATGTAATAAAATTTAATTAGGATTGTAAAATTAATTACTCTAACCTTTACCATAATAAATTAAAACAAGAATTGTAGCAGATATCAAATTTTTAATAATTAATATATAATAGTAATTAATTAATAAAAAAATTGAAGAAAATGGTTATGCGATTTTGGTCTTATAGTTTGTTTCCTTTTCGCAATAATAAAAACCTTAGTACGACATATAAAATCCATTATCGTCCATATACTCTTGCATTCTTGATTGCATAGAAATTATTACAGTTTCACATAAGTTATAGCTCGGTTAACATCTGATGGCACCTGGGATGCGCAAAGGTGTGGCTTAAATATATATCATGTGCGTTAAAAACATCGGGATCGAAAGTAATACACTACGATAGACAAAGTGCAACTAAATTAAATACGGACTAATGTTTTCAAGTTGGTCCTTAACCCTTCATATGTAGCGAAATCTATGTCTATCTCACTGACTTCATGCTGCTTTCTCCTTTTTTGTCTCAAAATATAGCTATACTTCCTCTGAAATGCTCCCATACAGATTGTGCATATTGAGTAATATTTTCTATATTAACTTGAACTCTATCATTATTAGCATTCCTATTCGGCACCATAGCACTCCATATATTTTCAATGGGGTTCGGATATGGAGATTTTGCCGGCCAATCAAATACTTCTACGTTATTTTCGTTAAATAAATAAAAAAAAAAAAAGAAAGTAAGAGTGTTACTTCCGGTCCGAATTTTGATTTTTTTTTATATAACAATTATTCCAAATGTGGCTCAAACAATTTTGTATTTTTAATAAATCTGACTAGAATGCAAAATTTGTGAGATTTTTCAAAAAACCGCTATTTGATGAGTAGAAGCATTACTTCCGGTCCAAATTTTAAAATTACTTTTATAGAAAAATTGTTCCAAATGTAGCTCTAATTACTTTTGCAGTTATAATACATTTATATAGAATGTATAAAAAAAACTGCTATTCGATAAGAGTAAAGTCTTACGTCTGGTTCGAATTTTCAAATTTCTTTTATACAAAATTCGGGCTCTAAATATTTTCGTATTCTAGAAAAATCTGTAAAGAATCAATAATTTGTAAGATATTTGCTAAAAACCGGTTTTTGTTAAGATATGAAGGCCTACTTCCGGTAGAAATTTCGAAAAAAAAGCCTTTCTAAAATTCACATTTTAGTACCTACTTTTGTATTCTTTAGAAATTTCTCTAAACTTAGTAGTTGACGACGTATTAGTAAATTTTGATTTTTTTAGTGAAGTAAGCTAATATTTCAGTGAAGTAAACTAATTCAAAATATCAGTGTTGATCGGGAAAAATATAATTTTTAATAATTCTAAACATTTCCTTATTAGAGAATATAACAATTTTTACTTTTTATAAGAAAAACATGGATTGTTATAATACCAAATTGTTTAAGTATTATTTTAGTATTCAGTTAAACGTTGTTATTATAAAGAAAAAGCTTCAACATCTAAAATAAATACAAATCACTCCCAGAAGAATAGTAACAAGTTCAAAGTTCCATAAAACCAAGATTTGAATGAAAAACAGTGGATCTCCCTGTTGAAATTAAAATAAAAGGCTAAAGAATAAAATAAAAGCCAGAAAGATATTGAGGAACATAAAAATGATATTTTCTAATAAAGTACCTAGCATGAACGTTATCAGACAATAAATTATTATGAATAAACACAATTATTTCAAATATATTGGCTTATAGTATATGGCCGATGTAGTTTCTTTTACAAAGCAATTTAATACATAGCGTAATACAATCTTTTTCTTTTAATTGTATTTAACATTTAATTATATTTGCATTCAAAATATGTGTTTCATTCGTTACTATATATATGACATGTATATATTCGTGCAGATTGTAGAATAAAGTCTTTAAAAACTTCAGAAAATATAAACCACACTCATATGAAGTACAATGGCTTATTCATGCTTTATAAGATTTACGACGCATGTTTTTTGCTTGTCCCGTTCTGAACTCGAACATTAGAATGTTACTATCGTAGAACTTGGGGATCTATTTTCAATTTACACCGGCCATTTCAAAAGAAAGCAATTGTACATTATTCATCCAAACCCAGTTCAGCTAAAAGAATTTAAAGTGTCTGCATATAATCTCAACGTAAACCTGCCAGCTTCTCTAGAATTTCTTCCATATTTTCAATTTCATTTGTAATTTTCAGAATAGTTTAATATGTTAATGACATATCTAAAGTGAGTCTAAAATATGTTCGACTAAAATGATGTTTTCACAAGGTGCTATTAAATGCAATTACAAAAAAGGGAATGAGCAAATGAGCATAAATTGCCACAGGATCTTAGAATCCACACGAATTAAGGTAAAGTCCCAGAATTGTAGTAGAATAGAAAAACTTCCAAAGCTGTATCATCCTCATCAGAGAAAAGAATGTATTCGTAGTTATTAATTAATTAAATTTCTGTAGTAAGCTAAAAGTTACACATATTTAATATTATGCTATTTTTATACTGTTCATTACATTTATAGAAGAAACAATACCATTACTAAATCACTGATGTAAATAATTGTTAATTAATTCCAAAAAATACTTTTATACAATAAAACAAATGCATATGAAAACAACAGCTGTCAGACAGAAATTCAAATCTTCTAGGTTATGCGCATGTGTATATAGGCCTAATCACTGTTTAATATTTTATCAGGTATTTCTTTCGCCGGTTAAAATTTGGTCGATTAACGACGTTCTTAATCAACGATTAGAGTTAACCGGCGTTGGAAAAACGCAAATTTGTCCTAACCGATGTTTTAATCAATGATTACGCTAACCGGCGTTTTAATCGGAGTTGGAAAAACCGGCCCTAAGTATGAGCCAGTTAAATCGGTTGCTCAACGTGACAAGTAGGATGCAAAGGGTTAAACAATAACATCAACAATTTCAACTACCACTACCATATAAAATTTCAAAACCGTAATTTACGAAATTTATGATGTTTAATTAATGTTTTCTGTTGCTTGCTTTTTTTTTTTGAGTATATCAATACTGTATATATATATACTCTATTGCATACTATTGTCACCCATAATTTGTCTTCTATTTTATATCACTCAAAATATTGCAATATTCTTTCCTCACTTTTTTATTACAATTACCAACAAATACATGAATATTAGAATAGAATCGATAAAAATATTTTTTGTATAGCTGCAATTGATATACCGGAAATATTAGATATAGTAGTAACAGCTGAGAGGATGCAGAGGGGTAGGTGCACAAGACAACTTCACACTTGTGTGTCCTCTTCATCCTACCCCATGAGTTCCAAAAAGATATTCCCTACACGATATTTTACTTTTATACTTACCGCTAAGTCATCCGTTATAAATCTTCAACTAAACGGCTTGCTTACTTAAGGAGTCGTGCCGAAACGTAAACATATTAGACTGTGTTTGAAAATATGTGACACCATTTAAGTGTTAATATATTTTTAAGGCCTTCGTTTGTATGCATTCAACATGCATATGTATATGAATCTCTGGAGATGTGGGACGTAAATTCTTGTAATTTTGTACATGGCGCGTTGTATAATTACAATTTGCGTCTATACCTAGTAACAATAACAACAACAACAACAATAATAATAATAATAATAATAAAATAATAATAATTAAATTCCTAATTGTGCTAAGGAATAATGCTCCACTTACAGGACAAATAATGTTTGATAATCTCAGTTTGAATTTTATATATACAGGGTCCGGCAACGAAGCGGGGACGGAAGATTACATGCTTATTTGAAAGTTAGTCAAATATTTAGTCATCGGATATTCTTGTGCGCCATCAAGCGCACGTTTTAAAAATATTTTGGTTTATACAGGATGTTCCAGGTGGAAATGCCAGACTAAAATGATCCGCGCTTGAAAGCTGGTTACATCGATATAATGCTGTATGGGTCTAAAGTTAATAGTTTCTGTGTTAATAATTATTTTACTTGATAAATTAATACATTTCAGTAGGCTATTCTGCATAAGGAAAAACAAAAGATCCGAAACCAACAGAATAGAATATTTTTTACTAATATTCAGTTTCGTTGCTACGTAAAATACATTCTGTAACTGTTCGCGTTATACAGAGTGATCACAATTTCGCAAAATCGAAGAAATCTCGTAATTTTTAAATGGAACACCCTATATATCAGTTCATTTTTGAATTGTTTATTAAATTTCATGTCAGAAACATGTATGACGTTAATACTTTAAATGTGACTATTACTGAGCTACTGTCGTTTTTTGATATGCTTTTGTTAGTTTTTGCAAAAAAGTCAATATTTTCAAATGGAACAGCCTGTATATTATTTCATTTTTGAATTTCTTATTAAATTTCACATCAAAAACATGTAAGACGTTAATACTTTAAAAGTGACTACTACTGTGCTATTGTCTCCTTTTCATATAATTTTGTCAGTTTTGTGGTTTTAATTAATATAGTATAGTACTGACAAAATTATATCAAAAAGCGACAATAGCTCAGTATAGTAAAAAGGGATTCACATTATTTTGCCCCAGAGAAATTAAACAAAGAAGAATGGTACAGGTTTTATGATCAGTGAAAACCCTAAAGGGAAGTAAGAATCGAAACTAATAAGCACGACATAATAATAATGAATGCATACGCACCTGCAGAGGGGGTAAAAAACGAAGAAAAGATAGAGTTCCCTGGAAAAAATGAGGTGTGTGTACCACACGCCTTTCCGTATGTGCGTTCAAAATATACAAAATTTGTTCTAAACTAAATTTTAAATAAAAAAATAATCTGAATTTTGAGTTTTTTTATTCAGAAATTGTGCAAGATATTATTTTAAGTACTTCTATTCTTTTAATAAATTTCTGTAGAAAGCATAATTTGCGAGATATTTGCAGAAATATAAGAGTGTTACTTCCAGTCCAAATTTTGAAATTTTTGTATACACAAATTATTCCAAATCCAGTTCTAAATACTTTTGTACCCATAATAAATCTATATAGAAATGCATTATTTACGAGATAATTGCAAAAAAATCGCTATTCGATAAGAGTACTACTTCCGGTCCGAATTTTCTTTATAAATTTGTTTAAATTTAGTACTTGACGAAATATTGGTAAAATTACGAAAAAATCTATATAGAATGCCTTATTTACGAGATAATAAATTTGCTATTAGATAAAGGTAAGTGTTACTTCCGGTCCGAATTTTGAATTTTTTTTATACAAATTGCATAAAGTATCTGCCTGGAAAGCATAACATGCGAGGTATTCGCAAAAAAAACTGATTTTCGATACTACATCCAGTAGACATTTTGAAAAAATTTAATAAAATATTTCTCATATTCACTCTTGAATACATTTGAATTCCTTATAAATTTGTTTAAATTTAGTAGTTGACGAAATATTGATAAAATTCCAATTTTTCACTGAAGCAAATTATTACTTCCGGTCTACCGATTTTACTGAAAATCTAATCATATCTCAAAGGGAGGAATATACTGATAAATATAAAATTTAAAAGTAATCGCTTTATCTGTTTGACCGCTATCGTGGAACACGCGCATATACACACACATACCACAGAAATACAAATTTGGTTTTATATACTTGTGGTAAACAAGATATTAAGCTAATATATATATATATACTTTAAAATGTAACTAGCTTTCTTAGCAGTAGTGGCAATATGATTAGTATATATACTGCATGACATGGAAACTGCAACACCAAGAAGGGGTGCGGATTTTTTGACCAAACTTGGTAGAAACGTATAACTAGTCAAAGGCAATAATTGATTAAAATTTCAAAGAAAAAAAACAAAAGACTAACACAATTTAACATAATTTTTATTAATAATGTGTTGAACCGCCCCTATTAGTGTCACACTCCGTCACTCTTCGTGGCATTGATTCGACTAGGTGGTCGATATCCTCTTGGGGTATGGTGTCCCAAGCAACCTGTAATTCATGCCGGAGAGCTATTAGTGTCTGCGGGGGATTGGCTAAATTCATAAGTTTTCGTTCCATAATGTCCCACACATGTTGTATTGGCGAGAGGTCGGGGGATTTGGGTGGCAATGGCAAGATATTGACATGAGCCTCTTCCAATTGATTTATAGAATTTCTCGCTACGTGGGGAGGGGCATTATCCTGCTGGAAAAGTGGGTCTTCGAGCGTTTGAAGATATGGTAGAATATGGAGTTCTACCACCTCATCAATGTAACGCTGGGCGTTCATGGTGGTTTGGATGAACACCAATTGAGACCTACTCCCATATGCTATAGCACCCCATACCATAATACCCACTGCTCGATGCACATGCCTTTCAACGGAAAACTGAATATCACGACGTTCCCCACGTCTTCGTCTGACCCTCATACGGCCATCATGCATCCCTAGACAAAATCGAGATTCATCACTGAATACCACCCTGTGCCACTCCACGTTCCAGTGCAGTCGCAATCTACACCACTCCAAACGTTGCTGTCGGTGTTGAGCCGTAAGTGATAACACAAGATGTGGACGATAAGATTGTAAGCCGAAACCCCTAATTCGACGATAAACGGTTCGAAGGGTTACAGGACGACCAATATTACCTAACCACACGTCAGCAATTGATCTGGTACTGGAAAACCTGTCTCTTAGTGCTATTAAGCGAAAGCGGCGGTCCTGTATCTCATTAGTTCTTCTTCGGCCTCCGGTTCCTCTTTGACGTCTTTCCTGACCTTCCCTAGTCCATGATTGATAACAGCGCATAATGGTGGATTGGTTCCGGTTAAGGCGATTTGCAATTTCCCTGTATGAAAAACCACCTTCTCGCAAACCAACAATTCGACCTCTGTCGAATTCGCTTAATTGGCGATAATTTCCACGTTGCCGCACTCTAGGCATAATAAAACTCTTTAAACACGTTAAACAATGGTATAATAAGATAAAACCGTTGAAATTAATTTCAAACAAACAATTAATACACCACACATTAATGTCAGCGAAAACTGAATGAAGTGTCAGATGTGTCATGACCACTTGATCTATCGCAACAAAATTTTAATCAATTATTGCTTTTGACTAGTTATACGTTTCTACCAAGTTTGGTCAAAAAATTCGCACCCATTCTTGGTGTTGCACTTTCCATGTCATGTAGCATATTGACAGAATGACGAAATGGCTTTTATCTAGTAAATTACAATGACAAATATTGAATGTAAAATCAAACATGTATAGGTGAAAAAGTAAACAAATAAGCATAGGACAGCTGATACTACTTATGCAGCCCCACCAAAAGGTTTAGGTCTACCTTAAACACGCATTTAATGCAATTACATAAATAATAACGACGCAACTATATAATTAAAAAATACGAGTGGAGCTGTTGTATACTATTAGTGAGCAATTAGAAAGCCAAGATCAATCTTTGACGAATGACTAATATTGTCACACAACAACAATGGTTGTCTGTGGGCTGGTTTTACAGTGGGAGTTTAAGCCGAGGCTCTTATTTAAGCCTAAGCTTTAGTTTAAGCCCGAACTTAAACTAACACGAGTTATACAGTATCTCTGATAAATTTTACGAGGAAAGTTTACAGTTAGTATTGCGGAAACCGATAAATGCAGGTTATGTGTATGATTATCGAGGTAGTTTTGTTGATACTTGCTCACGAGTTTGGTTCTTTTTAGGTTATATTTACCGAAAATCTTTGTGAAAATAGTGAAGATGATAGAAAACGTGTTTCAAACTTCACCACTGAAGAAACATACATATCAGTTAGTTGAATTAGTGAATCAGTATATTAAATTTGCTATGTGGACCATATTTCTGAGAAAGTTAAACAGTATTAAACCAGTGGTAGATAGTAATCATAAAAGATGTATTAGATTAATGGGTATTAATACAATTCCTGTAAGTTTTTGTGAATGCATCCCACAAATAGGGCATTTGCATAAGTGTATTAGGATTTATAATTTCAATCAAAGAAATATTTTAATACAATATTCTAGAATTATAATATTGTGGCAAAATTGAGATAATAGGAATTATTTGGAAACATCTTCGTTTTCCAGGAAAAATTAATAAGTTTACAAATAAGGAGGAACTAAATGTGTACAAATTAAAACTGTGTATATCTTCACAATTTCAATTTGAAATGAAAATTCCCAGAAATAATACCCATTTATTTTGAAAATTAAAGGGAGCAAATAACTAATACTTTGTCGAAATTCGGAATAATTGAGAGCAGAAGAATCAGACATGTATCTACGAATTGTAGTGCAAAACGTACGATCGAACGTGGTTTTAAAAATATGAGTTAGATTCAGAAAATATTTTATAAAAAAAATTCAAATTTCGAACTGGAAATAACACTTACTCACAGGTTTAATTTATTAAGAAGATAAACGTATTTAAAATTTAATTTAGGACAACTTCTGTATCAAAGTTTCGGAAGACACATACGTATATGAAAGTCGTGTGGTGGCCACACCTCATTCTTTAATAATGTATCTTCCTCTTACTAAATGCTTCCCTCATAACTAATATGTTTCATGCTTCTAAATAATTCTAACTTTCTAATGGAGCTAGTGCAGTTAGTTGTGTGATGAATTATAAAAGTCTTTCGATGGAAGTCATCAGTAATAAGAGATGCTTTACCACTACTACTATTTTAACCTTACGTTTCATATTTGGCATATTCTTACAATTATCCTAGGATATGGGTAGAACTAAGAAGTATACGTTAAATTTCAAAGTTATCTGCAAATCTAAAATATTTTATTGTCACGTTACTAATCAAAACAATGCAAATGCCATTTCCAATTATGTTGAACATAAATATTGATCAATCGGGTGTGGTTTAGCGATGCGGGTATCGTTATGGTGATAACGATACAGAATTAGAAAATTAATGATCTAGTGTAGATATTAGGATATTTGCAACATATATTTACTTTTTAATTATGTTTATTTCCCGAATGTATAGATTCATGAAATTTTACTGTCGTAAGTTAAAAAAAATAGGTCTGTGGTGATAAACCAGATGAGTTTATGTTTGTTTTTATCAATTTTCATTATATTTTTAGATGTCCCACTTATTTAATGATGCAGCTTAATGGGCAGCGACATTTTTATTGAAGTCGAAACATTTAAATAAAAATATACTGTTACCGTAAATTCTGTTAACTTTACTTTATTAAATGATTATATTATCAAAACACCTGATTTTATAGTTTAAAATATGATACGACCATCATCCGTTTCTAAAAGGACAGACATGTGTATCATTCTAGTGTATTATATTTAGATACTTTAGACTGTCATCTTTGATTTTTATTTTATAAATATTGAGTATACATAGCACCCTGTAAATTATAGATTTTATTAGTTTTATATTTTTAAACCATACACAGCAAGTATCTCATTCTGTCACTAATTTAAAACTCATACCAAGACAGTAATAGTGATTTAAGTATAATAAAAGATAAATAAAATGTATAAGATTTAGTTTGTTTACTTTCTGGATCGGGGCTACGCGTTCCCCTTTCGTTTTTCTCTTCTGCTTTATTTGAATTTGCGCTTCGTTACGACATTTTCGTTTCTGAATGTCCCCACGAATTTAGTTTTTAAAACAGGAGAGGTTACGATCTCCGTGCGAATAGATTTTTATTATTGGCCAAAGACACGACCCTACTGATGTTGAAACACATTAAAAGTCCACTACCATACCAGTTCTCTTGCCACTGAGCCACCCGCAATTAACAATTGCAATAAGAACTGATTTTATAAAAAAGGAAATCAAGGAATAAGTCGCTCTGACACCTACTGGTGTCGTCGTCGCTGGTGCGGCCAAACTATTATTCGCGGATTTTCGTGACATTTGCGGTCAGACACATTTTCATCGTCAATTTCTTGTGGTATATGCAAATTAGGGCAAATAAGGAAATGTAGTATGGAATTTCGAATTGAGAAAGATCTACTTTACGTACTAAAAGTATAGAGGATTATATATTTAAATATGCAATGCGAGAAGAAGACCATTACTTCACGAAGTTATCATGAAATAATAATATTTGATTTTTTATTGGAATGGTTTTTTGGGTTGAAATTCAAGGATCTTGAATGTATTGGGACAGTATGTAGGATAATGTCCCACACATTCGAATATGTTTTTGTATCTCAATATCTTATAAGTGAACCAATATAAGTGAACCAATAAGATATTGAGGTACAAAAACATATTCGAATGTGTGGGACATTATCCTACATACTGTCACAATACAGTCAAGATCCTTGAATTTCAATTCAAGAAACCATCCCAATAAACAATCAAATATTATTATTTCATGATTACTTCGTAAATTAATGGTTTTAAAACCCAGCTATAACTAAAGAAATGTGGAGACTGCTCATAAGCCTGTCATCAGATTGACAACGTGTTTAGAACATTAATTTACGGTACAAGTAAATATGTTCATCTAATGTGAAGAAATAATTTTCTTAAAAAAATGCGGAAATTTAGGGAAACAATAATGTATTTTTTAACGAAATTAAAGTTTCGTTTCTTTAATTCCTTTGTACAATATGGTAATTTTGTCTTTTAAATGTATTTTTTCTAAATGTATACAGGGCAATCCAAATTAAGTGTTCACCATTGGTAACTTTGTTATTATTAAAGATACAAGATTGTTTAAATTAGCAAACTTGTAGTACTTTTAACGCTCTTTAAGATGGAAGAATAAAAAAAACAAATGAGCAACGCGTTTTCGAGTTTTGCCGAAAAATATTTTTTTTTCAAATGGAAACCCCTGTATATTATATCATTTTCTGCTAGAACTTTAATTTTTAAACAAAAAATCTTATAAGAATTTTTTTACTGGGATTAAAAATACTTGAGATATAATGAATAAACGAAAACAGCTAAATTAGTTTTATAAACTTTATTTTATACATAAACTTATCATTAAAAGAAAAAAAAATCACTGATTTTTTTTCATAGAAGATGTTCAAAAATACCACCTTGTAGTTCAATACATTTTTGTACATGCTTCCGAACTTCTCGAACTGCCTTCAGTATGGTCCTACCATCTATTTGGTTTATCTTTTCCCTAACTGCAATCTTTAGGGCGTTTACGTTTTCGTACCTTTGCTTATAAATCTGGTTCTTTAAATAACCCCATAAAAAAAAATCAAGCGGCGTTAAATCTGGCGATCGGGGAGGCCACTGAATAGGACCATTTGTTCCTATCCATGAAGTGTTAAAAATTGTATTTAGAAGTTGATGAGTACCTCTGTAGTTGTGCGCAGGTGCGCCATCCTGCTGAAAATGCAGATTCTGTCTACTTATGAGATCCAGATCGTCTAAGAAATTATTCAAAATTTCAGTCAAAAATTCTATGTACCTTTCACCAGTTAGAGTGCCCTCATAAAAGAAAGGACCAACAATCCATGAACCGATTAAACCGCACCAAACATTAAAACTGAAACGGACTTGTGGACGTCTTGGATTTACTAAAAGAAGGTTTTCCTTTGACCAGTAATGATGATTTTTTTTATTGTACATTCCAGAATTTGAGAAATTCAATTCATCGGTCCATAAAATATAACGAAAGTTGTTTACATTTGGGCGACAAAAGTTAAGATACCAGTGGCAAAAAAACATTCTTTTCTCTGGATACCCTGGCAAAAAAACCTGAACTGGTTTGTACTTATAAGGAATGAATTTGTGTTTCTTCAGAATCCTATGCACAGTACCGTGACTCAAATCAGATTCATTGACAATATCTAGTATGGAATTCTCACGGTTGGCCTCAAAATATGCGATAACTGCAATTTCCGTGGCCTCGCTTTTTATAAAAGTCCTTTTTGTCCTTGTTTTGGCAAAAACACTCTCATTGCCTCTAAATTTTCGGTAAAGTCTCAGAAAATATTGCTCATGTGGTTGTGTTCGGAGTGGATATAATTCAGCGTAGTGTTCTTTTGCCCTCCTAGAGGATTTTCTGCACACTAAATAAGATTCTAACATATCACACTTTTCTGAATGGGTAAAAATCATTTTTTTGTCAAATTAATAACTAGCACAATGAAACTTATGAGTGAAAAACTAATAAAACTGTACTAATATTTGACGTTTGGTAGAAAGACTTATCGTCGTTTTCATAGATACATAGAAATGCACTTGACTTAGCTGTTTTTGTGTATTCATTATAACTCAAGTATTTTTAATCTCAGTAAAAAATTTCTTATAAGACTTTTTGTTTAAAAATTAAAGTTCTAGCAGAAAATGATATAATATACAGGGGTTTCCATTTGAAAAAAAATATTTTTCGGCAAAACTCGAAAACGCGTTGCTCATTTGTTTTTTTTTATTCTTCCATCTTAAAGAGCGTTAAAAGTACTACAAGTTTGCTAATTTAAACAATCTTGTATCTTTAATAATAACAAAGTTACCAATGGTGAACACTTAATTTGGATTGCCCTGTATATGATTTCTATAGAAAAATATCGTTTATTTTAAAGCTAACATTTTAAATTTACGAGAAGTAGCCTATACAAGCTGTCCCAGAAATAAAAATACGGAATAGCAGGTATGTAAAGTCCGAACAGAAACAGGCCCAAATGTACCGCAATAATAAAGAAATTAAAAATTTTATTTTCTATGTTGTTTTTTAGATAAAAAACTTACATTACGGACCTGGCACAGAATGTATGTTTATAAATACACGTAAGAATGCTCATTTGTAAATAGAAACGAACACGCATTCATAGAAAAACACGATTTTATTTGTATAAAACGGGAAAAAAACGTTAAATCGTACTCATTCATATAAAATAAATTAATTCCTTTGTACAATATGGCAATTTTGTCTTTCAAATGTATTTTTTCTAATAAATGTATATATGATTTCTATAGAAAAATATCGTTTATTTTAAAGCTAACATTTTAAATTTACGAGAAGTAGCGTATACAAGGTGTCCCAGAAATAAAAAGACGGAGTAGCAGGTATGTAAAGTCCGAACAGAAACAGGCCCAAATATACCGCAATAACGAAAAAATTAAAAATTTCATTTTCTATGTTGTTTTTTAGATAAAAAATTACATTACGGACCTGGCACAGAATGTATGTTTATAAATACACGTAAGAATGCTCATTTGTAAATAGAAAGGAACACGCATTCATAGAAAAACACGATTTTATTTGTATAAAACGGGAAAAAACGTTAAATCGTACTCATTCATATAAAATATATTTTTTGCCAGATGGGCGACCCACTTTATTGCAGACAATAAAAGTTCTTTTTATTTTTAAAATAGGAACGTTGTTGCTCTTTAATGTGTTTGTAGTCGGAAACAGCTGATTATTATTATTTTAGAATATTCAATAAATCGTAGTTTTTCTAGATTACAGTAAATATCAAGAATGTAGTTATTTTCTTCTAGCAGGTGTAAAATTAAAGTAATTAATGCTTTGATATTTATTATGAAGTATCTATTCCTCCTCCTTTTTTTGAAGGACCGATTGTGAAAGTGAAGCAGGTGGATATTTAGTCCAGGGTCGGGGTAAGGCCAATTGAATTCTTTATTATTTTTTTTCTGCCGTCTGCGCACGAATAAAGACTTGATATTTTGAGGGTACGTTTTTACACAATCTAGCTTCCGATTTCTGCTACTCCGTCTTTTTATTTCTGGGACATTCTGTATACAAAATTATTTTAATAACGAATAAATATTTCTTATTATGAAACTCATATGGGTGTAATTTTATTAGAAATAATAAAGTCAAAAAGGAAAACAAGATAAGAAAAGTAACACTATTCTATTGCAAAATTATTTCAACAACAACTAAATAATTTTGTTATCTGCTTTATTCATTGTTTCCTATATTTCTAGTCATACTCTGTCCCTCACATTCAAGTCTTTATAAATGGATTTCTTACATCGGACAGAAAAGGATGCTTTTATACAAATTCTACCAAATTTGGATTTCCATAATAATATACTCTCTGTACCAATTCAAGCATAACTGTAACGACTACTCCAAGCACTCGAATGCTTTCGTCGGCGTCCACAGTGGTCAAAACCGACAAAGACGTGATCGTAATTAAAAAAGTTTAATTTTTTTTACAATGGTGTAACTTTTGTATTTGTTTGTACGCGTGATCATACAACTTTTCACCAAGAACTGCTGTTTCATCTTTGTCGGAACAACAGATATTATTATTATCAATTTCAAAAAAAAAAAAAAAAAAGTTAACCCATGGGTTAACTTTTCTTTTTCTTTTTTAAATGATATGCCACATTTTTATGGCATATTCGGATAGATCAAAAAATTCTCTTTTAACAACATATCATGTTATGAGGGTTTTATAAGGAAATTTGACAACTATTTGCTGTCGTGATCAGTCATGAGATTTCTTTTTCGGGACAAAAAAATTATCTATTCGCGTGTTATGTAGACAGCTTTACTTGACATTAAATAAAAAGTTTAAATTTTGCATTAAATAATCATTCGTTGGAGTGAAAGAGAACGTATCGAAATGTTGATGATGATTAGTTACGGGGATGGTTTAAGAATACAGCAACGAGTTTGTGGTTCTTTTAATGAAGAGCATCCTGCACAGCCTAACACAATCCACTGTGAGGAGAATTGTAAGAAAGTTTAAGGAGACGGGGTCTATAAAAAACGCACCAAAATCTGGTCGGTAAAAAGGTACCAATAACGAAACAAGCTTGTTGGTCGCTATGGAATTGGAAAATAAGCCTCATTTTTCATCTAACGAGCTTGCTCTAAATTATGACATTAGTCAATCATTTGTTTTGAGACTTCTAAGAAGAGAAAAGTAACATCCCTGCAAGATTCAAGACGAAAGCTTGCGAAGATATTATAAACATTTGCCACGATCTCCAGAATTTGTAGAAAATTTGTTATTCTCAGATGAGGCTACTAATGTACAGTTTTGTGCAATAAATTGGCGTACACGTCTTATTGCTAATTTTGACATTATTTTGTCATTGTGAAAATGGCTCAAGTTAAGTTGACAAATGGAATTATAGCGTCAATTCAATTTGTCATACATGACAGATATTCAAACAAAAGTCATATTTACATAAGCGTATATTAAGTGTACGCCAATTTATTGCACAGAACTGTACATGCCTACATGAAATATATCCAACCAGATGAATTGGTAGGCTGGGAGTTAAAGAGTGGCCCCCTAGATCACTAGATCTCATCCCGTGGAAACACTATAGGGATATTTAAAAAGCATCTAAATCGTCCTCAAAGTGTAGAAGATCTGAAAAAGCCTATTAGAAGAGAAATTAGGCAAATAACATTTGCTTTTCTGCTTAGTTTTCAACAAAAATTTGTGTATCGTCGTGCCTACTACCATGAGGAGGAATGGTGATCATTTTAAATAATTATTACAGTTGGCCTTGAAGATGGACTCTGTATCGACACATAATAACTTTTTTACAAACTTGCTCTATCCCCTTGGAGTTTTTTTTCTTCTGTAAATCCTGTATATAAGCCGAAAATGAAATATCATGACTGCTCACGATGCGGCAAATATTTGTCAAATTTCCTTACAAAACCCTAATGATATGTTCTTAAAAGGAGACTTTTTGATCTACCCTAATTACCATAAAAATGTTTTATGTCATCTAAAAAAAATTAACCCAGTTAGCAAAAGTAAATCTTTATCGTCAAAAAATCACTTTTTTACAAAATAGCTTTTCCCGAATTTATGCGTACGTTTGAAGCGCGTTGTAGACAAGGTGAGTCATCTTCGTGGGGAAAGCCGATTGTGACTTTCTGAGGAAAGATATTTCGAAGAGGTTTTCTTCCTGACATAGCCACTCATGAAGAGCACCTTTTAAATTTATTTTGTATTATTATGCATAGTGTTCCATAACTTGGTTATTACTTTAAAAGCGACCATTGCTGCGAGCTTAATAGTCATTTTTTGTACATTTTTTCCAATTTTTTGTCTTAAGTGAATACGGTATTTAGCTACTGAATGAATTATTATTATTATTATTTATTTATTTCATTACTACTGTTAGTACTCAAAACCACCGAAACCTAACTATGTGATAAGTAATGAAAATCAACGAATTCTTATGGCAACAACAGAAAACTCACTCGTCAGTGCCCGTAAAGTCAGTCTCTTGCAAGATATTAGCCAAACCAGCGTTGCAGGAACCTTAAAATAAAATAAATGTCATCCGTAGTGAATACATTTAAATATTAAATTACGCACCCATCATGTTAAAGCTGGAAGAATTTTCTGCAATTGGGTAATAACTAGAGCTAATGTCCAGGGAATTCCTTTTGATAATATGTTATTTACGGGTGATGCTACTGTCCATAGTAATGGAATAGTTGACGGAAGAAATTTTCATTATTATTCAAATAAAAACCATTACTTCACTAGTAAATAGATCATTAGCTTAGGTAGAGCATAAATATGTGGGGAGGCGTTCTTGTTGATCGGATGATAAGCCTGTACGAAAATTTTAATTTAAATGTTTTCAGGGAAGTGGCTTGCTCGTGAAGGCCCTATTAACAAACCTCTTAGGTATTCAAATATCAAAAAATTAGATTTTTTTATTGGACTCGGTCAAACAGTATGCATGTAAACAAAAAAGAAGCTTGCGGGAATATATTCGGCAAATATTTAGAAATATAGGTGCTCAACTCCTTATTAATGCCGATTCATTATTTCGGAAGCGTGGTCAAAAATATTTAGAAGTGAATGTATATTCGTTTGAACACTCGTTGAAATACCTATTTTAATGTTCATATTTATTGTTATTTTATAGTTCCTGTTCCAATAATTCCTCATCCATTCACGTAACAGTTCCTGTCTCTGCGCCTACTATAATCAAGTTATTAGTTTGTTTCGTTTTACTGGTCATATTGCTGGCATAGATTGTATTGTAAATAAAATATATCCATCAATATTCGTATAAATACATGAAATATAATAATTTGTTTGACATTCCCCAATACATACAAAAATCATATCTCTAAGCTCATTCTTAAAAAAATTCATTATAAAATCATGCTTGTCAACAGAGAAGCAACTCTTTCGGTTGTCAATTTCGCTCACTGTACCGTATTCAAATAAAAAACATAAATTTGGCAATATTATATCAAAAAATGACAATACCTCAGTAATGGTCACTTTTCCAGTAATAACGCCCTATATGTTTTTGGTGCGAAATTTAGTAAGAAATTCAAAAAATGAAGAGATATACAGGATGTTCTACTTGAAAAAAACTACTTTTAAACAAAAAAGAGTCATGTATTTTAATCCAGTTTTCTGCACATGCAATCAGTAGTTGAAAAAATAAAATATGCTTGTATTAGGTTCCTTTATTGTAAACAACATTACCAAAAATTTTGGACATCTGATGCGTTGTTTTCGAGATATATAATTTTTTCGAAACATTCAATTTTTGAGAAGAATGGTAATAAATCAAAGACTTTGACTTTAAGGCTACCTTATTAGTTTTTGACTAAGAATTATACGGAAAATACATAAATGTAATAATATACAGGGTATGCAATTTAAAAAACTATAACTATGATCAGCCACCAAGTTATGCAACACTTTGTATAATACGAGTTAAATTTAAAAGATAGTCCTAATGAGTTCTTACGAAGAAAACCGCTACGAAATATCTTTTCTCATAAAGTAACAATCGGCCTTCTCCGCGGAGATGATTCACCCTGTATATATTTGATGAATATATGTACTTATCATTTAGTAATGTTCTCTTTTGTTCTAATTTTCAAGTAATCCTACAAATACAAACATGTTCGATATAAAACATCAAATTTTCTTTACCTTCAAATATTCTTCTACCGCCAAACATTCAAAATTTCAATTTTTTTTTCTATTTTAAAATTTTCTTTTCTTTGTTTTTAAGGTTCGGGTATCTGCGTTATGTCTTTTTCTCTATTTTCTTCTCCAATCGTTTTTATTTCATTCAGAGAGTGTCAGCACGAAATTTGGCCATAGATAATATAGTGACGACGTGTGTAAGGTCTCAAGGGATTAACCAAGAATGTCAAGCATACAGAGAGAGACTCGACGCTCTTTTTAAAATAGCAACGAATCTTGCTTGGCGTAGGCAGAGGCATATACAAAAGACGTACGATGAACAGCTGAACCACTCCCGTCTGTATTTCTGAACGTTAACGCTGAGTATTTGTACCCGTTGATACTCTATTTCACATTAAATTAAGTAACAGATCTATGCATCAAGCTGAGAAGATACCGAGTTAAGTGAGAAAAAAAGAATGTGGCATTGTCGCTATTTATAAGTCATTTATAACGGTTATATACTATGGTACCCACGTATAACAAAAAAAAAGCCTTATTACCCCTAAAATATCAATAGTTCTAAAATATTCGATAATGTATCCCTTTCTTCGAGAGTCTTTAGGCATATTTCAGATTAATTGCTATAATTACAATGCGAATACTTTATTAGTTATATACAGGATGATTCATGTACTGTAAAGCGCAAGAATAAGTATCAACAAAAAAAATCCAGCCTCTACAAATATTAGCAATATGAATATTTCTAGATTTTTATGATCGATGTAATAGCCAAATTTATATTGCTAAAACTTCATCTATAATATTATATGTATTATTCTATAAATACCAACATATCTTTACATAATAACAATATTATTCTAACTTTGCTTATTAACAATAATAAAACCGATTATATGGGTGAATGGTAATGGAATTTTAGTCCATTACTACGATTAGTATGAAACTAGACTAATCAATACATCTATGTTTATTATATTCTTTAAATGTAATAGTTATTTATTGTATAAGGGTTTTAGATAGCATATTAGTCACGCAAGAATGTTTAAACGCGAGAGCTTGCTCGAGCGTTTAATTTTCTTAAGTGAATAAAATGCTATCTAAAACCCGTATGCAATACAACGTTTTATCCACAATCACACTTATTTATAATCAGAATCGCCGAAATTTATGAAACAATGATCTGACATTTCGGTCTGACAGCGGCTGTCACCTCAAAAATCATTGAAATTTCGCATTAACTAAAAAAATATCGGGAGGTCTTGGATCGGTTACTATGTATTTTCGATTGCTTATCGACTCCATTTGTAAGCATTCATTGTTGAAAAGTGGAAAAGATGGAAGAGATTTGTGAGAGCGAGTTTATTCCGGAACAAATACTTGAAGAAGCGAGTTAATTGAGTGTGTGAAGTTAGCCCCCCTTTTTTCGAATATCGGAAATCTGACGGTTGTTCCAGGTTGTTCTAGGTTTGTTCTAAATTGTTCCAAAGTATTTCAAAAAAAAAGTCAAAATTGGCCGAGATAATTGAAAAAAACGACTTTTTCACCCAGCCCCCCTTTTTTCGAAAATTGAAATTCTGAAGGTTGTTCCAGGTTGTTCTAGTTGTTCTAAACATTGTTCCAAAGAATCTCGAAAAAAAAATCAAAATTGGCCGAGATAATCGGAAAAAACGAGTTTTTGCCAGCCCCCCTTTTCTTGAAAATTGTAATTCTGATGATTGTTCTAGGTTGCTCTAAGTTTGTTCTAAATTGTTCCAAAGTATTTCATAAAAAAAATCAAAATCAGACGAGAAAATGGGAAAAAACCAAAGCCAAAAGTATGAAGTCGGACCCAGTTTTTGCAAAAATTAAAATTTTGACGGTTGTTCTAGGTTGTTCTAGGTTTGTTCTAAACATTGTTCGAATACGTCAAAACCGTATCTCTTATATATCAAAAGATATGGCAAAAAAACCAAATCCAAAAGTGTGAAGTTAGCCCCCCTTTTATCGAAAATCTAACTTCTGACGGTTGTTCCAGGTTGCTCTAAGGGTGTTCTCAATTGTTCCAAAGTATTTCAAAAAATAAATCATAATTGGCCGAAAAAACGGCAAAAAACTTTTTTTTTCTGGCGGCCCATTTTTCGAAAATCGAAATTCTGACGGTTGTTCTGGGTTGTTCTAAGTTTGTTTTAAATTGTTCCAAAGGATTTCAAAGAAAAAATCATAATTGGCCGAGATAATAGAAAAAAACCATTTTCCCACGGACCCCCTTTTTGCGAAAATTCAAATTCTGAGGGTTGTTCCAGGTTGTTCTAGATTTGTTCTAAACATTATTCTTATACATCAGAACCGTATCTCTTATATTTCAAAAGATATTGCAAAAAAACGTTTTTAAAAAAAGTGTGAAGTTAGCCCCCCTTTTATCGAAAATCTAACTTCTGACGGTTGTTCCAGGTTGCTCTAAGGGTGTTCTCAATTGTTCCAAAGTATTTCAAAAAATAAATCATAATTGGCCGAAAAAACGGCAAAAAACTTTTTTTTTCTGGCGGCCCATTTTTCGAAAATCGAAATTCTGACGGTTGTTCTGGGTTGTTCTAAGTTTGTTTTAAATTGTTCCAAAGGATTTCAAAGAAAAAATCATAATTGGCCGAGATAATAGAAAAAAACCATTTTCGCACGGACCCCCTTTTTGCGAAAATTCAAATTCTGAGGGTTGTTCCAGGTTGTTCTAGATTTGTTCTAAACATTATTCTTATACATCAGAACCGTATCTCTTATATTTCAAAAGATATTGCAAAAAAACGTTTTTAAAAAAAGTGTGAAGTTAGCCCCCCTTTTTTCGAAAATCTAACTTCTGACGGTTGTTCCAGGTTGCTCTAGGTGTGTTCTCAATTGTTCCAAAGTATTTCAAAAAATAAATCATAATTGGCCGAAAAAACGGCAAAAAACTTTTTTTTTCTTGCGGCCCATTTTTCGAAAATCGAAATTCTGACGGTTGTTCTGGGTTGTTCTAAGTTTGTTTTAAATTGTTCCAAAGGATCTCAAAGAAAAAATCATAATTGGCCGAGATAATAGAAAAAAACGATTTTCCCACGGACCCCCTTTTTGCGAAAATTCAAATTCTGAGGGTTGTTCCAGGTTGTTCTAGATTTGTTCTAAACATTATTCTTATACATCAGAACCGTATCTCTTATATTTCAAAAGATATTGCAAAAAAACGTTTTTAAAACAAGTGTGAAGTTAGCCCCCCTTTTTTCGAAAATCTAACTTCTGACAGTTGTTCCAGGTTGCTCTAGGTGTGTTCTCAATTGTTCCAAAGTATTTCAAAAAATAAATCATAATTGGCCGAAAAAACGGCAAAAAACTTTTTTTTTCTGGCGGCCCATTTTTCGAAAATCGAAATTCTGACGGTTGTTCTGGGTTGTTCTAAGTTTGTTTTAAATTGTTCCAAAGGATCTCAAAGAAAAAATCATAATTGGCCGAGATAATAGAAAAAAACGATTTTCCCACGGACCCCCTTTTTGGGAAAATTCAAATTCTGAGGGTTGTTCCAGGTTGTTCTAGATTTGTTCTAAACATTATACTTATACATCAGAACCGTATCTCTTATATTTCAAAAGATATTGCAAAAAAACGTTTTTAAAAAAAGTGTGAAGTTAGCCCCCCTTTTTTCGAAAATCTAACTTCTGACGGTTGTTCCAGGTTGCTCTAGGTGTGTTCTCAATTGTTCCAAAGTATTTCAAAAAATAAATCATAATTGGCCGAAAAAACGGCAAAAAACTTTTTTTTTCTGGCGGCCCATTTTTCGAAAATCGAAATTCTGACGGTTGTTCTAGGTTGCTCTAGGTGTGTTCTCAATTGTTCCAAAGTATTTCAAAAAATAAATCATAATTGGCCGAAAAAACGGCAAAAAACTTTTTTTTTCTGGCGGCCCATTTTTCGAAAATCGAAATTCTGACGGTTGTTCTGGGTTGTTCTAAGTTTGTTTTAAATTGTTCCAAAGGATCTCAAAGAAAAAATCATAATTGGCCGAGATAATAGAAAAAAACGATTTTCCCACGGACCCCCTTTTTGGGAAAATTCAAATTCTGAGGGTTGTTCCAGGTTGTTCTAGATTTGTTCTAAACATTATTCTTATACATCAGAACCGTATCTCTTATATTTCAAAAGATATTGCAAAAAAACGTTTTTAAAAATGTGTGAAGTTAGCCCCCCTTTTTTCGAAAATCTAACTTCTGACGGTTGTTCCAGGTTGCTCTAGGTGTGTTCTCAATTGTTCCAAAGTATTTCAAAAAATAAATCATAATTGTCCGAAAAAACGGCAAAAACCTTTTTTTTTCTGGCGGCCCTTTTTTCGAAAATCGAAATTCTGACGGTTGTTCTAGGTTGTTCTAAGTTCGTTTAAAATTGTTCCAAAGGATTTCAAAGAAAAATCATAATTGGCCGAGATAATAGAAAAAAATGATTTTCCCACGGACCCCCTCTTTGCGAAAATTGAAATTCTGAGGGTTGTTCCAGGTTGTTCTAGATTTGTTCTAAACATTATTCTTATACATCAGAACCGTATCTCTTATATTTCAAAAGATATTGCAAAAAACTTTTTTCAAAAAGTGTGAAGTTATCCCCCCTTTTTTCGAAAATCTAACTTCTGACGGGTTTTCCAGGTTGCTCTAAGTGTGTTCTCAATTGTTCCAAAGTATTTCAAAAAATAAATCATAATTGGCGGAGATAATAGGAAAAAACGATTTTACAATGGGCGGAATGCACTTTCCGAACATTACTGTGTTGAAGGAAGTTTTTGTATGATGCAGTTCTATTTAAAGAAATAAACATCTAATATAGCAATAAATATATATTTTCGCAAGAAATATAATGTTCATTTATTACAAAACGATATTGTTACCAAATGCTGATGAACTATTTCAAAGAAAAAATCAAAACCGGTTATGAAAAAACGATATTTTTCCCCAGTCCCTATTTCTTAAAAATCGAAATTCTTACAGTTTCAAAGTATTTCAAAAAAAAAAAAGCGCTGGATATGGGTACCCAACTAAAATCAAACAAAATGGGGAAGTCTATCAGGCTCCCTTTGTTATTTTATTTTGTCTAGTAATAATAAAAATAAAATACTGATTTTGAAGTTTGAAAATTTTAATTATAGTAAACCACTACAACGTTATTTTGTCTAGCCGTGGTCTGGCCACTTTTTTTCATGGTTTTTGCTCCGGGAATGCAAGCACGTGTAGACATTCCTATCAAGTATGCTTATTTTTTGTAGCCCCTCTTCGTAAACATGTTGAAATATGCTGTCTAATTTTCTCACTAAAACGATTCAAAGGCTACTATTACTTTATTTGGAAAAAATATTATATAGGTACCTATTTAGATAATATAAGATAGTATATCCGTCAAAGAGTAGCCGATTTGGGAAAGGCTGTTTTACAATACCAAATTGATAAAAAAATATATTATTTATGTCAATGTTATCAAATAATATAATAATATCAATAAATAAATTTTACAGAAAAAATATATATTTTAGATTTTAGGGATAAACTAAAGCATGAACTCTAATAAAAATAAACAAAGAAACATCAACCTAGCAGCTCATGAGAAAAACACTAATCTTTTTATGAGCAAGGTATAATCATTCTCAATATGTTTATGAGGTAGTTTTTAATCTACATTAATAATGTAACTAACGTCACTGTTCTAATATTATTTTATGTTAGGAGCATCAGCATTTAGTAACAATATTGTTTTCAAACAAATGAATTATATTACTTGGGAAAATATATGTATATTTACTGCTTCTGCTTTATTCTGAATCACAAATGAGTATTATTATTCATTTTAAAATATAGATAATAGGTAAAATCGATTTACCTATTATCTTGGGCAATTTCGATTTTTTCTTTGTAATCCTTTGGAAAAATTTAGAACAACCTAGAACAACCGTCAAAATTTCGATTTTCGAAAAAAGGGGCGCCAGAAAAAAAAACTTTTTTGCCGTTTTTTCGGCCAATTATGATTTATTTTTTGAAATACTTTGGAACAATTGAGAACACACCTAGAGTAACCTGAAGTTAGATTTTCGAAAAAAGGGGGGCTAACTTCACACTTTTTTAAAAACGTTTTTTTGCAATATCTTTTGAAATATAAGAGATACGGTTCTGATGTATAAGAATAATGTTTAGAACAAATCTAGAACAACCTGGAACAACCCTCAGAATTTGAATTTTCGCAAAAAGGGGGTCCGTGGGAAAATCGTTTTTTTCTATTATCTCGGCCAATTATGATTTTTTCTTTGAGATCCTTTGGAACAATTTAAAACAAACTTAGAACAACCCAGAACAACCGTCAGAATTTCGATTTTCGAAAAATGGGCCGCCAGAAAAAAAAAGTTTTTTGCCGTTTTTTCGGCCAATTATGATTTATTTTTTGAAATACTTTGGAACAATTGAGAACACACCTAGAGCAACCTGGAACAACTGTCAGAAGTTAGATTTTCGAAAAAAGGGGGGCTAACTTCACACTTGTTTTAAAAACGTTTTTTTGCAATATCTTTTGAAATATAAGAGATACGGTTCTGATGTATAAGAATAATGTTTAGAACAAATCTAGAACAACCTGGAACAACCCTCAGAATTTGAATTTTCGCAAAAAGGGGGTCCGTGGGAAAATCGTTTTTTTCTATTATCTCGGCCAATTATGATTTTTTCTTTGAGATCCTTTGGAACAATTTAAAACAAACTTAGAACAACCCAGAACAACCGTCAGAATTTCGATTTTCGAAAAATGGGCCGCAAGAAAAAAAAAGTTTTTTGCCGTTTTTTCGGCCAATTATGATTTATTTTTTGAAATACTTTGGAACAATTGAGAACACACCTAGAGCAACCTGGAACAACCGTCAGAAGTTAGATTTTCGAAAAAAGGGGGGCTAACTTCACACTTTTTTTAAAAACGTTTTTTTGCAATATCTTTTGAAATATAAGAGATACGGTTCTGATGTATAAGAATAATGTTTAGAACAAATCTAGAACAACCTGGAACAACCCTCAGAATTTGAATTTTCGCAAAAAGGGGGTCCGTGCGAAAATGGTTTTTTTCTATTATCTCGGCCAATTATGATTTTTTCTTTGAAATCCTTTGGAACAATTTAAAACAAACTTAGAACAACCCAGAACAACCGTCAGAATTTCGATTTTCGAAAAATGGGCCGCCAGAAAAAAAAAGTTTTTTGCCGTTTTTTCGGCCAATTATGATTTATTTTTTGAAATACTTTGGAACAATTGAGAACACCCTTAGAGCAACCTGGAACAACCGTCAGAAGTTAGATTTTCGATAAAAGGGGGGCTAACTTCACACTTTTGGATTTGGTTTTTTTGCCATATCTTTTGATATATAAGAGATACGGTTTTGACGTATTCGAACAATGTTTAGAACAAACCTAGAACAACCTAGAACAACCGTCAAAATTTTAATTTTTGCAAAAACTGGGTCCGACTTCATACTTTTGGCTTTGGTTTTTTCCCATTTTCTCGTCTGATTTTGATTTTTTCTATGAAATACTTTGGAACAATTTAGAACAAACCTAGAGCAACCTAGAACAATCATCAGAATTACAATTTTCAAGAAAAGGGGGGCTGGCAAAAACTCGTTTTTTCCGATTATCTCGGCCAATTTTGATTTTTTTTTCGAGATTCTTTGGAACAATGTTTAGAACAACTAGAACAACCTGGAACAACCTTCAGAATTTCAATTTTCGAAAAAAGGGGGGCTGGGTGAAAAAGTCGTTTTTTTCAATTATCTCGGCCAATTTTGACTTTTTTTTTGAAATACTTTGGAACAATTTAGAACAAACCTAGAACAACCTGGAACAACCGTCAGATTTCCGATATTCGAAAAAAGGGGGGCTAACTTCACACACTCTGAAGAAGCTCAGAAAGCAACTTTAGATTTATTGCCGTGGAAGTCAAAGGACGCCTACGAAAAAGTATTTGCCGACTTCAATAATTGGAAAGAAAAAAGTGGTGTAAAAGGAGCGATAAACGAAGAGGTACTCCTAGCATATTTCTACAATGTTAATAAGAAGTTTGCGGCATCATCATTATGGACAAAGTATTCTATGTTGAAGACAACATTAAAAGTGCACAGAAATATAGATATATCAAAATACAGCAAGTTGATCGCCTTTTTGAAAAGCAAGTGTCGTACCTACAAACCTAAGAAGGCCAAAATTCTTGAAAACAAACACATCACACAATTTTTGAAGGAGGCTCCAGATGAAAAATATTTGATGATGAAGGTAACACTTAGTTGTGATTTTTGTTTGTTTGCATTCAAACTTAGAGTTTCTTCCTTAGGTGGGACTTATAATGGGTGTAGCTGGCGCTTGTAGATGTAATGAGTTGACGTACTTGAAAATTGAAAATGTCGAAGATAAAGGAAAATATTTGTTTATTACGATTGCTGATACAAAAACCTACGTTTCTCGAAGTTTTACAGTATTGGAAGAGGGTTTTTCTGTTAACGCTCTGGACATGTGTAGGAAGTATATGCAATTACGCCCAGCTTCTATCGCTTCCCAGGGCAGATTTTTTCTACGATATACAGATGGAAAATGTACAAGTCAATCTGTGGGTATCAACACTATGTCAAGAATACCTGCTGCAGTGGCTTCTTTTTTGCAATTACGGGATGCTAGTTCCTATACTGGTCATAGCATGAGACGCTCTTCAGTTACATTATTGGCCAATGCTGGTGGCGATCTTATGGCCATCAAACGTCACGGTGGATGGAAGTCGTCTAATGTCGCAGAAAGCTACGTGGAGAATTGTTTATCAAATAACTTGAAAACAGGGGAAATGATTCAGAAAGAGACTGCGAAACAAGTTGCAATGAATCATACCGGTGAAACTTCTTGTGAAAGTTCAATTCCATCTACGGTTGAAGTTAATTTGTCTTCGCCAATAAAACAAAAGAAGAATAATAACCTTTTCTCTATTAGCTTGAATATCAATGTAAATCTTAATAAATAAATTCATTTTGAGAGTTTTATGGCGTGTTTTATAGCGTGTTTTATGATTTATAAAACACTAGTGTTTTATAGACCCCATAAAAGGTTGCTAAGCAGTTGAATTATGACCGTATAATATAGTGATTGTGGATAAACATTATTATTATTATTATTATTATTATTGGATGATTATATTGTATGTTATACGCTGCAAGCTGAGGCTTGATGTACATAACCCACTTATTTGTTCTAGCTGGTTAATCCTTCTTAAAGCAATTAGCATCCTACCAATTACACCTGTCCTTGGGCGTTCCTGTTTCGGTTTTGAAGATTGTACTTTCAATTGGTCCCAATAGTTTCATCATTTCACACAAATTATTTGTTTTATCCAGACGATGATTCATAACTATACTATAGTAAATTTGCGTTATTGAAACTGCACTTCTACGACGTAATGTGTAAAATTTATATTTTCTTCAATTCTCAGTCAATTTATTCTCTTTTTAGGAATGATTTGTTTTCATCTCTAAACTGAATCTACACCTGTTTGGACATGCCAGAAAAGCCTGCATTAATAAGCAAGTTACTTTGGTATTTTGACATGATGCAGGTTAGCTCAAAGAAAGTACTTATAGGACCGACCTTGGAAATAAAAAAAGATCACTGAACGAATAGATACAACCAAAAGTATTAGAATATTGCATCAAGAATGATAAGTGCGATATTTTTGTCATTGGCTGTGGAATACTGCAGTTAACCACAAATTAGATCATGACTCAGCAGTAATTGTCATAGAATACTCTTATAAAAATGCGCGATACAGGCGTTTTGAAACATAAACCAAATGGATTCATACTAGCTGGCCCGATAAACGTTGTTCTCCCCTTTTCGGTAGGTGACGCGATGAGTTTGAATTGCTCAAAGTCGTTTTGTAAGAAAGTGTGGACTCTGGACAAAAGAGGTCGTTGGCGCGATTGGGGAATAGACAAGAAGACCGAAAAATGGCGGCGCCAATGATTCAATTCTACCAAAAAGTAGCGCCATCTATAAGACGGAAGCATATACCAAAACAATTTTGTTGACCACGCGAACATATTGTGTGTATAAAAATCATTCTGGTTTATAAATATAACATTTCTTAATAACTCGACCACAGCGCTACTTATCGGGTCTGGATTTTATGATTTTCTTTTTTGGTACAAACCAGTATATATTGTGATAATGAGTCATTTTGATCCATAAATATAGAATTTGTTAATAACTTTACTACAACGCCATCTATCGGCTCCTAGTATAGTTATGAATCATCGTCCAGATAAAGCAAATATATTGTGTGAATATGACCTCAATCGGTCAAGTCTTTCAGAAGTTACATGATCACTAACAGACGCACCAACGATTATACAGGGTGTAGATAAAGTCTGGAACAAAATTAATATTTCTGTTATCTTCGGTTTGATGGAAAAACCCTGAAACAGGTCGATTTTGTTTTTATCTCGTGCACTTTATAACATCGTGAATTTAATTCTGTCGTCATCTGGTTGCGCGCGGGCGTGACGTCATTAGTTTTTTCAAATGGTAACCCGCCACATTTATTACCCCTTGTCGTTAGGTATTCCATTGTGCATGCAACGGTATAAAAAGTTTGGTACCTTACATAACAATTTTTGGGAGAAAAATGCTTTCGAATTTCAAAAAATTAAAATTTTATTTCTAATGAAAAACTAATCAAAAATTATTTTAAAAAATCAGATAAATTATAATCCGAGGTTTATCTTGGATTGTCGTCAAACAAGACACCAAAAAAATGTCAACGGAAGTGTTCAAATTGTCCGCCATTGGCCATTTGACACTGGCCGAGACGGACGTACACGCTTTCTACGACACGTCGTATTGTCTCTGCACCAATATTTCGCATTTCCTCGCGGATACGATGTTTCAGATCATCCAAGTTATTTGGCGTATTGGTGTACACCTTTGATTTCACATGACCCCATAGAAAAAAATCAAGTGGTGTGAGATCTGGCGAACGGGCAGGCCATTCAATTGTTCCCCTTCGTCCGATCCATCTCCCGGGGAAAATTTTGTCGAGGTAACTCCGAACACGCCAGCCAAAATGTGGAGGTGCTCCATCTTGTTGAAACCAGATTCTGGGGTGAGGCTTGTCGGGGGTGTTTTCATCCGGAAATAATTCTACCAATGTTGGCACTAGCGTAAATCTTAGGAAATGTAAGTATGTTTCAGCGTTTAAATTTCTGTCCAGAAAGAAAGGCCCCACAATGCGATCTCCCACTATTCCCGCCCATACATTAACTTTTTGCCGGTGTTGGGTGTGCTCCTCTCGAACCCATCGAGGATTTTCGCCCGACCAGTACCTACAATTGTGGCGATTCACTTCACCGTTCTTGAACGGTGAAGTGAATCGCCACTTGATTTTTTTCGACGAAGCAACTTTTACCTTGGTAAAAGTTGCTTCGTCACTAAAAACCACATTGTCGACAAATCCGGGATTCTCATCGCACCGTAGCATGATTTGTTCACAGAACTCGAGTCGGCGGTCGAAGTCATCTTCATTCAGTTCCTGAACCCAATTGATTTTGTACGGATGAAGTTTTTCCTTCTTCAGCAATTTGGCTACTGTGGTAAAATCGACTGCATGATCCCTGGCAATGTTCCTTGTTGAAGTGTGGGGGTTGTCCTGAAGTTCCAAGAGAATATTGACCCTTCTATCTTCCTCAATTCTTGGTCGACCTTGACGAGCCCTATCTTTTACACTACCAGTTTCAGCAAATTTTGCGACAATTTTGCTCACCGTTGACCGCGAAATCGGTGCGCGGTTTGGATTTTCTGCATTGAAAAACTGACAGGCTTCTTCATGGCTACGTATTTTATCACCACAACCAACAATAATGAGAATTTGAATCCGCTCTTTTTCGCTCAAATTCGCCATTTTCGCAATGCACGTTCAACACTACCAATGGAGCAAGTATTGTGAATGGATAAGTTCAAACACCAAGTAATGAACTGTCAATATGACGTGTCGTAGAAAGCGTGTACGTCCGTCTCGGCCAGTGTCAAATGGCCAATGGCGGACAATTTGAACACTTCCGTTGACATTTTTTTGGTGTCTTGTTTGACGACAATCCAAGATAAACCTCGGATTATAATTTATCTGATTTTTTAAAATAATTTTTGATTAGTTTTTCATTAGAAATAAAATTTTAATTTTTTGAAATTCGAAAGCATTTTTCTCCCAAAAATTGTTATGTAAGGTACCAAACTTTTTATACCGTTGCATGCACAATGGAATACCTAACGACAAGGGGTAATAAATGTGGCGGGTTACCATTTGAAAAAACTAATGACGTCACGCCCGCGCGCAACCAGATGACGACAGAATTAAATTCACGATGTTATAAAGTGCACGGGATAAAAACAAAATCGACCTGTTTCAGGGTTTTTCCATCAAACCGAAGATAACAGAAATATTAATTTTGTTCCAGACTTTATCTACACCCTGTATTTACCTATAAAGATGATCATGTTTGTATGCAACTATAACATTGCCAATATGTTAAAACAGCATTAATAATCTATAATTTCGATTTCAAATTATGTTGAAAACAAACTAATCACGCATACGTTTTTATAACAGTATTCTATGACAATTACTGCTGAGTCATGATCTACTTTGTGGTTAACTGCAGTATTCCACAGCCAATGACAAAAATATCGCACTTATCATTCTTGAAGCAATATTCTAATACTTTTGGTTGTATCTATTCGTTCAGTGATCTTTTGTTATTTCCAAGATCGGTTCAAATCCGATAAGTACTTTTTTTTTGCATTCATGTCAAAACACCAAAGTAACCTGCTTATTACTGCAGGCTTTTCTGGCACTTCCAAACAGGTGTAGATTCAGTTTAGAAATGAAAACAAATCATTCCTAAAAAGAGAATTAATTGACAGAGAATTGAAGAAAATATAAATTTTACACATTTCGTCGTACCACCATTCCATTAAAAATTACAAATGTCAACATTCAATTGAATTTCTTTCATAAATATTCCAACTTCTTACATGGTTATCCAAATATTTCAACTCTTAAAATCAATCGCAAAGTACGTAGAAACTAAAATGAAATAAAAAAGAATGTGGAACGGAATTATTTCTTATGCAGAGTTCTTTTGAAAGAATGTTGAAAAACATCTTTTTTGCAAATAAATTATTTAGACGTCTTTCAGTGATATCGCACAAAAAACTTTTTCTATGAGAATGTGATACTTCTAATTCGGTTTTTGAATTTCTGAATACATTTGTACTCTTTATGGGCGCATAATATTCAAATAAAATATTCCTATTTACTTACTTACACAATCGTCGATTCAAAATTATGAAGCACCAAACTCGATACCTCGAATAATATCCCTGCGGCAATAGTCCAACAGATTCTATGTCGAGATTATTTTTGGAGGAAGGGCTTACCCTTGCAGCAGGACAAGCAGCTACTGCAAGAGAAGAGGTGAATATTAATTTTGTTATAGGATAAGCATTGATCCAATCCACAATTGTGCTCGCCTCTGCTCAAAGTGATAGTGTCTTCCAAGCTATACTCCTAGCGTTGAAGTCTCCCGTAAGTACCTTTTTCCAGCTTCACGTAGGTACAAACTACTAGTGTTCATCCTCACTAACAATTACATTCACTCACATCATATTTGATCCTGCAAATTCCAACCCACTTATCCACTTTTTCTAGAGTCTGATTTCATTTATCGCATTACCTTTTCCGTCTCATACTACTATAACAGTTTCCGTCCATATGTTCTGTCCCAGTAGCGTTCCTGATCATATATCATTTTAAATTTTTATTCCTGTACCATTCCTTTGACTACCTTCGTACACGTTTGGCATCTTCCAACGTTGATCTGCAGTTCTCATTATTTTCCTTGATTGTATTTTTTGGTTCATCTTCTATGTTCAGTAGGTATATATACAAATGCTGACTCATAAACTGATACAAAGAACAGGAAAATCATGTTACATTTGTATATGTAACGTTAGTAGGTATTGTAAATATCTAAACAAATCATAACATTAGTTAACTGCATGTGGTTTGTTCTGCATCTTGTTGGCAAAGACCTTTTTGCAATTCGTTAATATGTTATCACCAATTTTTCTACAAAATTGTGTACATTTCCAATAACTCAAGTTTATTAATTTTGGTAAAGGGATTTCCTGTAAAGGAAATCCCTAACGTCGTCTGGCATGTGGATGCACAATCCTATTATGATATTTCACAAACACTTTGTTTGAAATAATTTGCTCAGAATAATTCTTAAATTGCTTTCTGTAGAATTACAATGATGTGTCTGTTGTGTTTCACTCTGGTAATAAAATCATCTTGCTCCTCCGTAAAATGCATACCTCAATTATTTGTATTGTTCTAAATTTTATGTTAAACTTATCTAAACAACAAAAATATAAAGCAATTTCTTACTATATAAATGAAAGCAGATAATAAAAATAAAAGCGCAAAAATAACAGGAAAATACAAGAACGCGACGAGTTGACTCTGACAGTTTAATAGATTTTCAATATACTATCTAACTTCATAATATAAAATACACTAGAAACTACAACCTGTCTCAGACATTAAAAGTCACACTGTACTTATGCCTTTGAAGCACACGTTTCTGTTCGACAAGTGACTATACGTATATGTTGTTAATGAAAATGTTTGCGCTATAAATACAAACACGTAAAATTGCACATTACCAACATTCTTAAAAATAAAGCACATCATCCGAATAAACTGCACACTCATAATTTACGAATTCATGGTCCAATTGTTCAGGAGGCGAATATAAACTAGATGTGATTTAAACTCTACCTATATTGAAGATTATTACGGTTCGTTTAAATATATAGGCTTGTGCGCGTGTGTTGTTTTTGGATCCCAAAAACAAACAAGTAGTGAAATGTTTAGTAGATATTTTGAAAAGTGTCATTCGGGATCTTTATGTTTTGTAAACCAGGGGAAACGGAACATTTCAACAAACAATTATACACAGTTTTCAAACACATCATTTTATCGTAAATATCATTTTTAAAAACACTTTCTCCTCATGCAAATTGATATATCTCAAGCCAATTTTATACATAGATATGTCTAGTGATGCGGTAAAGTTTGCTACCACAAAGTTCCCGATACTCGCCTTAAGATAATTAAATGCAGACGAAATTGAACTTTATGATTCTTACTATACTATACGTTCCATCTATTTCTGGCATAGAATTAATAAGGACCATATTTGCAAGATTTTGTGACGCATGGTTCTGCATGTATTCGTATATACCACCATGTGTATAGGTAGGTATATATATACTTAGCAATTTATGCTGCTTTCTTTGTCCGCATACGTGTATTAGTTTTATTTTAATATCAGCATAAAAGCGATATAATTCACACTTGTACATATATATAGCTATACTTTATTACATGGACACATACATTCATAATTCAAAATTTGCTAAATCCAATTGCTAAATGGTTCCCGTGATGATGTATTAGTGTTTTCAGACGTATATCATAAATATAATAAATTTTCAATAGGATAATATTTATTTGTGTATTCCTAGAAACATAATCTAATGTAGGTATAAAGAGAAACATTAATATATGCTGGACGTAATGTTACATAATTCCTTACATTTGGCACTAATAAATAGGAAAAAACAAATCCGATTAAAATATTATAAAAATATTAGATTGAACTCGAAATAAATTATACAAAATAGTCGATTAAAAATATAAATATAAATGGAAGATAAAATGGACAACACTCAAATCCTACTCTGAATTGTGTTGATGTGTTCATATTATGAATAAGAAGATAGGTGGTAATTTATATTTCTAGCAATATTTGACTAATAGTGACAGTTTGTCAGACTATAGTCCCCATTCTACCATCCGCTTTTATTAACTCTTGCTGAGATACATCTTATCTTCTATCTTTGACGCACTTGGCGTATACTTTTCGCTAATTAACCAGAGAACAATGGAAGACACATTAACAAATACAACAAACATCCTACGTGATTTTAACGTCTAAGTCTTGTCGTTGATTCTCCTTGTTATTATTAACGCCCATTTGCACTTCTGTATCACATTTATAGATGCTGGATTCTAGATAAGTCTTTTATTTAAAATTAAACTCGGGTACTTCAATGCGGTTCAAAAATACAGTCTCAAGTGTGTTTTCTAAGTCATCCAACTACCTTGCTCTAATAAAGATACTTAAACGATAGATAGTTGACCATGGTACAAGTAATAATAATAATTACAATAATAATAATAATGTCTTTATTTTTCTCTTTCTTTTTTGTTTCATAACTTTTACACACATAGATATGTATAGTGATTCATACATATAAAACAAGAATAGAGAAAATATAAATGCAAAATGGAAAAGTACAGTGGACAACCAACAAGTGGCGTAGCTAGAGGGGTGCGGCGGGGGCGGCCCGCAGCGGGTGACACCCGACCGTGAAAAATATAAACTTACAAAAACTCCAATAGGTAGAGTATTACCATAAAAACAATTTATACACATACCGGGATCGACATATTTTAATTCTGATACGAAAGTAGAAAGAGGAAAAGAGCGCGACGAAATAAACTAAAGATAAACATAAGCGAGGCTGCCACACTCGACAAAGGTTTGCTATGAAATGTAAGGCGTGGGGGTCCCCCGCCACTGCGTTGCTCTCCCACCACTGTTAGCAAGCCGGCATCGCTGCATATCATAAGGTCATCTTCTGCATATGATAGAAGTGCAAACCGAAATTAAAATTTGACGACTATGGTATATACTGTCTGCTGTTTTTATTTTCGTAGGTCTGTGGCACGATCGGTCCGGAATTCCCACAAAATGTTTTTTTTTAAGTTTCGTATCTAGTTCTAACTATTGATCGGTTGGCAATTACCCTGAAATAGTCCGTGGTTGTCGCCTGTGTCGTTTCTCATTTGTTTTGTGAATTGTGATTGACCCGAAGTTAATCATTGTTATTTTTATTTAAGTATTATAAAAGAGTTGAAAACATATCTTTTAAAGAAACAAGGTAAGTGGATTGGATAGTTCAATATTTTTTTGTAATAAACGATAACGAATAAACTCAAAACCTGATGACACTTGTTACGGAATTGATCGATAACTGACTGAAAAAGATGAAATAAGTAACTTAGAGAAATTCGAAAAAACTTTTTTGCACGTTTTGAGTATTAAGTAATTTTTTTATTGTTTTCTCAAAGTTGCTTATCAGATTTCGAGTCGTCGATTCTGTTGAAACAGTTTTTGGACATGACCAGCGCCACCATTAAAATACCTCAATATTAGGACATATACAGGTGCCCTACCGAAAACGAAACAGATTGAATAATACCTCCCCTTAATCCTGGGAATTTGTAAAACAAACAAACAAACAAAGGGGCCGCGGCAAAAGACTCCTCCAGGAGGTATTAATTGATTTTTGGGTAAAGTAGGGTTATGTTATTAATTAAAACAATAATTTTCCACAACGTTATAATATTTTAATAATTCAAAGCTTAATGATACGTAATTATACCCGATGTTAATAACGACCTATGTTAATAAACGACACTATAACCAAAAACAAGTCGTATCGCGAATAAATGTTAACAGTCGAGGTTTAAATACAAACGGGCACACTGAGTAATAGTTGTTGTACACTTTGAAACAACTAAATATTATGAAATAGCAACAATACACACACTGCTTAATAATGATGGAGGAGTTGGCATTAACCAATAATAAAATAAAAGTTATCCGTTAAAAAGTCAAACACACACTGAATATAGGTACTAATAACGATACGTTTGAATATTAATAATGTTATAAACAAATAATGTACATAGGGATAAATATAGGTTAGGTATTTGGAGGTTAGGGTTTCACTAGCGCGTGAATTTAAGGTTAAGTCTCCGAATACAACAATATAGTTAATGATCCACCGTGAATTTATTAATATTATACATTAATAACGGCGCGCACTGAGTTTAAATAATTTGGTGGAGGTGCTGGAATTCAACCAACAATGTTAAATAAAATGATTGTTACTGGAATAAAAGTTAAACAAACGCTGCATATGGGTACCAGTAATAACGAACTTGGATAATAATATTGTTATAAACAAATATAATGTATACGGGTAGATATCGGTTGGATATTTGAAGGTTATGTTTCACTAACGCGTGGAATTTAATATTAACACTTTAGCAATAACAATGTTGTTAATGAATCCACGTGAAGTTAATATGATAATTCATTAACAAAGGCGCACACTGAATTTAAATGTTTTGGTGGAGGTGCTGGCATTCAACCAACAATGTTAAATAAAAACGCGGGCTTAATAGGTTTTTCACTGCACTTACGGTTAATTGCTACAGCGTAAGCAGCTGTAGCTTGTCCTGATGCACTGAAGTTAATACTATGGGCGAACACTAAAGAGGGACCGTAAGTTTGGTATCTTTACGCGAAATAAGCGCACTATAAATAACTAAACGGCCGCTACTACGTACACAGTAGTAGGATCCTCCTATAACTTCTTCGGTCGATACTAGACGATACGTCGGATGTATTCCACCACGTGGAGATACTCTCAGACGTCGGCGAACTTGGATTCCGACGAAGAAGGCGTCCGAAATAAAGAATTCCTCAAGAATTCTTCGTGGATTCTTGGTCCGTGTGGTCACCTGTACACGTTTCGCCGTGTACTTCCAAATGACCTGGAAGTGCCTTTTTGGTCCCTTGTATTACGTAAGCAGTAAATACAATTCCGCTGGATGGCTTTCTGGAAAGTCCGCTCGGTATCGGTGGCCTGTTATCTGCTGGTCCAGGAGGTTGGTGCTGGCAGGCTGGTGACCGAGATGGGACTCGATATCATGTAGGCATTTGCCTCAGCTTATATAGGTTTCCAAATGTGTTTACGTTTTAATTTGGGAACCCCAGTGGCGCAGGTGGCGAACAAAGAAGTATTCATTTCACGGTAATTTCCCTTGGGGCCTAAACAGGGTTACGTCTTCTACGTGTATTAGAAATTTAAGCGTTTTTAATTGGCCGTAGGCGGAGCCTGTGATTCGTATCAAAATTGTCTCAAAAAGTTATTACGCGAAATTTCTCTAACTTCACGAATATTCTGATTGGTGTGGGCGGAGCCTATGATTCGTATCAAAATTGTCTCAAAAAGTTATTACGCGAAATTTCTCTAACTTCACGAATATTCTGATTGGGTTGTGGGCGGAGCCTATGATTCGTATCAAAATTGTCTTAAAAGGTTATTACGCGAAATTTGTACTTTTACGAATGTTTTGGGATTTTAATTTATTCTGGAAGAACGGGATAAGATAGGAATAAAACATGTACACTTATATTGGGCCTGGACTTGTTCTGTGGGAAAACGTCTTATTTGTTTCCATCGGAAGAGGCTGTTGGTAACAATTGACCCCCCCCGAAAAAAGACGTTGTTCCACACGACATTCCAGGCCCCCAAAAAAAAATATGTCATAATTAGCAAAATACATTTTAATTTCGATTCCCAATGTGTCCCGTTGCTCCTGGTGGGCCGCTCTAAAGTCCCGTTGCTCCTGGAATTTTACGTTGGCTGGGTCCTGGTGCTCCTGGTGGTGGATGATCATCAAGTTCAGCCGGCTGGAGTGGTTGACCCTGGTTTGGGCGTCTTGCTATACGGACTTGATCAATATGATATTTTGTCCATTGTGCGCCAGGTCGTTCCACCCAGACGGCTGTTGGTCCGGCTGCTTCCCGGACTGGGTATGGTCCTGCCCATTTTGCGCCGAATGGCTGTCCTGGTGGGAGGTGGGTGCGTACCATGACCAATTGACCGATGCGTGGTTGAATTGGCATGGGTGCATTTTGCTCTATGTATCTGTCACGATACCTTCGTTCATTAGTATGTATATTTTGGATTCGCTGCGGCCCAGTTTCTGGCGGGACATTGTGTGGGTCTCGCCATTCACCAGGTCTCCGCAGTTCGAACCCAAACAATGCCTTTGCCGGGGAATAGCCCGTCGCAGCGTTCTTTCGGCATCTTAAATTAAAGAGTACCGTGTCGAGTTTCTCGTCCCACCTCTCTGGCGTTTGCCCTTCTAACTGGAGACGTAGGCCCTTCTTTAATTCCTGGTTCCGCCTTTCTACTGGATTCGCCCGTGGATGGTAGATTGGGGTAGTCCAATGGATGCATTGCCATTTACGTAAGGCAGCATCCCAGGCGACGGACGTGAATTGTGGGCCATTATCTGTTAGGACAGCCATTGGGTAGCCGAATCTCAGGAACACTTCCTCCAAAGCGTCTATTACGGCATTGTTGCTGGTAGTTGGTACTGCTCGTGCCTCGGTCCATCTGGTGTGGAGATCCATTATGACCACACCAAATCTATTGCCCTTTCTCGATCTGGTCAATGGTCCCACGATGTCGACGGACAGGACTTCGAAGGGACGTCTCGGGGCATGAGGTCGGAGAGGAGCCTTGGCTTGTAGGGGTCCCCTTTTGAACGCATTACATAGCCTACATCCCCGGACATAATCCATCACTTCTGCTCGGATTCCTGGCCAATGGAAGCGATTGGTGATTGCTCCATAGGTCTCTTCGGTTCCTGGGTGTCCTGCCGTTGGATCGTCATGGTACTGATGCAGTACCTGGGCTCTGACTGTCTCTGGGACCAAGATTGGCTGGTGGGTTCCCTCTCGATATCTTATGAAGCCATCGAGATATATAAAATCGGGATGGTTTTCTCCGGGTTGGTTTGGACGGAGTTGTTCGAGTAACTCCCTCATGGCTGGGTCATCTTGCTGTGCATCTTGTATCACATGGTATAAGGGGTCCCTCTCCTGTAACAAACATACAAACTCTCCACTAGCCCGGGTTACTGGTTGCTGCGTGTCTGGCACTAATCTTTCTACTTCGTCTAGTTCCAGTGGAGTGGTTTCGTCACTGGGATGGCGGGAGAGTACATCAGGTAGTTCATTTTCTCGTCCTGGGATGTGTTGGACTTCATATGAAAATTCCTGGAGGAGGAGTGACCATCTCATTAGCTTCGATCTGGTTTCTTTAAAGCTATGTAACCATGTGAGTGCCTTACTATCGGTCCGGAGTCGGAATGGTCGGTCTTCTAGGTATGGCCGATATTTTCTGATGGCCCATATAACGGCCAGACACTCTTGCTCGTTAATATGGTACCTTACTTCTGTCTTGTTGAATCGTAGGCTGGCATAGCTTACGATTCTTCTTTGGTCCTCCTCCTCTTGATATAGTACAGCAGATGCGCCTATGCTGCTGGCATCTGTCTGCAAAATGAACGGCAGCCTAAAGTCCGGGCGGTGCAGGAAGAGGGGCCTTGTTACCGCTTCTTTAATTGCCAAGAAAGCTTCCTCGGCAGGCTTAGTCCATCGGTAAGTGGTGTTGGTGGTCAAGAGATCTGTAAGGGGTGCCATCGTTCTTGATGCATCTGGTATGTAATCTCTCAACCAGTTCACTACGCCTAGGAAACGGCGAAGGGCCTTCCTCGTCTTGGGTATTTCATGGGACTTGATTGCTTCAATATGGATCGTTTGGGGCTCATTCCCTTCTTTGGTGACCATATGGCCCAGATACTCTAAGGAGGGACTGGCAAACCGGCATTTCTTCATATTAAGTCTTAGTCCGTGTTGCTGAATTCTTTCCAACACCAAACTCAGGTGTCGTAGATGTTCCTCCATATTGTCAGAGTATATGATGATGTCGTCCAGGTAGGCCAGTGCGAAGTTCTGCAGATAGCCTACCAGGACATCCTGGGCCATTAGCTTTTGGAAGGTGGTCGGGGCCCCCTTTAGGCCGAAGGGCATCACTTGAAACTCATAGGCAGCGCCCTCTGGTGTCGTGAAGGCGGTCAGTCGCTTGGATGCCTCTTCTAATTCGATCTGCCAATATCCATTGCGCAGATCTAGTGTGGTGAAAATCTTCGCCGTCCCTAGGTCCTTTAATGATTCCTGAATGGGTGGTAGTGGACTGGCTTCATTTTCCGTCTTGTCGTTAAGGCGGCGGTAATCGACGCAGAACCGGGGCTCCCCATTCTTTTTCGTCACTATAACTATCGGAGAGTTATACTCACTGTGGCTAGGTCTGATAACTCCGGCCGCAAGCATCTCCTCAACCTGGGTGGCGATGACCTTCTTCTTCTGCGGGGTGTACTTGTACGTGGGCACCCTCACTGGCACATTATCCTTCAGACGTATTGTGTGTTTGGTGGTGGTGGTGGTTTGTATTCGTCCACCTTCCATGAACAGGTCCTGGAAATTGTTGATGATGTTCTTGAATTTCTCCCTTTGTGGGTTCGTCCAATCCTGGACGTCAACGGGAATATCTTCAAGATTCATCGTTGCTGAAGTAGTTCGTGGTGGCGTTTTATCGAAGTAGATCGTATGCCGTCGTTTAACTCCAACATGGACACATCCTCTCAGGTAGTCCAGGACCGCATGGTTCTCTATTAGCCACGGGTGCCCAAGTATGATTCCTGCCTGGAGACATTCCACCTCCAGGGCTTCGCATTGGAAGTCGTACTCTTGCCCCGCAGTTGCCTTTAACAGTCCAAGTTTATTAGTGACGAAAGTTTTACCTTTAATTGCCATTGTAAATTCCACGGCGGCTGTCGTGGTGGTTGACCCAAACATCCATTCGGGTCTGGCCAGGTTCTTACTTGCGGCACTGTCAATTCGGGCTGTCACTGGGCGACCATCAATCCGTAAATGGATGGATGCCGTTTGGTTTGTGGGTGTCGTGGTAATTAGGGCCGTTCCGCTGCTGGCTTTGGAGCGGCCCTCTGCTCTTCCCCCGACTGCTTAGTGGGTGCTGGGTGCTTAGCCGCAAAACTTGCTGGCTGGTTGGGGCAGTCCCGGTTGAAATGTCTGCCAGTGCAGAACCAACATCTGGGCAACGATCTCTCGGCAACTGGTTCCCTCTTTGGTACCGCTGGGGGAGCTGCAACTTCTTTCTTTAAAGGTACTGTTGTTGTCTTACCTTTAAACTGCTCGAAGACTGTTGACCACTTTTCGCAGGTATCATGTAGGTCCTTTAATGTCTTTGGTCCCCTTTGCGTTATTTGAACGCAATACTGCTGCGTCATCTGCATAATGATGTGGTTCACTAAGTCCTGTTCCGGCCAATTTGGGTTTAGTCTCAGGCACAAACGTTTCATTCTTGTGATGAATGTTGCTGGATCTTCATCCCAGCGTTGCCTTGTTTCACATGCCTGTTGGAGAGCCTTCCTTCTTTGTGGGCTCATAAACTCCCGTCGGAACCGGTGGTCAAACTCCCCCAGAGTATCAAAGCCTCCTTCGTTCTTCTTGAACCAGTTGGCTGCTTCTCCTGTCAGGAACGGGCGGACTGCGTCATCTATATCCTCCGGCACCTCAAGACGGGCTGTCTGCAAGTGGGAGGTTAGTCTTGCTAGGAACGTGGTTGGATCCTCAACTAGGTGTCCACTGTACACCCTTGGTGGTGTAGGTATATTGGTGATGACACTGCACGGACTGCAGCAGTGCCTTTGGTGGTGAACACCCTCCGTCTTGGATACCGTTCCGTTTCCTTGGTTGCTGACTCTGATGACTTCATCCTGGGTTTGGACAGCTACGGTGGATGCCTCCTCTTCCTGGACGGCGGTGATGACCTCTTGGTCCTGGAAGTCGATGGCAGCCTTCGGGTCCTGGCCATCCTCATTACCTAATAAATAACTAATTGAGGTACTATCCTCTTGATCCTCGGTACGTGATGCGACCCTGGACGTTGAGGCGGTGTTGGATGTGATGGTGGCCTTAGCCGCTCCCTCCAGAGCCGTCATCCTTCTACCTATATTTTTGAGTTCATGCAACATGATCTCAAGCTGCAGGGCTGGAATAGCGGCACCGGGGGTGGTTGTCCGTAGCGAAGGCGATTGTCTTGGGCTAGGACCATCCAATTCCACGCTGTCACTTGATTGTCTGGTTTTTCGTGCTGTCCTCTTAGGCATCTTGAAACCTGGTGTCTCTGTTGCTTAGGTGGATGGGTCGGTGATGGATCCGCGGACACAATCCTGTGTTCGTAGTCCCACGTTGCTGGGCGCCACAATAATACCTCCCCTTAATCCTGGGAATTTGTAAAACAAACAAACAAACAAAGGGGCCGCGGCAAAAGACTCCTCCAGGAGGTATTAATTGAATTTAGGGTAAAGTAGGGTTATGTTATTAATTAAAACAATAATTTTCCACAACGTTATAATATTTTAATAATTCAAAGCTTAATGATACGTAATTATACCCGATGTTAATAACGACCTATGTTAATAAACGACACTATAACCAAAAACAAGTCGTATCGCGAATAAATGTTAGTCGAGGTTTAAATACAAACGGGCACACTGAGTAATAGTTGTTGTACACTTTGAAACAACTAAATATTATGAAATAGCAACAATACACACACTGCTTAATAATGATGGAGGAGTTGGCATTAACCAATAATAAAATAAAAGTTATCCGTTAAAAAGTCAAACACACACTGAATATAGGTACTAATAACGATACGTTTGAATATTAATAATGTTATAAACAAATAATGTACATAGGGATAAATATAGGTTAGGTATTTGGAGGTTAGGGTTTCACTAGCGCGTGAATTTAAGGTTAAGTCTCCGAATACAACAATATAGTTAATGATCCACCGTGAATTTATTAATATTATACATTAATAACGGCGCGCACTGAGTTTAAATAATTTGGTGGAGGTGCTGGAATTCAACCAACAATGTTAAATAAAATGATTGTTACTGGAATAAAAGTTAAACAAACGCTGCATATGGGTACCAGTAATAACGAACTTGGATAATAATATTGTTATAAACAAATATAATGTATACGGGTAGATATCGGTTGGATATTTGAAGGTTATGTTTCACTAACGCGTGGAATTTAATATTAACACTTTAGCAATAACAATGTTGTTAATGAATCCACGTGAAGTTAATATGATAATTCATTAACAAAGGCGCACACTGAATTTAAATGTTTTGGTGGAGGTGCTGGCATTCAACCAACAATGTTAAATAAAAACGCGGGCTTAATAGGTTTTTCACTGCACTTACGGTTAATTGCTACAGCGTAAGCAGCTGTAGCTTGTCCTGATGCACTGAAGTTAATACTATGGGCGAACACTAAAGAGGGACCGTAAGTTTGGTATCTTTACGCGAAATAAGCGCACTATAAATAACTAAACGGCCGCTACTACGTACACAGTAGTAGGATCCTCCTATAACTTCTTCGGTCGATACTAGACGATACGTCGGATGTATTCCACCACGTGGAGATACTCTCAGACGTCGGCGAACTTGGATTCCGACGAAGAAGGCGTCCGAAATAAAGAATTCCTCAAGAATTCTTCGTGGATTCTTGGTCCGTGTGGTCACCTGTACACGTTTCGCCGTGTACTTCCAAATGACCTGGAAGTGCCTTTTTGGTCCCTTGTATTACGTAAGCAGTAAATACAATTCCGCTGGATGGCTTTCTGGAAAGTCCGCTCGGTATCGGTGGCCTGTTATCTGCTGGTCCAGGAGGTTGGTGCTGGCAGGCTGGTGACCGAGATGGGACTCGATATCATGTAGGCATTTGCCTCAGCTTATATAGGTTTCCAAATGTGTTTACGTTTTAATTTGGGAACCCCAGTGGCGCAGGTGGCGAACAAAGAAGTATTCATTTCACGGTAATTTCCCTTGGGGCCTAAACAGGGTTACGTCTTCTACGTGTATTAGAAATTTAAGCGTTTTTAATTGGCCGTAGGCGGAGCCTGTGATTCGTATCAAAATTGTCTCAAAAAGTTATTACGCGAAATTTCTCTAACTTCACGAATATTCTGATTGGTGTGGGCGGAGCCTATGATTCGTATCAAAATTGTCTCAAAAAGTTATTACGCGAAATTTCTCTAACTTCACGAATATTCTGATTGGGTTGTGGGCGGAGCCTATGATTCGTATCAAAATTGTCTTAAAAGGTTATTACGCGAAATTTGTACTTTTACGAATGTTTTGGGATTTTAATTTATTCTGGAAGAACGGGATAAGATAGGAATAAAACATGTACACTTATATTGGGCCTGGACTTGTTCTGTGGGAAAACGTCTTATTTGTTTCCATCGGAAGAGGCTGTTGGTAACATGAATATCTCGAAGGAGAAAACTTTTTTGAAAAAACGCAAAAACAGGTCGATTTTTGATCCAAGGGGGACACCCTTCCATCATATCTTCAACTGTGATACGTCATTCCCCTCCCCTCCATCACTCTAACCACTACAATTTAAATAGGGAAAGTAGTATATACGATACATCATTGAAAAGGTAATTGTACGGAGAATTCAGCAAAGTGATTGTTGGTTGCGCTATTTTTAATTTTAACGCCCTCTAGCGGGAAAAAAACGGTTACGTATTCCACAATGTGACACATCATTTCAAAGCTAATTTTATTAGCAACTAAATACGTAATATTTTTGACATTTATTTGTCATCATTCTCAAGTACAGACTGTCAGGGTCTTTTGTAAACTAATAAGTTCGTAGTTTCTAATATTAATAATAATAATAATCTTAATCTTTATTCCACGCGACTCAAAAGAGTATGGGAAACGTCATAACAATGTAAGTATAATACATGTATATATATATGAATATAATAAATATGTATAACATAAAATACAAAGCCCACTATTACACACACAAATGAAAGTCAAATACACATGAAAATAAAACACATTACCCATTACAAAAGTGTATCTTCTAAGTATTCATTTACTGAGTAGTAACCCCTTTCAATTAGTAATTCCCAAGTTGCCTTTTTGAATTGATCGTCAGACATTGATTTAAATTTTCTTGGCAATCTATTATATACTTTAATGGCCATATATCTGGGACTTTTTTCGGTAAAACTTAGTCTATGTCGAGGAATCTCGAGCGTGCAACCATTTCGAGTGCAGAAACTGTTCTTATTTAATTTCGGCCACTTGTTTAAATTTTCTGCAGCATACAACAGCAGCCGCCAAATATATATATATAACTCACCACATCCCTCAGTCCACCCAGCGCAAAACATACCGGACCAATCTTACTGCACAAAATTTTTATATGCTCTCTCCAATTGCATGTGGAGTCAACAGTTAAGCCTAAAAATCTAGTGTTGTCCACCTGAGCTATAGCTGCAGTAGGCCCCCTAACGATATGAGATTGATCCCGATCGCGCGACTCTGCCTTGAATTCAATTTGCAAAGAAATTTCTTAGAACTAGTCAAACTACTGTCAAAGTATGATGTAGTCTTGAAAGAACACATCTTGAATTTGGAGCATGGTAAATCACCAGACGTGTCATATTTGTCGCCAGATATACAAAACGTATTGATAAATGTTTTAACGAACCATGTAAAATTTAAGCTTGTCAACGAAGTTAAATCGACTAAATATTTTGGAATTATGTTTGATAGTACACCTGACATTTCACATACTGATAAAATGTACGAGATTTTAAGTGTTTGTACATAATATGCAAACTCTTAAAATATGTATGAGGGTATATTAATTCTACTATTATTCTTGTTTGCCATACCAACTTTCACTTTCATACATCAAAGTGAAAGAATGTATAATAAAACAATACCTACTATTATTATCATAATATTGTAACTTTATAATTAATTCCTCTTATTTGCATTAAATAAATAGTATTATACTTTAAGTTTATCGGATTTTTATTCATTTTGACAGTTTTTATTCTTGGGGTGACACCATCAATATCCGCACCGGGTGTCACCCATGCTAGCTACGCCACTGCACCCCAACCAAAAACATTTTATGTGAAACAAGGTAAGGCTATGTAAAGTAACTCGATTTTGCATATTTACCCATCGTAAGAGTTTGAGCTTGTGTGATATTCTATCATACTTACGGATACCAAAAATGTACCGCATACACACATTTTGTACTATCTGCACTCGCTTCATGTCAACAACTTCGTACTTCGTACAATATCCTCTTTAATTTAATATTATAATAGATCTTAAAGGGTAAACAATCTGTTCAAGTAGGCAACGCTTATAATTTTTAATATAACACTTGTATCTGAATGTGTTAGCTAAAGTTAGGCCGAAACTTTTTCATTGTGTTACTACTGGTATAGTGCTATTGTTCGAAGTAATTACCAATCGACCCACACCCCCCTCAACGTCACTCATCCTTCCAAACAACATGGCACAGCTTTTGTCAGGGTTATGTTTGCGAGAGCAAGCATTAATGTTTGATAAGTCAGCATTAATTTTGGATACGGCATCAGTCAGTTCGGCAGGAGGAAAAGACAAATAAATTTGGGTTTCATCGACATACATATGCGATTTGCAAAAGTTAATACTTTTAGGCAACATGCATGTATATATTGAAAACAACAATAGCCCCAGACTGGACACCTGAGGCACACCCCTATAGATATACAAACAGGCGGACTTTTGATTACCCAGTGCAATATAGCCAAGAGAATGCTGGATTGATGGTATCGAACGCCTAACTAAAATCTAATAATACTACAATACTCAGTTCGTTCTTATATCTGGCCCACAAGATATCATCAGTCACGTTCAGAAGAGTTGTGACGCAACTATAACCACTTCTAAAACCAGACTGGAATTCAGGAATCAGTTAATGACAGAGTAAATGTTCATTCATTTGAGCGCACATGATTTTCTCCAAAGTCCTACTAAACGCAAGAAATACGTTTTTTGAGGGAAGGTCCCACACACTAGACGGGGATGAGGTTTTAGGCAGCGGCAGCACAACAGCTATATATAAGGTATGTTTTGGCGTAACTTGTTTATGACGTTAAAGACAAACCTACCTTATGTGGAAACTTTAAAAATGATTCTTGAAGGACTGTTGCATGTATAAGCAAACGATTGGCGTGATAAGTTAACTATTTGCAAGTAAGTGGCCAAAGTTTTCGTTGGTCTCGAATCGTTAAATCATTATCCTCATCAGATGACTCTATAAGCATCGATAATTATTGTTAAAAAAAACAAGTGTTTAGTGGGTAATTTTGAACAAGTTTGAAGAAACGTAATGTTAATAGAATTTTCAGAAACTACCATTTTAAAAATTTCATATACACTAATTAGGAATTACTTTCGGCATTCAAAATGTTTATTTGAGTAGACATTGACAATTTTTTAAGTCGCCAAAGAAATGCCCACTTTATAGTTGAGGTTTAGCACCTTATACCAATTTCTGTTTCCACATCTGAAAAGTGTTATAGGGAGATACTCTCGGGATTATCATGAACTTATAGTGTGATTTTTTAGGTTCAATGAATAGAGGCAAAAGTGTTTTTTTGTATTCAAAACAAACAAAAAAATGAGGTGTGGCCACCACACGACTTTCTTATACGTATGAAAGTGTTACTTCCGGTCCGAATTTTGAAATTTCATTTATACAAAAAATATTCCATATCCAACTCTAAATACTTTTGTACTCTTCATAAATATATATAGAATGCATAATTTACGACATATTTGCAAAAAATCGCTATTCGATAAGAGTAAAAGTGGTACTTCTGGTCTGAATTTTGAAATTTTTTTTATATAAAAGATATTGAAAATTATGTTTTAAATACTTTTATACTCATAACGTACTTGTCTAAAAAGCATGACTTGCGAGATATTCGCAAAAAACTGATTTTCCATAAGCGTAAAAGACCTACTTCCGGTTGGAATTTCGAAAAACTTTCTTAAGACAATTTGTTTCAAACTTAATTCTAAGTACATATGAATTCTTTATAAATTTGTTTAAACTTAGTAATTGATGAAATATTTGCAAATTTCGATTTTTTCTCTGAAGTAAACTACTACATCCAGTCGGCCGATTTTGCTCAAAATCTAATCAGTTCCGAAGAGGGAGATTATATTCGTAAATACAAAATTTAGAATTGATATCTGTAGCGGTTTGACCGCTATCGTGGTCACACACACACAGACAAACACACAGACACACAGACATTTTTTAAAAACCACCTTTTTGGTATCAGGGGACTTCAAAACGTAGACATCTGCAAAAATCTCGAGGTCGAAAATTTTCGTCATCACAATACTTCCTTATACTACGTACCTATAAGAAAGTAAAAGGAATAATGTATGAACATTTCCAAGACATGTAATTTACTTACATTATCTTGCACTTTTATTTTCGAGTGTGCTGTGTTCGCCAAAGTAAATTAGGTAGATTTATTTAAAAAATATAAACTCATCTATGGTGTCATCAGCTACTGGAGATGACAACATAGTTGTCGAAATACGTATTTAGCTCTCAGTGCTTTAGTATGGTAAAGGCACTTTTATTAGTGTCTTTAATTGGTAAATATATTAAAATTCTTTGCCGAAATATAAAAGAAACGTATTTAAATTAATCAGTCATCTCGACGTAGCAGCATACATTATTTAACAGGAATTAATAACAAAAATGACAATAGGAAAGCAATATATCATTTAAACAGTGTTATTATAGTAAAGATTAATTAAAAATGGCAAACAACAACGAAGAATGATCATTGGGAAGGCAAGTCAATTCAACAACATTACAAGGCAATAATGCCGATCTATGTGTCTAACATAGAATCATGCAAAAGTGAAACGTGTCATTTAAAATAAAATTGTAAACAATTAACCCTTGAGAACGCTGTCATCTATGTAGTTTTATTTAAAGATCTAGATTCATCTTAGACGAACATCTAATCTCATCACACAAATAATACTGACTATTTGTCAAGGATATTATAATGTACAATTGTGTAAATCAAACATGAAAGTGTTAATTAAGTGTAGAAGCCATAGACATATATGTTTCTACCTTATTTGGTTTCTTCAATATGGCACAACTAAGAAGGTATTATTATATTATTTTTAATTAACACACACGGTCTTAGTTGTGCCATACTGAAAAAACCAAATAAGGTAAAAACATATATGTCTATAGCTACTGTTTACGCCAAGCCAAATTTAATAGTAATTATTTTCCCTATGGTTTATTTATAATTTAGTAAACTGCAAATTATATTGTAAATTGTGTAGATACTATTGGAAGGTAATTCTATAAACATCATTAAATCTTATAATTTGTTCATAGTCGCTCGTTCAAATAGATATTTCATAGTTTTACAGCGACATATTGCAGTGGTTTGCATAGCTATATGGTTTATAAAATAAAATGTATAAATGTATTATTACCACACATTGGGCATAGCCATATAAACTATGCTGTAGTCTGTACCGGCAGAATTTGATTAAAATAATGACAATAATTATGCTATAACCCTGCCTTAATGATACAAAACTGTATGCATTTTCATGAATGCAGAGACTGCAATTATATATAAAAAAAATGAGGTGTGGCCACCACACGACTTTCTTATACGTATGAAAGTGTTACTTCTGGTCCGAATTTTGAAATTTCATTTATACAAAAATTATTCCATATCTAACTCTAAATACTTTTGTACTCTTGATAAATATATATAGAATGCATAACTTACGACATATTTGCAAAAAATCGCTATTTGATAAGAGTAAAAGTGGTACTTCCGGTCTGAATTTTGAAATTTTTTTTATATAAAAGATATTGAAAATGATGTTCTAAATACTTTTATACTCGTAACGTATTTGTCTTAAAAGCATGACTTGCGAGATATTCGCAAAAAACTGATTTTCGATAAGAGTAAAAGACCTACTTCCGGTTGGAATTTCGAAAAACTTTTTTAAGACAATTTATTTCAAACTTAATTCTAAGTACATATGAATTCTTTATAAATTTGTTTAAACTTAGTAATTGACGAAATATTTGCAAATTTCGATTTTTTCACTGAAGTAAACTACTACTTCCGGTCTGCCGATTTTGCTCAAAATCTAATCAGTTCTCAAGAGGCAGATTATACACGTAAATACAAAATTTGGAATTGATATCTACAGCGGTTTGACCGCTATCGTGGTCACACACACACAGACACACAGACATTTTTTAAAAACCACTTTTTTGGTATCAGGGGACCTCAAAACGTGGACATCTGCAAAAATCTCGAGGTCGAAAATTTTCATCATCACAATACTTCCTTATACTACGTATAAGAAAGTAAAAAAACTACTCCAATAAATTTTTAATCTCAATCCCTGTTAACATTCACACTATTTTCGTAAGTTCTGGCAGTGATCTTTTCTTTATTCATCAGCAACATTTCTTATTTAAATTCAATTAGGATAAGGTTAATAATAAATAAGTATTTAAATTTCATAAACATTTATATTCATATAATTATTCAGTGAACAACAACACAGTAAAAAAAATTCTATTCACAACATGTGGCTGTTAGGAATGTCTTTTTATTATTCCATCCATAAAAAATATATATACAAGAAATACACATTGCTTTTATCCTTTATGTGGATTCAGGAAAAATATTATTTATGCTATCCTTAATCTTTTAATATTGTATTCATAGATTTAAAGAAAGATTTTTTTTCCCTACGACGCTAAATTTTATTTCCACAGACACCTACATTCGTACGTAATGCCTCCGAAGATCTAAAATTTCGCAAAGAACAAAATACCTTGAATATAACCTTTACCAATCCCCATATGCAAATATTCACACATTGAACATACTACAGATTGGCTTTTGTCCATCAAGAATATTTGTATCTTTACGTATTCAAAATGCTTGATATTTTATTAAATTTTCCAATATAAATTGTTAATAGTGCACAGCAAACACTGCAAGCAAATATTTTCACATAGTACTCCCAATGCCCTTCTACACCATTAACAGTTCTCCCATGATTTACGAAAGTTAATTTAATTTAGCAAAAATAATATTTAATTTAAGTATTAATGATGTCTAACGCTTTACTAGAAATGAATATTCACACATAGCATCCCTAGCGCACGTCGTACACCATCAATTATTTGAATCGTAAATTTATTTCGAAGAAAACTTACTTATATTGTTGATATAAATCATCAAATTCTTGTTTGTTCATGTCTACCATTATATACATTTTAAATATGAAATAATCAATATAACAATGAATTAATAATAATATGAAAACTAAAATAAATACTGAAATTCAAAATAAACTTAATACATTTAGCTAATGTGATCAAATGTAGTGTATTTAAACTCCTACGATCACTTGCATACGCGAATGACGCGTCCGGTAAATTCAAAAGATCGGCAGCTTCTTCCTTTCTCTTGCTCTTCGCGCTTTTTTATAACCTCGGTTTTCAAACAAAACACGACTACCCGCGTACAACGCCACAACTTCAGCACTAGAAATCTTATGTTGGTGTTGCCCTGTTCATCTTTGTTTTCTTCATGTTTTTCTCAGGTCAAAAATATACCTATATTGCTTTTTGACAGTTCAAGAATGCACTAAATGTTTACACACACAAATTGTTTATTTGTAAAGTCCATGCACATCTGCGATTCTTTGTCTTCAGTAGGTATATCGTCCTTTTATTAACGCCATCCCTCATTATGTTTGTAAATAAATTCATTGCCTCTTTCATTATTGTTTATGTACTTTCGTTTCCCATTGTTTAAAACTATCCGTATTTTCTTGTTGTAGGTATCTTTGTTGGAAATAATCGGAAATATATTGAACACAGATGGGATTCTTCTTTCTATGACCGCACTATCAGGAACACAGACCTTGACATCATCACCTTTGCTTTCCAACCATTTCGTCTTCATGTAGGTTGATCTGCACATAACTGTCAACAATGTTAACATTATTTCTTCTTTTTAGATTATTCAAATTTAACAAGATTTATCCTGTTATCTTGAAGCCTTACTTTATTAAAACATTACAAGGATGTGTTTTTATCTATACTTTTAGTATATCGTTTCGAATGAAGAACATTTTTTGTATATCCTTTTAAAAATGCTATCAGGTATTTATTGTATCATGTAACCATAAAATGACTGAGCGATAAAAATCTCTTTAGAAATTTATATACTACGTCTTTTCATTTTGAAAGACGTTTTCATATCGAGCATGTCGAATTTCAACTTTTTTAATATATTTAATGCCACTCTTACACAATGCGAAAAGTTTGGTTCGGCCTTTGTATACTCAAACCAAATCTTGTGCTCATCTTTTCTATAAATATAGAATACATGAATATATTTTTGTGTTTACTTCTATTCCTCTTAATGTATATACATTTCAACTTAAATTACTATATACTTTTATCATGATGTTGCACCTTAAAGGTTATGCAACTCATTATTATCTTAACAACTATATTTACAACTAAAAATTTATTTTATTATTCTAATGCTTAATTATTTAACTATTTTAAAGATACTTAAAGTATAAAGGTCACGGCAATATGTACATACATACAATAATAGGTCATTTATTGTTTCTTGAACTCTCTAAATGAAAAATATCATAACTTTAAGAAGGGGACGATGTGGTCCGGTGAACTGTAAGTATAACCAATTTCAAATTCACATAAGACAGCCGATAGCATTGTAAGGCCTATTTAGTTCACGAAGTATCGACATTGCTGGGTAGCAACCGATAGTACCTGCAATCGCGACAGTGTTTTATTTTTGTTATTCATAAGTTATGAAACCAATTCACATTATCTGCATAGTGTAACTAAAGGAATTAGTTTAACATCGAGGAAGTGTTTATGTTAGTGTCCCTGACTGTAAAAAACATGGTGTATACCCACTAGTATACTGGTCCTTCACCAGCTACAAGAGACGAGCTACCACTACATCATTGTGGAACCGTCAAAAACCATCAAGTCGCAACAGTCACTAACACGTAATCAACACTTTCATGTTTGATTACACAATTTTACATTATATCTTTTACATATAGTCAGTATTATTTGTGTGATGAGATTATGTCGTCGTCTAAGATAAATCTAGACCTTCTTATCAACAACTTTATTTCTAAACTCTACAATTACTTTCTAATTACACATTTCGCGCTTTTATAATTCTATGTTAAACACAGAGATCGGCATTGATGCCTTGACATGTTGTTGTATGTCGTTTGTGATGATTCAAAGATTTTCGAAGTGATTTGCGTTCCTAATGATCATGTTTGTTATTAATTACTATAAAATAACTGATTAATTTAAATACATTTTTGGTATATTTCGGCAAAGAATTTTAATATATTTGTATTTTTTGGAAAATAGACTATTATTACTATAGATACTGTACGAAGGCTCTGTATGCAGAATGATTGAAGCGTTGTACTACCATATTATTAAGAAAGCTTTGGTATTTAGCAGCAATAAAATGAAATTTCACTGGAAAATAAAAAAAATATACTTTATAGTCGTTCTAAAGTTTTGAAACAAAGAAAATTATATAAAATGCTAAATTTACCTGGATAAACATTATTAAGAAACACTTTACTACAACTGTTTTAATCTTTCCAATAAATTAAGAAATTAAGAAATATGAAAACAAATGTACTTACTTTTCTTTTCATGTAATATTGATGTTTTACTAGGCCATAAAATGCTATATAAGTGTACAGAAATCTAAATAATTTTAGAAAATTTTTTTTAATAAAATGTAATTTTCAGCCACATGTACAATATATTCACTTACCGTATCTATAATGTTTTCTTCAATCTTTAATCTTTATTGCAATTCTGAAAACTACTTTTATGTAAATAATGACGGTGTATTAACCTGTATATTTGTGTGTAATAAACACAATCCGTGCGTTCAGGGAGTTACGGCGCTGGAAGCGTATACCGCTAGAGCTTGTGGCCAGCGCCTGAAGTCATTGAACGGGTCACAGTAGTACATTTTAAAATTGTTGCTTGGACATGCGTACTTTTACTACTTCTGAAGTCTGACAGCGGCAATATGGTGTTGTGATGTTTATTATTATTTAATTTAATTATTATTATTATTGTTTGAAGTATGAAGACGTGACATACGTACTTTTAAAATCTAAACTAAAAATAAAGTCAACGTATTTGGTTTGTAATTAATATATGATTGCAATATAAAATCCTTATTTTAGAATTGACCGAGAAGATGGTAAATTATTTACTATAATATAAAGTGTGTCTAAATATTTAATACTACATTTTACAGTGAATTATTTATATGGATTATGTGGAAGTTTTCGATGAAGTTGGCGTAATCCATTATCAATATTATATCAGCAGTTTCGGTTGATATATTTATCGGCACTGTGAACAGTATTCATTTCAATTTTAATTAGTTTGATGAATTTTCTGAATGCTAATGTTGCAGTAAGAGTAGGTTATATAACCACAGAATTATAACTGATACATAAATTTATTACAAAGAAATAACTTTGTGTATTTATTTTATTACTGTAGTTGTAAAAACAATATTCTTCCAATATTTAACTTATTGAAATCTGATTCAAATTCGTTGGAATGTTTTGAGGTTTTAGTTGAAGATGATGTAACGATTAACACTATTATATTAGCAGTGTTGGCTGAGATATTTATCGGCACGTGAATAGTTGTTCATTTCAATTTTAATTAATTGATGTATTTTTTGAATGCTACTTTGTAATAAGTGTATAAATGAATAAATAAATCGCCTATCCTATTGATAAATAAATATGACATAAACTGATAACATTGTGTGTTTGTTTTATTGTTGTGGTTGAAGAAGCAATATTATTCCAATATTTATCGTACTGGAATCTGATGGTAGATCTTGTGTAAAAGTCTCAAGTTACGTTACCTAATAGACTATGTAGCTATCTATACTTATGCATACAATACTCATGTATTTTAGAACACGAAAATATAATAAGAAGATAAGGCCCAAAAACAAACAGTATTATATATATAGCTCATTAGTTTCAGTAGCAGCTCTTAATATTTTTGATTAAATTTAGTGCCAAATTAGAAGGAATTATGCTGTTTGACATTACTTGTTAGTTATACCTATTTCAAAATACATTTCAATACCTATATAAACATATCAAAAAGACTTATTAGGCACTATTTAAGATCTACTGTGCAACATAATTGAAGTTTTTATTGATCGTATTATTCACAAGATTCAAATTTGAATTTTAACCGCTTTCTTTTACCGCTGCTAAGTCATCGAGCCAAATTTATTTACATATATTACTTAGGATTCACTAACAGTTGTTTGTTTATTAGAAATAAATAATCTATTTCTAGTAGAAAAAAGATATTCACTTTATATGAAAACCGAATATAATAGTAGGTACTTATCAATATCTATTTAATATGATAAATTTACCTATAACTTTCGCATAACATTAAATATAACAACAACAAGTACAACAGCAACCGTAAAAATGATATTTACTACTACAATTAATAAATTAATGTGTTTATTAATCCGCGGGTTTGGACTTTTAAATTCATATTTGAATATTCACCGCTTATCCCCACTTCTTTCTAGCGCCGCTAGGTCATCGAGCGAAATTTATTTTCGCTAGGCAAGATGGCGACCGCTAGCTCCAGCGCCGGCACTCAGCAGTCGCGTTCAGGACACCGCTCGAGCTAGCACAGCTCAGCGCTAGCGGCGCCGTAACTCCCTGAACGCACGGAATGACATCAATATAAATAGTACGCCTGGTTCTTTATTTGAACATACTTTAAGTAAAAGTGTAAAGCCTCAAAACTCCAAACAAATAAAAGTGTCAGCGCTTCACGGATTTATTCATCGCCTGAAATTAGCTTGGAAGTGTATTAGTGCTGCTGATTAATGATACTCATTTGCCGGCTCGACAATTTGTAGACGTTTAGGAAAATGCTTTTTTCACCCATAAATCTCTCTTTTAATAGTTCGGAATGTCTTACCATTAGCCACAGAATATCTTAATCCCAACGAATGAAATTTGCTACATATTCATCCACGTACATACATATGTACGAATTTGTAAAACTAAAATGTCGAATCATCAATTATTATAGGTATATTCTTTGTTTGATTTTCGAAGTCTATTGTTTTATTTTTCAATAATGGAATATATGAAATTCACTTAAAATTAGATGAGCTTTATATGAATAAAGCGTCATATATTCATGATTATTATACAATAATATGTACAATATTTAATTTTCCCTAGATTTGCAATTTAAAATACTAACTAACCTCTATCTGTGATTGTAAAGCATTTTGTGTATTCTTCTCTTTGAAATCCTTTACTTCATTCCTATATTGGCAATCCTTTAATTATTTGTACTCCAAATTTTGTCGTTGTAACCTTCTTTCTTTAGAGTTTAATATTATTTATATACATATTGCACTTTTAATTCTACACTCTATATGAGTTTTAAATTCAAACATTTCTTTGCGGCGGCACACAGTGGGCAAAACCGACAAAAACGTGATCGTAATTAAAAAAGTTTAAAGTTTTTTATAATGCTGTAAATTATGTATTTGTTTGCACCCGTCATCATACAACTTTTCACCAAGAATTGCTGTTGTTATCTTTGTCAGAACCAGAGATATCAATTATCAAAAACTGCAAAATTAACAATATTTCTATAGGGTCTGAGTCAGGTATCTTGGTCGATTTAAAAGTAATTATTACAGGTAAAAGTACTTACTTTAAGGATTCAAATAGCATTATTACTTTCTAAAAAGCTGTGTTATTTCCAGGTAACATAGGCTGCCCGTACACCTACAACAGCTATGTATAAGTGAATTTTTAATGAGGTATAAAGTTTATTGCTAGTACTTGCTAGTCCGTGAATTTTTCATGAAATGAAAGATTATAGTGTAGGTAATTAAAAAACTTATAGTTTTACCTGCGAAGAGACGAGGCACACGACCTAATGTATATAAATGTGAAGTGCAGTCCTAAGTATAGTTTATTATTTTCTTAGTGTCCTCAGATTTTTTTTTAAATTCGCATAATTATTTCTTCAATTAGTGTGCAATCACTTTTAGGTAGTTTTTAGTTAGTGTTTTTGGTGCATTTTCGGCGTTTTGCCACTATGGCAATTACAGATCTGGATCTACATCAGAAAATGATGGAGGTATCTGATCAAGGTTTTTCTGTGAAGAGAATTTGTGTTTTGGACTATCTTAGAGAACATTTTCTAACAGATGGGGATGAAGTTGCAACTAGTCCGCTCGAGAATTTTACGAGATAATCGTTTACAATCGTTTTTCCCGCAACATCTTACAAAGTGGTGTCATGTTGTGTGTTTTAAATAGTGGATATGCTAATAATATTGACAAGTTTGACGAATATTGTAAGTCCACTGCAGATTTATTTATTTATTTACTTATTTATTTGATACACTAATTAACAGACAGATGTCTAATTACAGATTTAGGATGAAAAATTATGCATACATGATATTATACTAAGAAAAACACATGATATAAAAAACAAAGTAATAGTAAGCAATAATAATAACAATAAATATAAATGTTGTACCAAACAGTACCCTAAATTTAAGTTGTGTTTGTTCTTACCTGAGTCAGGTATCTTGGTCGATTTAAAAGTAATTATTACAGGAAAAAGTACTTACTTTAAGGATTCAAATAGCATTATTACTTTCTAAGAAGCTGTGTTATTTCCAGGTAACATAGGCTGCCCATATTCCTACAACAGCTATGTTTAAATGATTTTTTAATGAGGTATAACGTTTATTGCTAGTACTTGCTAGTCTGTGAATTTTTCATGAAATGAAAGATTATAGTGTAGGTAATTAAAAAAGTGATAGTTTTACCTGCGGAGAGACGAGGCACACGACCTAATGTATATAAATATGAAGTGCAGTCCTAAGTATAGTTTATTATTTTCTTAGTGTCCTCAGATTTTTTTTTAAATTCGCATAATTATTTCTTCAATTAGTGTGCAATCACTTTTAGGTAGTTTTTAGTTAGTGTTTTTGGTGCATTTTCGGCGTTTTGCCACTATGGCAATTACAGATCTGGATCTACATCAGAAAATGATGGAGGTATCTGATCAAGGTTTTTCTGTGAAGAGAATTTGTGTTTTGGACTATCTTAGAGAACATTTTCTAACAGATGGGGATGAAGTTGCAACTAGTCCGCTCGAGAATTTTACGAGATAATCGTTTTTCCCGCAACATCTTACAAAGTGGTGTCATGTTGTGTGTTTTAAATAGTGGATATGCTAATAATATTGACAAGTTTGACGAATATTGTAAGGCCACTGCAGATTTATTTATTTATTTACTTATTTATTTGATACACTAATCAACAGACAGATGTCTAATTACAGATTTAGGATAAAAAATTATGCATACATGATATTATACTAAGATAGACACATGATATAAAAAACAAAGTAATAGTAAGCAATAATAATAACAATAAATATAAATGTTGTACTAAACAGTCAAAAAATAAGGACGTAAGGAAGTACCCGGGACAGACATCCGCAAAAAATCAACCCCGTTAAAATCAATGAGGATTTATTCTATAGACTCCTATTGAACTGAGATCATCTTCTGATATATCAATCCAGATCATGATTCTGTTGCTTAACCTTACAGACAAAGACGACCTTGATCTTAAGAAGTATGACGACGAACGCAAAATGTATAGGGAAAACGCAGGTGAAGACTCGGGTGGTTAGTCTTATATTTGTTTTGTCTATGTCTTGTCTTGGCTATGTGTATTTCAGAAACAGTGTCTATAATATGTACTTGCAATAAAATAACTTACAATTAAAAAACGTCAACCACCCCTCCCCCTTATAACAGCACCTCCAGCTCTTTATAACTAAATATTAGTAGTTATTTATTAATAAACAAATACTCATGTGCTAAATACATATTACAGAAAGTAACGATCGTTGAGATCGTGACATCTTTAAGTACTTATTTCATCCCCTAAAGGGTTGAAATAGAATCAGTCGTTATCCATTGTTTATACAAGATTCAATTTATAACCTTCTTTTACAGCGTGATTAATTGCGATCATGAATTCGTTAATTTTGAACACTGTGCGGCGTGAACATTCTCGGCACCCATCTTGCGCTGACCTCAGTCACGCCAAGATGGAGTAGCATGTACTCCAGTCATTCCTGCGAGTTGTCTATAGCCGAGAACCTTCCATTATTAATTTTTCGACTTTTTTAACAATTTCTGGAATGGTCACTTCGGTAAACCGCCCCGACCGTGTATCGTCTTCAAGTAATTACCTACCTTGCTTACTGTGCCACTTAAAACCCATAGTTTTTCCTGGGCAAGAATCAAGGTAAACCGATGACATCTCTTCCAGTATGGAATAAACAAAGGAAAGGAAAAAAACATAAAAGATGTAACAGATGTTTGAATTATGGCCATAGAACACGAGAGTGTAAGGGTGAGGACTAAAGAGAAAATTGCATGAATTGTGATATAAAAGGGCATATGGCAAACGACTTCTCTGCCAGCTCGTACTGTCCAAGCGGCAAGGAGGAAGGTCACAGAATGGACTTCGCAAGATCTCCATATTTCAGACCTCTGTTAAGAGAGATAGAAGTATTACATACTGTAAAAGGAAAAGTAACAGTCGGAGAGTAAAACAAAGAGAAATAATGCGATAACTGTTAATGGATCTTAAAGTACTGCAGACAAATCTAGGGAGGGCACGTCTGGCGCATGATATTGCTTACGGCATAGCGAAGGAGAAAAGAGGGGATATGCTGATAGTGGGAGAACCTAACAAAACACTGGCAAAGAGACGCGAATGGCTAAAAGACAGGCGAATGGATGTTGCAGTATTCTTCGTAAATAAAAGAGTCAAGATAGCCAAAACTGAGATAGGGGATGGGCATTTGTGTGTTAAATTTGAAAAGTACTGCGTGTATTGCTGTTATATAACGCCAAATATTTCCATGGAAAGATACAAGACCTAAGTAGACATAATAATAAATAAAGCTAGGAAACAAGCTGTGAAAGTTATCATACTAGGGGATAAGTATACATAAATGCCAAATCCCACCAATGGGGATCACCTATAACTGACAAGAGGGGAGAATACTGGACTGAATGGATGGCAACGCTTGATATGATGACCTATAATACCGGTGGACAGCCAAAATTTGTGGGAGGTAACAGTAGATCATACATTGATTGATGTGACATGTTCCACGATGGGAATTGCCAGACGAATTGAAAACTGGGAAATAGTTACCGCAGAAAACTTGACGCAGCATCTTCCTCTTTTTTTCAAAATCAGGAAAAATAGTGCTGCATGTATTAGATCCGAAAAAAAAACACATGGCCATTGACTGGGATGTTTATCGAACTACTCTCAGCATACCAGAAGGAAATAGTAAAACTAGTGAAGATTACATGACATGTGTGGGTCTAATAAAAAGTGCATATAGAAACAGTATTATGACAACAAGTAAAAGGGCAAGAATGTTACAGCCACATTGGTGGAATAGAGAAATAGAAATTAAGAGAAATGAAATACGGAAATACGCAGATGCCTTAGACGAATCCAAACGAATAGAAGTATTCCAGATGAAGAAAAATATAAAGCGGAGAAATTATACGAAGAAGCCAGAAAGCAACTCGTGAAACTAATATAATGGAAGGAACTATGTAATCACCTGGATGAACATATACAGCATGTGTCAATTTTCATTAGTCATAGGCGATTAATTCATGCAATACGTGACAACATGGCATCCCTACTTTCCTCTCCAATGCGAGCGCGACCGATACAAGCTCAAGTTATAGCAGTAACTGTTGGACTATTGACTTGGGTGTTTGTAATGCGTTCAGAAATAATATTTACGCGTTGCAAGATTTGTTTTTCTTTTTCCTTTCAGTAAATGCAGAGAATTATTAAGCTGCGTTCACGCTGCATGACACAAACAAAAGCGTAATTCTAATAAAATTAAAAATAAGGTAAATAAAAAAGGATTCTGAAAATAATAATGAACTAGTAGATCAGGAGATCGCGGCAGCCATTTGATGTTTCCCGTTCCAGTAATAAGACGGCTTTTATGGCAGACTAGATCGCAACGTGTTCGCAGCTAAAGATTGAATGTAAAATCTGGTGGGGAGATCGGAGAAAGTCGTTGTAATGTCGATTGTTGCCGGGATTGGTGACGTAGAGTAGGGGTGACACACGTTGCCACATATTATTTGTAGACGTATAAATCGCACGCAAACATTGAATCCCTATAGCTAATGAAATTTGACACATGCGGTATATGGCGATGGATATAGACTAGCCGTGAAAGGCTAACTGAATTTTTGGGGCCCCTTTCCCCATGCTTTCTAAATATTTTAAATTTCTAAAATAACCTAACTTTTTGGACATTACTATAATATTACTAAAAGAACAAATAAAATGACGGGTGTAGAAGTAAAATTCTATTAAAACACAAAAAACAAAATTCAGACAAATGTCGTGTTGCGCGAATTATCATTACAATACTGACAAAATTTAAAGTGATCGTATATTAGTGTCAATTTGCACACCTAGGCCAAACCTCTAGAAAACATAAAACAAATATAAATACAAAAGCCCAGACTCAACCCAGGCAAGTGATCTCAATGCCTCGTCCAGAGCATAGAGTTAAAAGAATTACATACAATAGATCAAGCATGAATTTGTATAAATTTAAATGAAAATGTTTAATAAATGATATCATTAACACAATTACAGGACTGGGTAGGACCTTACCCATGCACCACAGATCAAGGAATACGCCTTGAAATGTTCATATTTAAAATAGGAAAGCTTATTTTGCACAATTATGCCAAACAAAAGATAGGTACTGGTTCTAAACAATTCAATGACTAAACGAAGAAATCGAAAAAAAAGGTGGAATTGCATGATGGTATCCACACGGGAAGCTCCACTATCCAGGCACTCGAAACAGTAGTAAATACGCTGAAGACATGTGATTAGCCGTGGTGCATTTTAGTGACCTTTGATGTAAAAAAAAATTGCATTCAACACAGCAAGTCATAGTCGCATAATGGAAAAACTTCGTGAGAGGGAGGTATCAAGATGTCTGAAAAACCTTATAACAAATTATCTGAAAACCCGAAGGATATTGTTAAGTGAGGGTGAAATGATGAAAGTGACTGCAGTTGGGTTCAACATTATGGAATATTCTATATGATGGTGTACTTGGTGTAAAACTTACGGAAATGTTGACTTAGGTTTGCGGATGATAGGTGCTCGTACCTAGTAGCCGCTGATGATTCTCTTTCATTTTTGTTAACAATGTCCTATACCTATCTTTTGCAATTTCTGAGATAATCACTATAGGAGCAATTAGCGGTCAATTAAAGAATTACGAGCGCTGTTGTTCTATGCACCAAAATATTCGTTCAACCAATGGAAGGCAAGAATGGCGCCCGACTTCCTTAATCAACTATCAAACAAAGTAAATGTTAAAGCCAGCTATCCCAAAAGTAATAATTTTATTGAATGAAGAGCATCGCATTTCAATTTTTGAATTCCGGCAATGTCCGCAGTTGCAGTATTTCATTTTTGACCACCAGGTTAACATCTAAATAAAATAAAGGTTATGTTTACTGACATATTTGAAGATGTCTTCAGAAAGTTTTGAAAATCCGTCCGTAGATAGCGAAGATACTCTCCCCCATTAACATTTTCATGAAAGAAATAAGGTCCAATTATGTAACTACCCACTATTCCTCCCCACAGTTTTAATGACCAACGATTTTGAAAGTTTACAGGTGTGATAAAGTGGGGGGTTTTATGTATTATAATAATGGAGATTATGACGATGAACGTATTCACTTTGATAGAAGGTGGCTTCGTTGGTAAACAACAAAAAATTAGGAAAGCCAGGATAATTTATCTGCTGCCAATTAACAAAAATGTAAGCGATACTGAAAATTTATTTCATCTAACCCTGTGTATGAATATGCTACGGGTGAATTTCAGATTTCCGTATTATTCTGGATTCTCAAATTTGACTTACATCTAACTGACGACTAATTTTCGTAGTACTAGTGTGGGGGTGTTCGACTACACTCGCAAGTACCTACCATAAACGTCTTATCCTCACCAGTTATTGCTTTTTCCGCTCTTTCTTCCATATTCAATACTTTCTATTCACTCAAACCGTCCCTTTATACTTTTGAAGGTGTCTGGCTTCGTTTAACTTCTACCAGGGATCGCTGTGCAAAAAGTCTGGATGCTAGCAAAGAGTTTCTTTCAGATTCACCCAAAATGTCAGTCACATCTATTAACTCTTCATAAGAATAATTCATTTGGATGATAACTAATAGCGATGCTTTTTTAAGTTTGACATAAATGTATACCGACTTTCTTTAACAGTTGACTCAGGCAGTCAGCCGCATTCCAGCCTTTATTGGACGAATATTTGGGTGCATAGAACAGCGCCCGTAGTTCTTTAATTGACCGCTAATTGCTCCTATAGTGATTATCTCAAAAATTACAAAAGATAGGTATAGGACATTGTTAACAAAAATGAAAGAGAATAATCATAATCCTTCTTATACTAATTATAAGAAAAGAAAAAATATATTTTCCCAAAAATATAGAGAAGTTTGATTTGGGCACAATTGCTTGAATAAAAAGAAGGTTCTACTACTTTATATATATTAGCTTTCTGTGAACCGAATCAAGTGTCAAAATTCCAGTCGAGTAGACATCTATTAGATTGTATTATATCAGAAATAACTGCGTTTTTGAAGAAAATTGTAGATTTGCTGATTATTATCGAGGAAGACTATATCGCAGCGAGTATGCGATACGGGAAGATATATCGGTATTTCACTCTAAACCATGAGCCTTCTTGTTCGGTATATTCTGTATAATACCGCGAGATCAAAAATTATATGGATAAAGATTTGCCATGGAATGTAGAATGATGTAAAACTATGATTATGAGCATGTTATGATGTTATCAATAAATATAATTTTAATGTATACCTAAATGATTAATTTTCATTTCAATTGATGGCAAATAGACTTTCTTTAAAAGTCTAAATAAATGTGTATGTTTATACTCCGCAAACCTAAATATAATTTCATAACAATTCACAATAATTTTTCTTGTTTTGATTATTACAAAACAATAGTATCGATTAAATGGATCAGCAATAAGAAGTATCAAGGTTGAGTCATGTCTAACGGACTGCACTATATTACTAAATCCTAAATCATGGAGTAAGCGATAATTTTAGTGGACGTAATTTCAACGTAAGCATTTTCAAGAATATATACTTTGGAAAGCCAAAGGAAATATATACCATGTTATCACAAAATTAACCATTTTTCATCCTGTAGATAACACGGAGAAGTAACAGAGATTTAGATGCCTTACATTTGTAATGGTAGTAGGTATACTACTCCTTACACATATGTATAAATACTATATTATACCGGGTGTCCCAGCGGAGTCCATTATTGGTATCTAATAATTTAGATAGCGAATAATTTTTAATACAAAAATTGTAGATAATCATAAGCTCTACAATTTAAAAATATTTTATATTTTATTTTTATATTAGCTCAGTAATAGTCACTTCTAAAATATTAACGTCTTACATGTTTTTGATGTGAAATTCAATTAGAAATTCAAAACTGAACTAATATATAGGTGTGTCCCATTTGAAAAAAATGATTTTTATACAAAAACTAACAAAATTATATCAAAAAACGACAGTAGCTCAGTAATAGTCACTTTTAAAGTATTAACGTCTTACATGTTTTTGATGTGAAATTTAATAAGAAATTCAAAAACGAACTGATATATAGGGTGTTCCATTAAAAGAAATTGACTTTTATACAAAAACGTGTCATGTAATTTTAATCCAGTTTTCTGCACATGCAGTTAGTAACTGTAAAAAAATTAAAATATGCTTGTAATAGGACCTCTTATTGTGAACAATACTACAAAAAATTGTGTCCGTCTAATACGTCATTTTCGGGAAATATAATTTTATACAAACATTGAATTTTTCAGAAAAATGGGAATAAGTCAAACACTTTAGATTTTAGGCCTATACTATCTTATTATTTTTTGACTAAAAATTATACGGGGAATACAAAAATGCAATAATATATAGGGTGTTCCATTTAAAAAACTATAACTACGGTTAGCCACAAAGTTATGGAACACTCTGTATAATACACAATACATATTTTTTAAATGTGCTCCTAATGAGCAGCTATCACAAGAAAAAAACCGCTTCGAAATATCTTTACTCATAAAGGCATAATCGGCCTTACCGGTAGAGATGACTCACCCTGTATAATAACGCAATGTAAACAAGATATACTTATTTCCTATATTATTGTGACACCCATCTTTAGGGAGTTATTGTTATTAAACACTTTCGCTGCTGGTTAAATATCTACACACAGCAACGTCATGCCGGTATATTGGTCATACAAGCTGTCCACAAAAAAACGCCCCAGCTCGTAGCACCTTTATTTGAAATCTGATTGTAACAATCGACATACCAAATTAAACGACTTAAAAAGTACTATTAGAGAAATATCAAATTTTACTTACAGCTACTCGGTTCGTCAAGGACCGATATTCAACTTTTTTATGTTAAATGGCAACCTACTACTTTTTTCACAGAATTTGATAAAGATTTTTTTTCTGAATTCAATGGTGTAGCACAATACAGTTTTTTGTTTTATTTCAATTTGTTAAAAAATAAAAAACATTGTGTTTAAATGTACTATCACTTTCCAATAATCATCTCATCCTTAAAGAGACCGGTACTGTAACCATGACAACCATAGTATAAAGTTGTGTCAACCATAATATGTCTAAAATTAAAAGGCTTTGATGGCACCTTACAGTAAATAAGAACGTTCTCACATTCAAGGTATTTTCAATAAAACAACCGTTTGATAATAAAATGATTTTTTTTAAACTTTTCAATGAAATGAACTTATTCAAAAAATTAATGGAAATGCTCGAACGGGGCACCGTACCTTTCAAGGCACTGTCGACACCTGGGTATCACAGCTAACGTAGCATTCGTTAAAACTTCTCGAGACATGCGTCAATTAATCGATTTCGCAAAACTTTGACTGTATCAGGAGGTGTGGTATAAACAATATCTTGCAAATAGCCCATGAAGAAAATATCCATCGGGGTCAGATCACAAGAATGAGCTGGCCACAAAATAGATCCGTATGTTCCCACCAACGATCTCCAAATTCTCTATTCAAAAACTCTCTATTGATTATGACGTTGTGTGGAGTAGCCCCTCTTGCTGAAAAACTAAATTATTTCATTCATTTAAAGTTAAATTGCCAAAAACTTCTAGTAAGTCTTCACATAAAAATTGGTAATACTTTTGGCGATTAAATCTTTTTATCTGTAAATTGACATTCGTCGGATCATAGTATTTTTTTATATTTTTTATACAACGTGCTAGATCACCTTCTTCTAATGTGTGGATCTTGTGCGGCACAAATGCTTTGTACTTATGTTTTTTCATAACTGAACACACATTTATTCTGGAAACTTGTCGATTTGAAGCAATTTCTTATACAGACGTCCAATGATTCTCCTCAACACAAAGTAAAACGTTTATCTCGAAATTTCCGATTTTGTGTTCTAGGTTTTTTAAAGCATCCATAACGTCTCAAATTGATTTCCAATTGAACAAAGTGGCAGCGATTCGGTACTCGCCTGTCCGGGAAGCGTTCTCCATAGATTCTACAACTTGGCGCACTGTTTTTGTGACACCCAAAGAAAATTTTAAGCATATCCACGAACTCGTTCTTCATTATGAAATGATGACAACTGAAACAACTGAAATTGGTTTAACGACACTGACATAAAATTCACATGATGACAATAATGTCTAAGCACTCTATTATTAATTTTTGCAATGTTTTTTATTTTTTAACAACTTGAAATAAAACAAGAAACGGTATTGTGCTACATCATTGAATTCACAAAAAAAAAGTCTTTATCAAATTCTGTGAAAAAAGTAGCAGGCGGCGATTTAACATAAGAAAGTTGATTGTCGTTCCTTGATGAACCGGATAGCTAAAAATAAAATTTGATATTCCTCTGATAGTACTTTTTAAGTCGTTTAATTTGACATGTCGATCGTTACAATCAGGCTTCAAATAAAGGTGCTACGAGCTGGGGCATTATTTTGTGGACACCCGGTATTACTTAAATTACATCAAACAATACTCAATTATTAATCCAGAAATGGAATTTTTCCCCAGTGTAGGAAAATATAAAAAGGGCGCTAACGCGTCGTCGTTACTACAGTATAGTTTGCACACTTGCACCCAACTCAACTCTCCTGACACTAGTGATGAAGTTTTTGGAATAGAAACGGAAATTAATCAAAAATGTCTAAGCTACAAACTCTTTATTGCTTAGAAAAAGAAACAAAATAAAATACAGTCAAAAAGTAATCAAACATTAGGAAATAATTCAGTTTCATCTTTACTTGCCATTATATTACAACTAATATACAAATACTCACAACCCAAGCAACTAAATAAAATACTAAACGACTAAACACATATTCGCAATGCTTTTAACAATAAACAGGGGTATTTATTCCCCAAGCTAAAGAATATTTTGAATAATTATCATTTATTTTAAATGGTAATACGTATCAACATCTTTTGCTGCATTATTATAGCTTAATATGAATCAAGATTCGTTAAAACTGTTGAATAAAGGCAAAAAAACAATATTTTAAACCTATACAAATATTACGTGCAAAATTTCATGTACTAAAACCGAGCACGAAATTATGTAATTTCAACCTTTACTGAGGTGCCCACAAGATTAAAAAGCCTTAAGAATAAAACTGCGTTCAATAATAATAAACACTTTAATAATTAAAATATAGTACATAAAAGAAATACATTATATTTATCGTATTAACATGAAATGAAAAAACGTATTTAAATAATACTTAAAATAGACTTGGAATTTCGTTTGATTTCTAGTTATGCTAATCGCTGAGTAACTCATCGTCGATATTTATGTCCTGCAAAAAAAAAATCATTAAATAATATTAATAATTAATTAAACTGGCGAAGATGATAGAAGCTACGAATGTGTTATATATGTACGAACATAGTTTTTAGAAAAGAAGAAATAACTGATTTTTGATAATACTTTTCTGAATGGGGATTACATCTTCTATCATCAGTATAAAGCTAGGTTTGCTAAATATCAGTTAAGAAAATTGGCTGTGACGAGAGTACTCGACGCCATTGCGAAATCAGCTATGCAAACATTCATACCAGCATTGGTTGACCGCGCTCTATAAAACTATAACTATATGCAACTATTTTTGTAAAATAAACGGACATGTTTTCAATCCCGTTCGGATATTTAAAGGACACACTGTGTATAACTTACAAAAATTTCAATGCGCCAGTTATCGTGTAAAACAGTAGACAAAGAAAAAGATGATGTTCGCGCATCAAGAACAGCGCTCTACTACCTGTTTCTTGTTTTTATGTAATATCAAACCTAATATTATCAACTAAATCAAACACGTATTGCTTTGTTACAACACTATATTAAACCAAATGTTTCGACCAACTTGGACATTAACAAACACTGTATTACAATGTAATACACCGATTACACCGTATTTCAGTGTAATATTTTTTTTGGAATATTCTATATGCTTCGAGAATGTTCCATACCTTTTTAGAAAGTTCTACACGCTACGGGAGCGATCTAGTCTAGATGTTCCATCAGCGTTGGACCTCTTTCGAAATGTTTATCTAGAATATTCCAGCTACTATTTGTGCCCGCGGTGCCACGAGGGGCCGTGGCGAACACTTAGAGAACCCCTGGTGTAGCATATATAAATTGTAAAGGTAGCGTAATCCGGGAAAGGAAATGGGTGGATTATAGAGAAAATACTTTTTTTTCATACAATTTTATAGCAGATTAACAAGATTAATAACGGCTGAAATCGTATACAAAAGATGTCAACAAAAAGACAATGGAAATTTGATATCTAGATCGTTTATTTGACTTCTTCCGATCGACAGTGATAGATTCTAAAAGTTGGTGGACATCTTAGTACAAAAATATCGGTAATACATATTGAAACATCTGCTAAATCAATAGTAAGCGATTCATAGTAGCCGGTTTAGTTGTCAAGAACATTTCCATGTTTAAACCAGGAATAAAAAAAAATGCAGTTCCCAACTAACCAGCTTATAGATCAGGGAGATGTCAGTAAATGCTAAGAAGATAAATTTGATAAAAAAAAAACTTCAAAACGCAAAGCTACAATATTGGAATACTATATTATCATAGCCCACTACAGACTCTCACACTATTAATGATGAAAAGTTTTTATTATTAACTTGTTTCTGTAATAATATCCATGACATCATACACCTTCCTGATTGCAGAAACAACTTAAGTCCATATCATATAGTACCGTTCACAATAGGAACGAGAATACAGTAGGTATTTGGAATTACGTACTTCTATATTCATAAAAACAACGTTTGTGCGTTTTAAATTCTTTAGTATAACCCTAATCCAGAGATACAGAGTTTTATTAATCTCCTAAAAAATTAGCAAGTCGTCAAAACTTTATAAGTTATGAAAAAATGAACACTGAAATACGGTGTAATCGGTGTATTACAGTGTAATACAGTGTTTGTTAATGTCCAAGTTGGTCGAAACATTATTGTATGTGTCAACCTGACGAAGCTACAGTGTAGCGAAACAGCTGTCGTTGTTATTAAATACAGTGTAAATCTTAAACATTTGTTTGTTTTATTTACACATTGAAAATCGATTTACATCAAGTAAAGACCAACTCAATCCAAGATTTATAAGTTATTGTGGTTAAATATTCCTTTTCAATTATAGTTTTACATTAATGGAACTAAACAGTAATTATTTGTTCGCATTATAAAAAAAAACGCAAAAAATAATTATTATGTTTTTTCCTCCTATCTTTACTAGTAAACGAGACTACAACTCTAAAAAAAACAACTAATTTTGCCTGTTTAAATACTGTTTCTTTTGAAATGTGCTCTAAATAAATACCAATTTAAGGATTTTTTAGTAGTGTACTAGTACTTTTGACTAAAACAGTCAAACATGTCTTTGTTATTTGTATCTAATAATTATTATAAAAACATATAATGGTAAAATTCTTGCACATTTAACTGTGATATCTTACAAATTCACAAGTGAAAGGTCAAAATAAGGACTTGCAGTCCGGGATCAAATCAATCTCACTATTGTAGAAAAAGTATTAAAAAATGTTGCGCTTATGACACAAACTTTATGTATTCAGTAAATAATAGTTTACAAGTTCAGACTGACAAACAAATAAATATATAATATAAATAGCTATTCACAATAAATATCATAACAGTTTAAGTTACTTTCAAATAAATAATGTATGCGGCTTTTTGTACTTACGTACATACATATTGTGTATATATAAAGTAAAACACGTAAACAGATCACCTCGGGTGTAATTAACCAACGTGGAACGAGAATGTTAATCTAAAAGCCGAAGAACAAAGTATAAACAACTAACGTTGGGAGATGGAGCATTAAGAAAGATGAGTTCGAGGACGCCCGAGGGTAAATGAACGCCCTACTTTTTCCCTTAATGAGAATAAAATACTTACCGTAGTGTCTATATTTTCGTCCAAATTCATTCCTTCTAAGTCCAGGTCTAAATCATCATCCATATTTGGAATGGCAGTGCTGGTTTTTATTTGTGTGGTCGTTTTATTGGCGGAACTAATTAAAAGGAACAAACATATAAAACAGGTTAAAAATTTCAAACAAAATTAGACAATTTGACTAATACGGAACCAAAATAATTTTATTTTCGATTTGCGAGACACTTAATAACAATAATTTTGTCATAACTGCAGAGCAGTTGTCTATACAGGCTGTCTCTAAAAGGTGCGGAAAAAACGCTACCACACATTTCTGTGGGCGATCTAACCCAACTTACCTCAGTCCAAAAGTGGATGCACCATTGCATTGAATTGCCACAAGAATAACACCCAAATTACAGAAGCATATGTGTCCATATACGGAATGAATTTTTTATATCCAGATTACTCATAAACGGCTGCTCCAATCAACTCCTACCAGGTATACCTTTTCTAGGTAAAAAACATTGGAGAATAAGAATTTTTATTTAAAAGTTAAATACAGTGTGTCTCAAAAAAGTTATTACGTTTTAAATGGATACAATATGCCGCAGGTGGCGCCCTCTACATTTTGCAATGAAAATGAGAGCAGATTTAAATTTTTTACCCCACGAAACCCCCCCTACCCAAATATTGTGACAATATACCAATTATTACAGAAATTATTTATAAAAAACTAAAACCAAATTGAACTTTTGACACTCTGTATCTCCGAAAGCATCCACTTTTGGACTGAGGTAAGTTGGGTTAGATCGTCATATTTTGCACTCAGAAATGTGTGGTAGCGTTTTTTCCGCGCCTTTTAGAGACACCCCAGTATACAGAGTGGGCCACCGAAAACGAAACAGATTGAATATCTCGAAGGAGAAAACTTTTTTGAAGAAACGCAAAAACAGGTCGATTTTTGATCCAAGGGGGACACCCTTCCATCATATCTTCAACTGTGATACGTCATTCCCCTCCCCTCCATCACTCTAACCATTACAATTTAAATAGGGAAAGTACTAAATACGATACATCATTGAAAAGGTAATTGTACGGAGAATTCAGCAATGTGATTGTTGGTTGCGCTATTTTTGATTTTAGCGCCCTCTAGCGGGTAAAAAAACGGTTACGTATTTCACAATGTGACACATCATTTCAAAGCTAATTTTATTAGCAATTTAATGCACAATTGAAAAAAAATTAAATAATCGAAACACCTTGCAGAGCTCTAATATTAGAAACTACGAACTTATTAGTTTACAAAAGACACTGACAGTCTGTACTTGAGAATGATGACAAATAAATGTCAAAGATATTACGTATTTAGTTGCTAATAAAATTAGCTTTGAAATGATGTGTCACATTGTGGAATACGTAACCGTTTTTTTTCCGCTAGAGGGCGCTAAAATCAAAAATAGCGCAACCAACAATCACTTTGTTGAATTCTCCGTACAATTACCTTTTCAATGATGTATCGTATATACTACTTTCCCTATTTAAATTGTAATGGTTAGAGTGATGGAGGGGAGGGGAATGACGTATCACAGTTCAAGATATGATGGAAGGGTGTCCCCCTTGGATCAAAAATCGACCTGTTTTCCCGTTTTTTCAAGAAAGTTTTCTCCTTCGAGATATTCAATCTGTTTCGTTTTCGGTGGCCCACTCAGTATATACAGGGTTATGATAAAGTAACGCACAAAATTCATAAAACGTACAATGTTGATTTTTGAAAAAAATGCAAAAACACGTCAAACAGTTTATTTTATTACGCGTCTTTTAACATAAGTCAAAAAAATAAAACGTCAAAGTTATGACGTCATCAATATTTTTTTTAAATATGAAGCTTGGTTTTTTTTTACTTTATTTGATAAAGCTTGTTTTTCTGCATTATAAAGAAATAATTGAAGTACGGGTCACTAAGAAAAAACTGAGAGAATTAATAAAAAACAAAATAAACTTTATTATAGTAATAACATTGAAATTAACTAAACAGTCCATTAAACCAAAACGATTTCTTACAGGAATTGTTCAAACTATGTCCCGTTCACCATCTGACATAGGCCAAGACGATGGTAGACCTGATTTACAGAGTCTTCGATCATCTGCGGAGTTATACGAGTCATTTCATGTCTAATTCGTCTTTTTTTTTTTAGTTTTTTCTTATGTGACCCCTACTTCAATTATTTCTTTATAATGCAGAAAAACAAGCTTTATCAAATAGAGTTAAAAAAAACCAAGCTTCATATTTAAAAAAAATATTGATGACATCATAACTTTGACAAATTTGACGTTTTATTTTTTTGACTTATGTTAAAAGACGCGGAATAAAATAAACTGTTTGACGTGTTTTTGCATTTTTTTCAAAAATGAACATTGTACGTTTTATGAATTTTGTGCCAAACGGCTCGAGCACTTATGTTGAAACAGTGGTAGAAAGAAAGTGCAATACTTTCAGTTCATTGCATCTGAATAGCAGGTTATTCTAAAGTTATAGTTACATTCCTGTTGCACTTTATGCTATTATGAGACATACATAAGTGATGTAGACACTATGTTGGCAAATCAATTGTTATGTTATTGTTTTGTAAAAATCTCATCAGTTGTGTTATAATTAATGCAAAAATGAGTCACTTGTATCCAATACTGACCTTTTCATTATTCAAAGTTCATCTATATCTACTTTATATGAGAAATGTAGCTCACTACATATTTTAAATAATTAATAATAACAAAATTACTAGTACTTCCACAATTTACTACATATTGTCTAGTCGTTTTTCGCCTAAGAAACAAAATAGCTGAAAACACGTTTATTTAAGACATCGAAGTAAACCACAATCAATAATTAATATTAATATTAATTAATAATAAGCTATTGTAGAATAGATATATTACTTAAAAGTGGATCAATAAGATAGGAACATTAAAAGCATGGCTACAGGCGGACATAGTGATTTCAATTTGACAGCATCTTGGGCAGTTCTATGAATATTATTATGATGGTAGCTCTGAACAGGCTTTTATCAATTATATTACTTGCAACATCTCAAATTTGACGCTAGTTTAATAATTTATTGAGGCACGTTCGTTGCTAAAACGATTCTACTATAATAAAAATTTTCAGTAGTGTGGTCAAGAATTGAACCCGAGACCTATACGTTGTCAAGTCGATATCGGACCATTAGAATAAAACTGGATATTATCATACAAATTTGACAATTATGGTTAAATTTAACCAGTGACATATTTTATAACATTAAAATTCGCTAAAATGTCAATAGCTAATTTGTGAACCAATAAAATACACTCATTACAAGTATAATAGTAAGAAACTAAACTTGGAGTCTGTGGCTTGAAACTACACAAAAACACTAAAACACCTTACCACACTAAAGCACAAAAAGCGAGTTTTTTACTGCAAAGCTATCTTGTTGCAATGGTAAATTTGTGAATTCATTTACTAGCCATTTAGACAGTAAATAAGTCGGTGAGTTTATACCTGACACAATAGGTCTCATCGACTTACCGGGCTTATGTATTTTGGGTAAACAATACATTCTAGGCATGACCATTGCAACAAGATAGCTTTGCGGTAAAAAACTGGCTGGAGTTCATTCAAAAAATCAAACATTATAAGTTGCAAGAAGGTGAGATTTTGATTTCGTTTGATGTCAGTTCATTGTTTCCCTCAGTACCGATTCCAGAAACCCTGAAATATTTGGAACGTTTACTTCAGAACAATAATATCGAAAAGACGATAATAGATGAATACATGCAGTTAACATCTCTTTGTATGTCTCATAACTGTTTTCAAATAGAAGGTAAATTCTATGAACAACGACATGGGACTGCCATGGGAAATTGCTTGTCTCCATTTATTGCCGATTTATTCATGAGTAATTTTGAAATGGATTTCAAAAAGAACGCCAAATATTTCCCTAAAGTATGGTTAAGGTACGTTGACGATATATTCGCGATTTTTGACACTAAAATGTATGATACCGATATGTTTCTTAATGAATTAAACTCAAAATTCCCCACGATTAAATTCACTCTTGAGAAGGAAAACAATGGTCAATTAGCTTTTCTAGATACATTAGTAATTAGAGCAGGTTGCAATATAGAAATAGATATTTATAGAAAGGAAACCAATGTAAACAGATTCATTACAGCAGATTCTAATCATTGTTTGCAACAAAAATTGTCTTCATTCAATTTTCTAATCCATCGCTTATTAAACTTCCCACTTACAAGAGATAGATACGAGAAAGAATTACGCCTTATAAGAGGTATCGCCGAATACAATGGTTTCCAGTCAGACGTAGTTGACAATATCTTAAGAAAAATGAAACGTAAGAATGTAATTCTAAATTCCACAACTTTGCTACCTCAAAGTGATATAGATAAGAAATTTGTTGTCCTACCTTTTCATAATATTTCGAGAAACTTAAATAATATTTTTAAAAATGTTGGTTTGCAAGTCGCGTTTAAATCATGTAATTCGTTGAAAAGTCTTTTGAGTAGTACTAAAGGTAAAATTGAGGTAGAACAAAAATCTGGAATTTATGAAATTAATTGTAATAAATGCGAGAAACAATATATCGGCCAAACTAGACGTTCGATTGCAACTCGCTATAAAGAGCACATTGCTCATTTTCGGTTTAATAGGACAGAGAAGTCTAGTGTAGCTCGACATATTTCGGACACAGGTCATGATATTCCAGCAAGCGGCCTCAAACTTATAAAACAAGTGCGCAATTATAGAGAACTAGATAGTTACGAGAGTATATACATTCAGAAAAATAAAAATAAATTAATGAATTCAGATAACGGGCCAATTCCCCAATCTTGTTTATATAAGTTTGTGGTGTAAACAATACCTTTTAGATACCGTTAGTTTTTCATAGTACATTAGAATTAAATGATAGAATTATAGTATTAAGCATGACTAATTTAACGATACAGCGATCAGGTACTGTTAATGACGTAGTTAATAGTTTAGGTAAAAATATATAAACCATCCCCGTAAATAGGAAATTATATTGTTGGTTTTCTTAGAATATTAGAATTAAAGGATAGGATTAGAATAGTAAGTATGACGTATTTAACGGTACAACGATCAGGTATTTTTAATGAAGTTGTTAATAGCCTAGGTAAAAGAATAAACCATCCCCGTAAATTGGAAATCAGTGTTGCTCTGTACGCTACGGTGTGTAGACAGCGCGATTTTTAATCAGTGCTACTGATGATGACAACTTAGTTGTTGAAATACGTATTTAGCCATTTTTGTGCTTTAGTGTGGTAAGGTGTTTTAGTGTTTTTGTGAAGTATAATAGTGCTAAATAAAACTATTAAATTATTATTACTATTAAAGAATCACTTACCTAGTAACTGTGGGTACATCTATCGTGAATTTTCCGCTAGCTATAGCTGCTTTCATTTCTTCGATTGGCTTCCTTTCGTGATTAGGAGGAATATGTATTGCTGCTGCTGCTGGTAGTAACTGTTTATACTCATTTTCTAAGTAATGTTGGGCAGCAATAGCATCTTGCAAACCAGGAAACAAATTATCATAATCTTTAGGATCCGCCAAACTTTGACCGGCTTTTTCGTTAATAGCAGACAATTGTTGTCTCCATAACCCCACCACATACGAAATCTGATCCGGTAGATAGGAACGTGCAAAAAATGCAGCTTCAGGTAATCTACCGGTCTGTATAAGAATGTCTAAACATTTACGTAAGTCGCCCAACATAAAGTACGACAAAAAGGAAATATTATTCTTTCCTTCATTCAGAGTATCTTCACCTAATTTTCTAACTAGATCTGCATCTCCTGTGCTAGTAGCTACAAGAAGCAGGCCTCCAAAATCCTGAGCTCTTTGCATGCATTCTTTAGCTAATGGTAAATTATTAGAAGTGGCAGCTAACTCGCCTAATTGACTCCATTTCTGTGGATTGTTAGCTTCGACAGCGAGGCTCTTGGCGATATTTAGATCTCCCAAAGCTAACGCTAATTCAAATCTATGTTCCGGATCGGTACTAACTGCTAAGGCTTGTTGCTTAAAGCCTTGTTTTTCCAAAAAATGAGCAACACGAGTTCTATGTTCTTTTGGAATAGACGGTAATACTCTGTCCGCTGTAGTAAAATCTCTGCGCATGACCGCAGTTTGGTACTCCAACACAGACAAAAGTAATTGATAACTAACAACTCCCAATTCCTTATCGGCCAGATATAGTCTATCGTCTCTAGGCACGTATCCCAAAACATATAAGGGTCTATCTAGATGGGCAATTGTAACTAGTTCACCTCCCACATAGTAATTTATTCGGTTTACAGCGTTTGTGTATATAAAGCAATCGCCAACCCACAAGCCGGTCCGCACAGACTCAGTCACCTCTCCCAAAACGTTAAATGCAGCTTCCACTCCGTCTTCGCCGACTTCATTCGCATCGCGAGCCCTTTGTATTTGCTCTTGCTCGAAACCAAGAATGTAATAACTATCTTCCGTTGCTAAACACACCTATTGAAAGACAAGAAAATATTTATTGACATTATTTACACGCCACTTTCTACTATTTATCTAAAGTATTTATTGGCAGGTGTCAATTATCTTCATGAAAAATTGGTAGTTCAACATTGTCTGAAGATATAGAACAAAAATCACAATATTAGCACAGATAAGTATACAGATAGCTCATCCTTATGGGACAATTGGAAGCGGCATTTCGCTCGAAATGGAGCTGGAATTTTATTACTATGGAATCCGTCCGCTAAATAGCAGGAAGGTTTTGGCGCTGCAATGTAAACAAATCTATGTATGTTGTACTAATAAAATATAGATGTCGTTTTATTTTTAACATTTTAAATTTTACATTTAATTTTTTTTCTTTTTATTATATCCTATAATTAATTATGTGCTTTTTTGACTTTTATCGTAATTATTGAAGACAACAAAAAACCACTTTAAAAAATATATTTTTAGATTATAAAATTGTATTATTAGATTACTATACATATATGTATTCCCACATGCCAACATATATAATAATATATATATATGTATATATAGGGTATGTGTTGTATATAATACGCACACAATTACGCATATCCTACCGCATAATATGTATGGAGACGTATTGCCTATAAAAGAATTATATTTATGGTGCATAACCAGAGATAGACTACAACAGTTTCTTTGTTGTTTGAGGTTTTAAGATTGTAAAATAACCCAGTGAACTGAGAACAAATGATTTCTAATGAACATATTTTTGAGTAGATACGTTTGTTAAACAAAATATAGGGAAAAAATGAAAGCATTAATAAAATAAAACAAAATTTTTATTTATAGTAAATATGGAAGGGTTTGGTAATAAAAATACATATATTTTTTATAAATAGGGTCTATATATTTCGAAAAATATTCAACTTTTCAGATCTAGATTTAGATGTCGGATATTTGTGGCATTTACATTCTTTATAAAGTTTTGTTATTAGTAACATGTCTAAAAAGAACGTTTGATGTTCGTGTTTGTTACAAATAATGTTTAAATCATTCTTTTCCAGTACTCTCTGCTTAATTTTTGTCCTAATATGATTTAAATCTTTATTTTTGTTGTATATTTTATGAAGCGATTTTAATAACCTTTTCACAAAGGCTGTTATTTGATCATTTGGTTTTCTAGAATTATAGAAAAGTCTTTGCTGTTTTCATATTCTTTATTTAGAATAAATAATTGACTTTTTGATTTTAATGTGCTTTGGGATTATACGCTTCTTTCACAAGTCTCACAATTATACTTTTTAATTAATTTAAAGCAAATGTATCCGTTGACAAATATATATAGAATGCATAATTTGCAAAAATCGCTATTCGATAAAAGTAAACGTATTACTTCCGGTCCGAATTTTGAAATTTTTTTTACACTAAAGGTATTGAAAATTATGTTCTAAATACGTTTATACCCGTACCGTACCTGTCTAGAAAGCATGACTTGCGAGATATTCGCAAAAAACTGATTTTCGATAAGAGTAAAAGACCTACTTCCCGTAGGAATTTCAAAAAACTTTTTAAGACAATTTGTCTCAAATTTAATTTTGAATACATTTGAATTCTTTATAAATTGTTTAAACTTAGTAATTGACGAAATATTTGCAAAATTCGATTTTTTCACTGAAGTAAACTAGTACTTCCGGTCTACCGATTTTACTGAAAAACTAATCAGATCTCAAGAGGGAGATTATACCGTATGTGTCAATTTTCATTAGGTATAGGGATTCAATGTTTACGTGCGATTTATACGTATACAAGTAATACGTGGCAACGTGGCACCCCTACTGTCCGTCACCAATCCCGGCAACAATCGACATCACAACGATTTTCTCCGATCTTCCCACTTCTTTCCACCAGATTTTACATTCAATGTTTAGCTGCGAACAGGTTGCGATCTAGTCTGCAATAAAAGCCGTCTTATTACTGGAACGGGAAACATCAAATGGCCGCCTCGATCACCTGATCTAGTAGTTTATTATTATTTTCAGAATCCTTTTTTATTTACCTTATTTTTAATTTTATTAGAATTACGCTTTTGTTTGTGTCATGCTGCTTAATAATTCTCTGCATTTACTGGAAGGAGAAAGAAAAACAAATCCTTGCAACTCGTAAATATTATTTCTGAACGCATTACAAACACCCAAGCCGGTGGTCGAATAGTTACTGCTAACCACGCTAACTTGTATTTACGAGCATGTATCGGTCGTGCTGGCATTGAAAAGAAAAGAAGGGGTACTATGTTGCCACGTACTGTATGGATTAATCATCTATGGCTAATGAAAATTGACACATGCTGTATACGTAAATACAAAATTTGGAATAGATATCTACAGCGGTTACAGACACACAGACATTTTTTAAAAACCACTTTTTTGGTATCAGGGGACTTCAAAACGTGGACATCTGCAAAAATCTCGAGGTCAAAAATTTTGGTCATCACAATACTTCCTTATACTACGCATAAGAAAGTAAAAATGGATTAACCACATTAGATGTGGCTATTAATAATTTCACAAGTATTCCAAGTGACTTCGGATGTGGTCTTCGGCAAAAGTTAGACGCAGTTTTTAATAGAAATCCAGATTTAATAACATTGCGGCAATTGTGTATGCTAAATATGCTGAAATAAAAGAATATTTCCAGTACGCACATATAACCAGTTGCCATGTAGAAAGGACGTTTTCTATTTACATGGATGTACTTAATTCAAAGAGAACAAGTCTTACAGAAGAGAAAATGAACAAATAATAAGGTATTTTGTATTTTATAGATCACCAGCCACTTGTTATCTAATTATATAAATAAAATTAAAACGTCTTTAAAAATACAACATCTCAATAGTGCGCCCATGGGCGATGAGTCATGGCTCGCTCGTGTCCGCGGCCTATTTATGAGATACTCATCAATGGATCTCTTTTTATGTACCGATATTATTAGATTGCTTTAGCAAAACCTTCGCCCTTTTATCACTAAATACAAAAGTGTTTCTAATTTTTTAAACTGTTTTGTAGGATAAATAAAGGATGTTCATTGTCTCTTATTTTTTTCCTTAAATATTTTTGTTTATTTGGAAACAAAATAACTGTTAAATTATAAACCAATATTATTAGAAAGTGATGGCGATTAATAGCATTCGTAACGACGGCCAACACGTAAAACAAAACCAGAGCTCCAGAACTAAAAATTATTATAGATAAATGACATACTTAAGTAAATATGAAACCATATCAGCTAGGTATACGAAATCGAATGAATTTCGGCAGCTTTTTTTTCGATTAAAAAAACTCCCTAATTGTCAAATAAAAGAACATAATGTATCTGCTTTAATAAAAAAGATAAACTTAAAAATCCTGGAACATTATTTAAAATTCCCAGACATTTTATATAATAGAGGAGATTTGGCAAAGAAAAAATTATTGACAAAATTATTTCCAGGATTTTTTTTACACAATACTCTCAATTGTGCCATTCATTTTCACATGTGTGGTCTGAATCATTTTTTTGTATGTATTCACACATTCATGTTATGGGCTTATATGAATAACATATATTGTGTAATGCGTGTATATAAAGATTAATATTTGGTCTTTTAGATACTAGATGTCCGAGTTGTTTTCATGTTGTAATAGTAGATTTCAACTGACATACGACTTGGTTATTTTAAACCTACAGATATCTATACCTATTTTGGTCCGCCCGCACCCCGTAGTATCCGCAAGACTCCAAATTTAACTCATTTATAAAATTTTGCGCCGTTAACTATGCAACACGCTTGTTTTCTCGTAATCGTATTGGACGAGCTATCTGTTATACTTATCTGTGATATTAGTGAGTATATTAGTGTAAAAGAAGTTTAATAAGTTAATAATACTGATATGTATGGACTTGGCCGATGTTATTTTTACTGATTTAATCATAAGTTGACAATTGTTTCGCCAACTTGATCACTCTTGATTAGTCCAAACAAAACTATCCCTGTAGCTTTTACCTTAAGGCGTATGCAAGGGAATCTTGGACCGCTTACCCTGAGAGGAGAAAACATACCGATCTCGAAGGAGGTGAAGTATGCAGGAGTAACAGTAGACTCGAGGCGGTAACATCATTAATGTAACTAGACACTTATACGGGAAGCAATTGGGTTTAAGATCAGACATGACGTACTGGACATACAGTATGGTAGTATAGCCTATCCTCTCTTACGAGGGGAACTATTTATATTTCGGGAATTGGCAACACTAATGTCAATAGCTAAAATCTGACAACACCATAATTAAGTTTGACATTTTTTAGCAAAAAAGTACTCACAACGTTTTGATGTACAAGTGCTATTTGTTTTGTTTACAGTGAGTTCAGAAAATCAATTTGACAAAATAATAGAAATTTCAAGAGGTTTTCGTTGGATTATTTTTCACAACTTTCGACGTGGATTATCTCAACAAGAATGTGTCGATAACTCAGTTGTTTGTATGGCGATAAAGCACCATCAAAAACCACAGTATATCGCTGGTATAATGAATTCAATCGTGGTCGTAGTTCCGTCGCCGACGAATTCCGTGAAGGTCGTTCAAAATCGGTTGTTCTGCCACAAAACATCGATGCAGTGCGTGAACTGATAATGCAAGATCGTCATGTGACATATTGTGAGATAGAGGCATCCTTGCACATTAGTTCCACTTCAATACATTCGATTTTGCATGAACACTTAGTTGTAAAAAAAAATGTATTCTCGTTGGATACCCCATAATTTATCAATCGCTCAAAAAAAGGCACGCGTCAAGTGGTGCAAGGAAATGATAAAAAAGTTCAACCGTGATGCTTCAAAAGACGTATATAAAATGGTGACAGGTGCCGAATCATCAACAAAACAGCAATCGACCGTGTGGGTATTCCAAGACGAGCTAAATCCAACAAATGTTGTTCGTGGAAGAAGCACAGCGAAGCACATGGTCGCCTGTTTCTTCGGCCGAATGGGTCATGTGGCCACTGTTCCGATTGAGCAACGTAGAACTGTCAATTTCGAGTGGTACACGACCATTTGTTTGCCGGAAGTCTTCGGAGAAATTCGTAACACTAACCCCCAAAGACGAATCATTCTACATGATGATAATGCGAGTTCTCATACATCTCGTCAAACAAGTGAATTTTTGAGCAGTCAAAACATCGAATTGATGCCTCATCCTCCGTACAGTCCTAACTTGGCACTCAATGACTTCTTCTTGTTCCCGAATATCAAAGGTAAACTGCGTGGTCAACGATTTACGAGCGCCCAAGAAAAAGAACTGCTATGACAAATGGTTTGAACGAATGCAAAAGTGTATTGATCATCAAGGGGAATATTTCGAAAAACTATAAAGCCACTTTCATTTAAAAATGTTTGTTATTCATCTAAAAAACGGGTCGAGGTCGCGGACACAAAACCAACGGAGACTAGAAAAAGTAAGCAAAACAAGCCAGAAGAGGGTGCCAGTCGAACAAATATTAATACAAATATTGTAAATTCTATACAGGGTACGAGCGATAATGGAAATGAGCAAGATAAATGTTCCGACGGTGAATATACACTCGTACAGCGACGGCAAAAGAACAGAAGGAGAATTAACGCCTCTCTTGGTACAGCTACTAATATTAGATTAAAAGGCACTGTGCACTACGCGCATCTTCACATCTTCGGATTTGATCCAAATACTACAACAGCGGATGTTGAGACTCATTTAAAAGATAATGACTTCTCTCACGTTAAGTGCATGAAGCTGAACGCGAAACGGCCGGACGAATACGCATCGTTTAAAGTGTCAGTAGCTTTCGATATGCTGGAAAAGGCGAAGAATCCTGAGCTATGGCCTTCGGGAACGAGAATTAGCCGTTTTTTAGAGAGGATTACGAAGAACCCAAATCAGGTAAACTGACTACATCCAATAATAATAACTCCAGCTGTGTCAATCTCAGACTTCTTTACCAAAATGTTCGTGGCTTACGATCCAAACTTCATACAATAAAAATGCATACTCACTCATTGGATGCTGACGCTGTATTCCTTATAGAAACGTGGCTTACCTCTGAAATAAATGATGCTGAAGTTTTCAGTCCTTCTTATCTGGTTTGCAGATCTGATAGGCGACTGAGGAGCGTTGGTTTATCTACTGGTGGGGGTGTGCTGTCAGCATTTTCCAACCGTTTGTCTATAAAGCCAGTTGATATTTCTTCTATTTCATCTTTAGTGCCAATTATTGACGTTAATATTTCACAGTGCGAGTTTTTGACCCACAGAGTTCTCTTTGTTAATATTTATATCCCCCCCCAGTATCTCTTGTGATGACTATGAGATCTTCACGGACTGTCTGACACTTAAGCTCTTGAACAAACACGTTTTTATTTGTGGCGATTTTAATTGCCCTTCATTCAATTCAGCTAATAAAAATTCTGACCGAAAGTTTCAATCACTTTCGCATTTGATTTCATCTTTGAATCTACGTCAACTCAACCACGTTACCAATGCTCGTGGCAGATTGTTGGATCTAATTTTTACAAATCTTGACGTTCAAATTGAACTTGTGCATGATGCTTCTCCTTTGATCTCCGAGGATTTATACCACCCGGCACTTGATATAACTTTTAAGTGTATGTCGGGTTCCTCAAGTATGAATTTTCCTTCGAATGCAAACTACAGATATAATTTTCGTCGGGCGAACTTTCTAAAATTATATAATGAAATTACCTGTGCAGAATGGATGTTCCTTGAGTCTTATACAGATGTAAATGTTGCTGTTTCGGCGTTTTACGCTAAATTGTATTCCATCATAGATGATACTGTGCCGAAGTTTCGGTCTTCTAAACGTCACTTTCCACCGTGGTATAACGCCTCGATCAAGCAACTTATTAGGACAAAAGAATACTACTTCAAGAAATGGAAAAGAAGCGGGCGTCCATCAGATCGAAATGAATTTGATAAACTAAGATCCAAAGTCAAATATGAAGTGTCCACAGCTTACAACAACTATCAAGCTTATATAGAATCTCAAATCACGGCAGATCCTGCGATTTTTTGGAGATTCGTTAGGAGTAAGAGTGGCAGCACGAGAATTCCAGGGTATATGTCGTACAACAATGATGAGTGTCGTACTCCTCAATCTATAGTTGATGCTTTTGCTAGTGCATTTTCCAACGTCTTCCAACCCAGTTCAACTTTTTATTCGCCAGATGGCTGTAGTATGCACTTTATTTCAATCTGCTCCGTCACCAATGATGATGTGTTACGTTCTATTAAGAAACTCAAACCCAATCTAACAGCTGGACATGATGGTTTACCTAGTTTCTTTGTGCGGGACTGCGGGTCTGTGCTAAGTGAACCATTAAAAATTCTGTTTAATTTGATTATTAAAACTAGTTCTTTTCCTGACGTTTGGAAAATTAGTAGAATTATGCCAGTTTACAAAAAGGGTAACCGTTGTGATATCACTAATTATAGACCCATTAGTATTTTAAGTAATTTTGCCAAGTTGTTTGAGTTTGTCATATATCAGCAGATAATTTTTGAATCTAAATTGTTACTTTCACCCCGACAACACGGCTTCGTGCCTGCGCGATCTACCATCACTAATCTAGCCGAAATAACACAGTATATTAGCAAAGCTTTGGATCAACGCCTTCAAGTTGACGTCATTTACACTGACTTTGCTAAAGCCTTTGATAGCATTGATCATTCGTTGCTTCTCCAAAAACTTGATGCCTTCGGTTTTTCGATTGGCTTGCTCAAGCTCTTGTCTTCATACCTTTGTCATCGGTCCTGTTACGTATGCTACAACGGATTCAGTTCTGGTCACTTTACACCGACATCAGGTGTTCCCCAGGGATCCAACCTTGGTCCCTTGCTATTCAATATATTCATTAATGACCTCTTAAATTCTCTGAATTGCTCTGTCCTGGCATATGCCGATGACTTGAAGATCTTTATGAAGATTGGAAGTGTTGAAAACTGTCACTTACTTCAGGACAATTTGCAGATAGTTAATGATTGGTGCCTGCAAAATAAAATTTTCTTAAATGTAGAAAAATGCGCAATAGTAACGTACACTAAAGTCGCGAACCCTATCTTCTTTGATTACCATGTAGATCAAATTGCAATACCCAGGCATGCACGGTTCAAGGATTTAGGAGTCCTGTTCGACTCCGCTCTCCGCTTTACGGACCATATTTATTCAATTTGCAGTGCGGCTACTAAATCATTGGGCTTCCTTATCCGTTCTTGCAGGGGTTTCAGTGGTTTACTGGCTGTAAGGTCATTATATTACGCCTTCGTTCGGAGTACACTGGAGTATGGTGCTATCATTTGGTATCCGCACTATTTATACCAAGAATTAATCTTGGAGCGGGTGCAAAGACGTTTCCTGAAATTTATTACTTACAGAATTGATGGCGCTTATCCTCCTAGGGGCGTCGATTACGTTGCTCTCCTAGAAAGACATTCCTTCCAGTCTTTATCTGACAGAAGAAGGATCAGTAGTGCCAACTTTCTTTTTAATTTAATTAACAACAAAATAGACTCATCTGCCTTGCTCTCGCAAGTTGACTTTGCTATTCACTCGCATTTGACGCGATCTTCTGAGTCTTTCGTTTTACCTAGGCGTAGAACAAACATTCTTTGTAAAGCACCTCTGACGCACATGATGACTAATATTATGGCTGTTTGTCCGGATCCGTTCAGGTAGCTGTGCGGTTGGGTTGCAAGATTTACTGCACTATGACTGATTAATGACAGACTCTCTTTTTGTTATTGTGTTCTTCAGCGCAATTGTTATTGTTTTTTATTTTTTTATTTTATGTTTTTCATTTCTACATTGTATAGAGCAGCTGCTCCGAATTATTTTGTATAATTGTCCTGTAAATGGAGTACTCTGTTGGTCAATAAATACATATTATTATTATTATTATTATTATTTGCTATTCCCGAAATATAAATAGTAGCCCTCGTATATGCTTAAATTATATGGTGGCCGAAGATACAACAAAAAAAAGACTATATTGCAACTAGTCAAGGTGCAAAGACTTACATGTTTGGGCATATCGGGTTGAATGGGGATCACTCCAAATGCAGCCATGGAGGCCTCTTGGGCCTCCCGCCTCTTAACTTTGTGATAAAAAAGGAGGTCAAGATGGGTGCCTTTAGGCTGCAGCTGAATACCGCCAATATCAAACAAACGGCGGGACATATGGCAATTGCAGATCTTGTGAGTGAAAATGTCTTAAACATGAAGGCAGACCATATTGTAAAGCGATATAACCTCAACAAACCATTTGAAGTAAGTTTTCCAGAAAGATTTGAATGGAAAAATGCTATGTAGGGCATCAGCAGGTGGACCAGACCTGGTACACAGACGGATTAAAGTGCATCCCAACAAGATAAGCTTGTATGACGGAGACCTTAGCTGCAGACTCTGCAATAAGGAACTATAAACAGTCATGCATATCCTAGCAAACTGTGATGCACTGGATCACAGGAGGCCTGGCATTTTTGGGCAACAGAATGTAGACCCGGGGATGCTAAAGAAACGTTAAGAACCTTTACAGCCTTGTACAGGGCACAGAAATACTGGAGTGGATAACATAAGCAAACAGGTCCAGCACAATAAGCCTTATTGGCTGCGGTGCAAACTGTGGACGTAAGTCGGACAGACCTGGAGGAAAAAATATAACTTCAAAACTTTTCTACAAGAGGTTTACACAGTGTACAGTCCAAGCTAATAAACAAGTTTGACCACCACAGTAGATGAAAAAGGAAATCTGGACAATTTAAAAGAAAAACCCATATCCTTTTAGAGAAAAAAACTTACTAAATATACAAATACATGTAGATAATGCAAAGTACCGGAATTTGCTGTTTCAGAGAATATCTTTATATTGCAGAAAAATACTTTTCTAAACATTTTGACGTTAATATTTGACAAATGTATGTAAATGGAACCTCTAATTGGGACGATAATGACCCTGGAACCAATTGTAAAGCGAATTAAGGTGGCTTTATTTGCATAGCACATGAATGTAGTCAGCCATGGTTGACGAAACAATTGACAACTTACGACTACATTAATGAAAATCTAAATATCGTTGTTATTTATATATGTATAATGAATAAGACTCCGTTACAGGCCTTGGCAGCACATAGTATGTATATTATTATGTACCCCAATAGACAGTTGATAAAAGTGAATTTGTACATTACCAACTTTCCGCTATCCGACCAATATATTGCACGCGGTTGAATCTCGATCCTTCTGACCAGTTCCAGGCTATCCCAGTCGTAAAAAGTCAATCCAGACACCGACTTAACACCCAATAGCCAGCCTCCAAATATACCTTCAGCCCCGTAATCAGGTTTAAAACTCTTCTTCTCCTTGAAGTTCTTAAAAATTTTTACGGTCGAACCAGCTTCACGAATAGCATATTCGCTGGAATCCTGCGCCCAAACAAATTCCTGGGCACTTCCGAATGCTTTGTTGCGCAGTGCCATGGCAGTATAAATAATGTACTCGCCATCTCCGCAAACCACCACAAATCTGCCATTAGGATTGTGCTGAATGCTCTGAGGATAAATTTCACATGCGCCCATGTCTTTAACGGCTACAGGCAAACGTTCTCCGTCCCTTATTTCAGCTCCTTCAGGAAGAGCTTTGAGATTAGCCTGTTGTAGTTCGGAATGACGGGCCCATATTATTTTACCGCCGCTTGCGTCCATACTGACCGCAGGTTCTTCACGACCAACCTATTTAAGAGAAATAAAAATGTTCTATTGCACAAGTAGGTCTTTTTATATACTATAAATAAGTGATTGTATATATTTGGGGCCACATATTTAGTAACAACTAAAATTAGTCTTTATTTTTAAATACAATACTTGAGACTGTGCTGTGTCTATCAATAATTATCTGGGTCTATGTATTGTACAACACACACAAATTTATAATTCTCTTAAAAAGTTATTAATTCAAGATTATAGTTATTTGTATCATTGAATTTTTTGGTATTTTTTGAAAATAAAAAAATAACTTCTATTTAATTATTACACTTTTAATACCTTGCAATATAACTTTTACTCTTTTATAATTACTTCTTCACATCACTGTCTACCTACTCATTAATGGTTTCGGGGTTTTGTAAAAGTTTACATATTAGAACCCTAGAAACCAAGGGGTATAAGTGCGGGAAGTCTAGTTTCGAGTAATTGAGTTCAAAGTTGTGGATTAATCGAAATGAATGAAAATTGTTACATTTTTTCTGAGTTAACATTAATTCTTATGTTTTTTTCTAATTTTCTGCAGAAAATCTTTCACAATTCAAATATGCATACAGATTTTATGAAAATGTGTGTGGTGACATTTTACACTTATGCCCTTTGCCTTCCAAACAGAATAATACAAAGAAAAAAATTCTATATAACTGTAACTTATTGTAAATGTATAGAAACTAATGTAATTTAATTTATGTATTTAGTAAATTAACATATTAAAATCAATATATTATTAAGACTATGTCAAACTATTAATTTTGACAATTTACAAATATGTAGAATACGGTTATAGCGTCATCGTCGGTACCCTCACTTTTTGACGTTATAACCGAGTGACGCTATTCACGAGATAGGCGAGCTTAAAAAACCTGTAATATAACAAATGTTTGCATAACTAATCCGGCATGCTTTATTACTTATTTTACATTACAAAACACATTAAGAATTTCTTTGGCAGCGGTTTATGAATCGCACATTCAATCCGGTTGTAAATCGCGTATTCATTCCTCTGTAAGTTACATAATACTGTATTGTTAGATGGTTTAGGAATTCTAAGAAATGAGGTCATTGTTATTTCCTACAAAGTACCTATGTAGATACGGAAATTCCCAGTAGTTATTGTCTACATATGTACACTAGGTTTCAAATTAAATGCGAATGTGAAAACATTTTTATCAGCGAGCTGCATATCACGGGTGTATTGTGTGTGGTATCGATAAGTACACAGAGTTATTTAAATACAAATATTTCAGTCATATATAATAAATAGTAGTTCTTCGTGGACGTTCCACTTTAAAAGATAAATTTGCTTATATGAATCATTCCTTAAATAAACGTATTCACACTTATTTTGAATTGAATATATTTTTCTTAATTGGTTTGATATTTAGAAATGCAATCATTAAAAATTACATATTTGTATTTAAATAACTCTGTATATTTATCGATACCACACACAATACACCGGTCATATGCGGGCTGCTGCTAAAAATGTTTTTACATTCGTATTTAATTTGAAACATAGTGTACATATGTATTTCAAATGACGTTAAACCCGAGGCTTACCAGAATTTGATGCCGTTATATGCAATGTTTTTAGGTTGTCTACTATAGGTAAGTCCAGGGACCAAGACGATTGTAACGCTATACCCGAGTTGACGCTATAACCGACGACGTTATATTACTATAGAAATGACGTTATTCGCAGTTTTTGGATATTTAAACGTACTTTATTATTATTCGTTTTTAAAACAGTTTTGGTTATAAAATATAGCCTACACTAATCTATAAGATATGTACTTTGCAATGGTAAAATAATATTCAAGATTACTTCCCATATACATAAAGAATAATAATAAACTTCATTTTAACTATTCAATAAAAAAACGTCGAAAATTAAGTGATTTTAAGGAAGTAGTGCGTGGGCATGTTTATAGCGAATGTGTTTCTGCATGTAATGAGTAGGGTACAAACACACAATGTTTCTCTCTTTATTTGGACATGTTGACAATTACTTCTTTAAAAAATATACTTTTCACTAGTAAATAAAAAATTTGGTCACTGATTGTACATTTATTGTGATATAGCATTTCCAATCAAAGTTGTCTGATTCACTTTATAATTAGTTTTTTGTGGACTGTTCTAATATATAAGATAACCTCATTTAACTGCCTCCTAATTGCATAAACTGAAAGCTTATTCTAAAAAATTTCAAGTAATGCTTTCTAAATACCTACACTGTGGGTTTTGACTGACACACAAAAAGTAATAAGAGACATGAACATATAAATTCTAGAACTACGTTCAATTACAAAATAAAAGTTTTTATGCATATCGGCTGATGAACGACAATGACAAGACATTTCATTATTTATCAAATTTTTGTTCTGTTGGAAACTGATAAATATATATTTTGTCTGTGTTATATAAAAATAGCAAATTTCAGCTGCATAAACAAATGTCATATTAAGAAATATTTGTAAGACACTTTAGGATTTCTTCTTGTTAAATAAGTTGCTAATTATGTGGGCACAAACATTTGTGAATTAAAATATTTTAAAAATAGCAACTTCCTTACCTTGACTAAGATACTACCTTCATCGTAACCAATTGCTACATTATTCGATCCTTTCAAACAACAAATTGTCCATACTCTCTCAAATCCATAATTTAAACTACTTTCTAAACGGTTAGTGTTTGCATGCCAAACACGTACTGTGCCATCTTCACTTCCAGTCAACACAACAGGTAATTCAGGATGAAAACAAACAGCACTGATATTTTGAGCATGACCTTCTAATGTTTGAACACATGTCTTGTTTTGATAATCCCATATTTTGACAAGTCGATCATCAGCTCCAGAAATTAAATATGGTTTGTCACCACCATGGTAATAATCAACACAATTTACACCTTTTTCATGACCTTCTAATGAGAAATTAGCTGTTGAAGCACCTAACTGCCATACCTTCAAAGTACGATCTAGTGAAGCACTAGCAAATGTATTATTATCTTTGGGGTTTATGGCAATTTGCATTACATAATGTGAATGTCCTTCAAACACTTGCTGGCAAGCCCATGCTTTATCCCAATTCCACAATTTTATAAGCATGTCATCTAATGAAAATAAAAAAACAAAATTGATATATGTATTTCTGTTAGGTTAAAGTCTTACTTTTAAGCATACTATTTAAGACAAAACATAATTTGGTAAAAATGGGTGAGAGTTCAGAATATTAATACAAGAAAAACACTGAATGTAAATAGAAAGCTTATGTTTTACAGAAATTTTCATCTTTGAAACCCATTTTTCAAAGTTAAAATCAATCTACTAATAGATGGATTATAACCTGACTATATGATGTTATAATGAAAAATTGATATTTTTTAATCACATGCTGATAATAAACCCTTTCTCAAAACATAAACTTTATATATCTACATACATATTATTTGATATTTTTCTTGTATTTTAATATTATTTGCTTGGACATCATTTTAATCTGTAGCTTCAATTTCATTACTGTTCACCAGAAAGATATCCAAATAAATATATGGATATTCGTTATTTTTATTGAAATACATACATTACTTAAAATATCATATGTTTTCATTTTCAAATAAACAGCCCAACAATTGAAAGCAATTCATTCATATAAATATTCAGCTGAAGGAATACATACCACTGCTAGTTAAAATATATGGCTGTGTAGGATGTACTACTATACACCTTACATAATCTGAATGTGCTTCAAAAGCATGTACTCTGTCTAAGGTGTTGTAGTTAAAAACTCTTATTTGCATGTCATCTGATCCAGCCACAATCCAGTTTTTTCGTGGGATAAACTTAGCAGCTCTTACAGGAAGATCACATACTTCAAATGTTTTAACGAGCTGCTGATTATCATGATTCCAAACATTTATATTACCATTATATAAAGAACAGAGCATCCAGGGTTCAGTAGGGTGCAAATCGACACATTTAACTCGATCTGAACGAGCTGTAAGTCTACGTTTAATATCGAGTCGTAAAGGCTGAAATAAATAAGAAATTACTAAATAACTAAGGAATTAATAATATATTGTATAAAGTTCCTATAATTTATAACATACCATTTTTTCCTATTTAATACTCTAACTAATTTTTTTTGAGAATTTTAGCTTAAAATTACAAATTACAAACACATCATCTGTCATTCAAACAAGACGTGGCGGCAATTGCCAACATAATAAACAAATAAAAATTAAATTCAAATAAAGGAGAAGAAATCATATTTTTTAAATTATAATTTATACTGATTCAAATACTTATAACTACTCGTTTATGCTCTAATTTTTCTAGTTTCGTAAATATCTACTAATTACGTATCAAATTTAAATATCAGAGTATGAATTTTAACCAACTATTATTATGTATGTTGACCTATATGAATAACAAAATTTCTGATTAAAAAAGCCGTTATTAAAAAAACTGTAAAATAGAATAATTTGTTTGGAATGGATCGGTTACTGAACATTTATGATTAGCCATTTTGCTTTCCGGCATAGTTTAAACGACAAAGAGCATTTTCAAAAATAATTGTAACCATTAGTTAATAAAAATATCTAAAAATCGGCAATTATTTTCAAAATAGTCTATAAATTTGGTGCGAATATTTAAAAAGTAATAATAAACAGTAATGAGAATTTCAAACAACTTATTTAATGTTTTTTTTCTGTTATATTAGTATGTCAAGCAAACGTAAAAGAGCCCCCAGTAAAAAATCTAATGTAAAACGTGGGAAGAGAAAGGAAGACAGTGATGTTGATTCAGATTTAAGTGATAACAGTGAAAACGAAAATTCAACACAACCGGATGAAGTGTTGATAGCAGGTCACGGTGATGTTCTTGATGAACCCACTCAACTACCTCAAGAACTGCTTAAGACGCTAATTAAGCCGTCCGGTCAATTATTTCTGTTTGGTATGGTTTGTTGGGATATCGCTGGCAAAAAAGAAAATAAAAGTGGAAATCGTTTACATCCCAATTTGTATAGCCCTCATCGGTTTACAGATGTCAAGGTTTGTTTTGTGCCTATGGTTATAAAAGTAGCCCTTATATATTATTTTAAATTAATCAAAATAAATTTTATAGTAGAATTAGAATATATGCATATACAAATTCTGTCTCGTAAGTCATAAAATATTGGATTCAATCTCTTGATACATCTATGGCCTTAGGTTGACTTAAACTGTTGAAAATAAATATTTGAGGATAAAATTTTGGGGTAATAAATAGTAATAATGGACTGTCACACATAGCACTCTTATTATTATTACAGTGTACTGAAATATTCAAGAAGTTATTTAGCAGTTGTGTGTAAATAACTGACAGATTAGGAAACTGTTGTCGGAAATCCTGTAAACACTGATTAATGGAATACACCCAATCTCCATTTTCTAATTTTTGGCTAGTTCTATTGTAACCTTCAATAATAAGTATTTTATATTGAAGCTTATTATAATAATAGTAGTTTATATGAGTCAATAGTGACAGTTATTATTCCCGAGAGCCGAATTTACGAACCGAGCCGCGAAGCGGCGAGGGAGTAACTCGGCTCGAGGGTATAATAGTCAATTGCGAGTTAGTATACACTACTTTATCTATGACTAACTGAAGATTACTAAAAAAAAAATGAGAATAATTATACGAGAATGTCAGATTACTATATCGATATGACGTTTGACGGTTAGACAGTTAGTAAAATGGCCGAACTTGTCTATCGTTACTACGACAGCGTTGCTAACGTTATGTTCTTATTTAATTACTTTTACTTAAACCAGTTAATTCTGTTAATAGTGTAACATTGTCAATTTATTAATTATTTAGGTACGATTAGCAGTTAGCGGTTGTGTTTCTGCGCATAGCGTTATCGTAACTGAAGATGGAAAAGCAATGACATTCGGCCGAAATCAATTTGGTCAACTGGGCCTCGATAATACGACAACTAAGGAAGTACCGACTGTCGTTCCAGCATTAGCGAATATGAATGTTATTTCGGCAGCTACTGGTCGCAATCATACCCTGTTTTTAACCGACACCGGCACCGTTTACGCTTGTGGTGACAACCGTTCCGGGCAATGCGGTGTGGGAAATCTACAGCCTAATATTGTAACGCCGACTAGAATCAACTATAGAGGTCCACCAATTGTAAAGGTAAGATAAAATTATAGTTGTTTAACTTTTTTTTTATATATATATATTCTCTGTATCTTCTGTTGTCGGATATTTGTAGAGGTCTATAATTCAGAAACAGCGTAATTTATTTTATACAAATCATGAATAATTTCAGGAAAAGCAGCGGTGCGCGTAGTAGAGTCGGTTTTCTTACCGCTGGGGTAGTTGTATATTTATGTCGTCATAAGAAGCGATACGTAATTTTGGCCACGAAAACTTGCTGTAAATAATTACACTTGTTTGCGTACGAGGGATAGATTTGAAGACGTCGATAAACATTTTTCATTTCTTTCTATCTATAGTATCTTCTGCCACAGTTCATTATCTGTTTTCCTAACCCAATTTGTTTTAGGTGTCTATTCTTTGACATTTCAACTATGAAACTATAATTGTTGGGTTTTGCTTATGCCTTGGGATATTTTATAAAAATACAATTTATTAAAAAATAATTAAGAAGAGTATTAAAGTCATATAAAATAAAGTAACTAGGTAGTCCTGAATTACATTATATTATGTAAGTATTCACAGACATTTTTTACATACCTAATTAGATAATCCAGATAGTCATGAATAATAGAATTATGAAATAAAATAAGTAAGTATAATAGGGTCATTTTGGCAACAGATACTACCAAATAGAGCTTGATGTAAACATTAGGTTCAAAAACATTGGCCGAAAGAATTAATAACATGCCTAGTCAGAAAAATGTTTTCAGTCTATATAGATACTACCAAAGTATGAATTACAGACGACGATTCAATGCCACTACAAATTGACATCGACCTGAACAATTGCAGAACAAAGAAACTAATAATAACTATTATTATTTATTATTACCCAACAGAATTATGCTGATGGGGCAATGTAATAACTAGAACTATGAAAACTATGTGTTACATTATATGGTACTTATAACAACAAAACACGATTTAATAATAAGAAAAATTGATAAATAAATTACAAAATAAGCCTAATGAAAAACACTCAGTTATTTCCGTTGATTGTTGAAGTTTGCAGTAGAGGAGTTTTGAATCAAATATTAGTCCTCGGCGCAGGAATCATGATTGATTTGTTTGAACTCGCTAGCAGTGTAATAGTTTTTCTATATCAACCAAATCAATCAATAAAGGCGCGTCGGAACGTGTTGCAAATCGTATCGGAACACGATTTGCAACGCTCGCGCAAACGATCACCGTTCCATTTAAATGTTAACCCCACAGTAAGCATTTTTCACCATTTCCCAGTGAAGCAATGGGAACTATGTGTTTATAACCGCCAAGCTTTCGCGTCTGAACGGGAAGAGGGAAATACAATGTTGAGGTGAGGAAATAGAAGTTATAAAACGGGAGCCCAAATTGTTCCCGGTGTGAAGAGCGAAATTACAAGCCGTTATAAAACGCCTTGCTTTTAAGGTTATGGTTATTTGTTCTATGCTCACCAATCGTTACAGGTGATCAGAGTTATGTGTATGGAATTGGAGGACACTAGTACTGAAGGAGATTCGTTGAAATAAAATCTCGCAACATTTATTTGAAGGATAGATATTTTAAAGAATTTTATTGAATTGTTTGTTACATGTTGAAAATAAAATCAGATGGACAGCATGTTATGTGTTATTTAATAAATTTAAACTAAACACAAAAACTAAAATATAAACTTAGAAATAATAACAGTTTGCTTAGAGGCAAACAAAAACTTATAAGAAAAACATTTATTCTAACTCATTGGACAAAATAATAATGAAAAACTTACGAACAGAAATTATATTGTATAAGATACAAAACTGGTACCTAAGTGGAATATTTTTATTCATCTGACGATGAGGAATGTCGTGTTTTTCTGGACTAGTATATTGACAGTACTTAGAAATTCCGCTTTTAGTCTATTCTGTTCAAAATGTTTTCTAATTTCCGGCACTATTCGCTTCTTTCAGATTTTTTCAGTGGCTTCTTTACCCTCTCCCACGAAATATCCTGTCGAATTCATATCTTTAACTATTTAAAGCCATATTTAACACTTCTGTGTTTTCCTTCCATGCTATAATTTTTTTCATTTTTATGTTAAATTTATATCTGAATATTTGTAGATGTATAACATTCTAATGGAAAAATTGCCGGGCTGAACTAAAGCAGGTTTGCTAGACGTTATTTGGTCACTAATAATAACAATAAGTCTGAATATGTGACAATTTTAAAAGGATACAAGTGCGTTTATTATGAATATTTCAACATTGTCAATTTTTGTTCTGTAATTAGACTTGCACCTGTTGTATAAATAAAGATGCTATAGTACTTTCAAAATGTAATTACCAATAATGTTCTTTGTTATCATCGTAAGGTTGAGAAGCGCCAACAAGAAACTGATTAGTGTTATAAATCAAATTTTGGTCTGTCTTGAAATGGATGCTTAGAAATACTAACGGATTTGGTATAGGCAGCACCAAAGAGTGCATCATTGTAAGTAACTAAATTGCAAATTGTAATAGTGCCAAAATGGAAAAAAATACATCAAATATGTACCGAAATACACAGAAAAAGGAGTTTACCCGTGTTATTTGGAAATATTCTATATTTCTTTTAATAAGTGTATATGCATGTACAGTTCGTCTAATGGATCTTTAGACGCCCGTAATTATTTGATAACATAAGCAAAGATTGTCGGTCAGTCTATCTATCCTTATTTAATATCGGTGTCGAATATTCAAGTGCGGAAAATACGTATGTCTGCAATACAAATCATATATAGACTACTGCATTAATCAATTGAAAAATTAAAAAATGTGAAGTTTATATTAATGCATTATGTATATAGTGCTTAACTTGAACTGGAAGTACCTATTTGATTCGTACACATAAAAATTAATGACGTGCGTCTAATGATCCATTAGACGAACTGAAACTATATCAGTTTATTGTAATATTTCATTATACTGTACAAGACAGTTTTTTTGTCATAACCAGATTATTTAGTTACGATTCTGTAGACCACATGGTTAGGTTTAAAGGAGGTGCAAATTACACTATCGATGCGTGGCTGATTATTTTATGAGGCAATATTCTGATATGGAATAGTTGAGCTTCAAAATCTTCCAATACAGTTGGAAGCGGCGAATACGTTAAATAAACACTTTACAACGTAATTGAACTCTAATTAGTGTTTCCTTTTGAATTGCTACTAAAAAATTAGACGTGTAAGTGAAATTGTAATTGTAATTCTTGACACTACCCAACAACTTTATTATCAGCAACACTTTTTTAATTATTTTCAAATTATTAATATTAATTACCTATTGTAAAGTTAATGTTCAAAGCGTTATTTTAAAGTTTATTTCAATAAAAATGCAGAAACTATTTCTACAAGATGGCGTTACATAAGGATCAATATTTTGAGGTTATCAGAATCAAATTCATCAATGTAAATCGAAGTTATGTGACGGCCTTATATCGCGCAGCGATATCAGATATAGTTGGCCTTGTAACATTGAAAGATACGCAAAATTTCATAATCCAATACTGTAACAGCTCACTTGTTACATAATTGAACTAAAAGTTCGTTGATTTCTGTTGCAGGCTGCAACTTGTAACTTGTTATAAGAGACGGTTAATATGTTGTGACCATTGTAAGTAATTAACATGTTTTAAGGAAGGAAACTTAAATCCAGTGCACAATATATAGCAAGATTAGCTTCCAGTCAAAATGACGACAACATAATGAAGTTACGGTGAGTCCGTTTTTAGAATATAATTATTGTAATGTTTATAACCCCAAAATATTAAAAAAGTTTAATATACTTTAACCTTCTATTAGTTTGGTCATAATAATATGGAAAATAAAAACATCAATATTGAAACAACTGAGAGAGGAAAGAATATTTCATTGAAAAAAGTGTATCCGAAGAATAATCAACAAAAGGAAGAAATGCTGATGGTAGCAATCAAGATGCGTAAGGAAAATTATTTTATGTAATAATAGTATAAAAAGTGATGATGAAACAGTAAGTTGCTTATTTAATTTTGTATGACAATTATTTTTTAACTATTATCTTAGACTATTACTGACGGACTTGTCCATAACGAGATGGACAGCCACTTTGAGATGATAGTGATGATACTATAGCGGATTTAAACTACGTTCCAGAGAAATATGCAGGTCACGAATCAGCAGGCAATGAAGAAATGCACGATGGACTAATAGAAATTTAGAACAGGAGTATATATCAGCTAAGGGAAAGGCATTCAAGTCCAGATACATGAAACCTCCATATTCTGAAAATTGTAGACTAAAATGTGCTTCAAAATTATCATTTGAAGGAAGGAATAATAATGAATCCATAATTCATAATGGATTCTTGGACATGTTAATATTCAGAGAAACTTTTTGAACAGTTGCATGTGCTCCAACATTACGCCCGCATTTCGAAATCCTAAGCCGGGAAGAAGCACTCCCAAAATATGAAATACACATTCAAGAAAATATCAGAACAAGTTCTTGTAAGCTTGAACTTGTGTACTGTTTTTCAAAAACACATTGGCAATTAATAATCGAACAATATTTACCACGGCAAATAAGAAAGATCAACACAGATTCATAGAAACTGACAAAAGAGGGAAACCTGGCAATCAGAAAAGAGTAGATGAAGAAATTATGAAAGATATCAGACAGCGCGGTAGCATCTTTTCCAAGAGTAAGGTCACATTATTGCCGCGCGAGAACAAACAGAAGATTTGGATGGCAATGTATGCGAAAGTTATTAATGCAGAAAAAACATCGCTTTTCATATCCCCAAGAAGGACGAGTGTACACTATGTGAGAGCTACAAAAACGGCAGTCAAAATAATATCAAGGCAGAATATGAAAAGCACATTAAGGTGAAATAACTAAGCCGGGTAAAGAACAACAATGTTCTCGAAAGCGGAAATACTGGCGTATATTGCTTTGATCTGCAAACAATTTTTCCTCGTCCTTCTGAAGAAGTAGTACTTTTTACCATAAAAGACGACTTGCAACGCATAATTATACGATTTTTGATATTAGTAAAACATTGGTATAATATTATACCTGGCACAAAGGACTCTCAAAACGCGGTACTAATGAAATCTGTAGTTGCGTGTACAGTTTTCTTTTAATGAGATACTGAAAATATTATTTTCTATTTCGGCAAAAGTGTAGGACAAAATAAGAACAAGTTTATTTGCAGTATATATCTTTATTACATACAAAATCTTGTAAATCTAAAATCCGTCACGCTCAAGTTCTTAGTCGTTAGACATACCCAAAATGAGGGAAATTCCATCCATGCGGCCATGGAAAAGGAAAAAACGCAAATTAAAGAATGGGCCGATAAATATCCCCTCACAATGGACACTGGTTTAAGAGACGCAAAGAAAAATGGAACTCCCTATAAAGTCAACAAATTGAATGCAAGCGACTTTTTTACCTCAAGAAATTGTCTATCGAAATGGGTAAAAACTACACAGTCGATAGAAATAAAGTAACTAAGGATAATCCAAATTCAATTTGTTATAAGTATTTTTATGAGGAAAAAGGTTTCCAAGAAATCACAGTGCAAGGAAACTTCGGTCTCTAGTTGTGTTTTTGTTGTTGACACAATTATGTTTTTTTCCTGTTAAATTTTTTTATAATAATCAATAAATACTTTTACCGATAAATCTGCCTTTTTGTACATATAAACTTTCAAAATAAATTATAATTTCTAAATTTTCATGCATTTTTGGTACATCTCTGCACAAATAATAAAATTATTTTTCTTATTTAGTGCAATAGTGTCTTTCAAAATTTGGACATCATCAAAAAGTTTTACATTTAATTTAAGTTGGCATACTTAGAGCTACATACAAAATCCCCATATAATATCACAGTTGCCAAATAAGCCGTCCAACATTTGCATATGAAAAACACAATGGATGTCTGTAATTGATTTACGCATTGCGATTTAGAATTTTTTTATGTTATTAACGTCTTCATTTATTTTATTAAATATTAAGCACCAATGTCGTGCCTAAATATTTAATTTCCAAAATAAACGTCACTACATAATCATATGATCATGTTTATGTGCAACTATAACCTTGACATAGTATTAATAACCTGTTATTTCGAATTCACATTAACTTTAATTATTATTAGAGGTGGGTCGATACCGATATTTGGCGATATCACCTAATATGAATATATTCATCAAGCGGTATTATAATACCTAAAGCGATACGTGAATATTAGTAATATCAGGATTAGGTACCGGGTACTACATTCTAAACGATATACTCGTATGCAGTATACGTTACACGATAACATGCTAATATATGTATGTGGGAGAATACGAAATGTATAATACGCATATGTTTGAAGATATAAAGAATTTTATTGTCAGTTTACAAGGAATTTTATTGCTCAGTAATTAATATAAACACATATTTATACACGTATGTACTAAATTTCGTTAGTATTATTGCAGTTATAATTATTGAAATAAGACCCTAATACGAGCGCATATATTTCAACGCTACTCATTCATAAAATGTTTTTTATTGCTTTGATTTTAATTTGAACTGTAAAACTTATTTTTTGAAGTGCTTCTCCACTATTAGGTCAAATACTTTAAAAATCAATTTATTCTATAACTCTAAAATTAATTAATACTTAGCGCACATCTTATAATAAAAATGCGTTAAATACTAAATTTCCTTTTGATACTAATCCACGAGCATGAGAATAAATCTTTTATTCAAATTTACTTTATGCCACCCGCCACTCCAGTATGGCCGCGTTTATTTAAACAGCGTCGACAATTTCACCGAGCAGGACGTATGCGTACAGTGACAAATAATATTCCCGCAGACAGACTTGGGTCGAATACTGTAATCCGGTATTCGAATACGAATCCTGAATACTGTATTCAAAATTGTATTCGAATAATCAAGATTCGAATACAAAGAAACAAAAGCATTTGAATACTGCTGTATTTGAATACCTGGATTCATTTGCATGTGAATACTTCATGCATATTCCAACTGAAAAGAACATATGCGCACATAAGGCTTGATTGTTATCTATTTAGTTAATTTATAAAAATATATAAAAAATAAAAAATATATATTAAAGAGAGCTTAAAATATAATTTTTTGATACACAGTGTCACCAGGGAGATTATATGAAATAATTCTTTAATAAAAAACATTATTAATTTTTATTTCTTAAAGTTTTAATAAAAAAATATATAAACAACGGTATTAAAGTTATAAATAAAACTTAAAGTTCTTTGGTAGATACGCCGTCAGATAACAAAAACATAAACTTACTATTTAATAAAAAATAAAGAAATCTTGATTTTTGATTATGAAAGTTATAAAAAAAAGCAATTCCTATTACGTACCTACGACCTACCTACATACTTAAATAATAAAGAAAACTTAAAATAAAGTACTTTGGTACATTGGAGAAGAAGCTAACCTTGAAAAAAAATCTTAAATAATAAATAAAGCTTAAAATATTTTTTTCTAATTTAAATAAGAAATAGGAACCAATATAATATATCTCATAAAGCCATAACGACGTATTAGTACTATTAGTAGACACTTATACGAAGATATAAACATAAATATATAACACTTTCGGCTGTTACTTTGTGAAGATTCATGATACTGGATATACATAAGTAAAATAACACACTCAATTAAACTTTGAATAACTTCACATTATTTTAATCACTATATGACTGCAGTTTCGACATTATATGTCATTATCAAACTGATCAGTTTATGTTTATATAAGTAAAATAACACACTCAATTAAACTTTGAATAACTTCACATTATTTTAATCACTATGTGACTGCAGTTTCGACATTATATGTCATTATCAAACTGATCATATAATGTCGAAACTGCAGTCACATAGTGATTAAAATAATGTGAAGTTATTCAAAGTTTGATTGAGTGTGTAATCGAATACTGGGATTCAAAAACCGTATTCAGAATACCGAGTACTGAGCAAAAAAGTATTCAGTCGAATATCAAATACCAAATACACAATAGTATATTATACACCTAGGGAGTGAAATGATGTTTTTTTCCGAGGTGCAGTTTGTAGCCCGAGGGCGAAGCCCGAGGGCTCTACAAAGCACCGAGGAGAAATTCATTCACTCCCGAGGTGTATATACTATTTTTTGCACGACCCAAACGATTTTAATTGAAGAAATCTAACTTTTTTTAAAAATTGTCAACATGACGTTTCCAGTTGTCGAACGCAAAAATCATGCTGGTTCTGATGGAAACCCTTGACGACCGATAAATAAGGGTAGCCATATTGGTTTTTTGTGAATATCGAGAAACTGCCCGTATTTTCTTCGCTTCGTTAAATAAGCATTGGAAAAATGTGTGACGAAACTATTGAAGAAACGGCTTCAAAAATAGTTGTGAATTTATTGCCAGAAAAATCTAGGAAGATCTACGAAAAGTGCTTCAAGGAATTTTGTGATTGGTGTCTGGTAAAAGAAGTAGATGAAATTCATAGCGAGAGTGTGCTCCTGGTATATTTTGCCGAAAAGGCGAAGCATTTTAAGGCTTCAACACTGTGGTCACATTATTCAATGATAAAAGCTACTCTTAGCGTGAAAAATAATGTCGACATCAGCAAGTACTCACGATTAGTAGCATTCCTTAAAAGACAAAATACTGGATACCAGGCAAAAAAATCAAAAATTCTTACTAAGGAGCAAGTTCATCAATTTCTAATAGACGCTCCAGAAGAAAAGTACTTGATGGTTAAGGTAAACTAAAAAAGTTAATGTTTCTAATTTAAGATAATTATACACTATGATTTCAGGTAGCAATGATTATGGGAATTGCTGGGGCTTTAAGATCGGATGAACTGGTAAAATTGACAGTAGATGATGTCCAAGACTTGGGATCAACTATTTTGGTATCTGTAAACAATACCAAAAATCATGTAAATAGAGCATTTACGATAGTCTCCAAAGAAAACTGTGCAATTGATTTTGTTGTTATTTGTAAAAAATATATGGTTCTGCGGAAAGAAAACACAGATCATAGACGGTTTTTTGTATGTTACAGAAATAACAAATGTTCCACACAACCCGTAGGTAAGAATACTTTTGGAGGATTGCCTAAGCAAATAGCTTCATACCTCAATTTACCCAATCCATCTTCCTACACCGGCCACTGCTTTCGGCGCTCATCAACATCTTTTCTGGCCGATTCAGGTGTTGAAATTGGAGTTATAAAACGTCATGGCGGATGGAAATCTGATACTGTCGCAGAGGGATATATTGAAAATTCATTAGTTAATAAGAATTTGATTTCCGAAAAAATTCTAATCGGAAAAGACTCGGAAAAGGAAAATCGACCGTCAACTTCCAGTGGGTCAAATCAAGTGGATATTAATGTAAAAGAAAATCGACTGTCCAATTCTAGCGGCTTTAAGCAACGTGTGATTAGTCCATTAACATCTTTGTTCACTATTAATGGTGGTACTAACATTAATGTCAATATTAATATTAAATAAACGATTAAATTCATAAATTGAGTTGGCTATGTTTTTTATACCAAGGGAGCAAAAGAGTCACTTCACTCCCTCATTTAAGGGAGTGAACGTGCCTATTATGCAAGGGTCGTGCAAAAATGTATTTGAATAGTATTCGAATACCAACCAAATGTATTCTGGATAGGATTCAGAATACCGAGTATTCGAATACTACCCAACTCTGCCCGCAGAATATGAACAGATACGAATATCTAACTTACTACGAGGTATTCGTTTATATCGCTTTATATTATACTACACTCCTTTTTTATCACATGGCCTTTGGAATATACTTATCTCTATTGCTCGAATGTGGATGTCAGATATAATATGCTAGAGGGATATATTCGTGCATATATTCGTATTAGGTTCATGCTACTTGGTAGTGAATACGGAAATATTATAATACGTAATATCATACGGATTAGCGATATCTAATATTAGTCCATATTACCGATATCTTAACGAATACTAATATATTCGCCCCACCTCTAATTATTATAGTAGAATACAGAACAGATGCAGTAGCAACAGCGCACGAGAAATGCGTCACTTGAACGTCATACGTAAAATAACGCTTACTGTTGGTTCGTTTGCAAGGACGACCACAATAGAATGCAATTAGTATTGTGTTTTGACAGTTACAATTTTGCATTATTACTATTTTATTCTCTCTCAGTTTCTGCAATGAGAATGTGTAGAATCCTTGCATCGAAATGTGAGGTTAGAACTACATACATATTTGTTTATAACGTCTAATGTCAAAATATTTATGGTTAAGGCTATGCCTTAAACGTAGTGAATTTGCCTTTTTAAGCTATTACGTCAATGCAATGTTGCTACTGCATCTGTTCGGTAATTCAACTTTAGTTTTCAAAATCACTGGAACTAAGCCCTTTAAACTGCGCTTATGTCAAATTTGACAATTAATTTGAATCCACACAGGGATGTGTATGTTGTGAAACGTGTTACCATGAGTAAATAAAATAAAGTATGGTTGTTTTTTGCACTCATTACCAAACAAGTATGTAGATATTTCTGGAAATTGTGGCTTTCCAGTCTTTTTTACCTGAAAGTCGAATATAGAAAATGACTTTTTTTGAGGTGTTCTTAACTTTAAACAAGTAAATTTGTCAAGAAAACATCAACCCGATATTTTAGGTTTTTCCCGGTTATGCTGATAAATTGTAAAATACGAGCGTTGTAATCATTAAATGGAACGGCATTGCAATCGCTACAAACATTGCTATTGTTATTTGACTCCCTCTAAGCGGTACTTGCTTTTCTGTAGTTGTAAATATTTTGATATAGGTGAGTCTATCCGTGCTTTCTATAAATTCATTACATAAACGTTTCCCAATGAGAGCTTTTCAAACGTTTTTTTTTATGTTTCATATTTTCTTTTTCGAACTTCGTTTGATATTATTTCTAACCGTATTTTTTATAGATTATTTTAATTAATTGTGTCAATGTTAGAATCTGCTGCTATATAAATTAATTATAATTTTAATTTGCAGGTGGGTTGTGGAGCTGAATTCTCCATAGTTTTAGATATAAAAGGAGGTTTGCACTCTTTTGGTTTGCCTGAATATGGCCAATTGGGCCACAATACTGATGGAAAATACTTTAAAACTAGTACAAAGTTGTGCTTTCACTATGAGACTAGTCCAAAGCGTATAGTTCTTTACATCGAAAAAGGCAAAGATGGTCACGTTTCACCTGTTGATGTTACAGAAATTGTTGATTTTAATTGCGGTCAAAATCATACTGTTGCGATCGATAGCAAGAAACGAGCTTTCTCATGGGGATTTGGTGGCTTCGGACGTCTAGGACATGCTGAACCAAAAGACGAATTGGTGAGTTAATCTAACAAATTAATTGAGGAATGTAACAGTGCATATATGTACATTTCTTGAATATAAAAAATGCTCGACTCCAGTTATTTAAATAAAAAAATATATGTTTTTAAATAAATAAAATTAATACCCAGAGATAATAATCGGCAGTCGGTACGTATCGATAATCCTGTTACCATAATAGTGTACCGAAGGACTTCAATAGTAATATTCCTATAATTTGTTGAAATTCGTAATAATATTAATAATTATGACAATTGAGTAATTTCATTTTGTATTTTGAACAACACATTTGTATTGACTAAATTAAATTATATATACAGTTTAAAATTTATAATTACGTCATTAATATTTGGTTTGTATGTAAAAGTAGAATATCATAATCTCTCCTAAAACAAGGAGAAGAGAAACTACGTGCATGCTTGCATCACTTAATGCTAAGGATATGGAGAGAACAAAAAATGCCGGAACAATGGAGTAGGGCAGTCATATGCCCGATCTTAAAGAAAGGGGAAAAATTACAGGGGAATAGCCTTATTGGAAGTCGCTTACAAAGTCGTGGCAAAAATTGTACGAAACAGACTAAAGAAAACTAATGAGATGATAGGGGAATATCAAGGGGGTTTCAGGTCTGGTAGATCAACAACAGACCAAATATTCACATTAAATAGTTAATTGATGAGGCTGATACATGTTGAAATTCCATATTTAACTGAATAAATAAAATACGTAAACTTAGTTTCAAAAATTATTTAATAATATCACTACAATATTGTTTCGTCAAACTTTGGCTTCATCAGGTGATGAGTAACTGAATATACAAAATTATTACAACATAATATATAGTGTCACAAAAGTATGGGATATGAGTGGGGGTATTTTATAAACTATAGCATTGTAACAACGGGGAATAGTTGAACTGAGTCTGATCGTTTAAAGCACGACCTAATTTACTATATCTATTAATTTCTAAGGTTTCTAATAAATTAAGTTTCTGTCCTTTGTCTTGTATATGTAAAACTTTGAAATCTCTATTGAATTTGTGTTCTTCAATGCGTTGCGAAGGTAGAGTCCGTTTTTTTCCCATATAACTTTTTTCATGTTCCCCGGTCCTTTGTTCAAAAGTACGGCCTGTCTGACCCACATATACCTTATCACACTCACAAGTCAACATATAGACCCCCGATTTCAACCTTTTATCCGTTTTATCTTTATCATTTCTAATATATTTTTGAACTGAATTATTAGTTTTAAATGCTATTGACTCATTTTTAACGTTTTTAATTAGTTTACCTATTTTTATTGATGTATGTCCTATCTAGGTGAAAGCATTATATTTGTTATCTGACTTTTCTTGTATTTTTGGATAAATTAACGATAAAGCCTGCTTTTTTCGTTTTCGTGCAAGAATATTGTCTACTAAATTTACTGTATAGCCGTTATTGTTAGCTATCGTGTAGATTCTATTTAGAACTAAAGTTTTACATATACAAGACAAAGGACAGAAACTTAATTTATTAGAAACCTTAGAAATTAATAGATATAGTAAATTAGGTCGTGCTTTAAACGATCAGTTCAACTATTCCCCGTTGTTACAATGCTATAGTTTATAAAATACCCCCACTCATATCCCATACTTTTGTGACACTATATATTATGTTGTAATAATTTTGTATATTCAGTTACTCATCACCTGATGAAGCCAAAGTTTGGCGAAACAATATTGTAGTGATATTATTAAATAATTTTTGAAACTAAGTTAATGTATTTTATTTATTCACATTAAAGATGTTTCAAAATAACAGTTATGAGCAAAATCTAGAATTGCACATGCTTTTCATTGACTTTAAGCAGGCGTACGACTCAATCTTTAGAAAAAAAATTTATGAAACTTTAGCAAATTTACAAATACCGGATAAACTAATACAGTTAATAAGAAGAAAGAGGGAACGTAGAAAGAGTATTTGGACAATTTGTGGAAGAAGCAAGAAAATACGGATTACAGGTGAACAAGGAGAAGACAAAGTATATAGAAATGAGAGCACAGGTGACAGAAGAAAATAGTTATACCAAATTGAAATCAGGTCAAAACGAATATAGATTCTAAAAAGTGGAAGAGAGAATACTTGGGTGTGACTCTAACCAGTAAAGGGCAAGAAGAAAAAGAAATTGAAAAACGGATGGTAAGAGGAAATAGAGCAGTGGGTGCGTTAACACGAATATTAAGAGAGAAACATGGACCATGACAAAACAACAAGAAGAAAAACTGAAAATATGGGAAAGGAGAGTGCTTAGGAAAATCTTTGGAGGACTTAAGGAGGAGGATAACATGTGGCGACAAAGAACAAACACAGAGTTAGAGGTATTGTACAGAACACCCAATATAACGCAAATAATTCGATCTCGAAGAGCTAGTAGGTTGGGACATATCTCTCGGATGCCGGAACAAAGAATAGTGAAGAAAACGTTCCACGGATGAGAGGGTGTCAAACGAAGACGAGGTCGGCCAAGGAAAAAGTGGTTATAGGAAGTGCTAAAGGATATAGAGGAGGAAGGAATTGAGGACTGGAGAGACAGCCTCGAAGGCATGTAGAGCTGATATATATATACCGATAGGTCCAGCTCGGAATGGGCCATAGTCAGCAATGAGTGGCAACACCGAAACCCCTCTACCCGCAGCAGCAGCACATTGCAGTTAAGAATTTAGTAAGACTTAAACCGCGCAAGGATATAGTCGTTTGCATATTCGTTCTGTATACGTAATTTGCCCATTTGTTTCAGACATAATAAGGTCCAATTTATTATTATTATTATTGTATTCTTAGCTGCTACGGAAAAGTAATTTTAAGTAATAAAAAAACAATAACGTTTTCTAAAAGATAAAAGTAAAAAAATCAATAATTCTACAAAATAAATTCAAATTTTAAGAAAGTCACTCAAAATAGGAGCACGCGGAGTGGTATCGTACACACGTTGCCACATAGCACGTTCCATACGTATATTGTTGCCTATGTATGGCCCGTCGCGGGCTGGACCTATCGGTATATGTATATATATAATTATAAAAATAGAAATTTTAAGATAAAAGAGGAAAAGAAACAAATATTTACATTAGATTACGAGAGGTATTAACTCGTTATGCAGAAAAAAATAAAAATATAAGACATTGTAAATTTAAGTGTCAGAGGCACCCTATTTTTGGACACCTGTATATCGGACATCAATATTAATTTCGATTCATTCAAAAATAAATTAAAGCTAGCGATAGCTAGAGATCTCTTGCTTTACAAAGAATTTTACAATGGTGTCAATACGTGGTCACACTGTGTATAAATATTAATGTACTTAAGAATTAAATGAAACTATAACAATGGTTGTATAAAAAAAAAACAATATAATGAAAATCAGGCTTAAGGCCTGCAAAATTTAATTTTATTAATAAATGAGAGACACAAAATTCCGGAATATACAGAACTGTTCAAAATTAACGTAACAACTTTGAAGTATGTACATAAATTAATAACTAAGATTAACTAATGTGAAACAGGACACTTCGTTCTGATATCGTTCACTGACATATTGCTGTGACCTCGCAAATTTGTAAAATAAGAATAGTTTTAGAGATTGATTTAAGAATTAGTTTAAGCTTAGAAATAAAAGTAAAAAATAAGAAAAAGTCCTATTTAGATATTATTGAGTAAAATTATGCAACAAGAACTACATGAAGGTATACAAAGTTGCATACTTATAGTCAAATTTTTATTATAACAGTAAATAATGAAATATGCAAAGTAAAGTTTATTAAATAAATATAAAACAAATGATGTAGAATAAAAATTTATTAAATAAAGAAATATATGAAATAAAGACAAAATAAATATAAGTAATATATTTCTTTTGTAGAAAAGATACACAAAAAGTATGGGTTATAAATCATGAAAAGAAATGAAATTTATATGCATAAGGCAATAAAAATCTTATGAGAGTTTAAGAATTAAATAGTATTAAAGAATAAAATTTACCTTAGCTTACTACTAGATTAATAAAAAAGGATATAAAAATATGTAAAACATGGAAGCAATCAGCAGTGACATATTTTTGTATTTAAAAGCTGACATTATAAATAAATAAAAAGGTATCTGTGTTCATGAGTTGTTCGTAACACAATGCTTCAGGGACTAGAGGCGGACGTGTTCTACAAGGATAGGCAGTGCGGAATAATGGTTATTTTCAACATGTTTCCCATTTTGTCAAGGCGCACTCCGGCTAAAAGAAAAGTAAAACTAACATTAATAAATGGAAAGAAAAAGTATGTGTCGAACAATGAACAAGGTAATAGGTTCATTGACGAGCACAAGGAAGGATGGTATTAGTAACAAGAATAAACCTACCGTTGGGAATCATGTGCAAAGCAGAGGAGACCTTTGAATTGGAAGGTTATGTTGACGTTTAAGTGATTTGTGAACTGTCAGAACAAAATGTGTATGTGTGCGTGAATCAAGGCGGCAACATATGGGCAGCGATTTCACGGGAAAAGTGTATTCCAGTACCAACCTAAACATGGACTAGAGGGCGCAATGGTCAACATAGTTTATTTTTGCCGCTATAAATACGAAGACAAGATTCGACAAGACAGACTTCTGATAACACTTCCGAGAGGGAGACTTTCTGATAACACCTCCGAGAGATGAACTTCTCAGAACACTTACAAAAGGAAGATCTCTTAAAGAATAAGTTTTACTTTCTTATACGTAGTATAAGGAAGTATTGTGATGATGAAAATTTTCGACCTCGAGATTTTTGCAGATGTCCACGTTTTGAAGTCCCCTGATACCAAAAAAGTGGTTTTTAAAAAGTGTCTGTGTGTGTGTGTGTGTGTGTGTCTGTGTGTGTGTGTGTGACCACGATAGCGGTCAAACCGCTGTAGATATCAATTCCAAATTTTGTATTTACGTGTATAATCTCCCTCTTGAGATCTGATTAGTTTTTCAGTAAAATCGGTAGACCGGAAGTAGCAGTTTACTTCAGCGAAAAAATCGAATTTTGCCAATATTTCGTCAAATACTAAGTTTAAACAAATTTATAAAGAATTCATATGTACTTAAAATTAAAATTGAGAACAATTTTATTTAAAAAGTTTTTCGAAATTCCTACCGGAAGTAGGTCTTTTACTCTTATCGAAAATCGGTTTTTTGCGAATATTTCGCAAGTCAAGCTTTTTAGACAGGTACGTTACGGATATAAAAGTATTTAAAACATAGTTTTCAATATCTTTTGTATAAAAAAAATTTCAAAATTCGGACCGGAAGTAACACTTTTACTCTTACCGAATAGCGATTTTTTGCAAATATGTCGTAAATGATGCATTCTATATATACTTATTAAGAGTACAAAAGTATTTAGAGTTGGATTTGCAATATTTTTTGTATACATGAAATTTCAAAATTCGGACCGGAAGTAGCACTTTTACTTTAGCGAGTAGCACTTTTTTTCGAATATCTTGCAAAGTATGCATTCTATAGCGATTTATTAAGAAAATGAGAGTACTTAGAATAGGATTTTGAATAAGTTTTGTATAAAAAAATTCTTAAGATTGTATAGTTTAAAACGCTCATACGTATAAGAAAGTCGTGTGGTGGCCACACCTCATTTTTTTTTTTATTGTTATATTGTAGTTTTTCATTATTTCTTCAACACATATAGTAACAGTAATTTATTTTATCGCCAACCGTCAGTAAAGTGATGCGTTACCATAGCGTTTTGCGGAGGTAAAGAAACACTTTATCGTACTGTACAATAAAGTACTTTACCTGCCGCTAATATCTGTCAGCGTAGCATGACTGATGACTTTTAAAAATAAATCGTTTGTCACTGTCATAAACTGTCAAAAGTTATTATATCTTTATTTCTTAAATTAACAATTTTAACGGTTGGCGATAAAATTTTGTATGCACCACGTCAGTAAAGTACCTTTACCGAACTCGTCTGTTACTCGCCGCGCTCGCTTCACTCGCTTGGCTCGTAAACCAGACTCGTTCGGTAAAGTATCACTTTACTGACTTGTTACATAAATAACTATTATCGCCAACCGTCAGTAAAGTGATGCGTTACCATAGCGTTTTGCGGAGGTAAAGAAACACTTTATCGTACTGTACAATAAAGTACTTTACCTGCCGCTAATATCTGTCAGCGTAGCATGACTGATGACTTTTAAAAATAAATCGTTTGTCACTGTCATAAACTGTCAAAAGTTATTATATCTTTATTTCTTAAATTAACAATTTTAACGGTTGGCGATAAAATTTTGTATGCACCACGTCAGTAAAGTACCTTTACCGAACTCGTCTGTTACTCGCCGCGCTCGCTTCACTCGCTTGGCTCGTAAACCAGACTCGTTCGGTAAAGTATCACTTTACTGACTTGTTACATAAATAACTATTATTTAATACATTTGAATTCATTTGAAGCGTTCATAATGGACATTCAAAATAGATTTATTGATAACAAGTAAGTTTATTATTTCTTTTGAAAATTAAGTTATACGAGTTGTTGGACAGACATTGATTTTTACGTGCGAATGATTAATCAATGTATTGTTGGACAAAAAAATAGACAAGTAAATAATTTATCCTGTAAGGTTTATTTTGAATTTATATAGTTGGAATTACAACCAAATAGGATTAATGGTGTTGGTCAGTTGGAGAGATGTTACGTGAAAATGAGCATTTTCTTCATCGTATTGTCTAGACATCATTAATTTCTTTCAAATTAAGCGAATAATAAATTAGAATTTCACAAGGCATAGATTAAGAGCTCGATACAACACGTGCAAATGGTTGTCTAAAGCAATTAATTGAAGCCTATACATAAATATTATAACGTCGATGAGTATATTCATAAACGTACAATAAAAGTTTATTTTTGTTTATTTGCAGGATAAATATTTATTTTGTTTGGTAGAATAAATAAATAAACAAAAGATTTACATACATTACAACCGGCATTAGGTATAAATGATATGAGCATTTTTCAATTATGTATCTTGTTTAGAGCATAAAGGTGTGCATATAAAGGAAACTATATTTTTGAATCCATAAATTACAAAATAAAAAAAAAATACATGATTATGTTGAATAGACATACAGTTTTTTTCTTTGAACAAAACTATTACCTCTTTCCCTATAATGAGCAAGAGAAAAATCATCAGCAAATAAGAAGGAACCACAAACATTGCCAGGACCCACAATAGTTATAAGGTACATGACACAACAATATAAGATAAAACACAAAACCAATTATAAGTTCTTGGTGTGTAAAGAATAATTTAAAGAGTATAATGTGTACAAAAGACTATACCCTACGTGTGGTAATACACACAAAAGTATGTTGTTACAGCATATAAATTATATGGCAATATTGTTATTTAAAATAAATATTTATATGCTACAGCATTAATTAAATGGCGATGCCCAACGTATGGCAATATTGTTATTTAAAATAAATATTTATATGTCACAGCAATATGTATTAAAAAAATGTTAACTACTGCTACTGAAACTGAAACACAATATAGCACAATAATATTATAATATTTATTTATGGACCTTGTTGTCCTGAAACGTTCTCATGTTAATTTGTAAAATACAGCACTTTTGATTTCCATTTTACGTGAATGATATGATGCATTTACGCTATCTATTGCATAGTATTTATATTTATTAAATTCTCGTAGCTTCAAATATCTGCCCACTCTTTCTGTAAGAGACCATAGTTCGGCTTTTTATATTCTTTAATTATGCGATATACATTTTTTTGGAGATGTTCATTATAATTGTCGATGTTTGCATTTTTGGAATTTGTAGGGTTAACGTTTTCTACATATTTAAAACTGTTTTTCGTCATCCTAAGTGAATGTCGTTGTTAATGCTATTTTAGTGGTGAATTTAACGATTTCCTTGGACCTGCCTGATTACTAATGTTCGTAGCGTACTTGCACTTACATATTTAACTCAGTAAAATATAATAAACCAAAACAAAAATATGAGAGTATTCACATGTTATGGCTCGGTTATTATAAAATATGGCGGATATTGGATACTTATTTTTCCATATTAACTGTGCCTTCTCAAGAAGCAATGAAATATCTGATATACCTAATTTAAAATAGGTCTGAAGAAGGACTACAATTTTATTTTTAATAAATGGTGTTCGAAACGTCAGGAAGCTTAAATAACTAGTTTCTCTTTTTATCTGCCACTATAGCAGTTCGTAATTACGTACATAATATAATTTAATAAATCAGTTATAATCTGAAAAGTCTTCCTACTATATATATACAGGGTATCCAGAAACTCTCCTGACAAACGAAGACCGGAGATTCCTCAGATAATTTTAAGACAATTTAACCCAATTCACCCTAGTCCGAAAATGCTTCCTAAGGTCATAGGCGTCCGTTTTGGGTAGGTAAACGGTTATTTTAACGCATAACTTTTTTGTCTTTAACTTTTAAGCATTTGTGACACTAGATTATTAAATTTTCAGGTATTCTAGTACTAAAAGGTACTCTTACTTTAAGTCGGTAGGATACACCGTTTTCTAGAAAAATCGATTTGAAAATTTTTCGTTTTTTCGTCATTAAAATTCAATTTATTATTTTTTGCACTAGTTCGCTCTGAACTGCCAACAGAAATAAAACCTACGTTTTTAATTGTCAAATTGTTGTCAGTTCGCGAAGTTGAAATGACGAAAGATGAAATGAACAAATGCTTAAAAGCTAAAGACAAAAAAGTTATGCGTTAAAATAACCGTTTACCTACCAAAAACGGACGCCTATGACCGGTACTAGAAATTCGCAATTGATGGAATCGATTCATCTCTGGAGGATAAATAAGCATACCAGTTTTTGTTTTTCTAAATAGAAGCGTTCAGGAGATATTAAAAAAAAAACTAATTACAAGGCGTCATCTTCAAAGAGCTCTAGCTCCCTTAGGAAGCATTTTCGGACTAGGGTGAATTGGGTTAAATTGTCTTAAAATTATCTGCGGAATCTCCGGTCTTCGTTTGTCAGGAGAGTTTCTGGACACCTGCTTCTTGCACTAATTTTAAGAATTATTTGCTTTTTTATATTAAAAGATGTATACTAGTATTATTATTTTAGGTACCACGTTTAATAAAATATTTTGATACGCAATCTCGAGGAGTACGATCTGTGCATTGTGGTTCCACATACAGTCTTGCTGTGACTGATTTCGGAGCGCTTTTCATGTTTGGTCAAACCAAGCGTACTGGAGAAGCAAACATGTACCCTAAGCCTGTTCAAGATTTAGCTGGTTGGGATATACATCATATAGCAGCTGGAAATACTTCAATAATTATAGCTGCCGATGAAACCGTCATTGCTTGGGGGGCATCTCCTACCTATGGAGAGCTAGGACTAGGTGAATTTACGAAATCGTCTACAACACCAAAAGAGGTAACTTTTTATTTCTACTCATTCACTACTATCATTGAATTTTGTTTGTGGGCGATATTGATTTAATCCTGCTATTCTGTTCAGGTTTTCTTGTCCCAAAATTATTACTTGCGTAACTCATTAAATTACCACACAGTAATATTTAGATAGCCGCACATACATTATTGATGCGTACTATCTTGCACCTGACTGAAAATGCAATTATATGTAAAGTTGTAATAGGCTGGACGAATGGCGAAGCTTTTTCATGTGTGAATTACACACACTATTTGTCAACAATGCTTGCCTTTTACACACAATAACTGAGTATTAAATATATATATAGAAAAGTAATATTTAATAAGTTTGTTTGGAATATTCAATTTGGAACTGGCTGTCATGTAATAGTACTCTAGTCGGAAGCCATATATCCTTAAATATTAATTAATTAGTTTAATTTTTTGTTCCAAACTTATTGCGATTGATGTCAACTTGTAATGGTATTATATTGTCATTTGTAGTTTGTACATTGGCCCTGTCGATTGCTCAAACAATTTTACTATGCTCCCTTCCGCAATTTTTTTACACTGTTAAAAGGTGATATTTTCCTTGCACTTACGAGGTAGGCGCCATAAATTCTCGGCCTGATATACAAAAAAGAAACTTTGAACAATATAAGGCAATTATGGCAACAATTAATTAATAATTTGATACCCTTGTAAAAATAATCTGAAGTTTTTCCGGCAAAATGTACTATAAGAGCTGCTTGCAACTCACTGTCGTCCTTAAAACTACGTCCCCTAAGGTCTTTTTTTAAATTAGAAGTTTCATGTACACCAACATCTGAAATAAGGCCAACATTAATATTTTTAATGAATTTTAATCATTAAAATAATCCTGTAAATATTATTACATGCATATAAGATATTTTACATTAATGAAATTATAAATTTAGTAATATAGAATGTAATTATTTTCCTTGTTATGAAATTGGGCATACAGGCGTCATTATTTTTTGTTGTGACGAAAGTGAATTGCTTCGTGCGTTCTACTAAACCTTTTTAAACGCTTTTCATGAAAGCTCATTTAACCTCTTGCGGTTCTAATTCGAGAAAGCCGCTATCTGCAACAAAAAGTTTATACTGGATATTTATTCCATATTTCTAAGGAATGTAAGCTGTCGACTTGTATATTTGTTGTATGCAGAAATTGAATCTATGGTTACAGTAAACTTCATAAGCAAGTTTTCCATTAATCATTTTTATATACATTTAGTTAATATTATAATTGCACTATAGGCAATCTAAAAATAGATAGAGAATTAGTAAAACAGTATTCAAATATGATGAATTCCGAGATCGATTTAAATTATCATATCTTAAATATATCACAAGCTATTTCCTTCGCACTATTGAATAACCATATATTACCTAATAGTAGTCCGGTTTATAATGCCAGACTTGGTCAATGATGGTTTGAAGAACATTGTGTAATTAAAGTGCTTCCTTGTCCTCACCATGTTTTAAATATATTTTGGTTCTTTAGCTTATGTTCTTCCTTAGTTTTAGTGTCGCATAACATAATCAGCAGCATATCAATAAAAATATATAAAACATGTAGTAAAATCATCAAAATAAATATTTACATAGCCTCTAATGGTACAACTTGATATTTTCATCATAAGAATAGGTGCACGTCATCAATGACGTTTGCACAATGTTGTCAAACTGATACATATAAAATATAAAAATGATATAAACAACTGTCAAATTAGAAGTATAGGTTACGAAAACCAATTAGTACTTATATTGAAAGTTTTTATTGAGGCTGATGCATTAATTACTAAAACAAACTAAACGATTAAAAAATATGATTGTATTACATAAACAAACATTAGTTCATAAAATGATCTACTAATTTTCGATTTTCAATGGCAATTTTATCGCAAACTGTATTTATTTCTAAGCATAAAAATCGATATTTAAAAAAAAGTATGATCTTAATAATGCTTTAAAGATTTGTCAGAAATATATGAAAAATGAACTTTAATAATAAGTAATAAATAATCAAACGCAGGAAGTAGACTTTATTATTATATTAGTGACAGATGTGAAATACAAAAGCATAAAAAAAGTAATATTAAGTTCAATCTGACATCTTCACTTGAACTGTCCATATTCACATTAATAATAAATTTCCCAGGATCTTCACGATCAACTGCAACTTCCCTCTCCCACCATTTGTATATTTCATTCTCTCTGTGTTGTATTGTTTTTCTCTAAGTCTCTGGTGTGACAGATTTTAAGGAATTTTGTCATGTTTGTTGTACACTTTCTATACATCGTCCATGCTCTCCAATATGTCTAGCATATTAACTTTTTGTTATACCCCAAATATGCTCGATGGGGTTAAAAATGCTGTGATATGGTGGAAGACGGAGTATCATATGACCATACTGCTGTGCACGCTGATGTACTTCATAAACAGTGCAAGGTTTATTTCTGTAGAAAATTAAACTTTATAGATAAAGATATATGAAAACAGTTTGATGCTACTCACTTGTCAACTAATTGAAGCAGTTGAATTTTCGATAAACTCTCATCATATTCAATATTGTTTTTCGTTAACCACTGTTGAATGGCAGCTTTGGTGGATGCAGCTGTGTGGCTTATTTAAAATTATAGTATGGTAACTAGCATTATCTAAAACTATTGCAGATGACCTTTCAAGATGGCGAAGCAGTTGGTGCTCAAACCACCGCAAATAGTTAGTTCGGTTCATTTCTCCGTGATAGTCACCAGAGGTACTTGCAGATGGAAATACAAGGTCTGCACCATCAATAAAACCATCTGAGTTTCCAGCATCCAATACAATAAATCTAGAATATATGCATATGTAAGTGATTAATTAACTAATAGAATCAGTTTGTTACCTTTTTCCACCAATTTTTAATTTGCGAATGCTTCTTACATCCTCATCTTGCCATGATCGTGCCACCCTGCAATCTTGAAATATCCATGTTTCATCAGTAAAAACAAACTGATAATCTCCAGACTGTTTTATGCGACTATATTCTGATATAAAGTTTACACATTTCAAAGCAATATGTGGTATTTCCATTAGTGCTCGTTTTGGATCATCCTTTTTGTAATGAAAGCCTATGTTTTGGAGGACTTTCCTCAATGAAGTTTGTCCACCTGTGGAAATATCCCTCTCACGAAGTACAATACCCAAGAATTTGAGAGTAATATTTTGCTCTGTAATTATTCATAAATTAAGTGCATTTTAGTACAATACATATTTTAAAATTTGTGCTGTTTACCTCTCGTAATGAAGATAAAGGTGAAACAAGTTCACTATGGTCACGTTCTGCTTCAAACTTTGAAACTGTAGATGCAATCATTGATTTGCAACGACTACAACACGCTTTTGGCAAAATTGTATATGAATAAACGTCTTTTAGTTATGAAAATAACTGTTTTGTAAAAAGCAGGATTAAAGAACGGCAAAAATTAATAAAGAACATGTGTGAAAATATTTGGCGCGCTATAACCTAAATGCATGGCATATGACAGAACGGTATTTGACAACATTGCCCTGCTTACTTTCAGTACAGACAACTGTTAAAAGTGCGGTAGAGTATTAAGGTTGCATTTATAAGAGATGGCGTTATAGGTACTTAGTATTTGGTATATTGGTCATTCCAAAAGTTCTGTTGATGACGTGCACCTATTCTTACGATGAAAATACTATAAAACAGATTTCAGAAAACACAGAAGTTTATTAAATCGCGCTTATTTTTCTGACTTTCATCACTTCTGCAAACAACAAATCATGTTATGATGATTAGCATCAAAACTTATGTATGCACACAATTGCACAATGTAGATATAATAATGGGTCTTCTTAACAAATCTTGAAAGCAAATGGTGTGTAACTGTGTAAACGTTGACTATTTCGATGCACTAGGATAGTAACGGGAGTAGAACTTCTCTCCGACCACAAATTCGTAGCTCATTGTGTTGATAAGATATGGTTTTCACCATTAATACCATTAAAGCCGCTGCATACATATTTGAAAATACTGATTACAAGTGAAATTGACTAATTGCTACTAATTTATAATTATCTTGACGTAGGATTAGATTTCGAGTATCCTATTCCCATAGTAGAGTATACGCATAAGTTTCACTTAATATCTTAAATATGTATTGCTACTACAATTTAGATAACTTTTGTTTGAGTATAAAATTTTATTGTCTATTGATTATTATTCCTATACTATCTATGTGTTTCTTAATAGTATACTATTGTATCATAGAGCAAATAAATAATTTTATCTTATAACTTCTATGTGGCATCTAGTAGTATGAAAATTACTAAAGTATAATGCTATTGATTTTTTTTCTTTTATAGGTTACTTGTTTAGGTGGTGTGAAGGTGTTGTCACTTACTATGGGTCTATGCCATACATTACTTGTTGCTCAAAATGATACCCCCGATCAAGCAACTAAACTCGAATCATTTGATAAATTCGAACCGTAAGAGAATTTAGAGGAAGTAAAATATGACTGTCTTAATGATAAGGATGCACTAATTACTGCCCCTTCCAGTTTTAATCATAGATATATTTTTTCCTTTTTAATATGTAAGTTTTATATTTCCAGTATTTTTTACTATTTATTTAAGGTAAAAGAAGAAAATGTCTACCATAAATGATAAAATGTAATATTTCTTTTTTGTATTAATAATCATAATAAATAACATTTGTATTTCTTTATATATACATATATACCGGGTCGTCCAAAAGTCTGGATTCACGTGGATTTTGAGTAAACTATTCACTTTTTTGGAAAACTGAATTCTGTATCTTGAATGGGAATAAAATTGCAACTCAATAGTATTTTTTATTTCAAAAAAATTGTTTATAATTTTGAGATAAAGTTAATAACAATGTTTTTTTAAATGGAAACCTACCGTGATTTTTATTTCAGAGAGAGTACTTTCGATAAGAATTGCATTGGCATAGAAATTTTGGCTATAAACCTTACGATTATTGTTTAAATTAATATTAAATTTTCGATCCGAACACTCGTTCGCGCTTGTTCGGAAAATACACGAACGTGTCTTCTCTTACCACGTTTCCAACTGTAGGCATGGGTCCACCCCCTAATAAAGCATTCTATTGAAGGCGTTACGTTTATCTTGAATGAAAGCATTTTTTTTTTATAAAATGGAGATCTACCGCTTTTTGTCGCCGTATCCCACCATAATTAGAATTTCTATCCGTTCTCTCTCTACCAGTTCCATATTTACGCAAATTGTTCAAAATCACAGATCACAAAAATAATAGATAAAGTCAATACCAAAACAACACAATTAACAACAAACAAAACGTTCAAGAAAACAGAAAATAAAAATTCAAATTCGCTCCGTAAACGTACACTAGTAATACCAAAAACAGAATGAGATAAGATTTGGAACTTCCAAGTGTCTAAAAACGGAAAAAGACCATAAAATTATTTTTTATTAAACTACGTTGTACTTTCTCATAACGTTTAAATATCGTAATCGCGGTAGATCTCCATTTTATAAAAAAAAAATGCTTTCATTCAAGATAAACGTAACGCCTTCAATAGAATGCTTTATTAGGGGGTGGACCCATGCCTACAGTTGGAAACGTGGTAAGAGAAGACACGTTCGTGTATTTTCCGAACAAGCGCGAACGAGTGTTCGGATCGAAAATTTAATATTAATTTAAACAATAATCGTAAGGTTTATAGCCAAAATTTCTATGCCAATGCAATTCTTATCGAAAGTACTCTCTCTGAAATAAAAATCACGGTAGGTTTCCATTTAAAAAAACATTGTTATTAACTTTATCTCAAAATTATAAACAATTTTTTTGAAATAAAAAATACTATTGAGTTGCAATTTTATTCCCATTCAAGATACAGAATTCAGTTTTCCAAAAAAGTGAATAGTTTACTCAAAATCCACGTGAATCCAGACTTTTGGACGACCCGGTATATAGCTAGATACCTTTTTTGAATAAAATTTCAACAGACATTATCACATTAAAAGAACATGTACTTCTTTGTATACCTTTTATTTATAGATAATATCACACATTCTAGTTGTTTTAAACATTTAAAAGCGAGTTCTTGCAACTGCCTCTCATTAGGCTTTTGTCAAAAATGAAGAAGACTTTACTACGATAGTAGCCCTTAGCGCTCGGCAGACGCCATTGGATAAAGCCGCGACTTCATTAGTAAGGAGGGGATAGTAAATGTTAAATGATTCCACTATTGCACTACACAAAATTTAAAGATGTGTTTATTGAAGTTGATTTTGTAATACTATACCCTAATCTCAAAATAAGAAGGGGTGATTCAATATCCCGCCAAAACCTGGAACACATAGCTTTAAATGACACCATTTTCAATGACATGTAAACAGATGGGAATGTAGTAATTTGCCAATAATTTTAAATTTGATTCTAATAAGCGTAAAGAACCCATATTAATAAAATTCATATACAGCATGTGTCAATTTTCATTAGCCATAGGCGATCAATTCATGCAATACGTGACAACGTGGCACCCCTACTTTCCTCTCCAATGCCAGCGCGACCGATAATGCTCGAAAATACAAGCTAGCAGTAACTATTGGACCACTGACTTGGGTGTTTGTAATGCGTTCAGAAATAATATTTACGAGTTGCAAGGATTTGTTTTTCTTTTTCCTTTCAGTAAATGCAGAGAATTATTAAGCTGCGTTCACGCTGCATGACACAAACAAAAGTGTAATTCTAATAACATTAAAAATAAGGTAAATAAAAAAGGATTCTGAAAATAATAATAAACTACTAGATCAGGAGATCGCGGCGGCCATTTGATGTTTCCCGTTCCAGTAATAAGACGGCTGTTATTGCAGACTAGATCGCAACGTGTTCGCAGCTAAACATTGAACGTAAAATCTGGTGGGGAGAAGTGGGAAAATCGTAGAAAATCGTTGTGATGTCGACTGTTGCCGGGATTGGTGACGGACAGTAGGGTTGCCACGTGTTACTTGTATAGGTACGTATAAATCGCACGTAAACATTGAATCCCTATACCTAATGATATTTGACACATGCGGTATATTTGGAGTCGACGTGAGTAGGGCAAGCGCCTAGCTTCCTTTACTTTTTTCAAGTAATTGTTTATTAAAAACATTTCATCCCAATTAATTTTATTTCCGGATTCTTTTAATCAAAGAAGGGGAAAGCTAGTTTCCAAATTAGTTTACATGATTTCAACGTAAATAATGCTAGTGTGCTTTACAGTACCAGTAATAATACTTGTATAATTTAACATTACGTCAATTTTACAAGCATGTATGTATTCATTCACGTCAAACCCAGCCAGAAGTCAGTCGCGGCTCGTCATTCAATAACAGGTGAAGTAATGTCGCAAAATCCATTAATAATATTTTGTTATTGTATTATTAGTATAAATAATACTATTTTTCTTATTCGAAAGAAATTAGTTTTAACTTATTTTCTGAGAGATAAATTTAAGAAACATGGAATAAAATATTCATTAATTGAACAGAAATTTTGCATCAGTGCTACACTTGATTCATCAAGAAAGCCGCCACCGCCAAAAATATGTAAACTGTTTGTATAAGCTACCCAACATAAACCTGCCAGCCACCTATTGTAGAATTTCTTCCATATTTTCAAAAGTGATTTTTCAATATACATAATTTAATATGAAAATGAAAAGTGTGAACACATGGATGTTAAAACTAACATCAAGCAGTATATAATTACTGTGACTTACATATATACCTTTATACGTAAGACGTATATGTATATATGCATGTGTTTGAGATACACACATACATTAAGTGCCATTGCCGATAATCGAACGCACAGACACCGGTGTTTCGACCTATGAGGTCTCATCAGTGTACGTGGAGATTCTCGACAATAGCTTCAAACTTAAATCGCTGCCTATGTCATTTTCGCATGTTAAATGTAGTGAGAGTACCACAGCGACATCTAACACCCAAACTTTTTTCCGTGTCATCTTTTGGGTATTAGATGTTGCTGTGATACTCTCACTACATTTAACATGCGAAAATGGCATAGGCAGCGATTTAAGTTTAAAGCTATTGTCGAGAATCTCCACGTACACTGATGAGACCTCATAGGTCGAAACACCGGTGTCTGTGCGTTCGATTATCGGCAATGGCACTTAATGTATGTGTGTATCTCAAACACATGCATATATACATATACGTTTTACGTATAAAGGTATATATGTAAGTCACAGTAATTATAATTTAATATGTTAATGACATATCTAGAGTGAGTCTAAGACATGTTAAAGAGAAAGACCAAGTGCACGCATAAATTGCCATAGAATATAATATGCAGGAACTATTCATTCACGCCCGGCCCAGCCAGAAGTATGTCTAGTGTCTGTATAAGCCCATATAAACAGGGTAGATGTAATATACCAAATTAGATGAAACTAAACTTTTTGTTTATCTCTGTAGCATTAATGTACCTATAGTCTGTCTGCAAATTATTTCGTTCCAGGCAATAGTAATAAATTAGTTAATTAAGTAATAATACAGAGTGCGAAGATAAGAGTACGGCTAACGACTTCAGACACATACGGGATCATTTGAAGAGGGTGGGTATAAGGGCTTCGGGAGCAAATTCAACGACGCAGGATGGAGAAGAAGAGGCTAGTGGAGGAAGGCTTCTGCAACAAGAAAGAGAGTGAAATGAGAAAGGGAGTTGTTAGAACGAGAAAGGAAACTAAGCGAGCCCCAAGAAACCCGACATATAAATTACCATCATAACACACACCAAATAATACCAGAATGTAACCCAGGTAAGTTGAACACCTTAACTGCTACCCAATGGTTAAAAACGGTGGGAAATCTAGCAGCAATATTTTGATGGGACAATAACACTTTGTTATTCAGTGCCAAGCTAAGCGGAGCCGCAAAATTGTAATTCGAAGGGATACAGGATAGACTTTTTAATTGGATACTTTTAAAGAACGATTAATTTTAGATCTTTTAATTGCAGTAGGCGATGCTGATATACATTTTGAATTAAGTAGGCGAACGAAACGAAAGGATGAATTACATGAGCATTACAGTGTGATTTTTAATGTTTGAGGATAGTTCAAATTTACCGCCGTAGTTTTTAGTGTATTTCATGTTTTGGAGTTGGTTATCCTGTTGAATATATAAAGGTCACGTTAAAAATGACAGTGTCAACTCGTCAATATATTTCTTTGGTTCTTGTGTTTTTCTGTTATTTCCGTGCTTTTATATTCAATATTTCTTTTACCTTTACTAAAAAAAACTGTTCTTATCAGAACAATTATTCTATATTATTCGTTATTTAGGTAATCCCACATCATTTTGTAGAAACAAGTTTGCATCCAGTGAAAATTGGTGTTTGGATAGCCATGTCAAGACAAAGAGTTGTCGGTCCAATATTTTTTAATGACACTATCAATGCTGAAAGATATCGCACACAAATACTTCAACCTTTTATAAATCAATTACATGATGATGAACTACAAAGAGGGTATTTTCAACAAGATGGTGCTCCACCCTATGTTGCTCGTGCTACTTTAGAATTTCTTGACGAATATTTTGGAGAAAGATTAATTAGTAAGCATCGCTGGCCTAACCTGCAACACCTAACACCTGACCTAACACCTCTGGATTTTTATTTGTTTGGTTATTTGAAAACAAACATTTTTAGAAATAGACTTCATTCAATAGAGGAACTGCAAGAAGCAATAGTTAACTAAGTTAAAAATATAAATGAAGAAGGACTCCACCGTATATTTTCAAATGTCAAGAAGAGAATAAATCTATGCCTAGATGCCAATGGTGGACATTTTGAACATTTGTTATAGTGTTATTTATGGTTTTTTATGGTGAACCCTAAAATTTATTTATGTGAATACAAATAATAATGTATCTATTAATTCTAGAATTCTTTGGGATGAACTTAATAAAATTTATATTATAAATTGTGTCTTTGGTCCTAATATTTTTACTTTAATTATTAATGTGCAACATATACATCTATTAGTTTGAATAACGTAATGGCTGCCATACACGTTACGGTCCACCGGAGAGGTCTACCTGTGCAGGTACGCCTGCGCAGGTAGACCTGAGATGAACCTGAGCGTGTGTGGGACATTTTTTGAACCTGCGCAGGCGACCGGTGAAAGAATCGAAAATCAATTCTTTCACCGGTCGCCTGTGCAGGTTCAAAAAATGTCCCACACACGCTCAGGTTCATCTCAGGTCTACCTGCGCGGGCGTACCTGCACGACCTCTCCGGTGGACCGTAACGTGTATGGCAGCCATAATGCATTCATTCTTAATAGCGGGAATATTAATTTTATATGAATGTAGTAGTAATTGCAATATTTGAAACGAACAACAAAATTTTTTACTTAATAATGAACCGGTTAATATCAGACGCCACTGAAAAAAAATGATACAAGCAAATTTTAAAGTGACAATAAGTGTGACCAACTTTTGAAAAATAATTGGCCCTAAATTCAAACTGTCTTCAGACATTAAAAATCACACTGTATATTTATGTATGCAAGTACAGGCTATTTGAGCGACAGTGCTATTTTGTAAGTAAATTATCGGAGGGATAACCAACAGAATGATCTAAATTACTCGCGGAATCGATTGATGTACGTACAAGACTTGCTGAGCAAAATAAAGAATTATGGAAACACTGTTATAATGTTGTAATAAAACCTGATTGCTGTAACTTGACCGACTACAACCGATATGCAATAAGCAAAGCGACAGAGAAGATGTGCTTTAACTGTAATGTATATGGGCACATTTCCATTAAATACTCAAAACCTCAAAGAAAGACTCGTTGCTTTAAATGTGAAAAAATTGGACACATCGCAAAGGACTATAATACTAATAGCTAAAAAACGTCAATAAGTTAACTAATGTTGATGTTCTTAAGGAACCATATCACAAGAGTAATAATAAATGACGTACAAATAGTCGCGTTTTTAAACGATGCCGACAAATTGAGATTCAAATACAGACCGTGTAATACGAAATTCTAGGAAAGACAATATATGTGATCGACGTAGACAATTGAATTTGAAATAGAGATACATATTGTGTCTGACCTAGATAACGCCTCGATCATTGACAAAAATGTACTCGACTAATATGATAAGTTATAGACCGGACGTACGAGGCCGAAATTACGACGGACAAAAGAAATAGTAATATTCATATGGTGAACTGCACATCTGTTTTCGTCCAGAAAACGGGCAGCAAAAAAAGTTGCTACCGAATCCTGTTTGATAGTAAATGATTATTATTTTTTTTTTTTGAAAAGTCAGTTCCCAAATGGTATAAGGCGAGGACAGATTATGAATCAAACTGAGATATAGAGACCACAAAAATCTAACACTCTTATCCCGGTCACCCAGTGGAGCTGGTTGTGGGTGAAGTAACTCCAGTTGTTAGGGAGCAAAAGAAAATTGATTCGGCGCCACGTGCTTTACTTAAGAGTGCAGATCGTCCGGAAAAGCACGAAGCGGTATGGTCTCAAACCTCCGCTTGATCCCAAAAGAAAAATACAATAAGTTTCAAAACCCTTGTCTCTTTACAAATAAACATGAACATCTCAACGGAGTACAAATAACCAAAAATATTGGAACAATTAAGATGCCACCCCCTGTATAGTATGAAAACCCAATTACATTAAACAAATCCCCAAATTTACACAATGACCAATTGTAACAACTTAACTAACATATTAAAATTTGGAAAAGTTCAGGCTGCAATGCTAAATTAAATGCACATAGCGCGACCATAATAAAAAGAAAACAAAAATTGGTTTACAAAGCAAAAACAAAAGTAAGGTTACCTAACTAATACATTACTTCGGCTGAGGGCCGAACAAGGCGTTCAACGCTCGTACGAGAGTTTTATTTTAATCAAAATAAAGAACCGTTTACACAGTATTTATACAATTATTCAAGTTGGATATTCAAAACGCAAAAGAAAAAAAAACAATGGTCGTATGGAAGGTATATGAAACAATGTCTATACAACAAGCCGGCACGGCTTATAGCCTTAATCAAGAAAGTTAATAACACGTTGAAATGAAAATTTACGTAGAACAGATTTAAATCTACGTTACAGGAACGTGAGTTCCAATGATTCAATAAACACAAACGCTAAACAGTAGGAGGTCGTTAGCAAAAAGAAAATCGCCGTTTCGCGTTTTTTGAATTTATTTTCTAATTTTAGAATCTCAAATTTGGGTTAGTGGTGCAAAAGGCAACAATTTATAATGTCAAGGTCCGTTTTTGTACTAATTTATTTTCTTAAGAAAGTTATGTGTTTTAGAAATAACCACAAAAATGCATTAATTTGATTAGTGTCTACTATACACAAAAAAAAAACGAACTCTACGCGCCAGCTGCACATTTGATGTACGATATAAAGAAAAAATCAAATTTATGTACTTATTTTTAAAGATAAAAAACATTAAACAGTAAACCTTGTCACACACATTTCACACAAGGTTTTACGCGTCCTCTATCCCCACTTACGGTATCTCTACCGGTCCCAGCGAAGACGAAAATCTATCGGAATCGGTCGGATATTGCAGACTTAAATGCGAGTGACAGTTTAAATACAAACTGTCACTGGCATTTAAATGTCATATATACCTATAATATTCGAGTGTATAATAATATAACAGTTATGGGCAAGTGAAAATTGGCTTATTATAAAACATCAACAGTTCCGTAAGTAAACATTCTTTACACATATGTTTCCCATCTATGAATAAAACCAAAGCGGTGTGAAGGAAACTGAATATTGTGTAGCTTCACTTACTCACACCCCCTTGCGTCTACCCGTCCCGCGAGTAATTTAAGTTGCATAAGTTTCTATTTGTTGGTAAACGCCCATCTTAAAAGCAATTTTTAAAATCGCAGGTAAATAGAAATTGAAACGTCCATATAGACCTCGTGTAGGCAGTACTTACTATATTGATAATTATTAAGAATGTAAATGTATAATGAAAGTTCCTGCGACTTCCCTGATGAGGTGAGGTATTGTGGGTGTAAAAGCATGATTAATTATAACACTTCTGCAGTAAGAAGGATAGTGTTTCTGTTATAATAATAAATTTATTGTATTAATAATAAGATTTACATACTATTTACACAATAGCACATTCAAGCAAAAATGTGATGATCACGTCAATTCAGGTAATCAAAGGGTCAATTTATGTCGTTGACATTGTAAAATGCTTCTTGAAGGAGAATGTCCTTTTAGTTTTCTCTTTAGATACGAAAGTAGAAAAATGTCTACACATAATTTTGATTTTGTTAAATAATTACCAACGATGATGTTGTACTGAAGTGGCTTTCGTTCTATGAAATGTGGGATGTGTAACAAATGGTTATGAGGGGTGGAGACTTCTGTAATCTCACCCCTAGTCGTCAGGTGTGGCAGCTTTTTCAAAGCTCTCCTTAGTTGTAGAATATGTGTCTAGGCTAATGGAATTATCATAAGCGCTCTGAGGAGAGGTTTGCGGTGGATAGTTTGTGAAACACAAACAATTTAACTGCTCGATTCGAGCAGCTCGAACAACCTTCTTCTGTAGAATAAACACCTTTTCTGCATAGGCCTACTTATCCCATATTGTTTAAACATAATTGATACGCGATTTGATAGTCCATAGTATGTCGTTATTCCAGTAGACTATCAGTTATAAATCTGATATGTCTAATTGCATAAATAGCAGAATCTATGTACAGCTTCCTTGTTAATCCTGTGTCTAGTCTAATATCAAGGAATTTTCTATTCATAGAATAAATGTTTGATCTACGTTTACTAGTAAAGTAAACTGTCTCTCATTTATCCTGGTTAAGTGATAAACCATTATAATGTGGTGTTTATAGCGCATTTTTTTGCAAAACTGCTACATTACTGGTTTTAATGCCTCATATAAACCAGTCATTTTGATAAAACCATGCAAAGCAACTTAATAAATGTTGTGGTTCTGATAGCTTTTAATTACGTTTTCTTCTTTTACATAATATATTTAGTCATACGAAATATATAGAAGACTGTTTTAGACATACCTGTTGAACACAGAAAAAAATGAGAATAACCGAAACTCTGAATCCGAAACAGACTGACATTTCATGTAGGTATGTAATAAAAATGCTGGCTTTTTAATACCGTCTCCATGTTTAGATTTAGTTCTTTAAAAACATGAATACGTTTTTTAAGAAGCCTTTCATATAATGTTATTTATTTTCTTTATTATGTTATAAAAGGGTAATTTTGAGTATAATAAGAGAAAAATTAGTAATCCTACAATTCTTCAATAAAAAAATTACTGAAAGCTACTTTATTATAGTAATTAGTAAGTTATTTTGACATGTAATTCAAAGACAAACGATGTGAAAAGCAAATCAAACAAAATATACTCTTATGTAAAAGCCTACGAGTAAGAATAGAACAGAAGAGATAATAACGTGGTGGGGGAATAGGTATTTTTTAGACGGAAGTTACCACTTTAAGGTAGGTCAGATATATCCTGTTATGTCAAAAATGACGTTTTAGTGTTTCTATAATGGTGAATTGTGTGGCTTGTGGTCGTTCTAAAACGGCAACATAGAATATCACTTTTTCTCTTCATCGGTAAGTTATTTCATTGGCATTCAACATAGGCAATAATAATTTTTAAAAAGTTATTTTAAATAACTTGTCATATATCTGACATGTCTGATTATGTGTTCAGTGGGGTAACATATATATCCAAGTCATTTAATATTTGTTATATTTTTGACGCAGATTTCCTTTAAACCCGTTTATAATATAATAATAAGAAGAAAAGAATTGAAAACATAATACACTCACGATATTTCTTTAATTATTTTTGGACTAACAACTTATTTTAAATTATTATCGAGAACACAGGAAGTGTACATATACCCTATACACAATATTTATGCACGCCTATGCATTACGGCGGCCATATTGTGTTACCACTTTAGACAAATATTATTTTTAAGGAGACTCTCTCCTGTTCTATTCTTTATTCGTAGGTAAAAGCAAATATATTTAAAACATTTTTTATAACCATACGGATTAAATTGTTAGAGTGGGGATGAGAATCTTCTGATTGGCTTACAAGTTTTCATTCATGAATATTAATTCCTTTCTTTGAAAGATATCAGAGGACGGCACTTAACTTCCACAGAAATATTTACAGTATTCTCAGGGTTGTATAACTATAGTACCACGCGATCATTTAAATTTTGAAACGTCACTTTGACAATTCAAATTGTAAATTAGTACTTATATACCAACTTAATTTAAATTTCACAACCTGCTCTAATTTAGAATTTAAATGATCGCGCGGTATTAATAAACAAAGACATCGGCTATCTATAACCACCTTTATCTATGAAATAGTTGAAGAAAACTATGTTTGATGTTTGGAGATGCCCATCCCATCCCTACAGATGTAGGTAATCTATGGTCTATGTGACAGGCATGACAGTATATAACCATAGGTATATAACCTACATTTAAAAATTAATAGCAGCTAAGAAGGATTTTTTATTAAAAAACGTGAAAATTACATGGAAATGTCAAGTTCAGCCACATTATGTCGAACCTGTTTAAAAGAGGAAGGCGCGTTTCCTGTAACATATACAACCAAAGGCTATGAGGATATAGATTTTTCCGTAATGCTCATGTTATGTACTTCTATTTCAGTACGTTAAATTCGCATTCTTTAGTTTTTAAAAAATATTGTAATATGTTTAACATTTGTAGATCGAACCGGAAGACAATTTACCGCAGCTCATTTGCGATAAATGTGTTGCCACATTGGTTATTGCATATACTTTTAAGCAACAGTGTGAGCGTGCTGATTTATTTCTGCGATCAGTTGTTTCCGTAGACAGTTTTAAACATGAGAGTTTAGAAGTAAAGAGCGAACATAATGAAAACGTTGAAAGAGATGACCCTTTTATTCAACTCAGCAAATGTTTGAAGTCACCAATCGATTTTGATATAAAAAAAGAAGATATATCAGATAATGAAACAATACATGAAGACAATAATATATCAGGTGGAAAATGCCTTGTCATCTGCAAGAAAATTGATGACATTGAAAATAATCAGTCAATAATGCAATATACTTCAAGTGAAAATGAAAGTCTTTTACATAAAGATAGAAAGTTGAAAAGTTATAAATGTCTACAATGTGACAAGGAATTTACTACGAGATATGGATTTCAGTATCATTTAAAACAACATACTGGCACTAAAAATTATATTTGTCCAATAGAGAAGTGCAAGCGGAAGTTTTTCTGGGAACCTGCCTTAAAACGACACATGCAAACTCATTCTGATGAAAAGAAATATCTGTGCTATTTATGTGGAAAAGGATATAATGCTGCTGACTCTTTGCGATATCATATAATTAATCATAAAGGAGAACGACCTCATCTTTGCACGCAATGTGGAAAAACTTTCAAACAACATATACATTTAAAGTATCATATGAGTTCACATAATAATGAAAGAACGCATGTTTGTAGTAAATGTAATCGGAGCTATTTGGGACTGACTCAGCTTCAAAAACATTGGAAAAATTATTGTGGTATTGATAAAGATCCTCCACCGAAGCGAAAAACCACACACTTTAAAGACATTTCATGAACGTTCTTTAAAGATATTGAACAAGACAGGACAGGTGGTTATGTATATTACTTAGTTAATAGTAAATATAGTGACAAAAAATTTTTACTTCGGAGTTATAAAATAATGTTGGGTGAAGTTTCAAATAGCTTGGGATTATTCAAAACTTGTATAAAGAAACATTGTAAAAGAAAACAATAAATAACATCCTGGTAATATTTGAATTGCCTTTTATTCGACACATTTTCTACTATCACCAATGTATTTTTTTACATATTTATTAAAAAAATTCTGTTTTGTTATCGTAAAAAGATATTACATAATTTTAATATTAAATTAGGAATTATTTAAAAAAAAGTTTAAGGTTTAAAATCTTTATTATGAAAAACAATTTTTTTTTCAGTTTTGTATATATCGTGTCTATATTTTAAAACTTGAATTGGAATCATATGTTGTGTAGCAGCAACGGGTTGTGAATACTTGCTATCTTTCAATTTCTTCGTACATGGTTTCTTATTTTCAGAAATATTTTGTATGTCAGACTGCAGGCCATCATTATAAATTGTTTCATTGTATTTGATTTGTTTGATATTGGATATTATGGGATCATCAGCATAAAAATCTATATCTTTTAGTATAAGATTTCGCTTTTGTGGTTTATTTGTATAATTCTGATAATGCATTTGTACTCCATCAGGATTGTAATTTGGCATTCTTTTTAATACATCTTTACACCGTTGATATAACTTTTGTCTTGTTTCATTTAAACTCTCATATTCAGGTGCATAACATACATGCAATATACCCCCATAAAAAGATCTATCATCTAATAATCGTTTAGCAATTCTTGCAGACGTAATACGTTCATATTGCACATGAAAACATTCAGTAAATATTTCTGTTTCATGGTTGACAACTACATGCAAATTTAACACCTTTCCAAATTTCGAACACAGAGATTTTAATTCACTTCTTAAATTTATCTGAGGCACTCCATAGATAAATAGATGTTGAGATTCGTTATTAATTGTGTAGGCTTTTATAGAAGTTAATTTTCTACCTTGTCTATAGTTTGGTCTTGTTTTGCACAGGTTAGCTCTTGTATGGTGTTCTTTAATTATTTTTGTATTCATGATTTAATTATATAGACAGTATATATAACAATTTTTTAGTCACATTTATGTAAAGACTACAACTTACGAGCGCCACACTTGTTTAAACGTTTTGACGTTTATCAAAATTTAGTAACTAAGAAGTGGCCACTCTTAATACTTTTCATGGCACTTGACAGCGCTAAGTGGTTGTAATACGAACTATGACGTCACAAAACGGCGCGAAAATACAAATCTAAAATTAAGTATATACAATATATCTTTGAGTATAATATACAGGTTAATTGAACATTACAAAAGTTATACAATGATTAACATAAACAATTCATATTCAAATTGCAACATGTAATCATTGAATGAACCTTGTAAATCCTAATAAATCCATATATAAAGTAAAAATAGAGATTTTTGTACAAAATATTGTACAGATGTAGCTTTTGCTAATAGTAATAGTAGCGTCATATCCTTATTTTTATAATTAAATAATGTTTATCTGTTGCTGTTAGACTTTTAAATATACTTATATTTTAAATATAATTATTATTTTACTTAAATATGTATAAAAATTGTTTTACTTAGTTATTTTATCGAGGATACAATTATACAAATGTCCAGTAAAGTGTTCTTTTATAAATTACATACATACATATTGTGTTAATATAATGTATGTACCTATTTCACAAATCCGATGGTTTTTATTAAAGGTGGGTCGTTCGCGAACGAATCGGTTCTGTGAACCGAATCCCAGCGGTGAACCGATAGAGTCGGTTCACTAAATTTCAGTGAACCGGATCTCGGCTCACTTGAGGTGTTTTCGGAAATTAAACCCGGTCATTGGGGTTACAACACGGTTAGCACGAATGCGTTCGTTAATTCAGTCGGGTAAAAACAACCTTGTTCGTAAAATTTAAAAAGTAACCGGGTTCAACAACCCGGTTCGATTTTCATAACCCTGGTAAGTGAGTAGGGTAATGCAGGTTGTTTTACCCCCTCCCCGGTCCATTTCTTCTGTCGTATTGCCAGTACAGCTAAATTATGTTATGAAGATAGCTATTTATAAGGTTATATGCAGATGTTTACGTTACGTTACTCAACGTGACCGCAATTGCGTTCGGAAATGTTTTATTTAACCGGGTAAAGTTACTGAACCTGTTAGGTACTTTCTAACCCGGCCAGGTTAATGCTATACATTTTCCGAAAACGCCTTTGGAAAGTAACTATGCGCGCGACTGAACCGACCTGTTAGAACACTTCTAACCAGTGTTGCCGGAGCCATACGTCTGCCTTACCCGCATAAGCCAATGAAAAATACCCGCTTTTACCCGACATTTCAAATAGAAGGCGCCAAATTTAAAAGTGGTCTAAAATAATTCAAATGTAAGATCTTTATTTAAATATATTTTTTAAGAAAATCTACAAAATAGGACTAGTAAACATAGTAAATATTATTATAAATACCACACCCTTAGTACCTTAACAACTATTTTGTCCAAATTTTGGCATTAACCAATTCCCGATTTGGTTCAAATTTTACACAAACTCCCATATCTTTAATGCCTCTTTTTGTAGCTATTAAAGACGTTAGCGTTGCAGTGCCTAACGCATTTCTGTCGTCTGTCTTGATATTTTTCAAATCACTGAAAATTCTTTCAACAAATGCGTTTGAAAAAGGCAGAATAAAAAGTAAGGAAAACGCTACATTCATATTGGGGAAAAGAAGATCATCTGCAGCATTTTTCAATTTAAATACGATTTTCCAGTAAAATTAACAACCTAGTTCATCTAAACCATACTTCAATGATTTAAAAGAGGATGATGCTTTCATTCTTCGTGCAAAATTTGAAGTTTTGTAAATTCTTTATTCATTGGAAATCTTTGTACAATTTTTTGCAGAGATTTTATTTCATAGGATTGGGCCGTGTTTGGTTCAAGAATTCTTAAAATGTTAAAAATTGGATCAGAGAAATCAAATCGCATTTTAATGTAAGAGACAGGCTCTACATAAAAATTTAAACAACTTTCGAAAAATTGGTCAATTTCAATTTGGGATGCATTATTTTTCAACATTTCAAAAGATTCAGTGACAGATATAACTAAATAAACTTTGCAAAGTGGAACAAACAAGCGAATATTTGTGTGGTCAACAGCTAAAACATGTTTGTCTTTCAAGTCACTGAAATTGATAAAATTGTTGCATACATGCATAAACAATCTTTCTGTAGCGTTTTGATTTGATAGACAATAAAATACATATTGATATCTGATGTTGACTAAATCGAGTTAAGAAAAGGAAACTTTAATTGTTTTATGTGAAAATACCCGATTTTACCCGCTTCATAATTTTACCCGACAGTCTGATTAAAATACCCGCATTTCGGGTAAAATACCCGCAATTGGCAGCACTGCACTTCTAACGTAATGCCACAGTATAAACATATCTACAACATAAAGGCACAGTATATAGCTATGTAATAGAAACAGTAGTTTCTCTCGAGCACGGATTATCGGATGGTTCACTTAAATGAGGGGTTTTGCCGCTTAATCTACCTAATGCAGGCGCACCTAGAGGGCGCCACGGTGTTAGAAACAAGAGACCTAGAAGTAAATTTGAATCATGACTTTAACCGAATAATTGAGATGTCGCTACTACTGTGCTGTTTTATGCAAGCGCGTACAGGCCGTTAACCAACAAATTTTGTGTGTGTTGCTAAACATTATTTTTCTTATTACTACTTAGTTAGTGGTGTTATAATCGTACCGTAAGTTCTGTAAAGAGTAATATGATAATTTTATTAAGTTGACATAATGCATTTTTAGACTTAAAATATGGATAGAAGCTGGTGCATTGTATCAATTGTATGTGCTGCGTACAAGCAAGAGCGATGCATATTTTCCGAGAATGCGAACAAGTAACTAATGGCACTAATAGTTGACATATAACCCGAAGGTGAGCTGGAGATTTTTTGTTTGTAGTTCTGATTCTAAGTGCAACAAGGACCACCTGGTTGTAGCAAGGATTTTGTTGGTTTCCGATTACACCAATTAAAGTTTGCAATTATTAGGAGTATAATATAAGTGAGAATAATTGTAGTTGAGATGTCAGGCGATTTTTGACAAAATGATTAGTATACATTATAGAGGACCTCTTATTGAACAACTTTTTCTTACAAAATTATCAATGCAAATGTAGGGAAATGGAGATAAAAAATAAATTAGGTACTCACCGAGTTAATCTTGCAGGTTACAGCCCATGTGAGATATCCCATATAGAGCATTGATATAATGAAAATCGCAATAAATGATGTTTATTTAAGCTCACAACACAACAATTACCTTTGATTTCCACGTTCTTTGATTGAATTTTAGCAAAATTGTAAATACGAGATCACATGATATCAGCTGTTTTCGTTGACATTTGATGGTGCTTTTAAAATCGCAGAAGTCATAAGAAAACATACAAATTGACCTAAATTGTGTGTGATTATGTGAAATAAACATCAATTATAGTGATTTTCATGATTTCAATGATCTATATGGGATACCTTACATGAGATGTAACCTGCAAAATTGACTTGGTCAGTACCTAATTTATTTTTTATCTCCATTTCTCTATGTTTGCATTGATAATTTTATAAGAAAAAGGTGTTCAATTGGAGGTTCTCTATAAGGTACACTAGTCGCCCGACACCTCAACTGCAGTTTAACCCTATGGGTGTATAAGAAAGCCTTTAAACTACACGAAAAACTTACTACTTGTTTTTAAGTTTCTATATTATGTTTTTTCACAAGCAATCAATCCATGTTTAGCAGTGTTAATAGAAACTTCAGATTTCTTGGTACAGAAGCATTTATGGTTTTTCTTAATGATTTTCCTGTGCAGTTTCCTATAATGAAAATGTGCCTTTATACTATCGTTGATATTTGTTAGTATACAGTTGTAATTATTATATTTTATTATTCAGGAGCGAAACTTGGCAACAGCAAATGGGCATGAAACCTGTGCTAGATGCCAGTACAACATGTAATAAGAAACTTTGCAGCCTACATTTTGACACAACATACTATGCACACCCTCATTCAGTACACCTCAACAGAAATGCAGTGCCGACACTCCACCCCATGAGGCCACCCATGGAGCTTAAGGCAGCCATATCATTGGAAGTCTCATTTGTTTTACGACAACAATAAATTAACCAATTTGGTGTTAGTTATTGCAGGTTTAATTTTTTTGTTTTGATCTATAGCCATGTAATTAACATTATTTAGTTTTTAAGCCCTAATTGTCACTCTTTTAATTATATATTGATGAAAAGACGTCTACTAAATTTGTTAGGTATCTTATGTATCCATATTTTTATTTATGTCACCTTATTTTATGTTCATCATTTATGTAATACAAGATTTTGTAAATGGTGGTAGTAAACATGGGCTTAAGTCATTGTGTATCTATCGGGTTTAATTACCTACTTTGTAGTATTTTGAGTAGGTACTTGTACTTTTCAACAGCAATTCTATCTTATTGTTAAAACTATCTTTGTAGTAATATATATTGGACACTTGTGAAATATAGAAATAGTAATGCAATAAAACACCTTTTTCACAAAATATAGTTTAATAACTAGATGTCACATTTCGTGTGCACTGCACACATCGTCAGTAGTAACTGTTATTACTGACGATGTGTGCAGTGCACACAAAATGTGACATCTAGTTATTAAACTATTTTTTGTGAAAAAGGTGTTTTATTCTATTAATAAAAATATATTTGTTAGTCAAATATTCTACTTTTGGTAGATTATGCTATTGTTCGTTAATTTATTTTTGTACTGGTAATTTAACTAAAACACATGTTGGATGTTAGTTATAATTTTTCAATAGTAATCATAAATGTATACCTTTTCTACTTTGTAGTATTTTGAGTAGGTACTTGTGCTTTTTCAACAGAAATTCTATCTTAATGTTAAAAATATGTTTGTTAGTCGAATATTCTACTTTTGGTAGATTATGCTATTCTTCGTTACTTTATTTTTGTACTGGTAATTTAACTAAAACATACGTGTTAGATGTTAGTTATTAATATTCATAAATGTACTTTGTACCTTTTCTACGTAGCAATATTAAAGTGTAATTATTTAAGTAATTCTTTTCTTTAAAACGTTATTGTGTGGTTACAGCATTGTCATTGAATATCGTACTGTATACTGTTTTCCTTAGAAATGATTCCTCATTACTACGAGAACTAGTAAATAGTATGCAATTTAATTACAGTGTTATAATCATGTATCGCGAGATCAAAAATTATATTGATGAAGGTTTGTCATGTAATGTAAAACGTCTGTCTTAAGTTATATCATTGTCATATTGTCCATATTTGTCATTATATTTTCTCTTATAATGACAAATATTAATGACAGTATGACACTTAATGATATAACTTAAGACAGATTTTTACATTCCATGGCAAACCTTTATCAATATATTTTTGATCTCGCGGTATTAAACCCTAATTTTTAATAAACTTAATTTTGAATTTCCCGCTACCAAATACATTTTGAATCGCCCGCTATTTGCTTAGTGTTATTGAAAACTGTAATTTTTTGATCCCAGCGCCTTCTATATCGGCCTTCACGCAATACAAACCGCGGATAAAAATTTTGGCTTGACTGCGCCATCTGATTCTCTCGAGGGAAATAATTGTCCTCCTACCGACGACCTTGAACCGACGCGTGCGTGAAAATTTCTGAATGCGCAGTAGTCAGCCATCAGCTGTAGAGTTGGCGGGATTATTTGATGCGATTGCTGGGCATGCGATTTGTGAATGGCCGTTAATACAAGTTATGCTGTCCACCAATTATACAAAATGTTTGACAAACAATTTATTATGAACACTAATTTTACAAATTAATGGGTAGTTGTACACAGATTAAACAAGGCATTTGTAAAACTAAATTATACATTCTTTTGGCATTTATAATTAACGTCAAATAAATTTATTAACACATTATTAATTTAGAATTTGTGTTTAAAATGTGTGTCAAAAATTTTTGTTTGATTATTGTGCATTTCCTTGAAACATTTCCATATAATTTAATGGATGCTGACGTACTTCCAACATTTTTGACAAACAAATTGTTTTTTATAATTAGTGTGCACGCAGCATAACGTTTTATCAATAATTGTAGTGTTTCGTTTCGCGAATACTTGGAACAAAAATGCCCCATTATTGTTGTGCACCTCGGTGCAAGAATAGTTCGAACAATTCTAAATTAAGCTTTCTCAGGTTTCCGAAAGAACCAATGCGGTAAGATCCCCAGGCGCATTAAAATTTCCTCAACTGTTAAAATGTGCATATTGTGTATTGTAGTTGTGAATAATTACTTAAACTTCATGACAAATTCACCACCACCAACACAAAATTTAATTTTCGAAGATTGATTACCGACAATGGGAAAATATAACTGAACAAAATGCCTTCACTTATTTTATAGGTTATTTGGGACACAAATGTTTTGAAAAGCATAGTTTTCCAACAATTATACGTTTAAAACACAAGAAATGAGTGAATTCAAATTTTACACTTATTTTAAGGCATGTCCTAACTTTGTGAAACAGCTTTACTAATTTGACAACGCCCGACCATAATTTCAGTATACCTATATATAAATACCGCATTAGGAAAAAGCCTTCTGTGAATTTTTTTCTTCATTTTCCTTCGAACCAAATGTTAGCTTTAAATTAAAACAGAAGTTGGAGGAGATATCATATAAACATCCCTGCGAAAATGTTCCTACTGAATTTTTGATAAAGCTATTTATTCGTGTAAGAATTTTTTATACTTTGAAATTTTGCAATAGAAATTTCAAAGTTAGTGGCAATTCAAATAAAATAACAATTTTACATCACCATTGATGAATTGTGTCAAGAAATTTAAGTAATCTTTAGGACAAGGCTTTAGGTTAGAGGAGCCTTTTTTTGTGTTGTACGTATAATGTATTACATTTTAAATGCGTAATATGTACTTAATAAAAAGCAGTGTTTTATCATCGTTTTTTGTATTATTGATATAGCTTTTTCATAATTTTAAAAATAGATTAACATAATTATCTCATAAACGATTTGGTTCTGCGTCACTGGCTTAATCCGGAATAGAAAAATTTACTACGCCTCTGGTTGCGCGTGCGTGAATGCGCAGTACTATTTTGGGACACAAACATCAAAGGTGCCGACGGCGAGAGAAACTACTGTGTCTATACAGCTCTATACTGTGATAAAGGTAAGAGTTTAGATTTTTCATAGTTCGTGTTGTGCCATAAAGCTTCTTTCTTGATTTTGCTTGACTTTTTTTCCAAGCTTCATATTTTCTTTTATATTTACCAGAAGATACCATAAAAATTAATTGATATTGTTTTACATAATATTTCTTAAATACAATAGGGTAACTGCGTTGGTTCTCGACCAGTTACCGAAAGATTTAATTTCTAAATCACCTAAAAATTACATGTTTATGATAAATCGTATTTTTTTTTCACTCAGTGTATCGTAGTATTAGAATAAAATTCAATTAACAAATAAAGATACTTTATTATACATTATTCTTTAGTTCAGGTACAATGGTACCGGATGGTAAACACGTCCAGCATTTTCTGGAAATAAATGGATGTTTAATTATTTACACTGGTTACATTTGTAATCTTTTGTTGCGCCCATATTGTGTGAAATGCTAGAAAATTCTGTGCATTTTTTATGATACCATCAGAACATTTCTTATTGATTTTCTTTGAACATAATTATTCCTAAACTGAAATAAATTTTATAAACCTGTAACATTGCAATTTTTTGGGTTTTCGACTATCCCTCACAGTTCTCGACCAATTTCGAGTTGTTTTCCGACCGCCTCTAATAATTTTCGACCACTAAATAAATTTTGTAAGGATGGGTTACGTCAGCTCGATCTTACAGAATAGTACTAGAATAAAATTCAATTAACAAATAAAGATAGTTTATTATACATTATTCTTTAGTTCAGGTACAATGGTACCGGATGGTAAACACGTCCAGCATTTTCTGGAAACAAATGGATGTTTAATTATTTACACTGGTTACATTTGTAATCTTTTGTTGCGGCCATATTGTATGAAATGCTAGAAAATTCTATGCATTTTTTATGATACCATCGCAAAAAGTCGCATCCTATATTTCTTTTATCATCGTCATCGGTATCACTATTAGTATTTCAGTACAAACACAAGGTATTTTATTATTATTATTTTGGACTATGTGGATTTTATTTCCTTTTACTTATTATTTTTTTTTTGTTGCTGTGCGTTTTCTGCGTTGCTTTTTTTCTCTTGTCTTTCTCCATTTCTTTTTGTTTTTTCTTATCATCCCTTGCCCTTTTCTCCATTCTTTTTCTACTTCCTTCAGATCATTTTCCTCATCTTTTCTGCTACTATACTCTCGCCATTTAAGAGAAGATATTGCACTTGGGCCTTTTACTTTCTTATACGTAGTATAAGGAAGTATTGTGATGATGAAAATTTTCGACCTCGAGATTTTTGCAGATGTCCACGTTTTGAGGTCCCCTGATACCAAAAAAGTGGTTTTTAAAAAATGTCTGTGTGTCTGTGTGCCTGTGTGTGTGTATGTCTCTGTGTGTGTGACCACGATAGCGGTCAAACCGCTGTAGATATCAATTCCAAATTTTGTATTTACGAATATAATCTCCCTCTTGAGAACTGATTAGATTTTGAGCAAAATCGGCAGACCGGAAGTAGTAGTTTACTTCAGTGAAAAAATCGAATTTTGCAAATATTTCGTCAATTACTAAGTTTAAACAAATTTATAAAGGATTCAAATGTACTCAAAATTAAATTTGAGAAAAATTGTTTTAATAAAGTTTTTCGAAATTCCTACCGGAAGTAGGTCTTTTATTCTTATCGAAAATCAGTTTTTTGCGAATATCTCGCAAGTCATGCTCTAGGCAGGTACATTACGAGTATAAAAGTATTTAGAACATACTTTTAAATATCTTTTGTATAAAAAAAATTTCAAAATTCAGACCGGAAGTACCACTTTTACTCTTATCGAATAGCGATTTTTTGCAAATATGTCGTAAATTATGCATTCTATATATATTTATGAAGAGTACAAAAGTATTTAGAGTTGGATTTGGAATATTTTTTGTATAAATGAAATTTCAAAATTCGGACCGGAAGTAACACTTTCATACGTATAAGAAAGTCGTGTGGTGGCCACACCTCATTTTTTCTTTTGTATTTGCTGTATTTCTATTCCTTTGGGTTAAAGTTGACGGATATATAAGATGCTTGTCAAAAACTGAATCAGGAAGTGAAGACGATGTAATTCTGTCAATTACAGAGGTTTTGTCATTGATAGTTTCACCGGAGTTATCAGCAATATTACATTCCATATTTCTCTCGCCATTGTTGTTGTAATTAGCATTATTTTCTTTATTAACAATCAAGTCTTGATATTACGCATTACTTATGCTCTCGCACTTTCCTTCTTTCTCTCCATCTGAAATCGGGAGTAGTTGTTTAGTTGTTCATGTCCACTGTGGCAGATTTTTTCGCAACCTACAATTTTTGAATTTTCGGCATCAATTACCATAATACCATCAATTAAAGATTGAGTAAATGTGCTGCCTAAACTAACATCTGGAATATCATTTATTATATTTATTGTAGTCTCAGATGTTAACATAAGTGGATCATTAATATCAGGGAAATCAAACACAACTTCTGCATTTTCTATAGATTCTAAATAATCTGTGTCATGGGAATTATTCGTCGGTTCTAACGGAGGTTGTGCTAAGAATGATCTATTAAGTTTTGGTCTCGACTCTGGCGTTTTTCCGACGATCTTCTCTTTGGAGTGGATTCTTCTAGATGTGTTATTTCGTTTAAAATAACATTCACGTTTATTCCATAACGCGTCAAATTATCTCTTATTTTATTTATAAGTTTACCAGCTGCGCGAAAATCTTGTTTTGAACATTATTCAGACGAATTTCTGTTTTCTGGTTTTGTTAACTTTTCTATTGTATTGAGTAAACATTTTGAGTAGTCTACAGCGTCTACATTTAGCGGACATAGCCCACACTTTCTAAATCCGTTTCGAATGTTATTAGCTAGTTCTGATTTTTTTGATAAAACTGCATTAAAAATAGTACAAAAATTGAATTTCGTTACAGAATGCCAATTTTTCACAGTATTTTTCCATTCCTATATCATGGGTTTAAAAAGGGCAACATCTGCTGGTTGCAGTATATGTGTTATGTTAGGAGGGGGTAATGCATATAAAACAATTTGATTTTTGTCGCACTATTCACTTAAACTTAACGTCATATGAGACTTATGTCCATCTACGAATATTAATAAAGGTTCTTTTATCTGATTTTCTAATGCCCATGTATGAAAATCATTAGCAATCTATTCGTAAAAGACATCAGATGTCATCCAGCCTTTCTCTGATTTACCTACTATCCAATTATTTGGTAAATTATTAATTAAAGATCGAGGTGGTCGTATATATGGAAATATTGCCAGTGAAGGAGCAATATTCTCATTTGCATTAAAAAAAAAAGAACGGTGATGATCTCTTTTTCATTGCTTAGTTTAACACTATACATGTTTTTGAAACTTCTTGGACGAAGGACTTTTCCCGATTTCGGACATAAGGAAAAACCGGACTCGTCTCCGTTAAAAATGCGGTTCGGGTCCTCAAAAATATCCATCATCTTTTGTTCCTCTAAATATTGTTGAAGATCCTTAAACCATATTTGAATAAATTCTTTTGAAGCTACAGCTCTGGCTTTATTTACACTTTCAGTTTCTTTTCTAGAAATTTCCGGGTTTCTTTTTAAAAAACTTAAATACCAAGTCTGGCCAGGTCTTTTACCTTTAAATAAATTAAGGCCAGAGTCTTTATCAATTTGGGCTACAGTATCCAATAGCATAGTCTTGTTAATCGGAAAGCCGCATTTGGCAATATTAATGACCCAATCTTTGATTTTTTTCTCACCCTCTATTCCTAAAGAATATATAAAATAGTTAAAAAAATCCAAACTCACAAGAGTTTTTCATACCTAAAAGTGGTTGAGGCCGTGGGTGTCTTAATTTTTCGGGAACCCTTCCAGAAAGTCGATCTATCAAAGTAGTTTTTGGGACTCCATACATTCTGCTAGCCTCTCATATTTTCATTTTATTTTCTCTAATTTGATGTAGGGCTGTTCTAAGGCTGCCTGCCTTGTATTGAAACATTTTCTTCTTACGCTTACTCACAGATTTTTTTGCTTTTTCTTTTTGGTGTGTGTTTTTAATTGGGGCCACTGTAAGTAAAAAGTAATCAAAATTTTAGGACAGACTAATCCATTAACCATCTAGCCTGAAACATTATGTTAAAGGCACTGACTGACTTTATGGTAGTTAACAGAAAATGTTAATCGATGTTTAAATTTTCAAAAAATGGTCGAAAATCAGATGCCTTATTTTAGTTACTCGACCACTCAACGATCACATGAAAAATACACATTATAAAGTAAAATATACTGGTCGCAAACTAAAGTATTTCATTCTTTTATGATTCAATACTTTATATCTGATAAAATTCACAAAATATGTGTACTCAAACAAGGTACGTTTATTAAAAAAGGGACTTGTAAATTTAGTATTCGACCACCGCGGTCGAGAACTAAAAAAATGCTTTTTTAAGATCTGCTTAGCGACCACCAAAAATATTTATAGCACAAGCAAGAAACTTGCATTTTTTCAATAAAATATTGTACTTTCTACCAGGCCTTATAAACTACAACAGTAGAAACTATTATATAACAAACACAAGCTATTGTACTTACTATTTCTTTCTTTCATATACACACTGTTTTACAGGAAACAAGACACGCGTGCTACGCCTAAACATCGGCCATATCTGATTTTATTTCTATAGATATCTCTGTCGTCACAGGGCAAACTATATGTCCGTTTGCTTGTCGAGAACTGTCTGGAACTAGGAAAACATAAGTGGACGAAAAATAAAGTCAACTTTTCTTATTATTTCAAAATACATATATAGAGAATTGGTCGAGAACCAACGTTAGTCGGTGATCTAATGCAATTACCCTATAAAAATGAGGTGTGGCCACCACACTTCCGGTCCGAACTTTGAAATTTCATTTATGTAAAAAATACTCCAAATCCAACTTTAAATACATTTGTACTCTTCATAAATATATATAGAATACATAATTTACGACATATTTGCAAAAAACCGATTTTCGATAGGAGTAAAAACCTACTTCCGGTAGGAATATCGAAAAATTGTTTTAATAAAATTCTTCTCAAATTTAATTTTAGTACATATTAATTCTTTATAAATTTGTCTAAACTTAGTAGTTGACGAAATATTGGCAAAATTCGAGTTTTCCACTGAAGTAAACTACTACTTTCGGTCGACCGAATTTGTTGAAAATCTAATCAGTCAAGAGGGAGATTATACACGTAAATACAAAATTTTGAACTGATATCTCCAGCGGTTTGACCGCTATCGTGGTCACAGACAGACACACACACAGAGAGAGAGACATTTTTTAAAAACCACTTTTTCGGTATCAGGGGACTTCAAAACGTGGACATCTGCAAAAATCTCGAGGTCGAAAATTGTCATCATCACAATACTTTCTTATACTACGTATAAGAAAGTAAACTTATGCAAAATTATGAAAAGTCTTTGTCAACTTTGCCTTTTACTTTCTTATGTTGAAAAATTCCACCATCACTTATACGTCCTTGTCCACCAATATCGGCAAAATGAAACTATAGTCATTATCTACCAAAGCCATTAGGACAATACTGTATGTACTCTTATAATTATAATACTTCGAGCCGCTATGTTCTGGACATTTCACTACGATGTGTTTGCCGTCGAGAGCTCCAACACACCGTGGGAATTTACTTCTGAATCCCTCTTCAATAGCTAACCATTCCTCTGGTGTTTGTGGTAGCTGTAACAAAGATAACACATTTCATGAATTTTTTATTATTTCAGCCTCTTCAGAATGATAGTACACCACCAAACCAAAGTTCCAACGATTGTGATACCATGCCTCCAAGGCCATCACAACCAGCAGAGATGGAAAGTTCACGGAAAGGTTCCAATACAGCAATCAAAACTAATGCAAGGAAAGTAAATATAGACCATCTCACCTATGAAGCCGACAAAAAAATTAATGACAGTTTTGCAACTCTATGCCGCGTATTGGAGAGAAAGATAGTAGAGGAAGACGACTGTGATATATATGCTAAGGAAATATCCAGAAAGAATGCGATACAGGCTCATGTACAAAATTGATGGTCTTCTTCTGGATAACCCATACCCTGACGAGCTACCATCAAGTGCTTCTATATCATATTCATCGCATATGTATTTAACACCATCTGCCTATGCTCAACAACCATTTCCATCTCCACAAGCCTCGAGGCCATCTCCAAAAGCCCCGAGTCCATCTTCACAAGCCCCGGGTCCATCTCCACTGTTTATAATATACGTCCACCTTCAAATTTTCCTGCGTATACATATACTCAGGCTCCAGACTGCGTTCCGATACATATCCCAGAAGAAAATATAGCTATACAAGATGTCCAAATATTGCAGGCTTTATTAAAATGAAGACTATTCTTAAGAGTTTGTAATTCTTTTCTTTAATAAAAATTGTAATTTTTTTATATACCTACATAGTTTTCTTACCTTTATTTCATCCTTCAAAACTGTGTTAAGAGCTTTACATACTTCAGGGACTATCAGTGAAATAGCCGGTGTTGAAACCTTAAATAAGTAGTGTAGACTTCGGTAACTATCTCCGGTTGCTAGATATCGAAGGGTTATTGCCAGGTGTATGTTTGGTGAAATTGGTATTCTTAGTCTCCTTTGTTTTTTTTATGAGGTTCAATTTTGTTCAATAGAAATTCGAAATCGGTACGAGACATTCTACAAAAGTTAGTGATTTCCCCAGATTATTCACTATTCATTTCATTAAAAAAGTTTTCCATTCCGTCCCTCAAACAAAAAACATCAATTTAGGTACCTACCCAAGTAAAAGAATATGCACACAAAAATCAGTTATATAAAGTATGTAGGTACTTGCAGAGTTCTATTACGATGGATAGATATCATCCACCATCTTCTACGGCGACGTATCTTCTTTCTTTTAATTTGATTCACTTTTAAAATTCTAACATAATTGTGTGTTACGAGAAGATACTGCGTGGACGCTGTAAGTATTTCGACGTCTGCCACTGCCAAGGGTTGAAAGCGAAGTTAGTAGTAGAGCAGTATGTAAACACGTACTTCTCTCGATCCTGCTACGGCAGTATTATGGGAATTATTGGCGGCAGCGCGAGAAGCAGCGGCAGGGGCTGAATGTAAACGAGGTATAAGATATTCTAAGGATAACTGATCGATATTCACAGTATTTAATAGATATGCAACAGATATCTTTCCTGTTTCAGAAACCGAGCATAAGTGAGTAATACACTATCGTTCTAAATTTAAAAATAAGCGAATAAAATGCACTTAAACTCTTTGATTATCATTAATTTAATATGTAAGTAGTATTAAAGTAATGCTAATCAAAGAATTTAAGTGCATTTTATTCGCTTATTTTTAAATTTAGGACGATAGTGTATTACTTACTTTTTGTTTAGAATTTAACTCTCTTTCAAAGTATGTCGAAATATACAGGATGTTCCATTTAAAAATTTGTTGCTTTTGTGAATATCTCAGAAACTATCTCTTCAATTGTTTCTCTGTTTTGACTAACTTAATCAACAAAAAAAGTTCTACTAGTTTGCTAATTTAACCGACTTCGTAGCTTCAATAATAACAAAGTTACACTTAACTTTAGACACCTTGTATACATTAGACCATCTAAATGTTTTCGCACACACTCAGTAGGACCATAATTTGGTGGTTTTCTCCAAAGTTACGTTTAAGTTCCTTTAATTTAAGCTTTGGATTTTCTTCTGTATACTGAACCATAAACTCATGATGTTCTTCTGTAATTTTTGGTTTCCTTTTTCTACCTTGTTGCTTTGGTACCTTATCTTGAATCCTCAGCCATCGACAAGAAATAGCTTTCTTTATGCCAAGTGGTACAGCGTATCCTCTCCAATCATCAGATGGTAGATTAATACACTTATTTGTATATATAAAGTTGGATAAAAATTATTCAGTTTATATGTTTAGTAAAAAATATAAAATAATTATCGTTGCAAAATTATAGTTATTTATTATACAAGGGAAAAAAGTATTAGATTTTAGCTCGAGGTAAGGTTTAAGGAGATAAATTACCGAGAGCTAAAATCTAATTTTTTTCCCGTGATACACTATTTTTTCTGTGATGGGAAAAACGACGATTTAATATTTAAAAAATAAGGTGTGGCCACCACACGACTTTCTTATACGTATGAAAGTGTTACTTCCGGTCCGAATTTTGAAATTTCATTTATATAAAAAATATTTCAAATCCAACTTTAAATACTTTTCTACTCTTCATAAATATATATAGAATGTATAATTTACGACATATTTGCAAAAAACCGATTTTCGATAAGAGTAAAAAACCTACTTCCGGTAGGAATTTCGAAAAAATTTTTAAAAAAAATTCTTCTCAAATTTGATTTTAAGTACATATGAATTCTTTATAAATTCGTCTAAACTTAGTAGTTGACGAAATATTGGCAAAATTCGAGTTTTTCACTGAAATAAACTACTACTTCCGGTCGGCCGAATTTGTTGAAACTCTAATCAGTTCTCAAGAGGGAGATTATACACGTAAATGCAAAATTTGGAATTGATATCTCCAGCGGTTTGACCGCTATCGTGGTCACAGACAGACAGACACACAGACATTTTTTAAAAACCACTTTTTCGGTATCAGGGGACCTCAAAACGGGGTCAGGGGGTCTGCAAAAATCTCGAGGTCGAAAATTTTCATCATCACAATACTTCCTTATACTACGTATAAGAAAGTAAAAAAACACGTAAATACTATATATTAAAGTCACAAAATCAATCGATGTGACATTTCAAGTGACATTACACATGCGTTGCTATGGAAACCTGTAAAATAATCAAATATTTGTCAATTTAAGCGGGCAAAAAGTGAGCACTTTTTTCCCATGGGCAAAAAGTGATTACTTTATGCCCGGGTTGATAAAGTGACATTTTATTACCTGTCAAGAAGAATAAAATGTCAACTTTTTTTCCCGTCACAGAAAAAAATATATTTTTAGGTTTTCTAAGATTTAAAACTGTTACGCGGGCCGGATTAAATTGCACATGCCTGATGTATAGAATGCATAATTTTAATACTTGCAAGAAACTGTTTCTCGCTAAGACTAAAAGACCTACTGAATTTCGAAAAACGTTTTTTTATAAAATCTTTTGAAAATTAACTTTTTAGTACTTTTGTATTATTTATAGTACTTGACGTGATATTAGTATATTTGGATTTTTTGACTGAAGTAAATTACTACAACCGTTTTACTGAAACTCTAATCAGATCTCGAGAGGAAGATTGTACCCCTAAATTAAAGTTTGATATTGATAGCTGTAGCTGTTTGGTTGCTAGGGTGGTCACAGACACACATACATACATAGAGAGAGAGGGAAAGAGAGAGAAAGAGGGAGGGAGGGAGGGAGAGAGAGAGAGAGAGAGAGAGAGAGAGAGAGAGAGAGAGAGAGAGAGAGAGAGAGAGGGATGTTTGCAAAAACCACTTTTTCGGTATTAGGGGACTTATAAACGTGGACATCAGCAAAAATCTGTAGGTAATTTTTGTCATCACAATACATACTTCCTTATACTGCTTATAAGAAAGGATAACAATTTTCAACAACCCTGACAAAACTAGCAAATTACTGGACTATTTGGTGGAGAGAAAGAGAGAGAGAGAGCAAGTATAGGAGACAGAAAGCGGTGACGTGCTCAAATACTGCTTCAATTTCTTGTATGACACGGGATATAAGTTCAACCTGTATATGACCACTGTCCGCATTGGAAATAAAAGAATGACGTGCAGTTAATTTACCGGGAGGCAACTTAAGCCGAAACACATACTATTATTAACTTCGTTCACCTCGAGAGACACGATCTCGTGAACGTCACGACGCCGAACGTTAAGCTACTTACTTACGATCGAGGAATCAGCACCCGTGTCCCCACTCCTAAATTTTCACCAGTTTTCAGAAATGACGCTAACGTCAAGTGGTCCTCCACATATCGCGAAATGAGAAACCGATAAAATCTCAGTGAGGACAAAATTAAGTATATTAATCATTCGGTTTAATTAATTTCCGTGTACAATAAATACCAATAAGTTCTGCATTACAGAAGCGCACTGAAATATAATGAAAAATACATCAAGTTTGTATCATAATTTTAATCTCATATGTGTTTGTATTTAGAAGCCTATTTATAAATACTTATATGTATACATCCAAATATATCTACATATGTGAGTAATGGGATACTATTTGACACGTGCTTTCCTCTACGTCCATTTCATTCACTGCAATCTTTGTCATCGCCTACTGTTTATCATGGAACACAGTTAATATGAATAATATAAACAGCGGATCGCAATCAACATCGATTGAAAATAAACAAAGTAATTCCGCCGGCACAATAGACATAAGAACGACCAAAAGAAACAGCGGACTATTTTCCTTTCTAAAGTGGTTTAAGAATCCAACAACATCCAAAGAATCCATCAATTCCGATTCGTCGTCGTCCTCATCATCATCTTCGGCATCGTCCAGGTTATCTTTAAATTCATCTCGAAGTGTAGAAAGCATAAATTCGACGAATAGTACTGGGACGGTGGCATCTTTTTCATTTGTAACACCAGACGCCTATAGGAATCATCACGTGACCGAAAAGTCCATCGCACCCGGACCAGAGACTGACACTTACAAAGCACGCCTGAAACAACGGGAAAAGATCAGGGAGAAGGACAAGAATATCACTTTGAGGAAGAAGTACAATTTGTTTTTTAACAGGTTAAGTTTTATTTTTAACATTATTTTTAAAGTTACGTGTTTCTAAAACAAGGCAAAAGTCTTATTAATTAATTAATATCTCCGAAAGTATGATACGTTATATTAGCAAACATACCTATTTGTCAATTATAACATAATTTAGCAGTATCATTTCATTTTCAGATGAGCTTTTAGCTCTACAAATAAATTTAAAAACATGTTTTTCAAATAATTTTGTAAACTAGATATTTAGTAGTCGATGTTTTAAGCGGAATAGTGATATTCCTTTCTATGGAATGATTCATATTAAGTGGTCACCATTCTATCTCCATTATTATTAATCTGCTTAAAGGATTCGTGAAATAATTAAAGCAAAATTGCTTATTAGTGCTTTCGTTTTATTTACTGATATATTTATGATAATAGCTTCTATTAAGAAGCTATTGTGAAGATAATAACTATTACACAGTTTTCCGGTATATGTACCTATATCATATTATTCCATATGAGTAAATATTTTACTGAATAAAACTGAAAAAGAAATTATGGAACCACCAAATATCATCAAATTAAGGAACTACTACAGAGCATGATGCAGAATAAGTTTAACAACGCAAAAGATAATTTATTAGGAACTAGTAATAGTAATCAAATTGCTTTCCTTTCTCAAGTGATTCGATAATATCATAAATAAGTATATCAAATTCTAATTTTTCTCGAAGATGGGCTAGTTAATCATTTATATCTGGGGAATTCTGTCTTGAATTTGAATACCTTGATTCTATTAATACGTAAAATGGTATACTGGTACTTATATACAATACTTCTAATAATACTCATTAAAATCATCTGAAGTAATCCAAATCAATCAATTAGGTAATGGATAAAACTTAGGCTCGGCAAAGAATTAAAAAAATAGATCCTAATGTTCACATTACAATTTGATTGATAACTGGTAAATGTAGAAATATTACGTGAAGGATTCGACACATTTTATTATTTATAAGTATAGACCGGACGCTAGAGGTTGATGATTCATCGCCCATGGGCGCACTATTGAAATTTTCTATTTTTAAAGAGCTTTTATTTTATTTATATAATTGGATAACAAGTGGGTGGTGATCTATAAAATACAAAATACCTTATTATTTTTTCATTTTGTAGTTCAAGTCGAGTAAAGGAGTATGAATATTTTTTCAAGGTTCTCTTCTGTAAGATTTGTTCTCTTCGAATGAAGTACATACATCCTTGTAGATAGAAAACGTCCTTTCTACATCGCAACTGGTTTTAGTTGCATACTGGAAACATTCTCTTATTTCAGCGTATATAGCAGTTAGATTTTGTGTCATTGTCCCCATACACAACTGCCGAAATGTTATTAAATCTGTATTTCTATTAAAATCTGCGTCTAACTTTTACCGAAGGTCGCATCCGAAGTCACTTGGATTACTTTTGAAATTATTAATAGCCACATGTAATGTGGTTAATTCATCTTTTAATTTGAGATTTCGATTTTCAAAATTTGTGAATAGTTTAGGCAAATTTCCCAAGTGTTCCTGAAGGAATAACAACTGATTTTTTAAATTTGGGATTTGTGTTAGTTCCTTGCACTCAAAAATACCTCGAGCATCATCATTTAAATATGTAACGAAATTTTGTAAACTATCGAAATTCTCTGCATAAAAACTAGTGCTTCCAACGGGTTCAATTTCTGTGTATGTTTTGGCGATGCTAAGTGACGTTGTACGTGCACTTTTTGGGTATTCTGTAACGATATTTTACAGACTTTGCAATAAATGTCGGAATCACTGACAGGGATATACAATCAGTATGACTCTTAATTCAACTCGCCATTGTTTCACGATACCAGTCTCGACGTTCTTCCATATCATATCTGAAAAAGAACATAAACAATGTTCTAGATCTAAATAAATGGTAACTACAAACATATGCATATGTTATTGAAACTTAACGAAATCCAATGCACACTTACGTCAAGATAATTGGGAGAAGTAGATTCAATGAAACGGTATTAAGCAGGAACTATTACAAAAATTACGAAGTATGTAACAGTCAAAACAATGAAAAAACGAAACTAACTCCTCGTACTTTATTTATCTTACGAAATATAAGGTAAATATAAATAATTTTAAAAACCCCTCACACTTCTACTTACGCCGATAAAGAAAGGAATTTACCAGTGAAATGGACTTTTGTTGCTATCGTTTCGCGACAACAACAGATGTTGCAATTTACCATATGAATAGTGCTATTTAGTAACTGCGTGATGTTTATATTATTTCTTTGCTCCGTCGTAATTTCAACCTGGTACGTCCGGTCTACATTTATAAGCCACGAAAATAGCACCTTTCAATTTATGAATGTTCTAGACAAGAAGTTTAGAAAACACATAAATATTAAATATGTCGATTATATACCGCATGCTCGCAAATACAAGTTAGCAGTGCTGCCGTTTCAGTACAATTGTACCGAATTCAGTACACTATTTACAAATTCAGTACGTCAGTACGCCATTTTGCAAAAAGAGCTAATTTCAGTACAAACTTGGAAGTTTCAGTACTAAATTAAATCCAAGAAATAATAATAATATAATACTAATAACAATTACAAAAAACGAGTATAGAAATACTTTAAATATAGATACGGTCAAAAATTTATTATTTGCCAAGCAACTGATTGGCAATATCGCATGCCATCAATGGGAACCTAGTGAAGAGCATATTGATTTTGATCCTTTGTGTTTCACTATTAATCAAAAGACATTCGCATTTGTCAAATGAGTTTCACCTTTTGTCAAAACAACTTCATCAATTGTCATTATTGCAACATGGAACGTGTGAGAAGGCGAAGGCAAAATGCCGAAATTAGTAACAAAATACGCACATTAATTATTAATTCTATGAATCAGGAAAAATCTTCTGTTGAGGAAGACAGTTTAATGTAAAATCGAATACAATGTGTAAATTTTATGCAAAAAATGTGCAAACGAGACAAGTATATAATCGAACCCCTGACCACAGAATACAAGAAGAATAGAAATTCTTTCGTAAATTGTGTATGAATTTCATTATGTATTTACTGTCTATTTTACACACATATAATAAATATGCATTAGTTCAACTGCTTTCAATTATTATATTATTTACAAAAGAAGAGGGAAAGTCATTTCAAAAATAGTAAAAAAAAAATAGTAAAATAGTGTTTGAATACGAAAGACAAATCGTGAAAGGCAATCGAAAAACCCTCTATAATATTCAAAAATTAATGTAAGAAGCTAAAAAAAATGTGGATATAATATGGTTGTGGTAAATGGTCTTACGTTTTCTAACATGTGAGCAGTTACTGAATTAGCAGCCTCAATTATTTTCTCTCTCAAGGCAACTATGTTTTCTGCTCTACCAGCTTCATGGGTATAAACAATATTTTTTAAATATCCCCACAAAAAAAATCATTTGGAGAGAGATCAGTAGATCGCGGAGGCCATTTGATGTTTCCCGTTCCAGTAATAAGACGGCCAGGGACCGCAACGTGTTCGCAGCTAAACATTGAATGTAAAATCTGGGTCGGGATCGGAGAAAATCGTTGTGATGTCGGTTTTTGCCGGCATTGGTGACGGACAGTAGGGGTACCACGTTGCCACGTATTACATTCATACGTATAGATCGCACGTAAACATTGAATCCCTATACCTAATGATATTTGACACATGCAGCTTTTTGAAATTCCCACAGGAAATAGTTATTTACAAAAAAAAAAACTCTTACTGTATGCTTTCTCGACAGATATTTTGACAACAAGCTTAATTTTGAATAATTTTTATATAAAAATCAAAATCGGACTGGAATTATTACGTTCACTCTTATATGGTAGCAGTTTTTAGCAGAGTATTTGGCAAACTATGCATTCTGTATAGATTTTTTACAGTGCAAAAGCATTTAGAGATAAATTTGGAACAATTTTTGTATTAAAAGATTCAAAATTCGGAGCGTAATTAATATTTTGCTATTTTCAATAGCAGTGTTTTGCATATATTTCGTAAATTATATGTTCTATACAGATTTGTTACGAGTATAAAATTATTAAGAGTTAGATTTGGAACAACTTTTGTATAAAAAAAATCAAAATTAGGACCGGAAGTAACATTTTTACTCACAGGTTTAATTTATTAACAAGATGAATGTATTTAAAATTTAATTTGGAACTAATTTTGTATTAAAAATTCGGAACGAGCATACGTATGTATATGAAAGCTGTTCATTTTTCATGTGTCCTGATAATAATTAACTACACAACTGCCACATGAGAAAAACACTTACTGATGTATAAAGTCGTAATTTATGATGAGAAAAGAGAATAGTGCTAAAAAACTAAGTGTATTAAAGTGTACATGCACGCATTCTTCGTAATCAACATTTCGATTTTCTATAATCTGTAAAATAATTGTCTTAGTTTATATTGTCAATGAAAATATGAAATAGTCTAACTCTAAAGTGCGGTGCTATTTTATGAACGACATGCGGTGAATCTTGTAGATTTTTAGATATTATTCAATGTTTATGTTCTGATTAGTAGTAATTACTTGTATGTATATCTTTTTTTCATATTTTCTTTGTTGTTTTTAAAAATAAATATCACATATATCATTGTAAAGAGGATAAAAAACACGTTCAATTCTTTCAAAGCCGACATGATGTTCCATAAGAAAATGTAAAACTAAAAAATGGAGAGTGCAAGATAAAATCCAAGTCGATATTTAAATACAGATAAATCATTATTCTAATTCTCCAATAAATATATCAGAATAAATTTCCTAAGCATCCAACCATATGGTCGATCGTTGATCTTGTTAGGATGTTAGAACAAAGCACAGTATCGCAACGATGCTTGAGGAAAATGTATATTAATTGTGACTAATGTCCACTATATTTAATAATCTGAGTAAACATCGGGTTCCGTAAATCTTTTTTCTTGAAGTCTATGAGTAAAAATTATGATGAAGAAGTTCGTCATCTGGTATTAGTTAACCAATACGCACCATGTAATTTGTAGGATACAAACTCCAAGAAACGGCACTGGTGACGCTCAACACAGATGCTTGCGTTTCCTATAGAGAAAATCGAATTATTCAAGCATATTCTGATTCAGGCAGAACATTTGCAAAATACAGGGTGTCCAGAAACTCTCCTGACAAACGAAGACCGGAGATTCCTCAGATAATTTTAAGACAATTTAACCCAATTCACCCTAGTCCGCAAATGCTTCCTAAGGGAGCTAGAGCTCTTTGAAGATAGCGCCTTGTAATTAGTTTTTTTTAATATCTCCCGAACGCTTCTATTTAGAAAAACAAAAACTGGTATGCTTATTTATCCTCCAGAGATGAATCAACTGCATCAATTGCGAATTTCTAGTACCGGTCATAGGCGTCCGTTTTGGGTAGGTAAAAGGTTATTTTAACGCATAACTTTTTTGTCTTTAACTTTTAAGCATTTGTGACACTAGATTATTAAATTTTCAGGTATTCTAGTACTAAAAGGTACTCTTACTTTAAGTCGGTAGGATACACCGTTTTCTAGAAAAATCGATTTGAAAATTTTTCGTTTTTTCGTCATTTCATCTTTCGTCATTTCAACTTCGCGAACTGACAACAATTTGACAATTAAAAACGTAGGTTTATTTCTGTTGGCAGTTCAGAGCGAACTAGTGCAAAAAATAATAAATTGAATTTTAATGACGAAAAAACGAAAAATTTTCAAATCGATTTTTCTAGAAAACGGTGTATCCTACCGGCTTAAAGTAAGAGTACCTTTTAGTACTAGAATACCTGAAAATTTAATAATCTAGTGTCACAAATGCTTAAAAGTTAAAGACAAAAAAGTTATGCGTTAAAATAACCGTTTACCTACCCAAAACGGACGCCTATGACCTTAGGAAGCATTTTCGGACTAGGGTGAATTGGGTTAAATTGTCTTAAAATTATCTGAGGAATCTCCGGTCTTCGTTTGTCAGGAGACTTTCTGGACACCCTGTATAAAGACATAATTAAAGTAATGTTGTTAAAGTACTTAAACGTTCTTTTTATGAATCACAAGGACTTTGGCTAGCAAAGTCCTTGTGCAAGTTGGTTGAAAAGTAATTTCTAGGTCTTACTTGAGTATTGTGTTGGAAAGCTTTTGTTCGTAGGTAAATGAAATACTCTCAAAAATATACATATTGAAAATGTTTGCGAGTAAATCACATGAAACTATATTTGTCTATAGTTAATTTTAATTTATTTGAACTAGCCCTGTCAACTAAATATTCAACATTGAATTGTAAAGAATTCTTTTGATTAGAAATACTGCAAAATTGTTTGACATCATCAGTATAAGCAATAAAAGATGACAAGATAGTTAAAACAAATAATAGGGCGATGTTAGGTCTAGAACTTTATGAGATTGATATAAATTCAAAGAAATTGAAACCGTTAAAGAAAACATAAATCACTATAAATAACAGATATGAATGCACACTAGGAGCAAAACAAAATAAGTCTAAAATTAATAGAATCTACGGTTGGTTCTTGGTGAAACATTATGAATATTAAACGAATAAAACACTGCAACCTACCTCATAAACACCTGATTTGTCACACAATTTTTGTAACAAAGAAAAAGCAAAATTGTGTGACAAATCAGGTGTTTATGAGGTAGGTTGCAGTGATTGTGACGCAATCTACATTGGCCAAACAGGCAGACCCGTAGAAGATCGCATTAATGAACATAAAAAATCAATTTTAAACAATAATAAAAATACAGGCTTTGCTGAACATTGCATAGACCTTGTACATGTATTTGATACCAATAATTATACATTATTACATAATAGTTATAAAGGAAGGAAATTAGATTTATTAGAAATTCTAGAAATTAAAAAAGCTACAACAGCAAATAAACATGTCACAAACACACAACTGGACTTCATAAACACCCCCATTATTGACACTGTACTTAAGACACTAGCCCATACATACAAATAGGTATTGGTAACTTTCTTAGTTTAGTTTAAATCTGTAAACTCTTCGTTAATGACCGAGAGGTCGAAACACGTGTCAGAGTACAATAAATCTGTCCTTAAGTGAAACAATATAACCAAGTGTTTTATTCGTTTAATAAAAATAAGTCTAATTTATTTAATATTATTTGGTGATCAATAGAGTTAATACTTTTATTCTTAATTCAATTCTAAAAAATAGGATGATAAAAGAAGTTAAATTTAGAAACTCTATAATTATGGCTTATCTTATATAAATAAAAATAATATTTTGTGAATACAGTTTTGGCCAATGTCTTCGATATCCAAAGGGACGCTCTCGGAATCAGAATCACCAATATTAATATACGTTTTCACTAAAACTGCATGTATAGCGCAAAATTGGACGTCATTAATAGTTACCAAAGTCAAAGTTGATATAGTTGACTATTATGAGCACGTGATAATTTTGAATTTTAATTTATGAAAACGTTTCTGGTATTTCAAAAAAATCAAATCCATTGGGACCGTCCTAGATTAAGTTTTGAATGAAACACGTTCTATATGAACTATAATAATGAAATTGTGTAACTACACCACTCGGCTAACGCCTCGTAGTTTTAAGGCTACACGTGTTTTATTATAATCTTCATATCGAACTAGTATCATTTATAACTATTAAAGTTTGATTTCGAATAATTTTTGTATAAAAAAAGAATCAAAAGTGGAACTGGAAGTAACAGTTTCATTATTCTTATCAAATAGCAGTTTTTTTGCAAATATCTGTATAGAATGCAGTTACAGATTTATTAAGAACATAAAAGTATTTAGAGCTGGATTGGGAAAAAAATTTATAAAAAAAAAATCAAAATTAGAAACACGATTCGGATCTCAATTTAACAGCTTTTGTATAACAAATTCGGAACGCACATACATATAAGAATGTCGTATGGTGCCTACACCTTATTTTTTACTATATGAAACAGAACATCACCGTCTACTAGTGAACACTTTGATAATACTTAAAACATTAACTAAACCCTGGCAATTCTTAAACCGAAACATACTGTGAATTCGTAGACATATTGATCCCTTTTGCATTTCTGACATTTTTATGGTATCGTGAAAATGAAATACTTCGTACTATGGATATAAAAGTCAGATACATTTACTATTGAAACATGTATATTTTATTGCAAGTTTCGTGTTTTCGATTTTTACATTTTTTACAAGATTTCAGTCTATTTTATTTTTATTTCAGTGGGCAAAACGGTTCATTTCTTCGACTCGGCTCACTCGGTTCAGTTCGTCATTGTGAGCCGGCTCATTTGAACCGTGTGGATCCGTAGTAGCAAACCGTTCATGAACGTGTAGGACACATGTAGGCTTGTTTCACACTTACCCAGCTGTCGTTTAAACGATACCGTGTAGACTATAATCGGGACGAAGAGTGTACCAGAGTTGTCATTCTTACCCGAGAAATGTCGTGGTCGGGTAAACGACAACCGGCTGCAGTGCTATTGCTGTGGGAAGCCGGCAGCCCCCACAGCAATGGACGACTGCCGGTGTTGGCGAAAGAAACCGATGAAGGCAGCGGGAGAAGGGACTAATGTAGGAATATACATCAAGCATCTCGCTTGCAGTTTCTACGATTTTTGTCTGGTATTGCTGTTATTCTTTTTGTGTTAAGTCAGTTCAAAGTTTCTTTATTATCATGGCCGAAGTTGATCTTGAAGTACCAATTACATTAGTTCATGATCGCCCTATTTTATGGGATAAAACACAAGAATCTTATAAGGACAGAATCCAAACAAGAAGTGCTTGGGTTGAGGTTTTTAAAGAGTTAAATGATGATTTTGAAGAGTTGCTCCAACAACATTGTTACTGGCAACATCTGGATATGCTGAATACATTCTCTAAATGATGTGTTGCGGCGTTGTATGGAATCTTTGATTTTACATGTAGATCATCAAAAGTTTGTATACTCATCCTAAAATAGTTAAAAAAACTTGTCACCATCATTTCTTAAATCTTCGAAAGGTAAAAAGAATGCCCCAGTCTCGCCTCTTCGCATATTGATCGGATGAACCCAGTGCATCCTACTTTTTCTCCGCTTCTTCAAACGTCTGTACAGGATCATACACGCTGTTAACTTATTGCCATCCATTACTCAACTATTCAACCCTTGTCGGCTCGACTAGATGTCGGTTACCGTGCCGGGCAAATGTGAAACCGAGCCACTTTCATATCGGTGTCGGCCACGTGTCGCTTAGATGTCGGTATCCGACAGCCGGATAAGTGTGAAACAAGCCTAATACTTGGCGCTGTCGTCGGCTCAAACGAACCGGAATGATAATTTAGGCTGCGCGCACACCAATTATACAAAATGTTAGACAAACAATTTATTTGAAGCTATAATGCACACAAATTTGACAAATTATTAGATTGTTGTACACAAATTAAACAAAATATATGTAAAACTAAATTATACATTCATTTGGTATTTATAATTATTGAAGAGTAGTATGCCATTCGAACATAAAGTAATTAGAACTAAGAGAATTTCATAATTTTCATAGCATCATTAAATGGCAATTATGATTATGATGCAGGTGAAATAAAAATTTTGTTAGAATTTTGTAACTCACAGACAACTAATAAATTAAATATTTTATTTTATACAATATGTTGTTATGTTGTACAAAAATAAATATTTTAGTACGTAGTGCGTACCCTCCCTGTTATATAATATCATAATTTATTTCAATTATAATTTCCAAATTATTCAGTCGATCCGGCTCTATACTATACTTAGAATGCATAATTTGCGAGATATTGGCAAAAAAATGCTATTCAATAAGAGTAAAAGTGTTACGTCCGGTCAGAATTTTTTTAACACAAAAATTATTCTTAATCACGATTTAAATATTTTCCTACTCTTAATTTGTAGCGTTTTAGAAAATATCACTTGCGAGATATTCTCTATATATTATTTTTGATGATAACTTTCTACTTTGGGTAGAAATTTAAAAAAACTGTATTCATAAAAATGTTTCAAAATAGACTTTTAAGCACATTTGTATTTTTTAGAAAGTAATAGTTTACGGAATATTGGTGAAATTTGAATTTTTCATTGAAGAAGACTACTTCCGGTCTACCAATTTCATTTAAAATCTAATATCAAGAGAATTTACTCGCAAATATAAAGTTCGGTAAATTGATAGCTTTAGCCATTTGGCCGCTATAATGATCATACAGAAAATTTTTGTCATCACAATACTTCCTCATACCACATCTAGAAAGGCAAAAATTATGTTTATTGATAGACTTTTTTAAATTATTTTAATTAATTTTAATAATTTGCAAGATATTTGCAAAATCTGCTTTTCGATAAGAGTGGAAGGATTACTTTATTATATGGAAGTTGCTCCCGATTAACATTTTAATCATTTTATACACTTAATAAATTTGATTGAATGATTTGAGAAATATTCGTAATACGAGGGACACTATTTATGTATTGAGAATTGGCAACACTAGTATTGCCAGGTGAAATTTGAAATTGTCATCGTAAAGTTTGACATTTTTGACGTTATAGCTAGTCAGAAAGTTTTGACGTGCGAGCAATATATGTGTTTTTTGCAGTGTTTAAAATTTCATCTCAGTCAAAATATGGAATTAACTCGCGAAAATGTTCGAGCTATGATTTATTATGACTTTCGACGTGGTCTAACTCAAGAACAATTAATCAATCAACTGAATTCAACTTTTGGTGATGCAGCGCCATCCACACCCACTGTATATCGCTGGTACATTGAATTCAAACGTGCACGTAGTCTGCTCACGGACAAAGTTAAAGAAGGTCGTCCAAAATCGGTCGTTGTGCCGGAAAATATCGATGCTGTGCGAAAACTAATTGAAGAAGATCGTCATGTTTATCAAGAAATCGTGAGATATTTAAGCATTAGTATGACCACCATACATAAGATTTTGCACGAACATTTGTGTGTTCGGAAGCTGTGTGCGAGTTGGATTCCACATTTGTTGAAAGATGCTCAAAAAAATGCTCGTGTCGATTGGTGCCGTAAAATGATTTCAAAATACAACTGTGGTGCATCCAAAGCGGTATACAACATCGTCACAGGTGACGAGTCGTGGATTTATTCTTATGAGCCAGAAAGAAAAAGCCAGTCGGCAGTTTGGGTGTTTCAATGTGAAGCAAAGCCAACAAAAGTTGTTCGTTCTCGCAGCGTTAGGAAGCAAATGGTGGCGCTTTTCTTCACGAAAACTGGTCCTGTGGCAACTGTGGCTCTCGAAAATCAAAAGACCGTTAATTCAGCGTGGTATACGACCATTTATTTGCCTGAAGTTTTCGGTGAATTGAGAGAAACCAACCCAAAACGACGAATCATTTTGCATCATGACAATGCGAGCTCACACACATCACATGCAACAAACGAGTATTTGGACACACATAAGATCGAATTGATGGGTCATCCGCCTTACAGCCCCGACTTGGCACCCAATGACTTCTCTTGTTTCCAGTAATTAAATATAAACTGCGTGGACAACGATTTTCATCGCCCGAAGAAGCGGTTGAGGCCTTCAAAACGCATGTTTTAGAGCTACCATCTTCTGACTGGACAAAGTGCTTTGAAGGGTGGTTCAATCGCATGCAAAAGTGTATAGATCTTAAAGGCGATTATTTTGAAAAGCAATAAAGGTATTTTTCATCAAATTCATTTGTTTATTCTTTCTATTCTCAATACATAAATAGTGTCCCTCGTATGTTAATACAAAAGGTATTTCAAAATAATTTCTGAATACTTTTGTATTCTTTATAAACGTTTATGCAACTATCACTTGGCCAGATGTTTTAAAAATAAAATGTTGGGCCTGAACTATTCAGACAAACATATAGAAATACATATAACATCAATCTGTTACTAGGAAAGGTCCTAATGTTATTTGATTATTGTGTTAAAAGAACACCTGCATAGATGTTTATCTCGTATTTAGTTTCATTTAAGGCAAGATTATCAATAGTAATAAAGGAAAACGGAGAAGGTCTTACGATTTCAATCGTGAGAATTGCCAAAAGTTATATGTTTAATAAAAAATCATAGAACACAATAGGTAATTTCATAATAACAAAACACATTATCTTAACATTTGTTAGAACTTTAACAGGCTTCTGAGGCCAATTTTAAAATCTTGTACATGCAAAATAAATGTGCCGTTTAAGTAATCTCGGAACATTAGGGAATAATAAATTTAAAAACACCAACGTTAGATATATTTGACTTTCCATTTATATTTATTCAATACTAACAAAGCCTTCCACTACTACTGTCATCAGTAAAACAAACTTTGCATATTATCTAAGTTTAGTTAGTTAGTATTAAATATTTGACAAAGCCACTGTGTGAGGGAAACATGTCGTACCTTTATTAATATATGTCTTGATATTCAAAAACCTGTTTTGCATTTAATTATAGAATTCGAAGAAGTAACGACTAACTCTAGGAAAATATTATAATAATAATACAAAATACCTAAAGCCTAAAGGTACAACACCTAAATACAGGCAAAAGTATAAGGAAAAAAACTTAATTACTACTAATGGCTAAATTTTATTTAACAAGCTTTACACATTATACAGTGCGTTCATGATGAAAGGAACAAATTCGTTTAAAATTCAAGTAATTATTTTGTAGAAAAACGCTCGGACAGGTCGATTAGTATTTTTAGTTGTGAATTTTTTGACATAAGAAAATTATTGATTGAAGACGGAGATACGTGTTGAAACTCCATAATTTACAAGTAAAAATTGAAATAAATTCAAATTGAGTTCAAAACAGTTTTATTCAATTCACTACAATTGTTTCACCCTTCTAGGGCTTCATCAGGTGATGAATATTATAATACAAAATATTTGTAGACGTTCTTATTTATGTCTTTTCCTAAATGAAGAGGGGAGAGTTTGTGACATTAGGTTAAGAGCGGGAGTAACTTATATATTTAATGTAATATTTAATATATATATACATAACAATATGATTAAGAATATTAAATTTTTTTTTTTTTTTTAAACTGGTTGTTTACTGTTATTATAAAATTAAACAATTTATAAATATATATAACTATAAGAATTATTAAGTTGATTTTAAATATTTAAATTTAACAACGGTGAATTATTCACTTCTAGTTGGTCATTTAAAATAAGGTTTAATTTGTTTAATTTATTTATTTCTAGGTTTTCTAATAAATTTAATTTTTTACTCTTGTCTTGTATATGTAGTATGTCAAACTTATTATTGAATTTATGTTTTTGTTCAATACAGTGGTTTGCATATGTGGAATCTGTTTTTTGTAATTTATAACTTCTTTCATGTTCTTTTATGCGTGTGGAAAAGGATCTACCAGTTTGTCCGATATAAGCTTTTCCACACTCGCAATTTAACTTATAGACCCCAGATTTTAAATTTTTGTCAGTTTTATCTTTATTATTTTTAATATGATTCTGTAGTTTGTTGTTTGTACGAAATGAAATTAATGTGTTTGTTGTTTTTTGTAAATATGTTTTTATTTTTATGGAAGGTGTACCTATATAAGTCACAGAGGCAAATTTTGATAAGTAAGTTTGGGGAACTATAAGATAAATTTTGGATATGATTTTTGTTTTTTGTTTTTTATGAAGGAGATTATTTATTAATTCCTTTGAATAACCATTATTCTGAGCTATGGTGTAAATTCTATCTAATTCTTTATCAAAATTAATCTTATTCATAGGAACATGGATTAATTTATATAACATTGAGTGAAAAGCAGCAAGTTTATGACTAATCGGGTGGAAAGAGTTAGAATGTATCGTAATATCTGTGTGGGTGGGTTTATGGTAAATAGCGAATTCGTGTGTATCAGTAATATGTGATATTTGAAGGTCTAGAAAATTAATGGTTTTATTTTCTTCTAATTCTATGGTGAATTTAATATTATCATGCAAAGTGTTAATATGATTATGAAGTGCATTTAACTGTCTATCCGTTCCTTTAAAACACACCAAAATATCATCTACATATCTCACCCAGTATATACAATTTTTAAATAACGAATGTTTACTAATAATGTCTTCAAGGTTGTCCATAAATATTTCGGATAATAAGGGACATAAGTGGATTTCCCATTGCTAACCCTCCGGTTTGTTTATAGTAGGTTCAGTTAAATACAAAGTAATTGTGTTCTAGGCAGATGTTAAGAAGTTGTAAAATTTCAGATTCAATTACAGGGTTAACTTTATTGTTTTCTAATTTAGTTTCTATTAAGTTTAACACTTCTTTTGGGGGAATACTCGTAAACAAATTAGTGACATCAAATGAAATGAGTTTTGAATTATCTGGTAATTTAAATTTACTAATTTTATTTATTAATTCTCCAGAGTTTTTTATCGAATATTTAGGTTTGAATTTAGTGTATTCTAAAATGATTTTTATAAGTTGTTTGCATAGATTCACATCTGGTGCTTTTACATACGAAACGACAGGACGAATAGGTATATTCTTTTTATGTAATTTTAATAAACCATATACAAGACAAGAGTAAAAAATTAAATTTATTAGAAAACCTAGAAATAAATAAATTAAACAAATTAAACCTTATTTTAAATGACCAACTAGAAGTGAATAATTCACCGTTGTTAAATTTAAATATTTAAAATCAACTTAATAATAATTTTTATAGTTATATATATTTATAAATTGTTTAATTTTATAATAACAGTAAACAACCAGTTTTCAAAAAAAAAAAATTTTAATATTCTTAATCATATTGTTATGTATATATATATTAAATATTACATTAAATATATAAGTTACTCCCGCTCTTAACCTAATGTTACAAACTCCCCCCTCTTCATTTAGGAAAAGACATAAATAAGAACGTCTACAAATATTTTGTATTATAATATTCATCACCTGATGAAGCCCTAGTAGGGTGAAACAATTGTAGTGAATTGAATAAAACTGTTTTGAACTCAATTTGAATTTATTTCAATTTTTACTTATAAGAAAATTATATACAGGTGTCTAAAGAAGAACATATGCAATAATTGTTTTTCTTAAATGGAAAATACTGTATATTATGCCATATTTGAATTGTATGGTAAATTCTCAACACTTTTTGTGTAACATACCATATCCCCAAAATTAGCGGCGGAAATGTGTTAAATTAAAAAAAATACATGAAAATCGATTAATTTGAAGTAGAGTTTTTTGTTGAAGATAAAATTTGCAATACCAGGTTGTTTTTGTTGGCTTTTAAAAAAATGTTCAAGGTGTCCTTGTTCAATTTAAACATTTTATTTCATTACCTATCTGTATTTTAATTTATCACAAAACTCATTATTCCGAAAACCGATGATTTTGGGGATATGGTATGTTACACAAACAATGTGTTTAGTGTGTTTAGAATTTACCCTACAATTCAAAAATGGCATAATATACAGGGTGTTCCATTTAAAAAAACCAATGATAGCTGCATATGTTCTTCTTTAGACACCCTGTATATAATTTTCTTATGTCAAAAAATTTAAAACTAAAAATACTAATCGACCTGTCCGAGCGTTTTTCTGCAAAATAATTACCTGAATTTTAAACGAATTTGTCCCTTTCATCATGAACGCACTATATATTTTTATCAATGGGAAACTTATAATTTGTTTCTCTTTTAGGGATACATTATTAAACAAGCCAGCAGTTGTCGCAGAGGAAGATAACAGCAAGAGTTTACCGCTAATGACAAAAAAGACTGTTGAGGAAGAGTCCGATCGTTTGCACCGTAGAACAGCCAGCGAGTCTTCCAAGATAAGAAAAGCCGGCGCCTATTGTCATGTAAAAGGGAAGAGAAAAGCGCCACAACCTCCGAACAATTCCAGCAGAGAAAATACCTTCAGTTTCAGAAGAAAAAAACGCACGGCACCCGCTCCACCAAGCGAAAAAGCAGACAAAAATGATAAAGTTATGGAACAAGGACATTCAGAAAGAACGCATACAGATATAAATGTAATATGCAATGATTCCTTGAAATTAGATCATGGTATTCTGAAACCCGCCAAGGAAGAACAACAATTACAACAGCATGCAGTGCAAATAGACACAAGTTTATCTCCGAATTCTGCTCGATCTAGTTATATCGAAACTCCTGTATCACCGCGTCCGTGGTACAAACGTAGTAACAACGTCGCTACAACATCGACATCAACGAAAAAGGACAGACAGAATGAACCTTCAGAGAAGTTGCCCGATGTTCAGTATGCTAGAAATAACGAATTAAATATAGAAGAGACTAAAATAGAGAAGAAGAAAGATGACAAACGTAAATCTGGTATATCGTTCCTGACTAACATCAGTGAATTAGATCGAGAAGCAACTGAACTGCTTAAGAAAGAGAAAACCTCTTCGGATGTGATATTAAGTGAAATTCCTGCGTTTATGCGCCCGAAACAAGAACAAATTGGTAACAATAACAATACAATGGATACTTTGGCGCCACCTAATAAAAGAAAATCTGCCAAGGATCTAATAGCGAAATTTAATGCTATTACTAATAATGTAGGCAAAGTCACTGTGAATCCCTTTCAATTCAAAGATAAAAAAGATTATTTCAGTGGAAAAACGTCAAAAACTCAACAGCAAGTTCTGAAAAAAACATCTGGTAATGTTAAGAAAAGCCAAAATGAAGTAGTTCAGGCAAATCCGCTTATGAAATCCGAAAGTGCTAGTGTGTTAAAATCGAATAAATCAGAGGCGAAAGAAACTCCAAAAGTGGATAGAAAGAGTTGGTATTGTCCGAAATGTTATTTAGAAAACGAATATTGGAGAATAATTTGTCACGTATGTTCGACAATAAAACCTTACTTTGACGACTTATCAACGCCGCCGAATACGAAAAATGTAAACAGTTCATCTGAAAGTAAAGAAAATATTAAAGGCGGCGTTGCGGCACATCAAGAGAAAACTCAAGTTAATTTTCAGTCATCGGAATTTCCCGAAAGAAATTTGGAACGTTCGAAAACCCAAATTGGTTTCTCTGCATTTGCCCGCTATAATGTCAGCAGTAACAATCAAAATATTAATAACAAGAAAAATGATAAGAGTAAGTTACCTAATGAAGAAAAGGATCCATCAGCATCAGATACGAAGAAAGAAGAACGTGAAAAGTTAATAAAAATGTTAATCGAAATGAAGAATTCTTTACCTAAGAGAAAAAACAGCGGCAGCAACAAAGAAAATAAACGCACTAGTGTAATTGAGGAAGGATTGGAAATATTAGAAAATGAAAATAAAAGAAAAGATGCTAACAAAATTGTTACAAATGGAGATGTGAGTAAGTTAGCAAGTAGCGGCGTGAGAGAAACCCAGAACAAGTCTATTACTGAAAAAGAGAATCGAAGCCTTGTCAACAATAAAACTGCAATAGAAGAAGTAAAGATAGGTTTTACAAATAGTGAATTATTATATAAAACAAAAGCAGAGGACAAAGGATTTAAGAATAATAATGTTATAAATAGTAACCAAGTTAGTCTACTCAAGACTACACAGGAAGTTAACCCGGATTCAAATCAAATCGAAAAAGGAATTAATAAAAATAGTGATATAGTGCATAAAACTGAAAATAAATCTGCGGCAAAGTCTTGTGGTGTAGTACCAAAAATAATTAAAGGTGATGGTGTGCAAAAACAACCTGAAAATAACTCAAAAAGTAACAATAAGTTTGAAAATGAACCATTGGAATTAGCAAAAGTTAATGAAGATAAACCCGTAATTGTGAAAGAAGAAATTAAACAACGTATTTTTAAACCCAAAATGGATGAACTTTTGTCACCTCTAGCATTAAATGACAGAAAAACGCCTGGAAATGTATCAAATAATCAGAAGAAAGTAATTTTGGTCACGCAAAAAACCATCTATGAAAACATTAAAGTAAGTAAAAATGAAGTTCAGAAACCAGTTAAAGTGTCATCGTCGGCTCAAACAAGCGCTGTCGTAAGAAAAACTCCATCAGTTACTGGAGCTATCAAAAAAGATGGGAGTTTCGAATTGATGCGACCCAAAGACTTTGCTGATATTTACAATGAGAAAATGGGAAAAGCGTCAACGTCCGGTGAACATTTATATGCTAATTTAGGTACCGCAAGCAACGACATGTCTGTGTTCGTAAATATACCAAAAAGGTTTATTGATTTAAAAAATAGTGTTGGTGTAATCGATGCATTCACAAACAATACTGATACTTTGGAAATAAATAGGCTACTTAGACGGCTAGAAACTGCTATCGCCAAAGGAGAGCTAACTGATGCGGCCGTATTTGCCAGGGAACTAGCTCAGTTAAAAGTGAATTGCTCTGTGATTAGACAGAGGGAAAACAAACCAGAACAAAAGAAAGGACACGAATTTACGTAAGTAGGTACATATAATTTGCATTTTTAGGATTCAATCGTTTTTCATATAATATATTCTTATTTCGAAATTAAAAAAGATAAATACAAATTAAGAATGTCGCCATTTGAATGATGTTGCTTTTTGTTTGTAATTGTTATTTATACATTTTTCATTTGTTATTTGGTAATTGAATACATCCATCTTTGTCTTGAAAAGTAAATTTTTTAAATCATATAAAAAAATTTATATTTTGATTTTTTTGCGTCACGACCCGATTGAAACATGAAAAATTTAAAATATTGACAAAGTAAAGACGAAGTAAACTATTAGTGTAGATATACATATTATATGGAGTTACGATTTTTCGGTAAAAGTAATATTTCAGCTTTCTTTCCATATGTTTATAGTTATAGAGAAATTGTGTGTTTCTACAAAAAACACATACAGTTTGCTTTATTGGTAAAGTATAAAATTTCATGAATAAAAGTAGTGCCACGTTAGTTCTTTTGATCTGTGGAAGAACATGACCAAATATTAAGTAACTCTAGTAGTGGGCCTTTAATAATCGCTGTTAATATTTCATGATCTGGTGTATTACGAGGGCGTATTTTTATATTATCTACCTAGCCATGAAAAAAAAGCACATAAGAGAACAATTTTTTTTTATTTTTCTACATAACTCCCTTCAACACTAATACACTTATTCCATCTTTTTTCCAGTTGCCCCATACCCTCAGAAAAAAATGCTTCGGTAACTCCGCAAAATATTCTTCAACAGCTTCTTTAAGTTCTTCATCAGAAGCAAAACGCTTTCCCCTGAGATGCTTTTTTAAATTTTTGAATAAGAAGTCTGACAGAGCTAGGTCGGGGCTATAAGGTGAATGCCTTAACTCTATAAACCCACAGTCATTGATTATCTGCTGAACTTTGTTTGCCTTATGAGCCCGACAATTGTGGTGCAGCAACAAGTTTTTTTGTGGATAAGAATGCGGGCGTTTTTCCTCCAGAGTAGTTTTTAATTTTTAATTGTTTTTCCGCAGGCCTCTCCATTTATGGTAGACCCTCTCGGCATATATTCAATAAGAAAAACTCATTCAGCATCCCAGAAAACAGTTGCCATCAGTTTTTTTCCAGATAATTGTGTCTTGGCCTTTTTTCGTGGTGGAGAGCCCTTATGAACCCACTGCATGGATTCTTGTTTAGTAGGAGGGTCCCAGTAATATACCCAAGTCTCATCCCCGGTAATAATTCGAGATAAAAATGTTTTGTCCCTCTCCAACTTGACCAAATTTTCTTGAGAAACTCCTTTTCTGCACAGTTTTTGTTCAGGTGTAAGCAATCTGGGTATCCACCGTGCAGGCACCTTCTTCATACCCAAATCGTCATGCAAAATTTTAAGAACACTTGTTTCGGATATACAGACTTCATTGGCAATCACAGAGATCTTTACACGCCAATCTCTCAGTACCAAATTTTCGACTTTTCGCACAGTGTTTTCAGTTCCGGCTTCAACGGGTCGTCCGGACTTTGGGTCATCATTGATTGACTCTCGGCCCATCGAAAGAGTTTAGACCAATATTTTACTTGGAAATAAGATGGTGTATCTTCCCCATATACAGCAACCATTCTTTCATGAATTGCTTTTGGACCATTGCCTTCCTCTGTCAGGAACTTTATTACGCTGCGATGTTCAATTTTAGTTTCACTCATTTTATCGAGAAATGGACCGTCTTAAATCTCTGTACACAGCATAAACTAAACACAACTTAGCACATGTACTTCTAACAGTGACAGCAATTTTTCAATAATTTGTTTGACATCGTCACTCTTTTGTTTCATGGCTAGGTAGATAACCTAAAAATACGCCCTCGTATCAGATTAAAAACGTTTTACTGTAAACTTACATCCCATTTGTTATCATGTTTTCGAATTATTGTCCAAAGTTAAGTTTCTAACTAACAGTATTGTTGGAGCTATTAAGTTAAATTATCATTATTGGTTGTATTTTTTTCTTTGATTGAGTTGGCAAAACAAAAAAGCAACTGTGCCTTTATTTCCAAGATATTTACAAAAGACATACGTCTTTTTAACAGAGAAGCCTGTAATTTTAAAATGTTTATTTTTTTTTTATGAACTAACGAATATTTTAACTTAGTATGATTTTTAATGAATTTTTTCAATAAATTTTAAAGTGTTGTGATTTGTCCATATTTGGTTGTATCCAAATGAAATACAATGTGATGTTGACTTCTTTGTAACATAATTAGATTGGTATGTAAAATCTTTTAATTTTTTGTTAACAATCAAATAATTGTAAGAGGTCCAGAAGAAGATTAAATAAATCAATCGAAAGCTCGACCAAAACTGTAAAGAGTTGTCTTATTTGGCCCTCCGACTGCTACACCCATTAAATTCCACGTTTTCTGTCTTAGCTGATCAGTCGAGATCACCCTTACTTTACTATATATATATATATATAGTTGCATACAACTTTGGGTTTAAATTATACTCGATATAGCAAATATTCGGACCTGAGTGACATATTAACATTTGCTATAATTCAATATTCATGTGCCATGTACGATAATGTGTTATCAATAACCAAGATACCTAAATACTTTAAGGTATATACTTTATATCTTCAGTTTCACTGATTGTTAAGTCCTGGTAAAGTTGATGGTAAATAAATGTATCTCGTTATGAACCCAAGATAAACCTTTTTCCGTTCCATTAAATGGTTTAGGACTATTATATGCTGGTTGCAATTTAGGAACATGATTTGCTGTTGTTTTCATATTGAACCAACTAAAGTGATCATTTTCGTAACGAGAATACTTTACTTAAATAACATTCAGACCCGGTCCTTTTCCAAATCGAAAATACTTTTATGTCCTGCCAACGAATACTTTCAACTGATTTTGTGCAGTTACGTTTAACATAAATACTTTGAAAAGAGATTATATATTTTTTTCTTTCCTCGAGTGTTCCGGAAGACAATACCAATCATGGGGTATTTTGATCTCAGCTTCTGTTAGATTTTTTTAGCTCATTCAGTATCACAATCTAATCTTGAATAGCCTACTTGCAAAAATTTTTTTAATACACCATATTCTACTATCCTTTCCCAACATATTGGAGCAGGCTAATTCTGCACTACTTGCCTTATTTTATTATTCGAGCGTATACATAAAAAAAGGGGTTTTGTAGTCTAAATAGTTTTAAAATGTTACTTTACAATATGCAAATGTAGTTTTGTTGTATACGTATGCAAAATAGTCAGATCTTTGTGCATTAATTTTATACTTGTCTACTTGGACCAATATTATTTTGGTTATTTTTTTGAAACATCTCTGTTAGAGTTCAATACAAATACATTACTTTTAATGCGTTTTTCTAAATTTTTAGGTTTTTCAAGAATGATAACACCTTTTTTATAACATGTTGAGCAGTAAAATAGTCACTTTAAGTCAAATTATATGACAATAGGAAGAAATATACCCGAACTATCTAATACCGCCCGAATGGCACTTGTGACAGTTCTAATCTAACTAAAATCACTTGAATACATTATAAAATAATATGTTATCTGTAAATTAGACAATCACACACGTCATTCCCGTAACCCTGTACCTTTTACAGCCTATATGCTTAAATATTTACGGCGCCGCCACCATATTTCCGTATGTCCCAGAATTTCCTATGCAGGTAATATCTGCGTTATTTGAGTTGATACAATGATGAAACAAATACTATGTTAAACGACATCAAAAACTCTATACCTTTATATATATATAAGCGGGGGTCCTACAGCGTCAGCCGTTTCCCGCATTTCGATCTCCATCTCTTCCTGTCTCTCCAGATGTCTTCATCTATTGCTCTATCTTTCATTGTTTCCATAACCCCACTTATCCATGACTTTGCCGGTCTTCCTCGTTTCCTTCTATTCGTTGGGTTGTATTCTAGAGCTCTTCTTGGCCATCTGTCTTCCTCCATCCGTCTTACATGTCCGTACCATATCAGTTTCCTCGTTTCTATTCTTTCTGACGTTCTATGTATTCTGTTGGTTCTTTGTCTGATTTCCGTATTAGGTATATGTTCAGTTCTTGATATGCGACAGGCTCTTCTCAGGTAATCCATCTCAACAGTGTCCACTTTTTTCTTTCCTTTCTCAGTCATTTGCCAGCATTCGGCTCCGTATGTAAGGATAGGCTCTACAATTACTTTGTAGATTGTCATTTTGGTTTTCAGTGTTGCTCTTCTAGCCCACAGTATTGCGTTCAGAATTTGTACACTCTTCCGACCTTGTTGTACTCTATATTCGATATCGCGTTCTGTTGTTCCTTTACTAGAGATGATACTTCCCAAATATTTGTATTCGTAGCATCTTTTCATTTGTCTTAATTCCAAACCTGGGTCTTCGTCTGCGTTACCTATATGCATATATTCCGTTTTTGCCATGTTCATGCTCATTCCCCATTTTTCGTACTCATCTCTGAGTTTCCTGAGCATATAATCTGCATCTTCTTCACAGCTTGCAGTTATCACCTGATCATCCGCGAAGAACAGCGTTGTCAAATCATGGTCGTTAATCTTCAGTCCCATTCCTGCGCACTTCTGTCTCCATTTGTATAGTGCTTCTTGGATATATATTTTGAACAAGGTAGGAGAAAGACAACATCCTTGTTTCAGACCCTTCGTTACTGTGAAGGTCTCCGAAAGAGTATTACCTATTTTAACCGTGCTTTGAGGACTTTTATAGATATTAAGCAGTGCTCTTATATATGTTTTGCTAAGGTTTGTCTTCGTCAGAACATTGAACAACAGTTTCAAGGGGACTGTATCGTAGGCCTTCTCCAGGTCTATGAATATTAGATGCGTATCGAGGTTCCGAGCTGCTCGTTTTTCGATTATTTGTTGAAGAGTGAATGTGTTGTCCGTGCATGATCTGCCTGCCCTGAATCCACTTTGTTCTTCAATCTCATTATACTCCTCTTCTATTCTTTTTTTCAATATGCGACCATACAACCGTCCCAGTGAGCTAGTCACGCTAATTCCTCTGTAATTTCCGCACTCTCTTCTGTCTCCCTTTTTGTATATACCTTTATACCAGCCACTAATATAATTAATCGGATTTGATAAAAAAAAACATTTAAAGGTGGCGCTTGGTCATGTAAAGCACCTCTACGCTACTTAAGAGAATCTTGACTAACACGATGACTTAAAATGTACTTAACATCATATTTTTCTGTCGTGTCTTGGAACAGTATTTTCAGAAATTTACTGACATTAAAATTTTTTTCTGGAACAACTGTAGAGTATTTTTTTTCCTATACAAGCATATTTTTTATGAGGTTAAACTTTTCGTCGAGACTTTCATCTTCACTTTTTAATAATAAGCCATACAGTTGGAGGTGTGTGGCCTTTGTTGTGAACTAAATGAATTCATTATGTAGAATCATGTGGTTACGATTGAAAATCACTCTATTGGTCATCCACTGACTAAAAGTGTTTCAACTTTTTGAAAAAGATCGGTAAAAACTTGATCAGTATTTACCCTCATACATTGGATCTCTTTGATAATATTATCCACATGTTTTACAGCTTCGGAAAGATCACAATTAATGGATTAAAGTAATTTTACATAATAGTAATTTGAACATACACAGAGTAGATGCACTTAGCATACTGATGACAAACTCACTTGTCATAATACAGTAGAGTCGCGATAAGGTGAACTAATTCAGACAAGTCCGCTTCATTTTATCGAAGGTGTTCACTTTAATGAGGTTGTTCAAAAAACGACAACAAAATATAAATTATATTATACATACTATGTATATTTCTAGTGTTTAAGTATTATATGGATATAACCTATTAACCATGTAATGCACATGTGTCTATTATATGTATACATGTACTTACGACTACTAAACTGTATCGAAGAAAGAAGTTAATTTTGTTTGTTTCGTTTTATATTGTGTACTTCGTAGTATAGCTGCTTCTTGCAACCGTTTAAGCACCAAAATATCGTTAATATTATGAATATTTCTTTCTGCCCAGATCAGACAGGTATCAAATGCTTTACAGGCTTCCGAATGTGATGGAATAATAACTGTAGTTTCTGTAACCACGTTGTCCTCCTCACTGCTAATTTGTTCAAAATCATTGTCTTGTGTATCTGCTTGTAGATCTTCATTCCAATCCAAAACTTCTGTAGCAGTGTAATTTACCTGAAATGCAGTTTTGGAGATGGACTTTTTTTACATGAATGCAAAAACATGAAGTGACTTACATTTGGAGCTATCATATGCAACATTCCAAGTGTCTGTTGAACAACACTGTTTATTTCACGTGGGTGATATCTTTCTCTTAAGGTACTTAATGGAATGTCATCTTCATCCGGCTCATCAAACTCCAAAACAGGTTTCCAACATTTGACAATGGTTTCCATTGAAACTTTTTCCCAGGCGTTCAGTAAATTCAATATAGCATCTTTTAAAGTCAAATTTTTTATGAGACCCTTGACTTCATCTGAATCATATCTTATTATTGTTGATAAAAGAGAACTTCTATAATGTAACTTGGTAAGTCTGATAACGTTTTGATCCATTGGTTGCAACAATGGCGTTACATTGGGAGGGAAAAACAGTGTTATTATTTTTCCATCGTCACTTTAATTGATCTTCTGAAGGATGAGAAGGGGCATTATCAATAAGAAGAATAGCTTTTTCATCTAAAAGTTTTTGCTTCAAAAATTTTCGCATCTACAAGTTCATTAATTTGTATTAAAGCAAAAATAAATAAACAGAATGAGGAACATTTTACCTGTGGTACAAAAGATTTGTGAAACCAATTTTTAAAAATTTCGTTAGTCAGCCACGCATTTTTAGAGTGGTCATAGTCTACTGGCAATACATAATTTCTGAAACTTCGGGGGTTTTTTGCAGTTCCAATTACGAAAGGTTCCAACTTATGTCGTCCCGAAGCATTAGTACATGCAACAAATGTCACTCTTGCTTTTTCAGTTTTTTGACCCGGAGCAATTTCTTCATCTGGAGCCACGAATGTTTTATCAGGCAGCAGTTTCCAAAATAAGCCGGTTTCATCGGCGTTGTATATTTGATCACGTGAAATACCCAATTCATTAATTTTTTTGCTTCAAAATTTTCTTGAAGGGGTCAACTGCGACGACATTTGATGAAAGTTTTTCACCCGAAATTTTCAAGTGTCGAATGCCGTATCTCTTCTTAAAATTCTGCAACCAGCCTTGACTACTAGCAAAAGTTGTAATTTCTTCAAAGGTCTCGTGCAGTTGTTTCGCCTTTTCTTTTAGCATTGCACCAGAAATCGGGAAGTTTTTACTTTGTTGTTTCAGAAACCATCTATACAAAGCAGTTTCCATTTTGGGATTTTCTGCTCGTTTCATTCTTCTACGTTTACTAATTCCGACATATGTATTTGACAGAGCTTTTAGAATTTTTTGTTGATTTTTTCTAATGCCATATATAGTGGATTGGCAACTCTATATTCACGTGAAAGCGAACTTACACTTCTACCATCATTAAGTTGTTTTATTATTTCACCTTTCGCACTTAATGTTAAAGTCTTCATTGTTCTTAGTACACTTTACTAACTACACAATAACTCAACAAAATACACGAGTAGAATGCAGGCGTTCAATCACAAACACGTTGTACTAACATAATTAGGGGGTTCCCCGATCGAGTCATCCAAGTGCGCGCACTCGCTACTAAATATAGGAGTACAAATCTACAATATGTAACTGGTTCATCTTATTGAGTTGGCTGTTGTTCACCTTATAGAATACTGTGTATAAAAATTTATTTGTTCACCTTACCGAACTGTTCTTCTTATGGAGTGTTCACCTTATCGCGACTCTACTGTACTTTTATGTAAGTACGAAGCTTTTAAGGAAGTCACGATAGCTCTAACTAATTCAAGTTCTTCTAAAATTAACAATTAATGTAAAAATTTCCATAGTGATTTTCAACCCAACTAGTTTAACACATAGCTATTAAATGAGTAGTGGTAATTCTGAACGACTACATAATGTAATAGTACGTATTATAAGTGTTAATTTTCTTCTATTTTCAGATATTGATTAGTATGACTTGATTTATTATAATATCTGGATAAGATTTCTTAAACGTTGCAATGAAACTATCAGTGTGACTTTTATCCTGTTGAACAAATATCACGAGGACATCTTTCCAGTAGATGAATAATTTATAACTAATGCGTTTAATTTTTTATGACACCGCTCCTTGATCACCCTGGACTGTATAACTTAACCAAGGAAATCAGTTTAACCTATTTGATTGAAATTTTAGATTTCTCTTATTTGATATAGGAGATATATTTTTCAATCGGAACCCACGTAGGCGTCAACATTTTAAATTTAAGATCATCACTTATTTTTTTATTCATACAACAACCGATGTTAAAATTATGAGTTCCTGTTCGCGCTATTTCCTTCACTATTGGTTCAGATTGTGTTGATAGCATTAAAAAGGCCTCACATTCAGAATTGGTACTACTGTTAATATTGCCGCCGGCAATTTCTATATCATCCTCAGTTGAGCGGAATTATATTTTTTAATTGAATAAAAAGTAATTAACACAACCTACAAATTATTTTTTGAATATTTTTAAATGAAAAGGAGGAATAATAAATCTCAATTTATCTGAGTGCTTTTACTTTTTTTAGACGAAGTATTGAGATGACGAAAATTTTCGACCTCGTGAGTTTTGCAGATGTCCACGTTCTTAAGTCCCCATAGCTATCAATTCCAAATTTTGTAGTTACGAGTAGAATCTCCTTCTTCAGACCTGATTAGATTTTCATTAAAATCGGTAGACCGGAAGTAGTAGTTTACTTCACTGAAAAAATCGAATTGCCAATGCGCCAAGCATTATTCCCACCCTTAAAAATAAGGCGCGTTTATACATGCATGGATTCAGTGGCGCCAGTCGCTACTGGTACGCCAGTTCCCAAATAATTGCAAGTGTAGGGGAAGAGAGGGCAAAGTGGAAAGAGCGGGCAAACTGGAAAGTCCAAGTTTCAACTCTTTCTAGGAAACTGCAAATAAATTGAATGCATAATTCAAAAGTGCCTTTTCTTACCGCTAGATGTCGTATGAAATCAGTGTCTAGATAGCCACTCTTCCCACAGTACAACGCGGTTTGTGTTTTTGGTAGTAGTGTCAACGATATTTAAGGTGAGTTAAAAACTAATATTTTACCTTTTATAAGAATATTTTTCTGAGTATTGCTTTAGCAAAATTTGCCTTGAGATGTACTCAACAGTATAACATGTTCACAATCAGGTTTTGTTAAAGTTTTTATTAGCTTAACCACAAAATATGAAACGTTGCTAGAACGGGCAAAATGGAAACCTGAAAGAGAGGGTAAAGTGGAAAGGTTTCCGCTTTGCCCTGAGTAGTAAATTTCTCATTAAAAATAAGTTGTAAGTAATAATAGTGATGATAATATTAATATAAAACTTATAAATTGATGTTAATACATTGAACAGATAATTGTGTCGGTAAGGATTTGTTTGTTAAACCATATATTTTTACAGATGGTGAACAAATATCGAAGAAAAACTAATCAGGGTTCATGGACAGAAGAAAATATGCGTTTAGCGATAGAAGAAGCAAAAAAAACCTCTTTAGCGCGTGCTTCTAGAATCTATGGAATTCCATTAGGAACTCTGCATCGTCATGTAAAAAGTGGTACACATGAGAAGAAACTTGGAAGATTTAGAAGAGTGTTTAGCCAAGATGAGGAGAAAGAATTGAGTGATCATGCTAGAGATCTTGATGACAGATTCTATGGCCTAACAAAAGAGGCCCTGAAAGAGCTTGCATTTAAGGTTGCTAACCAAAATGGCATAAAACATCCATTTAAAAATAATAATGCGGGTGAAGCATGGTTGAAAGGATTTATGGCACGAAATCCTGACTTGTCGTTTCGCACACCAGAACCAACCAGCACGGCACGATGTTCTGCATTCAACAAAAGACAGGTTGACCATTTTTACAATAACTTATGGACAGTTATAGAAAAATACCACCTACAAGAACGTCCAGATGACATATTTAACATGGACGAAACCGGTGTCAAAACATCCGCACAGAAACCTCCAAAAGTTCTTTCCGGAAAAAGAAAACGTCAAGTGGGAGTTATAAGTTCAGCCGAAAAGGGTCAGCTCACAACTGTTATATGCTGCTGTAGCGCTGCTGGGAGATTCATTCCGCCATGCTTGATATTTGGAAATAGAAAGAAAATTAATGAAAGGCTGCTTGATGGTGGGCCAATAGGTTCTAAAGCATGGTGTTCTGATTCTGGATGGATTAACAGCGATCTTTTTGTGAAATGGTTGCAATTTTTCATTGATTGTGTACGTCCAAGTAAAGAATCACCTGCATTACTAATTTTGGATAACCACATTTCACATCAAAATTTAGATGCTCTTAATTTAGCAAGATCATCTGGAGTGATACTCCTTTCTGTTCCACCTCATACAACACACAAGCTACAGCCACTTGACGTAGCTGTGTACAAACCCTTTAAGACTGCGTTTGAAAGAGCTGTGGATAACTACCAAAAAAATCATCCTGGTAGACGGATAACTCAGTTTGAAGTTGCACAACTTGTTAAAGTTGCATTTGAAAAAAGTGCTACTATTGAAACAGCATCAAATGGGTTTAGAAAAGCTGGTATTTTCCCTTACAACAGAGATATTTTTACAAGTCTTGATTTTGCTCCTGCAGAGGTTCATCATATTCCTTCAGAGGATGAAGCACACCAGCAGAGGAACACAGACTCTTCGGATGAGGATATCCCACTGTCATCTGTTAAAGAAAGGCACAAAATTTCTACTTCTACCGTAACCTGCAATGTTAAGTCTTATCATCAATCACCAAATGCAACTTCAACCACGCAAGCACTGGTGCACTTTGAGCCTGAAGCTGGTCCTTCAGGTGTTTCTTCAAAAACATTAGCTTCTGATCCAAAGGTGACACCAATCAAGTTAGGTTCATTAAATGTAGACAAAAGTCCAGAAACATCTTACAGCAATTTACAGCCTACGTTTACAGCTGATTCAACTCCACCACCATTGAAAAATAAGAAGGTGGTGCGAATATCTCCAAAAGACATCTTGCCTCTACCTAAAGCAGCGCATGCTGCCAATGCAACTAGGAAGGCAAAATGCCAGAAATCAGAAATTCTTACGAGCTCGCCTTACAAGTTAATGGTTGAAGAGAAAGAAAAAAGGAAAAGGCCAAAATCATGCAATCTTTTATCGAAGATAGAAGGGGAAAATCATTCTAAGCCATGTAGGACTAATAAGGGGACCGCTATTAAGGGCACAGGAAAAGAACAAGACACGTTTTGCCTGGTTTGTGGTGAAGAATATATATTGCCTCCAACTGAAACTTGGATTCAGTGTGATAAATGTGGAGATTGGGCACATGAAATGTGTGCGGACCTTACTGGTATGGACGAACATTACTTTTGCGATAATTGTAAATGATCATTATTGTATTTGCAGTTAATAAAAGATTTTACTATCTTTCCGCTTTTCCTTTAATGTAGTTCCACTTTGCCCTTGTATAGAGGGTAAAGTGGAAAAATTCAAGCTTGTAGATTTTTATTTTTTTTACAAACACCTCGTAAAATATCATTAAAAAAATGAACTCAGTAAGTAGCTAAGTCTATAGAAAACACAATCGGGATTTTTTTAATTTTTGAAAGGCCGACATAAAGGTCCTAGAGGGAATATGGCTAAACCTTTCCACTTTGCCCCCTCTTCCCCTAAACCTTTACTGACGCGCCAGTAGATACATCCATGCGTGCATTTATGTCAAACGTTAGTGCGCCTTCTAACTTTTCCATGCGCCAGTGAAGACTGGCGAGTATTAAAAGATATTATACAGGGTGTTCATTAAACATACGGCAAAAATTCAAGAGGTTGTTCCCTGGACTATTCTAAACATATTTTGTCCTTTGATGATTTTTGAAAAGTCGTTTTGTTTCGAAGACATCGAACTTAACATCAGTTTAAAAGTGGATTTCATTTGAATACGTCTCGTGATTGACAACTTGTTGCGACAGATTGACGTTTGACTGTTTGACATCTATTTCCTGTCATTAAAAGTTGAACTTTTGTTATTAGTGAAGTTCAAAATTACAAAGCTTTATATGTAATTTTAGGTAATAATAGTGAAGTCCTACATCATGAATCGCTATACAAACGCTGAAATGACTGACATGCATTTCATATATGGACTTGCTGATGGCAATTCATTACTAGCTAGGCGGGTTGTACATTAAACGATATCTTGGCCGTAATGTTCCTGATAGAAAAACCTTCCACAGTATTCAACGTCTTTATGAAACAGGCACATTGAAATGAAGTGGAAGATCAGGAAGGCCAATCATAGTAAGAACTGTGGAAGCCGAAGAGAATGTGCTGAGCATGATAGAGGAAGATCCAGGTTCTTCTATCCTAAAATTGCAAATACTTCGTATGTAAGTAATGCGACTGTTTGGAACATTTTTATGGACTATTTGTTGTACCTATACCACATACAACTCGTTCAGTCACTTCTTCCTGCTGATTTTCCTGCACATATTGCATTCTGTCAATGGCCTTTGGACATATTGGTTCAAATCCCTCAATTACTGACGCTTATTCTTTTTACCTATGAAGTGAATTTCTCAAGAAACGCAATAAGGAATTTTCACAATAACCATGTATGTGGTGAACAAAATCTACATGAGGTATTTTAAGATCGTTTACAAAATCAGTTCTCGTTGAATGTTTGGGTTGGAATTGTGGGTAACTGGCTAATTGGAACGGTATTTCTACTGGGAAGACTTAACGGCAAAGGTATATCTCAACTTTTTGGAACAATCGCTACCTCATTTTCTGAAGGATATAATCATTGGCAACAAAGACTGTAAGGTGGTTTATGCACGATGGTGCACCAGCGCATTTTAGTGTAGTTACTACTGAGTTTTTAAACAGAAACATAGGAGATTGCTAGATTGGTCGGGATGGACCTCACTTATCGTCTGATCGATACCCTGAGTTAGCTCCACTAGATTTTTTGTATGGGGCCATCTAAAGTCAATCAGTTTTCCAGTGGAAAATGTGGAAGATTAGGGAGAATGGATAATTGCTGGGTGTAACTCAATAAGAAACAAACCTTAGTGTTTTTGTAAAAGCTCATCAGTCAATGAGGAGAAGATTGAATTCTTGTATCCTAACTGGAGGTAGTAATTTTCAACAGTTTTTGTAGATTACAAAGCTTTATATGTAATTTTTGATAATAACATGTTTTCGTCAAACAATTTTTTCGTCCTATATCTTCGAAAGAAAGCGGTCCAGGGAATAACCCCTTGAATTTTTGCCATATATTTAATAAACACCCTGTATAAGCATAAATTTACAGACGTTTCGCTCATTTTCAGCAACAGGTGTTATTTGTGTATGTTGTTCATCTTTAAAATTAATAATAATGAAAAAAAGTGGAGCCCTGCAGCAACTACCAAATTTCTGGAGATTTATGAAAAATACCCGTGTCTTCTATCTCTTCTTTTTCTTCGCAAATTGTCAATCATTTCCTCAACCACAACTTTTATGGCTATTTTAGAGGCTCTACGAATAAGTTCATTGTAATTTTACAATAAATATTTATATAGGTACAATGTTCGTTCTTTACTCTTAATCTAAGCCTATACTAAAAATAGTAAAATAAAATTAAATTAACTTACATCTAATTGTGGTCTTGAGAATATTTATATACAGCTTAATTCTAATAATCGAGACCACACCAATATTCGCATATGTGTTTAGTATCTATCTGCATGTTGCAATACGTTCATATTTTACACGAGAAAATCAGATCTGATAAACTTCTGATTCTACGTCATTCGCATGTATGTATGTAAATAGTTTCTGCAATCCATTTTACGTGGTCAGTAGAGGATTTTTGCCGCGAATATGCGAATCGGCGCGTCGTGTAGAGAATAAATGCGTCAGGTTGTGCTGTCATGTGAGAACCGATTTTAAGTACTTCACCAGAAATACTCTGTTAATCAGCATTACATAGTAATATTTATGCATATCTTATTGATAAATTTATTACAGAGTCAACATGTTCGTAGAGGATAAATTATCACATAGGGGACCATTTCCAATTCAAGTGAATCCAGACAAGACCGTCGGTGAATTGAAAAAACAAGTAGAAAAGGACTTCGAAATACCTATTAATGTTCAGAGATGGATTTTAGGAAAGGAACTAGCTACCGACGACAAACCTACTCTTAAAGATTACCATGTTACAACGAATGGAACTCCAGTATTTCTGTACTTGGTTGCTCCAAATAAAGGTACGAAAAGACGATTATTTGAATATCGCTTATCTTAAAATTGCTTGTTTGAATATTAACATGATCAAAGAGGAGCTACATCACAGTCCAATACTCCACTTCATTTTACAGAAGAAATTAATATATTAAAGAACAAGTGTCATAAGACTTGTCCAATAGGACACTCCTCGCTCGTCAATTAATTGTTAATTGTTCGTCGTGTCCTAAACTTGGGCTCGTGCATGACACGATTTCTTTGTTATTTTTTCTAATCTGCCACTTTTATCATTTTTTTAATAAAAATAGTATAAATTTCAAAATGTAGTAGTTTTTGTGGTGGTTGGCATTATGCTATGACATTTGACGTAATTTCTAAAATTGAATTTATCGCGATTTTTATATTTGATATTTGATACTTTAAATTTAATATAAAATGAATGCAAATATTTCATAGGGGTTGGAAGTCCTCAAGTGTGGCTGACGGTTATATTGAATCCTCCTTAAACAAAAAGATTAAAATATCTCATATGTTCGGATCTCAAACTAATACAAACATTCCGGGATGTTCAAACGAAACTACTATAATTGATGAAAATAACAGTTTTCATCAAAATATATCAATAAGTACAAGTAGTTTGCTTGGTGTTACTATAAATGCCCAAGATACATCTCATGTATCTATCAATGTAAACAGTAACTGTACAATTCATGAACATAATTCAAAATAAAATATTTGAATAGATTCCTATTGAAGAATGGATGGTTGCAACTTCATTTTATTTATTTTGCCCATAGTGATATATGTTTCTAAAACTTGAAAAATTTTAATAACAGTAATACAGGAATCGGTACCGTTGCATGTTTTGTGTACATGTACAAGTAATAATAAAACCAAGAAAAACTTTCTTATGTATGAGCAAATACGTCAGCTACTTGAATAAATTAAGTCCTACTTGGTTCAAATAATAACATTTTTCTTTATTCAAGTAAGTGATGTATTTGCTTTTATACTATATTATATAGCAAATACATCACTTACTTGTCTCTCGAAGTTTAAATATGTACCTCTCTGTGTACATATATATGAATGTATCTTTGTTTGTCCCGTATGCGTTCCTATACCGTTCATCCGATTGCGATGAAACTTTGGAGTTGGGCGCACGCCCGCGAAGATTTCTGAATTAGTAAAACCATTTATGTTGCTAATTTTCAATGACATTTGGAATGAAAGTTTGGTTAAGCATCGTGACATAAGTTTGACATTTCGTTCTCACAATAGATTTGAAGTTTATGCGAACGAATAAACGTCAGCGAAATGCTTTCATGATGACAATAATTATAATAAAAATTTGGTTAAGTACCCCAACGTCAGTTTGATATTTCCTTGTTCATGTTTGAAGTTTGTTCCATATTTATCTTATACAGAGTGAGTCATTTCCGCGGGAAAGCGGATGATGAAAAAAGATATTTCGAAGCGGTTTTCTTCCTATGATAGTCACTTATTAGGAGGCAAAATTATATCAAAGAACAACAATAGCTCAGTAATGGTCACTTGTAAAATAATAACGTCTTACATGTTTTTGGTGCGAAATCACTTTTAAACAAAAATGTGTCATGTAACTTCAATCCAGTTCGCTGCAAATTCAGTTAGTAATTGCAAGAAACTAAAATATGTTTGTATTAGAACATTTTATTATGAACAACGCTCCCAAAACTTGTGTCCATCTAGTACGTCGTTTTCGAGAAATATAATTTTATAAAAACATTGAATCTTTCAGAAAAATGGTAAGTTTAGGTCTAACTTTTTGGGGAAAACAAAAGTGTAATAATATAGATGGTGTTCCATTTAAAAAACTGCTACGCCGTTCCAAAGTTTAAATTAAGAATTAAACTTAACTGTCAAAATCAATAAATGCACAGAAAAATGTCGTCGTCGGAAACTAAACATTATTCATCCTTCGATACGGATGGCAAAGTAATGGCCAAGCTAAAATAATTGTATCGCCGCTTATTAAATCACCAAAGTTTCGGAAAGTTTATGCTTGCACCTTCAGGAATGCCTTACCTGACACTATCCTTGCGTACAGATGATAAAGATGCTGAAGGGAACTGCCTCTAACTCAACCTTTTTCTTTGGGCCGGGGATTTACACAGAATCTCAGATGGATGCATTTACGGACGCCATCTCCTTATGTGTAATATTCCCTACCCCAAAATGGTATTTGATTCAGGAGAAAAATCAGTTCAAACACTCAGGTAGCAAAAGACCAGACAAAAACTACAAATTTCAAACAACAAACAATTTAATATTTCTTAACCGTTGCCTAATTATAAAATTTAAATATACAATTTTTGAAATTGAAAGTTAACTCATCAACAAAAAAATTAAATAAATTACGTAAAGTTATGAGAGGTAATAATCTATTAAAAAAAAAGTGACAATGCAAAACTAATTGACAGAGGTCCCTACTTCTGGACAGCCTGTATATCGTATAGGTAATATGAAAGTCAGTTACAAGTTTGATAATTAATGTTAGCACGAGATCTCAGCTTTCCAAAGGATTTACAAATGTGTCAATTCGTGAACACTCAGTATATGAATATCAATGTATGTACATAAAATTAATGTAAACTATGACAAATGGTTGTAAAGGTAAAAAATATAATAAAATTTCGGCTTAATGCCTATAAACTTAAAATTGTAGTGGCAATTAAATGACAACTCTACGATAACCTTCGTAAACTGAAAATTATTCTTTTGCCAAATCGGTTAAGAACTGGCAATAGGTTCTAAAAGGGCTTAAATGAAACTTAAATGCGAATTTAAATAACATTCTACAATTCTGATCAACGCAAAACTTACCTTATGATGAACAACTAAGAAAAACAACGAAACGACTTATCTTATTAACAAGTAGGCGTGGTCTAACTCCTACGAAGTGGGATACTGGAAATGACTCTTCTAATCGGTATTTCAGAAAAAAAAATAACTTCGTGCAAGAACAACTAAAATTCTTAGCACTTCGCATTCGGTAGATCAATTCTCTTTCCCAGGACAATTGTATAACAATGTCATAGTTTTGGATGGAGGTTCACCATGTGCTCTCAATTTCCGGTCACTTATAACGGAATATACGATAGTTTCTGCGCAAAATAAGAAGCTAAAAGACAAAGGAAAACGACAAACATTAAAACATTACTACACGAAGGAAAACTAATAAAAGAATTTTACCAGATTTGGAGGAAGTCAATCGTAACATTCAACCGACATAAAGTCGAAAAAAAACAGGCTATTAAACCAATTTATAAAATAGTCACTGCCTCAATGAATCCGCTAACAGCGTAATTACCACGGTACGGTATCGGTATGATTTTACCAAAAACTAACAGTGAATATTGAACGAAACCAATCTGCTTCTTTTATCGATAAACCCAAAAGTCAAAATGGGGCGAGAAGAAGGCGTTCAAAATGAACGTCCACACCAGAAGCAATACCAGCCGGACGAGTCGAGAACTACGGAAACATTTAAAAATGATACAAACGATACTTGCAACAAAAAGGAAGCCCACTAATTACTAGGGGAGAGAGGAAAAATTAAAAGACAATTCTTTAAGATAGAACCAAAAGTAAAAAGTAATTAATTACTATGTAAATTCTAAAATACCAAACTACCGCAATTAAGGTTGCAGATGTATCAGTAGTATAAACAATAAATAGATCAAGCGTAATAAAAGTTGCATATACCTGCGTTGAACCGAGCCGCATAGAAGATATCTATTTAACGTTAGAGACCGTTCTTTCCAAACAGATGGCGGGACAATCTAATAACGCTATGGAGAAAAAAAATAAATCAAACGACCATTGCTAACGTCAGAACGTCAGGAAACATAACAATAATCCTACCGAAATAAATGAACGAAACAAATTCTGGAACATACAGCACTGTTCAAAAATTAATATTTTCTTATAAATAAAATTATTTACTGGTACATTTCACCCTAGAATTTGGCTAAATTTACAACATCATAGCACAGTTTCAGGAACTTTATTTTAAAAACTAATTCCAGTCAAACATGCATTGAATTTTATTTATGTTCTGAATGTCATTTTGATATTACATAACTGAAAGCTGTACTGATGCTTGAACGAAACCTGTTAAAGTTATTAGTCTCGTCGTAGCGTTAACTACTATAGAGTATGTAGATCACATGTTCGTGATTATTTTATTCGCTAAATTGACAAATGTTTTGCATATGTTTTTATCCTTCTCTCTTGCAGTGAAATTATATGAGATAGGTTGAGCCACGTTTATATATAGTTATATAAATCACGGAAAAATGGTCAAAGAAACACTCGGCCGACAATATATTTGTACTTTATCCTAAAAGAGTCACTATGACAATTTTTCTGTCTGACGATTTAATTCTGTTCACTAACTTTCAACCTACCTAAATAGTAAACGTTATGATATCCATACATAGGAAAATAAACACTTTGTTCATTTCATTGTCTTCTTTTTATAGATTCCAAACTTCATATCGACACAACGCAGGATCATACAGAAAGCGATACAAAAACTGAAATAACAACTGAAGACAAACCAAATACTAGCAGAAATGAAATTCTTTCAACAAAAGATTTGTGCACGGATCAGAAAATCAAAATCCTAGTAAAAATAAATGACAAAGTACAGAAAGAAAATGAAGATATAACAAAACCTTCCACAAGTCAACAACCTGAATGCACTAAAAAGACTAAATATACTAGAGACGAAAACTTCACTGCAATATCCGTTACAGAGAAAATTAACCTGGATGGTGAAACAAATGCAGCGGATCACATAACTACTGCTACTATTGAAGACGACGTTGACGAATATGATTGCAAAACGTTAAAGCCCGAACGAACGAAAGATTGGGAATGCAGAATGTGTACGTTATTAAACCCTCATAACAGTAATATATGTGCAGTTTGTGCTACTGTCCGTCAAACAGAACAGTCAACACCTATTAAACCTGTAAAGAGAAAGGCACCTCAACCAAAAGCCAAGAATGAATCTAAAGCATTACACTTGCAATTATTGGATTTAGATAATAACGATTTGGTCGCTAATACTGAGCCTTTTGAATGTATGGTGTGTCTACTGGAAATAGGAGCTGGGGAGGGAGTTACGCTTAGAGAATGTCTTCATCAGTTTTGTAAGGAATGTCTTGCATACACTGTGGAGTTCACGGATGATGCTGAAATTAAGTGCCCGTACAGAGATGATCAGTACTCTTGTGATATTGCATTGCAAGATCGAGAAATAAAGTCCCTCGTGGCGCCTAATATATATGAACAATATTTAGCGAGATCTGTAACACAAGTAGAAAATAAAATAGAAAAATCTTTTCATTGTAAAACACCGGATTGCAAGGGATGGTGCATTTTCGAGGACAATGTGAATGAGTTCAGGTGTCCTGTGTGCAGAAAGTTGAATTGTTTGACATGTCAGGTAAGATTTATGTAATTATTAAGTTTACATGCTAGAGTCAGATGTGCCGATGTCACGGAATCTGTGTCTAATGTTTCATTAGTATCACACTTATATGATGGTTATGTAAAATAAATAAAGATGCTTATTGACATTCTTAGGTTTACAGTCATTAACTATCAATTTAAAAAAAAAACTAGTACCTACTTTATAGTCGTAAGTATGGCAACAACTTTTTACAATTCCATTTTATTATTTATTTATTTATTTATTTAAATAACTAGTATTTGCCCAGACTATAATCCATACAATACTGTTAGAGTATTGTGTGCATTCCCTTGCTGATACTCGAGTTATGCATAGTGCTACAATTTTACAGAAACTCATAAGATCCATTGTTTGTTTGCATTTACTTTCGAAATTTGCTTCAATATTCCCAGGATATCAGCTCGACCTGTTGCATCGTTTAATGTGTAACGCCCTAGATTAATCTGCTAATTAAACCTGAACTCTACCAAATGATGAAGAATTCTGAGGTTTACAAACGACATATGCACTGGTGAGAGATAGGATTGTAATGCCAGTAATGATGTTCAGGTCATTTTTTGAAAACGTTTTATTAATTTTTAGTGCTTTAATTTACAGTTGCACCCTTTTTTGATAGTTACTATTATTATTCAGTTATTGAAGTGTAAACTTCTTTAGGCGCGTTGCGCTGATTGTAGGCACTGAACAAGAACAAGACTGACTGCAACGCTCGGATATGTGTAACGCTCGTTCGGGTAAAGTCGGCTAAGGGAACAAGATAAATAAATATATCATATATGTAGAGGTATTTAATTTCATTTAAATTGAAATTTAAATGAATAAATAAATTCATGTTCCAGAACAGATTCGATCCCGAGCCGCACGGGTATGAAGACGACACGTTACCATCAGACCAAGCGCGGTACCGTAAGCGAGTATTTATATCGTCTATTTATACATACACATACGTCCGAACCGACCAAACGAAATGGCCGCTCGCGTAAATATAATAAATGTGCGAATATGTTTTATTTAGGTCGCCGATCACCAATCCATAGTCAAAATGTCAAAAAAAACGAAATGGCGGAAGAGTTTTTTGAAAATTGACGTATGAATGTAAAATTTTAGATACGGGGGTGTCTTAGGTCGCCGATCACAAATCCAAAGTCAAAATGTCAAAAAAAACAAAATGGCGGACGAGTTTTTTGAAAATTGGCGTATCGATGTGAAATTTTAGATACGGGGGTTTTGGGGATCGCCGAACACGATTCCAAAGTCAAAATGTCAAAAAAGCAAAATGGCGGAAGAATTTTTTGAAAATTGACGTATGAATGTGAAATTTTAGATACGGGGGTGTCTTAGATCGCCGATCACGAATCCAAAGTCAAAATGTTAAAAAAAACAAAATGGCGGAAGAATTTTTTGAAAATTGACGTATGAATGTGAAATTTTAGATACAGGGATGGTTGAGGTTTACGTTTTATTTAATACGTTACTGAATATTATACGCCTATATTTCGTATTATTAACCTCGCTTTGATGAAGTTTTCACTTCTGCCGTGTGGTTTTAAACACACTCATTCTTCTTGTTGTTCTGTAAGTATGTATTTACTTTGGTAGTTTGTCCTAATTGGAATTTTCCTGTTGGTTAATAAAATATATTATGTTATTAGCTCGGTGTACCATGTTTTCGTAAAAAAATCGAAATGAATAACACCTAGAAAGCTAAACAAAAATATATTGAATTGATTTTATATTTGAAAAGAATGTTAGAAACTAACAAATTGTGTTGTCAATGAGAATCGGATACTGCAGCCTATCTGCGAGAGAGTGTTTTTAAGTCCCGCTATGGAGGGGTTGGATCGTAGTGGAAGAACTCCTCCGTATCATAACGTATTCAGTGGCTCAGTATTAGTATAAATTTAAAGTTTTAACACATTTGCATCTGTAGTCCTTAAACTATCGACGACCAAGCAACTCATTCAGAAAAAAAGTGTAAAACAGACAAAATCGAGTAACGCGCCATTATCAAGTTCCTAACAAAATAAGGAAAGTCTGTGTATTAAACTATCGAAGTAATCGTGGTAAAGATATTGTCAAAACATGCTTGATGTCCTCTCCCCGATAATCCTTCAGTCATTTCTAAGACTATTCGTTTACCTACACCATTTTCATGTTGTTCATTATGCTTCTCTGTGTAAATTGTAAAATTGTTTAGGTATGACTCCTTATCGACACAAGCCAAAATTTTGAGACCTCGCCTCACGGGCTTCGTTGATATGTATTCTTAAAGCCAATTCGGATGAACTAATACTTCTTTTGAAGGACAATAATTTAGAATTTTACTTCTTTATTACAGTGAGAAAGGGTGTCATTTTGTACGGTTTATCAAAATTATTCTCACCCTTCTTGGGAATTTTTTCGTTGTTATTGAGGAACGCTCCAAAGCATATCCATGAGTAAGTTTATGGCGATAAAAATCTACATTTCTGGTATAGTTGTCGGAGGGAAATGGCTGCATTTCTAAAAAAATTTAAATTTGTTTACTGCACAGCCAGCTCGATAACATAACCAAAAAGGGAAAAAATATCCACACTTGATGCAAAGTGGTCGAACAGCGAGACCATGTCTGATATGCACCAGGACATGGAAATTATGATAATTGAGGCACGTACCTGTCAAAAAGGACCTTTTAACCCGTCTGAGGGGAAAAACAGAGATGTTGTGCTGATGTTTACGAAATAAATGCGAATTTCGACAACGTCGTAAAGTCTATGCATATTGCCGTGATCTTTATAGTTTGAGTATTTTGAAAATTGTTAAAATAATTAAGCTTTAGGATAAGAAAATAAATTTTTAGTTGTAAATATAGTTTTTAAGATAATAATGCATTGCATAACCTTAAGGTGCAATATCGTGATAAAGGTATATAATAATTTAAGTTGAATTAAATATTTAAAAAAAGAAAAAAGATGAACACAAGGTGTGTTTTAAATATACAAAAACAGAACCGAACTTCGTACAAAATATCAGAATAGCATTAAATATTCTAAGAAATAAACCAATGTTCAAGAATAATAATGTATTAAAAGTAAACAACAGAGAAAGAGTGATGTTAAAAGATGGAACTGTGAAGAGGGTGAATCACTTAAAAGCCATAAAACTATATGAACAAGGCGACATTATAAGGGGCCCACACACTGCGTTTTTGTTCGACAGTTTTGTTCGACGAACAAGTCTGTTCGAACAAAAACGACGAACGTCAGTTGCCCACAGACTACAGTTTTGTTCAGCAGTTTTGTTCGGCAGTTTAATAACATGAAGACAATATATGTGTGTGCAGTGGCGGCGGCATTAGCCATAAAATCAAAAGAGAAAAAAAGAAATGGGCAAAATGGGCGAAGGAAGGAATTGCAATACCATTACAAAGGATTATAAGATCAGGGTGATAAACAGTTTGGATTTTCCGAAAGTGTTAATAGATGTTTACAAAATCTCTAATGTGGGGAATAATTACCTTCGGAGAATTGTGTAATAGTTGCAGTAATTTAAATCTTGTAAAATATTTGTATGTTTTAAATTACATTATTTGAATACAATAAGTTGGTGTACAGATGTTGAAATTACGTAGATTAACTAAACTTGAAATGGTAAAGATTTTACAGTTATAATAACACGACTTAAATAAATATGAATATATAATACTACATAGAACTACGCCACTGCAAAAAACCGTCGTCTTTTAAAACTGTTTACCCCACACACTTCAGATTTGTTCGACGGTTTTGTTCGACGGACATAAACAGGCCGAACCAGATTATGTTCAGCAGACTTGTACGCCAACATCAACGACGGTTTTCGACCCACACACTTCGGTTTTACGACGTTTTTGTTCGAACAGACTTGTTCGTCGAACAAATCTGTCGAACAAAAACGCAGTGTATGGGTCCCTTAATGAATAGACGTGGAATTTATAATTATGTAAGGATTTTTCTCTCTCGAAGAATTTATGATTATGATAAAATACAATAAATACCTGATACTTATATTTAAAAGCATTTTAAAAAAGGATATAAAAAAGAAGTGTTCTTTATCCGAGTTGATATACTAAATGTATAGATAGAACCACATCCTTGAAATGTAATAATAAAAGATTCTCATCATCACTACAATACTTCCTTATACTACGTATAAGAAAATAAAACAAATAGGCTGTCAGCCCTTCAGGCTTAAGTCTTTTTCAAGTTCTTTATTTATATGATTAACAATATAATAATAATAATACAGACATGCTAGTGTTTCGTTATAGCTTCTTGATGTAAGAGTTGATTCATTTTGTCCTTGCGGTACAATTACTTGATGAACAATTCCACGGCAATCAAAGAGATGATCAGCTCGATTCTCAATTTCTATGTTGGTATAGCAGAATATAGTATCAAGTAATATTTATAATATTGATTCTGTAGGCTACCTTTATTCGCGAATGTCTTCTAATACCATCCCTTTGAAATTTAGATTTGTCATAATTAATTAAGTATATAGAGAAACTTATTGTAAATAGTTAAGTAAATAATCAATAATACTTACTTCTGCAAAGCTATACCTTTATTCCTCCCAGTGGCTAACTAGATAACTTTCTTTGCACTGCTGCGATTTATATATTGACAGCGGTACATCCGACCAATTTCCACAATTGTTAAAATCATAAGTCCTTATTTAAAATAATAATGTAAAATAATTAAGTTATAGGCGGTAAAAAGCCCGCAAAATAACTAAACGCACAACTTACACATCATAAACAAAAATAGCGCCTAGTCTCTAGCAACGCGCATTCGACAAGCGCGCCATAAACGAATTTTGATTTTTTTAAGGGCATACCTTCTTTATTTGTACCATGGTTCCCCCCATGACACCTACTTATATATGTATATCAAAGAAAAAGGTGTGTCTACGTGTCTACGGTTGCTCTACAGCGGAATTTACCTGATATTTTCCTTTTTCTTGTATATATTATACAGAGTGCCCCAGCGAAAACGAAACAGATTGAATATCTCGAAGGAGAAAACTTTTTTGAAAAAACGCAAAAGCAGGTCGATTTTTGATCCAAGGCGGACACCCTTCCATCATATCTTCAACTGTGATACGTCATTCCCCTCCCCTCCATCACTCTAACCATTACAATTTAAATAGGGAACATATTAAGTACGATACATTATTGAAAAGGTAATTGTACGGAGAATTCAGCAAAGTGATTATTGGTTGCGCTATTTTTGATTTTAGCGCCCTCTAGCGGGAAAAAAACGGTTACGTATTCCACAATGTGACACATCATTTCAAAGCTAATTTTATTAGCAATTTAATGCACAATTGAAAAAAATTTAAATAATTAAAAAGCCTTGCAGAGCTCTAATATTAGAAACTACAAACTGACAGTCTGTACTTGACAATGATGACAAATAAATGTAAAAAATATTACGTATTTAGTTGCTAATAAAATTAGCTTTGAAATGATGTGTCACATTGTGGAATACATAACCGTTTTTTCCCGCTAGGGGGCGCTAAAATCAAAATAACGCAACCAAAAAGGATCTAGGACAACTAGGCGCGGCCATTTAGGCGCGGCCGACTTGGCGCGAGACAACTTGGCGACGAGACAACTTGGCGACCAGACAACTCGGCGCCGCTGTGAAATATGTAGACGATTTAATACATACCCCTTTAAACACATCATAAATCGGCTATTCACATTCAAGTCAATTCAAAATGAGCTTACAAAGCGGCTGTTTTAGCAATACGAGCCTTGTCATATTTATTTTATGATTTATTTATTTATTTAGATCTGCATTCATTTGCACTTAACACATCAAAAACATGTAAGACGTAAATACCTACTTTAAATGTGACTATTACTGAGCTATTGTCGCTTTTTGATATAATTTTGTCAGTACTATACTATATTAATTAAAACCATATAACTGACAAAATTATATCAAAAAGCGACAATAGGTCAGTAATAGTCACTATTAAAGTATTAACGTCTTACATGTTTTTGTTGTAAAATTTAATAGGAAATTCAAAAATGAACTGATATACACGATGTTCCATTTGAAAAAATGTACTTTTATATAAAAACTAACAACATTATATCAACAAACGACAGTAGCTCAGTAGTCACTTTTAAAGTATTAACGTCTTATATGTTTCTGATATGAAATTAAATAAACAATTCAAAAATGAAATAACATTTAAAAACATTGACTTTTATACAAAAACGTGTCATGTAATTTTAATGCCTGTGTACAAAAGTTGGTATAATTTCGGTTTGCCTCAACGGATTTTAATGTTTCTGGGCTCATTAGATAGAGAATCTTACAATGAATTGAAGGGTGTGTAGTACTAAGTTATATGGTTGTCAAAAAAATAATAGGGGTCGCTGTTCTTAATTTATGTATTTATTACTTGTTTTTATTTAAAGTTTTAAATGGAACGGTATATTTTTAATGTCGTAATATTGAAGCACATAAAAAGCTGAAGAGAGTCATGAAATCCGGAAGTTGCTACCTCTTTTTCTTGAGGAAAATATAGTCATACGAAGACAATCTAGAAAAATAAAAAAAAATTAATATAATATAAATGTATTTATTTATTAGCAGTAATAATCTTATTTTAATTTTAAGAGGGTCACTAGACAGTGTATAGTTTGCTTTCACTTGAATTTTCAAAATACTCTTCCATAAATGTATTCATTTCAACCTTTTTATCGATTTTTTAATTCATTGCATATGTTACGTTAGATTCTCCTGTTTTCAAATTCTCTAGCCATTATTTTTTAAATATTATTTCTTGTCCTTTCCAACATTGAAATAAAATAATAATAATAATAATAATACTGAACAGTGTATAGTTTCCAAAACAAAAATTACTTAATTAAAGAGCACTTCCAGCAAACCGGAACATCCATTTTGATGTGGTTACTTCAAAATACAAAGAGAAACTAACCCGCAAGGGTAATTTGGCTGTATATAAATACATTTTGAATGCGAATAGTCGATTTATTATGTGTTTAAAGCGGTCTGTATTAAATCGTCTACAAATTTCGCGGTGGCGCCGAGTTGTTCTAGCGCCAAGTTGTCTCGTAGCCAAGTTGTCTGGCTGTATATAAATACATTTTGAATGCGAATAGTCGATTTATTATGTGTTTAAAGCGGTCTGTATTAAATCGTCTACACATTTCGCGGTGGCGCCCAGTTGTCCTAGCGCCAAGTTGTCTCGTAGCCAAGTTGTCTCGCGCCAAGTTGGCCGCGCCAAGTCGGCCGCGCCAAGTCGGCCGTGCCAAGTTGTCCCATCCCGACCAAAAATCACTTTGCTGAATTCTCCGTACAATTACCTTTTCAATTATGTATCGCATTTAGTACTTTCCCTATTTAAATTGTAATGGTTAGAGTAATGGAGGGGAGGGGAATAACGTATCACTGTTGAAGATATGATGGAAGGGTGCCCCCCTGGGATCAAAAATCGACCTGTTTTTGCGTTTTTTCAAAAAAGTTTTCTCCTTCGAGATATTCAATCTGTTTCGTTTTCGGTGGGGCACCCTGTATATTCAATATTCAACCTACTTTTCATTATATTAATATGGTTAATAAAATCAATGTTATAGGCCATACATACAGGAATGAATTGCAAACAATATCAAGAGAAAATGAATGCGGAATCAGACGTGGACGAAAGTGCCAAAAGGACAAGAGAAATGTTACAAGAAATGGTAAACAAAGGTGAAGCACTCACGTGTCCCGCCTGCCAGGTAATATTAATGAAGAAATGGGGCTGTGATTGGGTCAGGTGTTCAATGTGTAAGACAGAAATTTGTTGGGTGACACGAGGGCCGAGATGGGGACCTGCGGGTAAGGGAGATACATCAGGAGGCTGTAAATGTGGCGTGAATGGAATAAAATGTCACGCTCAATGCAATTATTGCCATTAGTATTTTTATGTAATTCATTGCTAGAGCAAGTATAAACTTAAATATTGATATCTGGGAACACTCAAAAATTGATTTCTTTATTATTTGCTGTTCACTGAACAATTTTATTCTTGGATTAACTGTATTTGAACAACTAATCTTCTTTTATTCATGAGACGGACATTTAGATTGTATTTAGCATATTATTCAATTTACTATGACAATATGTACTATTAGAGTGTATTTAATCGACTAGCTAACATTTAAGAAAGTGTTTTTCTATTTCGGTGCTATAACCTTCACTTTACGACACCCGTTTTGGTTGTATAGTCTTACTTTATCACACGCTAATTTTATTTATTTTTTTTGAGTTAGTAAGACATAAAATATGAAATCAACCATATTTTAAATGTCAAATATAAACATTTCATTTTAACAATCATGTGCAGTTGAAATTGTACAACGAATAAAAATGCTAAAATTGTATTTAGACTAATTAACAATATAAATCGTTAAACAGAGTTGGATGGTAAAATTTCTAATACTATTATTGAAATTTACCAATATTACTATTAGTACTGCCGATATACAAATTTAAAATACTCTCGTCAAAAATCACTGTAACCGGCAACAAAAAAAAAAAACTAAATTTCTAAAATATTCGACCAAAACATGCCTTTTTGAACTTTTAATATGCGAAATAGTCAAAATAATATGAAATACGCGTCCAGAAAACGCCGCGTTTTCTAAACTTTTATTAGAATATTTTTTGAACACTTGCATTAATTTTGTTATAAAGGTCACCCATATCTGTTATGGGTTCCTTGTAAAGTTCAGCTTTCAAGTAACCCCAGAAGAAAAAATCTAACGGGGTTAGATCCGGCGAACGAGCCGACCTACTAAGGACGCCATTAGTACCAATCCAACGACGTGGGAACGTTTGATTAAACTAGGCAGTAACAATGATGGCATTATGATATAACCACATATTATTTCGCAGCTCTATAGGTACATCTTCCAAAAGTATTGGTAACCATTTTGCAGCAAATGTAAGTAGCGCACACCAGTTAATGTTTCATGATGAAAGTGTGGGCCTAAGATATATCCGTTTAAAATTCCACACCAAACGTTAACGCCAAAAACTGTTTGATTTCTTGTTTGCCTTATCCACCTAGGATTATCTTCTGACCAATATCGAGCATTATGCTTAATTAAAGTACCATTGTTGTGAAAACGACATTCGTCACTCCACATGATCTGATTCATGTTGTTGTTTTCCGCTAACATTACAGAAAATTCTACCAGAAAATCGAGTCTGCGTTGATTATCTCCTATTCTTAAATGGTGTACTAAATGAACTTTATACGAAAAGTATTTATTTTATATAACTCTCAAGATAATATATTAATTTCATGATTTCGCATAAACCATGACAACCCTGCATGATGCTGCGTGTTCAGATTGGCGCGGCCGTCTCCCTCGTATTCCCGTCATTTTGTATACATAAACAGATTTTAAGTTGATGATGAATCTACTAAAACGTCATCATTATCTGGTGTTGGTGAAAATCGTACTATTCAGATTTATCCTTTGGATATAGGACATTTTATTGAAAAGCATGTTCAATTTCCGATGAAACAAGATATGCGTCATTGACTCGACTTTTTGTTCCCGGTTCAGGTTTTAATTTTTTAAAAGGATTCAGATGAAAAAAGAGTTTTTCGTTACGAATGGTTACAAAATTACGATTGGTAATTCCAGAAAACTAAGGATGGACTTTGTAAAACTTGTTACATTTCGGCCGAATCTAAGAAGCGGGGTTTTTTGATCTTTCATTGTAAAACCTTTCAAGAATTACAAAAACTTCCATGAAAATGCAAAAAAAGTATATGTTGTCGTTGTCGGAGTTGCATCGTTCATCGACAATAGAAGCTGTAAATTTTCGACATGTTATTGATAGTAAAAGTACTTGTGTCACTGACCAACTCAGTAACTATGAACGGGAACCAGTTAAGTCTAATAGAAAAAAACTTATGATAATCATTTTCACTATATTTTTTGTGGTACCCACGATTTACCTCTTCGTGGTAAAACCAGTGGTAATTTTGATGATCTAAATTTTAGAGTCGAGCGGAGATTTAGTATAAAAGATCATCTGGAAAACTGTGCAAAAAATGCTAAATATACTTCTCACCAGATTCAGAATGAATTAATTAAGATTTGTGGTGATATTATTGGAGAAGAAATTATTACAGAAGTGAACAATAGTGAAGGTTTTTCATTGATAGCTGATGAATATTACAAACTTGCAAAAATTATGGCTTAAATATGTAAAAGTTAGTAGGATTAAGATTTGATGGTTGTGCGACAATGGCAGGCCATGAAAAAGGAGTGCAGAAAATAATTCGTGAGAAATATAACAAAGTTCTCTTTTTTCATTGTGCTTCACACAGACTTAACTTGGTGGTCAGCGACTTAAATAAAATCCAGGATATACAAAATTCAGTAGCTAGTATAAAAGAAGTCATTAACTTTTTCCGCGAAAGTCCATATCGGAGAAAATATGTACCCAAAATTCCTCTATTTTGTGAAAATAGATGGTCTGCCAAGTATAAGTCTATTAGAATATTTTCGGAACATTTTGAGGAAATTAGAAACGCCCATTTATCATATACGATGGAAATAAATGGAGATACACGGTCGAAATCCAACCAGTTGTTATGCGCAATTTCGACTCCTAAATTTATTGTGCGTTTGCATATTATTTCACTCTATAGTGCTAAACTTGAGTCTGTTTGTAATATTTTACAAGCAAAAACAATAAACCTTTTATCGACGAAGGAACATATTCAATTACTTTTATCTATTCTGAAAGATCAGATGCAGAGAATTTCTTTAAAGATATATTTAAAAAATCTGCATTGGACGGGCGAAAATTTTATATTGATATTAAAATACCTAGATTAGCTGCAACACAAACACAAAGGGCTAACTACTCTACTGATGGTGCTGAAAATTATTTTCGATTTTTTTTATTTATTCCATATCTGGATTCGATTATACACTCCATTGAAGTCCGATTTTCCCAAGAGGCGGGATAGTGCATTTGCTCTGCCAATTTTCACCCGCAATTAATCATACAGGCAGAAATACAGTTCTATCCTTGAATCAAAAAAGCGTTACAAATTTTTTAGCCTTACCTCCTACTACAACAACAATTGAAAGATCTTTTAGTACGCTCCGACGGGTAAAAACCTGGTTGAGATCAACCATGTATCAAGAGAGACTTTCTGGTATCTGTATGGTTAGCGTTCACAGAGAATCTGTGAATAAAAGTAAAGATACATTTATTGAAAAAGTAATTAATAGATTTTCTCAAAACAGAAAAAATCTCATATTACTTTCCTCCGATTGGAAAAATAAAGTAAAAGTTTATTTTTTACAACCGTATTCTTAATGTATGTATTTTTAATAATAAAAGTGGATAGTTTTAATCTATTTTACTTTGCCCGCCTCTATATTTGACTCTTCCGGCGCCACTGACAATAGATGAGAATTATTCACTGTCATATAGCTGAAGACTAAAATGGCAACTTTCTCGAACTCACTGTATTAATTCTTTAATATTTGCGGCAAATAGTCAATTTGCTTCTTAACAGTGTCATTTGACAAGGCTATTAAGCTTAGATCCCTAGCATCTTTTTCACTTACCATTATAAATACCCCATCTTCTTTGCAGCTGGTAATATCAGTCCTTCAGCAATTTTATGGGTTTTTTGCGCTATCAACAGAGCTGATCAAATTATCCTTTCACTGCATTTTCATTATTGCAACCAGTCGCAGCCTTTCTTTTATATTTTTACTGGCTCCCAGTTCATGTTCTTTATTTAAAACAAAAATCTATATTTTCAAAATCATGCTTCTTGCGCTTGGTTTCAAAATGTCTTCGTCATTTTGAGGGTTGTATAGCCTTTTTTGACAAAACTCGTACCATAAAATGCATTGCGGCTGTTGCGCATGAGCTTGATCTATACATATCAAACTCATTAATAGTAGCCACTATTATATTTGCAACATTTCTCTTTTGGATTATTAGTTTTAGAACAATAAGGAACTGCCTCACTATCACTATTTTTGCGTTTGATATTAACCCCAACGATCCCTCATACGTGAGATATTAAGCTCAACTGAAGACAATACGGGTGTAATCTGAATTTATAACATGCGCGCGCACCTTCATGTAGCGACTCGTGTCGACTTTTCAAGACATGCAGCGGCAAATGACGATGACGATTAGTAGGCAAAATATAAAGTAATGGTTTGACATCACCCTTCCTATTTGGAAACAGATAAAGGCATTATTTCTATATAAAAGTAAAGAAAATTAAATTTACTAAGACTAAACTATTAAATGTACCACTAAAAAAAAGTTAATTTATTTAAGTTATTTTATTTAACACATTACATTTGCATTTTGCAAATCATTATAATTTAGCTCAGCATATTCTTAAAATAAATATTTCTTGTTTGCGCAGCGGACCCCCCGAAAGATTTTTGCGGACCCTAGGGGATCCGCGTTCCACAGGTTAAGAACCGCTGGTTTAGACTATGTACTACAGCAAAAGCAAATCAGATAAGTTTTATATACAAAAATGTCAACTTTCTTCGATTCTAAACAAAATACTTCTTATTGATTTTTGTTTCAAGTTTCAGTAAACGAAAAACTCAGACATTTAAAGTCTTTTTTATCTAGCTTATTATTTCAGAATATAAATAAATAAATAGACCATTTTTGAAAATATGTTTCTTCAACAGTTCTGGACATACACTTAAAATGTAGCAAATTTCTACTTAAAAAAATATTAGAAAAAGTTATAGGTTGTAATAACTTCTACAAAATTTGGTCAATCTTGCAGCCCTTGTATATCAGACACGATTGTAAATTCAAATTCAAAATTCTTAACTGATTCTTGGGGCTGTAGAAACTTACATTATATTTATAAGGCATGCTTTGTTTACCGCTGATCAAAATAAATAAATTTAAACAACAAAGCGTAACAGGCCCGTCTTAGTTTATTGGATGTTTCGAAGGATGAACGCAACGATTTAAAATTAAATAACACGTTGGATAAACATTTCTGATTGTTTCCCAAATTTCAATATTTATACACAGTATTGCCCGATATATTTATTAAACGTATGCATGTTGTGAGTTTTTTATAGACACGTCTAAATAGTTTTATAACTAACCTCCTCCTAAGTAATATTCTCTTAAATAATTATTGTTTAACGCATAATATCTACAATGTGTTCATCATTGATAATTCTAGTCTATGCTAGTCTTTATATAAAAATTTTATGGGAATAAAAATGCAAATTAAAAAATATGTATATAATATTAAATTTTTGAATTATACATTTGTATGGAGTGGAATATTTTAATAAATTGTTATACTTAATATTGCGTCTATTTAATTCACCTTCACTTCATAAAATCGGATTTAATTAGTCCGAATTAGTTTTTAATTCCTTTATGTTTTTCAAATACAGAAATTTACTATCCTGCACGTTAGTATTGCCAAAATCTATATATTATATACAGGGTGTAACATTGGTGCGACATTCCGCAATATCCCTATTTTTATGTGAAATACAAAAAATGTTTAAGACTTTTTTGCATAAAAACGATCCACCACCTAAAATTATATAGAGTTATACAACGTGCTTCGTTTACGTGCAAACAGTACAACTTTATATTTTTAAGTAGAACGCCTATATACAGAGTATCTCCGAATTAAAAAGACGGAGTAGCAGGTATGTAAAGTCCGAACAGAAACAGGCCCAAATATGCCGCAATAACGAAGAAATTAAAAATTTAATTTTCTATGTTATTTCTTTAAATAAAAAAATTACATTACGGACCTGGCACACGTAAGAATGCTCATTTGTAAATAGAAACGAACACGCATTCAAAGAAAAATACGCTTTTATTTGTATAAAACGGGAAAAAAATGTTAAATCATACTCATTCATAATAAAACATTTTTTGCAGGATGCGTCTAAATAACGCAGCTATGTATTCGATTGTTGACGCAGATGGGCGACTGACTCTCTTTATTGCAGACAATAAAAGATTGTTTTTATTTTTAAAATAGGAAGGTTGTTGCTCTTTAATGTGTTTGTAGTCGGAAACAGCTGATTATTATTATTTTAGAATATTCAATAAATCGTAGTAAATATCAAAATGTAATTATTCTTTTTTAGCAGGTGTAAAAAGTAATTAATGGTGTGATATTTATTATGAAGTATCTATTCCTCCTCCTTTTTTTTAACACAAGTAATATGGTGGTCCTGAAAAGAACCGATTGTGTAGGTGAAGCAGGTGGATATTTATAAAAGGTGCTCTATGTGTCCGCCGTGCGCACGAAGACAGGCGTCAATCCGTCGGAGAATATTACCACGCACTCGTTGGAAGGTACCTGGTTCTCCACGTATACGCCTCGCAGCTGTAAATATACGATGCCGAAGATCTTCTTCTGCGGCAATCTCATCCCCATCATACACCAATGTTTTCATATACCCCCATAAAAAAAATCTAATGGATTTAAATCCGGACTGCGCGCCGGCCATGGTGTATGTCCTCCACGTCCAATCCATCGAGGATATGAAACATTGAGGTAATTGCGCACTGCCAATGAAAGTGTGGAGGCGCGCCATCGTGCATGAACCGGAGTTGTCTTCTAAGTTGCAGAGGCACATCGTCGAGATATTCCGGCAACGTATTCTGCAAAAACTCTAAATAACTCTCTCCGGTCAGTCGTGCAGGTAGTATGTGCGGTCCAAGCATACTATCACCGACAATTCCTGCCCAAACATTTATTGAGAAGCGGTGTTGGAAATGGCCCTGCTGTATTACATGCGGGTTTGCATCGCTCCAATAATGTGCGTTATGAAAATTTAACACACCATTTCGGGTGAAACAACATTCATCCGTGAATAGTATGCTGGCACAAAAGTCCACATCTCTAGCTTGTTTTCGTCGAAACCAGGTACAGAATCTAACACGTGCGGGACGGTCCTGTTGTGCTACAGCTTGAACCCGTTGCAGGTGGTATGGGTACAGCAAGTTCTCGCGGAGGAGTCGATGAATTGTCGATCGAGACACTCCGACTTGTCTTGCTGCAAATCGCGTGCTTATATCTGGATCCCTATCTACCACATCCAGGAGATGCTCCTCCGCATGTAAAACTCTCCGTGTTCTTTCACGACCCCTGCCTTCGTAGCGTGGGAGTAGTGTGCCTTGTTCGCGTAATCTAAACACCGTGTCCATAATCACTTGATACGACGGACGCCTGCGATTAAGAAAACGTTCGGCGTATAAACGTTCAACAGCTCTTCCATTTCCACCTACTTCACCGTAGAGATACACCATATTCCATAATTCTTGCGTCGTAAAAGCCATGTTGATAACTATGTGTCAACTAACATCGGCGGCTAATAACAAACTGAACATCTATGTATCTATCGCCCTTGCACATGCATGCATTGGCGGCTGGTCGGTAATTAAATCGCGGGCCACACAACAAAAACTTATGTATAACATCCATTGTGCTGTTTGACAATGGATGTTATTTACAAAAATACATACGTTTTTGTCGTGTGCCGCGCGATTTTATTACCGACCAGACGCCAATGCCATGCATGGGTGCAATTCTATACCGCAAGGCGACCAGAGTCGGCGTAAGGCCAATTGAATTCTTTATTACTTTTCTTTCTGCCGTCTGCGCACGAATAAAGACTTGATATTTTGAGGGTACGTTTTTACACAATCTAGCTTCCGATTTTTGCTACTCCGTTTTTTTATTTCTGGGACAGCCTGTATTACTACATTTTCGAATTCCTTGTGTAATTTTAATAAGATAATATTTCTTTATGTCTATTCGTTTTTTTAGATATTTACATTTATTTGGGGATTTCGTCAGCTGACGGTCTTCGCAAAACGCCAATAGTTCAATAACTAAACGCTGCAGGATCATGAAAATTTATTCTGTTATAAGTACGCGTAAAATTCAATATCTATCGGGTGTAGACAAGGAAAACTTCGCTCAAACATAGTGAAATGGAAAACATAGTGCTATGCCGTTCTTCTGTGACCCGATCAAAACTGCGTATGCGCTACAGATTATTTTATTTTTAGCCTGTTTGTTTATCCGGTGCACCCGAACTCCGTTACGGGTAGGTTGTTACCTGTATAAAAAGACTGAACTCCGTTAGCATTTTCTTGAGTACTTGACCATCCACTAATCTGCTCCTGAATTCAGTCATGATTTATCACAGCGAGTTGCCGGTATATAGAATTTATTTAATAAGTGCTATTGATTATTTGTAGCCTTTTGTTTAATTGTTTGGTAAGTAACAAATACAATAACGTCTTATACTACTTTTATTAATAACAAATAGTAAATAATTTGGATGTACCCCAACATCCGAGACACTTACAACTGATTCTTTTCTTATATTCATTAGTAAGTCCGTTGCTGTATTTTTCTCCACCACGCCTGAGACAAATGGAACCTACAGCCGACGACTGTTGCTCCAGAGAACAATTCTCGAACACTGTGATGAATTCCTATTTCATAGTCAATAACAATATTTGTGGGATCAAAATTATACCCCATTTCTGTACATTTGCTTTTAAGTAGTGTAAATAACTCGGAGTAGCTGGTTTTACATTTTCGCTTCAGTAAGCAGAAGACGACGAGTAAGTATGTAAATGTCATTCTTGTAGACATGTATTGTGAAGAGTTGGAGGAAATGCTTTGTGCAGTATTCGAAAGCTCCATCCATATAAATTTGTACTTGGTTTCTGCACATAAATTCAACGTTAGAAGCACAAGAAAATACAACAATCTCTCGTGGAATGTCATTTATAAGAATAAATTTCTCACTCAGTGATGTCGTCAGTTCGATCACATTAAGCATTTCCTGAACTTCTTTTACTGAATGTGGTAATTTTGGAAGTTGTTGCAGTTTCGCATAAGATATATTGTTGGCAATATACTTTACGTCCTTCGATGTTAACGTCGCAATAATAGCCTCTTGTTCCCAAAGTTCCTTACGGATTAATTTCCTGGGTCTGGTAGAGATATCTTCGACTGCCTTTCCCTTAACACTATTACTAACCCTCTGTCTGTTTAAAACACGCTCATAATTTTCATGGTTGTGGGTGCCAGAAAAATTTTGAGAAAACTTCGTTGAAGAGAAACAGTTTCGAATAACAGTCTTTTTTATGCACTTCCAATACATTTCCCCTGTTGATTTTACTTCACGATAAAAGTAAAACTTGTAATTTTCCCTGCTTATTTGTTTACATTTTCATTCATACGTGTTTGATTTTACATTCTATATTTGTCACAGTGGCGGCTACTGCAGGGAGGGCAACGGGGCACTGCCCCCCCATGACAAATTTCTTTTAACAGATAAATTAATTATAAATATGTACCTAATTTGTATGTAATTTTTCTGATTTGTTTGATGACAAATAATATGTTTTCGGAAGTAACAGTCCGTCTTTTCAGCGCGTTTAAAAAGGCAGTGTGACGTAGGCTCCGGGGCATCTCGCGCGACTGCCCCGTCTGTATTAGGAATCGAGCGATGAAACTGGCGCGGGTAGCGCGCGTATATATGTAGGCGGCGGGGCACTACTCTATGGTGCGGGGTCCGGGTGGCGGTCCAGTATGTAATATACAGCGGTGAGGGTATGTTGTAATTTCTATCGGTGCAAATGCAACTATGAATTGCGTTAGTAACATTATGACAGAATTAAAAAATCTAGGTCTCCCTAGACCAGATTTATTGATTAAACTAGAAGATCACAATTTGAAAACTAATAAAACCGTGACGAGAAAATTCAACAGAAGCTCTTATAGTTTATCAGACTGGTTGTGTGGGTGTAATGTGCAAAATCCTTTTTTCTATTTCGGTGCTATAAAGTTCACTTTACGACATCCGTTTTGGTTGCAAAAGTATTTCTTTATCGCACGCTAATTTTGTTGTTTTGACGTTGGTAACAAAAAAAAAAAATGGAACCAAATTATATTTAAATGTCAAAATGTAAGCCTTTAATGTAACAAACATGTGCAATAGAAGTTGTACAAAGAATAAAAAGCACACATGCTAACATTTTATTTACTAATTAACAATACAGTCTTTTTCTTTTGGTTTTCCCCTTTTGTCAATAGGGATTACTCACAATTTTTATTTTTAGTGTAATTAGGTTTAGCATTGCTTGTAATTACACTTATCGCTATCAATTTTCCTTAAAACACACATTTTAGTAACAAAAAAGTAAATAAAAGATGTGCGAATTTAAATTCCCGCCATAACGTGTGTGACGTCAGGATTTTATGCTGTGACGTAGGAATATCTATTTACATTTTGTATGCTGTTTGTTTCTATTGTTTACTATACAGTTTCAGTGGTTAAATTATGGATAAAAGTAGTGTTCAATACTCTAAATATTGTTTAGTTCCCATGTGCCACTCTACATCACTTAGAACGCCCGATAAAATATTTATTTCGCTACCGGCTGGATCAGCCGATAAACATTTAAAAAAAAGAAAATTGTGATTGCGTGCAATGAGACGTAACGAAAATAATTGATTGAAAGGGTTATTAGGAGAGTTCGAGAATTTAAAATTTTAAAACCACATTCATGCATCAATAACAAAACAATTAAATATTTGGACCATATTGTAATTATTGTTTGTGCGTTAATTAATTTACAATCTGGCATTATAAAAAAATAATGTATATATTATTACATGTTTATAACAAAGTTAATAAAATGTATTTTATATTTAATTAAAAAAAAAGAGTTGTATAAATTATTTCTTTATTATAATAAAAAGTCACAAGTAAAAAAACAAATCAAACAGAATCTAATAATCGCTTAAATATTACATTTTTCCAAAATTCTCTAGCTTTTTGCAACAAACCATTAAGAAAAACTTCATCATATTTTACCTCCAAAATATTTACAATATTATTTTCTTCAAACTGTGGATCAGCAACACAAAATAAACTTTTTCTCATGTTTAGAAGAAACATTTGCAGCTGTATTTGAGCATTATACTTCGTGGCTATGTTACCATTTTTTAAAATATATTGATGGTACGATTTACTTGAACTTGGACATTTAATTTCCACCACAAAATCTTCCATAACACCATCAGGAGATGCTCCAATTTCTGGATAATTGCCATTTAAAATTAAGCCTGATTTTTTAATTTTTTTACCTAGTTTTTGTTCTACTGCCTTCAGTACACTAGCTTCCAAAAATACTCCTCGTTTCATTGCTTTTGTTTGATATATTTTATGAGCTAATATCACAGAATTAACAAAGCTGCCATCTGTTACATTTATATGTGCAGCATTATAGATCTTTGATGCCGTTAACCTGCCATAACGTAGCTCAAACCAAGAATCACAAAAACTTTGATTTTTAGTATTATCAGCAACTTCTTAACAATCATCATGAGGCATTTTTCCTTTTGCAAACAATAAGAAATCGTCATATGAATTCCCTTTAGACTGTCTAAAGGAATGTAAAGGCCTATGAAGTCCTAAATTAGTAATATTAGTAACATCTCCAAAATATTTCAACAACTGACAACTTGCTCCAGCTTCTTTACCTTCGTCTATTAAATCTTGAAAAAAGTCTGCAGAAGAACTTGCACACTGAATTTTTTCCATTCCTCCAAAATTCACTGTTGTAATAAAAGGTATAGTTGAACCTACTTTCGACAATGTAGGTTTCTTCCAATAACACTCTACTGCAGTTGGAGCAGGCTGAGTGGTTTTGTCATGAACCCACATTAAAAAAGCAAGGGCATGTTTACACCCTCCTTCTGAAGCAGCACACCCAAGACACTTTACACTTTCAATGACCTCTTCTTCTTCATCAACTACCATTAATTGTTCATAATTCTTTGCCCGTACTTTGTGTTCTGGACATATTTCACACTTAACAATACATTTACTGGCTTCTCTCTTCACTTGCACATAACCAACCGCTATTTACATAGGTTTTCCTCATCGACCTGTAAATTATTGTTAATTAAAAATATAACCTAACTTAGTAACAATTATGGATTATATATTGCATACAGTTCAGTATAATTGAAATCTGATACCTATTTAAGCCAAATTAAAACTTTTTAAATGTTGCTTAGCCATAAGTGCTTCCTTTTTGGTACTAACATATAATCTCATAATTCTGTGATTTATAAATTTGTGAATGAACATGTAAGAAACTAGGGGGTATATTAATAATTATCTACTTACGATTCAGCCTTAACTCCTCTAATTTCGGCGGCGTTGAAACAATCATTTGATCGAATGTATTGCATTATCATGAAAAGGTCAACACTTGGTAAATTGTCACTTTGTGCTTTTACAAATTCACTTTCAGCCATTTTAATGTTGTATACGTATGTATAGTATATTTCCACAATATGTTACCACTTTTAAATAAGAAGAATATAGTTATGTTCAGACAAAATTAATTTTTATGAAGACAATATGACTGCTAACAATAAGCTTACGCTTGTAAACTTGTAAACAAATCAAGTGACGTCACACGACTCGTCGGATACGCTCGTACGCAGTCGGGTTGTTTTCGGGAGCAATTCAAAATTTCAATTTAAAATTATAAAACAATGCAGGCCTAAAGATATCTATTTATGATACTAATAAACATCTATACATGTAATTTATCCAATAAAAATATATATGAGCGTAAAACTCACACATGCGTATACCGTATTGTGTTTCACAATTTGTCAAATGACTTTCCCAATTCCTGTCATATTGACATATATGCACAATATATGTCAAATTAAATTCTTTTTTTGTCAAATCTCTTTCACTTTATATCAATTACTTTTCCCATGTATGTAAATTATATGTTTTGCTTAATATCTACTTACCAAGTTGTGCATCATTTTCATTTAGTTATTGACGTACCCTTGAAAATAAAGTATACATTTGAAATTTTAAGTTATTTATTCTTGTGTAATGTACATAGAAATTGATAAAAACATACATGTATGCAAAGCATTTTCAAATATCACAAATATGTACAGTACAAACTATCGAAATATATAAATGAAGAAACAATTAATTTAATATTTCATTTTGTTCTAAACAATCACCCAGATATGCTTCCATATGCTGAACATAATGAAGACAATTATCTGCAGTTATTTGTTCAGAAGCATTGTGTATTGCTGCATATAATTCATCCTCATTTGTCGGCTGAGTTCTCTTTATTATGTGTTTCCGTTGATTAAATAATTCCTCTATAGGATTTAAAAATGGACTGTAAGCAGGTAAAAAAACTTCAAAATGCTCATGACTTCTAATGAGATTGACAACTTCTTCATTTGTTTGAAATCTAACATTATCCATAACAAAAAGGCGCCTTGTATGTTATCATTATGTAAATGATTAATTAGAGTTGTAATAAATTCACAGAAATGAACTGTATTGAATGGTCTATCTTGGATTTGGAACAAATATAGTGAACTTATATTCATTGCTGCAGCCACAGAATAATTACGCCCTCTTAGTTGAGCTTTTATTTTCGTTGCTCGAGTATTTTTAACTGATCTTCCATATGAAGTTCGAGAATTAACTTGTGTTAGGAAACTGTATTTTAGAAATGTATTTAGGTTGGTAGTAGAGAGAGAGTAGAGAGAGTATTGCGAAGTTACGTAGAGTGTGTTGTGAGAAATTAATTATATTATTATAATTATATTATTAAACTTAACGTGTGTGTTTGATTTCTGGAAAAGAGAAGAAGGAGAGTTAACACTTGAATTCCATATTCATCAATGAAAAAAATCTTTTCCCTTTCGAACATGATTCTATTGTACCGGATAGCATATTCAAAGCGAGTCTGTATGATTTGTGGTGTATTTCTTCTTTCGGGAACGAAAGAGATTCTCTTAAACGAATAATGGAAAGTTTTAAGTGCTCTGTTAATCGTCGATAGTGATATTTGATGAAGTGGCCACTGCGTCAAACATCTTTCTTTTAACTGACGAAGTGATAAACTGCAATCTTCATCAATCCAATTGCAAATTTCATTTATCTGTACACAGATAATTTTTTTAGTCGGTGACCAGCACTTCTTTTATGAATATTAGCGGTTCTCCGGTATGTAGAATAAATCTTTCTTACTGTATTGGGTAAAATTCCAAATTGCTCTCCAATATTACCTATTTGCCGTGAGCCCGTTGTTCATAGAACGAATTATTAAAGCTCTTAAATCATTACTTATTTTACTATTAATTCGACGATTCTCCATAATAGATGAATATAAAATGATTAACACGCTTCGTGAAAGTCAATTGACATATAGTGAAACACATTTGACAAATAAGGAAATTATTTGACACATCGCCGCCATATTATAATAAATGGGAAAGTCATTTGACAAATTGTGAAACACAATTGATAAAAGGGGAAAACCAAAAGAAAAAGACTGTATAAATTGTTAAGCAGAGTTGGATAAGTTTTCTGATGCTACTATTGCAATTTACTTCCAAGGTTGAATAGTACAACTGTTATACAAGTTTGTTATTGATAATATGTCGAGACTATGTTGGCGAAAGATTTTGTAAATTTTCATCTGCTATTTTGCGAATCTCTGAGGGCGTGCAAAATAGAAAAAATCAAGTGAACGGTGTTTTTCTACTTTGTAGAGAATAAAAACATTTTCTAGAAATACCATGCGGGAAAGCAGACTATGTGCCTTAGCAATGTGTAATAGTACAACTGTTATACAAGTTTGTTATTGATAATATGTCGAGACTATGTTGGCGAAAGATTTTGTAAATTTTCATCTGCTATTTTGCGAATCTCTGAGGGCGTGCAAAATAGAAAAAATCAAGTGAACGGTGTTTTTCTACTTTGTAGAGAATAAAAACATTTTCTAGAAATACCATGCGGGAAAGCAGACTATGTGCCTTAGCAATGTGTTCCATTGAAAAACAATTACTGACATCAACACCAAACTTTATTAATTTTTTATTTCGTACTTTTGCACTATTGGTACTGCTAATTCACCTAAAAACTAGGCCAAGAAATTGATGTGTAAAACAGTCAAGGTCAACAATAACTTGATCAAGAACTTGCCGACAATTTCTTGGACAATAACTTGGTCAAGAACTTGGTAAGTGTATACAGCCTTTAGTTCGTAGCACAGTTTATCAGCGTCGTTAAAGAAAAAACAGAAATTACTTTCAGAAATTACTTTTATGGTTTTCATGACGGATAACAGTAAACAAAAATTATAAAACAAATATCTCGAAAATTATTAATTTTCACTGCATATTTGCCTTATCCAAACTAATAGACAATTAAATGTTGCTTTGACTAACGCAAAAAAATATAGTATTTAAGTTTTCCCCTTTCCATTTGTTTCAAAAAGAAGATTTATTAAACTATGCTGTGTTACATACTGAATATTCAATGCATTTACTATGATGCTATGATCACTAAAGATTCATCTAGTGTAGCATAAAACTTCATGATCCAGCATTATTCCGTTATTGAATCATTGGCACTTTGCCGAAGATCGTCAGGAGTTAAAATTTCCAAATAAATGCAATTACCTTTAAAATGAATAGATGACAAATATCTCATACAAACTAAAATATTAATGTGGCCCAAGGAATTCAAAAATGGAAACAGCTTTTTCCGCCATCTATTCCCGATAAAAAAAATCTGTTTCTTTTTATAACCCTGTAATGTTGCTGTAATAAAACATCAAAATAGAAACTTGTACATTTATTATTGTTAAAGATATCATCATTTTGCTTATTTCTTACTTCCAAATTCTTATTTTCATAAAGGGTATATTTTTAATACGGAGGTCTTGGCGGTCCAGGAGGTCCTCCACGCATCATGCCCGGAGGTGGGCCACGCATACCCATCGGTGGTGGCGGTCCACCACGTCCCATACCCATACCCGGTGGCATGCCCATCATTCCAGGTGGAGGTCCCATCATACCTGGAGGAGGACCACCCATTCTCGGTGGGCCTTGATTCATTTGTGGAGGAGCGGAAACTTGTCCACGGCCTCCAGGTGTCATCACTTGTTGGGACGGCCCTATGAAAATGATTAATAAATTCCTCATATAAAAATATTTTGAAAAGCTTTTGTATAATACAGAATAATAATTGAATATTTCTAAATCTGTCTTTTTGGCAGCTAATATGAAATATTAAAATTCCTTCATACAAAATTTCTTATAAGCAGTAAGAAATTTCTTTAAAAACGATTCACATTGGAGAGAAAGCATTAAAGTAAAGGATAAAATGGAAATCAACTCTGCAAAATAACAATTAATTAAAGTATGTATGTGACTTTTATTTTTAGAAGCATATGAGGGGAATCATAACGGACATAGTGAAAATAAACTCACTATGAGAAAAATATAGTGATGTAAAATAGCGTGCTATTTATTTTTTTGATATTTATCGTGATATTTAGCAAGATATTTATCAACAGTAAATGCTATAAATAAAAATTTTTAGTTTTTTGTTTTGGTATTCTACGTGTTTAATTTTTCAAATTAATACGGTACATACCATGGACATGTAAACAAGAAATTGCTTAATTATTAAAATTGATAAAATTTTAGACATTTTAGGTGTAATTTCATTTATTTAAAGTTTAGTATGAAGTCAAAAACAGAAAAATAAACATTCATAAAATAAAAATAACAATAATAAAAATATAATATCAATATCTATAAATTTTAATTTTATAAAATAAAAATAAAAATAAATTCAAACAAAACAATTTTTTTTTACTTCATAATTAGAAAATTTGGTACAAAAAGTATTTTTTTTGTTGCATTTTCATTTTTCTCATTTTCGGCATTATCAATTTCTTCATAATCAGTCTCTTGATTATTATTAATATTAATAGAAAAATATTCATCTTCTTCATCTTCGAGATGGGGTTCTGAGGCATCTAAACCGTGACATGATTCCTCGTCTTCACTATGCATTTCCACATCTACTAAAGATCCTGCGTCAGAACGACTGTATTCTGTATCTTCTTCCTCTTCATCATACTCAAGAAGAGTAGTACTATGACTAGAAAACCTTCAGTCTTCACGTTTTTTTTTAAACTCATACCACTTGGACCTGCAACTCCATCATCTGTTTCCATGTGTTCAGAGATATCATTCAGGTTATTAGTTGACTCTTTTGGCAAAGGATTTGCATTAGGAGGGGCACTCTGAACCGTAAAAAAATCTTCTGGTTCCAAAAGATCTAAATTAAACTTTATAAATACAAGTTTATGAGTTCGGTCAATAGTCAGTCTGTTCCTCTTTTTGTCTTAATTAAAGAATAATCTTTCCAGTTCCTCTCACAGCTTGCGGCAGTTGCTGGAAAGTTGAGAATTTTTACAGCTACTTTTGTCAGTTCCTTCTTTTCAAAAAATGCTTTCCACCACTGTGTGGGCTCAGTGTTATCAGCTGTTTTCCAAACAGTTTGATTCCTCCATGTATTCGTTTTTAATTTATATTCGGAATATTCACCAAATATTTTTACTGAATCCAAATTTCTAAGTTCAGCAAACTCAGAAATAAAATTCAAAGCTTCATAAACCTCATCTTCACTTAGAGCTGCTCCCATTTCTTTAGGGTCTAATAAATTTGCTGCTAAATGAATAGGATGCTTCATGAATTGTTTTCTGTGTTCAAATGCTTCCTGGACTTTCTGTATTTCTGCCTGTGGGAGAAAATCTATTTTATCAGAATAAAAATGCTCTTGCAGATCGTGTAGGTAACGGTGTACTTTTGACAATAACGGCTTGTCCCCTTCGAGATTCGTTATCATGTCAGCTATGGGACTTGTAAGCTCTATTATATCCATAATCTTTGGCCAGAAATCATCATCATCTAGTATATAACGTCGAAGGCGTGCATTTATTAGAGGTTTAACCGACTTATGTAAAACGGTTTCTTGCAGAAAGTCTTTATTTTTTGAGAGGCTTTTAAGTGAAGCAACTACAGAACCCCATCTTGTGTCAACACATGTTATGAGTGCAATTTCTTTATTGATTTCTTTCAGTTGGACTTCCTTCAGCACTTGTTTTGGGATATGCTTATTTTTGTAGAATTTAATTATATCTTTTGCCATTGCTGCATACTTTGACAAACTATTCAAACGAAACAAGTCTTTAAGTAGTAGGTTTAAGCCATGAACTATGCAACCATATGAGACAAGTTTTGGATATTTGTTTTTCAGTAAATTCCACGCAGAGACCATATTCCTAGCATTATCTGTTACGATTCCTTCAACTTTGTCTGCTCCGATGTCTTCTATACATTCCTCTATTATTTTTGACATATATTCTCCCGTGTGGCTGACGGTTTTGCTGTCTATTGTTTTATAGAAAATGGGTACGGGTCTAAATAATATGATATTGATAAGCGATATCCCATTTACATCAGTCCATCCATCAGTCAAAATTACGATTGATGAAGCCTTTGCAATCTTGGTTCGTACTACACTTTCCACTAACTGATACTCCTTCTCTAGAAGACCATGAGACATTTTGTAACGTGATGGGAGCTTGTATGACGGTCTAATTCTCAACATAAACTGTTTAAAAAATTTATTTTCCACCAATGCAAATGGGGATGCACTAGAATAAATTGCTCATGCTAACAGAGTATCAAATTCCTCTTGTTCAGTATCTGTTATTCGATCAAGAAAATTGTCCAAAAATGATGAGATTTGAGTGATCTGACTGATCTGAGTGACGTTGCTGCCATCAGGATCACTTGATGTAGCTGCTTCAGATGGTTTGAGTATTGTTGTTTTTTGAGTTCTTTGTTCCTACATATAAAAGTTGTAGTAACATTAAGTCGTTATAAACGAAGTAGTCTTACCGAAAGGGATTTTCCATTTTTATTTTTGTCACAAAAGCCTTGCTTAAGTGAAATTGGCGCTTTAATACACTCCAATAAATGTTTTTTTTGCCGCTTGGGATTGGCAATAAATGATTTGTTACAATAAATACAATCCCCGTGCATGTATTTGCCACGGCGGTATCTTTTAAAGTATTTCCATATTTCAAATTGTTGTCGAGGCATTTTAGAACTTAACTAAACCCACAACGTGTAACAACCGTAACAACTTGTTGATTAGTTGATTGCAAAAGTGTTAGGTTATGTTCGGCGTCGTTGAAAAAATGTGGAAACGAAAAGCGATAAATATCATGCTATTTTCATTTTAGCGTAGCTGATAAATATCAATAACACGATATATATCATGACGATATTTATCACCACTCACATCACTAGAAAAATATATTCGATAGTACTATGGTAATTGTCTCACAAATGCTTATAAGACGTATAATAAAATTGTATACACAGATTTTTGGTAAAAATATGTGTAAATTGTGTAGAAACTAACACAGGTGTTACCGGGTTGAGAATGATGGCAGATTAGGACAATTACTATAATTATCAGTAATCTATTTTCTTATAAGACCTACTGTTGACTGCATTTATATCAACAACAATCTTCTCAGAAGCTACGTCGGAACATCTTATATATCTGTATAATTGATAGTAGAGTTGGTTGGCCTGTATAACCTATTAGACAGAACTGATAAAATATGATCTTACAACTTTCTAAATACATACATTTCATTCAGTTTTCTAACATAAACAAAATTCTAACAGTTTTGTTGAAAATGTCTTCAGAAATGTTTAAAGTTAAAATAATTTTTTTTATTTTGATTTTAAAGCTTCCTTTCATGTGATGTTTTCATTAAAGAATTTTACATCTATGATTGCAAATCAATTTAAATTAACTGAAAACAGAAGTGGTTCAAAATTAAAAGAGGTGCTTTTGAGCTTCAAAGAAGACAACAGGGAGCTTCCTGCACAAATATTTTTCTTCAATGGGACTCGAGATGACCTTATATGTGATAACATAGTAATAAAATTAGCAACGCTTTATCATTAACTGTATATCAAATTTAATTTGCAGTTAATTCTCATTATAAATATCAGTTACTATATGAAAGTTGAATATTCATTGCTATTATCTTTTGTTTATTTTAAATTTATTTGTATACATTTTTCATTATAACAAACGTGTTATGTATTTTCTTGATTAAGTAGTCATTTAAATCAATATTCAACTTCAGACTATGTTGTTTACCTCCAACTCCACGAACTGGGCCTTGCAATCCTACAGGAACGCCACCAATGCCAGCTGGCATTCCACGTCCAGCAGCACGACCAATACCTGGTCCTGGAGCAGCACCTGGTATTGGTACTCTAGGTAAACCCTCTTCAGGAGGTGGTGGTCCTTCTACAGTCAAGGACACAATACTTTCGCCTCTTAGTAAAACAAAACCCAGAACTCTTTTTTCTTCCCTTTCAACTTTCGAGTTTTTTGGTTTGATTTTCCGAAATTCCTCACAATCACCTAGAATCATGTTCATATGCTTGTCGAATGCCTTGAAAGTACCTATAAATGTGCGGGAATCTTGTAGGGTAATTCTCACCCTATAGTTTATGTGTTGTATCATTTTATTATTTTTACCGATCGTCTGCAATACATAACAAGATTAGTAATTAACAATATAGAATTTTGGATTATACACACCATTTTGGTAAAATTTGTTATTATTCCCAAACAGAAACTACAAACGCAAACTACGCGTATACAATACCTAACCTAATATAAACGGTAAAAGAATTAAAGAATGCACAAGCGGACGCTAATTACCGCTAACTTCATTCATATGCATGGTACAGGAAAATGAGATATGCTCTTGCGCATGTATGATGACACCCATTCGACCTTCTAGTATCATCAGTTCTATAAAGTTGTGTATTCTCACGTCGCACCATTTCAATAAAGTCTTTGTTTATCAAAATGAAAATACAATACGTCATACCGTTGATTGAAGGAATATGTATTCCTTCAAACAACGATCACACATAATCTAAAAAAGCTAATAATAATAGTAGGAATAATCTTAAGAGAAAGTAAAATGTATAGAGAGAGGGCATAATATAAATTTGTCGGCAAATAAATTGTGCGGTGTAGGGAAGGTAATAAAATTTATTAAATTATATAATACAAATTCATATGAGTTAGTTTTTTTAAATTAAACTGACATCATTGATTATGCTTTAGAAAAACAAATTATAACTTCTTTAAAAAGAAATGCATTTTCTAGGAGCACAACATTATTAAACACGTAATTTATATGTTAATTTTTAATACATAACGCAGTCTAAATAAAAATTAATTTTACTTGAAATATGTAAATATTTCAACAACAAAATTTTCTCAATATTTACGATTTACGTTAAAATCAACTATAATAGTAGGAATGTTTTTCCTTATGCTTAAAGACCTCTTGGTATACGATTTAAAACTTATATTGAGAGGTCTTTTCTTTAAAATCAATCAAGATTGACTCATTTTGCCCCTAGTTTAAGGTATAATAAACAAACAAAAAAATATTGCAAAATAAAAAATGCCATATCATTTGGTAGGTAACAATTTATTTTCTTGAAAAATAAGGGTGAATGCAGGAGGATTAAAGGACAGTTTTTTACTAATTTGATAATTGCTGTATTTTTCTCTTTTTCATTTTTAAATGCATTTTTTACTTCTTTTATTTTACTATGATGTTTGAAGTCCCTTACATTACAACCAGACATTTTTCTTCCAAAGCACAATGTCTACAAATATTAAACTAAACTAACGTAAATATTAAAGTTTTGCTCTAAACATAAATTACATATAACATAGCACTAATTCTATCTACAATTGTCCATCATTTACACCCAAAAAATGAACACAAATTAAACTCATGTCTATAATAATTGATAGAAAAACATGTATTAATACGTAAATATCACAAAAAAACCAAGCGCCCAAATTACACACATTTAAACTTAAACATAAATGGCGCCAAATCTCATAATAAATAACAATCCGTGCGTTCAGGGAGTTATGGCGCCGCTAGCGCTGAGCTGTGCTAGGTCGAGCGGTGCCTGAACGCGACTGCTGTAGTGGGACTCTGTGCACTATCGATATCCACTTTCGTCTCGTCTTGGTGAAAATTGGTACTCTGTATAACATTTCTGTCGTCGATATCGCTTCCCCTTCCATTCGCCCACGATCGTCTTCAAGCGAAGCTAAGGGATGTCTCGTTTAAAAAGAGACGTCTCTCGCTTTGCAACTTCCTGGGCATGTAAGAGAAAGACAGAAAATAAACTAGGTACTAAAGTGTAGTAATATAAAGAAAATAATTTGGGCAAGTTATAAAACATGTGGATACCACAAGTAAATATATTTTTTTCAAAAGAATTGCTATATCATTTTATTTCTATTTCGTACACCTTCTAGGTAAGACGATTTTTATATTTGCTTTACATTTGATATTTTCATTACTTTTTGAATTTATTAAATATGAATTAGTAATTCTTTGAAATATCTGCCTAATATATATATGGAAAGTTTCACTAAATTTGTGTCATTATTTTACATTTGATATTTTCATTTCTCTTTGAATTTATTAAATGTGAATGAATAATTCTTCAAATTAACTTAAAATATATGTGGAAGGTTTTGCTATATTTTGGTAATTATTTTATAAGTATAAACATATATATTATATTAGAGGTCGATATATGTATAATACATGTTATGTACAAAATATTTATGCAAAATCAGCAATATTACAATATGATTACAACTAGCACACCAAGAAAATATTACTAAATAAAGCGAATCTACAACAGTAAATGTAATGAATTTGCTGATTATACTTCCCGGTAATGCAAAAAATTTTGCGATTTCAACAAATTCCCTAAAACACTGACAAATATTTTTAAGGGGGCGTTTGAATCATAGAAAACATAAGTAATTTCGTTACTGTCAAAATATAACAACATTTTAGTCCTAAAGATGTCGCGCTCTGTATCAGAACTCATCATCTCAAATATACAAATAATTGAATTGGCAGAATTTGTTTGAAATAACAAATAGGTATACGATCACTATTAAATCATTTTAAATAACTTAGATATTTATGATTATCTGTTAATTTCCTGAGATAACCAGTCACAGTACAGTATTTTTGAATCCGCGCCCTCTCTTAGGGAATCCTGCAAGGTACAAAATACAAATATGGCCGTTCTTTACCAATTATTTAAAATATGCAAATAAACCAAACCAATACATCATTGTCAAAATTTCTGTTATATTTCTCTTCTACGAAACACGCGTCATAGGGTTAAGGGGTTCTTTTGATAAAATTGAAATAATTTTTTTATATAAAGAATTTATGTAAATTAAACCCCTATACCATACGTAGGAGGATATTATGACTTATTACATACAATAAAATAAACAATTAATGATTTTATAACCGACATTTGCATAATTGTAAATTTATATTGTATTCTATGATTCAAACGCCCCCTTAAACAAGGTAGTATTCTTCCGATCTTTGCCGAACGCGTATCGATAGTTACACAGAGTACCATTCAAAGCGAGAATCGTTAGCTATAATCGATATCGATAATCGATTCAAGTCGTTGGAAGTCGAAAGTACACAGAGTCCCACTACAGTAGTGGGACTCTGATTGCCGGCGCTGGAGATAGCGGTCGCCATCTTGTCTAGCGAAAATAATTTGTTCAGGGAGTTGCGGCGCTGGAAGCGAATACCGCTAGAGCACAGAATATCTAACATCTGTGCGCCAGAAGTCAAACGGGTTACAGTAGTAAATTTTGAAATTGTGGCTTGCGCATGCGCACTTTTACTACTTTCGAAGAGTCACCATTTCTGACAGCAGCAATATGGCGTTCTGAAGTTTATTTTCATTTAATTTCATTATTATTATTGTTTGAAGCAATGAAGACGTGACATATACACTTTTAAAATCCAAACTAAGGTAATTCTTTAGAAAGGGCGCTCCATGATAGCATCAAAATACAAGGATAATATATACATCAATAGAAAGCTTACATTTCACGGAATCAAAATATGTAGGTTTCATTGCCAGCAGATCAGTAAAAAGTATAACATTTTCGTGTTAAAAAACCATGATTTTAAGGTTATAATACGAACATTTTATACGTATATTAGGTGCTAAACTGGTTGCCGTCTATTGACTGAGCGGCGCATGAATCTGATTCAACGGCCGTTTAAAAGAAATGTACTCGAGTACATTCTTGTGTTTTTTATATGAATGGTTATAATCCGTGATAATATAATAATAAATATGGTGTGTATTTTTTTTTAAGATTATTTAAGGTCCATATAACATAATATACAATTTTACGCATTCAAATGGGTGCCGGAAATTCTATTTTAAGCACTTGTGCCGTGTGCGGAAAGTAAAGTTGGTAGTTGGTACTAACTGTAACTTTATTCATTTAAATGGTATTTTAAAATCATATTTTTTTAATTCATGCATATTTTTCATTTAAAAGTTTTGTCAATTATTTTCCTAAATATTATATTAAATCCACAGATTATACACTGTGGATTTAATTACAGATATAGATTATATTGTTTGTGTTTTTTTTCTGGGCGATTTACAGGTCTGAATAGAAAAAAAAATGCCTTGTTTAGAATCTCGTATTTAATTTAATTAGTCTGCCCATACATGTTTCAGGCGTTATAGCCCCTTTTCAATGGATTATTTAGTACAACTAAAAAATTGAAAACAATAAAATTAACATTCCGTTCATCTGTAGCGTTCGGGTTCTTACATTTAAGCTTGTATACCTACCTATATAAATATAAGTGTAAATAATAACAGTAGTACGAACCAGAACAATGGTAAACTGACAAACGTGTATTTTACAATCAAAGTGTTTTTTTATACTTAATATTTTTATCGCTGTGGCTAGGGGCACGCGAGCGTGGGGATTAATTTGGAATTATAGGCACGTGGCTGACGTCACTGCTTCTTCTTCTTCTTCTTCATATATAATTCCTTTGGCGTCTAAGTCAACCAGGACTTTTTTCATTCGCCATTAACAACTTATACTGAAACTCCAATCACACATCAATCTCCGGGGGAAAGAGAGAGAGAGAGAGGGGAAATTAAACAAAGGAGTAAACTCCTCTCGAGCCGGGGCCCCGGCGACTCTCAACACACCAAAAAAGGGAGCCTCGGAAAAATTGCCCAAGGATAGGAAAACAATAGAACATAAAGAAAAGGAAAGGGAATATTTAAAGGTTAAATATTAATTTTATTTTTTTCCAAATACGAATAAAGACATTTATAAACTTTAAAAGATAACGAATATAACAAATGAGAAATATCATACGGAGGATAGAACTTTAGAAGAATAAGATTTTGAATAAGTAAATTAGATTGACGATATCTGAGATTACAGTTGAAGAAAACATGATTAATACTTCCTTCCTCGCCACATTCGCAGAGAGGAGACTCAACAATATTCAACCTAAATAGATGAAGTGGAACTAAACAATGCCCAAATCTTAAACGAGACAACGAACTAATGAAAGCTCTTGACAATGAAGGAAACGAATTAAACCATGGAGATTTAGGAATATTGGGCTGGATATTATTGTAAAATTTTCCTTTGTATTGTAAGGAATTAATCCACATCCTATGCCAAATCTCAAAGATCTCATCTTTAAAAATGGGGACAAAGTCATTATACGATAGTTTAATATTATATAAAGACCTATCTCTACCTAACTTAGCTAAATTATCAACTTTTTCATTGTACCTAATACCTATGTGGCTAAGAATCCAAACTAAACAAATTTGAATATCCAATTTTGAAGCCTGAAATAATATTTCCCTGATATAATTAATAAGATTATTTTTTAATAATTTTATTAACCAATCGTTTAGCAGTATTTGCGGACACGTGTTTAATTCTGTGCAATCACAACATTATTATAGTGAGAATAATCTTGGTACATTATTCTTCCGAGAATATTTTCTAGTATTTTGTTTCTGTTTGTTGACAACGTATTTTTTAGTTTTGACGCCTGTCACCAGTATTATTGCAAATTGGAAGCAATGGACCATAAGCGATTTAGTTCATCATCAGTGGAAGATATAAACGCACAGATTAAAGAAAATTTGTGCAAAAATACCTTGGTTAGTAATAATTCAATATGGAAACAATTTCAATCATTTTGCGACGAACGGGGTTACAAATTAGAAGGAAATACACCAGTCACAAAACTGGCAAACATTTTGAAAGACTGGGGATTTAATATGAAAAGGTGCAATGGTGAAGATTACAAAGAAGCCGTTATTAAAACAATGTGGAATAAAACCGCCAAATTAATGCAAGAGTTGTACTACAACGAATTTAGTAGAAAATAAGACCCCTTTAAAAATATCGAATTTAAATCTGCGAGAGAAGCCAGAAATACAAAACGTAAGGTATTACAACAGGTGCCAGAAAAAAGGAAGCAAAGCTCTGCAATTCTAACTAAAGAACAAATCATGGAAATAATAAAACGGTACGACGAGGAGACACCCTTCGGTTTGCAAAAATGCTTTTATCACATTGCTTCATATGAGCTAGCATGGCGTGGGGGAGAAGGTTGTCAATGTTTAGTGCATTATTTTCAAGAAGAAACAGACAATGCTGGTTTGGCCACTGGAAGAGTAGAGTATAATCCGGTTTTCTCTAAAACAGCGCAACGTGGGACACAAAAGTTAACTGATAGTAAATGGTTAATACCAAATACTGAAAAGCCTGATGCGTGTTCTGTCCGATTGCTCAAGGAATTGCTAAGCAAGAGGAACGAACATATAAAAACTGACAGGCTTTTTTTAACAGTAAACATTGCTTGGGATAAACCGTCTTCTTCAAGGTAGTACAAAAATATGCCGTTGGGGGTGAACATAATGTCGACGTAGATGAAAGAATCGGCGGACATGATTGGGCTGGACACTAAAAAAATATATTACGAACTATTCTTCAAGGTCAAGTGAAGTGTCTCATCTAGCGAAAGCAGGTGTTAACGAGCAGGAAATAATAAAAATTACGGGCCACAGCTCATCTAGTTCATTGAAACCGTACCTGCAGTTGAATAATGAACATCATTCAAGTTTCATTAATAACCTAAGAGACAAGGGAGAAGTTATAACTTTTAACACAACAGAACAGAAGAATGTTGCAAAATCCACCACTCACGGACAAAACATTTGCAATAATTGTGTATTTCACATACAAACTTTTAACACTAATTAATTTTGTTAAATGTACAGAAATAATATTAAAAAGTTGAATTTTTATACTGTATTTCTTATTTAAACATTAAAAAATAATCTTTCGAATACCACTCGAGGGTGAGAATTAATTAGAAAATAATTCTCCAGTCTTTCTCAAACTTGTTGCCATTCGGGAATAGCCACTCGAGCCCTACGGGCTCTCGTGTCTATTCCCTAGCAACAAGTTTTCGAAAATCTGTCGAATTATTTTCAATTTATTCTCACTCTCTTGTGATATTACTATTGAAAATATTGAAACTGATTTATTAAAATCAATAGTGTTGTCCTCAAAAATTAAGAAAAGGGGTGACGCAAGGGACATGATTCTACGACAGTAATAAATCTTAATAAACGCAATAAAAATAGTAAAAGCAAGACATTCTCACATTTATTTTAAACAATTAACTAGACGCTATAAGCAAAGCATCCTATGATACAGAATGTTCTACTAAAACTTTCCAATAATATTTTATTTATCATTATTAAGAGTTTTGTTATTTTGATCTTTTTAAATTTTGTAATAAAAAGACTTATTTTGACTCTAATTGTTATTTATTCCTAAAAAAAAATTAATAATGAAAACTATTATTAATTATTCGCATAACTTATAGATTGACGCAGAATAAACTAATGAATTGACGTACCTCTAATTTCAAATTTAGGTGCACGTTAAATGAATAATGTCATAACAGCAGTGACGTCAGCCACGTGCCTATAATTCCAAACTAATCGGCACGCTCGTGTGCCTCTAGCCACAGCGTATCGTCATAACAGCAGTAACGTCAGCTACGTGCCTATAATTCCAAACTAAGCGGCACTCTCGCGTGCCTCTAGCCATAGCGTATTTTTATATGGTATAGTTGTATATATATATTGAATATATTTGTAAAAAATTACTAAGAAAACGCTATTTTAAGCTCTTAGTCAAAAAGTTATAAGATAGTATTGACCTAAAATTTAAATTTTTAGATCTGAAGATTTTTGGGGATATCCATGTTTTGAAATTCCCTGATGCCAAACACGCCTTTGAAAAATGTCTCTCTATGTGTAACCACGACAAGTGAATACGCTCATTTAGTAAATACGTCACAACGCCAAATTGTTAAGCACGGTCATAAGATAAGTCAGTGAAGTGGATGCAAACATCCCTCATTTAGTAAATACGTCACAATAGATAGGTCTGTTGAACTGGATGCAAACAGAATTTGATGACGCGCACTAAATGAGCGTATTCCAGAAAGATTTTATGACAAAAGTTTTTCGAAATTCCTTTAAGATTCGGATGGAAGTAACACTATTACTCCTATCGAATAGGTTTTTTTGCGCCGTTGAGGCATTTTTCGGAGATACCCACTTCAGATTGAAATAAATTGCGAATATCTCACAAATTATGCATTCTATACAGATTTATTAAGAACCCTAAAGTATTTAGAGTTCGAGTTGTAACAACTTTTATATATAAAAAAATTCAAAATTCGGATCGAAAGTAACTCTTATCGAATAGCAGTTTTTTTTGCAAGTTTTTCCCAAATTATGTTTCTATAGAGATTTATTAAGAGAGTAAAAGTACTTTGAGCTGGATTTGGTATAATTTCTGTATAAAAAATGTCAAAATTCGATGTGGAAGTAAGACTTTTACTCAGAGGTTTATTTTATTAAGGAAGACAGAATTTAAAGTTTAATTTAGAACAATTTCTGTATACACATTTCGGAACGCATGTACTTATAAAAAAGTCGTGTGGTGCCCACCCTCATCTTTCTAAATCTCTATTTATGTTAGAAGTTGCACATCTGGCTGGTTTTCTAAAGTGTTATCAGTTAAATAACTTAAGTTTAAGTTTAAAACAAACTTCTAAAGAATTCAAATCCCTCTGGTAGGGAAACGTGGTTTTAGCAAACGTGTATGTGTCTGTCTTTTTGTGAGTCTATGACCACGACAGCGGTTAAACGGTTAAATGTATGTGTGCCAAACTTTACATTTAAATTTATAATCTCTCTCGCGAGATTTAATTAGATATTAGGCGCTTTCTTGCGACCAAAGGATTGCTAATCCAACAAAACTGACTTGAACGTGGATTCAAAATCCGCGATCAGTCAAACATAGTCGAAAGAACGTTCATGCGCAATCGCGAATAAATACTGTTTACGTTTACACAGATTAGCTGTTTATTTGTATGTATAGTTTATTATATTTATTTATATCATACAATGTATACATAATACTTCTCTAGAATTTCGTCAAAAAAATGAAATCTGAAAATCAAAAAACCAAATTTGGAGCGCTATCTCCATTATAGTAACTAATACAACTATTAATTAACTATATATTACCTGTTTTTGCTCGATTTATCTCATATTTCGTCAAATTTACTTTAAATTCTATTCCGGTAGAATGTGTTATACATACTTTATGTAGATCTTCTGTAATGGGTTCTAAAATTTCTATTTGTTCAGACATGTTTACTCAAAATAATCAACATTTAAGGTTAGAATTTACCGATTCATGGATTCGAAATCTGCTAATCGTAAAATAAGACGGATTCTGAGGGGTAAGGGGATTCCGCTCGGATTCACGAATCCGGTTTCAGAATTCAAATAAACGCAACCGTTCGTTCGGTTTGACTGAAATCCGGATCATTGGATTACAGTGGCGGCCCGTGATTTTTTCGGACAGGAGGGCACCAGGGGTCTGAGTGTTTAATATCAAAAATTAAGTACAGACAAAAAATAAACTCAATATGCTATTTAATTAACTTGTTTGAAAATAAAATGCATCCGCCGTTCCTTACGATCAGCAAAATGATTAATAACTCATTCATTGAAGTTTGGTGTTGATGTCAGTAATTGTTTTTCAATGGAACATATTGCTACGGCACATAGTCTGCTTTCCCGCATGGTATTTCTAGAAAATGTTTTTATTCTCTTCAAAGAAGAAAAACACCGTTCACTTGATTTTTTCTATTTTGCACGCCCCCAGAGATTCGCAAAATAGCAGAAGACAATTTACAAAATCTTTCGCCAACATAGTCTCGACATATTATCAATAACAAACTTTTATAACAGTTGTACTATTCAACCTTGGAAGTAAATTACAATAGTAGCATCAGAACACTTATCATCCAACTCTGCTTAACAATTTATATCGTTAATTAGTAAATAAAATGTTAGCATGTGTGCTTTTTATTCTTTGTACAACTTCTATTGCACATGTTTGTTACATTAAAGGCTTACATTTTGACATTTACATATAATTTGGTTCCATTTTTTTTTTGTTACCAACGTCAAAACAACAAAATTAGCGTGCGATAAAGAAATACTTTTGCAACCAAAACGGATGTCGTAAAGTGAACTTTATAGCACCGAAATAGAAAAAAGCATTTTGCACATTACACCCACACAACCAGCCTGATAAACTGTAAGAGCTCTGTTAAATTTTCTCGTCACGGTTTTATTAGTTTTCAAATTGTGATCTTCTAGTTTAATCAATAAATCTGGTCTAGGGAGACCTAGATTTTTTAATTCTGTCTTAATGTACTAACGCAATTCATAGTTGCATTTGCACCGATAGAAATTACAACATACACTCACCGTTGTATATTACATACTGGACCGCCACCCGGACCCGGCACCATAGAGTAGTGCCCCGCCGCCTACATATATACGCGCGCCACCCGCGCCAGTTTCATCGCTCGATTTCTAATACAGACGGGGGGCATTCGCGCGAGATGCCCCGGAGCCTACGTCAGACTGCGATTTTTAAACGCGCTGAAAAGACGGATTGTTACTTCCGAAAACATATTATTTGTCATCAAACAAATCAGAAAAATTACATACAAATTAGGTATTTATAATTAATTTATCAGTTAAAAGAAATTTGTCACGGGGGGCAGTGCCCCGTTGCCCTCCCTGCAGCAGCCGCCACTGTTGGATTAGTAATCCTTTGGTCGAAAGAAAGCGCCTATTCAGTTAAATCGCTAGACTGAAAGTAGTGGTTTTCTAAAAAAATACAAAAGTACTCGAAGTCTTTATATATTTTTTTTCCTAAATTCTTACCGTAAGTAGGTCTTTTACTCTTGTCGAAAACTAGTTGTTACACTTCTATCTTATCGAATAGCAGATTTTTTTTTGTAAAAATCCCATAAATTATATATTTATTAAATGTATTTCCTGCATTTGAAATAAAAATTCAATTCGGACCAGAAATAACATACATGTATATTTTATTAAGATAAAAGAATTTAAGACTTAATTTGAAATAACTTTTGTAAAAAATAAGAACCCACATACGTAAAACAAAGAAAGGCATGTTGTTTTCTTTACCAAAGTATGACGCATTTTAAGCATTTGATATTTACGTAGGTGGTGATCAACTGCACTTAATGCAAGTTTCTATAAGAGTTGCTTGTCAAAACTTTATCTTTGCTCTTCAGTTAAATCTTCGTCTTAAGGCTCGATTACATTGAGCGAGTTTACTAGCCACTAGCCGGCGTATTTACTAGCTGCTAGTAAACTCGCCCAGTGTAAACATGTTCACTAGCTAACTAGCAGATTGTAAACTATCTGCGAGTAAAGTTGAAAGCCGCTACTTTACTCTCTACCACTCTCTACTCGCTGGCGTGTGGACTTGTTAGATAGTAAGCTAGCCGTGTGTGATCTAGAGTTGGGATCGGGCCGACAAAGCCCGCTTCGGCTCGGCCCGGCCCGACATGCGGGCCGGGCCGGGCTGAAATTTTTGTTGTTCGGGCCGGGCCGGGCCGAACATACTGGGAGTCGAGCCGGCCCGGCATGTCGGGCCGGCTCGGCATGTCGGGCCGGCTCGGCATGTCGGGCCGGCTCGGCATGTCGGGCCGGCTCGGCATGTCGGGCCGGCTCGGCATATCGGGCCGATCGGCAAGTCGGACGGACGTGACCCGTGTATAGTAGGTAAAGACGCTCGGCTGACTATGCTTTGTTGGAGTGAATATTATGTTTCATTTCACAATCTACACACATTTATATTATGCTCACTTAGAATTATTAGTTTAAAACGCTAAGTGTATATATAATATATTTATACTATTAACTTGATATAGTTTGGAATCTAATAAATGACAAAAAGGCACTTTAATAATGTAAATATTTTTAATTTTATATATAATATTTTTTATATTTGATTATTTTTTTAGAGAGTAAACTAACCAGGTTATTTGCAAAACTGTACTTATATTATGTTGAATATAATAACTTGGAAACATTGTCTTCGATATTACTCTGATATTCAAGATATCTTTTTAAAAAAATTTAGAAGTTAAAAGACAAGCATACAAATATATGTGAGAATGAATACTTCACGTCACATAAACAGTTATACTCTTTAGTTCGTGTGTAAAAAATATGTTCACAAGTGCTTTATCTGTTTTGTAAAGGGAAATATTAAGTGTAGAATGAAATATAGTTGTTTAGTTATATAGGCAGTCATATAATCTTCTTTAGTTTCCCAAATGAAGAAATATAAACCAATATGTACAGTCAATGTATTATTGACCTCACACAGGCAAAACACCAATAATCTCGTACTACTAATAATAATTGTCGTTCGTTGTAATAACTATGTTTGATGAAATAAATTAAGTTTTTGTAACGAACTTGATAAATAAACAATTAGTCATAAAATTTGGTATAAAGCTTTCTACGAGGATGGAATATCATTCACCACAAATTTTTGGTCAGACTATACAAGCAAATATACTATATTACTTTAACGGGACATATCATAAAACAAGGTTTTGCTTTGAAATATTTTTTAATTATCTTGGGAACAATGAACGATAAGAAAATTTATTTAATATTAAAAAGGATTTCCTTAAATTTTCGAATTTTGAATTAATGCAGTTATTCAACATAGGTTTTTGTGACAAATAATGCATCAAACCTTTGTAGTATATTAAAGAATTACTGAAGAATATCTTCCGCTGGACATAACATAATTTAATAATAAATAATTGTCTAAAACAGACAGCAGCAGAATTGCATCCGATCCAGTTTGCGTCATGATTCAAAACTGCGAAGACCTAGACATGTTTTTTAAAAAAGCAGGTTTAACTTCAAAATTGAAGAAATCTATAAAACAAGCCATTCTAGATGGAATATTAATTACGTTAACATCCATACTATTAGTTTTCCATTCAATTGAGGAATTATTATTACAGAAACAAGAACTCTAGAAAATTCAATGTGTATTATAGACCTAATATTGTTATATGTAATTAATTTACAAGAGTCATTTAATAGAGCCACCTTAGAACTAGGTTTTGATCAAATTCCCACAATAGTTTTAATTTTATCCTGGTTTAAAAATCTATCTGCTTACTTAATAATACATCCCAATGAAAACGTAAATATTAAAAATTTAAAATTTTATATAAGTAAAGGTTTGAAAGGAAAGTATGCTATCAAATCTATTCATAAAACAGGTACATGTTTATATCCTGCCCTGAAAAAATATTTTAAATGAATAAGAATAGAGGAAATACCTTCAACGTCCAAATTACCAACATCTACCTGACAGGATTTTCGATTCGCAGATAAACGAAGTGCATTCATCAGTTTTAATATTGAGAATGAATTTGACACATATATTAATCGTCATGAATATATTACACCAAATTTTGATGTATTAGATTTTCGGGAAAAAATTAAAGTATTTCCCTCGGTTATATAAACTTGATAAACAGTATGTACTAGCCAATCTGCTACTATTATGCCCAGTAAAAGGACATTTTCTATTGCTAGATGAACATTAGAAAAACGACGGAGTTAATCGAGCCCACCCAATAATGTTTATAAAATTTTCTTTTTTATGTTCAATAAGTAGTAAGGGATTATAAATGTGCTTATATAGGATATTTGTTTGAATTTTATATATTTAAAACTCTTACAATATATATTATTTGCAATATTTTTCAAAAATGAAGAAAACCTAAAATTGCATCTAATATGAATTGCAAATGTATAAAACCATTCTGCAGTAAAAAAATAAAGAATAGGAATACCTTCCATACCTATTTAAGAATTAATTAAACCTGACGTTGACTTTTATACAAATATACTGCTATCAATTCTCCAACTGTTATTTATAGATATTATAGGTTTTAATTCTTTTTAAATATTAATTATATAGCAATGTTTTGTTGCAATATATACATACTTTGTGTTGCTATTTTTGTTTTATATATTTTGTATTTTTTATTGTGTCAATAAATATTATTTGACGGCGAACACGCTGCTGTAATATTTAAATAAACAGATAACAACGGTGCACATACATACCAGCTGACCGTGCACGTTCAATACATCATACGTTGTGACCTGTGGTTGTGACTTGGCAAATGGAAGTCGAGCCGAGCTCGACATGTCGGGCCGGCTCGGCAAGTCGGGCCGAGCTCGACATGTCGGGCCGGCTCGGCAAGTCGGGCCGAGCTTGACATGTCGAGCCGGGTCGGGCTGTTGGGCCGACCCGAGCCGGGCCGGGCCGACGGTTATGCCGAGCCGGGCCGGGCTGACTGTTATGCCGAGCCGGGCCGGGCCGGGCTGACTGTTATGCCGAGCCGGGCCGTAATAATGCCAAAAATGCCCACCTCTAGTGTGATCGTTACTAGCGAACTAGCTGCGAATATGGTTGCATAAGAACGTATTAATACACGTGATTTTAATTCGCTAGCTTGCTGGCTAGTGAGCGTGAGAACATTTTTGTGTGTGAACAGCACTATCTCACTCGCTGACTCACCCGCTTTTAAACTCGCCAACTAGCAGCTAGTAAACTCGCTAAATGTAATCGAGCCTTTATCACAAGATTCGGAAGTTCTCTCCACAACTCCTTTCCTTTAATTTTAAGTTTTTCAAAAGATTGCTCGTAAGTTATGTTTTCTGGTATGCAAGGGACTGAAAAGGGAAACATTAATATTGGTAATCAATAGACTTCGAAATTATTAAATAAAACCAACTAGTCATATTTATTTTTAATTTTATTTACTGATCATTATTCGTACACTGATTATTTATTAAGGAATACAATAAGTTATTGCCATTACAAAAATGGCTCAGACTCTTAGATATACCAGTACAATAGCTATTTTTAGTTATTAATTTAAAAACGATGGGGAAACGAAAAAGACAATAGAAAAAATGACGAAACACTAAAAGTAAAGTATAACATATAATATAAAATCACTATATGGCGGTGATCTAATAGTACGTAATTATTTCTTTTTACATTTTACAAAAGATTTACGAAACGATTCACTCAAAACAAATTAGTGGCAGACGGTTTTGCCAATTTTCTTTTTTTCGAACAGCTAAATATAAGTGGTATCTACTAATTATAATTGTTATAAGGACGTAATACGTAAACACGAAGAACAAATAATTTACTTATTAAGAGGTAGCAATAACAAATATATAGTAATAGTACATCTAGTAATAGTACGACCACAACATTTAATGAGGTTCCTGTTTCCGCTAAGATTTGTGCATTGCACACACTCCAAGCTATTTCTTAAATATGTATTTTTATAATTACATGTAATATTATATAGGCACGAGGCAGTGGTTTTCGAATATCCATTAACAATGCGAAAAAATATACATATAAATATACAGCACATCATATTGCATTCGCATTGGATACCCGACCAGGCACTGCAATTAGAGGTAATGAATTTCAATAATACGATAGTTTCTAATTTAATTATTATTAATAATAATAATAACCTTACATTACACCAGTCTTATCACAGAAAAATAAAAACAAATTAAATTATTTCGTCTTGTTTTTATTACTTTTTTTTGCAATCGGTACCTACTTTGCGCATTTGGTGTTTAATTTTTCTTTTACTTATAAAAAGGTAATTATATAATTAATTGTATATGTATATATAAACGATTTTTCATACGGAATTACATAAATAAAGCGGTTTTATTTTTTAAATTATTAGTACGTGTATGTTCAATGAGGTATTTATTTTGTTATTTATATATTCTAATAATTTACATATACATATTTAGATATATACAATTTAGTTGCAAAATTTATGAAATTTTTTAAAAGTAATTTTCAGTTTTCTCTATTTTCATAAAAAATTCAAATTACGTTTTCAAGAATATAATGATGGGTATCCTCATTTAACACTCATAATACCGCATTTATTTTTGTGACATCTAATACTCTGTATGCATATCTGAGAATAATATACACAAATTATTGATTCAAATTAATTACTTCTAAATTTTGAGTTGTACTTTTGTATAATGTGTGCTTTCATGAAAAAACTGTCGGTCGAGTACTATAATGTTCTATCAGCACTTTTGGCGGGAATCGAGATAAGTCTAAATTTGGGTTGCTGAGTGACAAATTGTTCTATCAGAATAGACTTCTGCAAGCATTTTGTGAAATCCCTTGGTTTTGTACACAGAATTTTATTGTTCCAACTGAAAAATTTAAAAGTAGCTTATTGTTATAGTGTTCTATCAGCTTCGACCAATAGAAAACCGGAGTGCTTGCTGTTGGAACATTATAATTCTAATCTTTTCCTTCGCACATGTTTTACTTTAACGTTGATTAAAGTGTTTGCTATTATTTTGTCTGTGGTTGTGAATAGAATGGAAGGCGTTGATTTGAGGTAAGTACGTAAAATATAAAATGCTCTAGAAAAGATAATAATGTAATATCCGCTTTAATTAGCAGAATTACGTTTCACATAACCTCAATCTGGCGAATATAAAGTTTGTTTATGTTTTTTTTTTATATTTTAGCGCAATATACACCGAAGAAGATAACGAAATAAAAGATCCCTTTCACGCAAGTGACGATTCTGATGCCGATCCGCATTATCTACCATCAGATGAAGAAGAAGAAGAAGAAGGGTTCATTCGTAATTTTACAGAAGATGAAACCGGAGTAGAAGTTGCTTGTTTTGCGGAAGACAACAACAATCATGCGGGGCGCACTATCGTGGAAAATGAGGAACCTTCAGATGAAAATAAAAAATTAACACGAAAAAGGGGACGAAATCCGGATGCCTGGAAAAGAAATATCAATAAGAAGTTATGCGAAAGTGGTCAAGCATACAAGGATGTAAAGGGAACTATTCACACAGCCAGGAAGGTAAAGAGTTTGAAAGACTGTGAAAATGGTTGCATATATTTATGTGGAAAAAATTTTTCGCAAAGTGACCGCGAAGCAATTCACAAATCATTTTGGAGATTATCGAATAATGAGAAGTTGCATTTTTACAATAATAATACAGAACGTGATGTTATAAAACGACGTCAAACTCAAAACAAATCTAAACGAGAATTTTCATTCAAGTATTTTTTTCACATTCGTGATGAGAAATGCAGGGTTTGCAAAGTCTTTTTTCTTTCCACTCTTGATATAAGCCAGAGACGCATTGAATATTTTTACAAAAAAAAGCGATGTCAACTAACAGCAGTCCCACTTGAAATGAAACAAGGAAAACATGCCAAGAAAGTTATCACCAAGTCACAAAAAGATGTCATTAGGAATCATATTAATTCTATTCCACGAATAGATTCTCATTATTGTAGGCGAGATAGTAAAAAAGAATATTTCGACGTTCAGTTAAATTTGCAAAAACTATATGAATTATATCTACAGTTTTGTATTGATACTCAACAAGAACCATTAAAATTGCACCATTATCGAGAAATTTTCAACTATGAATTTAATATTGAATTCCAAAAGCCCAAAAAAGACCGATGCGATATGTGCGAAGAGTATCGTATTAAAAAGAAGTCAGGTCTGCCTGACATTGAAAACGCCACTTTTGAAAAACACATTGCTTTTAAAGAAGCTGCCAGAGCTGAACGAAACATTGACCGACAAAATAATGATAAAGAAACTGCAATCATCTGCTTCGACATGGAAAATGTATTTGCCTTACCACGAGCTAATATTTCGTGCTTCTTTTACATCAAAAAATTAAATACTTACAACTTGACAGCCCATTGTAACATCAACAAGCGAGGTTATTGCGCCATTTGGTGCGAAGGTACTCATGGTCGTAAGGGCATTGATATTGCTTCTGCACTTATTCGTATTTTGGAAAATGTACTACAAGATCTTCCTGATACCAAAAAATTTATTTTATGGTCCGACTCCTGCGTCCCGCAAAACAAGAATTCCATAATGAGCATGGCATTGCTCAAATTCTTGGAAGCAAACCCAAATATAGAAAGCATAACTCAAAAGTTTTGTGAACCTGGACATAGTTCAATCCAAGAAATCGATAATCTTCAGTCAGATTGAGAAAAAACTCAAAAATGTGGAAATATTTAGCCCGCTAGGTATTTTAAGATTATTGCCGACAGTAAATAGGAAGAATCCTTTTAAAGTATTCTATATGAGAGCTAATGATTTCAAAGAATATCAAAAAGCAGCTGAAAAACTAAATTTTAGGAGTATACCTTTTGCTTCTGTAAAGCAGGTAAAATTTAGCTCAACCAATTTTTTTCATGTTGAATATAAACTTCAACATGATGGGCCTTCAACTAAAGTCCCCATAGTTGCAAGCAAATCTGGTTTACGAAAACAAAAAGGAACGTCTTCTGCTTTATTGCCTTGTTTGCCATCGGTGAACACTTGCAAGGAACCTAAAGAATCTTTGCTACCTTTCGACAAAATTTTGCACTTGAAAAAGTTGTTTAAATTTATGCCGCCTGCAGACAGCCAATTTATATCAACTTTTTTTAAAGAATACAATAACTCAAAAGTCTTTGCAACGGCATTATCTAGACACAAAAGAAGTCAGAAAAATGAACAAGATGTGAGTGTTGAGTTGCCGTCTACCTCATCCAGCCCTCCAGAAACAGGAGTGAATGTGCCTTCGACTTCTTCCTAACTTTACTACCTACATATTATTTTTTAAGAATAGATAACTTTCGAAAATTTATTTGTCTGTTAGAACAGTCTGTTTATTTTTTTATAAAATTTGAAGTTTTATTAAAGTCATATTGTTGTATCAGCATTTTATTGTTTTTTATTATATTGTGCTGCCTTTTATTTTCCGAAAAAATAAAATAAAAAAATATATGCATGTTCACAGCACGATACAAGGAAAGTAAAAAACCAACATTGGGGCAATTGCATCGTTCCAACGACGAAATATAATTGTCGTGGTTTTAAATTGCTTATAACAAGAAAGTATAAAATTAGCAGATAGAACATTATAATACTCGACCGACGATATGTCGTTAAAACTTGCCCAAAATGTGTATACTACCATTGCCTATCGAGATGAATTTCATACGAATTAATTCCTTGAAAAACATCTGAACTTCAGGCAATATAAAAAACAGATCGCCAATATACATGTACAACCCAAATCTCATCTAAGTGGAATAGTTACCGGGAATGTTGTTTGGAAAACTAGTTTAGTAAAATCATTGAACAATCAATATTAGATGCAGAAAATTCGAATTTTACATAGGCAATATAATAATACGACAAGAGGTAGAATATTAGAGATACTAAAGCACTAGGCCGATTATTCTCTAGTCAAAATGTTAACAAACTGCAATACGATATGAGAATGTGTAATGGTACAAGCCCATTTCATTTTATTTATTAATGTATAAGTTTTATATTTTCAGAATTTAATTAGTTATATTTTATCACTATTAATATTTTAATAATAAAAAGAATTATATTTAAAACCAATGAATATAATAGAACACTATTAGTCATAAGTTTGTCATCCATTTAGTTATAAGAACTGTGGCGCCGAGTATTTACAGTGGGACAAGAGACGCCAAGTTTGTGAAAAACATTCGCCTATGTATAGGCCTGTATGAGACGAATGCTAAATTTTACAGAAAATTTTCATGTAAATTTTATTTTTGAAATTTAGCAACGTGTAAAACAGAAAAGTGCTTGCAATATTTCATGCGAAATTTAGCGGCTAACAGCCTTATTCATAATCATCACCCTAATAGGGTGTTAGTACGCTACTAGTAAGTAGCTACTAACATCCTACTAAGACGCTATTAATTTACCTTATTCATAAACGCTTATTTAGTGGCTAGTAAGTAGTAGGATGTTAATAGAAAAATACATTTGGCAACAGGGTAATATGAAGAACGATCGTGCGCACTGATGTACAAATTTAAATTTGCGGTAATCACGATAGAAAGCAAATATTAAAAGGTTAGAATTTACAATTTCAGATTAACTAAAATCTGCAAAATAAGAAGGTACGATTATATATAAATTGTATGTATAGCATAAAAAGTTTTCATGGATTATGAACAAATACATGTTAGAGCAGAATAGCAAGAAGTTGAGGAAGGTCAAGTTAATGGGGCTCTAAATCCAAAAATGTTCTAGAAATGGCTTAATCCACTGGAAATATATAATTCAATAATAATAGAATTTCTATACAAAATATATGTAGAATGAAATAAAACAAGTTACAAACATGATAATCAATAGGTGGAAAGACGTTATAGGTACTACACATTAAATTATATACAGGGTCGGGCAAAAAGAGCGGAACACCGAATTTATGGCTTAACTAGCACTTTTTCGAAAATTAAACCTAAATTAAAGTTTTTGTATACTTTATGTATTATTTATTGGTGTTTGCAGATTTTCCGTTTTTGTCACATTTTTGAAGATATGATGTCACCGGATAGTATTTTAAATGAATCACCCTGTATTTATATTTTTTTTGAGTAGATATTTTTTTCCTGAATTCACTAATACCAGGTTTAGTGGGTCTCTGACTTATGGTTTCATAAGAAAAAAATAAAATGTAATGGCACCTAAATATTTATTTAATAAAAAACGAACGACAATAACTAAAGATTCTATTCATTAACGTCCATTAACTTTAACAAATGATTATGAAATTCATTTCTCGCTTAAAGGTGACATGAACTTTTAATGCAGCATTAACTTTTTTAGAATCTTTAGTTATTGTCGTTCGTTTTTTATTAAATAAATATTTAGGTGCCATTACATTTTATTTTTTTCTTATGAAACCATAAGTCAGAGACCCACTAAACCTGGTATTAGTGAATTCAGGAAAAAAATATCTACTCAAAAAAAATATAAATACAGGGTGATTCATTTAAAATACTATCCGGTGACATCATATCTCCAAAAATGTGACAAAAACGGAAAATCTTCAAACACCAATAAATAATACATAAAGTATACAAAAACTTTAATTTAGGTTAAATTTTCGAAAAAGTGCTAGTTAAGCCATAAATTCGGTGTTCCGCTCTTTTTGCCCGACCCTGTATATAGTTTATTCTTATATTTTGCATTAACAATAATCTATGCGATGCTAAGGCAAGGATTTGTGATACACTTGCAAAGTAAAAAGACTGTACCGATGACTTAGAGAATTTGGAACAAATGTTCATTAAACAGGAGATTTGAAGTAATTCTTCATTAAAATTAAATGCTAAGAAAAATGTAAACAATATTCGGTGATATTAGTATGATTTCAGAATGGATATATAGAAGGTATTTTGATTAGTGATAATGGATATGCATGTTCCAAGATATCTGTTAACTCCATCACAAACACTAACGACAAGTCCTGTGTTAAAATATCACTCCATATATCAACGAGAAATGTCTTAAAAAGCATTTGAAATTATGAAGAATAAATTTGGATGCTTTTTTCATTAAACTGGACACAACAAGGGCATCGATAGTAGCAATATCCATTATGAACATTATAAAAGGAAAATTTGCAAACAGAGGAATCTTCACATTAAAAAAATATCTCCTCACTTTCATTAACTTTGTATGGAATTAGATTGATAATGTGGATAATGATTATTAATGATAATGTTGGCAATATTTTTAAGCATTAGATTAGCATATAATGAGACATTTTAATTAAAAACACCTATTATCATAAGTATGTTTTATTTAAAATAAAGTCGAAATATAAAAATATGTTTATACACTCATTCCTTCCTTTTTCTCTTTTAACAATTTCATTTTGTATGTTCATATCGCGGATCTTTTTCAACTGTAAATGTTTCCATTTCAATGTATTTAATTAAAAAGTTATAATCCTGGATCCAAAAGAAGTCTGACAAATATGTGTTTATTTTTATTCGTACCAATTTGTTTTTTTAGGTTAGCTTTAACGGTGAGCTGCAACTTTAAACATACCCCTACACGCTACTAACAATTTAGTTGGCTACTACGCTTAGTACGCTGTTAAATACGATTATGAATACGACTTTTTTTTAGTAGCGTGTTAGTTGGATCTTAGTAGCCACTAACTTTCATTATGAATAGGGCTGTAAATTATTTAGAGTTGGTTCTAATTTCTGTGTGACATCTGCGTGAAAAACTGCGCAATAGAATAAAATGGGGATAAAATTGCAATTGACTGCAAAGTTAACTGAACCAAACTAACCTAACAATAAATTTGCGGTTCCCGAGCTTGTGTGTGACTAATTTTTTAAATGAACATAAGGAGTCTCAAAAAAGAGATGAAGAAGATGATTATAAAGGTTAACTGTGTATCATAATGAATCAAAGAATTTAAAACTAATTTCTCGAAGGGCAGCCAATCTTTTAATTACGATAACACTAAAATTACGTCACTACATCACATATTTATTACGCATGTGCGTGTGCTAAATTTGATATGTAATAATGCATACGTGTCATACAGGAACAATGCAATAATATCAAAATTGTATGCTAAATTAAAGCAGAAAATTTTCGTAATAATTTACATGGAAATTTTCTGTAAAATTTAGCATCGTCTCATACAGGCCTAAGAGTGCGTAGATGGGAAGTTTAAGTGGGAACCACCTAAATAAAACGAAAACAAGCGCTAAGAAAGATTCATTCGACTGGCTGGCTTGATAAAGAAGTTGTCGATCCACAACTAACAGAAAGTCGAGCGATATTCGTTGAACGTTATATCGAAATGTAAATTCAAAATAGTGAATAACAATCATCCGAATTGTTAATAGTAAGTTATTAGTCGGAAAATTAATTTAAAGTGGCACGAGATTAAAAGTGCAAAGTGTTACTTGGTGTAATAAATAAGTTGTACGCCTGTAAGTACAGCAAATGAACTCGTCACTGCAGAACCGTAACTACAAAATAAATTCCGGTGAAGGCAACGCAAAACACTGAACAGTTCACGGAGAAGCAACAACATCGAAGAGAGGACAGAGAAATTAGAAAATATAACCATTAGTATAAGGTATTATCTGTAAACGATTATATTTATTCGTAGTAACAAATTAAAGAACTATAAACGAAATCATACATAGAACGAAAATAATAAATAAAGTTTTGGAATATAATTCGTCTAAGTATGTATATGTAATTATATCCATTTGTATAATGTGTACAACACCTGTATTGTAAATTCTGTCAGACGTCGTTTATGAGTAAATTTAAATAAAATATGTAAAGATCGATCATCGTTAATTAACTGTAAGAAAATGTTTTAAAATTGTTTTACTTATATATTCGTTCTTTTGGTATATGTAAATAGAATTGTATAGGCGATTCATTGGATTTGAATATACAAATTAGTTCAAGTTTGCCATAGTATTATTTCATCAAATTTAATTAATGTTTAGGAACTCTATCAATTGAATATTTCTTATCAACTTACACGACCCTGAGAATAAGTGAGTTTTATTTGGACAAATTAAATATAGCATTTTATTCATTTTAATTTCATTTTAGTTGCAAAATATCGGTTCCTCTACAAATGTGATACCTAGCGTAACTTGAAACTGCACACTTCACATTTACATATTCCTCCTGTAATTAAGTGTTATTCCATTTTGAAGAAATATAAATTGTAATATCACACAATGTACAAATATTTTGCAGTGATGTTATATTGTGAGAAATGCAAATTTCCAACTTGAACATTAAAAATAATTTACTATAAGAAATTGTTCTCAGATGTTTTTGACAAAATATAGCCACATAGATTTTACGTAATACAAGCCACGAATAAAGTGAAGTGTATTATGCTTATTATTATCGACACGAAGTCCATGTCTGTATATTTAATATTAGAATATTTTTTCTTCATAGGAAGAAAAATCATTTCAGAGATATCGAATTTAATTTTTGATAAGTACACAAATTTCGCAACTAATTGCATATGTATCTATTAACTACTTTTTTCAAAATCTTATTGAATTATTTTTGGTTGTATACAGTAGTACTATAAAATAAATTTTGTTACGATGCTCTGGCATACTGTATAACCGAACTATACCTAACCGGTAACAAGTCTTTAATGGAACTTTCCATAGATTTCAAAATCATTCTGGAACGCTTCCTTGGAGGTAGACTGAGTTCAGGATCTGGTGATATAGACGGTGCTGGCGAAACGGGATTTGAACTAGGCGGTGTCAGAATGGGTTCGTCTTCCGAAGGCAATTCCAATGCGGCTTCGACTCGCCTCCGAATGTCATCGCCGTTACTCAATGGAGATTCGTAAGTTGTAAAATAAGCAGGATGACGTAATGTACTGACTATATTTTGAGGACGCGAAATCAAATTGACAACTTCTTCTACAGGAGGAGATCGCCTGCTGAAATGATCTTCGTATACCCGTTCTGTGACGCTAGCAGCTGCAGCGAGTAAGTCGACACCATTAGGACTTGGCTGACGCAGGTAGGGAAGAGGCGTTACTCTGTCTCTAATTATACAGTAAATACCTGAGGATTCGTAATTGATGGGAGTAGCAATTTGCAGCACGGAATCTTTGTTTTCTTTATCACTACTGCTACTCGAGGAACATGATGATTCACTACTGGATGTTGTTGAGGAGGGTGGGGATATTGGAGAGGAATTTTCTGAATGACTCTTGATATGGGCTTCCATGGATTTCTTCGAATTAAAAGTATCATTGCATATAGTACATTTGTACACTTTTTCCCCATAATGAGCAACCTGATGTAATTTTAGGACGTGATTATAACCAAAGGATTTTCCGCAAATCTCACAGGAATATGGCTTTTCACCAGTGTGCGTTCTGGAATGAACCTTCAACTGTTTGCTGCATGTAAATCCTTTCTGGCAGACGGTACATACATATGGCTTTTCTCCCGTGTGCGTTCGCATATGAATAACTAACTGTCCCGATTGTATAAATGTCTTGAAACATACGGCACATTTGTGAGGTCGTTCCCCAGTGTGTATCCGCATGTGTCGGTGCAATTTTCCGGAATGTTCAAAAGCTCGGGAACAAACATCACACTTGTAAGGTCGCTCCTTGGTGTGAATACGTCGGTGGACACTTAAATTTTCTTTCACGCTAAAGCTTTTGTTACAATATTCGCAACGGAAAGGCTTTTCACCCGTATGCGTTCGATAATGTCTGGTTAACCGTGCTGGTACTGCGAATGTCTTAGAACAAATATTGCACTTGTATGGATCGTCAGATTCCTTTGTATGTGTTTTCATATGAACTTGAAAGGCCGACTTTGAAGTGAACATTTTGTTGCACTGTTCACACTGAATGCTTTGATGGTTGATTAGGTCCGGCGGTTGGGTTGCATTAGAAAAACCACCAATTGGAAGATCTGGACTGCAAACAACTCGTTTTATTGCGTGATGGCGGGCGTCTTCGGTTGTTTGGACTGGACCGCCTATAGGTATACTGTTTTCGTTATAATATCCCACCATTTCTGGTACTTTACACCATAAATCTTCTGAAACAAGAGAAAGCACTCATTGTAGACTATATATAATATAATGTAAAATGCAGAATCGGATAATTAAAATTAAAAATATGAATCAATGCAACATCGCGTATAAGACAGTTACACTAAATTTTAAATTACTTTAAAATTAGTTTTTCTGAGCCATGGGTAATTCTAAAAAAATTAAAAATTTTCCTAATTAAATAATTATCAGTGCTAAAAGCAGATAATTATAATTAGAATAAGATAGTTGCTTTGTTCATTCAGTGTTGACAGCATATATTACAAAATGATTTTCAGCAGGACATAGTTTCAATTGCTTTATCATATATTATTTTCGTTTGGACTATTTATATGGTATAATAAACCACTTATCTGTTACCTTTTTTTCATAATAGGTAATTTAAAATTCAGATTATGTTAAGCTTGATTAGTTTATGGCAATAATTTTAAAAATTACACACTGTTAAAAAAAACTATGAACTGTGCTTATGGGATTCTAATGTCAAATTTAACAATTAATTTAAATTCACGCAGAGGTGGATCTGTAAATATAAAAATCGCTAAGATGCAAATGGTGGCAGCGTGAATCAATTACATTACACAATATACCATTATCACTTTGAAAGATGTATTAGGAAGCGCTATTAATTGCGTCAGATATGTACGATTTTGATTTTTTCAAGTATCTTAAAAAACAATGTTAATCAGTGTTTGTCAATTGTTTTATTCCCATTGCTGCTATAGAAACAAACACCATATAGTAGCATTTCAAGGAAAAGCATTGCAATTTAAGAGTAATTACTGACAAAATAATTAAATGTAATAATAATATTAATAAATCTTACATGTTTGTGTTATTGATAATTAAATTATTAATAGGTGTGCTGTGATTGTTGCGCCACTATTTCAACATCAGTATTAATTACACTGACCAACAAATTTCAACTTTTACTATTGACAGGAATTGACGTAGGTATATTAATTTTTATAGAAAATATAGAAAAAATTATTTTAAGTAGATGGTTACATTAGGTCAGTTAGGTTTGGTTTTTCATAAAAAAAATTTCGATCACTATTACTTGTATTTGAAGTCCAACAAAAATACCTTCTCTTCTAGTTTTACTTCGGTGATTTTTGGGAACTTTTCTCGAAGATATTTAAAACCGTCACCTTCTTGATCCATCGCCATAGCAACGCTTTTTATGAGTTATAGTTTCCCGTGCAGAAGTGGTATTACAATCTTTTTTTAAGGCTAAAGTCGCAACATTATACTTTTTCTAATAGACATTTCTGCCGTAGTGGCCACTTACGCTTTATGTAATGGTTTTTCCTGATAACCTGATACGATTGTCCCAGACACATAAAAACAGCAGTATTTAGTGTAACCTGATTGCATACCCAAAATATCAATAACAAACCCGTATAAATATTCCAGGAATAGTATTCGTACTTAATCTTCTAGAACATTTTCATTCCTTCATGGAAACCACGTGTACTATTAGAAGTCTTCTCAACTAAATTGAGTTTTTACCGTGAGCAAAGCTAAGCCAGTACTACTAGCGCTTTTTGGTTAACTTGTCAGTAACAGACACAGGGTGAGAGCTTTGTTGGCCAGTGAAGTTTCAAAAACCGACTAAATGGCATTCTTAGCTCTCAAAATACTATACCTTGTCTCAGAATAAGAAGGAGTGATTCAAATATCGCGCCAAAATGGTGTATATTTTTAAGGTATCTCATTGGTTCTTGCGTAGGCAAGTTTAACATGGGCAAATAAGTTCGCCAAAATGTCATTTTATGTTTCTAACCAAGCCATAACCTAAGTTAATCTCTTAAATTTTTACTTTGGTTTATTATACTTTATTGTGTTATTAAATAGAATCCGTACTTTTGTGTACAACATGAACATGAGTGATCAGACGGCTTAAGACCTGAGGAACAAGTGATCAGGAATTTGAAACTTTGAATTTCATGAATCTGTCAAAAACACTGTACAACAGTGCACAGTTCCTTTTTTTAAATCGAACGTTCTACACTTAATATCATTGCAAAAGTAAGTTTAGATGAGTCCATACCAAAAATGAACTGGGCTTCTACACAGATTCTTGAAACTCATTAATTTCAAGTAAGTGTTAATTAAATACTAATTATATTACCACATGTTATATTTCGGACATGTCAAACGTAATAAGAAACCTGTACTAACAGAAAAAGGTGAACATATCTGGTGGAGAATATCTGGGAATAAAACAGTACAGATTATGATGGTCGTTCAATATTCAATTGGATAAAACATGCTTGAATGAAGGGCACACAAGGAATAGAGTTTGAATTGCCGTAAGTATAATGAGTACACAACAAGCTTTTGTTGACAGCCTATCGACTGGATTAAAAAGCCCTATTGGTAAAGGTACGCAAGGATCTGAATTGATATATGTGGGAGAAGGACTACTGTATTGATTCATGAAATGAACGGTAACATTTTTGAAGGATGTTACAACAAATAATACCCAAGTTGGAAAGGGCAGCTGCACCACAGGTTACCTCCATATCATTGCGAGCGCAATCTGATTGAAATGATTTGGGCCCAACTAGAATGTGAAGTTGCTTCCAAAATTCCCCTTTCAAAATATCACTTATACAAGAACTTTTAATATAAGCAATTACAAATGTTACAATATGTAATTGTGCAAAGAGAATGTGAGATATAGATGGATTAATGGATGGTTGAGAAACCATTTATTAATGTCTCAAACAGTGACGGTGAACGTGACTTATTAATGTCCAGCACAAGTGAATCAGTCTAATTTATGCGGCATTTTGTTTGTTTGTAATTATAGTCTCAATTGTTGTATTTTTAATCTTTTTAACATGATGTGGACACTAAATTATTGTTAATTTCCAATATATAATAGAAATAAAAATTTGTTATACTTATAAGTGTATAAGTGTAAAGTATTCAACTTAAATTTTTCTCCATATTTTCAAAATACATAAATACCGAATAATAATTAGTAACGTGTATATGTAATTACCTTTGCTGGTCGTGTAAGCAACTTCAGCCGATATATTTTTTTATATTTGTTACTGTTTTATGTAAGATACACATTTCCAAGAGTGGTTGCTTGAATTTACCTGCTCAAGGTTTGTAACAGTAATACGAATGTTTATTTGTATAAGTTCTTTATTGATATTTAAAATAGAAACTAATAAGCAAAACTTCTGCTATTTCTTAAGGACGCCTTGATAAAAGATAAAAGGTTTGCCTCATTCTTGCTCTCTGGTACAAATATTTAATAATAAATAGACTTGATTCACAATTTTCATGTTGGTATAACACATTCACTAAAATGCATAGTAATTATATATGTATTTATAATGGCAATCCTCTTCAAAACGCTCAGAACAAAGTTTACTACTTTCATTTGAAAATTTGGCCTATATCTTTATCCACATATTCTTCTAATCTTTGTTTAGAAAACTAGAATCAACAGATTTGAATGTTAAGATAAAAGATTTATATTCATCAAATTAGAGATGCAACTTTACTCTTCTTGTTTCTTATTGCTGCTTCGATTGGTAGAATGAAAAGCGACACATCCATCCATTTTAACCAAAGTAGTAAATCAAACACAAACAGGTCAATCCTTAGTTAAAAATAATACATTTCTTCTAACCTCAATTGTCACGATGTCATATCAAATTGTCTACTACATTTTAAGCTGTGTGTTCCATGTTTTGGCGGGATATTTGAATCACTCCTTCTTATTCCGAGACAGGGTATAATTCAAGACAATTAAATTTTACACATGATTACCCAAGAAGTGCCATATTTTTATATTAAAATAAAACAATTGCGATTAACACCATAAAAATTGAAATGCGTCTATGACTAAATTTGCCTTTGTTTATGTTTAATTAATCACTAAAAACTACAGTTATATGCGTATATTATGTAATTGTAAAATACTGTAGTATTTCAAAAACAAAGAAAACAATGTAAATTAAACTAATCCTTAATTTAGACTAATACAATAAATGTATAGGTGTCTAATTAAAATACTAAACTCAGAATAATGTATAACTGGAAAATTGCTACGGTCTATGAATCTTATGTAGGAGTAGGTTCAGTATACATATTGTATAATTATCTGAAATATTGTAATGAACAGATTTTCTACTTTAATAGCAGAATAGTAGCATTAATACTAATTATATTAGTATATGACACTTCTAAATGTTTCTAAATCTATTTATCAAAGGTTTTCATTTATAACTGGGCAACTAAAACTGTCAAGATACTAATTAGTCAAAAAAAATGTAGTATGCTTACGAAAATCAACATACTTTTTTCTTGCTATACATTTATAGAACAACGTTGTTTTAAAAATTCTAAATAAATAGCATGGTACAAAAATTTACAAACCATTATTTTCACTTTTACACCTCCTCAGTAAATTCTTTATGAATGTTTCTTGAACCTCATCAATTTTAATTTCAACAGACATGTTCATCGAAAATTTAAATCATCAGTCACTTAAAATAAGAAAATTGAATAGTCTATATGCGCGCAAACACTATATCACACGCAAACACATGGACAAACATACAGTTGAGATGTGATTCCCCGAAAGTGCAATTGAACAATGCACGGGGCCAGAAGATGACAAGTGCCGGTGCGTTTACTATACTTTTGGCTCCGCCCAGTGCGTGTGCAATGTGTATAAAACGGGGTGGTGGGGAGTAAGTTGAATCTTAGGTCGGTTTTTGACCCCACGAATGTACGCAATCGAGAGGAGGAAGAATGCCCAAAAACCATTAAAGAGAACCCCCCCACTGTTACACGTTATTCGAAGGAAACTCTTAATACGTTTTGGTATGGGAATCTGGCGAGATTGAATCTTCTGTTATTGTATATCATTAATGAGGCACACCATGTACAAATAACCACTCTATATATAATATGCAAAGAAAATATAATACATTAGACGCTCTTAGATATATGTACTACTAATTATAGAATTACTTTAGATAAGTACAGTGACTGTATAGTAATCAAGAAAATGGTGCAATATGCAATATAATCCCTAAAAAACTAATAAATAAGCTTTCCCTTGTTATTAATAAAATTTTTGATGATTTATATTGTAAAATTATATTGAAAGAAATATCAATATGAAAAACCTAGAGAGCTCTGAAGTTATATAGCTGTTTTGTTTCAAACTTAAAATTCATTTGTTTTCATAGCATCTCATGTCAAATTGTCTTAATCTTAATAATTGAAATTGTTTTTTTGTAATATAATAAAAAAGACCCAAATCCATAAAGTCGTGACTGAGGGTCTGATACGGCTTAAATCTTAGGACACTAAAATTATTAGTCACTTTTTTTTTCAAGAATTTATTCCTACCAAAACAAGTGAAGCGGAGTCCCAAAAAACGTCATTGCCATAAATAGCGGAAGAAAGTTTCTCAGTCCAAGTTATAACAACCTATCTACCTATGTATAGATCAGTATGGTGTACAAACTATTTTGGAACTTAAATGATAACTAAAACTAGCAGAAAAAAGGAAAACCGATTACAAATTCAATATTGTTGTTTGGATGCTAAAAGAGGTAGGTATAGTAGGTATCCCTGCTTCGTTCTCTGTATCCACGTGTGTAAGTAGGTATTGCATTTTAATCTAACATTTTCTATACTATCAGATATATCTCGAACGTTTTTTAATCATGTTCAGATATCATACATAATTGTTTTCTTTCCGTATACAATAAGTAGAAAATAGGATCATGTAACTCCAAATCGTAATCAATTACATACTTAAAGAAAAAAATTGAAGTGTCTTTTATCGAATTGTTGATAAACATTTATTGATAACATATTGAACGTAAATATAAATTCGGTATGTATACCTAACCATATCTCATATATAGTTTTTCTTTTATGTTCCAATTCCTGATATGCATATATGTATACAGCGTACCCCAAAATTATTCCCTCACGATTTATTTTTGTTCATAAAACCCACATAATCAACATAATTTGGTTTATTAGTGATATTTAAAAATGCTTTCACCACGAAACTACCTATTTCATTTAAAAGTAATATCTACATCCAATTATATAAGTTATAGGTGCAGCAATTATGTATTATTATTTATATTTATAATCACAAATCAATCAGGAAATATGATGAAAAGAACATCGATTATTAAAAATTATTAAAAACTTATTTAACCTAGTATTCATACTACATATAATAACAGAATAACTCACATACATTTTCAAGAAAATTTCATATATATTTAAATATAATTTTGACTTAGGTAAGTAGGTATATACATTTTATGTTCTGCAATTATTACTCATGACCTGTTATAAATTATTGCATGTGTCTGCACATACATATATCATTTTTCATAATGACCTGTGTTATTTCTGCAAGTTATTAGAAGTCACATTAAAGAAACAATAATCAATGTAAGTCCCAATTATTGCTAAAATCGTGAACCAATTTGCATAGGTCAAGTTGTGTTTTTTCTATTCTTTCTTTCTTTAAAAACCGATGCTGTACGCTGTACTTCATCATGACCATACGTAATCTGCAGATAACCACTCCAACAGAAAAAATATTCCTGAATTGTTTACAATCAGCAAGACACTAAGCGCAGTGGCATTCTATTTATGTATTTATATCTGCGATTGAAATTAATAATACGAAAACAAAGACGAATGAATCGCCTATCTGTACTGAGCGCCACGAGTTTTTCCTTGAGGCGATGCACCGCGGTTTTTCAAACGACTCGTGTCAAGCGTACTGGCTTTGGAATAGCATAATCGCACGAGCTACGGTGCCACGGTTACGCGCCTCCACGTGGAGGCCAGTGCCGCTTTTTGAGAACGAACGCCGACCTCCGTCAATCTATAGAACCGTAGGTCGGCATTTTAGAATACAGAATATACACTGATCCCCACTACATTTTTTCTTGGTATTATTACTACACATTATAAATATACATTGTTCTTATTGTTACATATGATTTTGTTTAAATTTAATAATTGTTTTGTGTGATTCAAAATAATTTTGGAAGTAGATACAAATTTATTGATATTGATTCTGTGAATCATTATTTGAAAATGACAGTATCATAAAATAATGAAAATATTCAATGTTTCTGAATACAAATTACATGAAATCAGTTTATTAATAAATATTCATGAATTGTAATTAGAATCAATAAAAAAGGAAAGTAAATTTTACAACAAATATTGAAATGTTTATATATTAATTACAATACACACATATATAATAAAAAATAGATACTTACATATTTTATTGCAGATACTGTGTTTCACTTCACGTAATTTAAGCGTTTATTAATTATTAGACTTTTCGTAAGTTTAATATCTTTGACCTAAGTAAAATTGTTCAATCTTTCCAGCACAAAAGTTAAAATATATTATATACTTAACAAATACTGTTATTATATAGTAGACTTTGCAATTATTTATTTAAAAATAAATAATTTGGAGTAACACTTATATTTTTTGTCTAAACCAAGCGCGCTGTAAAATCAAACTAAATGTTTACCTCTCCTACGGTCGTAGACGATATGATCCGAATCACTCCGAGCGGGTTCCCCTTATGCCCAGACAACTCCGTACACCATTAACCCGTGTTTTCACAGGCACGTGGAGGCGACTAACCGTGGTTTTTCTAGGGATCCTTTGCTGATGCTTTTCTTATCAACAATCCAAGTTTAATTTCAGCAAATTCTAAAACTGATATGATAATATATGTACATGTAATTTTGTGATAACATGTAAAGCGCATGTATTTTTTACAAATATTGTTATTACGTTAGCAAGCGATTGTAGATACATTAATAATCTGATGATATTGTTACCGATACATACGTTTTGTTGCCGTTACATACGACGCGTTTGCAGGTGATTGAAGTTTCTTGCCCGATTTATTTAGTTCTGTCATTTGACATTAATTTGACTTTAATTTTTGACTGACACATCCCATTTTTTCTGTAAAAAAAATCAAGATTGGATTGACATAAAAAAAATTAAACAGATTGTAAAAATATAAGAAACTTTATTAATTTTCTTCGATCGTTATTCACAATGGACGGGGTAACAATATCTTAATCGTTATTTCTTTCTTTCTATAAACTGTGTAATTTTTAAAATTAATTCCCACAAATAGTATATATGGGATTCTTAGGTATGTATTTCATTTTTACTGTATAAGATAGCCCCAGCTCTTATGGCTGCGTTTTCACAGACTTATTTCTAAAAATAAGAATAAAGAAATATCTATAGAGCTAGAATAGACGTACCTACCTATTACTGACAACATCGATTTCGGACAAGGATCAGAGAGAAAAATTCACGTTGCCAAAGAGGACATCTGTATTCTTTATCCCATGACAGGGTTTCATATTATTGTGAATGTGTAGGATTACAATATTCCAAAAGTCAATGTATTTTCAAAATGAAGTATCCCAAAAATTTTAAAAAAATCGCTGAACATACATTCATGTTTTGTTCTTTCTAATTTCTCATATACGGTTGGGATTTCCTAGCTGGCAATGCACGTTATGAGTAGTGGTAACTAGGTATTCTGAAATTGTTCCCATCTACAACATGATTTTGTTTTATTCAGAACTATAAAACTAAAACTTAACTGATGCATTTGTTGTGTTTCTAATGATTCTTTTAATCTTCTATTAGTTAAGTTGCACCTACATATATAATTTATATAAATGTCATTTATTGAACACTATGTCAAGGAATTCAGTTATTTATAGTATATGAATAGAGGTACATAGGGATGAGATAGGTACTTGAAAATTTTAGTTTATTGCCTAGCATTTGTTCAACACGTCATGTTAATCAAAATTAACAGAATTAAGCAAATATTTTGCAAATTAGTTGTTAGGTTAGTATTTAGGTACCTACTCCATTGACATAATAATACTAATTAACAAAGCTTGCCAGTTTAAATAAACGGGCATTAGTGGTGACAACATTAGAAAGAGACAGTTTATTACATTTTTGATAAGGTACGAAATAAAATAACACACCTTTAATCAAGTGATTATACATTAAATTTAAAAGTGTTATTAGAACCATATCTAGGTAGGTACCTACTTTATATGTTTGTAAAATCCTTAAAGAATGTAATGAACTGGCGCGGCGGTTTATTATTATTATTATTTTAAATTAGAAAATATTTCAACGATCTAGAAAAACTTGTATTTATAAATAAAAATATTCAAGAAAAATTATAACCCTAAAAAATATTTACGAAATCTCCTGCACACTAAAAACTCACATAGACGTCACTTACACTATATACCGTAGTCGACATATTTTAATTTCTGATACGAAAGTAGAAAGAGGAAAAGAGCGCGACGAAATAAACTAAAGATAAACATAAGCGAGGCTGCCAAGACAGTTCCCTCGCGTGAGGGTCCCCCGACATCAACATCGCTGCATATTATAAGGTCATATTCTGCATGCGATAGAAGTGTAAACCAAAATTAAAATTTGACGACTACGGTATACGTATTATACGTATCACTTAATTTAAATTTACAATAATAAAGAAAAAACATGTAAAACATTTAAATAATCCTACAAAACTTTCCTAGCAGCATTTTTCGAATTTGGCGGGTGTTTTAAGTTTGCACTGAACGCAATAAAATAAAATATAAAGATGTACCTACTCGCTGATAATTTAACTGCAAAATCAGTTTAATTTTGACAATTCTTCTACTTGGGTACACGGTGTGTCAAGTAATTTCGCAATAAAATGTGAATCCTGTATTCTATTCGATTGTTTTTGTAGCCAATAAACACCCGCGAAATTCAAAAAATGCTGCTAGGGTTTAGACGTGGTGTGTTTTTGACATTTCTATTTGACAAAGGCCAACATAAGCTTCCTTAGGAGCAAAATCACTATATGCTCACTAGTCCTACATTAGCAAATATATTTTTTCTACGAGCGGACGGAAAATTGAATTTTCCACATGTTACCTTTGCCGTCTCCTGGATACGAATTAAACGACGTGCTTGCGATCAATTTGAGCTAATAAACATTACATATTGTTGTTATTAATATTGACTAAGATTGTGCGGACTTAAAAATCATTTCGATCCGTGGATGAAATTGTTATAAACAATTTCAACAAACGATGCACATTTCCCATAAAATTCCCATATATTTCTAACAGTATTAATAAATATAATAATACTGAAAAATGAGCTAATAAACATTGCATATTGTCGTTATTAATATTTACTAGGATTGTGCGGACTTAAAAATCATTTCGATCCGTGGATGAAATTGTTATAAACAAACATAACAAACGATACACATTTCCCATAAATTCCCATATATTTCTTCAAAAATTTATCAAGTGAAAAATATTTTACACAAGAAACAAGGGCTCCTACCAATCAAAAGAGTCGTTATTCTAACGAATAGAATACGTCTTTCGAAAGGCCACCTGCAAGCGCGTCATTTGTTTACGTCGTTAAAAATGTTATAAAAGCTAAGAAATTTTATATCAAGTCAGTCAGTCAGCTCTAGCTGCTGAATCGAGTCGACTCTAAAGACTTAGAGCGACAACAGCAACGCATCCGACGAAAGCCGAAGCCGGGAAAAGTTTCCCGAAGATCTCTGAAACGTACTCAATCGTTTCAGAAGATACCCGAAGGCACAGGAAGTTTCTACGAGCGAGCCGAACATTACGAGCGAGCTCAAACGCATCCGACGAAAAGCCGAAGCCGGGAAAAAGTTTTCCCGAAGATCTCTGAAACGTGCTCAATCGTTTCAGAAGATACCCGAAGGCGCAGAAAGGCTTCCACGAGCGACTCGAAGCAAACCCGAGCGTTTCCGAGGCAAAGCCGAACCTACCCGAGGATAACGGACGACGTAGGACGACTTCTACGAGCAAGCCGAAGCGACTCGAAGCAATCCCGAGCGTTTCCGAGGCAAAGCCGAACATACCCGAGGAGAACTAAAGACGTAGGACGACTCCCACGAGCAAGCCGAAGCGACTCGAAGCAATCCCGAGCGTTTCCGAGGCAAAGCCGAACATACCCGAGGAGAACTAAAGACGTAGGACGATTTCTACGAGCAAGCCGAAGCGACTCGAAGCAATCCCGAGCGTTTCCGAGGCAAAGCCGAACATACCCGAGGAGAACTAAAGACGTAGGACGACTTCTACGAGCAAGCCGAAGCGACTCGAAGCAATCCCGAGCGTTTCCGAGGCAAAGCCGAACATACCCGAGGAGAACTAAAGACGTAGGACGACTTCTACGAGCAAGCCGAACGCAGCCGAAGCAAACCCGAACGTTTCCGAGGTGACCCGAAGATACCCGAAGGCGTAGGAAGGCTTCCACGAACGAGACGAAGCAAACCCGAACGTTTCCGAGGTGACCCGAAGATACCCGAAGGCGTAGGAAGGCTTCCACGAACGAGACGAAGCAAACCCGAACGTTTCCGAGGTGACCCGAAGATACCCGAAGACGAGGAAGGACCTAAAAAGGATAAGCCGAACACTTACGAGGAGGACTGAGAGTCCGAATCAACAGCAGTTGCGTGCTTCCACCAACATCCAAGGAGCATTCGTGACCTGTTAGTGAGGCTGTGAACAAAGTGACCCAACCAAAGAGAGGTTGTTGAACAAAGTGACCCAACCAAAAGAGAGGTTGTTGAACAAAGTGACCCAACCAAATACGAGAGGTTGTTGAAGTTGTGAGTGCCACTTAGTGCTTCAACAAAGATCCAGACCACGGATCGTTATCCAAGTGTAGGTCCTGTGCCGATACACCACCCCAGTGACTTGTGACGTGTGGCTAAAGTGACCTCACGTCGTACCCATTGTTACAACCGTAAGTACTGAACTGATTCCTAAGCTTGCACGGTTGGCAATCTCAAGATAGCCCCGTCACGTCACTCAGAAGTAGTTAGTTGGTTTGGTACCCGAAGGCAGCCTTACCCATTCTAGGCGTTAATTGACTAGGTACCCCGAAGGGAGCCTTATCCCCTAGAACCCCAACTGAGTGTCTCAAATATCTCTCTCTATTATTAAACTGCCAGTATCTAGCGACCACCCCCTTTTTCTTATCCCCCTGTGTGTGGGATCATTAGCCCTTTGGTCAAGGTGTCTCAGTAGACAGTGTATATAATTTCAATCTATGTATATATCTCTTAATATTTAGTGTTGCCTTAAGCCATTTCTTTATAGTCCTGCGTGGCTATTGTTTTAGTGACCGAGTTGTGGTAATAAATTCATGTGGTTTGAAACAACTCTTTCATTAACCCCAGACACTAATATAAGCTCTATCCTGGAACACCCAGTGAATAAGTGTAGTGCCATCCTGAAGGAAGGACGCCACGTCTCCCCGTAATAGAGTACTACAGCTATAAGAGCTCAGGTAATTCGAATAACCTTATCTTGAGTAATTCCTATAAGCTGAAAGGTAACATTTTGGCGCGCCAACGTGAGTGTGGCAAAGTTTCACGTACCTTAGACACGGAAACTTTCGGTGCAGAAAGCATCGACGAACTCAGGGGGGAGACAATGGCTTCGAAAAAACCCGAAATTCACGAGGAATCCACCTTCTAGACTCATCACAAGAGCACCTAAAGGCTTCCTCTCGTAACATACGTTCGCATATAATGCGACGTTAGTGCCAAACATGCGAGCCGCCCTCATCCTGGAGAGCCCTGGCTCAAGGAACGCCAGGCAGTAATGGATATTACTCAGAGGTGCATACATGTGGGCACAGAGATAAGCCAAGCACTACCCTTCATTACAAGGGGCCCTCAAAAACGCCCCACGAGAACCATGCAGACACACATGGTTGCAACCACTTGGGCGGCAGTAGACAAGCAGACCTTCCAACGAACCCTGAATGACTTCGGGGAACTCTTCGAGGAAGGAAAGGCTGTCACGACTACTGCCGCTACGAAGCATGAAATCCGCCGACATAACGCCGAACCGAACATTTTCGAAGAATACCGAACACTTCCGAAGTCACCCGAAGCCGAACTAAGACTTCCACGGGCGAACCGAACACTTCCGAAGACACCCAAACGCTTCGAAATGCATCGGCCCGGAGAATGGCGAGACCCGCAGGTGAATCCACCAGAACCAGCCGCCAAACGGACCCGATATATTCCGGCTAATGCACTGAGGCATCGGGAGCAAAGGTATGTCAATGCCAACGCTCCAATGCCACTTGAACTGCGGCCAGGCGAGTGTAACGGTGCAAGCCCACTTACCCCCTGGCCAACATATCGGACCACGTTGGTTGGGACCGTACCCAGTGGTCAAAAACGCCGACCCTACAGCTATTTGGGTCGCGCGTTCAGGCGCACGCCGAGTGAAGCTCACTTAGACCTGGTACGGCCCATGCGACGACCCAACGTGGCCCCAACACACGGGCCACGAGACATAGCCCCAACTAATGAGCCCCCCGAAAAGGTTCCTACACAGGACCCAGGCCGCCCACCCGGAGCAACTGGAAGCGCCCAGTGAGTCATCCGTACGCCCCTCCCCCAGAACAAATCGCGAACACCCTCCTTCGCGTGTGTAGTTATAAGCGACCGTAGAGACTTTACTTAGGTAATTTAGTGTGTGCTTAAACAGGTTTCGAACAGCGTCTTCCCCGGGAGCGGCCAAACTGTTAATACGCCGTTACCTGGGTGTGAACTAGTGACGTGTTCAAGGCTGAGTTAAAACCCAAAACCATTGTGTATCGTATACCTCCCCCTCCCTTTTAGAACACATCGCGAAACAACCCTCCTTCGCGTGTGTAGATATAAGCGACCATAGAGACTTTATTTAAGGTTAAATTTTAATGTGCTCAAACAAACCTCAAGCAACGTCTTCCCCGGGAGCGGTCGAATTGTTACCTTTGCCGTCTCCTGGATACGAATTAAACGACGTGCTTGCGATCAATTTGAGCTAATAAACATTACATATTGTTGTTATTAATATTGACTAAGATTGTGCGGACTTAAAAATCATTTCGATCCGTGGATGAAATTGTTATAAACAATTTCAACAAACGATGCACATTTCCCATAAAATTCCCATATATTTCTAACAGTATTAATAAATATAATAATACTGAAAAATGAGCTAATAAACATTGCATATTGTCGTTATTAATATTTACTAGGATTGTGCGGACTTAAAAATCATTTCGATCCGTGGATGAAATTGTTATAAACAAACATAACAAACGATACACATTTCCCATAAATTCCCATATATTTCTTCAAAAATTTATCAAGTGAAAAATATTTTACACAAGAAACAAGGGCTCCTACCAATCAAAAGAGTCGTTATTCTAACGAATAGAATACGTCTTTCGAAAGGCCACCTGCAAGCGCGTCATTTGTTTACGTCGTTAAAAATGTTATAAAAGCTAAGAAATTTTATATCAAGTCAGTCAGTCAGCTCTAGCTGCTGAATCGAGTCGACTCTAAAGACTTAGAGCGACAACAGCAACGCATCCGACGAAAGCCGAAGCCGGGAAAAGTTTCCCGAAGATCTCTGAAACGTACTCAATCGTTTCAGAAGATACCCGAAGGCACAGGAAGTTTCTACGAGCGAGCCGAACATTACGAGCGAGCTCAAACGCATCCGACGAAAAGCCGAAGCCGGGAAAAAGTTTTCCCGAAGATCTCTGAAACGTGCTCAATCGTTTCAGAAGATACCCGAAGGCGCAGAAAGGCTTCCACGAGCGACTCGAAGCAAACCCGAGCGTTTCCGAGGCAAAGCCGAACCTACCCGAGGATAACGGACGACGTAGGACGACTTCTACGAGCAAGCCGAAGCGACTCGAAGCAATCCCGAGCGTTTCCGAGGCAAAGCCGAACATACCCGAGGAGAACTAAAGACGTAGGACGACTCCCACGAGCAAGCCGAAGCGACTCGAAGCAATCCCGAGCGTTTCCGAGGCAAAGCCGAACATACCCGAGGAGAACTAAAGACGTAGGACGATTTCTACGAGCAAGCCGAAGCGACTCGAAGCAATCCCGAGCGTTTCCGAGGCAAAGCCGAACATACCCGAGGAGAACTAAAGACGTAGGACGACTTCTACGAGCAAGCCGAAGCGACTCGAAGCAATCCCGAGCGTTTCCGAGGCAAAGCCGAACATACCCGAGGAGAACTAAAGACGTAGGACGACTTCTACGAGCAAGCCGAACGCAGCCGAAGCAAACCCGAACGTTTCCGAGGTGACCCGAAGATACCCGAAGGCGTAGGAAGGCTTCCACGAACGAGACGAAGCAAACCCGAACGTTTCCGAGGTGACCCGAAGATACCCGAAGGCGTAGGAAGGCTTCCACGAACGAGACGAAGCAAACCCGAACGTTTCCGAGGTGACCCGAAGATACCCGAAGACGAGGAAGGACCTAAAAAGGATAAGCCGAACACTTACGAGGAGGACTGAGAGTCCGAATCAACAGCAGTTGCGTGCTTCCACCAACATCCAAGGAGCATTCGTGACCTGTTAGTGAGGCTGTGAACAAAGTGACCCAACCAAAGAGAGGTTGTTGAACAAAGTGACCCAACCAAAAGAGAGGTTGTTGAACAAAGTGACCCAACCAAATACGAGAGGTTGTTGAAGTTGTGAGTGCCACTTAGTGCTTCAACAAAGATCCAGACCACGGATCGTTATCCAAGTGTAGGTCCTGTGCCGATACACCACCCCAGTGACTTGTGACGTGTGGCTAAAGTGACCTCACGTCGTACCCATTGTTACAACCGTAAGTACTGAACTGATTCCTAAGCTTGCACGGTTGGCAATCTCAAGATAGCCCCGTCACGTCACTCAGAAGTAGTTAGTTGGTTTGGTACCCGAAGGCAGCCTTACCCATTCTAGGCGTTAATTGACTAGGTACCCCGAAGGGAGCCTTATCCCCTAGAACCCCAACTGAGTGTCTCAAATATCTCTCTCTATTATTAAACTGCCAGTATCTAGCGACCACCCCCTTTTTCTTATCCCCCTGTGTGTGGGATCATTAGCCCTTTGGTCAAGGTGTCTCAGTAGACAGTGTATATAATTTCAATCTATGTATATATCTCTTAATATTTAGTGTTGCCTTAAGCCATTTCTTTATAGTCCTGCGTGGCTATTGTTTTAGTGACCGAGTTGTGGTAATAAATTCATGTGGTTTGAAACAACTCTTTCATTAACCCCAGACACTAATATAAGCTCTATCCTGGAACACCCAGTGAATAAGTGTAGTGCCATCCTGAAGGAAGGACGCCACGTCTCCCCGTAATAGAGTACTACAGCTATAAGAGCTCAGGTAATTCGAATAACCTTATCTTGAGTAATTCCTATAAGCTGAAAGGTAACACACACACATTTTAGCGTGGAAAATTAATTTTCCCGCACCGTGCGGAAATAATTTTCCGCACCGTGTGGAAATAATTTTCCACCTCAATATGTCAAATTAATAATAAGCCGGTATATTATGGTGGTTTCGAAATGCTTTAGTTAGAATATAATATAATATAGTTATAATATAAATAATTAGGTATTAGATTTTGACATGTAACTATTATTGTTAATAATATTTTACCTTATGTTTACTTTATCAATAATCTAATAAAATATGTTTCTAAATAAAATATAAGCACGTATACACAGTTAAAAATATCTCAACTTTTGATTAGTTCTGTTGACTTTTTTCACGCTCGTAGAAAAACTATTGTACCTAACACTTGCGGAAAATGTTTTTTCCGCACTCGGCTGCTTTACCGAACTCCGCAGACTCGTGCGGAAAAATTCATTTTCCGCACTTGTTAGGTAAATGGCTATTTTTGTACTCATATAACATAACATACAGTTTTGCGCATTCATATGGGCGTGGGAAATTCTATTTCCTGCATTCGTGCGGGAAGTAAAAATTAAATGTCAATTCAAATAATAAGTACTGCCAACTCAACATTTTTTAATTAATATGAACAAATTTGTAGTGTGTCATAAATGATAACGTATTATTTGACAGTAGGTATTATTTAAGTATTCGTACAAAAAATATTGTACAAACTTCGTGCGTGAAACATTTCGCGAATTCGTGTCCATAAAGCGGACTCATTCGCGAAATATGTTTTCCCGCACTTGGTTCGTAAATAACTATTATTCAATTTTGACATTATGAAGTGACATTATTAACTCCATAGTAACCCTTATAAGTAGTCTATTATCCACCAGTGGATTAAAAGCGTTTTAATTCACTATAGTGTATTTTTTTATTCGGAGGAGTAAAATAAAAAGGCGCGTTTACACAATGGAATTTTGGAAAATTCCTTTTTGGCGGCAGTTTAAAAACTAGCGACGATTTTATATAAATTGTAGTCAAGTAATTAATTAAAAATTCATTAAAAAATTAGATAATTTTAATTTGAAATAAAAAGGAATCCTCATCGTAAGTGAAATGCGTAAATCAAAAGTTTTAAAGGTGATCTGTATATTTTTAAATTTAAAAAGAAAACACAGATGGTTATTATTCTTATATGATTACTTACAAGCAAACAAAAATTTAGATAAATATTAATTATAGCATATACATATAAAACAACTATATAATTATTCACTATTTTTTATTATTATATACAAGTGAACAACAATTTAGACAAATGTTAATTATAGCATATACATATGAAACAGTAACATTTTATAATTATTCACTATCACTTTCCATTTCACTTGAACTTGTATCTTCACCCACTGATCGATGGCTCGATTATATCATCGACCAACCCATCTAACTCACACATTCTTCTTTCTTCATTAATCACATGGCCTACACATTTCTTCCAATTGTCCGTAGTGATATCCTGGATTGCTTTTAATAAAGTATCTTCGACTTCTTATATTGCCATCTACCCAAACTCATTGTTTGGTATGACCTTCGTTTAGCCATGTTTCATCTAAATAATAAATTGGCCGATTTTGACGATGATAATCTTCAATTGTCATCAAATATATTCTTCTCCGCCTAATTATTTTCATTCATTTTCATCAATTTGTATAATGTTGAACAGCTCATCTGTGGCAAATCATCACGCTGTTTGATTTCATTCAGCACTTTATCAAGTGTAGGAAGCTCATTTTTATAAAAAAAATTGTGAATTATTTGCCTTATAGAATTCTTGACGGTTTCACCATAATCAGCAATTAAAGAGTGTCTTCCAGAACTTTGCTTGGGTGGGATAACTTGTCCTTTCTGCTTATATTCTTTTATGGTACGATAGACAGTAGACCGTGCCACTCCTAAAAACAAGATAACATAATAATATATACCTAATGATGGTAATGTATTATAATACTAACCTATCATACTCGATATTCTTGCGACAATAGCAGTAATACAATAAAAACACATTTACTTTGTTGTATCACGTTGTTGTAAATGTGTTTTTATTGTTTTAATATGAATTATCACAAAGTAACGGCTTACAGCATTAATTATTTTAATAGCAGTAATCCTCATCATTCTGGGGTTATCAGCAATTTTTTGAATATATTTACTATATTCAGCTTCACAACAACAGATGGATGTCCTAAGATCACAAATTTTCGCCTTCTCAACAGGGATATTTGCGATCAAGAAGTGCTTGCTACTTCCTCCATATCCAAGAAAAACGCTATGAAAATGTTTTACACGGAGAGTATATCAGTCGATTCAGTTCTTAAAAGAATTATTTTACTATTATAACGCAAATTGAACGTAAAAAATTGAACAGACACGCATTGACAAAATTAGGACTTGCATTGTAAAGTGAAAAAGGGAAATATGTTTAGTTCTGTTGCTAATAAATTACCTCCACGAACAACTTTTAAGAAAATTAATGACATTCTTCGCATGATTTTGAAACTAATTCTTAGATTTGGTATAACAATTTAAGAATACAACAGTTTTCAATAATAACGCTAGATTATTGTTAGATTCATTAAAAAGCAAGTATTTACAGTCAGAAGGACGCTGAAACAGTTTCATTTCATCAATTTAGTTTGAAGTTCGGCATTCTTCCTTAAGATTAAATTAAGAACTAGAAATCCTACAAAACTACTATTTTCAGGCTCCATATATTTTTAGAATAAGTATGTCATCTGATCATACTATTCCAAAAGTGCAAATATCTCTTTTATTCTGGTCAGCTAGTTATAAAGCAAAAAAGGCTAATATATACTTGTCTGGTTGCGGTGTACCCTAGAAGAAAATGTTGATCTACTATTACAATTGTCTGTGTTGGTTGTACATACATACATACGAGGTAGGCGCCATAAATTCTCGGCCTGATATACAAAAAAGAAACTTGGAACAATATAAGAATTTTTATTTTTCAATGTAATCTCCCCTAACTTCTATACAATTATTACACCGATTAATTAATAATTCGATATCCTTGTAAAAATAATCTGACGTTTTTCCGTCAAAATGTTCTATAACAGCTGCTTGCAAGTCACTATCGTCCTTAAAACTACGTCCTCTAAGGTCTTTTTTTAACTTGGAAAACAAACAAAAATCAGAAGGAGCCATATTCGGACTATACGGTGGATGTTCCAATTCTTGAAAGCCGCATTCGCCGATGGCAGCCTGTGGAATGGCAGCAGTATAGACGGGAGCATTTTCGTGCAATAATCGCACACCTTTTGTCAATTTTCCACGACGTTTTGCACGAATACTGTCCCTTAATGTATGCAATAAAGATGCATAATATGTGCCGTTCACACTTGTATTGCGCTCTTTAAAGTCAATTAGCAAAATTCCTTCACAATCCCAGAATATTGTGGCCATCACCTTTTTCGTTGATTGAACGACTTTCGCTTTTCTGGGACGAGGTTTATCAGGTCGCCGCCGCTCCCTTTTCGATAGAGGATCGTAAAACAGAACCATTGTTTCATCTCCTGTGACAATGGACTTCAAAATCGGTTTTGGGTCGTGTCCACACATGTTTAAAAACGACTGCGTACATTCGACTTGACGTTTTCTTTGGAGAGCAGAAAGAAGTCGCGGTACCAATCTAGCACTAATTTTATTCATACCCCAATGGTCATGGTGAATTCGGCGAACACTTGTTTCGGAAATGTTTGTTATCACTGCTAATTCCTTCACTTTCAAACGGCGATCTTCTAGCACTAAATGTTCAATAATTGAAATTTGTTGAGGCGTTATCACTTCAATTGGTCGACCCAACCCACCAGCATCTTCCAGGGATTCTTGTCCCAAACGGAAACGTTTTGTCCACTTTTTTACAATTGAATACGAAGGAGATAAATCCCCGTACACGCCATCTAAACGTTTTTTAATTTGTGATAGGTGTAGGCCCTTCGTTTGTTAAAAATTTAATGACCGCGCGGTACTCAATTTTCGTTACTTCAGACATTTTCGTGCGCTAATCAGGTTGGTTGACTGGTTACTCAAAACTACTAGGCTTCGAACCGTCATATTTATAGTGTACACCTCGCGTATGTGCATGCATAAGGTGATGGAGTTTGAACACGTTTGAACCTGTATAAGCCGGTCAGGCCAAGAATTTATGGCGCCGTTTTCAGGGGGTACTTTAATTCAATAATATATATTGCGATAGGTGTAGATAATACAAATACAAAGGGCTAATATATTTAGTTACGTACTTTAAGCTCGACAGTATCTTTTATCTTTCTTGTAGACTGTATGTAATACTTATTCGAATAGCTACTAAAGTGTATGTCCCCTGTTCATTCTTCCTTTTTATAATAAAAGGTAAAATCAAAATGTTTATCAAGGTTTATAACATACATCATGTGGTGATAATGACATAAACAGTAAACAGTAAACGAGTACCTACTGAGGCTGTTTTGCGATATTTTCACTATATTGTGACGGACTTCATAAACATACGTGCGGCATGGTGTACTCCATCTTCCTCAAGAGTCTTCTGTACCTCTGTGTTGCATTAATGGAGAGTGACATTCGTCTGAATATATTCAGGTTTGCTGATATGACGTTTAGAAATAAAGACGTGTAAGTAAATTATTTGGTCTGCAAAATGTAAACAGCCCGGACACGGATAGACTTTTTATGATTTCTTGAAAGCTGCTCCGAGAACGGCGAAGTTAGTCTAAAAGACTAGTACAAATAAAACAAAAACAACATCTACATACACTTGTGCCTAATAATGTTCAATTCTAAACTTAATTTGTAGCTACCAAAGGCCAAAGATGAATTTTATTATTTAAAATTGTCAAATAAATATACTTTTTATGTTTTTATTAATGTGCAATTAGTATTGAATATTAAAATTCAAATAATAATAATATTAATAATAATCGACCGCTTAACATCGCCAGCTTTACACCAGTTACTTGGAGTTTTAGGGCTGAGGGTTATTAGGTTTTTCAACTTCTAGTTATTATCATACAACGTATAGTTTCTGTACTTCCACAATACCAAAAAAGCACGCATTGTCGACATTGTATTGTGCAAGATAGGTCCGTACAGAATCATAATGTTGGATTGTTTTATCGATGGGGTTGCAATTAACTTTTAATAACAAACATGTGTTTGTATCTCTCTGATTTTTTAATGTGGACTCTTCTTTTCTCGTTCAAGTCAATCCGTAGCTTCTTTAGTGGTAGACAACGGTTAAATAAAATGATCTGAAAATAATAAAGGAAATGAAAATGTTCTAATTTTACGTTACAAATGTTGCGTTGAGAATTAGGTCTCGACGCTATTCCTTGGTAGAACCACTAGTATTAATTGAATTTTGTGCATTCATTTCTACCCTATCACATCATAGAAGCACAGTATAGAGCTATATAATAGAAACAGTAGTTTCTCTCGAGGGAAATAATTATCCAGCAGAGCTGTAAAAAATACTTTTTAAAAGTATCTAGATACTTTTAAGATACTTTAGGGAAAAAGTATCTTAAGATACTAAGTATCTAAGATAGTTTTTGGTGAAAGTATCTTAAGATACAAAATACCGGAAAAGTATTTGAGTAAAAATATCTTAGATACTTTTAAGTATCTAAAGAAACTTTTAGTATCTAAAGATCCATTTAAGTAACTAAGATACTTTTATGTATGTAAGATACTTATCATAGATACTTTTCAAGTATTTAAGATACTTAGATACCTTTGTAGGAACTAAGATACTTAGGCACAGTGTACAGTGTCTAAGATACTTTAGTTTTAAAAACACCATTTTAACCCTCTAAATGATCATACAATTTAAGTTTAAGCCAGGAAGCACTTTGCTATCGTACACCTTGGGCTTTGGGATATAAAAGAAACAAAAGACGTTAAGTTATTACAAACTATGTATTGAAAACAAAAATTAAACATAAAATAAACATAAAATAGTCTGTTAAAAAAACAGCACAAAACGCATTATCCATTAAAAACAAAATATTCAACATTTAACATTTTTAACAGTATATAAAAACAGTAATATTTTGGTAGGATAGCTAACTAGTATAACCACTAGCTTTTAATAAAACTAAATTTTCAAACGCGTTATCAGATAAGGCATGACGTCGGGGTGAATTAATAAAGGTTGCGAAAGAAAACAATCTTTCGACAGCTGCAGAAGAAGGTAATGGCGTATTGAATTTTTTAAATAATTGTTCTATAATATTATACTTTTTTAGCATTTGTACGTTAGTCTCAGAATCGGCCAAATATTGTAATAATTGCAGCTCGGCTTGTCGTTTATAATCTAAATCGGTATGGCCAGTGCCAGTGTATTCCTTTTGCTTTTGAAGATCGGGGTTAACATCAAATTCAAAGAAGTCGTTTTGCAGTGTGTTACTTTTCATTTGAGTAATGTTATTCTTGCTTACATTAAATTGTTCCTCATTTTCCTTGATAATTTTTATAGCTTCTGTAATTATCAAATCTTTAATTTGACTAAGGTCATTCTCAATATTCCTCATTTCCCGAAATGCAGTAAGCCAACGTGTTTTAAATAAAGGATTAGTTACTGCTGCAATTATTGCAGATTGGTTAGTCAACTTAAGAAGTTTTTCAAATCTGGAGTTTAGAGATTCGGTCAAGGCATTCAAAATAGGTTCAACATATTTAAATTTATTCGTTTTTAACTTTTCAATTTTAACAAACAAGCTTACGATTGATGGTAGAAGGTAACCGTAGTACATATTTTGTTCACCTTGAAGAATGTCAAGTGCCAAAGCAAAAGGTTTTAGTATTTGGCATAACTCTGCTAAATAATTTAGATCAGTATCTCTGAGTCGATCTTGTTTTGCAAAATTTAATTTTTCGTATAAACAGTCCAGTTTTTCTTTAGAGTTAAGAATTTGGTTCAGAGCATCGAACATTGAATTCCAACGCGTTACACCTGGGTAACTTAAAGTATGTCCTAATACTTTTTTTATTAATTCAGCTGATTTAGGACGACCTGTTTTTTTCCAAATATGATTACACCTAGCCATTGCTTGTTCTTGTTTTGATTTAAGAGAACTAGTTGAATTAATTATTTTCATAATATCAGTAGTTGTTATTAGGGCAAGTGTATGACTTGCACAACGTATGTATTCAGATAAAGTAGGTATGAGCTAATTATTGTCACTAAAATTGTTTGGAAGGAGATAATCTTCGTTTCCAAATATGTCAGGAATTTCCTCTTCATCCTCCAAAATATCTTCCTGATCTTTTTCAGTGATGTCGATATCATCATTTGGAAGTTGATGTTGAAGTTCACCGTCACCAGTATACTGTAAAGCATTATTGATTCCGAAAACACCAAATGCTTTGACAAAATTTGAGCCGTTGTCAGTAATTGTTGCTAACACTTTATTTGGATAAAGATTATAAGCAGTATGTATGTCTTCTAATAGTTCAGCTATGCGGTCGTGCGTATGCGCTCCAGAAAATCTTCTACATGCTAGTGGCGCTGACTTTCGTAGAAGTTGGTCGTCAATCCAATGACATGTAACACCAAGAAAACTTCGGGTTTTGCATGACCAAATGTCAGCCGTCGTACAAACGTAACGGATATCATGTAATATTAATTTTAAGTTGTGTTTGTTCTCAGACACCATAGAGGAAATTTTTTTTACAGCTGTAGGCCTGGATATGATTTTTAAAGGAGTAATTCCCTTAAATAAATTTAAAAAGCTACGATTTTGTAACAACGACAAAGGTGACATAGTATCTACAATAAATTGAAGAAGCCTTCTGGTAAATGTATCCTGTGTAACATGTTCGGTCTTTGTAATAATCTGTTTAATCGTCATTTGCCTATTATAATTGGTATTTTTAATTTGCATTGTTTTAGTATGTTTAGCATTTAAATAATCCTTATAAAATGTTGAATGTTTCATTTTAAAATGTTTTAAGAAGTTACTAGTAGAACTTGAATTTCCCTTTAAATATTTATTATTAGGTAAACACATTTTACACTTAGCTATAATGTCTCTTGTCCCGTCAAGTTTTTCCAACATTTGCTGCGTAATTTCAAAATATTTCCCATCAAAGAGATGTGAGGTTGTTGCGTTATGCGAGGATTGACTATTAGTTACAGAACTAGTAAAACTACTAGCAGCCGAGTTGTCTGAATCCTGATCTTCATAGGGTATTTATGAAGATTTTGAAGATGAGGCACCGCCAAAAAGTCTTCTGAACTCCTTTTTTGATGTTGTTTCAGGGTCAGGAACATATGTAGGGTCTTTTTCATCTTCACTTGGTGTAAAAGGGTCAGGTTCAGGTGATTGAGGTTCAGTCAATGCATTGACATGGCATTGACTGAACCTCAATCACCTGACATTTAGTTCTTTATCATGACAATTCTCATATATATCCATCTGAAATAAAAATTTCAAGTTTTATGTGGCCCCAACTCTAATTTTGTTAGCACTAATGTAATTATTGATTGAATGATTTTACAGAGACCACGCTGCACGCTCACAGTTCTGATATTAGTGCTCCGTATGATTTTCGTTAAACTCATACATTTAGGAATGTAAACTCTACCATTAACTGTAGGTACAACTGTAATGTTAATTTTATTTTATTTTGTGTTCTTTAGTTCTTTTACCATTAGATTTTATGTATTCTACAATTCTACTCTACTCTCTACTCTACATTGAAAGGATCATAATTTATTGAATCAGTAATTTTTAAAATTTAAACAAATTAAACATTTTATTTAAAATAGGTTATAGCAAAGAAAGGGACTTACCTTTTCTGGTGAACTAATATTTGTTCTTCTAGCGAGTACGAATGGCAAACTAACTAACTTAGCGCTGTAAAAGATAAACGAATAATGCGGGCGAGATGCAAAAAACAATATACATGCAATATACATCGTCTCTCACGTTACGGCCGGCGCGACCTGTCGAAGCTTGTCGTGTCGTGTCGGATCATGAATAAGTATTGATTTCTCACGTTTTGAGTATCTAAGATACTTTTAGTATCTAAAGATACTTTTAGTATCTATAGATACTTTTAAAGATAAAAGATACTAGATACTTTTAAGAAGTATCTATAACAAAAGTATCTTTTAAATGAACCAAAAAGTATCTTAAATAAAAGTATCTAAGATACTTTTAGTATCTTAGATACTTTTTTTATCTTTTTACTAAAGATACTTTCAGCTCTGATTGTCTACCGGCAAACCGACGCTTGCGTGACAATTTCTGAGTGCGCAGTAGTCAGCCATCAGCTGTTGAGTTGGCGGGATTATTTGATGCGACTGCTCGGCTTGCGGTTTGTGAATGGCCGTTAATGTAAGTTATGCTGGGTGTACACCAATTATACAAAATGTTTGACAAACAATTTATTATGAACACTAATTTTACAAATTAATGGGTAGTTGTACACAAATTAAACAAGGCATATGTAAAACTAAATTATACATTCTTTTGGCATTTATAATTAACGTCAAATAAATTTATTAACACATTATTAATTTAGAATTTGTGTTTAAAATGTGTCAAAAATTTTTGTTTGATTATTGTGCATTTCCTTGAAACATTTCCATAGAAGTTAATGGATGCTGACGTACTTTTAACATTTTTGACAAACAAATTGTTTTTTATAATTAGTGTGCACGCAGCATAACGTTTTATCAATAATTGTAGTGTTTCGTTTCGCGAATACTTGGAACAAAAATGCCCCATTATTGTTGTGCACCTCTGTGCAAGAATAGTTCGAACAATTCTAAAAATGTCCTCAACTGTTAAAATGTGCATATTGTTTATTGTAGTTGTGAATAATTACTCAAACTTCATGACAAATCCACCACCACCAACGCAAAATTTAATTTTCGAAGATTGATTACCGACAATGGGAAAATATAACTGAACAAAATGCCTTCACTTATTTTGTAGGTTATTTGGGACACAAATGTTTTGAAAAGCGTAGTTTTCCAACAATTATACGTTTAAAACACAAAAATGAATGAATTCAAATTTTACACTTATTTTAAGGCATGTCCTAACTTTGTGAAACAGCTTTACTAATTTGGCAACGCCCGACCATAATTTCAGTATATATAATAATACCGTATTAGGAAAAAGCCTTCTGTGAATTTTTTCTTCATTTTCCTTCAAACCAAATGTTATAAGCTTTCAATTAAAACAGAAGCTGGAGGAAATATCATATAAACATCCCTGTGAAAATTTTCCTACTGAATTTTTGATAAAGCTATTTATTCGTGTAAGAATTTTTTATACTTTGAAATTTTTTATTAGAAATTTTTTATATTTATTATATTTTTAATTATAACAATTTTACACCATTGATGAATTGTGTCAAGAAATTTAAGTAATCTTTAGGTTAGAGGAGTCTTTTTTTTTGTGTTGTACGTATAATGTATTACATTTTAAATGCGTGTGTAATATGTACTTAATAAAAAGCAGTGTTTCATCCTCGTTTTTTGTATTATTGATATACATAGTTTTTTCATAAGTTTAAAAATAGATTAACGTAATTATCTCATAAACGATTTGGTTCTGCGTCACTGGCTTATTCCTGAATAGAAAAATTGACTACGCCTCTGGTTGTGCGTGCGGGAATGCGTAGTACCATTTTGGGACACAAACATCAAAGATGCCGACGGCGAGAGAAACTACTGTGTCTATACAGCTCTATACTGTGATAGAAGCTACTATATAATGTAGGTATAGATAAATAGAGTAGGTACCAGATAGGGTAGGTGCCCTATATCTTTTCTACAAGAACTGTCGATACTTAATTATTTAGAAACTTCTCCTTTTACTGCAAAAATAGATATTATTGTAGACAGTTAAAACACAAATTAATAAAACACTATATCTTCAAAGAAAGCTACTAACTACAAACGCTATAAACTTGAAAGCTTTATGTTAACCTGAAAAATGGTAATTACTTCATTTTGCTTTTTATATTTAAAAATTCTCTTTAACAAACAGTCCTAACTTTGTTAGTTCTATATCATTACCAATGGCGAAGGCACGTGTAGAATGAAAATCCACAGTACATGGCCTCCTTGCGCCGAATCTTTGGTGTAGCTAATGGACAACAGAGGCAAGCAGAGTGAGTCGCTTTTCCTCCCACCTAGGCCGAATAATAATTGACAAACATCGATCGATCCGGCTTTTTTTACAATCACATTTATGTACCATAATAACAAATTTATTTCGGTATACATTCAAATAGATATTCGCACAAGCAAACTCTATAAAAAAAAAGTCAAGCTACTTTTTTCCAAGCCAGACCCATGATAAGTTCATTTCGAAAGAGAAAGTTCGCATTTCCGAGGTTACACGAACCCGTCCGGATATGTTCGACTGTCACGGCCACCTTGACCAATCTCAACGTAAGTTGTTTTAACTGTTTACTGCGCTTGATAGCTTCGATGCTCGTGCAATCACACGGCAGACGTGGATAACGATCGCAATCGTTGTTTGTTGGCGTATGTTGAAATTTAGCGGGATATGTGCGCCTACTCCATTACAAAATAACCTATTTTTTGCTTATTCATTTGCCATTAAAAGAATAGAATATTTCGCACGCTCTGAGGATGTTATTGACGTTACAATGTATGCTGTTTTTATACATATACTTTTTCTTTCGTTTCTAAGTGCTGCTTCGGTCACGTAGTCAGAATGCGCTTGTGCGCAGTGCGCATATCTCATAGTGTGTTCGCCCGGGCCAAACCTTGTTGCATATCAATTTTTGATTGTGGAGGGCAAGGGGAGATCGGTTCAATAACCTTACACGTGTAGATCGACGAACGCCCTACATTGCCCTACACACGCGTTATCGAATCTGTCCCCTATCCCTCAGCGTAGACCATCCCTTCGAAAATGAAAGTGTTCTCGAAATAGATATGTACTTAATGTGTATCTGCTATTTTGATTTTCCTCCAATACCGGTATCCATTGCGCAGTACACAACATTGGGAATTTTTATAAATTGCCAAGGAAAATGCAATTGTGAACATGGTATAGATATTTTTTATTTAGACGGTATTCCACGTTGAAATTGTTATCATTGGAAGCATGTGCCCACTGTCAATGAATAAATTGCATTTCTTTTGTATTTGAAAGAAATGTCTTACAAATAGGTATTTAATATTTAGTGTTTAGTACAACATACATTATGTCTGTAAACATTTTTTATATTTTTATCATTCATCTACCTATAGAGGAGTCTATAACATTTAAATCTTATTTTAAACAAATCAAATTAAAATAAAATATAAATATAATGACATGTATACAGTCTTGAGGTAGACGGGGTATACACATAAAATAGATTGTCATATTATTAGATATCACTTTAATAACACTAGATAAACCAATACATGATTAAACACAATTATTTTTCTTTGGTGTATAGCCATGCTTACTCTGCTGGTTGCCGTACTTCCTACAGTACGAACACATATTCCGTAGGCATCTATTGGCGGGAACTATGAATGTTGTATGCTACATTTCTCGCACTTCAAAACGTGGAAAATCTGCAAAATTCTAGAGATCAAAAATGTTAATCATCAGAAAGTAAAAGGCTATTGTTTCAGCGTATGACGACACTTATTTGTCAATGTGCCAATAGACTTTGTATGCTACTTATGGACTATAAGCAACTTGTTTCATTTCGAAAGCTGCTGCTTCCAACGCGGGCGGCATGTTTAGGCGTATGACGAAACGTATTTGTCTACAGCAATTATTCACCGCAAATTATTAATTTCAATTATTATTAATTCTTCATTGTGTATATATATATATATATATAGGAAGTTGCGATGTTAGACACTGTTTTCAGGGTGTATTGGTATGTAAATTTACTGATCCAGGAAGGTCAGAATGTGTGGGCTGGGTTAATTAAAACATTCTATTTGTGGCTGGTAACGTTTCGGAATAATTTATTCCATCATCAGACTTTGCCACTATGGACACCGAAAATTATCTTAACAGATCCAATCATAAACATAGAGAACTCGTGTTGGTGGTACATTAAATTAAAAATTTTAATATATTATATAGGCCATTAAGGTGTCACATATTAAAATTACATTTAACAATTTCAAATCAATTACTCAGTAAAATTAAAACCAAAGTTTTTGACGGACATTATTAGTTGTATTTTAAAAAGCACCAACACGAAGATCACAACAACAATAAAAAAGCATGACCTATCTGACCGTAAGTGAGTATTTACAGTGAGTAAATACTCACTTACGGTCAGATAGGTCATGCATTTTAATTGTTGTTGTGATCTTCGTGTTGGTGCTTTTTAAAATACAACTAGTAATGTCCGTCAAAAACTTTGGTTTTAATTTTACTGAGTAATTGATTTGAAATTGTTAAATGTAATTTTAATATGTGACACCTTAATGGCCTATATAATATATTAAAATTTTTAATTTAATGTACCACCAACACGAGTTCTCTATGTTTATGATTGGATCTGTTAAGATAATTTTCGGTGTCCATAGTGGCAAAGTCTGATGATGGAATAAATTATTCCGAAACGTTACCAGCCACAAATAGAATGTTTTAATTAACCCAGCCCACACATTCTGACCTTCCTGGATCAGTAAATTTACATACCTATATATATATATATATATGAATTATGTCAAGATGACAGATGAGTTTAATTACAGTTTACATAATATATGTCATAACGCAGACTTTCATGGCCGAAATCTGTCAAGTTGTCTTTTCGGGTGTTGCGCCGTGTAGGTGTTCTTTAGCTGTGCGGAGGGAGGGTTATTTCTTTGATGAGCTTTAGGCCGTCTCGCTGTTACAATTTTTAGATCGTTGTCGCTTCAGCTGTTCTTCGAGCTATCATATACATTACTCTTTATTAAATGACTTTTTTCTTTATTTTACAGATATTTAGAACCAACATCCACCCATAGACTATGAGAATACCATTTACCTATATGTGTGAGTTAGTTTTTAGCCGACGTTACAGTTCACCACATTCAAAAGATAAGGCGTTTATCTAAAATTTATGTTGTGTTATTACAAATAACTAATAACGTATGTATATATCAGTGGCGGCTGCTGCAGGGAGGGCAACGGGGCACTACTCCCCCCCCCCCCCCCGTGACAAATTTCTTTTAACAGATAAATTAATTATAAATACCTAATTTGTATGTAATTTTTCTGATTTGTTTGATGACAAATAATATGTTTTCGGAAGTAACAGACCGTCTTTTCAGCGCGTTTAAAAATCGCCGTCTGACGTAGGCTCCGGGGCATCTCGCGCGACTGCCCCGTCTGTATTAGAAATCGAGCGATGAAACTGGCGCGGGTAGCGCGCGTATATATGTAGACGGTGGGGCACTACTCTATGGTGCCGGGTCCGTGTGGCGGTCCAGTATGTAATATACATCGGGGAGTGTATGTTGTAATTTCTATCGGTGCAAATGCAACTATGAATTGCGTTAGTAACATTAAGACAGAATTAAAAAATCTAGGTCTCCCTAGACCAGATTTATTGATTAAATTAGAAGATCACAATTTGAAAACTAATAAAACCGTGACGAGAAAATTCAACAGAAGCTCTTACAGTTTATCGGACTGGTTGTGTGGGTGTAATGTGCGAAATGCTTTTTTCTATTTCGGTGCTAAAAAGTTCACTTTACGACATCCGTTTTGGTTGCAAAAGTATTTCTTTATCGCACGCTAATTTTGTTGTTTTGACGTTGGTAAAAAAAAAAAAAAAATGGAACCAAATTATATTTAAATGTCAAAATGTAAGCTTTTAATGTAACAAACATGTGCAATAGAAGTTGTACAAAGAATAAAAAGCACACATGCTAACATCTTATTTACTAATTAACAATATAAATTGTTACGCAGAGTTGGATGATAAGTTTTCTGATGCTACTATTGTAATTTCCTTCCAAGGTTGAATCATTTTGCTGATCGTAAGGAACGGCGGATGGATTTTATTTTCAAACAAGTTAATTAAATAGCATATTGAGTTTATTTTTTGTCCGTACTTAATTTTTGATATTAAACACTCAGATCCGCGGTGCCCTCCCGTCCCAAAAAATCACGGGCCGCCACTGAGTATATATATTAAATTGGTTCAAGATCGATGCTCTACTATCAGAAGTGTAGATGAATTATGCTAATTAAGATATAACCCAACAGTGTTATCCTTCCAATAATCAGTATGCAGTCTACCGTCCTTTCCAATGCCAGCGACGACCGATACCACAACGATAATATCGCAAATACAAGTTAGCGGTAACCATTGAACCACCGGCTTGGGTGTTTGTAATGCGTTCAGAAATAATATTTACGAGTTGCAAGGATTTCTTTTTCTTTTTCCTTTCAGTAGATGCAGAGAATTCTTAAACTGCGTTCACGCTGCGTGACACAAACAAAAGCGTAATTCTAATAAAATTAAAAAATAACCATTATAAAATAAAAAAATAATCGTAGTAAAATAAAAAAGGAACCCTAATAAAATAAATACAAAAGGATTCTGAAAATAATAATAAACTATACAAGGGGCTCAAAAATTCCTCCCTGCACAGCAAGACATTACCCTAGGCGGTCGTAGAAATTTACTCTTACGTTTTCTAACATGTGAGCAGTTACTGAATTAGCAGCCTCAATTATTTTTTTTCTCAAGGCAACTATATATGTTTCCTGCTCTACCAGCTTCATGGGTATAAATAATATTTTTTAAATATTCCCACAAAAAAGTATCATTCGGAGATAGATCAGGAGATCGCGGAGGCCGTTTGATGTTTCCCGTTCCAGTAATAAGACGGCCAGGGAAAGTATTCCCTAGAAATTCCTTTGCCCTGACTGCATTATGTGCTGGATAGCCATCATGTTGAAACCAAACGATTTCCTGATTTATTCCAGTGTTTTTATGGTGGGAAGTATTTGATTTTGCAGCAATTCGAGATATTTGTCGGCATTTAATATACCATCAATAAAAAACGGTCCTATCAAATGCTCCCCTAAAATACCTGCCCAAACGTTTACTTTTTCAGAATATTCGGTGCAATACGGTGTTCATTTTCCGTAGCCCAATATCGAAGAACAGAGTACTTGGTTAGCCCGCCTGACTATCAAAAAAAATTAAATATTATTTATATGTATACTGTTTTCCTTCATAAGTAACAATAGCTATTAAAGCTCCTTTCCTAATAAAAATGAATTTCTGAATACTAGTTATAATTATATGGGATACATGCATTCATAAATTATCATCACGCATAGTCATTTTTTTAAATTAAATTATGTATTATATTAATGCAACTTTATTCAGAATTTTTGTTTGCTGGTATGTGGGACTAAAAAGTATCCTTCAAAAATATTTCTATAAAGTTTTACTTCCAGTAACCATGTTTCCACAAGGATTAAGAAACGCGAAAGAATCCATAAATTACATAAAACATACTCTACAAACACAAAGACTAATTACTTAGAGAGTTTTGAATTTAATAGGGTAAGATTGTTTATTTTACTTTAATAGTATTGATCTGGATTTTAATATTTAAAGAGCAAAATCAGTTATTTCCTCTTATTAACTTTGATTTTATAATATGTATTTGGAATTATTTATACGATAAGACATGAAACGTGCGTCAAGAATATTCCCAAAACCGAAGTAAAATAACACGTTTTGTACGTTCACACTCGTTTATCTATTAATATATCTTTTTTAATAAACAATAATTAAGAATGTTTAATCCACTTTGTTTATATCATATACCATTCATAAATTTCATTTCTTCATTAAAATAAACTTTTTAAATATTATTACTAGGTATATATGGAAATAAATTTGTGTTTAATATTTGACATTTATTGATTTTCTATACGTATGAAACAATAATATTTTTACGAGAGTTAATTCCCCAAAGTTAGGCTTTAATTACATGAGGTTCAATATCCCTTGAAAATTGTCCCGTACGTTTTTCACGGTCAGCGTTCGGAGTACATTGAGCACGAGTGTACATATATGCATATATTTAATTCGCGTGATCTGTATTTTCCAAGTTTACACATTCAAGGATTAATACTGAAATACCCCAGTAATAAGCGTCTCATATCATTATTTTGTATTTGTATTTTGTGTACCTACTAGATACCTGTTAGATAAGCATGTATTTTTTAAAAGAAAATATTATTGTTTTCCTTCAATGAAAATGAAAAAAGATATTATGTACTTGATGATTTTATATTGGGGCCATAACAGTCGAAGCAAATGTTTATTACGCGTTGAAGGTGAGCTTGTTTACTATTTTTTCAGGATTATACTTGTACTTGTGTGTATTGTAAGATCACATAGGCACGTGTGCCCGCTATTATGAGAATTACTATATTACGCGTGTTATTTTCTCAGGATGTTTAAATAACTCAAATGATAATCTTATAGGTACGTAATTTCCGTTTCGTCTGTTGAATACGCTGTGATATTTAATTAATTAAAGTTGTAGTATGTATATATAAATGTAATTAAAGTTATATACCTACAATGTTTAAAGAATACAAAGTTATAAATAAACGTTTTCTGAAATACTGATCGTTTGGTTTGCAGTAGCAAATGTGAAACATAGAAATGTCAAATGTGCTGCTATTTTGTATGTATTTACTCAACAAAATAGAGATAATGGAGAAATAATTTATTATCTCTCATAAGCTGAAATTTTGAACTTTTCGCTCATCGGCAGAGCTTTAACGAGCAAAACTAGTATGTGGACCGCAAAGGTAATTTTGTTGGTCTTTCGGCAGAATACACATTCGAAGAAGCATTTCAAGTCGCTCGACACTGTGATGATTAGATTATCTTCCCTACTACGTTTGAGTGTTTTTGGACTCAATTACTTCTTGGATCGATATACATTTTGAGATAACGCAAATTCGGCTGCTTCTGCAATACGCGAGTCCAGTATAGACAAACATGTCCATGTCGATGTTAAGTGCATAGAGCTGTTGCAAAATCGCCGCCTTCGCATAGTAATCAGGCAAGTTGTATACGTAGTACAGGAAATGAAAAGGTATAAAGTGAAAATGAGAACCTTTACAGATACCCTTACATTAGTGCAAGCTGGACAAAAAAAAACCAGAGAGACAAAAAACCGTTATAGTGGCACTCAGTCTATAATACAAGTAAGTATAGCAAAGCACAATAACAATCTCAATAAACATACATTAAAAACACCTAAAACCTTCTCACTAACATTCGACAAAACCTAATCACTCGCTGGCGACAATAACTATAATAATGTTCTTGAAAATCTTAAGTAAAGATAAACAATCGTATCTACATGACAACAGCACAGATTGGCTACTATTTACAGAAAAACAAGACAATTTAATAAAACTATTATGAACCACCAAAAGCATACCTACAATGTGCAGTTTGGTTTGCTCCACTGTGAAGCACTTCTGAGAAAAATCTGCTTTTATATTGATTCTAACATTCTGCATTTATTTGTTAATACATCCATTGTTTGTAAGTCGTCACTGCCTAATTTGTTTTCCCATTCGCTTTTTTTAAAATTTACTAACTATATGTGTAGTAAAAGAACGTATTATTTATCTGTTGGCAAATTTAAGAGTTTAAGTGCGACTATGTGTTTTCAATAACCATCCAATACCACCCTGGTTGTATTTTTCGAAATTACTGGTAAGTCAATAATAGTTTAACATGAGTATCCACTATTAACGAAAGTTATATATTCTTTGCAAGTATTCGTACGCTGCTGAATAGTTATTCGGCGTGAGTTCTAGTGAATCTAGTGGTCCTGTCAATGACGATTTTAAATAATGTGACTTCTGATAATTATCAATACAACACATATCTCCTTGCGCCGACATGCTCCAGCAATGCCGAAAATTAGAGCAACCTACAAAATAAGGAAAAATTATTATTCTTTGTTTTAACAATCAAAACATATATACCTTCACAAATAAATATGTTTCGTCTGCAGCTTCTAACAAAAAATTTACAATTTGTTCACGAGATAACACCGTCGATTTTTTCACGATTCCCCACATTTATCTGTTTGAGGTAAGCAATTACACTGCCAAACTTTTCAATGCACAAGTTCTCTTTCAGTTTTAAAAAGGATTTCAACATCGAATAATGCGGTCAACGTGATGCAGGTGAGAACGTTTCTTGCTACAAATCAAATTTATTAATTATAAATTATGTAAATCAAAATGGATAATGGCAGACTTACCATCTAGAATTACCTATTCTGTTACCGCGGAGACTTTGTTATTTTCTCGCCAATGGTAGAAACTTGAACAAACCTTTTCATTAGCAGCTTTTGACTTTACGGTTAACAATTTTTTACGCAATAAGTTCGCTTTCTTTAAAATATTTTCAGGAACTTTATTTAACATTTCCATTTTCGTTTATAAAAAAAACATCTCATAAACAATATACCTATTCATACCAACTCGTGACCAACAGAAAAAAATCTTGAACAACACTCTTGCGAAACGCTTGAAGTATCTCGGGTGTCTGTGCAACTCGACTTCGTCCACGAGACTATCGAGTTTATAAAACGAGTTTTGTACTATACTTTTTCTACGACAGCAAATAATTATAGTAATACAAAATTTAGTAGTAGCAGTTGTAGTAGTTTGACAGAACGATCTTGTTTGAGTTTCAATTTATTAATGCATTTAAAATTCTAAAGCTAACTTCAGCCAAGACTTAAGTGCACGAAGCCACAGCTTGTCAAGGTGTGTTTAAAAGGTCATTAAGCTTCATGAAGACTTAGGAGGATAGAAAACAAGGAGAGAGCATTGTCGACAAAAAGTGAAGCCGAGAGGGTTATGTTTACATCCGCCATTGGTGTGTCATTACCTGCTTATTAGTCTAATATATATTTTGTATTTTATTCTTTGTTATCATAACTTACAAACTTCTGATGTTCATATATACCTAATTTATTTTTTATTTAATACCTTCAATACTATCGTTTGTTGTTATGTAATTAGTTTAAGGTTAGGAATGTCCATTTCATTTTGTACTAAGGATTTAGCTGGTTTCAACTGGTTTGTCTTTCATTTAGTACTTAGTATTTAATATGGTTTGATGTGCCGATTTTCATTGCACAAATTGGAATAGTAAGAAGAGTGCAAAATTATAATTTTCCGCAATTGTAGGTAGGTACATAAAGTTATTAATTTCAGTCATAATTTGGTGAATATAAATCTTTTAACATTGAAAATTGTTGATTATTGGATACCAAAAGAGCCCATTAGAAGGAATCTGCGGATAAAGAAATACATAGGCCAAATTGGGAAAGTAGTATACTTTGGTGTGAACATTTTGGGGAGTATTGCCATTATAAATATACTCTAACTACTATATACATTAGTGAAGTGCTGTACAAACATAAATTGTGAAGCAAGCTCATCTTTTCTTTGGTTGCAGTGGAATTGTTTATTAAATATTTGTTAACGAGTGAGAGTGAATCAAACCTTCCATCAAGAGATCCATAAGAACTTGGCCAAAAGCTTTTATATATTATTGTAACGAAATAACTCTAAAAGAAAAATAAACATCGGCGCGACGACGTTAAAAAAAACGAAATGTAAACAAGTCGTAAACCATCTGCACGCAAGTACGGCGTAAGCAAAAAGTCTAGATCTTTTCTGGTATATTTCCGGGCTCATCGAGATGATTGAGAGAATTTTCTCGTATACTTCTAGGCTTTTTACGATGGGATGATTCATTCATTCAGTAGTATTTGTACAGTGCAAATAAACATAAATACAGTGAATGGTGCAGTGTTATTATAGTTCAAGAAGTAAATAACTATTACGGACATAAATAGTAGTAATAGAAATAAATACGTGTGTTAATTTATTCGTAGTAGTTTTAAGCGCGTTACGTTTATTTTATATTTTTATATTGTGATTAGTTTTAAGTGTGAAAAATAGACAGACTGTTTCAAAACAATTGCACGAGTTGTTTATTTGGACCCCGAAAACGCAACATTATTATATTGTTAATAAAATCATAAAATAAATCTCGTATATGTAAATTCAAGCCACTAGTTAAATGTTGAAGTATGTAGGTATAATAATAAATATATATTTAAATAAATTTACTGTTGTGTAAGTTGTTTACATTATTGCTAACCTAAGTACGTACACACCTTCTTAATTATTATATTTCAGATTTACATAGAGTAAATATTGAGTGAACACATTTCTACATATAACATTTTTATTTCAGTTTGAAAGTTTACAAGTAATTCATGGGCACTAGCAAATATTTATTTTTAGAAAAATCTGTTTTTTAAAGTATAATTATTAGAGAAGTAGCTTTCATTTATAAACAATTAAAAAATAATAATATTCGAATTTAAATAATGTAATAAATTTTATTACATATGATGCTTAACGGTATGCAACCCGCCAAGGTTGCAACATTTTTACCCTCCCCGTACCCCACTAGACTTCCCTTTATTTGTCTATAAACTGACATTATGCTCTCTCTATATATCTTACTTACTCTAACATGGAAACATATGCGATAAATGACATTTTGAACACGGGAGGATAACATAATTTATAATAAAAAAAATGAGGTGTGGCCACCACACGACTTTCTTATACGTATGAGCGTTTCAAATTATAGAATTTTAAGAATTTTTTTTATAAAAATTATTCAAAATCCTGTTCTAAGTACTTCTATTCTTTTAATAAATCTCTATAGAATACATACTTTGCAAGATATTATCAAAAAAAGTGCTCCTCGCTAAGAGTAAAAGTGCTACTTCCGGTCCGAATTTTGAAATTTCATATATACAAAAAATATTGCAAATCCAGTTTTAAATACTTTTGTACTCTTGATAAATTTATATAGAATGCATAACTTACGACATATTTGCAAAAAATCGCTATTCGATAAGAGTAAAAGTGGTACTTCCGGTCTGAATCTTGAAATTTTGTTTATACGAAAGATATTGAAAATTATGTTTTAAATATTTTTATACTAGTAACGTACTTGTCTAAAAAGCATAACTTGCGAAATATTCGCAAAAAACTGATTTTCGATAAGAGTAAAAGACCTACTTCCGGTAGGAATTTCGAAAAACTTTTTAGATAAAATTATTCTCAATTTTAATTTTAAGTATATATGAATTCTTTATAAATTTGTTTAAACTTAGTAGTTGACGAAATATTCGCAAAATTTGATTTTTTCGCTGAAGTAAACTGCTACTTCCGGTCTACCGATTTTACTGAAAAACTAATCAGATCTCAAGAGAGAGATTATACACGTAAATACAACATTTGGAATTGATAGGTACAGCGGTTTGACCGCTATCGTGGTCACACACACACAGACACACACACACACAGAGAGAGAGAGAGAGAGAGAGAGAGAGAGAGAGAGAGAGAGAGAGGGAGAGAGAGAGAGAGAGAGAGCGAGGGAGAGAGAGAGAGAGAGAGCGAGGGAGAGAGAGAGAGAGAGAGAGAGAGACATTTTTTAAAAACCACTTTTTCGGTATCAGGGGACTTCAAAACGTGGACATCTGCAAAAATCTCGAGGTCAAAAATTTTCATCATCACAATACTTCCTTATACTACGTATAAGAAAGTAAAACAACATCCAACAATGTTACAAGGCAACAATGCCGACCTATGTGTTTAATGACTAATATAGAAAGATGCAAACGCGAAACGTGTAATTAAAAGTGAATATGTAAACAATTAAGCATAGTACAGCTGCTATTATCTATTACATTTCGCGTTTCCATCTTTCTATATTAGTCATTAAACACATAGGTCGGCATTGTTGCTTTGTAATGTTGTTGGATGTCATTTTTGATAAATAAAAGATTTTCCAATGATTCTTACTTTTCTATTATTTTTTATGGTCCTATAATAAACTTACATGTTTATGTTTCGGGCAATAAAGTTATATTACTATTATTGTTATTATTATTCTAATTCAGTGTATAATCCAACGCTGAATTAGAATAATAATAACAAGCAGTGAAATTAAAAACTAATAATAGTTGGAAAATTTAAAAACGTATAAAACAAACAAACAAAAGTAGAAATATATTTAAAAGGATCAGGGCAGGGGCCCTTTAAAACACTGCACCATTTGGCCTAGGATGTAGGAAAAAATCTGCAGAATAAAAAACCTCCATCACAGCGTCACAATACTAAAGGTCTTTAGTTGTTAAAATCCAAGCAACAGCCTCTGGAGTTAAATTATGTAAATCTGTGTATCCAAATTCAAACTTAGCTAGAGGACATTCTTCAACAATATGTTTAACTGTTTCTATCTCAGCTCCGCAATCACAAACTGGTCTCGCAATCAATATTGCACCTTCCATGATCCATCCTAAGACGATTCAACTTATACCAAATTTTTCTTGGTTGTGCAAACCCAGGCACTTCAATCAAAGGATCATCTATTAATTGTTTATTAAACACTTCACATTCTAACCAAATAGGTTTCCAGAGGTCATTAATCGAAAATTGTTGATTTAGGAAATCTTCCTTCTAAATTGGACTACATGATTTCAATCTATAAGGTGGTAAGTTCTGAAGATCTTGAGTAATTAAGAATAAATTAGGAAAATTTTGATATTTATCCCAAAAACGTCCTAAAGCCAATTTTCTTCTTAACTGATGAGGATAAATGTTAGGCAGGACGTTGAGCCAAGGAAGTGGAGTAGATTTTACTGTGCCCGTAATAATTCGAAGTGTTCAATTTAATTGAATATCTACTTTACCAACATGTACGTTATTCATCCAAACTGCATTACAATACATATTCAGCAGCAGAATACACCAATGCAAGAGCGGACGTACGTAAAATGTCTGCATGAGCTCCTGATTTTAACCAGCCAACTTCTGTACGATATTATTTCTTGTTTTAATCTTCATACGCACTTTATCAATATGTTGTTTATATGTTAACGATGTATCCATAGTAACTCCTAGGTATGTTGGATTAAAATTATGTCTTAGTTTATATAAGTTTTTTATGTTTTTCATTATTCGTAAGAGAGAAACAAGAAACTTCTGACTTAAATGGGTTAGGACATAACCTCCATTTTCTAAAATAATCGCTCAGAATCAGTAGATCTTCGCTTAAATTAACTTCAATTTGATTGAAATTATTGAGTTGATAACCAATTGCCATGTCATCAGCGTAGATGAATTTTCTAGAAGTCGTATTTGGTAAATCACTTGTATATAGGTAGATTAAAGAGAAGAGGAGATAATACCTATCCTTGAGGTAAACCATTACATAATATTTTAAATTTACTGCTTTGTAAACATATTTTCCACAAGTTTTAATCTTCATACAATCATACGCAGTGTATCAATATGTTGTTTATATGATAACGATGTATCCCATAGTAACTCCTAGGTATGTTGGATTAAAATTATGTCTTAGTTTATATACGTTTTTTTATCGTTTTCGTTATTCTTAAGAGGGAAACAAGAAACTTCTGACTTAAATGGGTTAGGACATAACCTCCATTTTCTAAAATAATCGCTCAGAATCAGTAGATCTTCGTTTAAATTAACTTCAATTTGATTGAAATTATTGTGTTGATAAGCAATTGCCATGTTATTAGCGTAGATGAATTTTCTAGAAGTCGTATCTGGTAAATCATTTGTATAAGTACATATAGATTAAAGAGAAAAGGAGATAATACCGATCCCTGAGGTAAACCATTCTATAATATTTTATATTTACTACTTTGTAAATATATTTTCCACAAGTTTAATTAAATTACCATTAGGCAACACATTATATAATTTTAAAAATGTAATATAATAGTATGCAATGAGTTACAAACACACGATTGAAGTTTAAATAAAAGTAACCTATACTCTCTTAAAACGAAAATAATAGTAATACTCGAAGAAATTTGTATTTAATAATTTTATTTTTCTTGAATCTCTTTTAAAACTATAACCTCGTAACAAAAGAAGGTAACATCTTCTGGTTTGCATTATTCTCCTCGGATACTTCTGTACTTCTATGTTAAGATATATCGTTCCATTTAAAATTTTAAAGAAAGTACAAATAATATGTATAAATTAAAAACAGCGACCCGTTTTACTTTCTCATACGTAGTATAAGGAAGTATTGTGATGATGAAAATTTTCGACCTCGAGATTTTTGCAGATGTCCACGTTTTGAAGTCCCCTGATACCAAAAAAGTGGTTTTTAAAAAATGTCTGTGTGTCTGTATGTGTGTCTGTGACCACGATAGCGGTCAAACAGCTGTAGATATCTATTCCAAATTTTGTATTTACGTGTATAATCTCCCTCTTGAGATCTGATAAGTTTTTCAGTAAAATCGGTAGACCGGAAGCAGTAGTTTACTTCAGTGAAAAAATCGAATTTTGCAAATATTTCGTCAATTACGAAGTTTAAACAAATTTATAAAGAACTTAAATGTACTCAAAATTAAATTTTAGACAAATTGTCTTAAAAAAGTTTTTCGAAATTTCAACCGGAAGTAGGTCTTTTACTCTTATCGAAAATCAGTTTTTTGCGAATATCTCGCAAGTCATGCTTTCTAGGCAGGTACATTACGAGTATAAAAGTATTTAAATTATAATTTTAAATATCTTTTGTATACAAAAAAATTCAAAATTCGGACCGGAAGTATCACTTTTACTCTTAGCGAGTAACACTTTTTTTCGAATATTAAATAAATTATCAAATGAAAATTGTATAAAAGTGCCTGAATATTTTTCCAGTAGAAATGTTAACCGATCGTAAACTAGAATTTAATCGAAAATTGACGAATTTTTGATTTACCCTTGCGGTCATTTTGAAAACTTGAAAATATTTTTGTTAAAATTTCCCTTGTCTATTTTACTACCAAGATTTTTTCCGCAATGTTGTAGGATGGACGGTTGCCGAGATATCGCCGGTGGCTGAGCTTAAATAGACACCACTATATACTATTATGTACTACGTATGGCCGTTGGACGAACTACAAAATCCCGCCGCTATTCGTTTTGAATTGTTCCAAAATATTCGGTGGGCTCTCGATTGGGCAAGACCAAGATCACTGACCGCAAGTGTTTGTCGTACATCCGTCTCGTTTGTCTGAAGAATTTTATTGTTAGCTCACACGAAATAAGCGGTATAAGAATACCGGTTCTAGCCCACTAGCATGATTGCAACGAAAAATATCAATATTCTCAAATTGACTCAAAATTATTGCCCCCTAGTGTTTGGTAAAGATAGCTTTAGATCTAGTAACAAAAGATATTTTTCAAACTCAAGGTTATTAGTAAGTAAATATAGTTTTGTTATTGTACAGAAGTATATTTGTATATAAATTTATAATAAAAACTATCTTTTTATTTATTTTTCCATTACAGATGTGTATAAGTAATATATTGAGGGAGGATTTTTTTATTACCTATCTAGCCTGACGAAAACTAGTAACGATCTCAAATGTTTGCTGTCAATTGCTTGTACATTTTGATGTTTACATCTAAAAAGCTTTTTGTTTTTCTGTAGTGTAAATATAGACTACGATTATTAAATGATCATATAATATTTACCTAGCTAAAGGCCACAGATTACTGATTTTAAAACGAAAAGCATCATATAAGTTACATTGTTCTTGAGTTTTAAGAGTATTAAATAAGGTATTTATAAAACAAGTGAGTCATCGCGGGTAAGGCCGATTGTGACTTTAAGAGAAAGTGTGTTTCATAACTTTGTGGCTGACCATACTTATAGTTTCTTAAATGGAACATCCAATATATTAAAATTATATTTCCCGACAACGACGTATTATAGATGGTCACAATTTTTTTGGATTATTGTTCATAAAGACGTCTTAATAGAAGCATATTTTATTTTTTTCCAGTTACTAATTGCATGTGCAGAAAATTGGATTAAAATTACATGACAAGTTTTTGTATAAAAGTCAATTTTTTCAAACGGTATATTAGTTCATTTTTGAATTGCTTATTTAATTTCAAATCAAAAACATGTAGGACGTTAATACTTTAAAAGTGACTATTACAGAGCTATTGTCGTTTGTTGATATAATTTTACCAACTTCATGCTTTTTATTTGAATACGATATAGTGAGCCATGATATTTGTTGCAACATGGATAAATGAATGGATACCATTTAATAAGTTGTTACTCAGTTGGCAAGCATAATTTTATAATGAATTTTTCTAAAAAATAGCTTAGAGATATGATTTTTATACATATTAGTGGAATTACAAAAGAAATGTTTACTAGCTTAAGATCTTGAGTTGTTTATAAAACTGCATTCCAAAATAGTATATTAAAGGACAAGTTTCATTTTGACGTTTCAAAGTACGAATTCAGAGTTTAAGAAACGACTGGCGTAGCCACGAGTTTCTTAACTGAATGAGTGCTTTAATGTCAAATGAAACGTGTCTTTTATGCTATTTTTTGCAATTCGTTTTAAAATTTCTCTTTTTGTAAAAGCAAAACGAGAAAAATTTGATAATCAAGGGAAATTTTGTGGCGGTTGTCACCTTGGTTTGGCACAAGATTTAAATTGACAAGTTAATTTAAAATTGACACATTTTTGATAATTTTCAACAGAATGTTTCTACTGCACACGGTATCACTATCACTTCGAAAGATAATTCAAACGTTAATATAAATGTTTATAATAGTTGTACTATTTCAAAGATTAATTAAAAATATCAAATCTTACAATGAATTTCAATATAAAAACCTCAAACTTGCTTACAAAATGTCATATTGACATCTCCATTTCTGTTGCAATATGACCAACTTAAAATAAATCTGTTTAAATGTTCCATTTCTATTACGCAACTAGTGCTGTAATAGACCCTATTACAGCACTAGTGAAATAAATGGTATGATTACGGTACTAATTGCAAAAATTTATAATATAACATTACTCCTCTTTTTTCTTTTACTTCTATAATCTTGATAAGTGTCTCATTTCTATATCTACATATTTATACAAAAATTATATATTGTACTTACAAGACACTCTATGTCAGCAATATATTATATAAAATAAAAATAGAAGAAAGAATATCCGGTTAATCCGCTGTAGTGCAACCAATATTCCACCTTATTCCTTGGCTACACCGTACTGACGATGACCAACGAGTCTGAAACACGTGTCTGCGGTTGCACTACAGCGGATTAACCCGATATTCTTTCTCCTATTTTTATTATGTATCCGTGATATTACTTTATTGATTTATATAAAATATATAAAATATGGTACAAAAAACAAATTTTAAAACTAAATTATAGTACAGGAATTAGAAGATTATATCAACGGTAAGTAACGGTTAATTAATTATTTAGTTATTTTTTCCCCGGTTCCTAACATGAGTTACTTCTTGTTGCCGCCTATTACTATAGTTTATAACTTATAAAAGCACCAGGTTTATTCATAGTATACCTTCAATTCATGTTTTAAAATTTACAACGGAATGAAAGGAACATGTAGTTATATGTGATTATTAACTTTTTGTATTTAAACTGTAAGTATTTTCTTCTGATGTGTGCAATTACCGTTCATTTCTCTAAACTTAAATTTGTTTACAACTATTTCCATTTTCTCCAGATCTTTAAAATTCTACAAGGCTGTTATTTTATTTACTTTTGGTGTTTTGATTCAAATATTTCTTAGACATGATTTGGACAGCATCGACCAAATTGTCATTATAATCAATTTCAGAAATCCTGTTATACTTATCTTGTTGTTCCTGTGCTGTTGTAATTGAAATACTTTATATAGAATTTTAGAAATGATTTGGATAAGTAATATATTAGTGGTTAGTTTCTTCTTGTAACAATTTAATGAAATATCTATTTCTACTAATACACTTCCAAATATTTCTCCTTGAAGAATGTTTATTAATATTTCACAAAATTATCAAATTTATATGTTTTTATTTACTTACTATAGATTTTTTAAATTGCCAACAGTAAACGAAATTTTCAAACTCTTTACATCCTAACCAAACTTTGCTTTCTTATACTATTGTCGTGTGTTAAAGTTAATGATCTGTTCTTATTCTGTAGTTTCTAATAATCAAATTTGACATTTAATTTAGAGAAACTTTTATACGAAATATTGTTTACATTAACGTAACAGAGGACATACCATAGCTGAAAAATTTTACTTAGGCACTAATGGAAGTATTTAAACTTTACTATTGGATTAGTGTATTGAAATAAATTTGCTGTATATACTACTACCACAACCCTCTCAACATTTTGTTAACCATACAACCATATTTTTTTCAGAAAGAAATGTCAGTACGTTTATGTCGTATTTTTCACAAATTTTCAGCCCACATAATTTAAAGCGACACGTAGCGGAGAACTAATTAAACATTTTATCGATTCGTGAAGGCAGGTTTTGTTTTCGAGTGGCGTTTAAATCTCCACATGACTCGGCAGTCATACCTATCATTAAAATATCAAATTCTTGATAATAATCTCAGAACTTTTTAGAAATTACATTAATTGTAGCAAATACCTATATTAATGAAACGTGCACATGTCATTCGGATTTAGAGGCTTTATTGAAAAATGTATTAAAATAATAAAAAAAATATGTAGCTTCTGTCAGAAGATCTTTATTGGGGGCAACAACCAACTTCACGACATGGTGAGAATGCCGACCTATGTATGTGTTAAATGACCTACGAGTGACACAATATAAAACAATACTGAGCTATTCTCGTTTTCTGATATAATTTTGACAACTTTATGTTTTTTTATTTGAATACGGTGCATTATTTGTCGCAACATTGATAATTGAATGGATACCTTTTAATAAGTTGTTACTCAGTTGATAACATGAGTTTATGCATTTTTCTGAAAATTAGCATAGAGATATTATTTTTTTACGTATTGGGGAAATGACAAAAAAAAATGTTTACTAGCTTAAGAATTTGAGTTGTTATAAAACTAAATTCCAAAAATATATAATACATATTGCTGTGACCTCCTCTACTTTGGTTAATAACCAATAGTTAAATTGACAAATTGATATACTTTAATAGTCTCAGGGTCTAAGTGTGAATTTCTTTGCTTCCTATAACGGGTAATGTGTCGCAGCCTCGTACTTATTGTGAGTTCTAGCTGTGATAGTGATGTTTACTTTCCTTATGTTCTCCCTTGGGATGGGTATAAATAAGTAGATATTAAATGTCAGCACAACTTATTTTATTTTCAATATAAATTTATAAAAACATTGAGTAAATTTTATTATTATAAATACAATACTTTATTTATTTCATTATTATGTTTTGCCTTTTCATCAATGGTAGAAGCACCTTGCAAATCCTTTGTTCTTTAAGAAATTGTAAATATTAAAAAAAATGACTACACTTATTCTTCATGTATGCTCATGTGTCAAGGAAATTTTTCTAAGTTCACTTTCTTTACTTTTACTGATGTATCCTCATTGGATCATCTCGACCTGAGATTCGCACGTCAAAATCGAGATTAAACAAGGAGGAACCATTAGATGTTTCCTATACTATTTCGAAGTTATCGTTATTCAACTAAAAGCGTTAACGCCTCGTTGAGTCGCCCTGAATTGAGATTCGCACGTCAATCCAAAGCTTACTCAAAGAAGAATTTATTAATTATACAAATAATATTCTAAATTTTGTTGCTATCTGGAACATTCATTAATACTCCGTTGAACCGCCTTGAGTTAAGATTCGCACGTCAACCCAAAGCTTGCCCAAAGAAGCATTTATTAATTATTTAAATAATATTCCAAATTTTGTTGCTATCCGGAAAATTTATTAATACTCCGTTGAATCGCCTTGAGTTAAGATTCGCACGTCAACCCAAAGCTTACCCAAAGAAGAATTTATTAATTATTTAAATAATATTCTAAATTTTGTTGCTTGATAATTTTGGAAGCACACATGAAGATTCCTTTATTTATTTATTTATAGGATTGCAAGATGGAGTTTTATTTTTTTTTATAGTGCTTGTACTTACTTTTCTTGATTGTATAACATTTCAAACTCTCCTTGGTGGTCCAGGCCCTCCATCTCATCGAATTTATTGTGACGGCTTTGTGAAGTCCAATAGTAGTATTTCGCGCCTTTATTTATAGCGCGCACCTTTCCGTTTATGCCGCGTATCACACGTTTTATTCTGCAGCGTTTGTATCTTAAAGGCGTTTATGCCTTTTAGATTTTTATTTCTTGGAGCACTGGTTCAACTTTTCTTTTCTTCTTAGGTCTTGAAGATCTTCCGATGGACTCCCGGATGGACTCCCCTATTTTTGCTGGTGCCTGCCTTTTTATACCGATTAACATTTGACGAACGATTTATTTTGTTTTAAATTGTTCGTTCAGTTTAAAAATTTTGGTCTGCTGCGCCCTCCGTGTTTGTTATCATAACTATCGATGTCACGTGGTCATGTGACTTTCTTTCCGCCATGTTTACTATTGTTGTTATTTACATATTCTATATTTGTGTCCATGGACATTCTGATTGATTTTATTTTATTGGTAGGTATTCTTTTATTGTATTATATTGTATACTGACTAATGTTTTATTTATTTATTTTAGCCTGAAATGTCTTGAAGCATTTGTATGTGAATGAAGCTATGTACTAAGCTCATATTTAGATGTACATTCAACAATATCTTTTATTCTGTGAATATCAGTGAAATTGCATAACCAACATAATGTTTTATTTTTAATGGTGAACCAGGCCACAATATTTACATTCTGGATGCGTTGGTGTATATTGAAAACAAGTAAATCATATACCTTTGTATGCATTTCCATGTCCCATACAGAAGAAAATATAATTGATTTTGTGACTGTGAAATAAGTGAAATATATATTTATTTATGTATAGAGACCTTTGTTCGTGTCGTAGTGTTTATTATTAATGCAATCTGTTGAACGCAGGCTTATTCATCGGTTATTATTGCTGCCAGAGCATGTGTCACCGAGTGACCTACTTTTTATTAATCACTAATAATAATGTCTAAATCATTACATATCCTTTTTTTAAAACTGAGGTCAGTATTTAAGCATCATGTTTTGTATGGCATTTAACACAATTTTGTGCTCTAATTTATTTAACATTGTTTTATATTTTTATCCATTCTATTTTTAATTGTGTGCTATTATTTTTATGGGTATGCAACCCATATTGCATTGGTGTGTATGTTACTGCATAGTTATTAATTTGAGTACTCACCATTACGTGATAATTTTTAATATATATTTTATATTAATTAGTGGATTATTCTGTATTTATTTGTTGAAATATTCAATTATAATTTATATCTAACCTGTAAATTTATATTTATTTAAAATAAATGTAGTGGTGTTTTATTTTTGTTAACTTTTATTTTGTTTGGTTTCTTTATTTATCTATTTATTTATTTAAGAGGAAAATACCACAGCAATATGTCATTACTAGAGAGCGGAATCGAGCGAGCTAAACTACCACGGAGCCACAACCGTGAAAAGAAATAATGTAAACAACTGCGTGTTGTTTACATTATATCTGAATAGCACTAATTCATAGGGCGAACTGTAACATCTGTTTACTCCAGAGAATCAGAGAAAAAACTGCCACAAAATAAGGAATTTTATGAATAAAATCCTTTTTTCATCGGCGTAGGTACAAGGGTGACGAGTTTTTAAAATTTATTATATTTACCTTATATTTCGCAATATAATATGTATGTTTCAATAACATACGCGTACATTTTTAGTTATCATTTATTTAGATCTAGAACGTTGTTTATGTTACTTTTTCTGAGATAAAAATTAATTGTCAGTGATTCCGAAATTTATTGCAAAGTCTGTAAAATATAGTCACTTAGCTTTGCTAAAACATATGCAGAGAATTTCGATAGTTTACAAAATTTCGTTACATGTTTAAATGACGATGCTCGAAGTATTTCTGAGTGCAAGGAACTAACACAAATCCCAAATTTAAAAAATCAGTTGTTATTCCTTCAGGAACACTTTGGAAATTTGCCTAAACTAATGACATATTTTGAAAATCGAATCTCAAATTAAAAAATGCGGTGTGGCCACCACACGACTTTCTTATACGTATGAGCGTTTCAAACTATACTATTTTTTTTTTACACAAAAATTATTCAAAATCCTATTCTAAGTACTTCTGTTCTCTTAATAAATCGCTATAGAATGCATACTTAGCAAGATATTCGAAAAAAGGACTACTCCCTAAGAGTAAAAGTGTTACTTCCGGTCCGAATTTTGAAATTTTATGTATTCAAAAAATATTGCAAATCTAGCACTAAATACTTTTGTATTCTTGATAAATACATATAGAATCCATAATTTATGACATATTCGCAAAAAATCGCTATTCGATAAGAGTAAAAGTGGTAATTTCGGTCTGAATTTTGAAATTGTTTTAATGCAAAAGATATTGAAAATTACGTTTTAAATACTTTTATACCCGTAACGTACCTGTCTAAAAAGCATGACATGCGAAATATTCGCAAAAAACTGATTTTCGCTAGGACTAAAAGACCTACTTCCGGTAGCAGCTTCGAAAAACTTTTTAAATAAAATTGTACTCAATTTTAATTTCAAGTACATATGAATTCTTTATAAATTTGTTTAAATTTAGTAGTTGACGAAATATTGGCAAAATTTAATTTTTTCACTGAAGTAAACTGTAACTTCCGGTCTACCGATTTTACTAAAAAACTACTCAGATCTCAAGAGGGAGATTAGACACGTAAATACAAAATTTGGAATTGATATCTACAGCGGTTATCGTGGTCACATAGAGACACACAGACATTTTTTAAAAACATCTTTTTCGGTATCAGGGGACTTCAAAACGTGGACATCTGCAAAAATCTCGAAGTCGAAAATTTCACATTACTTCCTTCCTTCTTCCTACGTATAAGAAAGTAAAAATGGATTAACCACATTAGATGTGGCTATTAATAATTTTATTAAAGTGACTTAGACGCAGTTTTTAATAGAAATCCAGGTTTAATAACATTGCGGCAATTGTGTATGCTAAATACGCTGAAATAAAAGAATATTTCCATTACGTAAATATAACCAGTTGCGATGTAGAAAAGACGTTTTCTATCTATAAGGATGTACTTAATTTAAAGAGAACAAGTCTTACAGAAGAGAAAATGAACAAATAGTAGGGTATTTTGTATTTTATAATCACCAGCCACTTGTTATTCAATTATATAAATAAAATTTAAACCTCTTTAAAAATACATTTCAATAGGGCGCCCATGGGCGATGAGTCATGACTCGCTCGATTCCGCTCCCTAGTCATTACTCTCCTTTTTACTTTTTTATATATACGTAGTATAAGGAAGTATTGTGATGATGAAAATTTTCGACCTCGAGATTTTTGCAGATGTCCACGTTTTGAACTCCCCTGATACCGAAAAAGTGGTTTTTAAAAAATGTCTCTCTCCCTGTGTGTATGTGTCTGTGTGTGTGATGACGATAGCGGTCAATCCACTATAGCTCGCAATTCTAAATTTTGTATTTACGAGTATAGTGCAGACACTTGTTTGTGAAATATCAAATTATGACGGTGTTCTCACTTTATATATACAACTTACTGGTGTTCTCTCAACACTTGATACTACAGACGAATAATGAACATCATAGGTATCCGACCATATCCGACCAGGGCCGGCGACCTAATTCGGGCCGATTATCAGAGACTTTCCCTATGTCAGACGGGAGTAAGTTATACAATGTCAGCGCGACCGATGCATGCTCGTAAGTAAATACAAGTTAGCGTGGTTAGCAGCACAGTATATAGCTATGTATTAGAAACAGTAGTTTCTCTCCAGGGAAATAATTGTCCTCCTACCGACGACCTTGAACCGACGCGTGCGTGAAAATTTCTGAATGCGCAGTAGTCAGCCATCAGCTGTTGAGTTGGCGGGATTATTTGATGCGACTGCTGGGCATGCGATTTGAGAATGGCCGTTAATATAAGTTATGCTGTACACCAATTATACAAAATGTTTGACAAACAATTTATTATGAACACTAATTTTACAAATTAATAGGTAGTTGTACACAGATTAAACAAGGCATTTGTAAAACTAAATTATACATTCTTTTGGCATTTATAATTAACGTCAAATAAATTTATTAACACATTATTAATTTAGAATTTGTGTTTAAAATGTGTGTTAAAAATTTTTGTTTGATTAATGTGCATTTCCTTGAAACATTTCCATATAATTTAATGGATGCTGACGTACTTCCAACATTTTTGACAAACAAATCAACCTCCATTGTGAAAAACGTGCTAGGGCAAGACAGCTTTAGATCCCTGTGTACTGAGCTCCAGTCGAAAAAATTCTCGTTAATTGTAGATGAATCCACCGACAGGACGGTTGAAAAACATCTCTGCGGTTTAATAGTGAGACACCTAGATAATAATACTTATAGAGTTAAGGACGACTTACTTGGCATGATAAAACTTTCAGGAGCTGATTCTACTACTTTGTACAATCATATTACAACTTTTTTTCAAAATAACAATATTCCTTATAAAGAAAATTTACTAGGATTCGCTTCTGACGGTGCAAATGTTATGATGGGAGAGCATCATTCTTTAATGAGTCTGTTAAGGAATGATGTCCCATCTTTATTTGTTATGAAGTGTATTTGCCACTCGTTCCATTTATGTGCTTCCTACGCCTGCCACAAATTGCCAAGATTTGTGGAAGATTTAACTCGGGATATATACAACTATTTTGGTTCTAGCCCAAAAAGAGTATCTGAATTTTCCGAATTTCAAAATTTTTGTAATGTAAAAATACACAAAATTTTGCATCCTTCACAAACGCGTTGGCTATCGGTTCATTCTGTCGTTTCAAGAATTTTAGAGCAGTATCGTCCTTTGCAATTATACTTTACGGATGCTGTTGCCCAAAACGATATTTTGGCAGCAGAAAATATATTAACAAAATTGAATGACCCAACTGTTAAATTATTTTTCCAATTTCTTGATTTTGTATTGCCTTTTTTTAATAATTTGAACCAAAATATGCAATCGGAATCGCCAAGGGTTCACGTAATGTACAGAAATGTTTGTAATGTTTTAAAAACCATCTTTGATTGTTTTATCAAACGAGATTATTTACTCAATACGCCAATTGAAAATATTAATTTTAAAGATCCAGGTAACTATGTTCCTATTGAGGAAATTTATTTTGGTGGGAATGTCTTGAAAACTATTTCTGAGTCAAGACTTTCTGCAGAACAGTTACATTTTTTTAGAGTTCGTTGCTTAGATTTTTATGTGGAGGCTTGTTCACAAATTGTTCAACGGTTTCCATTAAAAAATAATTCTTTGAAATTATTAGAGTTTCTTGATCCTGAAGTTGTTAAATCTGGGTCCATTTCATCAATTTCGACTATAGCTGTTAAATTTTCGAATTGTCTTGACACGTCAAATATCCAGCCATTAGATAATGAATGGCGTTTATTAAGAAACACTGAAGAAGTGAAATCGCTAAGTAGTGACGTATGTACTTTTTGGCAAGAAGTCGAAAAACTTAAACAGGGTGATGAAACGCCGATGTTTCCCACTCTAACTAAATTTGTTTTCAAAATTCTGTGCCTTCCCCACTCCACAGCAACAGTGGAAAGGGTATTTTCTGCAGTAAATTTAATGAAAACTAAAGTGAGAAATAAATTGAACAGTGATACAATCTGTGCATTACTTCACACTAAAAGATTAATTTCAGATAGCGCCAAAAATAATTGTTTTGAATTTTCAATTGACAAGAAATTGATAAACAGTATGACTTCTAAAAATTTATATCCTGATCAGTTTGACCAATAATTTTCAATATATGTATATATCTTTAAATTTGACTACTTGTAAGTTTCTAGTACCTAAATACATGCCTACATAATTTTATACATATAACGTATCTACTTAGGTCATACATTTGTTTTACATTGTGTGTACATATTATTTAGTTTAGTATATTAGGTAGTAGGTATCATATTTATTTCCTAACTGATTATTTTAAGCGTTAAGTATGTACCAATACTTATTTATAAGTAAGTAAGTTAAGTATGTATCAAGTACGTATTAATAAAAATATGTTTTTTTTTGTTTAATTATGTTACTTGAATAAAAATCTAAATCTACCGAATTTTAACGAAATCTCCCGAAAAGTTACGACTCCTTCTACCGATAAAATATGCACTTCATCTGGCAACACTGGTTAGCAGTCAGTAACTCTTCGACCAGCGGGTTGGATGTTTGTAATGCGTTCTGAAATATTTACGAGTTACAAGGATTTGTTTTTCTTTTTCCTTTTAGTAAATGCAGAGAATTATTAAGCTGCGTTCACGCTGCATGACACAAACAAAAGCGTAATTCTAATAAAATTGAATATAAGGTAAATAAAAAAGGATTCTGAAAATAATAATAAATTACTAGATCAGGAGATCGCGGCGGCCATTTGATGTTTCCCGTTCCAGTAATAAGACGGCATTGCAGATTAGATCGCAACGTATTCGCAGCTAACATTGAATGTAAAATCTGGTCGGGAGAAGTGGGAAGATCGGAGAAAGTCGTTTTGATGTCGATTGTTCCCGGGATTGGTGACGGACACTGTGGGGTGGCACGTTGCCACATATTACTTGTATATGTATAAATCGCATGTAAAATTGAATCCCTATACCTAATGAAAATTGACACATACGGTATGTGCGCCAAGGTGTATAATGCGCTGCCACCGCATATACAATCAGAGACCAGGATCAGGTGCTTTCGGAAATTGTGCAGGGAGTACCTTACCAACTATCCTCTCTACAGCCTGGAAGAATTTTTTAATTTGAGTAAAACGCCTTGACGTTTCAGTGCAGAGAACAGTTTATCTGGTTTCTGGTTTTAAGTTACTTGTATGTTTCTTGTTTGTTTGGAAAAAGTCAGATTAACTTATTATTCATTCGAATTTCTTAAATGACACATCATATATGTATACTACATTTGTATATTCAACGTGATGTAAATAAATATTCTTATTCTTATTCTTATTCTTAATCTCCCTGTTGAGAACTGATTAGATTTTCAGTAAAATCGGCAGATCGGAAGTAGTAGTATACTTCAGCAAAAAAATTCAAATTTTTCCAATATTTCGTCAACTACTATTTTTAAACAAATTTATAAAGAATTCATATGTGCTCAAAATTAAGTTTGAGAAGAATTTTATTATGAAAGTTTTTCAAAATTCCTACCTAGTAGGTTTTTACTTTCTTATACGTAGTATAAGGAAGTATTGTGATGATGAAAATTTTCGACCTCGAGATTTTTGCAGATGTCCACGTTTTGAGGTCCCCTGATACCAAAAAAGTGGTTTTTAAAAAATGTCTCTCTCTCTCTCTCTCTCTCTCTCTCTCTCTCTCTCTCTCTCTCTCTCTCTCTCTCTCTCTCTCTCTCTCTCTCTCTCTCTGTGACCACGATAGCGGTCAAACCGCTGTAGATATCAATTCCAAATTTTGTATTTACGAATATAATCTCCCTCTTGAGAACTGATTAGATTTTGAGCAAAATCGGCAGACCGGAAGTAGTAGTTTACTTCAGTGAAAAAATCGAATTTTGCAAATATTTCGTCAATTACTAAGTTTAAACAAATTTATAAAGAATTCAAATGTACTCAAAATTAAATTTTAGAAAAATTGTATTAATGAAGTTTTTGGAAATTCCTACCGGAAGTAGGTCTTTTACTCTTATCGAAAATCAGTTTTTTGCCAATATTTTGCAAGTCATGCTTTTTAGACATGTACGCTACGAATATAAAAGTATTTAGAACTTAATTTCCAATATCTTTTGTATAAAAAAAATTTCAAAATTCGGACCGGAAGTATCACTTTTACTCTTACCGAATAACGATTTTTTGCAAATATGTCGTAAATTATGCATTCTATATATATTTATTAAGAGTACAAAAGTATTTAGAATTAGATTTGCAATATTTTTTGTATACATGAAATTTCAAAATTCGGACCGGAAGTAGCACTTTTATTCTTAGCGAGTAGCACTTTTCTTCGAATATCTTGCAAAGTATGCATTCTATAGCGATTTATTAAGAGAATGAAATAACTTAGAATAGGAGTTTGGATAAGTTTTGTATAAAAAAATTCTTAAAATTGTATAGTTTGAAACGCTCATACGTATAAGAAAGTCGTGTGGTGGCCACACCTCATTTTTTAATCTTATCGAAACTCCATTTTTTTTGCCAATATTTTGCAAGTCATTCTTTTTAGACAGGTACGTTACGAGTATAAAGGTATTTACAACTTAATTTTCAATACCTTTTGTATAAAAACAATTTCAAAATTCGGACCCGAAGTACCACTTTTACTCTTACCGAATAGACGTTTTACATTCCATGGCAAACTTTTATCAATATAATTTTTGATCTCGTGGTAGTAAGTGCAGAACTACGACTTAGGACATATCAACGGATCTGTAATTAGTGAAAAAGAAACTACAAAATAACATAAGCAACATTGCCAGTAGTAATGAAAGTGTCCATTACTCTTCTAAAGACATTTGTTCTGGGACATCTTCTTCCAGGGTAACCATCTGACCTAATAAATAATTTCTTTGACTTTACCCAAGTACAAGAATCATATCTGTAAGCTCTTCTTAAAAAACTTCATTATAAAATCACTTCGATTATTTTAAGATTAATAGCATCAACAAATGACACCCGTGAACTAAAAAGAAACTTATTGAACGTCATCCATCACCATCACAGCTAATTTCACAGCATGCTATGCTATATTAATATAAAACCATGAAACTGACAAAATTATATGAAAAAGTGACAATAGCTCAATAATAGTCACTTTTCAAGTATTAACGTCTTACATGTTTTTGATGTGAAATTCAATATGCAATTAATAAATGAAATAATATATAGGGTGTTCAATTTGAAAAAAAAATGATTTTTATACCAAAAAACGTGTCATGTAATTTTAATCCAGTTTTCTGCACATGCAGTTAGTAACTAAAAAAAAATATGCTTCTATTAGGACCCCTTATTATGAACAATACTGCAAGTTTTACGAAATTAATTATAATAAATGTGAGAAAAAATATATTGGGCAGACTAGACGTTCGATTGCAACTCGCCATAAAGAGCACATGACTCATTTCCGATTTAATAGGAGAGATAAGTTTAGTGTGTCTCCACATATTTTGGAAACAGGTCATGATGTTAGAGCAAGCAGCCTCAAACTCATAAAGCACGTGTATAATTATAGAGAACTAGATACCTAGTTATGAGTTTATATACATATACAAAAATAGGAATAGAATAATGCATTGAGATAACGGGCAGATACACCAATCTTGTTTATATGAGTTTGTGGTGTAAACAACAATACCGCTTTTAGGTAACGTCAGCTGTTCTTAAAATATTAGAATTAGAGGGTGTGATTTTAGTATTAATTTTGACGAAATTAACAGTACAATAATCAGGTAGCGTTAATGATGTTAGTAATAGCTTAGGTCTAGGTATAAATAAGCCATTTCTGTAAAACTCAAATCAGTACGATGCCGCGGTATGCAAACAACGCGGTTTTTCATTAATCAGTTTTACTGATAATAACACGGTAGTTGTCAAAATGCGTATCTAGCTTTCTGTGCATTAGTGTGGTAAATGTGTTTTTGTAGTATATTTTGTTTACTATCAATCCACAGATTCCAATTAAGTTTCTTATGTATTTGCTTGCTAAATATATATCGGTCAATGTAAAACCATACAATTTAATACATTTAAGTCATTTAACCACTTTATGGAAGCTATAGTAATAATGTAATAATATAATAAATATGGTAATATCGCCAAAGGTGAAAGCAGCTTCATCTATAGTCCGTAATGTCATTTAGATAGAGCTACGCTGCGCCGCGTTCTATGTTAAATTCTCAAAAATAAGTTGAATCCTGGAATCGGCACATCAAATAGTTCATCTACGTCGTGTGTGCTTAAATTCCCCCTTATGTTTGCCAAATCGACAGAATACACACCGCGACAAAAGCAAGTCATCCTAAGAAAATGTTAGGCAAAATATAAATATCTTCAAGATAGGCTTTTTAAATATCGCTTAACATATTTGCCTTGGTATTTGTTACTGTGAGAATTAATTTAGTGGTAATAAAGTTAGATATTATACGTTTAAACGTGCCTCAAAGTTAGCTCCAAACTTCGGGCGAAAATCAAAAATGAGGTGTGGGCACCACATTACTCTCTTATACATATATGCATTTTGAATTTTTTATAAACAATAGTCGTTCCAAATTTATTTTTAAATGGGTTTATCTATTTGATAAGTAAGTCTGTGAGTAAAGGTGTTGCTTCCGGTCCGAATTTTTTTTTTTACAAAAGTTATTCCATATCCATATCTAAATACTTTAGCACATGTAATAAATCTATATAGTATGCATAATTTGCGAGATATTTAAAAAAAAACTGCTAGTAGGTAAGTGTGAAAGTGATACTTCCAGTCAAAATTTGGATTTTTTATACAAAAACTATTCAAAACAATGCTCCAAATTTTTATATACTTTCAATATAAATGTCTAGACAACATGACTTGCGAGATATTTCCAAGACACTACTTACGACAGGAATTTATAATGAAATATAAAAAAATGAGGTGTGGCCACCACACGACTTTCTTATACGTATGAAAGTGTTACTTCCGGTACGAATTTTGAAATTTCATTTATACAAAAAATATTCCAAATCCAACTCTAAATACTTTTGTACTCTTCATAAATATATATAGAATGCATAATTTACGACATATTTGCAAAAAATCGCTATTCGATAAGAGTAAAAGTGGTACTTCCGGTCTGAATTTTGAAATTTTTTTTATACAAAAGATATTTAAAAGTATGTTCTAAATACTTTTATACTCGTAATGTACCTGCCTAGAAAGCATGACTTGCGAGATATTCGCAAAAAACTGATTTTCGATAAGAGTAAAAGACCTACTTCCGGTAGGAATTTCGAAAAACTTTATTAATACAATTTTTCTCAAATTTAATTTTGAGTACATTTGAATTCTTTATAAATTTGTTTAAACTTAGTAATTGACAAAATATTTGCAAAATTCGATTTTTTCACTGAAGTAAACTACTACTTCCGGTCTGCCAATTTTGCTCAAAATCTAATCAGTTCTCAAGAGGGAGATTATATTCGTAAATACAAAATTTGGAATTGATATCTACAGCGGTTTGACCGCTATCGTGGTCACACACACAGACAGATACAGAGAGAGAGAGAGAGAGAGAGAGAGAGAGAGAGAGAGAGAGAGAGAGAGAGAGAGAGACATTTTTTAAAAACCACTTTTTTGGTATCAGGGGACCTCAAAACGTGGACATCTGCAAAAATCTCGAGGTCGAAAATTTTCATCATCACAATACTTCCTTATACTACTTATAAGAAAGTAAAAGAGTATCTCAAATTCACTTTTGAGTACTTTTGTATTCTTTAGAAATTTGTTTAAACTTTGTAGTTGATGAGATTTAATTTTGTCACTAAAATAAACTCCTACTTCCGGTGAAGGTATATTATCAAAGCTATTGAACATCTACACACATAAAACTATATGTAAACCTTTTCAAATTCAATTTGAAGAAAATCCTTTTAAAATTAAGAACAAACACATTCAAATTGGGAGCCACATGGTTTATTATAATAAATGGGAATGTTTACACAACATAGTCAAATGTACATTACTTAAGTTAATAGAAGAAATATTTACTATATAATACACATAATCCTATCTATCAATTTCAAAGGAGCATGTATAAATCTTTGGATGTGTGGTACACGTTTGGTACAGTTATTAATGTTTATTGTATTTATGGTATTATTTATGATGTTTTCTAGCTGACAAAGACGAAAGTACGTTTGGGATATATTTGCCCTGATTCCTTCAGCTAAAATTTGCAAATAAATCTTGCTTAACATCAGCTTTTAAAAAGGACCAGGTCAGTTCAACAGCATTGAATATTGGATTGTATGGACTCAATCTCAATAAATGATGGTCCATAAATTATTCTTCTCTGATTACTGCTTCATGACAAGGAGCATTGTCTGCTACTAACACCACGGGTGACTATAGATTCTGCGCACTGCGCAGGTAGTTAGGCATCCTGTTTTTCAAGGCACTCATTCTTATTTCCTGGTAAATTATTCCCATCCCAAGCAGTGTTGCCAACTTGGGGGTTTTCCCCCTAGATTTAGGGGTTTTTTTGAGCCATGGGGGAAATCTGGGGGGTTTTATTTTTTAGGGGTATTTTTAGGGGTATTTGTAGAGGACATTGAAAACTGTTATACTTGAGTATTGCATTATTGCAAACAAAATTAAGGATAGGTGTATAAATTGTAATTTATTCGATTTTCCTACAAAAATAATAGATTTCGTCAGTTTTAAGTTCAACAGAAGAATTGTGAACTCATCCATGCCTTTTTCCGCAATCGTATCACGGTATCATAAAAGCCGTCTACCTTCTTTTTCTAATTTTACAAATATGGAAATGTCATACTATGAAAACATGGAACACAACTTAGAAACACTGAAGAAAAAAGGAAATTAATTACACCTAAACATTATCAAATTTCTCTTGACTTGCTTAAAATAGAACAAAACTTAAAAACATACCTGAGTGCATAGGAACCTACCTTTAAGTGTTTGTAAACGGCTGCACTGCATGCGCACATCGCAACTGTGGACCCAACGGTATCTAATTAACTCCGACTAACTTTTTTAGGAGCTTAATGTTTTATATTCTTGGTAACCAAGAAAAAAATTAATAGTATCCAAAATCACCAGATATAGTAATTTAAAAAATAATCACGAGGTAATTTAAAATTAAGAAAAACAACCAGAATTGGTGATAAATCACCAGCATTATTGGCAACACTGACTTGTCAAACAGACCTGTCAAATTAACGCCCGCGTCGTATGTGTAACACGCTAACACGTCATACAAGGATGATACATTGTGCAAAAAAAATACTTCATGTAGAAAACAAGCGGATTGTGCTTTTTACAGCCAAAAACAAATGGAGGTGCCAATCATCGAGGCCTGCCAACAATACCCCCCGCTACCCTATGTAGGTATATTATTTTTATAAGAGAACTATTTTGGAAAGTTTAAATAAAGATTGATTAAATATATGTTAAAAACTTATAACATTTTTTTAATTTCCTGGAAACATGCGTTTGTCTATACAAATAACTGTCACAATAATATAAAGGAGTTATTTTTTTTATAACAATTTATTTACTCGTTTTTAGGGGGTTTTTGATGAAATTTAGGGGGTTTTCAAGCATTATTCAGAGCATTCAGGGGGAATCGTCTGTAGTGGGTTGGCTACACTGATCCCAAGCAGTGTTGCGATTGCTGTTACAGTTGTAACAGATCTGTTACGTTTCACTATGTGTTATTACGTCCTTACGAAAGCATATAAATCTATTACGTTTTCGTTGATTTTTCAAGGATTTTTTTTACTTTAATTTCAAATCTTCCCAAGCAACAATATCACAATTTTAGAGAAGGATGAAAATATATATTTGCTAATGTAGGACAAGTATGCGTATAGTGGTTTTGCTACTACGGTTGTGTCCAGGGCCGCCGCGTGGGTATTAGGCGCCCTTGTTCAAATTGAAATTTGACGCCCCCGCCCCTTTATGGGGTTCTGTTGGACTCATAAAGTGCTGCAAATTATATGTGATATACTCTTTTATAGTATTCAAAATTTGACTTTCGAACTGAAAAGCTTTAGATTATTAAAACACGTTTGTCTTATTGTTTTTTATTATTTCATAAATTTTAAAAACAAAACAATGATAAAACATTTTTTAAGTAAAATATAAAAAATAGAAAATATATTCAAATATTGAGCTTTAGCAGCTACAAACGCTCGTATCAATTCCTTTATATTTAATTTATCCAAAATTTCGCTCTCTATGGATATACCTAATTGACAAGTCCGATAATAATCTCTCCAGCGCCATGGTAGATCGCATGTAGTTTTTTATAATTTTAAGTTTTGGAAAACTTCGTTCTCCAGTAGCTACCGAAACTAGCAGGGTTACAGAAATCCGTAAAGCTATTCCAATATTTGGAAATGTATCGGTAAGATTGTTTTCATAAATATAATTTAAAACATCAATAGGTGACATATCCTCTTTGGTAAAACATCGCAAAGATTTTATTTCTTAAAAAATTAAAATAAAAATAAAATCTCATTTTATTGCTTAGAAAATATAAAAAATTGCAAGCGAATAATTAACAACTTTTATTTAAGTAACATTAAATTAAAAAACTATAAGTACTATCTATAAATTTTGGCGCCCCCCTGGCCCAGGCGCCCTTGTGCGGTGAACAATTTTGCCACCCCCACGCGGCGGCCCTGGCTGTGTCCTATATTTTTGGAACAGTATTCTGTAGCAAAATCACTATATGTACACTTGTTCAACATTAGCAAATATATATTTTGATCCTTCGCTAAAATCTTGATTTTGCTGGTTGGGTACATCCAACTAATACCTACATCAAGAAAAATATTATTGGCTGTCAGATTTTGGACAAAAAATGGTTACCGTATTGCGGTTTTTTAACTATTCAGCCTACTATTCAGGGACTTTATACAGTCTTGAAAATAGCTGCGCCATCTATTACGAAACAAGGTAAATCTATTACGGTTTTGCGCAGAATTCTATTACCAACTCACATGTCGCTGGGACAACACTGATCCCAAGCAACCCTCTTACGTATAATATACGTATGATAAACGTTACAACGGTTGAAAATTGGTTTTGGTCTACAAAATAGACGTATTTATTAAACGAAAATTCTATCGAGTGTTTATTAGTCGTCTAATAAACGATTATAGTATTACAAGGTTCATATTTGCTTCGTTGCAATACGTATTATAGTTGTCTTTATGAAACGGTCATTAGACGTCAATGTATATTTTTTAATATATTTACTCATTTCTAAATTAAACGCTTTATCTACGTAAAGTGTAAACATATTGTTTTAGATAATTAAAGACGTATATAAAACTATAAGGTTTTGCTCATTTTTATACGTACATATCGAGTATTTCTTAACACTATATAAAATACGTATATTTTCTGTTAATTTTTGAATAATATATATCCGTCTCTACATAAACCGCTTTACTTCCGTAAATACTACATATTATTTTTAGGATATTAAAAACATATATAAATGTGTGTTTTTAATTCAAAATAATTATTAAACGATAATATAATTACTTTTTAATGAACCTCATATTTTTAATTTCTGCTGCTCGATATTGCAATATTTTATTACCGCCGGCGCCGTGATGAAATTGTGGCAAAAAACTCCATTATATTATATTACGTACAAAATGCATCTAATATTGGTATTTGGTAGACGTCTGGTTATGCATCAGCCGAACAGAAAAAACCGAAATTCACGGTCAGTATATTTATTGTAACACATTTAAGTGGACGTAGCGTTACAAATGCTTATTTTCCAACATAACGACTAATTTAGAATATTTATGAAATTCTGTCTTGTCGAAACTTTAATAATTTATACCAGGAGTTTTTACAATATTATTTTTCTTCTCATTACCTTTTTAAACCAAAAAATAAAATGCACTGGTAATTTGAAAACGTAATATCTCTGTTTACAAAGTATATTAACGGTTTAACGATAACGGCTCATTTTTTACATATCTAAAAAAAAAATAATTTTATTATTGTTATTGTTGTAGATCCCTTTTTCAATCTATTTAATTATACTTGTATAGTCGTGTCGTGTCATACATATCAGCTTTATTATGCCAAAAGCAGTTGTAAGCCGAAGACGTTTGCGTCAAGTCGGACAAAAATGTCAACAAACTTTACGAGATATCAGAGATGCAGCAAATTTAGGGTACCATTTTATCTGGATTGATTCTTGGTAATTATTTAGTTTATTATTTTTCTACAATGCTTATTGTTAATTATATTGTAATCAATATAGCTCCTGTAAAACTGGAATTTGCGGGACGTGAACCAGTAAGTAAGAGTGCCATACAAGATTGGCTGAAACAATAAGAAAAGGGCTCCTCATATTATCTAAAATTTTGTTCTTGTTTTCGTCAAAATTATATTCCTACATATTTTTTTTAAGTACGTGATGTGTTAATAAATATTATTAGTATGATTTCATATTACAAAAGTCTTTAAACTTTAATTTACTTTTTTAAATGTTATACCCCCCTGCGCACCTATATTCTTCAACTACGTATATGTTTGTTATGTCTGTACCATCGCAGGACAAAATTGTTTTTATTTGTCAACAACATCAAGCAGTGGCGGCTCTTTAATGAGAGCAAGTGAGCAATTGCACCCCCTGGAATTTTGAAACAAAACAAACCAAGCGGCGACTAACTGTGAAAGTATTTATTTATTACGTATTCATAGTTATTGAACAGGAACGTGGCGTGTACGGCACGCGAAACAACCTACATGCACCGATCGTCGTCACAGATATAATGACGACTAACAGCGCACGGATGTAAAGACCCCTTCCACCGAGAGAAACATACCCATGAGCAAAGCGCTACTGTTGCTGCGTTAAGCCATTAAACATTACATTGAAGGTGGGGAGAACTGTATTTTGTTCTAGTTCCATATCGTATAATACATAGAATGTGAGCAAGATTCCCGTCTGCTCAACGCTGTTGTAAGATGTATTTCGTGTCTGCGATACAGAATAACACGTTTTCGCGGTTAACGTATGATGAAAAAATCGCAATAAAAAATTTTAAACGGCCGATGCCTCAATTATGTTTAGAAAATAAACAATCTGTTCAAGGTAAAGACGTTATAAGAAAATTCAAAATGAATATTTATCAGAAAAATGACTGGATTTATGGGTGTGAAATTAAAAATACTTTGTTTTGTTTTCCGTGTCTTTTGTTTGGTGGTGAACCGTCTTGGTCAAAGAACGGAATAAAAGACTTAATTCATCTTAGTGCTAAAATTACGAAACATGAAAATTCCGAAGGGCATTTGAAAAATATATTTAGTCTAAGAATGTTAGGAAAAAATAACATTCAGAATGTTTTAGATCATCATATAGAAAAGCAGTTCAACAACACAATGAATAGGTAACAAAAAATAGGCATGTGTTAAATTTAATAATAGTATAGTATAGTATAGTACAGATTTTGTGGCGCGTTTGAACTGGCACTTCGGGGTCATGATGAACGACAAACATCGAATACCAAGGGCATTTTTCGGGAATTGATAAATTTTACGGCAGAATTAGATAAATCGCTCAGAGATCACATCGAAGCAGCACCGGTTTTTAATTGAATTTATAATGATTTCCCAAATTTTAATGAAAAAGTGATAGAACTGTTTTGCAAGTCAAAGACACGCAAAATGGACTTCGTTTATCGTCAGATGTAATCAAACTGTAGTGTTATATTTATTATTCCCTCAAAACAAACTGTACAATGAACAGTACCTGTCTGGAACAGTATGTCGGTGAACCTTAAGATTGCGTAAGCGTTCTTGTATTACACTTTTTAATTTTGAAATTATGCACTCCCTATGTGAACCACCCCGAGCCGCCACTGACATCAAGGTAAGTATACTACGCGCTTTGGTTATAATGATGTTAATGTGCAGGCAGTGAAATTGAACAAAATGCGAACTAATCTAAAATTACGTATAATAAGCAAATAATTTATTCATATATAAAATATTTACGATATCCTAAAATAAAACGTACATATAACAACCGAATTATATATACATATAGAAAATATCTACGAAATCCTTAAATAGAACGTATATCATATACGAATATTTTAATGTTGACTGTAACGTATAAAAAGGACTAATTTATCCGAATAAATATAAACTCTCTGACACGAATAAAAACAGAATACATATTAATATGAAATAAACGTCGAATCACCGGACATTTCTTCGAAGGATTTACGTGTTTCATCGTTGAACATAAAACGTAGAGTTTTGCAATTATATAAACGTTGAATATTCGTAAGTGTGTTGCTTGGGTAATAAAACTCGCAGAAGTATTTTGAATTCTTATTTGGTAAATATGTAATTACGAAGCGTGTGATGCTTAGATAAATGCATGTACATCCATCGGCTGACTGTATGCGACTGAAATATAATCGCACTTCACTACACGGCGACGACCTGGGCGTTGTTGCCGGTATGCATAGTATACATCCTATCCCCAATATATTTTTACACATGCTGTATACTAGACAATGTCAACACCTTGTATGGGTCTATGACAATAAATATTATTATTATTATTATTATTATTATTATTATTATTATCGACTTATACACTCTTCAACCTTCGGGAGGTTGATAATCATTCACTTCTCCGGGGCTGGGTGCCAACGGAGTAGGCTCGAGGTGTTTTATTAATTAAATGATCGGGTTACAGTTTTACTATGAGAGGATCGATTCGGGTGTTAGTTTAGAGGTTGCTTGTCACATTACTCACTATTGCACAGGTTTGTAATTCCACGGCCTTCTGCATTAATTTATAGATGCCATCCTTGATGCGTAATTTCTTTAGAGATTGGTGTAAGGTATTGGGTGTTTCCCCTGTTGCTCCAATTATGACGGGGACAATGGTGACTACGTCTTGCTTCCACATTTAGTTCTATGGCTAGTGGTAAATATTTGCTGATTTTCTCTTGATACTTTTTATTAGATTGGCAGCATCAGGAACAGCCACGTCTATTATATACGTTGTCTTACACGTTTTATCGACGAGGACGATATCCGCGATGTTATTTGGTATGGTTTTGTCGGTAGTGATGGGTCTCGCCCAATATAGTTTAAATTCTTCCCTTTCCATAATGCTCTCTGGGTCGTACTTATAGTATTGTGTTGTGTCATCCGTAAGGACTCGCTGTTGTAATAGTTGCTGGTGTAGAATGTTTGCTACCATATTATGCCTTGTCGTCGGCGCTAGTATATTGCATGCACTAACAAGGTGGTCTATGGTTTCGCCTTTCTGCCTGCATAGTCTGCATTTATCATATATGCCTTCTTTGAGGATGTGCTTGCGGTAGTATTTGGTGGCGACAACCTGATCTTGGATTGCGAACATTAATCCTTCCATTTCAGCGTATATTATGCCGGTCTTAATCCACTCCACAGAAGCGGCCGCAACTATCCCCTCCATATGGATTTGCACTGGAAATCTGTCGTGTAATGGTTTACCCCTCCATCTTTCTATTATCTGCTGTTCAGTTTCAATTTTGTTTTCCAGGTCTCCTACTCTAAGCGGTGTCCCTTTATAATTGTTCTGCACGATATGGTATAGTACTGTGCTGAGATTCTTCCGTGAAGTACGTACGTAATTTCTTTATTTGTGCCCCCGCGGATGTTCTGAATCCCCCTCCCACCATGCTTCCTTGCCAGGTGGAACCTTTCAATAGCACTCTTTGGATGGTGTATTCGATACTTCGTGACGGTTGTTCGGGTTGTTCTGTCTAGAGTCGCAAGCTCAGTTTCTGTCCATTTAAGTATTCCGAAGCTGTATGTCAATAATGAGATTGCAAACGTGTTTATGGCTTTGGCTTTATTGCCAGCTGATAATTCTGTCTTCATTATTATAGCCTGCTCAATGCCCAGATATTTGTAGAGTTCATCCGGATCCAATCCTGCAATTGTTTGCTGTTCCCTGACCACATCGAATGGCTCCATTTCCCGCCAACGGCCTCTAATCCTAGCGTATGTTCTGCATTTGTCTATTCCGAATTTTATCCCTATATCATCACTGAAGTCTTAGTCTTTTTGAGCAGTTGCCTTAGGTCTTTCTCAGTACTGGCATTATTATTATTATTATTATTATTCTTACTCCTTCGTCCGGCTAATGTATGCGATGATGAACAACTGTTATCATTTCTTTTTTCCGAATACTTTCTCTGTCTGACAATGCCCCATACTATGCGCAGAAAAGAGTTCACCCCGGTGAGTAAACTCTCGCTCTGTGAGCTGTATATTGTTTTCAATTATTAAATAGTTTGATATTGCAAAACCTGACTTAGTGAATAATCTCAAAATTGATTAGTATGAGGAAATTACTGAGTTTATGGGTTGATCGTGATTTGAGGTGGATGTTGATCATGTTTACTTTTAGATCGCACAACTGTGTGTTGCTCTGATATGCTTGTTACATTGTAGCAAGAGTATTTTGATTATTTTTTTATCATAGTTGACTTTTTGTATTTAAAATATGGCATTCTGCGGAGCGATCGATCTTGTTGCTTATATAGTCTGTTATTTTTTCTTGTACTTTTCTGTTTGTCTCCGTTGACATAGTCCTTTGTGAATATATAGAGAAATTTGTTTTGACAATTTATGTTTGTTGATATTGACATCGCTCTTATACATTTGTTTTTTATTGTAATATTGTGATTCTTATACCGTATGATCCAAAATTATTTAGATAAGGGATGGCTTCGGTTAAAAAAATTACTGTCTTTGATGGGTTTAGCTTGTTGTTGGTTCTACATGTTGGTTAAATGTCAGTTTTGATTTGAAGTCATGTTTGACATGAATTAAACATGCAAGGTACGTACAGAATTCCAAAATAATAAATTTATTCTCATATGGTGTATACATTTCGTCATTGAAGAGATTACATATTTAAATATAATAGGTACTTACTATTGTAATGTTCGACAAAAATTTAACAATTAATTACCTATTATTATTTTTATTCTAAACAACAGCATTATCAAATGTTCACATGGTTCATACATGGTATTTACATCAAGATCGCAAAAAGTCACCTAATTAGCATTTGCAGATTTGGCAAAAAAAAGCAAGGCTCTTAACAAAATCACCAAAAATAAAACAAATTGTAATTTAATTAATTTACATTTTATATTCTATAGTGAACGACTATAACATTAAGTTTTTTGATTTATGTATGAACATGTAATACATAATTAAATACTCAAACATTCAAATATTGTTTAAATATCAAATCATTATGAATTATAACTTCGTATTCATTCAAGAAATAAAAAGACTTCATAATTGCGTAGTGAATAAGAAAAAAAATTGGATTATTAGGGACTAATGTAGAAAAATATCTGTAAGTCATGTTTTCGTTTATAATCTTTCTGTTGTGCTGCATCAGAAGTTTTGGCGCTGACTGTATTGGTATTGATCAGATGAGCGAGTTCGATGAACCTGCACGTGTTGCCGAGGTCCACGTGCCGAACCCGGCCATAGCTCCAAAGCTTACCCTAGTTTTGTTCGTCCGACAGTTGAACTTTTGTAACCTCCCGACAGACAGCAGGACTCGAAGAAATAATGTTGTCTTTTACATTCAATTCACAACGCAAAGCCTCTAAACCGCTCAGACCAAATCATCAACACATTTTTACCTTTTACAAATAATAATGAATCGCACATATGCGTATAAGTACCTAAATATTTACGTCTAGAACAAAAACTGTATCACGTCCGTAATAGAATCTGATGTGAAATAATTGAATGTAACCTTTTCATTTCATTTATACAGTATAATTACCGTATTAGATCGCGTTTATTATGCCAAAAATGGTCGCCTTTTTGCTTACATTTCCACCCTACTAGTGATTTCAACGATAAATGTGGCCACCAGACTCTGAATGTCTGATTATTATTACAATCGCAAAATGCACACTTTGATGTGTTTATTTCCAAGTTGTTTTATTTTGTGGTTATATAATTTATCAATATTTGGATAGGCTAAGAATATCTGTCAATATTTTATAAACGAACATTATTCTAAATATTCTTCTGCAAAGAAATATATCGAAACTACAAAAACAATTATTTAAATATAACCGAGACTAAGGCTTTAGTGACAAACTGCATTAGGGTTTACATGTAAAAAAAAACGTATTCGGTATAATAAAAGCATAAATACTTCCAAAAAATATGGATAACAAGGCATTTACAGAGTTTCCTTGGACAAGACATTATTACTAAAAGAAGTTATCTTAATACATATACTGAGATTAATTGTTGATACAGTTGGGATTTCTTAGCTGAAAATGATGTATGTAGAACACTTTTTAATTATTAATTATTGTATTAATTGTGTTTATTAAGATTTTTATAATTATCACATTGTATCTATCTCATCACATAAATATACTTTCACTTATTTAATAACATACATACAGTCTGTCTAAAAAGTTTCCTGTAGATAATATCTGTTTAGTTTTCTGATAACCCTGGAAAAGTTGTAATTTTTTTTAAATGGCAACCTCTCCCTGTTTTAATTTTGCTTTTAATAAACCTGAAAAATCTCTAAATGACAGACAAAAAATCCATCTAATGCAAAAAATATTCTATTCGAGAAAAATATTTTTTGTAAAATGGAAAGTTAGATATAAGAAATTTAAATGTTACTGTCAAGTTTTCTTATAAATGTTCAAAAATTTAATTTGTGACATTACTAAGGCAAGTAGAGATAAAATGAAGTAAACGTAACTTCTCAAAAAAGTCAATATTAAGACTAATAACAATAGTCAGTTTTAAAAAAATAATTGGCTCAAAAGTAATTATTTTTCAAAAGCAATGTGTTTTATTTGTCATATTCTGTCAAATACGACCTGCGTATAATTGAAGAACAATCTGTTTAAAAATGGTTTAATTGAAAGTGAACGTATTTAAAATATTGGTGACGGCTGGTGTTGGAGAAGTTTGTCACTTATTTAATATAGTACATTCAGACCGTGTTTTAATCAGTGTGAAGTACAAGGGTCAGTCAATATTTAATGCCTCCTATTTTTTTCTACCTAAATAACGTTAGTTAAGTGAAAATTTTGAATTTAGCGCTATTCCTCAAACCTTCTTCTACAATAGTAACTTTCTGCGTCAACAAGTGGCAACACTAGTAGTAGTTGTAGTAGTGTTTATTGGTCATCAAAAAATCTTTACATGACATAAAGATAAACATTTAAAAAACATATTAATAAAACATACAGATGTAGATATAAAACAAATACACAGTTGTTATCTAGGAAATGCTTGTAAACATCCTAGATAAAAAAACAAACAAAACAATCAAACATGTCACTTGGACATGTTACTACGCATATGCTTCCAAGTATTCGTCTATGCCAGTGGTTCTCAACCTTTTTTCGCCTAGCGCCCACTTACTGGATTTTATATAGATCCCAGCGCCCACTGCAGAAAATCGCGAAGGGACACGTCATGGACTACGACTATGGATTATGGACTAGTTAACCTGGGCACAGTAATTAAAACAAGAAGTAATAAATTCTACCTCTAAATTTATTTAAAAATATTAATTAATACAAACAAAAATTATTATTGAAATATTGAATTTTATTTAACAAAATTAAATTAATAAATTTGTGAGCCCAACCCATGCAGTCTTCACTAATACGATCCTTGAGGTTGGTGCTTGCTCACCAGCTCTTTCACGCGAGGAGTCAGCAGAGACAAATAAAGCCGCAAGTCCCCTCTGTTGACCATGTCCAGCCTTTTCCTCTTGTCTGAGTGCAGAAATGTAGCCGCACTAAATCCGGTTTCCACTAAATATGAAGTCGGAAACGTGAGAAGAAGCTTGTGAACAATTCCCCACATTGTAGAGAATAGTCCTGCCATGCTGTGGTTCTGCCAGAGTTCCTTGAAGCCTGTTTTGATACGGACTTGTTGTGTTCTTTTGGACTCGTTGTTGCGAAGTTCCATCAACTCCTCCTGCAATTTAACGTCAACGTCTTCCAGCACGGCTCCAAACGGGTCAGTGATCCATGCAGGTACATCCAGTTCGATGAGGTCTTGGAAGCGCGATGTAAGGTCCTCTTTTAGTTGCTGAATATGAGCCCCATATCGAAGAAGATCTTCATCTGTGGGTGTCTCTGTCATTTGATTAATTTCACTAAATTGGTAAAGTTCTTTCCTAACGATATTACTGCGGAGAAGGGCCAGCTTGTCGATAAAGGTGGTGACTGCGCTCTTGCAGTCGATGAGTGTCACCAGTTTACCTTGAATCTGGAGAGACAACTCGTTGAGTTTCCTGAAGATTGTAGCCAAGTAGTAAATGTCGAATTTGTGTTTCTTCAGCTCACCCGCCAACTTCTCATGTTTGACTTGCAGGAAAGTGACAACTGAATCGAACATTTCACAGAATCGAGCCAAGCAGTTGCCCTTAGAGAGCCATCTCACCTCGGTGTGAAGCAGCAGCCAATTGTAGATCTCGTCATTTTCCTGGCAGAGGTTGCGGAATAGTCGATCGCTTTTTGCATTTGTTTTTATTACGTTCACGGCCGTGATCACGAGATTGAGAGAGTCATGAAGGCTGGGGGTCAGCCGTTTCGCTGCAAGATGCTCTCTGTGCGCTACGCAATGTATGCAGATGATATCTGGATGCTCCTTCTTGAGAAGAGCAAGGAACCCCTTGTATCGCCCAACCATTGCTGGTGCTCCATCTGTTGCGCAGGAGTGAATGTTGATTAGCGGGATTTCCTTTTCTTCAAAGTACTTCTTGACAGCAGCAAAGATGGATGTACCAGTTGTGTCAAGGGGTAAGGACTCTGCAAACAACATGTCCTCTTTTGTTTCCCCAGTTTCGTCGAAGTACCTCACGTAAGACATGGAAGCGCAGTGTTATCATGTTATTATGTCAACTGGATTTCGACATCACTTGCCATCTCATCTATTCTTCTGGAGACCGTGTCGTTGCTAAGGGGGATAGCCTTCACTATTTCTGTCGCATTCCTATGTAAGACAGTCGAAATCACCTCTTTCACGGCAGGCAGAATCAGTGTTTCCCCCACAGTGTGCGGCTTGCCAGCCTTTGCAATCATATATGCAATGTTATACGATGCCAGCAGGCCATCACGCCGAATCTCTGTCACCTTGGCAAAAGCAGACGAAATGGACGGGGTAGTTTTCTCCCTGTCATCACGCAGTTTCTTGAAGTATTCTGCGGGCTTGTCCTTTTTGTCCGAATGCATCTTTTCTAGATGGTCACGCATACGAGAGGATTTTATACCTTCATTTGAGAAGACATTGGAACAAATGAGGCACATCGGTCTTGTGCGATCCGCTGGGCTTGGTACGAAACCGAAGGCTTTATAGTCGACCGAATACTGGCGTACCACCTCCTGCTTTTTGCCTGGAGGGGCCATTGCTGTCGTGTAAAAAAGACCGATGTTAAACAATGTTAAACAATTTTGGTTGGAGCAATATAATTAAAGTATTTTGTATAAGCTAGATTTCCAAAATAATTTGAGTTATTAAAAACATTACCAACATCAATAAATGATTATTACCTGTAATAAACGGTTTTCGATTATAAAAATTGCTCTACCTAGTTTTAATTCAGCTCAAATATATATTGTTTATTTTATAACAGAACCGTGTATGCTAAATGTACAATATTTTTGATTAACACTCTGTTAATTAATCACACAACTATCGCACACTGAATATTTGTCTCTGTTCGAACGTTATCGCTGACTATCGTAAATAGAATGAATCATGCGAATAATGACTTCGCTATATATACCGCACTGCATGGAATTCTCTGGAAGTCGAACTCTCTCGACCTTGGAACATTCGAAATGCGGTCCACTATACTCACGTTGACTCACAGAGTCCGCGCGTTGCGTCATACATACAATAACATAGTTAAGCACAGAAATAGAAACAGCATGTACGTAACCATAGCAACGATGGGGTTAACAATGCATAATAGGAACATTGGTGAACGCGGATATTAAACATTTTGCATTTTTGTATAATTTTACTAATTTTTTACTGTGTAGTGTAGCTTTACCTTTACACCGTACAGCGCCCACCCAAAATCCTCCAGCGCCCACTGGTGGGCGCTGCCGCCCACGTTGAGAACCACTGGTCTATGCTGTAAAAACTGGCAGTGATCAATATTGTTTTTACACTTCTTCTAAAATGATTTAGACTCATGTCCTTTATGCTTTGTGGCAGAGAATTATAAAGTTTTACACCCCAGTAGTCAACTCCACACTGCGTAGCACTCAGTCTGTGATGTGGAACAACCAAAGCTTCAGATTTCCGTGTATTGTACTCGTGAAAGTTTCCATTTTGAGCGAATTTTGATTTATTTTCGTGAACAAATTTCACACACGAATAAATATAAATACTGACCACTGTGAGTATATACGGTTCTAATAACTAACATTTTTAAATTTAATGTATGATCACCTGATTACAGATAAACGTCAGTGTATCCTTTTTATCTTGTCAAATAATTAATAAACCGTCTTTATCTAATGTTGTCACCACTACCTACTTCGCTTTTATTTAAAGTTCATTCAAACCTTCATCCATAAGTATTATTTGTTTAATTACACAAAACAGACTATGGCCGCCTGTCATCATTTTTGTATAGGCATATATAGAAGGTCTTTGAGGAATAACCTCAACAAATCTTTATTTTGTAAATTAAATATTTAGGCGCAATTCTGTTCTGTGGCAAAACAAATGAAGGAAGACTTTTCTAAGTTTCCGATTTATTAACATAAAAATTTCTAAACCACAACACAGTCCCCCCTTACTAGCCTTAATTCCAAGCAGCGTTAAATTACAAATTGTCATATTTTTGGATAAGCAATCCTTTAATCTTTTTGCAGATCATTATGGATTTCATTATAAAGTGGCTCATAATTGGTGATTTATTATTACCCTACACCACTAGAGCTGTAGAAATGATCAGAAGTGGTCCAATTGACAATGAGATTACTCAAATGTTTGGAATTTGGTATACTGGAAACTATTTGAGAAGACGGGGTCAACTCAAAAAACGGAAGAAAAAAAAAACAACTGCAGTAGATGATCGATTTATAACATTGCTAAGCCTTAGAAACAAATATCCGAAGGCAATTCAAGTCAGAAACGTGTTGACAGAAAATCAAAGTACCTGAGCGTTCAACAAGGAAAAGATTCATAGAGGTTGGCTGGAGATTGTATGTGCCAGTAAAAGAATTTATACTGCGAAAATTCCATCTAGTTGCGATTAGATCTTTACACTATAGTTTTAATTAGTAAAACTTTATTATAAAAATTTGGCTTAGAACACACATTGCCCGACTGCGGACAGGTGTAAAACTTAACATCTTCTCATTATATCAAATATTACCATTTTTTAAGTATTAAAGTTATTTTTAAATATTTTACATTTATGTAGGTATTTTAAAAACTTCCCATACACAAGACAAACTATGATCACGTTGACTTTTTCGAGGAGAAATTCCTTTCCTTTGTTAAAGCGGGTGCAACAATAAAACCTTTCAGTTTCCAACTACCTATGACAAGATATTTTACATACAAATATCAATTTTAGATATCTCGTTTGTCTTCCAACATTTAATGTTTCAATATTTTTTCCGCTTTTTTTCTCTATTGGTCAAGAAATTATCTGAAAATTTCCCTGTACCACAGAATTCTTTAAAAAAATCCAGATTTTTGACTCAATCTCTCACTACTTCATCATCTCTCGGTACCCCTAATAGTTTCGTGATTTCTGCGCGACTTTTTATCGGCGCCAGTCCGATGCATATGTGAATCTGTGCAGATCCATACACACGCAAGTATAGACACGTGTCGTTCGATATCATTGATTTCTAACTTAATACCTTACTTTTGAACCGACTTGTAAATATTCCCCCTTTAGTTCGTGCACTTTTACAAGGACATCGTCCGTTTCTTTTGAAGAAAAAACGATTGTGCAATCGTTTATATCCAAACTGAAATGATAAAGAAATTATTTCATTAATCATGTGACAATTCCATCGGCAATACAGGATTATGTTAGGTCCGAAACATTTGGAAATTCCTTTTTCTAATTCTGTTTTAGGTAGTAGAGTACCGGAACCGTTCACAAAGGGACCGCCTTGCAGTTAAATTTTATCCGGGCATTCCATTCTTGGAAGATGAAGAGGCTTATACTTAACATAGGACAATGCAGCTTACGTATTGGTAAAAATAATGAAATAACTAGATTTATTACAGCATCCAACACCCGCTACCATCACAAACAGAGTCCTACTGTTAGCCCTTTCCTCCCTCTCCGGCAATCGAATCTATTTTGCAATTACACAGAGTCGCCCATCGACATCCCCATGTTCAGATGTGTACCAGAGTCCCACACGCAACAGATCATCGCCCCAGGTACAAGAGACCAACGTCAAACTTTTCCCTCATCATGACCATCGTTCACCGGCCATCCAGAAGCCAGGTAACCGACAGCTACCTACCAATAGTCGACATCGAACGCAAGACGCCGTCGAGGAACAAAAAAGCGACTCCCGACGTCCACATCAAAAGACTTGTAGTGCGGTTACCGCACGAAACAAATGATCTTTCCGAAATGTGATAGTGTGAGTGCGCGTACGAATTCCACCCACTTGCGACTACAACAAAAATTAAGTTAGTTTAAGTTAGCATGTAAATGTTAAACTGTCTACTACTTTCGCAACGTTCTAGTAAATTACTAATTGTCTTCTATCGCGGACTAACATCCAAGTGAGTTAAACAATTGTCTCAGTTATTTTTACTTGCTTCGGCCTTTATCTACCTGTGATTCACTGGTCATATAGTAAGTAATTTCTATCTGCGCCTCGATGCTTAAGCCCTGTTAGAATTTTTTTTAATCGCATCTGCTCGCTATAGCAGTCAGGGTACAGTATCACAGGATGCATTTTTATTTTTTATCTTTAAAGTATTCAATAGAATCAATTCATTAATTTCTTCTTCAGGAACACTAATAACACTGGTCAACAGTGAAATTGTTTCTTAGGTGAAAGTACCCAATCCTGAATGCATTCAACGTGCTGAACACGAATATCACATTGAAAAAAGTTGATTGGCTCACGTTCAAGAGATATTGACGTTTTGTCCATTGTATAGATGCTATTGCATAATGGAATGCAATTTAGTGAGAAATTACGAAATTTTGCGTCATATTGCATCACCCCTTCATGCAAAGAAGTTAATGCAGCATTTACTGTAAGTTTCCATTGAGAGTGTTGCGAAATTGATTGCGCAATATCAAGCAATAGCTAATTATAGTTTATTTATAAATGGCCGACGTGACAGTTAAATCGTGCAATGTCCGTTCATTCGCGCATATTTTTCGAAACTCTAGCATACATAAGTGATTGCTATAGTGTAAAGTAACTAAACATAGTAGCAATGCCTCGTAACTGTGTTAATAGTGCAAATAACTTCTGTTATATTTGCGGAGAAGTGACATTTGCTGCACAGAAAAAGAACATCAGTGCAACAGTTAAGAAAGCGTATCATTTGTATTTTGGTTGCAAGATAGGCGACCAGGACAAAGACTGGGCTTCACACGTATGCTGCCGCACTTGTGCCGTAAATCTTTCACAGTGGCTTAATGGCAAAAGAAAGGCAATGCCATTTGCTGTGCCCATGATTTGGAGGGAGCCCACCAATCACGTTGACGACTGTTATTTCTGTATGGTACGACCAGCTTCTGGAGGCATCACCAAGAAGAAGAAGTGGACAGTTGAATACCCTAACATACCATCTGCTCTGCAACCTGTCTCTCATGGCGAAGGACTCCCAATTTCAGAACCTCCTACAGATTTTTCTATCAGTTCAGACGATGAGGATGGCCATGCGTCGGCGAGTTCTCCTCAACGTGGCAGTAAGGATGATGACTTTTCGTGCTTTGACGAAACATCTGCACCACATAAAATTACCCAGGATGAAATGAACGATCTTGTTCGCGATTTGGATCTGTCGAAAAGCAAAGCGGAGATACTGGCCTCAAGACTTCGGCAGTGGAATCTTCTGGAACAGAATGTCCGAGTGACTTCATTTCGCACTCGCCATCAGCTCTTCGAATCCTTCTTTAAGAAAGAAGAAAGCCTTGTGTTCTGCTGCGATATTGATGGTCTACTACAAGCTCTCGGTATTGCACATGATCCCCACGAATGGCGGCTGTTTATAGACGCTTCAAAACTGAGCCTAAAGGCGGTTTTGTTGAATAATGGGAACCAGCTTCCATCCATACCTATTGCACATGCGGTCTACATGAAGGAGACTTACGGCAATCTAAAGCAGCTACTGGAGACGATTAACTACAGCAAGTATGGCTGGCAGATATGTTCTGACCTGAAGGTAGTATCTCTGTTGATGGGTTTGCAGCAGGGATATACAAAGTACTGCTGTTTTCTTTGTCTGAGGGACAGCAGAGCAATCGATTTGCACTACATCAAGAAAGACTGGCCTCCGAGAGCATTTTTTAAGTCTGGAGAAACGAATGTACAGCACCCACCATTGGCACAGCCACACAAAATCATCATTCCTCCTTTACACATCAAACTCGGTCTTGTCAAAAACTTGGTAAAAGCCATGGATAAGAATGGACCAGCGTTCAAGTACCTGCATGACAAATTCCCTCGACTCAGTGAAGCCAAAATTAAAGAGGGCATCTTTGTGGGGCCTCAAATTAGACAGCTCTTCCGAGACCCCAAGTTTGGAGGAACTTCTTCAAGGTAAAGAAAAACAGGTTTGGGATGCATTCTGTCAAGTGGCAGCAAACTTCTTGGGGAATGACAAGGCAGAAAATTACAAGTGTCTGGTTGAGGATATGTTGGCTTTGTTTCATGAATTCGGCTGCAATATGTCCTTAAAGATCCACTTTCTTGATTCCCACTTAGATTTCTTTCCTGATAACTGCGGGCAGGTCAGCGATGAGCACGGCGAACGCTTTCATCAGGACATTGCCACCATGGAGCAACGGTACCAAGGCAAATGGTCTACGTCAATGCTAGCTGACTATTGTTGGACAATCAGTAGAGATGCTCCACAAGTCCACTACAAACGGCAGGCCAAAAGAAGTCGAAAGCCGGAAGCAGACTAATGTTTTCTTACCATGTATTATAATATTGACATAAGTACACTTTTTCTGAAATATGCGTACATATTACAGAAAACCCGTAGCCAATTCAGCTTTTTCTTAGTCATTTTCGTGTTCAGCACATTGAATTCATTAAGAAATGACTATTTTCAGCTTGGAAGCATGAACTTTTCGAAAATTTGTTGCCCAGTGTAATTGCTCACATGGCAAAGTTCGGCTCCAATTTCTCGAGGAAAAATTCCTGTCCTTTGTTAAAGCGGGGGCAGAAAGGTGTTACTGCTGTACCCGACAAAGGAAAAGAATTTCTCCTCGAGAAAGTCCACGCAATCTTGTGGATACGCAGTTTTTAGAAGAAATGTAAAAAAGCGGGTACAGCAATAAAACCTTTCTGTCCCCAACTACCTAGGACAAGATATTGCATATATACACAAATATCAGTTTTAGATACTCGTTTGTTTTCCAACGTTTAGTGTTTCTATATTTTTGCCGCGTTTTTTCCCTATTGGTCAAGGAATTAACCGCCAATTTTCCTGTACCACAGGATTCTTTAAAAGGCCCCAGCCTCTTGACTCTGTCCCTCACTACTTCGTTATCTATCGCTACCCCTAGTAGTTTTGCAATTTCTTCGTGACTTTTGAACGGCGTCCGTCCGATACATCTGTGAATCTGTGCGAAACCATACACACGCAAGTATATATACCGTAGTCGACAAATTTTAATTTCTGATACGAAAGTAGAAAGAGGAAAAGAGCACGACGAAATAATATAAAGATAAGTATATAGCGAGGCTGCCAAGTGCAGCCGGGGAACGTTTCATTTGAAATGTGAGGATCCCCCGACATACGTCGCTTCTCCCACCACTGTTGGCAAGCAGGCATCGCTGCATATTATAAGGTCATCTTCTGCATGAGATAGATACATCTGCGAATCTGTGCGAAACCATACACACGCAAGTATATATACCGTAGTCGACAAATTTTAATTTCTGATACGAAAGTAGAAATAGGAAAAGAGCACGACGAAATACTATAAAGATAAGTATATAGCGAGGCTGCCAAGTGTAGCCGTGAGGATCCCCCGACATACGTCGCTTCTCCCACCGCTGTTGGCAAGCAGGCATCGCTGCATATTATAAAGTCATCTTCTGCATGGGATAGATAGGTAGTATTGCTGTAAACCGAAATTAAAATTTGTCGACTGCGGTATGTATCGTTCGATACTATTGATTTTTAACTTAAATCCCACTTTTGAACCGACTTGTAAATAATCCCTCTTTATTTACAGTTCCCATAATTTTAACTGCCTTAAATTAATTTTTTTTTAATCGTAATTTTCTAATTCATTCTTTATTTTATTAAATAAAAACTTCAAAGACAACTCTCTTGTTTTTTTAATACTTTCTTTTATAGCACAGTATCCTGATGAGTAAAGGGCGGAATATATGCAAAGTGCATATATTTGCATATTTTGCATATTTTAACAAATTTCACAAAAAATTGCATATTTCGGCAAAAATAAAATTTGTGTGCATATTTTTATGTTTTTCGTTTTATGAAAAGATTAAGTGCGACCCGGTTTAGGAATTTCCAAGTAATCAGCTTGCCTAATGGAGAGCAGATGTGGTCTATTCTTTTATATTTATATTGTATAGTTTTTATTATTATATGGTTTATTGCCGGCATTTATTGGGTGTTTAGGAATTTCCAAGTACCTAATCAGCTTGCCTAATGGAGAGCAGATGTGGTCTATTCTTTTATATTTATATTGTATAGTTTAGTTTGTCGATAGATTCCAGTGTGAAAAGAGTGATTTCGAAAATATTTTATTTCAAACGCCTAAAATGCCGAAAGCCGCTTCGTGGATTAAAAATTTTCCTGAGTTGGAGTTTAGTGGGGATAAAGTGTTTTGCAAAGTTTGTGCCAAAATCATTGTTTGTGAAAAGAAGTTCCAAATTGATCAACACTTGAAAACAGCTATGCATAAAGCTAAGTTGCAGAAAAATAAATCAGTGCCTGTTCAGCAGTGTGTGCAAACCGCATTTCAAAATGTCAAACCAAAGAGTGAAAAGGAGGTGTTTCATAAAGACTTATGCAAAGCTTTAGTCGCAGCAAATATACCTTTGAAGAAACTGCAAAATACACAATTCAGAGATTTTTTACAAAAATATTGTAATCAAAACATCCCTGACGAATCCACACTTAGAAAGAAGAATGTGCAAACAGTATACGAAACCGTAATGGGAGAAATTAAAGTTACACTGGGCGATGAACATTTTTATATTATTGTTGATGAAAGCACAAACTCATGTGGTCGATATATCGCACATCTTATGATTGGAGGGCTTCAAGAAAATGAGCCAGGGAAACCATATTTAATATCTTCTAAACAGTTAGACAAAACAAATAATGAGACCGTAACTCGATTTATTCAGCAGTCTCTATCAATTTTTTTTTACCAAATCCAGTTCCAGTAGAGAGGTTTTTAGTGTTTTTGTCTGACGCAGCGCCGTATATGGTTAAAGTAGGCCAAAACTTAAAAATATTTTATCCCAATATGGTACATGTCACTTGTCTTTTACATGGGATAAACATAGTTGCAGAAATTATTAGAACAGCATATCCCTTGGTGAACAAATTAATTTCAAATGTAAAGAAAGTGTTTTTGAAAGCACCTCTAAGAGTGCAGATCTATAGAGAGAAATTTCCAGGAGTTTCTTTACCTCCAGAGCCCGTAATTACTCGATGGGGAACATGGATTAAGGCCACGATATTCTACGCAGACCATTTTGAAGCCATTAAAGACATAGTTTTAGATTTAGAAGACAATTCGCAGTGTGTAGTGCAAAGTCAAGCATTATTCAAAAATGTAAATTTAGCTAAGGAACTTGTTTTTATTAAGGTTAATTTTAGTTTTGTACCAGATATAATAACTTCGTTAGAAAGTAGGAATATAAGTTTAAGAGAATCAATTAATATTGTTGAAACTTTTTCCGACAAATGCAAAAAAGTTCCCGGTGATGTAGGAAATCAAGTAAGAAGGAAACTCGAAGTTATTGTGGGAAAGAATGAAGGCTTTAAGTATTTAATGGAAGTCAAAAATATTTTTGATAGTAAACCATCCAACGAAGTAATACCTTGGCCTTATAACTTATTACCCAAATTAAAATATTGCCAGATCACATCGGTAGATGTTGAAAGAACTTTTTCTTTGTACAAACATATTTTTACAGACAGAAGGCAAACATTTTTATTGGAAAATTTTGAAAAATATATCGTTATAAATGCATTTTATACTATTTCAGGTTGAAAATTGTACCTATTATGTTTTTCTTTTAATTTTACTTAAAATAAATAATTTTTGTAAGAGTCGGCGTTTCTTTACTTACACTTTTCCATGTTATATTCAAGGCATATAATTGCATATTTTGACAAATAAATGCATATTGTTGCATATTTCAGAGAAAAACGATGCATATATATATGCGCATATTTTAACTGAATTGACGTGCATATATTCCGCCCTTTACTGATGAGTAACCCATATCATATAATTAATCATCGTTCACTATACAAACTTTTATAAACTATTTTAACACCAACATAATACCAAGTGTAATACAAAGAACAAATGAATGAAATTATATTTCTCAGATAACAAAATTTAGTTATAAAAACTTTTTAACATAATTCAGAACCCTTCATGTACGACTTTGTCATTTTAAAAATAATTTGGCGTTAGCAGTTTGCCTAAATTTTCACTACCTCTAATACACGTCAATCGGATATTGCAACTTATCTAAAAATAAGAGTATTCGTTATGTAATGAGTCCCTAATGACTAATACGATCATGAATATAGTTCTGGAGTGGAGATAATTGCCACGAAACTATATTGAGGTTCTCGCTCCTTAAAATCATCAATTTGCCTAGTATCCGTCATCTTCACCCCTCAACACAACCAATTATCGATATAGGGACACACTATGTGCACGTCATCAGGAATAAGAAGCCGAAAGTCGTCAATGTTATATTATTGGAAAAATGCGATGATTTATTTTTTCGAAGGGGGAACCGATAACGCATCAGACTCCTAAATTGGGATGCGCGGCGGCGAGGTGCAATGACTTCCCGTAGCGGCTACGCGCCTTTGCTTCTGTCGGACACCGTGCTGTCTTCAACGTCGGTTGAGTAATCCAAGTCTAAAAGAGTTTCGATAGTAAAATTTTTCGAATCGAGAAGTCAATAACCTGACGATGGATTCGGTCAATGTTAGGACCAGCGCAATTCTGGACGGATATTCAACGATTTTTTTTTTTTATAAAATGGCGACATGTATACACGTTCATCATCTTCTCATTTCATCATTTAGAAAGGCTTAATTTTCTTTGAATTTAAGAAGACATATTTAGCACTTACACACATAGCATATATATGTAGCATTAGTCAAATATAATCCATAGAGTTAGTACTATATGGACCGTTTTCATAATCCGCTTTAAAACTACTTTTTCGAAAGTTTAGCTTCAAACCTTATTGAAAAAAAATCCGTTACTACGCATTATCCCAGCGAAATAACAATGTCCGTTATGGATATCTATTAATTTAAAGAGCCAGAAATTTTGTATACAAAAATTGTATATAATCAAGAGCCGTATAAGCTGAAATATTTGCATTTATACAGAGTATGAAGAACTAACACAAACTCATATTTTTTTTAAATAAACTGCCTAGCATTTTAATACATTTAAATAACACTAAATACTGCATACGCTTTCTTGAGGTGTTATCTTATTTGAGTTTGAAATCGGTTTTTATATTTTAAATTTAAATAAATAATAATAAATTTACTTAGACACAATGATAACATTGATAACACATATTTTTTTAAAACTATAAGTTGTACATTAAGTGGTAGTGGTACATAAATTAAGATATGGTATAATTAAGAAAATGTTTGTTGGTTAAGCATATACTATATTCATATTTCAGTATATGAAAATAAAAACTGGAAATTAGTTTTAATATTGAGTACTGCAATATGAGTAACTACGGGATACATGGTTTGGAAAAAACAAAATGTTATTTAGAGAATTTTTGGAAGTTTATGAAAATCGTCTAAAAAACTATATGTCTCCCAAATAATCGATACTAATTTTAATTAAATTAACATTATTTAGCGTAATATTCGTAAAAGGACAAACAATATCCTTTGATATAAAAGGATTGGAGTATATACAAAATCTTTAAATTATCAAAAGGATGTTTGAAATTTCTAGACGCATCTACCTGAGTAGTGTTAATGACGATGTTGTTCCATAAAGATATTTTATATAAAAACTACCTAAGAAGCAAAATAAACCAGAACCATTCCAGAGTGAGATATTTGATGAATTTACGGACTATCTCGATGGACTGACTATGCAATTGTGGCATTTTGAAATAAATATTATCAATCATTGAACGCCATAGGTACATACAAACAAACATAAATGTAAATATAAACCAACATGTGAATGCATTGGTCAGAAACTTTGTATTAATGAAATAACAAAGCATGTAACATATAAAAAAAAACAACAAATGATTAGTCATGGGAGACAAAGTGTATAAACATTAAACAATATAAACAACTCAAATAGTTCAGACAATTTGGTTATCGGGAGGTATGACAATATACAAAAATCAAAAAAAATACCTTGATAATTATTAATTCTGGCTTTATTCAGTTTGATAGACAACGAAATTTTGCTTTCGAGTACAGCTTAAAAATATAATGCTTCTATGTATTATAAAATGAAGTGTAGGAACCACACTACTTCCTTATACGTATGCGTATTCCAAATTGTTTATACAGAAGATGTACCAAGTTAAGTTTTAAATACAGTACAATCGCGATGGTGTGAACATGCGGTACTGAAAAACTGTCGGTGGTGTGAACATGAAATTATTTACATTGAACGCCGAGTAGTATGAACAGCGTGGACCCTCGATGGTGCGAACAAGTGCATTATATGTTTATGTCGGAGTTTTATTTATTTACCGCTCGGGGAAGTCCCTTATTTTATACATTGAAGCATGTATACTAAATGCGCCGTCGCCGTGTATAAAGGTATAGTTGTGAATGTGCCTCCAGTGTAAATACATAGTGTAAATGCTTAGAGCAAGATGGGGAAATTAAAGAAATTTTTGAGTTTAACAGTAAAAGCCAATATAATCGAAGAACGTAAAAAAGGAATGTCAGTCACAGTGTTATCTAAAAAATACGGAGTTTCAAAATCAACCATTTGTGCTATTAAAAAAAATGAAAAACTTATTGTCGATACGTTAACTCACACACTAAAACCATCGAAAAAATGCACATTGAAAAAGTCAGCATTTCCGCTTTTAGAAGAGAAATTGTACAACTGGTTTCGTAAACAAAGAGGCAAGAATTTTCCAGTTTCAAGGATTATGCTGAAACAGAAGGCATTGTCACTATCAAAACAATTGAATATTGATACTTTCACAGCCAGTGATGTTTGGCTACAAAGATTTAACTAACCATCGTCGTGGCATAAGGTTTTTGAAAATCACAGGGGAGGAATTATCAGCCAACCCAGATGCAGTAGACCCTTTTAAAGAGGATCTAAACCATATTATTCAAGAGCATGACCTAAAGTTGTACCAGATTTATAATGCTGATGAGACAGGATTGTATTGGCGCTTATTGCCTGATAGAAGTTATGTCTCATTAACTGAAAAAACTGCTCCTGGATTAAAAATGTCTAAGCAACGACTGACGTTTATGGGTTGTGTAAATGCTTCAGGAGTACATAAGTTGAAACCCCTAGTGATAGGGAAATCAAAAAATCCAAGGTGTTTTAAGAATTTTAACAATCCATTGCTGTACAAAAACACTAAAAATGCGTGGATGACCGGGGAACTCTTTAAGGAATGGTTTTTTCGACATTTTGTACCTGAGGTGAGAGTTAAAATTATCTACGGTGTGTTTCATACGCCTGATTATTTCAAAATTATTAATTCGTAGGTAAGATGTTTTCTGCGTAATCGGCAGTTACCTCAGAAAGCAATTCTCCTTGTGGATAATGCCCCGTCCCATCCATCAGCAACAGAACTGAGGACTAAAGATGGGATGATTTTTGTAAAATTCTTACCTCCTAATGTTACATCTTTGATCCAACCCATGGACCAAAATATTTTAAGGCTCACCAAACTATACTATAGAAACAGTTTGCTGAGTTCTGTTGTATCAACAGAAGAAGGAATAGCTGCAACACTCGGTAAGATTTCACTAAAAGATGCAATAATACACTTAGCTGCGGCGTGGGAGAAACTTAGCTCAACAATAATCGAAAAGTGTTGGAGGAATATCTTGCCAGATTTTAATGAACATAATGAGGATGCAGACGAAGATAACATTCCATTAAGTACATTACGGGAAAAATTAAGATGTGAAAAAACTTTGGTTCCTGATGCTATTAGGGATACAATAAATTTACTACAGGAACTTTCTCCAGTAAGTTAATGCATAAGTGGTTTTAGAAGTCAATAGCATAATCAAAACTGCAAATTTTAGTCTGACTACACTACTGCAGATGTGGAAGATTTGGACAAGGGTGAGGCGGCAGATGTTGTGGAAATGTCTTCTTCAGATGAGGATGAAACTGAGTCCATTGAACGAAAAATTTGCCATTCCGATGCAATTAAAGCATTTAATGTAGCTGTAGAATGGTCCAATCAAAATTCCATATATATGAGTGACATCATCACTTTGAAAGCAATTCAAGAAAAAGCACTTATGGCTAAAATTGCTCAAAATAATGTTCAGAAAAAAATAACAGATTTTTTTACATCTTAGGGATGTTCATGTATAATCCATTTAAGTTTAAGTAATAAAGTTAATTTGTTTAATTACACCCTCGTTTCTATAAACACCCCCGTTAGTTTGAACGACTCACTGTATTTTTGTGTTCACACTATCGTGATTGTACTGTACTCTTAGTCCCTTAATAAACTTATGAGTAAAAATGTTACTTACGGTCCGAATTTTCAAATTTTTTCAAAAATTATTCTAAATCCAGCTCTAAATAGTTTAATATTCTTAATAAATCAGTATAAAATGCACAATTTGCAAAACACTGCAATTTTTATAAGAGTAAAAGTATTACTTTTGATTCGAATTTTGAAAATATTCTTACACAAAAGCTATCAAATTAATTATGATTTTTTTTAGAAAAACTGTTATAAAATACAGCTGTCACTTTTGTTCTTGTAACATATCTACATAAAATTTACTAGATATTTGCAATTTTTTTTCAAATTAACTTTTGAGTACTTTTGTAATATTTAGTAATTTATCAAAACTTAAGAGGAGCGTTTACCTATCGAAAGTAAAGCATCGCCGTTTCGCGTTTTTTGAATTTATTTTGTAATTTTAGAATCTCAAATTTGGGTTAGTGATGCAAAAGGCATCAATTTATAATGTCAAGGTCAGTTTTTATACTAATTTATTTTCTTAAAAAAGTTATGTGTCTTAGAAATAACGACAAAAATGCATGAATTTAATTAATGTCTACTAACTAAGGCTGATACACAAAAGAAAAAAACAACCTCCATGCACCAGCTGCACATTTGATGAACGATATATAAAAAAAAACTTTCTGTAATTATTTTTGAAGATAAAAAAACCTTAAATATTAAACATTGTCACACACATTTCACACGAGGTTTTTCCGAGCTATTGCGTTGTCTATCCCCACTTTACGGTATCTCTACCGGTCCTAGCGAAGACGAAAATCTATCGGAATCGGTCGGCTAATCCAGACTTAAGTCAGAGTGACAGTTTGTAATTAAAAAGAAATGTCATATATACCTATAATATTCGAGTGTATAATAATATAACAGTTATGGGAAACCGAAAATTGGCGTATTATAAAACATCAACAACATCAACAGTTCCGTAAGTACTCATTCTTTATACATTATGTTTCCCATCTATGACAGAATCTGTGAATAAAACCGAAACGCTGTGACACAACCAAATATCGTCTACCTCCACCTACTCACACCCTCTTGCGTCTACCCGTCCCGTGAGTAATATAAGTTGCATAAGGTTCTATTTGTTAGTAAACGCCCCTCTTAATAGATGGCGAGATATATGTATGATTTCAGTGTTCACGAAAAATATCTCTTTCTTTCTCTACCGTATTAAAATCTAATTAGATTTTTACACAAATCGGTAGACCAGAAATTTTCTACTTCGGAATTGTTGTAAAAAAGTGTCTGGTGTACCGATTTCTCTGAAAATCTATTTAGATTTTAATACAATGTTTGGTATTGAAAGCTTTAGTAGTTTGACCATTATCGTGGTCACACACACGCCCAAAATTGGAAAGACCTCTTTTTTGTTGTCAGGGGACCTAAAACAAACCTCCAGGTCAAAAATTTTTGTCAACACAATACTTTCTCATACATAGTATATGTATAAAATAAAAGTAATTAGTTGTTGGTGGTTGCAGACAAACAAAACGCCTGAAAGTAATTTCAGGTGGTAGAGACTGTAAATACAAAAACTTTTCAAATTTATTTTGTATTTGACATAACAATGGAGTACCGAAGAATGTCGCACTAGTGTTACATCCTGTACATTCACTACATTCGTCCAGTGGAATATATTGTATATCACTTGCTTATAAGCAGAAACGCGGTAGTTGTATTCCTGTTTTAGCATAATTCGCCTGCTATAGATTCTTGGATCATACTTGAATACTTGAACCATTTTCAGATGAACACTTCTCTCACAATAAATCTATATCAATGTTATAAAAGAATATTCATTTTTGATACTACTTTCTTTTACTTTGTTAATAAAATCTTTTGATACAACGTTAGAATCTATTTTTATAACATTTTGAGAGGTACTATATTAAATAATTTCAATAATTTCTAGTTTCATATTATAATTAAAATGGATCACAAGAAATACTAAACAATAAAGAACTCTCGAATTGTAAGATGTTTATCTATTTTAACAAGGTTTCTTTTACAAATTTATTTTTGACTTATGAATCGCTTTTATCTCCCGCTCGTACCACAAAAAGAACAGTACTTACACTACCAAGAACAGTAATGAAAAAGATAAAGAAACCACGAAATGAACATAAATAACAACGTGTACATCATTATTAAGATCTTTGGTCACACAGCTTTTCGTCCACTTGAATAATAATGACGTGGTAGTAGTGGGTTCACACATTTCACACATCTTCCCAAACAGAAGAAAAGTTTGTTATTTGTTGCACACGGACGACGACGACGAAAAACGTGGATGGGGTCTTTGAACTAAACATGTGTATTGCAACATTTTAAGGCTGTCATAATTTGGATGTTGTTGTGATCGTCGTATATCTTAGGAGTACGCATTTTTTCACCTTGTCTTCTGTTACGTTTACTTCATTTCGAAAATATACTTCTACATTGTGAAGTGGTAATGAACTAAATATTTCTGTTTTGTTTAAATTAATTTTTAAACTACTTGTTGACACTTTTTTTTTTACATATTTTTGCGATATTCATTATAATACGTTCTTTTTCATTTATTTATTATTTATTTCGGGAAGTGCCTCCATAGCCGGCGTTTTGTATGCATATTGATGCCGGCCAGCTACGGCGTCAAGAATTGCGGACGGCAGCCGGCTTCACGTATCGTCACCGGCATATCAACATAACCTCTGTTTTCCATATTGCGCGCGTGAACGCCTTAACTTTTAGTGTTCATTTTCTTTAATTTATCTAAATTCGCAGATATGTTTTTCCCTGTAGCTATGCTTTTTGTTAAAAACGATGTTCTTCTAATTGTAGAATGTTGAAAGTGGGCGATAAGGTTGAAACTTACGAGAATTTCAACAAGCAGTTACAAAAATGAAGTGTTCAATGATTCCTGGATTAGAGATTCTAGAACCATCAAGACGCAGGCTAAAAGATATCCTGAAAGTGTGGCAGCTCAAGCAAAACAAGACTTAATTTACCATTATGTAAGAATAGCTTGCATTAAAGGTGGCAGAAAGCACACTCCTAGGAATAAAACAAAAAACACATTTACATTTAGACAGAAGTGTCCAGCCGGTATGTTTTTAAAATTAACTTCTTGTGGGAACTTTTTAGAGATAAAGGAACTGAATGAAGATCACACTCATCCGGTATCACTAACTTTATTTAAAAGTTTACCCCAGCAAAGACTGAACATTTCAAATCAGCTTAAGGTTAATTCAGTAGCAGCATTGCAGGCTCGCGCCAACAAAAAAATCGTACAAAATAATACCTATCATTAATGAATCCGGGTGCCTTGTGACGTTGAAAGACTTAACAAATCTACACAGAAAACCACATAACAGAATGAAGTTTGATGAATGTGTATCAATTTTACGAAATACTTACAAATGTGACGTTCATATTAACGTTGATGTGGAAGAAAATTTGAAATACCTCTATTTTCAAGATCCTGAGATGAAACATATGTTTGACTCTTATCCAGAAATAATTTTTCAGCGGAAGATTTGTATTCTAGACTTTTAAGGAATTTCGCTTTTAAAAAGGTTCAACAGCAACTTGAATGTATGACTAAATGCAAAGATTTTCAATTTGTTGAAGAAGAAAAATGTCCTGCTCCTACTATTGAAGGTCTTCTAGAGGTAACACCTTATCAGTCAGTGCATGTTTTAGACCTCCGTCCAGTTACTTTGTCGCCACATCCTCAAACTTCGATCTATGTGCAACCAGTCTTTATTTGATGAAAACATTTGCTTGCAACGATGCAAGAGAACCTCAGATGCTTACACCACTCGCTGTTGCTCATGGTGCATGTCATCTTCGTGGGTTATAGTCATAACAGCCGAATCGAATATATGTACTTTATCTACAACTTTCACGGAAAGAAACTGATATTGACATAACGATTGAGTTATGACCATAACTCCATCGCTGTCATTATTATTCAACTGACTGAATAATCACTGTCATAACTTGCCAAAATTACCTTAGTAATCCATAAATTATGAGCGATAGTTGTAGACAAAAATTTTAAAATTAGTTGGAAATTTTTAGTTATAGGTAGTGTAAAAGGGAGTGGAGATTCAATCACATATGTACATAACCGCCGGTAGCGATACGGTATGCCGGTGCCGGCAACCATACTTAGAACCGGCGCCGGCTACGGAGGCACTTCCTTTATTTCGTATACAGACAATACAGGACAAGCCCAATAAATGTCTGAAAGTACATAACAAGAAAATATACATATATACACACACATGCGTTAATAGACTAATGATAAGTAATATCAATAAATATAGATGCAATAGTATTGTAGACTAACTAAATTATAAAGAAAAACAATGGATTCAAGAAAGACCAAAATCGACATCGTACATTGAGAATTGCAATATAAGTACACTTTACAAAACTTCTAATACAGGTGAAATCACCAAATTTTATTTATATTACCATCATATAATTAGTAGTTTTATTTGTTTACTGAACTCAGCGTAAGTTATGTTAAAAATATCCACGTGGCGGGGAAGCAAGTTCAGTTCTCTCGCTACTAAATGAGTGGACAATAGTACCCGTATGAGGTTTTATGATATTTTAAACAGAACAGATTATGATTCCTTGTAGCAATCGACGGTACACGAAAGGTAAACAATGACAACAGTTCCGAACAATCAAGCAAGCTATGCAGACATTTGTAGCCAAACCTAAGCAAAGCCTGTCTTCGTCGTGATGAGATGGACTGAAGACCCACTAATTCCAGCCTTTCAGCGTATGTATACAATTCCTTGTCTAATTTAAGTTTATAGAGAATGTAGTTTACAAATTTACGTTGTACACGCTCAATCCTATCTGACTGTATAGCTGTGTGCGGGTTCCAAATAATGGAGCAATACTCAAGAATGGAGCGCACCAGAGACTGATACAAAGAAATTATTCCAATGACATTGGAAAAATCCTGAGTCTGCCTCCGAATAAAGCCACATAACTTATTCGCTCTGCATGTGATATCATCAACATGCAGACGGAATGTAAGGGAGAAATCAAATGTAACCCCCAAATCTTTGATGTATCCTACACGCTCCAGAGCAATGCCATTGATAATATAGTTATGACAAATGTTCAGTTTTTTCCTACTGAAGGTAATGAATTTACATTTTTGGATATTTAATGACATATTGTTCTCCCTACACCAGGTGGTGATACCGTCAATGTCAGCCTGAAGCTTGAAGCAGTCGGATGGTGAAGAAATAACAGTGAACTTCAAGTCATCAGCAAAAAGGAGAAATCTACAAAAAGTAATGCGAAGATTGATATCATTAATAAAGAGAAGGAATAGGATTGGGCCTAAGTGACTACCCTGGGGCACCCCAGAGGTTACAGGAACCGGACTTGATGTACTAGAACCAACGCGCACAACCTGAATACGGTCTAGCAAGTACGATCGGAACCAAGATAGAAGCGATCCGGAAATACCATACGCCTCGAGCTTCCAAAGAAGAAGGTCGTGGTCAACGCGATCAAACGCTTTACTGAAATCCGTGTAAACGGATTCGACCTGAGACCCATCCTCCAGGGCTTCACATATGAAGTGGTGGTATACAAGGAGATTACTCTCCGTACCCCGACTCTGAATAAAGCCATGCTGTTCAGGAATAATAATTCTCGAGAAGGTTGACATAATTTTGTCGGCGACAATCGATTCAAGTGCCTTTCCCAGAGCCGGCAAGGCACAGACCGGGCGATAATTACGAACATCTGAGCGATCGCCGGATTTAAATAGTGGCACAACAAAAGCTATTATCCATTGTTGAGGAAATATACCTGAAGAAACAGATAAATTGAAAAGAGTGGAAATTGGCAGCGACAAAGACGGACTACAGTGCCTCAGGAAGTATGGTGGGATCCCATCCGGCCCGGAGAACAACGAATCAGGCAGGGAAGTCAACTGATGAAACACCAAATTCGAATAGATAGTCATATTACGGACAGAGCTTGAGTTGTGGTAGTTTAAGGGGTTAAACTGAGGAAAATAAGTAGAATATTTATTATACACTGATTGGAAGTATGAATACTTTTAATGATGTCGATTTATAATAATAACAATAATAATATATCTCCATTTCTCGGGAATTTCTTTATAAAGTTTCTCGAAAACAATATTGAAGAGGTACCTGAATATTTACGGACAGTTTTACGACTTTTAATACTTCACAAACCGATATCGAAGATTGTGTGGATATTTAAATTTGCAAATATAAAGCAGAGAATAACGTTCATGGAGAAGCAATAAAGACGTTAAAGCGCATCACACGGCAATTTTCATGAGCATTGCAGACGTTTACTGCTTAAAGCATTTTTCAAAAAATATTAGCTGTAAAAAAATAAGTACTATGATGATGAAAGTTTCCGACCTCGAGATTTTTGCAGGCGTCCACGTGTGTCCCCTGATAGAGTCCGATCCAAATCTGATGTAACTTGAGAATCTCAAGTCACATCAGATTTGCGCATCTCAAGTTGAGATGCGCAAGGCGTGGTTTAAACTCTGTACTATCCGTGCTAAATATATCGACACCAAAACGATCGTGTATATTTCCCGCTACAAAGACTAAACGACAAATGATAAAGTAGTAGACTAATGTTTTCACGCCCGACTGTATACAGCGCTTCCCATAGATATCTCTCTCATTTTATACTGCTTGCTCTCTCTAATACCGAAAATCGTTTTCTACGCAGGTACCATCAGGTTTGGATCGGACTCTACCGAAAAAGTGGTTTTTGCAACATGTCTTTCTTTCTCTCTCTCTCTCTCTCTCTCTCTCTCTCTCTCTCTCTCTCTCTATATCTCTCTCTCTCTCTCTCTCTGACCACGATAGCGACCAAACGGCTAAAGGTACCAGTACAAAACTTTCTATTTATGAGTATAATCTTCCTCTTGAGATCTGATTAGATTTTCAGTAAAATCAGTCGGGAGTAGTACTTTACTTCGGTAAAAAATCAAAATTTACTAATACCTCGGCAACTACTAAGTTTAGACATATTTCTAAAGAATGCAAATGTATTAAAAAGTGAATTCTAGAAAGGTTTTTTAAAAATAGTTTTTCGAAATTACCTATGTCTTATCGAAAAACGGTTTTTTGCAAATATGTCGCAAATTATGCATTCTATTCAAATTTATCTGAAATACAAAATTATTTAGAGCTGGAGCTGGAACAATGCTTGTATATAAAAAATGTCATAATTCGGACGGAAGGTGACACTTTTACTCTTAACAAATAGCAGCTTTATGTCTTATTCTTGTCTCGCAAATTATGCATTCTGTACAGATTTATCTGAAATATAAAAGTATTTAGAGCTCGAGTTGGAAGAGTTTTTGTATATAAAAAATTTCAAAATCCGGTCGGGAAGTAAAACGTACTCTTACCAAATAGCAGCTTTTTGCGAATATCTCGCAAATTATGCATTCTATACAGATTTATTATATTTGGAACAATCTTTATATATAGAAGAGAATTTTTAAAATTAGGACCGGAAGTAATACTTCTAATCAAGTAGTAGTTTTTTGCATATATCTCGCAAATTTTTCATTCTATACCAATTTATTTAGAACCTAAAGAAGGCGTTTATTTTATTAAGGGATACAGAATTTAAAGTTTCATTTAGAACAACTTCTGCATAGTCAGTTTTGATAGTGATGTTCTTGGTTCTTCTTGAAGATTAATAAGAACATCCAATGAATTATCATCATTTGTAGCAGTTGTACGTCTGCCGGTTATTGCCAAATTGTGTAAGTAGTAATAAAACTTTCGCAACACCACTGTTAATTTTAAAATATTTCTTTCAGGGAATGTGGTATTAAAATATTGCATGCATCTTGTAGAGGTCTCTGCCTGTCTCCAAAACCAACCATCATTAACAAAGTAATTCTTTCACGTTCTGTTAGTTCACCCATAATGAACGTCTATTTTTCCTGAATGGAAACTATCTGTTACTACTGAGTATGGCTGTCAATATTACTGAGTAATTCCAATACTTGCTTAAAACGTTTGCATGGCAACATAAAAAAATTAGGTGTGGCCACCACACGACTTTCTTATACGTATGAAAGTGTTACTTCCGGTCCGAATTTTGAAATTTCATTTATATAAAAAATATTCCAAATCTAACTTTAAGTACTTTTGTACTCTTCATAAATATATATAGAATGCATAATTTACGACATATTTGCAAAAACCCGATTTTAGATAAGAGTAAAAAGCCTACTTCCGGCAGGAATTTCGAAAAAAATTTTTAATAAAATTCTTCTTAAATTTAATTTTAAGTACATATGAATTCTTTATAAATTTGTCTAAACTTAGTAGTTGACGAAATATTGGCAAAATTCGAGTTTTTCACTGAAGTAAACTACTACTTCCGGTCGACCTAATTTGCTGAAAATCTAATCAGTTCCCAAGAGGGAGATTATACACGTAAATACAAAATTTGGAATTGATATCTCCAGCGGTTTGACCGCTATCGTGGTCACAGACAGACACACACACACACAGACACACACACACACAGACATTTTTTAAAAACCACTTTTTTGGTATCAGGGGACCTCAAAACGTGGACATCTGCAAAAATCTCGAGGTCGAAAATTTTCATCATCACAATACTTCCTTATACTACGTATAAGAAAGTAAAAACGAATATTTCTTATTAGTTGTATCTGACTAAAAGAGGTTTTTAGCCGTTTTACTTTCTTATACGTAGTATAAGGAAGTATTGTGATGATGAAAATTTTCGACCTCGTGATTTTTGCAGATGTCCACGTTTTGAGGTCCCCTGATACCGAAAAAGTGGTTTTTAAAAAATGTCTGTGTGTCTGTGTGTGTGTGTGTGTGTGTGTGTGTGTGTCTGTGTGTCTGTGTGTGTGTGTGTGACCACGATAGCGGTCAAACCGCTGTAGGTATCAATTCCAAATTTTGTATTTACGTGTATAATCTCCCTCTTGAGAACTGATTAGTTTTTCAGTAAAATCGGTAGACCGGAAGTAGCAGTTTACTTCAGCGAAAAAATCGAATTTTGCCAATATTTCGTCAACTACGAAATTTAAACAAATTTATAAAGAATTCATATATACTTAAAATTAAAATTGAGAATAATTTTATTTAAAAAGTTTTTCGAAATTCCTACCGGAAGTAGGTCTTTTACTCTTATCGAAAATCAATTTTTTACGAATATTTCGCAAATCATGCTTTTTAGACAAGTACGTTACGGGTATAAAAGTATTTAAAACATAATTTTCAATATCTTTTGTATAAAAAAAATTTCAAAATTCAGACCGGAAGTGCCACTTTTACTCTTATCGAATAGCGATTTTTTGCAAATATGTCGTAAGTTATGCATTCTATATATATTTATCAAGAGTATAAAAGTATTTAAAACTGGATTTGCAAATTTTTTTGTATATATGAAATTTTAAAATTCGGACCGGAAGTAGCACTTTTACTCTTAGCGAGGAGCACTTTTTTGATATCTTGCAAAGTATGCATTCTATAGAGATTTATTAAGAGAATAGAAGTACATACTTAGAATAGGATTTTGAATAATTTTTGTAAAAAGAAATTCTTAGAATTCTATAATTTGAAACGTTTATACGTATAAGAAAGTCGTGTGGTGGCCACACCTCATTTTTTACTTTCTTATACGTAGTATAAGGAAGTATTGTGATGATGAAAATTTTCGACCTCGAGATTTTTGCAGATGTCCACGTTTTGAAGTCCCCTGATACCGAAAAAGTGGTTTTTAAAAAATGTCTGTGTGTCTGTGTGTCTGTCTGTCTGTCTGTGTGTGTGTGTGTGACCACGATAGCGGCCAAACCGCTGTAGATATCAATTCCAAATTTTGTATTTACTGGTATAATCTCCCTCTTGAGATCTGATTAGTTTTTCAGTAAAATCGGTAGACCGGAAGTAGCAGTTTACTTCAGCGAAAAAATCGAATTTTGCGAATATTTCGTCAACTACTAAGTTTAAACAAATTTATAAAGAATTCATATATACTTAAAATTAAAATTGAGAATAATTTTATTTAAAAAGTTTTTCGAAATTCCTACCGGAAGTAGGTCTTTTACTCTTATCGAAAATCAGTTTTTTGCGAATATTTCGCAAGTCATGCTTTTTAGACAAGTACGTTACGGATATAAAAGTATTTAAAACATAATTTTCAATATCTTTTGTATAAAAAAAATTTCAAAATTCAGACCGGAAGTACCACTTTTACTCTTATCGAATAGCGATTTTTTGCAAATATGTCGTAAGTTATGCATTCTATATATATTTATGAAGAGTACAAAAGTATTTAGAGTTGGATTTGGAATATTTTTTGTATAAATGAAATTTCAAAATTCGGACCGGAAGTAACACTTTCATACGTATAAGAAAGTCGTGTGGTGGCCACACCTCATTTTTTACTTTCTTATACGTAGTATAAGGAAGTATTGTGATGATGAAAATTTTCGACCTCGAGATTTTTGCAGATGTCCACGTTTTGAGGTCCCCTGATACCAAAAAAGTGGTTTTTAAAAAAATGTCTGTGTGTCTGTGTGTCTGTCTGTCTGTCTGTGTGTCTGTCTGTCTGTGTGTCTGTCTGTGACCACGATAGCGGTCAAACCGCTGGAGATATCAATTCAAAATTTTGTATTTACGTGTATAATCTCCCTCTTGAGATCTGATTAGTTTTTCAGTAAAATCGGTAGACCGGAAGTAGCAGTTTACTTCAGTATAAAAATCGAATTTTGCCAATATTTCGTCAAATACTAAGTTTATACAAATTTATAAAGAATTCATATGTACTTAAAATTAAAATTGAGAACAATTTTATTTAAAAAGTTTTTCGAAATTCCTACCGGAAGTAGGTCTTTTACTCTTATCGAAAATCAGTTTTTTGCGAATATCTCGCAAGTCATGCTTTCCAGGCAGGTACATTACGAGTATAAAAGTATTTAGAACATACTTTTAAATATCTTTTGTATAAAAAAATTTTCAAAATTCGGACCGGAAGTGCCACTTTTACTCTTATCGAATTGCGATTTTTTGCAAATATGTCGTAAATTATGCATTCTATATATATTTATGAAGAGTACAAAAGTATTTAGAGTTGGATTTGAAATATTTTTTGTATAAATGAAATTTCAAAATTCGGACCGGAAGTAACACTTTCATACGTATAAGAAAGTCGTGTGGTGGCCACACCTCATTTTTTTTTTTTAATATTACAAGTTAAACACCCAGCGTATATCATTGTAATTCTTGAAAATGTGTCTATCCAAAAATGTTAAAGTATACAGTGTGATCCAAAAAAAAATACCGATGACGCCATATCTTGAAACAAGTGAAAGTTGTAGATAATCAAAGTATGTAGAGTAGAATAAAAATACTACAAAAACTTTTGTAACGGTTATTTTATAGAACCCATAATTTTGTTCCCACACATTTGCCTGACCCTGTATTTGGTTCACCATCAAAAGCATATAAAGCTAATCTTTTTCAGTCGAACATAAAAGTACAAAATGCAGTGAAAGAATTCTTAAATTAACAACACGAATTCTATGACCCTGTTCATTGAATTCGTCGGTTGGTGAAATAATAAAATATATGCCTTAATTTCAGTGGTAATTGTAAATATTTCTGATTAGAATGTTTCTAAACCAAACATAAGTTTAATTTGAACATCTTTCGTAATTAATACTGAAATTTCAATGGTTCTTGGTGCAATTATTTGCTTCATTAGCAATGATCTTTCGAGATCATCTTCAATAGTATTTATTAACTTGTTAAATAAATAAACTTTATTTTTAATTTAATATTTTTCTTTGAGAGTTTATACTATCTGTCAAGATTTATATAACAATTACAATTTTTAGAGATGTATAAAAGGAAACGCCATAAAATTTGGTTCACTCTTCAGAAGAGTAATTGTTACAGCAATAGAAAATTATTATCAGAAACGTTTATTTTTTAACAGTAAGGTAAATGAAAGTTGTGTCATTATCTTTTTACTTCGAAAAGCACCTGAAAATTAGAAGACTTCTTATATAATGCAAAATACGATTAATTGAGTCATATGAACAGTAAAATGACTCGCACGCAAGTATAATGGTAGCAACAGTGGTCTAGCAGTCTAGCACATTGCTTCGTTAGCATGGTAAACTCTAGACGCAAACAAGACGCCGGGCTAAAGTACGGCGGTACGGCGCATCGCACGCATGAACACGCACGTTACGCAGCAGCATTTTCCGGGATATACACGTGTTCTTAGGTCCTCGACCCAACGACCTACAAATGAGGTTGCGCACCGCCCGGCCGTGGCTGTTGGTAGACTCCACGTTAGTACACGGGCGACGCCGACGACCAGTTTCAATGTTTGAAAAGGAATAGAGACAACGTCCCCAACTCCTTCTTGACTGCTATACAAGCGCAAAAGAGGCGGTTCATATCATAGGACTAGAAAGGCAGGCAGGCGCTCAATAATATTATCGTTGTCAATTTGTACGTTATTCGGCTGATTGCGTTGCATGGATCCAAAGAAAAGGGAAACGATCGCGAAATAATCTAACAACAATGAAAGTCATTCCATTTCATTTTACTTTCTTATACGTAGTATAAGGAAGTATTGTGATGATGAAAATTTTCGACCTCGAGATTTTTGCAGATGTCCACGTTTTGAGGTCCCCTGATACCAAAAAAGTGGTTTTTAAAAAATGTCTGTCTGTGTGTGTGTGTGTCTGTCTGTGTGTCTGTCTGTGACCACGATAGCGGTCAAACCGCTGGAGATATCAATTCCAAATTTTGTATTTACGTGTATAATCTCCCTCTTGGGAACTGATTAGATTTTCAGCAAATTAGGTCGACCGGAAGTAGTAGTTTACTTCAGTGAAAAACTCGAATTTTGCCAATATTTCGTCAACTACTAAGTTTAGACAAATTTATAAAGAATTCATATGTACTTAAAATTAAATTTAAGAAGAATTTTATTAAAAATTTTTTTCGAAATTCCTGCCGGAAGTAGGCTTTTTACTCTTATCGAAAATCGGCTTTTTGCAAATATGTCGTAAATTATGCATTCTATATATATTTATGTACAACTTTAAGTACAAAAGTGCTTAAAGTTGGATTTGGAATATTTTTTATATAAATGAAATTTCAAAATTCGGACCGGAAGTAACACTTTCATACGTATAAGAAAGTCGTGTGGTGGCCACACCTCATTTTTTTATTTATGATACGGTACAGTATGCAGCAGACTCATTGAGATACTCTTGTTGAACTTGTATAATGTTATGTATCTTTTATTTATTTAAAAAGATGCATACATAGCAGTCATGTATTTCAAGCCTTTGGGTACCTAGTTTATGGGATGCTTTCTTCGGAAATTTATAGAATATATCTATTTTCTTTTGGGTACTGGCTTGCAAAGAATAAAATGTTTGTGAGTTTCTAAAAACGTATGCCTGATGGAAACACTAATAGACATAAATCGTGTAAAAATATACGGAGTTAAATAACAATATTAATTTTATTTACAATATTCATAGGTAAAATGTTAAGAAACTTAATAAAACACTTAGAAACTATATGTAGGATATAGAAACGGTCTGTTTACTCATTAGGTGTATTCTACATTCTGAAATCATTACATGAAACTTATAAGCAGGAATGGGCGGTGTCGACAATGTGGTGTCGACTTTAAGGCTGGGCTTTCCCTAAGAAAAATTCTCGAACGGCGTATGTCGGGTTGCCTGAAATATATTGAATATATTTGTGGAGTTTAATATGCCTGTACCTTTTACACGATGCAGGTATACGACCAGCAACATGAAGCGATGCCTGGTCAACTGGAAAGCAAATAAATTTGGGATATTTGTCTCCTGCATTTATTGCATCAAAATATTGGTGCATCTCTTTTGTTCGAAATTTGTTTTTGCTATTTCTGAATATTCTTTTGGCTTGTATTTATTTAGTTTTATTAAGACTCCCGTTTTATGTAATTTATAATTATTTTAATGATATTTGCCGGAATTAATTAGATATTAAATCTTATTCTGCAATAAATATTTTATTACTATTAATTATATAAGTTGTACTTCTTATTATTTCTCACCATGATTTGTATTTACTTTACTTGTTGAGGCTATGTAATAATATGAGTAATGTTTTAGAGAAAACTAAAATCTGATAATAAAAATTTTTCATCAGATTTTATTGTAACGACAGTGTATTTCTTATAAAATGTAAAAACTATTTATATTATCTAAGTAGCCCATGTTTTAAGTTATTGAAAATTATATTCTTCACAATCGACACTGATATTGTTGTTAGCGAAATTAAATTATAAAAATTTCACCGTGGGTAAGATACGAACTGTGCGGACTCCGAACTAATCATTGATTAGAAGTCAATGTTAATACCACAACTTGAAATCGAATGTTATTGATATTATCAATTTTTTTTTATTTATATCTTGTACTGTTTAATTTTTTTTCAGTAAAGCTTTGATAAAATTTTTAAATAACCGTTATGTGGCAGACAAAACGTCAAACGCAATCCTTTCCGCACCACCTTAGAGGTAGAGTGCAAAGGGCGTTTTTTCTCATGGTATTCCCAGTAGGCCTAATTCATGTTTTTTACATCAATTTTTTTTTACAAAAGTATAGACAGCGTAGAAAATAAACAAGAATGGCCAAGTAGCGTTTTGTGTAAACGTATCACAATCAGTAGGTACATACTAATTCTCCAATTTGACGTTTCTAATTTCTCGATTTCTCAAAATACGAGGATCCATCATTTGAGATAATAAAGCGAGAAAATAAAATTACTCTAACTTAATTACCATTTCTGGTCAGAGTTCTACATCTATGTGTATTGTCTCATACCAAGTATCCTTCTTTAGATCCTTGACAAAAGTAAGAAGAACACTCCGAGTGTTCACAAAAAATATATCTTGGTCCATTTATAATGCCACACTGTAATTTCACTATCTATAATTTGTTATTGTTAAGTTCGAACTTTTGTAATATTCAATTGCTTTTGTCACGGCCGAATTGAATTTAGGTTTTTTCAAACAGTCCCTAATTTTATTTATCTAATTACGTAATATATGATTTCGGCACTCGATTTTTTCAATAATTTTTTGGGGACCGAGAAATCTGTCGACTCCATGACTGTTGACTACGAAGCCTAATTTTTGTAGCATACGTGATCTTTAGATTTACCAAATTTTGCACAAATTAAACAAATTTGTTTTTTACGCCTACACACAATTTTTTTTTCGTTCGCCATCCAACAATTGCTGCCACTCCTGATAAACCGCTGTAATTAAACTTATAAGCTCGTTTGGCCCATGCTTTTTTACTTACTCACATATACAAAAAAAAATCTAAAAACTGTCCTGGAGTCAAAATACAAAGTATAAATAAAATAAAAACATGAAGGCACAACAACTTCAGATATTTAAATAAATGCTTTTACCATCTAGAAAACTGAAAATTGTGGAACTTCCTGCCTCTCAGTTTGAAGAGTCCGGCAAACTTCTAAGTTCGTATCTTACAAAGACATAAAGTTGTTTTTGTCATATTTTAGTTTTCTACAAACATTGTTCATATTATTAAAAAGCTTCAACATGTAAGGTTAGAAATAATAATAAGTCGTGCAACTTTATAATTAATAATAATAATAATGTATATTTATTGCCGAAGAAAACTGCATTTCTGAAATTCCATAAAGCCGGAACCTTGTCCTTGAACAATCAAATGCATTTTGAAAGTGAGAAGAATATTAACGAACAGAAAACAATGTCTAACAAAGTAGACGCATCAATGTTATCACGTAATCAATCATAAATGACCACCGAAAAATATCTGAAATATTTTACCATTTGCTTGTATATCAACCGCATGTAGTTTCTTTTACAAATATGTTTAATGTATACTTATTATTATAATAATAATAACAACATATATTTATTCCAGACGAAAAATTAATATCTAATACATTCTCGCAAATATACTTAAAATAATTACAAAATAAAGCCGATATATGAATGAAACATTCATTTACCTAAGGTAATAAAAAAAGTTGAATATCTCTCTGTTTATATGATGTTCGGCTTAATACAGTCGACCAGGTTATACCTTCCATATAGCTGATCTTAGACATTACAAAACTGTGAGTAAGAGGTTGAATTGTATGTTGCCTATTTGCCATTTATCAGTGCGGACTTTGTGATCATTCTCATTGGTTTCAAAGTAATTTTTTGGAGACCAGGGTTATTTTGAAAGTAAAGTAAATACATTGTCGTGTTCAGAATAAAAATATCTAGGTACTCACGATTCAAAAAAGTACTTTTTAAGCACAGTAAGCTTTATATCGCTATAAAACGAAAAAAATTCAAAGTGCTGTATTTTAACTATTTTTTAATACAATTGCAAATTTTAATCGTGAGTCACTAGAACAAATATTGGTTATTTCGTGCATGTAGCGGCAACTTTTTCAAGTGCCTTAATTTTTGCGATTTTTTACGTTGAAATTGACCATTTTGTGGCATACGCCGATCAAGTAAACCCCCCCCCCCCTAAAATTGTCGACAATGATCGCAATGTCGAGAAGTTGGGGAATGTCGGGAATGTCGACAAAGTCAACAATGTCGACAATGCCATAAAGACATAATATAAATTTGAACAATATTTTGAATGAACAAGAAATACATTTATTAGCTTCGGAATTCTCTATTGCATCAAACAAAGTCTTGTTCCGATGCTGAATCCGACCGATTAACGTCGAAGTATTGAGATTTTAGTGAAAAATATATGTGGGCCAGCTTTTTTGAATTCTCAAATGTCAATCTATTCTGCAATAGAGTGTGAACCTGACCCCAGTTGAAAATAAACCTCTCAATTTGAGCGGAGGACGCCGGTATTCGTACTAATTTTAGTGCTAAGTCACTGAGAATAGGGCATTCCAGTTTGGCCATTCCAAAAATATCTGCAATAAAAATAAATTCAAATAAATTATATGAAAAGAAATATTATAGACATATCCATACCAGACTTAGTGTTAAACTCATCCCATTCTATTATTGGTTATTAAGGGTTTTCAACAAAAACTCTTTAATTTTTTTACGATGCTCTGATGTGAGTTTTGATGTCTCATAAGTTGAATTGGATGTAAGTAATATGCGCGAATAAACATTTGAAGCCATTTCTTGTCTGTGCATTAATTTCTCTTGGAAAGCTTCTGGTAATTTTAAAATTTACCAAAGGTGTACTGCACCAGCCACTGACGTATCAGAATTCTGATAAGTATTAATTAGATTGCAAATTGGGTCGTGCAATTCTAAATGTTGTCGGACTTTGTTAAAGCTCGTTAAACAGTAATTCAGTAACTTTAGGTTTGATTTTTTTTCCGTTACGGCCACAATCTGCTTCATATATTGGAAATTGTCCAGTATACTTTTAAAAGAATAACGGTATGAGCGCCATCGTGTTTCAGATGGAAGTTTAATTCTATGTCCTCCGTTGTTAACAATAAGTTTCTCAAAATCAGGTTGCTTTAATTCTTTCAACCAGTGGCGGCTGGTGAGCGCCTTTTGGCGGTGCAGTTGCGAGGACGGGTCTGGTTCGTTGTTGTCGGTAATATGCTCGACATCTGGGAGTACATCGCCGATAATGGGCGAGTCGGTGTTGTCTGTGTGGTTGCGGAGCCGCCACTGCTTTCAACACAAGGATGACGTTCTCTACTAACTTTTTGTCTAACACATCTTTTGGCTATTGCATGTGCTGTGCCACATAGAGTATTTCAGCAGAGAACCCATTTTAACCATTACGCTGGCATTATCTGACATTATACAATATCCATTGACATTGTATTTTTCTCTGAATGTACTGATTATTGTTGCGAGTTGTTCTCCAGTTTCTGACTCCGTAGTCAAATCCCATGCATCTATAAACGCATTTTCACCGTCAGTAGTGTGTAACATTGTAACAATTATTTTTGTGTTACTAGAAGAATTTTTCCATCCGTCGTACAAAATTACAGACTCAGATTAGTTTTTATTGCCCTACACGTAATATCAATAGTTTCTATAGCATTTTTCTAAAAGAGTAGTACTCTTTTCCGATCTGGAATCTTGTCTAAATATGAAGGATGAATAGGTTTTATAAAATTATAATGAGGACTCTACAACATTGAAAGGCAGGTTGCAACTAAATACTTATAAATTTAGCCAATGCAGCAGTTATTGTTTCTTTTCGTTGTGCTTGCAATATGTCAACGTAATCAGAGACTTTCTTAGCTCTCCTTGGTAGTGTTGGCTTGGTTGAGAAAAGTAAACGCCTTTTACACAGTGAGCCAGAAGTTGTTGGTGTGTTAACATTATCATCACTGTCACTAGTATCAGCTGAGTTGTTCAACGTGTTGAATTGAAGCGACGTATTTGTGGCCGAACAATTACTGTTGTCAATTTAAGTGTACATAAATTGTCAAATAAATTACTTGATTGCATGTCGTAGCCACGAGAAGTCATGAGATTGCAATAATTTCATGTGTAATATTTTCATCTGTATCTCTTAATGTGGCATTTTTTGTTCTTGGAGTTGAGGATGAACTATATATATACATAAGAGAAAGAGAACCATATTCCAACACGTCGTATTCAGAAACATCTGCACTCTAGAAGAAATGACAACAAACAGTTATAAATATAACTTTAATTATAGTGATTTTAACATAGGTACTTCTGACTGGCTGAAGGCAGTTTGTCTTTCGGACTATTTGTCCTTATCTTGCACACATTTCTAAAAATACACATTAGAATTATCAATTTAGCATACATTTTCCCATAAAACACGAGCTGAATTTGTTACAAATCCTTCTTACCTATGACTGTAATCGTAGTGCGTCAGTATTTTTAACAATGTTCCCACATACACAGCATTTTGTAGCAGGCTTGATATTAAGTTTTATCAGATTAAATTTCAATTTTACAAAGTTTGGTTTTCTTCCTCTGCTGTTCATTTTTAAATACTACACTTTTAAATTAAAAAAGCTTAGTGCAGCGTTAGACCAAAACACTTTGACCGGACCCGGACAGCTTACACTGAAATTATAACCTCACATTTTTGACATGGACATTTTTGTTCACATTGTTGCCATTGTTGACGCATTGTTGACATGTCGACGTCAACAAATAAAGTCGACGCGTCGACGCCTCTCATAAGTTACTGATATCCAATAACTAATCTAGAGTTAGCACTTGCAATTTTATGTTTAAATATTTTTAAAAAATAAATTTAAAAAATATAGGCGACTTGTTTTAAAATTGCGGAGTTCTCGTGACAATGTTCGAAATAACTAGGATAATTATATATTTTTATCAATATAATTACCTCAATTTGCACAAATCTCTAATGATTCAAAACTATATTAACAACATTATGCAAGTTATTTCTATACAAATACAAATTAAAGGCGATTTTTCCAACTCTATTAAAATATTTGGTTAGCTACTAATTGATTATCTCTATGATTAACTATAACTGGCGTTTTTCAATACCAAGAAATACGCCTATTATCCAAACACTGTGTAAGGATTTATTGTAAAAGATTGGCAACATGTGAATGTGCATTTGACTACTTCGAGTGAATCCGCACTTAAAACTTTTTAAATCATACAAAATTACGGCCAATCATATTAACGGACTTTTACAAATTGAAAATAATTAGTGATTATTATTAATTTACCTACATGGAAATTTTATCTCGGTAATGAAGACATTAAAAAACGTAATAATGTAATATAAATATTTATTTGAATTTAATTAATTATTTTTCTTAGATTTTTAATTCTTTTTTGATGTAAATCACCTGAATTTGTACTTTTTCTTTTAATTTCTTTAGCATGCGTTGCTTTCAGATATCTGAAATTTATCATGATTGATGATAAATCAAGTGAAACACTGATTCACCTTAAATTTCTGTTCAATTAGTGAATATTTTATTCCATGAAATAATTCCATCTGTAATTTCACCAATGGTAAGTTTTAACCGTAATCACACTAATCACTATTTATTTCTCTTTTAATCTTCACTACATATATGTAATTAATTGTAGTTGTAATAGTTACTTTATGAGCAATTTACTTCAAAACTAATTGTAAAGAGATGGATCCAGCTGTAAAAGGACGAACGTAGTAGTAGTAGATATAAATTTCTCAAAGTACGTATCACTAATTAAAGAAAAAATTATATTAATTATTATTAATTATCAGATGAATTTTAGTGAAAAATGGCGAAATTTCTCATTCTATCTGGCCAAATATTTATGCGCTTGCAGTATACGAGGTAAGATCAGTAAGTACCCGTGTTTGAAGACAGGTGGCGCTGCTGAGGGAAGTTGGCATTACCGTCGTGTACTACCATCCGTCAGACAACACCATAATAAATTTCAGACTGATTCATAGGTTAGTTTTTATTTGGCAGCCAGTTGTATCACACGTGTTTCGTATTTCTCGATAAAATGGAAAAAGAGCAATATCGATCCGTAATTCGCTTTTTATTTTTGGATGGAAAAACATGCGAAGAAATAAAAGCGAAGTTGGATGTTGTCTATGGGGACCCTCCACCATCTATGACAACCGTAAGATATTGGTTCAACGAATTTAAACGTGATCGTACATCTGTTTTTGATGAGGAGCGCCCAGGCCGCCCGGCAGACGTGGTTACCGAGGAAATCATTGAAAAGGTCCACGACATGATTCTCGCTGATCGCCGAACGAAAGTGCGCGAAGTAGCAGAGGCCGTAGGCGTGTCGTACGGAACGGCAATTAATATTTTACATGATAAGTTATCGGTGAGAAAGGTGTCGGCCCGATGGGTGCCGCGATTGCTTACGGTGGACAACAAGCGGATACGGTTGTCAATGTCGAAGCAGTGTTTCGACCTCTTTAAGAGAAATTCGCAGGAGTTTTTGCGTCGAGTCGTCACCGTCAATGAAACCTGGATCCATTATTATACGCCAGAGTCCAAGCGACAGTCAAAACAATGGATTTTTCGGGGTGAATCTGCTCCGAAGAAGGCAAAGACGGTCCCATCGGCCGGAAAGGTCATGGCCACGATTTTTTGGGATTCCAACGGAATAATCCTCATGGACTTTTTGCAGAAAGGAAGAAAGGTCACGGGGCAGTACTACAGTGAATTATTGGACCGATTCGATATAAAATTGAAGGAGACACGGCCCCATTTGGCTAAGAAAAAAGTGCTGTTTCACCACGATAATGCACCAGCACATTCATCCAGAATTGTCGCGGCAAAGTTGCATGAACTGCACTACTAATTGCTGCCACACCAACCGTACTCACCTGACTTGGCTCCCTGCGACTTCTTTCTGTTCCCCAACATGAAAACGTGGCTCGGGGGAGAAAGATTCAGCTCAAACGAGGAGGTTATCGTCGAGACAGAAGCGTATTTTGCTGAGTTTGACAAATCGTATTTTTTGGAGGGGTTAAAGATATGGCAGAAACGTTGGGAAAAGTGTATTGTACTAAAAGGTGATTACTTTGAAAAATAAAAAAAAAGACTTGTGAAAAACTTGCGTCTTCTTCTTTCCTAACACGGGTATTTATTGATCCTCCCTCGTATATGTAGTGTACACACATTACATACACATATTTATATACGCACTTAATATCTGTGGAAGTACGTGTATAATCTTAGCCACGTGTATACCTCCTTTACATGTCGAAGTAAATATTTTTCTACAATTCTAGTAAGGTCAACATGTTTGTTTATTGTGTATTTTCCATGCAGATTTTACATCGCCAGACATCGATTAATAAAATTTTCGCACAAAACCTGGTGTAAACACGATCACTGCGTTATTGACACTGTTCGTCAAATGTAAAACGCACATGTTGAATAATTTCAATGCACGTGTAGGATCAAGGCGCGTTGTTGCTTATAATTTGAGAATACAATTTCATTGTATTAGCATTTATTACCAGCGTTTATGATAAAAAATATTATGTAACTGTATTAACCATTAATGTTACCTAGTAATTCATTTAGGTACTTTGTTTTAATTTTAGATTTTAGATTATTCTTGTGTCTTAATTACACCGATCAACAAATTTAAACTTTTGATTTTGCCATGGAATGACCCTTATTCAGGTGGTGCATGGGAACCAGTGGCGGCCCGTGATTTTTTGGGACGGGAGGGCACCGGGGGTTTGAGTGTTTAATATCAAAAATTAAGTACAGGCAAAAAATAAACTCAATATGCTATTTAATTAACTTGTTTGAAAATAAAATCCACCCGCCGTTCCTTACGATCAGCAAAATGATTGAAGTTTGGTGTTGATGTCCGTAATTGTTTTTCAATGGAACACATTGCTAAGGCACATAGTCTGCTTTCCCGCATGGTATTTCTAGAAAATGTTTTTATTCTCTTCAAAGTAGAAAACACCGTTCACTTGATTTTTTCTATTTTGCATGCTCCCAGAGATTCGCAAAATAGCAGAAGACAATTTACAAAATCTTTCGCCAACATACTCTCGACATATTATCAAAAACAAACTTTTATAACAGTTGTACTATTCAACCTTGGAAGTAAATTACAATAGTAACATCAGACAATTTATCATCCAACTCTGCTCAACAATTTATAATGTTAATTAGTAAATAAAATGTTAGCATGTGTGCTTTTTATTCTTACATTAAAGGCTTACATTTTGACATTTAAATATAATTTGGTTCCATTTTTTTTTTTTTTTTACCAACGTCAAAACAACAAAATAAGCGTGCGATAAGGAAATACTTTTGCAACCAAAACGGATGTCGTAAAGTGAACTTTATAGCACCGAAATAGAAAAAAGCATTTTGCACATTACACCCACACAACCAGTCTGATAAACTGTAAGAGCTTCTGTTGAATTTTCTCGTCACGGTTTTATTAGTTTTCAAATTGTGATCTTCTAGTTTAATCAATAAATCTGGTCTAGGGAGACCTAGATTTTTTAATTCTGTCTTAATGCCGCCACCTGGACCCGGCACCATAGAGTAGTGCCCCGCCGCCTACATATATACGCGCGCTATCCGCGCTAGCTTCATCGCTCGATTTCTAATATAGACGGGGCAGTCGCGCGAGATGCCCCGGAGCCTACGTCAGACTGCGATTTTTAAACGCCCTGAAAAGACGGACTGTTACTTCCGAAAACATATTATTTGTCATCAAACAAATCAGAAAAATTACATACAAATTAGGTACCGTCACATGGGGATTTATGGGACACCAGGGGTAATATGGGACAAAATGACAAATTTAGTTTGTATTTACCGCCATAAGTGCAACCAACAAGATTTTTGACTGAAAAAATTTCCCTAGGTTTGACAGAGCGCGAAGAAAGTGCTGTTTAACCTCAAACAGCTACTAAAGTAGCTGAATCTTTTGAAAAAAAATCACAAAGTTGAGGTAAGTTTTATACAAATTTTTGTTGCTCAAATAGTCTCCTCTGGTATGACGTAACGGTTAAAGTTAGAATGGTGCTTCAATGAAACTAATATTTGTTTATAACCTTACATTTAAAATGCATTAATTTGTTTTGCCATATATTGTTGCTGTTTGACAAAATGTTTAATTTAATGAAATAATGTAATTTTCTGGGTAATTTGGGACAGATGACACGCCAATATAAAAGAAAGCTGGGGGCACCCCTGCGTAGACAGTATTCAGAAGACCAGCTGGAAGCAGCTCTGGAAGCTGTTATTGTAAATGATATGTCTCTGCGGCAAGCATCAGAGCAATTTAATGTCCCACGGAACACGATATTCAGAAAATACCATGGCATGAATGGGGACAAACTAGGAAGACCACCAGTTTTAAACCCAGGTGAAGAACTTCAAATTACAAACGCTTTGACCACGGCGGCGAATTTTGGATATCCTTTTACCGAAAACGACTTAAAGGTGTTTGTCCAACATTATCTGAATAATAAAGGTGGTCAAACAATATTTCCAAACAATTTACCGGGATCAGATTGGGTAAAATATTTTTTAGCAAGAAATCAAGAGCTCTCAATCAGATTTTCTGAAAACATAAAGCGGGCTCACGCGGATTTATCAATTGAGGTGCTGCAGAGATATTTCAATAATCTCCAAGTAACACTTGAGGGGGTTCCCCCAGAAAATATAATAAATTACGATGAGTCCAATTTGACGGATGATCCCGGTAAAGAACGGGTATTTGTCAGGAGAGGCAGTAAACGCGCCTCGCGTATACTAGATAGTTCAAAAAGTTCTACCTCAGTAATGTTCGCAGCGAGTGGTGATGGGGTGCTGTTACCACCCTACGTTGTCTATAAGGCTGTGAATTTGTACCCAGAATGGATTCTAAATGGACCGGAAAGCACAGTATACAATCGGTCAACTAGTGGGTGGTTTGATTCTGTCCTTTTCGAAGACTGGTTTGATAAAATAGCACTGCCTTTTCTAAGGCGAAAAGAAGGCGTGAAAGTGCTTATTGGTGACAATTTAAGTAGCCACATGTCAGTTCGTATTATACAAACGTGTGAGGCAAATAATATCTTGTTTGTGTTGTTGCCGCCAAACAGCACTCACCTGTGCCAACCCTTAGATGTCGCCGTGTTCAGACCTATGAAAATAGGATGGCGTAAGATTTTAACGAAGTGGAAATTGAAGCACAGAGGCACTGTCCCAAAAGCCACCTTTCCGAGCCTGCTCAAAGAGTTATTAGTGATGTTGAGGTCAAATTTATCGGTTAACATAAAATCTGGCTTTGCAGCAACTTCAATCGTTCCGGTTGATCCGAAGAGAGTGCTAAATAAGGTTTTGGGTAAACCAGACGACCCCATCGATAATAACGCGTTAACCCAATCATTTATTGAAATAATAGAAACACGAATTGGAAAAGAAGAGAAACACACGCTCAAACGAAAAAAGAAAATCAATGTTGAACCTGGACAGTCAGTTAAATGTTCTGACTTTAATACACAACAAGAAGACATCCAAGAAATAGAAGAAGGAGAAACCCAAGAAATGGAAGAAGGAGAAATCCAAGAAATGGAAGAAACACAAAATGAAGGGACTTCTTCCAGTTTTAACGCCGTTCCTATTGCTAGACGCCAAAGTACGACATTCATCAGACCTGAAAATAATTGTGATAATATAGCTAAGAATAGCTTTGTACTCATAAAGTTTATTTACAATGCAGGAACCAAAAAACAAACTGAGAATTAGACTGACTAGAGAATTATAAGACTGACCAGAAATTAAAAGTAGACTGCATGAGAAACTTCAAAGAAAAAAAAAATCAGTTTGTTTTTCCCAATGTCAGGGATATTTGTACAGTCAATTGGGAACAAATTGAATTCATTTTGACAAATCCAGCCATCTGCCGTGGTAAACATATCTTCGACGATGACGTGAACTAATGTGATTTCGCTGTTAAATGATATAAATCAGTATTTTTTTATGATATTTTTCTTGTTATTGTTACATAGAATTGATAATTTTTCTTATTTAATAGTTTATAAGAAGAATTTTATATTTATTTTGTTACAACCATTCGAATAAACGCTTTTATATGAAGAATTGGAATTTGTATATGAAATAGCTTATTTTTTAAACTGTTTTTTTTTTTTCAATTATGGATGTCCCATAAAGGTATTCTAAGCGTTGAATTTGGGTTATGTGGCAAAATTACACTGTTTTCTGTTAAAAATCGTTTATGTCCCATATTTCCCCAAACCCTGGGTAATTTGGGACACTCGAAAAATATAAAAAAATTTTTTTAAAAAATCGTTTTTTGCATGTTTCACTATGTCAATCTATGCCAAAAACATACTTCTTTAACCTAGTAAAAAAAATTTACTAAAATAGTGTGTGCTATTAAAGATATTTGAAAAAACCTAGAAAAATGTCCCATAAATCCCCATGTGACGGTATTTATAATTAATTTATCTGTTAAAAGAAATTTGTCACAGGGGGCAGTGCCCCGTTGCCCTCCCTGCAGCAGCCGCCACTGATAATGGGAACGGACGATTTTGAATTAATAGTAATGCAACTTGAACCAAGTTTTATTTATATTTATACATGATCATCAGAATGCCAAAACCATACCATTAAGGGGGCTTACGCAGAGGTGCCGACTAACAGCCTTGAGGTAGAACGTAAGGGGGTGGCGCCATATACGCTAATGCAAATTCCGCCGTTGTTTTTCTTATTATGTTTTTGCAACATACTACACGAGAAAATCTTGCTTTTCTCCGCGAGTTTTTTGATGACCGGCTGATAAGTTTGCATACGGAAGTTGAGTTTCCTCCGAGATCACCTTGTTTGACAATTATGGACTATTTTATCTTTCCTTATTTAAAAAATAAGATTTTCGCAAATCCGATACATAATTTGCAAGAACTGCAACAAAGAATTGTTCAGCAATCTGCAACCATAACGCCAGAAATGCAGCAAAACGCTTTTCGTAGCATGAGGAGGCGCGTAAACTTGTGCATTGAACAAAACGGGGGACATTTCCAACAATTTATCTTTTTTGAATGATAAAGACTTTGTTAAAATGGTGCGACATGTGCATTCTCAACTTTATTGAACTGGTAGTACTAGAAAGTTGAATGCGCGTCATCATACATGCGCAAGAGCATACCTTCTTTACTTGTGCCATGCTATAATACCGCGCGATCATTTAAATTCTAAATTAGAGCAGGCTGTGAAATTTAAATTAAGTTGGTATATAAGTACTAATTTACAATTTGAATTGTCAAAGTGACGTTTCAAAATGTTAATTAATCAATAATTGACATTCTGGACAACCTAATAAAAAAAATCCCGCCTGCTATAATTTAGAATTTAAATGATCACGTGGTATATGCTTTTCATGGCTTTATTAAAATTTTTCTACTTCTCATGTGTAGAATGTGATTATTAGGGATCGGTAGTCAGAGGTACATTGCAACACTGGACTTAAATGAATAATCTGACTGCCGATCCCTAGTGATATACAAGGCAGACTTTTATGCCGTTGCTATTTATGATTTAATTTCTATATTCAGTATGCTTGTGTGTTGAGAGCATTCCGTACTCGAATAAGCAATGTTCGCACAAGAACCAAAGAAATGTCTTGCACAAAAATCACTCATTAAAAATATAAGGCAGTCTAGAAATTGGGGCCTTTTCTTTTAATTAAGCTTGAAATGTAATAGGTGTTGCCTACTTCCCAGATTTTGTTTGAAATAACTGCACCGGGATTCTGTTTGCAAAACGATATCGAGAGACTCGATAGACAAACTTGCAGCGACTTGTGATTCTGAAGAGCGATCGACTTCGAAATTCGTTTTCGAGTCGTAGCATGGCGTAGTTGATATTAGTTGCGCGTGTGCATAAATTTTAAAATAAAACCAAACAAAATAGTTATTTTAATTAAACTATAATATTAATATTATTATACTACCTTTATTTCTGATTATACTTAGAATATTTATGAGAATTACATATATTCAAAAAAAGCAAATTATTGGAAAAAACCGTAAAACTACTAAAAACCATTATTAACAATGAATTGGTATAAATATAAATACACTTACAAAAATTTATAAAATAATATTTCCTAAACTATTGAACAACTTAGTATTTTAAGAGTAATTTTCATTAACACATGCTTTAATTATTATTATACAAATTCATTTAAAAACATAAGCCTTACATAAATAAATATTTACAGTACCATTTAAGTTTGGCTAGAGTGAAAACCTTTTTTTAAGATGTAATTTATTTATAATAGAGGGTATTGGAGTAAAAGTATGTTCTATATTGCAATATTTTATTTATGTTTACAATCACATTTCAAATTGTCTGTGCTTTATTTCATTAAGGTGACTACTTAGTATATTACCAATTTCTTTAAATACACTTATAGTTTCTATATACAATTCTTTTAATTTATCTTTTTCATTATGCTTTGTTCTCTCACTGGGAGTACTATTTTTAGATAAAAATAAATAATCATGATCATCAATATTTCTTCTTCCATTTGTGAGTGATGGGGGATGAGCTATATTAAAAAGAAGGTTTAGCTATATTGCGTATATTGCTTGCCATATCCCCTGCTGTCTCCATATTCCAACTACAAAATATAAGATTGTTTATTTCTGCATATTTAATAAAAAATTTATTGCATACACCACACTCTGCAACATTACATGCTTCAAAGAAAGTGTTGTCCAACAGAGCAATGATCTACATTTCCTGCTTGGTTAGCTATTTTCCATTTCGGGGCCTCCTCCTGTAGCAAATTGTGCTCGTCTGATTTCTGCAGCCTTTTTCTTTAAATTGCATTTCTAATCAATTGCTAAGTCTATTATAATAATAAGCTGTTAAGTTTTATGTATATAGGTATTTGTAGTAATATGGTACCTACATAAAAATTTCTGTAATATACTCACTTTTGGTATTTATCTACAGTTTTTACTCCAAATCCAGCACCATTTAAATTACTGCTCAATTGCTCCCACAGCTGCTTGTAGTTGTCTCTTCTAGTTGTACAAATCGGCTTGCCGCTTGCAAAATCTGGATGATTATTAAAAAATTGAATAAAAACATCCCAGTGAATATCTCTAACTTTGAAAGAAGCCCTGCAAGAATAATTAGCCCGAATCGCCGGTTATTTAATAAATATATAACTCCAGGCGGTGCGCGGAGCCTTTGGCTTACCCCACCACGCCCCCCGGTCACAATTTTTCCCACCGCCAGCGCGCGCCGAACTTCATTACTTTTTTTGACTTACATAGAATGCTCCTACAGATCTGAAAAAATTCACGGCGATTCCTTGGGGTATTGAGAGAAATTTGATATATTTTTTTTCCTTAAATATCCACTAGAACGATAATAAACGTAATAAAACTAGAACGTTGTTATCTCCAGTTCTAATCAAGATATTCGTATAAAGTTAGTCTCAAATTACTCGTTGAAAAGAGAGGAAGCAGAATCTACCATAATATTTACGATAATGTGTCAATTGTCGAAGATATTTCATTTGTTTATAAGCAAATAATGTCGAACCTCCAAAAAAATGGCAATTTTTGAGAAAAAAAAATATTTTTTTTCCATTTTCGGAAAGACCTTTCAATGAATTAAAACCATGATTTTTTTGAACCATGTGCGACAATATGCAAGGAAGGGACAGCTAATTTAGGAATTTTGGCTTGTGGCTTATTTTAGCTCAACTATACAACACAGGTCAGTGAACTTTGCACTGTTCTCTGGGGGACATTTTATATTGCCTGCACCATGAGGTTCAAAGCCATACGTTGATTATTCATCGATTGAATGCAAAAAATAAAAAATAAAAATTGCCATGGTTTTATGCATTTTGCAGCTAAACAAATAATGATAATCGATCGTGCAATAGCTTGTTTTATAGAGAATGATGGGGCGAACAACTTTTGTACGGACAGTTTTCACATTTAACCTACGGGAAAAAAGTTTAACCGGAAAATGTCACTTTTCAATTGTTTAACAATTTCTCACGGCCAAATCCGGACCTTAAACTTTTGGCATTTTTCAGGGTATGTTCGTGGGGATCAAATGTACCTATAAAAAAATCGGCGACAAAACCATATTCCAGAATAGAACTTACTTGATTTCATGTCTAATTCGACTGGACTAGTAGGTACCGTCTAGAAATGACAGTTTCAAACGGCAACCGTGACGACACGATAGCAATGAGAATCGCATGAACTCGAAAAAATGGGGTAAACAATACTCTCGATTGAAATGATAGCAATCAGGATCCCACTGCTGAATTTGTGTAAATTAACCCCCTATACCAGGGGTCGGCAAATCGTGGCCAAGAACGAAATGTGGCTCTTTGCTTGCACAAAATAGTACATGCCAGCACGTAAACGTAAATGCAAGAAAATATTGAAAATAAAACATAAAGGCCCTCAAATTTTACACAAACACGAAAACAACTGAAAACATATCCGCCAGTGTTATTCCTTGGAAAGTTTTTTGTACCGATTTCGGCGTTTTGATGATTGTACTGATTATACGTCAAATTGTGCTGTTGTACTAATTGTCATATGCCAAATTTTAACTAATGAAATTTAGTTTCAAAATATCAGGATTTTTAACTTCTGGACCTTTCAAATTCCTAGTTTCTTCCAGTGTCTATAACAAAAATTTTCCTAGCAACTAAAATTAGGCAACATAAAATACATGGACGATGTTTGGGTTGCTTATAATATGAAATATTGGAAATGTCTAAAAACTAAAACCCATTTTGACTCGAAATTTCATTTTTACGTTATTTGGTGTATCAAGTTAAAATTGCCATTGTACTGATTTTAGTAAAATTGTACCGACAAGAATAATACTGATATCCGCGTTCGATTGTGAAACATCGCTAAGAAAATAATTCTGATATTGACATTCGCTATTTCAAAATAACAGTTTTAAATATGAGAGAAGTTTTTCTCAGCAGGTTTCAGGAATTCAGAAACAACAAAGCGACGTTAGCCTTTGTTAAAAACTAAAACGCTTAATACTACTGTAACAGAATTAAATATTTCTCTCTTTAATATTGATACTGAGAACTTTGAAATTCAATTGCTGGATTTAAAAAACAAAGAATTATGCAGCTTGAAATTTGAACGTCATAACGCTGATATAGAAAGAACCACTGGAGAAAAATAAATCTGAGCTTAGGTCACAGCACAAGTGGTCTACTTTGAAAGACCTGGAGAATGTTGACATGATATAGAGATATGTTGATTTTTAACACATGGAATAGTATTGATGAGTCATATAATCAGCTGAAAATACTAGCGTTTGCTGTTCTTTCCTTATTTGGGTCTACATATTCATGCGAACAATCATTTTCAAACATGAACTTTATCAAGAGTAAATTTAGATGTCGTTTAATTGATGACAACTTGGAATCATGCTTAAAAGTAAAAACAACAACATAAAAGCTGAGTTACATAAACTTTCCAAGGAGATGCAAGGTCATTGTTCACATTAGTGTTTGTTAGTCATTATCATGATTTAAGTTTTTGGATCCTTGTTTAGCAAATGAAAATATCAATCCTCTACTATCTTTGTCATTCTAACTGAAAGGGAGATGAGATGGCGTTAGCGTCATTTGAAATTTTTTATTATGTTGTGGTTTTACCGTTGATTTCAAATTTGACGTATTATTACAATCCTTTCTTCTTGTACATCATATTAAGTATAAGTAAGTTGATATTGACGGCGAGTTAATGATTAAATAAGTAAATAGTGAAAATTAGTGAACTGTGGTGTAATATAAACTCATAGAAATATATAGCGTTAGAGTGGTGATACCTATGTAGTTTCACTAAGACTTAAAAATTGAAGTATTCAAGAAAGTCAAGTTCACTGGCTGTTTATATATTGTGATATACGTCGTGCATATGCCTTTGTTTTAATTATGGGCGAACTCTTTGCTCTTGGTCAGAGGTCGGCAAACCGCGGCTCTTTAAATTGAGCTGACATAAAATTTTCTAAGGAAATGCAAGCATTGTTCTCATAATTTAAATGCGTACTAATTACATGTTAAACTATAGCAATGGCTCTTACAATTTTTTTCCGACGCCCTATGACTTTGGCTTCTAATGTTTGCCGACCACTGCCATACCATACGTAGGAGATAATGACTTATTAACCACTCAATGGTGCCATTTTTCAGTAGATCTGCCAATTTTTACATTGATTTAACGGCCTACCAATTTCAGTGCTGCACACATAAGACAAGTCGACTTTTCGGTAGATTAAGAAATGAAACTGGTAAATCAAAGTAAAATTTGGCGATCTACCGAAAAATCTGTAGACCTGGCACCACTGTCACCAGCCAGGCAGCGTTAACTTTACATCGGTAGATATGTCAACAAATTTCGATAGATTCCATAAAAAATCGGTAGATTTAAAGTTCTTATAATATTATTAGTAGGCTTCGGATAAATATGCATTAAAAAAGTACAAAATATGCATCTAAAATATTAAAAATATGCATTTAAATATGCATTCAAAAATCGTTTATTAGATTTAAATAAAACATTTTTTAAAGATTATATTGGTCTATTTACAATAAATTTCTAGATTTTTACTATTACACTTCACTATGACATGATGTAATAAATTGTCAAATATAAATTTACGCCTATTATCACCTAAAATATATTTAAATTCTGAAAAACATCGTTACACGTCACATGATACAATAGGAGCACGAATAGGAGCGAATGATAAATCCACTATGTCAGTGAGATTCAAATTACTGGGAGCAACGGCAGTTTCCTCATTTTGTAAAATCTTAGAAATATTTTTCAAAATTTGATATCCAGTATTTTTATCTAAAACTGTCGTCATTTTTTTTTTTGCAAAACTACAATTTTTTTAATTCAATTAACCTATCAATAACATTTTCATCAATTTCTATGCTGTTTTCTAAAGGAAGTCCCTTGGTTTCCAATTTCAAAATAGCCACGCAAATACAAGTAAAATTTAATCTAATGAAAATCAAATCTTCGCGCAATCCTCTTTGTGTTAAAGCGTTTTGAGCATCCTCTATGCTTTTCGCTTCTTCAGGATCGAAATCGTTCACAATACGGGCAATAAACTCAAAATGTTGAGCGTAATAGCTTGCAGCTTCAATTCAGGTGCCCCATCTTGTAAGAATCGGGGACGGCGGAAGTGGAATCCCATCACCAGCAATTTCTTTAAACTTGGCAACGCGAGAAGGTGCTTTTAAAAACAGTTTCTTGGTCGATGATATTAACAAATTTACATTTGTATAAACGGAACGAACTAATTCGGCCACTCGATGTAAGCCATGCGCCACACAAGTAATGTGAGTCATTTTTGAATAAAGTATTTTCAAACCACTCATTGCTTTACACATGTATGGAGCAGCACCCGTACACACAACGAGCACTTTTTCGAAGCAAATGCTTGTTGGCAACAAAAAATTTAGCGCATCATTGAAAAATGTGGCAATTGTTGTATGGTTCACTTTTGCCAACACTTTCATTGTTAACAGATATGATTTATTTCTTTCTTCTTCAACTCTCAAAATACCAAAAACAAAATTTGCTATGCTACTTTGTTCTACATCCGTTGTTTCATGTAAAGATACCCAAATATTTTTTATCTTTAGCTTTTTCCCGCAGTTTTTGTATTGTGGCGTTATATAATGACAGAACATAGTTTTTTCGCAGTGTAGGTTCGTCTGGAATATTTTGCATGGTATGCTTTTCCAAAAAGGTTTTAAATGCTTCATTTTTTAATTTCGCCAACGGTATGTCCGCAGAAATTAGAACTTCACACAATTCCTCGATAAATGGTGAACGACTGGGACCAGGTTTTAATATAGCTGGTACTAACATCTGCTGTTTACTTCCTAAGCTTCGGTACTTCTTTTTTTGGTGCTTACTGGTTTGTAAATGCTGCGTCACTTGGCACTTTTTTGTTGCTGTTACACTCACTTCACAGTATTTACAAAACAGCACACTTCCATCAGTTGTAAAATCGCGGAAGTCTTTGACAAATTGGTTTGAAATTGCGCTAACTGATCGTTTTTCATTCGGCATTTTTAACACTTGGGATGATCGCTTCTCAAAATCAAACAAAGTTATGGAATATTCCACTCCTTGCGGGTTGGGTACCTGAAAATCGGTCATAAAAGCTGTTTGGGATTGATAATCTGTCATAAAAGGTGTTTGGGATTTTACCACATATATTTTCGAAGGACGGTGACGGTTCTATTATATTCTTAGATAAATTTGTACATAAATAGTATTTTGTGTTACTGTGATTCAATAATTATAGTTTTATTGAATTTAGTTTATATATAGTTCGTTTGTTTCAAGAGTGTTCTTTAATTTCATTTTGAATTATGTTTTTATTTGGTGTTTTAAATATAGACTTTTAAAAATAAATAGTGAGTGAATTGTTTATTATTTTTCGGACCCATAAAAACCATTACATTGTTTTAAAAAAAAATTAACTGGGAAATATGCAGATAAAACTGAAAATGACTAAAATATGCAATTCAACTCAAAAATGACTTAATTATGCATTAGAATATACAGTTATGCAAATGCATATTTATCCGAAGCTTAATTATTAGGTACGCGTTGTGTTTATTCAAATATCTGATGCCACAAAACATTTCATGTGTATCTTAAGCAGCAGGTTCAGATAAAAAAAAGAAACTCTGAAGTTGTTTTGACAAACTATCGTATGCAACAACAATATTCAATGGAAATATCAAAATTCATTCATTTCCCTCATATGATCGATTTTTCGGCACATGAAATAAATCTTACTAACTTTGACAGTTCTAAAATTAAAAATAAAACTAGTAGGTATGAGAAAAGCCCGTCCTGCAAAATTTGACTTTTGTCGTTTAAAATGTTTTGTTAAAAACCCATGTACGTATATTCATTTACACTATCTACTATCAGCCGTACTGATTTGACAAAATTTTATTAGAAAAATATCCGTTAAATAGTATTGTTTGTAATGGTAGTTAGTAGGTATGTGTTATTAGCCCAAAGATATACGTATTTATTACTTGTAAATAAACATTAAATTAAAACCATTGTTTTTAAATTAACGTAATTTAATAAATTTTACAAATATATTACAACTTACCATTTAGAGCGTTTTTTTAAAATGTAAAATAAAAAACTCTATACATCTAGCAGTATAAATCTACCAAAACTATAGAAGTATAAAATAAAATACATATATAATAAAAACTATATTACATTTTTTCCTGTTAGATACTAAATAAAATCTCTCTCTATATATATAATTTCTTTTATGTACAAAGAGTATATTTATAAATGTAGTTTTTGTATGTAATGAAAAAGAGATACGAATTTACATGATAAAATTTTGTTTTAATTTCCTTTTTGTATTTGCACAATTTGCCCGATTGCAATTTTCGAAAGAAAAACATAAAACATATCTCTGTAATATGCATGAATGTGTGAACAGATGCATCAATGAAAGGAATTCAGGTACATTTCCAAAAGAGTCGTGTATTTTGTATGGTGAGTTGTTTAAAAGTATTACAAACTCGAACTTACCAACATATATATTAATATTACCTAAAAAAAATAAAATATCGTACTTTGATTATTCCATAGAGCACGGTCATCGAGGTAGGACCTTGTAATATCTTGAAAATGAATGATGAAAATTATTATGTTTTAATAAACATTAGGCAGTGGCACTATTATCGTAGTACAACTTTAATTTCTTGAATGGAGTGAGGCACATACAGAGTCTGCTAGTCAAATCTGACGTTTTTTGATAGGAGATGACACAAACAATTTTCGACATATTTTTTAAACACGACAGAAATGTTCAATAAAAAAAAAGTGATACATTATGCCTTTTCAATGACAAGTTCTATTTTTAACGAATTATTCAAGTTTCTGGCTAAAGTTGGTCATCACTCTCTTTCCCAACATTGGGAGGTGAGGTATGGCACACATATCTCTCAAGTACATCTTTCAGTTCATTGAAATCCTGCGATTTGTTTAAGTAAACTTTATTTAAAAAAACTCAATAGAAAAAGTCATAGAGAGAAACATCTGGAGAAATTGCCGACAAAGCCCACGCACCTCGATTGCAGATAAGCTTTCCGGAGAATAATCTTAATTCTTAATTGACTCGTCTTGTTACAACCAGATTTGTCTTGGATGTATGTTCCTCTTTAAAAAAAAAAGAACGGTCTTATCACACCGAATTTAGCCACTCCAGTCCAATTCTTTCACTCAGCAGTGAACATTGATGGATTTTTAAGAATTTTTTAGACAAATATCTAAGTCCTGAAAAATTACTCTCTCGATTAAGTAAAAATTCGTTCCAACACTTCTGTAGGACAATTTTAAAGCTTGAGCATGTCGCAACGCAGTTTGACGGGGGCGTTGTTCCATGGCAATACGAACTTTAATGTTTGCCAGGTTTCTGACAGATCAAACAAATTCTTCCCTTTCCCTTGACATTGCTACGACGTAGTGATGCGAAAATTTTGCACACACGTTGCGTGATCGGAACGGAATCGTTGGTTTTGAAATACCTCTCTATGTCAAAATCGCGATGCTCATGTCACCATACTCCACACTAGTGAAACCAGACCTCCCTATGTTGCGCACCTCGAGACCTGTGTAATTTAAAACCGTCTGCTTTGGCTGTCGGACTCTGTATTTGATTTTTTATCAAGTTTGTGATAGCTTCCAATAGCGCCTATGGGTCATTTTCAATAACCTTTAAATTTTGGCCTATATTACTTTCAAAAAATATACTTTTAGCGATTATACTGTTATACTTTTTGTAGTGATATTTCAAATGTTTAGAAACTGATTATTAACTTGTAAATCGAAATTTTTACCATAACTTTTTTATCATTACAATCACGTATTGGCTGTTTTGCGAACGTGACGGTAATGTTTGAGCAGTAGTAAAACAGTGTTAGAAATGTTACATCTAGAAAGAAAGACTTGAGGTTAGGAAATATGAAACTAGCAGTGGTTTAAAATATTGGACAATGTGATGATAACGATGGATAGTATTAGAAGTAAATTGTCCCATGGGATGGTAATGTTAAGAGAAAAAATACGCTGCCTAAAACGTACCCTTTTTATAGAAAAAAAAAAACTGTATAACGGCAGTTATTTTTGTAAATAAAACACGGACTCGCAACAACCACTTGGCTATAGAAGATCATAAAGGTAAACAAACGATCAACCGGCGCCATACATTGTTTAAAATTTGTGCCAAAAGTTGACGTGACGGTAATGTAGTACCTACTCTTAGGTATATTTCGTAAATATTTAAAAGCAAGGCTATATCTGTGAAACTTTGCATAAACATGGCGAAGAACAATTGTTGAAAGAATGTAAAAAAAAAAAAAGATTTATAAGATATATACAAGATATGATAAATATACAGGGTGTCCAGAAACTCTCCTGACAAACGAAGACCGGAGATTCCTCAGATAATTTTAAGACAATTTAACCCATTTCACTCTAGTCCGAAAATGCTTCCTAAGGGAGCTAGAGCTCTTTGAAGATGGCACCTTGTAATTAGTTTTTTTTAATATCTCCCGAACGCTTCTATTTAGAAAAACAAAAACTGGTATGCTTATTTATCCTCCAGAGATGAATCGATTTCATCAATTGCGAATTTCTAGTACCGGTCATAGGCGTCCGTTTTGGGTAGGTAAACGGTTATTTTAACGCATAACTTTTTTGTCTTTAACTTTTAAGCATTTGTCACACTAGATTATTAAATTTTTAGGTATTCTAGTACTAAAAGGTACTCTTACTTTAAGTCGGTAGGATACATCGTTTTCTAGAAAAATCGATTTGAAAATTTTTCGTTTTTTCGTCATTTTATCTTTCGTCATTTCAACTTCGCGAACTGACAACAATTTGACAATTAAAAACGTAGGCTTTATTTCTGTTGGCAGTTCAGAGCGAACTAGTGCAAAAAATAATAAATTGAATTTTAATGACGAAAAAACGAAAAATTTTCAAATCGATTTTTCTAGAAAACGGTGTATCCTACCGACTTATAGTAAGAGTACCTTTTAGTACTAGAATACCTGAAAATTTAATAATATAGTGTCACAAATGCTTAAAAGTTAAAGACAAAAAAGTTATGCGTTAAAATAACCGTTTACCTACCCAAAACGGACGCCTATGACCTTAGGAAGCATTTTCGGACTAGGGTGAATTGGGTTAAATTGTCTTAAAATTATCTGAGGAATCTCCGGTCTTCGTTTGTCAGGAGAGTTTCTGGACACCCTGTATAAAGCTAAATTTGAAAAACTGAAAAAGTATAACGTGCCGGTAATGTAAAATGGAATATTTAAAGTTTAAAAATAAAAGGAGATAGCAATTTTAGGTTATTATTTTACTTTAAATTAACACACCATAACGTAATATAGCTAATAAAAAATTAGTACGACCTAATATCATTTTAGATAGGATTGTGTAAAGTTAAAGGTTATTGAAAATGACCCACATACCTTTTGTAATTTCTAAGAAAAATATCAGTTTTCAAAATGTTGAGACAATGTCAACATTCTCAGAAATTGTGGGTGAATAGAAAGGGATTAACAAATTAAAATGCTTACCTACCAATTATTTATAACGGGGATTTACTATAAAATAACTGCCCCTAAATGAAATTTATTAAGACATGTATATATTTTCAACATATTCATCCATTTTCTAAGTATTGCACTGTACCATTCTTCATTCTTCGCTAAGTGTACTCAATAAATATCTCAACGATCATCATTAGTCCAATATAACTAATTTAAAAAATATAGCACTAACTTTATGAAAGGACTATAACAAGCTCTTACTATTCATATTATCTTAAATACATATTACGCAATTACTCCATTTTAAATAATTGGTTATTGGATAGATATTTTCAGGACTGCTTGTGCAGATCTCATAGAAAACAATTGAGGACTTATTTGTTTGACGTTAACAGCAATGTTGTATAAGTGGTTGCAGTGTTTTTATACTTGATATTGACTTCCTTGAATAGTTTTCATAATAAAAAATAATTATATATTAATCTAAAAAAAATGATTTTGTAATGACGAAATAATGATCCAAATTGAATGAATAGTTAAGAAGACTATCTCAGACAAACATATAATCATTCACAAAGTTTCTCTCTTGATAATATCAGTTTACAAAATAAGTACTAACGAATAAAACCAATAATTATTAATAATAACCAGAGTCGGTTTGTAAATAACATTGCTATTTTCTGTGACACCAATAATATATTGCTTTTTGTTTGGTGATATATATGTCTATAACTAATAGCATACTCTTGTGAGTTTAAAAACATATTGTGTGTCGGATGCAGCAAGGTAGATCATTTGAAGTAGGTATATAAAAAACTACATAATTATCAGAATTAATTCAAATTTTATACATGAATGTGATTCGGCGTGAAGTATGAAAAATATTTACATCCATCCAATGCTGCCATTTGCACCCCAACTATAGTAGAATTACCGAACAGATGCAGTAGCAACAGTGCATTTTTGTAATAGCTTAAACGGGCAAATGCGCTGTTGCTACTGCATCTGTTCGGTAATTCTACTATAGGTTCCAAGTCTTTTATTTCAAATGAAACATCGTATATTTGATGTCATACTTGGCTTCCCTATCAAATTTTATACAATTTCTCCATTACTTTCCTATACCTATCTTTCCAGATATAAATTAATTTCAATTTTCTTTTTTAGAAAATTCTGCTGTTGCAGAAGTATAAATATCTTTGATATTTATTTTAAATATATATACCGTTTGACTGAAATAAAAGTAGATATAGGGAAACACAGACACGCACACATGTGCATGCAAACATGAAATGGAGGGGTACGATAATAGGGGAATACACATGAGTTCATATCGGGCGGACACCGGGTACCGAGACCGAGGCTTCAGTGCAAAACGTTGAAAGCTAGTATGCAGACGTTTGCTTTAAGGAATTGCTCCGCTATTTTGGTAATTGATGTATATTGTATTAACATTGAACTGAAACAAAACTATAAAAATTGTAACTAAAATAAAATTCTCACATTTAAAACGAAACAAAATATTATAATGAACTATACAAATAAATTTTGCACGTCTTTGTACGAATTATCCTTCGCATACCATAACACAATCTGTATTTTTTCCTCGACAGCTAAGGGCATTTTATTTTAATATTTGCGAGTTTGCTCAGACACAATGTAAGTTCACCCTCTAAAGATACGGAACGAATGCCATGTGCGCATGGTGTTCGCGCTCTCGGTCTCCCCACACCACCGGTCTTATGGTGGTGTGGGTAAACCGAGAGCCACATTCTTGAACTGTTGTATACATACATACATAGGTACATGTTTATGTGTGTGTATTTGAAGATGCATATTAACTTTTAAATACGGCAATCTGTATATTAATCATAATGTGAAAAGTCAGTTAATCTTCCTATTCAAAAATATGTGTAGATTCCCTATAGCATTATCGTTGCGATTTTGAGCGTAAGCATTTACTTGCAAACTAACCTATTATTTATTTTTTGTTTATTTATTAGATTATTATGATGAATAATAACGACTTAACATTAACTTTTAGTTCAAATATTTACATTATAATCATAACATATTAAATCAAATTTATAATACATTAGAATTCATACATGTCATAGTATGTCATATTCAATTACTTAGTATTAACAGTGTAACCTTAGAAGATATGCTCTTCACCATTGGTGATTTGGTGAAGAGCATATCTTCTAAGGTTACACCTTAGCCAAAAATACCACGTTTAACACTCTATTTTGTTTTATATAGATATCTACTGAAGATGGCAACTTAGTTGCCGAAATATGTATTTAGATTTTATATATATATTGTTTGTGGTAAGGGATTTTTACTTTTGCATTTTATCTAACATTTCAATTAACAAGGAGTGCATCTGTCTACCTGTAAACCATAGCAGCTTGGCAGTGACACACTGTCACTGCATTTCAGAAATTTATTACTATCTTGTTGAGTAGTAGTTGGTAAATATGGAAGAAGTATCCTACACAAATAAAGTATTATGAATTTATTCATTATATACACTCAATATAAAAAAAAAAACATCAGAAGAACTGATCATCCAGTTCTCTGCTATTTACTGGTGTTCCTCAATTGTAGACAACTAAAAATTAAGAGGCGTTAATTCTAAGAATCTTGTAAACTCCAAGGGCTTAACTGTTCAAATCCATCATCAAAAAGATCTGTCAATTCTGCTCGAACCTCAGCTCTTGAATGCGCTAGTCCTCATCAGATTGGTACCAACTACTTTGCTGCTCTTCGAGAAGTAAATCAACTATATTTCTTAAGATACTTTTCAAAATTTAAATTTTCATCATATATAAAGTATCCGAAGGTAACATTTTTCCGTTCATGAAATACATTAAAACTAAACTCTTGATGAAATTCGGTTTTTGTCATTATATGAGGATTATCACCCCTCCAAAAAGTTTTATTTTTACGATTAAAGAATTCGTCTTTGGAAAATTTTGATAGATCAGTCCAAATAATTTTACTCAAAGAAATTTGAATATGTGAAGGTTAACTAATATTTCTTCACAGATTTCCACCCTATACTGGATATCTCTGGGTTCTGAACTTGCGTATACATAAAATCATGCATTTCATTCTCATTTAGGATCCACTGAGTTGATGACGTAGTACTCCCAACTCTTATTTGGCACCATATATTGAAGATCTAGGATGAGCTTGAAAATACTACAACACATTCATTTTGTTACCTTCATTATGCACTTTTAATGATGGTTTATTGTTACTAAGACTTGTTTGTTTGAGAATTTATTTTTGTTTAGTCCCAAATGTGGGTAAATCTCATTAAATCTTACATTTTCTGCTAATGTTTTTATCACATTGGCCATGAATAATTAATGATTTCCATAATAAGATTATTTGTGCACAATATTTCTTCCTTATTTAGTAATTACTACTCGTCAGTGGCGGCTCTTTAATGAGAGCAAGTGAGCAATTGCACCCCCTGGAATTTTGAAACAAAACAAACCAAGCGGCGACTAACTGTGAAAGTATTTATTTATTACGTATTCATAGTTATTGAACAGGAACGTCGCGTGTGCGGCGCTCAAACAACCTACATTCACCGATCGTCGTCACAGATATAATGACGACTAACAGCGCACGGATGTAAACTATTCGAATGTTTACCCCTTCCACCGAGAGAAACATACCCATATGCAAAGCCCTACCGTTGCTCCGTTAAGCCATTAAACATTACATTGAAGGTGGGGAGAACTGTATTTTGTTCTGCTTCCATATCGTATAATACATAGCCTGTGAGCAGATCCCCAGTCTGCTGTTGGTTCTGCATCTCCACATAATACGTAACGGTCCCGCTTGATTTAATATTTTTATCTATGTACAGGGGTCGATTAATATTTTAATAATGATTTGAATTAAAATACGATAATTCCAGAACGCGTATGCCCCGTTTCCTTAATGGGGAAAAGGATTGTTTTTAACATTGATGTGCCCTTATGTAATAATTTTATTTAAACGATTACGCATACATGCAGAGTGGGCGCAGCTAGCTGAAACTAATTTCTCTCTTCTGATTAAAGTAAAATTCGGCACTTGGGATTTTTTGTGGTGTCATTGATCACGTATCCAAAGTCGAAATGTCAAAAAAAAACAAAATGGCCGAAGAATTTTTTGAAAATTGACGTATAAATGTGAAATTTTAGATACGAGGGTGTTTTAGGTCGCTGATCACAAATCCAAAATCAAAATGTCAAAAAAACAAAATGGCGGAAGATTTTTTGAAAATTGACGTATGAATGTGAAATTTTAGATACGGGGGTGTCTTGGTCACCGACCACGAATCCATAATCAAAATGTCAAAAAAAAAAAGGCGGAAGATTTTTTGAAAATTGACGTATAAATGTGAAATTTTAGATACGGGGGTGTCTTAGGTCGCCGATCACAAATCCAAAATCAAAATATCAAAAAAACAAAATGGCGGAAGATTTTTTTGAAAATTGACGTATGAATGTGAAATTTTAGATACGGGGGTGTCTTAGGTCACCGATCACAAATCCAAAATGTCAAAAAAAAACAAAATGGCAGAAGATTTTTTTGAAAATTGACGTATGAATGTGAAATTTTAGTTACGGGGGTGTCTTAGGTCATCGATCACGAATCCATAATCAAAATGTCAAAAAAAAAATGGCGGAAGATTTTTTGAAAATTGACGTATAAATGTGAAATTTTAGATACGGGGGTGTCTTAGGTCGCCGATCACGATTCCAAAGTCAAAATGTCAAAAATAGACAAAATGGCGGACCAGTTTTTTGAAAATTGACGTATGGATGTTTAATTTTAGATACGGGGGTTTTGGGTGTTAAGCTTTTAAAAATTGTCATTACAATCCCAATGACAACGTCTGAAGCGGAACGCCAGTTTTCACGGCTGAAGAGAATAAAAACTTTCCTGAGAAATACAATGAAAGAAGACAGATTAAATGCCCTTACTATGTTATCTTGTGAAAAAGGATTTATAAATGATTTCCCAAATTTTAATGAAAAAGTTATAGAACTGTTCTGCAAGTCAAAGACACGCAAAATGGACTTCGTTTATCGTCAGATGTAATCAACCTGTAGTGTTATATTTACTATTCCCTCAAAACAAACTGTACAGTGAACAGTACCTGTCTGGACCAGTATGTCGGTGAAACTTATAAAGATTGGGTAAGCGTTCTTGTATTATACTTTTTAATTTTGAAATTATGCACTCCCTATGTGAACCACCCCGAGCCGCCACTGCTACTCGTCAAGATACAACACAGTAAAATGCAGTGACAATGTGTCCTTCCACATCCTATAGCAAATTAAAAATAAATGTGATTAGAATTACTTGGTAGTAAATTCTTAAAACACAAAATCGCAACGATATAGGAATAGGGAACCTATATATTATTAAGTAGTAAATTTAACTGACTTTTCAAATAATGATTAATATAAAGAAAATGACTTAAAGCTACTTTTACTACACACTCCTGAAAAATAACTTGTTAAAGCCGTTTTTGATGTAACGAAATTCTACTACAAATTCAAACAGAAAATGTTTCATTTATAAAAAAGTTGATACCTATTTGCGACAGAAGCAGCAACACTGCGTGCTTGCAAATACTTTACAAACAAAGGTTCACCTCGAATTACTATCACTTGCAAGATTAAAAGTAATTTTGATAATTAGGTCTTAGCACGAAGGTACGGAGACTGATGGGCAGGAACTGGAGGTTATGCCGAATGACGGGCAAAACATGACAAATAATAAAAGCCCAGGGTAAAATGTGCTAATGGCAAAAAAAACTAAAATATGGTGGCAACTTCCTTCAAAACAAATATTAGAAGGGATGAGATGAAATTTGGCAAACGGAAGAAATGCCAAAATCTTGAAATAAAGTGATTGTACTACCAATTTATAAAAAAGAAGATTAAACTTCAAATTCTTGTAATAAAGCTATTGTACTACCAATTTATAAAAAAGGAGACATAACAGACTGCTGCAACTACAGAGGAATTGCATTGATAGATATCGCTTACAAGATACTAGCTAGTTAATAAAACAACGATTGAAACCACACACAGAAAAACTGCTGGGTGAGCATCAAGCGGCATTCAGAAAAGACAGATCCACAACGGATCAAATTTCTATGATGAAGCATATATTGAACGCATGCTATGAAAGAAATATTCCTGTCTACATATTGTTTGTCGATTTTAAGTTCTTGCGACAATATAAACAGAAAAGCATTAGTGAAAACTTTGGAACAACTGCAGATTTCTTGCAAACTGATACATTAAGTAAATGTCAATCCAAAATACAAGTTCTGCAGCAGGATTAATGCGAGGGACACTATTTATGTATTGAGAATTGGCAACACTGGTATTGCTAGGTGACATTTGAAATTGTCATCGTAAAGTTTGACATTTTTGACGTTATAGGTAGTCAGAAAGATTTGACGTGCGAGCAATATTTGTGTTTTTTGCAGTGTTTAAAATTTCATCTCAGCCAAAATATGGAATTAACTCGCGAAAATTTTCGATCTATGATTTATTATGACTTTCGACGTGGTCTAACTCAAGAATAATGCATCAATCAACTTAATTCAACTTTTGGTGATGAAGCGCCATCCACACCCACTGTATATCGCTGGTACATTGAATTCAAACGTGGACGTAGTTCGCTCACGGACGAAGTTAAAGAAGGTTGTCCAAAATCGGTCGTTGTGCCGGAAAATATCGATGCTGTGCGAAACCTAATTGAAGAAGATCGTCATGTGACATATCAAGAAATTGAGAGATATTTAAGCATTAGTATGACCAGCATTCATAAGATTTTGCACGAACATTTGTGTGTTCGGTAGCTGTGTGCGCGTTGGATTCCACATTTGTTGAAAGATGCTCAAAACAATGCTCGTGTCGATTGGTGCCGTAAAATGATTTCAAAATACAACTGTGGTGCATCCAAAGCGGTATACAACATCGTCACAGGTGAGGAGTCGTGGATTTATTCTTATGAGCCAGAAAGAAAAGGCCAGTCGGCAGTTTGGGTGTTTCAATGTGAAGCAAAGCCAACAAAAGTTGTTCGTTCTCGCAGCGTTAGGAAGCAAATGGTGGCGCTTTTCTTCACGAAAACTGGTCCTGTGGCAACTGTGGCTCTCGAAAATCAAAAGACCGTTAATTCAGCATGGTATACGACCATTTGTTTGCCTGAAGTTTTCGGTAAATTGAGAGAAACCAACACAAAACGACGAATCATTTTGCATCATGACAATGCGAGCTCACACACATCACATGCAACAAACGAGTATTTGGACACACAAAAGATCGAATTAATGGGTCATCCGCCTTACAGCCCCGACTTGGCACCCAGTAATTAAAGATAAACTGCGTGGACAACGATTTTCATCGCCCGAATAAGCGGTTGAGGCCTTCAAAACGCATGTTTTAGAGCTACCATCTTCTGACTGGACAAAGTGCTTTGAAGGGTGGTTCAATCGCATGCAAAAGTGCATAGATCTTAAAGGCGATTATTTTGAAAAGCAATAAGGGTATTTTTCATCAAATTCATTTGTTTATTCTTTCTATTCTCAATACATAAATAGTGTCCCTCGTAACACAAAGAGAATTTGAGATAGACTAAGACAAGAAGATCCGTTGTCGACAACTTTGCTTAATCTGGCACTAGAACAGATTAAGCAATAGGGAAGCAAAATAGGGAAGGAACGTTATTCTACATAAGCCATCAATGTTTTGCCTATGCTGATAACATAATGGTGTTGGCAAGATTACAATAGTTGGGACACCTGGAACGAATGAACAAGAAAAGAAATGTGAAGAATTTTACTTGGAGAACCGCTTATGAGTGCAGGAAGACAGGACGACCGAGGAAGAGGTGGATAAAAGCAGTGGAGGAAGATCTTAAGAGAAAGCAGATTGGAAATTGGAGAGCACTTGCCACGGACAGAAATAAGTAGAAAGAAGTAACACAGCTCAAGACCTATATGGGATGTCTAAGATACACATATCAGACTTATATATGTTTGACAAATAAAGAAATGCTTTATTATTACTAAAATGCTAAATTGTTATCAATAATGCAGCTCATTATCATCGTAAAATTAAAAGATACCAACAAGAAATGCATGACTGGTTAGAGATGAAGCAAATATCGTTCCATCATGAAATATGTGCATAGATCTGTTTTACTTTTGCTATTTAAGCATCACAAATTAATAACGGCATAACGTGTCATACGTGTTAACGACTCATTGGCAGTCGCAAACGATATGTTTGGAAGTAAATTGATATCGCGGCGAGGAAATATTCCGTGGCCTCTCGGAACTCTAGACATGATTTCTTTCTCTAGGAATATCTAAAGAATCACACTTACACCAATAATAACACGGTTGCCCAGTTGAAAACCTATATTCGGTAAGAATTGGCCCCGATCTCAGGCACACAGTGCCAGCGAGTCACTAATTTGAGTTCCACATTCGAAATGTCAATTAAAAAAAGAATAGATTTTCCACCTATCATTTTCAATGTAAATATATATTTGTTTTGATACTACTTGCGTCTTCTTTTCATGAATTATTCAAATCCACACAACTCAAAGCTCACACTCCATATATAATATGCTATATTTTTTTTTATAATGTATATTAGATTATTGAAATATTGAATAACGAATTTATATTTGAAAGTACATACATTCTGAAGGCACAAAAATAATAAATATCGACATAACCTCTAGCATAAATTTGTCAAAAATTAAGTGGAAAACAATTTTCCCTAAAACAATATAGTGTTAACTTGGATTTCAGAGTGCTCCGTGGAAATAAAAACAGAGTATATCGCTAAATAAAAATTGAATGCAACCTGAGTAGAACATATACACAATATGACAATGGTTTGATGACATTTAGATTAAGTAGTTTGGTACGATTTAAGGTTATGGTATGGAATATAATTTTTTTTAAATGCAAGTATACTAGGCCCATAGCAAAACTACTAATTTTTGTACTACACAAGATAGGAGAATATGCAATATTATAAAAGCATAATATGAAAATTATTAGTATAATTGAGTTACTTGATAATGATCAGTTTTCATTTAATTTCCGCCTTATTGTTTGGCTGCCGTCCACTATCTTCATTGTAAACGGATGTGTGCTGCATTTATGGCATGGATGTATAATAGAGAAGGTGAGCCGAGACTGTATCTTTTCATGATAGACGAACGAGTCTCGAGTGTGGTCATTGTGCGAGAGAGAAGTAGCGACAAAGATGGAAATGGCGCTGCGTGGATGTCATAGTTAGCCCAGTCAAATTAGAATTTAAAGTTACATTAATTCCGCACAGCAATTTTTTTTGCAATCGTTAGGGGGTCCCTCTGGTAGTCTAAATCTCGATTTTCGACCGCCTAGAGGGTGTGCGTTAGCCGCCATTTTGATTTTTCCAAAAATTGGTTTTTGGCAAGTAACTCGGTCATTTTTGACTTTACGTGAAAAATGAAACAGACAAATCAAATTCTCTACAATTTTGATACTATGATTTTTTTTGTAAGATCGATATTTTTCGAGTTATTAACAAAAAAGACATTCTTCTGAAAATGTCGCTTTATTTTGTTTATTTTCAACTTTAAAGCAAACAAAGTTGTAGAGAATTAAATTCTCTGTAATTTTGATAAGCATGATTTTTTTTGTAGAAACAATATTTAAGGTCCTACGCCCAATCCAAAATAGAGCTATACAGTCTCTGAAGAATCATAAATTTTGTTGCTCTTCAACCGCTAGGTTTTTCCAAAAATATCAAAATTACAGAGAATTAAATTCTCTACAACTTTGTTTATGACCATATTTGCTCTAAAGTTGAAAATAAACAAAATACAGCGACATTTTCAGAAGCAAGCCTTTTTTGTTAATAACTCGAAAAATATCGATCTTACAAAAAAATATAGCATTAAAATTGTAGAGAATTTGATTTTCTACAACTTTTGTGTCCTGCATTTTTCACGTAAAGTCAAAAATGACCGAGTTATTTGCCAAAAACCCATTTTCGGAAAAATCAAAATGGCGGCTAACGCACACCCTCTAGGCGGTCGAAAATCGAGATTTAGACTACCAGACGGACCGCCTAACGATTGCAAAAGAAAATGCTGTGCGGAATATTATTATGTAATATGTATCCGTAGTGAATTAATTCCGTCGTACATAGTTCCGACAAAACGCCTTTTCTGTCCTTGTCTAAGCGAGACGACCACACTCGCGACCGCCTGAACTGCAGTTGTCGGTCCACCTTCTCTATTATACATCCGTGATTTATGGATAGGTAAAAACTTAGGTATTTAATTGTTTCCAGTGACAGAGCATCCTATCCACCGTTCAGGCTAGAATACAAACTAAAACCTTTCTTCTCGCAACTTAGAGCTTTAAACAATAAATTAATTACATAAAATGAACTAAATTGAATTGTAAGAGCCTAAAAAATAAGTAAGTGTACGGAAAACAAGCGTGCTGCGCGTTATTAAAATGATGACCATTGTAGAAATTAAATTACATATAAATTGATAAATTCGAGTTTGTGCATAGAAATTTTCTCTGAATCAATGTAAAATTCTTCAATAGCAAATGAAAAACGTGGACATTTAGAAAAAGCAAAAAGAGAAATCAATGCACTAGAACATCTTTGTTATCTGATGTGCTGCCTTGTCTCGTCGGACTAAGAAGTTCCTGTCTGTCTCTCTCCCTCTCACGACCCGGTCTAAATGCCTCTAATAGTGCTTCTACCCTTTCTTCGGTTGGTCCCCAACGTGCATTTCCAGTTGCGTTTTGCATCCATATTATGACAGTTCCGTAAACTGATTTTATATTTAGTTCAGATCTGAAAGAAAATATATTGTGTAAAATAGCTATTTTAACTAAAATGCAAGACACTATATTATTTGTAAAAATAATTAGTAAAATGAATAAGTTGGATTACGTTAATCGAGCATTGACATCATTGGTGATCTTTTTATTGTTAGCGAAACGTACAATAATTGATCCCACCAGAATGTTAACAAAACTCAAAAATTCTTAATGCTGTGTTTACACGGTCAAATAAATTCATGAAGTTTTTGACCTTGAATTTATTGGAGCGTGTAAACACTCAACTTGCCGTCAATTTTTTCTTGTCAAATAAATTCACGAATAAATTGTTGAATTAGAACCCGCTCTAATTTTTCGTCAATTTTCTAGTGAATTTTGGTTACATTTGAGTTTAAAATTAACTACCAACATTTCTCTTGTGTAGTAAGTGGGTGATGTGTTGTTTGTGCATATGCAAAAAGATCGGTAAAGGTTGCTAGAAAACAAATGTCACTATTCGATGGTTGGCATTCATGATTATTGTCAATAAAATATTGGACGAACTTTTGCGTTTACACGGTCCAATAAATTGATGAATAAATTCATGAATTTCTTCGTGAATAAATTCGTCAATTTATTCATGAATTTATTTGACCGTGTAAACACGGCATAAGCAATTGTTTTCATTTTACAATACAGAATACGTTAATGGCCACTATAGCTGAACACTATAGACATGATGGGTTTTTGGAATTGATATTCTTAAGTCTTTATAGCACATACAATCAACATACACCTCCTCGGCTATGTCATACTGAAGAAAACTAAAAAGTTCACGTTTGATTTACACAATTCTGCGTTGTCATTTTCATTGTTTTGTCACTTGTGTATCGTTTAACACATAAGTCTCGTCCCTGATAGATGAGAATCTTTCAATGGAAACAGCATAAAAGGTAATGACTGCTCTACACCTAAAAGTACATTTTCACTTTGAATTACACAATTTCATATTTTTAATCTTTCTATGTTTTATCACTTGTTTGTCATTAAACCATATAGGTCAGCATGGTCTACCACATAGTAAAATTGGATGTTGTCTTTGATAAATCCAATGCTAACTGCATAATGATGACTTGCTTTCCTATTTGCCATTTCATATATATTAACACAACTTCACTACATGGTATATAATGCGAGGCTATGTGTAAATTACACACGAGTGACAAAACATAGAGAGCTGATAAGGCGTAAATGTGAAAATTAAAAATTAAAATGAAAGTACTATGTGTATAACTTCTATCCGTACCTCTCAGTTATCGTCAGTACTAGTATGCATGACTGAAATCGACATTTACACAGTACAGAGTACATTACCGACTACAGTTGCTGAATACTATGGACATGCATAGGTTTTTGAAGTTTGGGATTCTAAGGGTAAGATTTATATTACACATATTATTATTTCAACACACACTTTGGCTGAGCTGTACTGAAGATAACTGAGAGTTTGAAATACGTGTTTACACTTGCCCCCATACACACAGTAGTTTCTATTTTCATATTTATTTTATACATTTACGCATTATTATCTTTCTATATTTTGTCACTCATGTCATTTACACATAAGCTAGCACTATCGTCCATGTACTGAAGATGGTTGGTGTCTGCAATAAATTGTGGAACTCCCGACAGAAGCTACAAATTGGCTCTTGCTTTTCCTGTTGTTATTTTGTTATTAGTTTGCTATATTTTTTCAATAAAGTCCCTACGTCAAGATGACTTAGATTAATATTATACATATACATATACAGGGTGTCCAGAAACTCTCCTGACAAACGAAGACCGGAGATTCCTCAGATAATTTTAAGACAATTTAACCCAATTCACCCTAGTCCGAAAATGCTTCCTAAGGTCATAGGCGTCCGTTTTGGGTAGGTAAACGGTTATTTTAAAGCATAACTTTTTTGTCTTTAACTTTTAAGCATTTGTGACACTAGATTATTAAATTTTCAGGTATTCTAGTATTAAAAGGTACTCTTACTTTAAGTCGGTAGGATACACCGTTTTCTAGAAAAATCGATTTGAAAATTTTTCGTTTTTTCGTCGTTAAAATTCAATTTATTATTTTTTGCACTAGTTCGCTCTGAACTGCCAACAGAAATAAAACCTACGTTTTTAATTGTCAAATTGTTGTCAGTTCGCGAAGTTGAAATGACGAGAGATGAAATGACGTAAAAACGAAAAATTTTCAAATCGATTTTTCTAGAAAACGGTGTATCCAACCGACTTAAAGTAAGAGTACCTTTCAGTCCTAGAATACCTGAAAATTTAATAATCTAGTGTCACAAATGCTTAAAAGTTAAAGACAAAAAAGTTATGCGTTAAAATAACCGTTTACCTACCCAAAACGGACGCCTATGACCGGTACTAGAAATTCGCAATTGATGGAATCGATTCATCTCTGGAGGATAAATAAGCATACCAGTTTTTGTTTTTCTAAATAGAAGCGTTCGGGAGATATTAAAAAAAAACTAATTACAAAGCGCCATCTTCAAAGAGCTCTAGCTCCCTTAGGAAGCATTTTCGGACTAGGGTGAATTGGGTTAAACTGTCTTAAAATTATCTGAGGAATCTCCGGTCTTCGTTTGTCAGGAGAGTTTCTGGACACCCTGTATATATACATGCAGATTGTGACTTTATGTGATAGGACCACTTTTTAAATTTATTGAAGTGAAAACTTCTATGGGCGCGTTGATTGTGGGCACTGAACGAGACTGAGCCGTCACGCTCGGCTATGTAACGCTCGTTCGGGTAAAGTCGGCTCGAGTCGACTAAGGGAGCGAGAGAAATATAGTCAACGCGTCACTGCTATACTCGTTCGTTTTTAGAGTTCGATACAAATCATGATCAGACCGAGCGAAATGTACTAGAATAATGTATAGAGAATAATAATAAATATATATTTTTATATATAATATAGAACGAAAATGGAAAATGTAAATGAATATAGAACGAAAAAAAAAAGTTGTATTTCGTATTACATATTAACCTCGCCTTGATGAAGTTTTCACTTCTGCCGTGTGGTCTTAAGCACACCCATTTTTTTTTAATTATACAGAGTATTCCATAACTTGGTGGCTGAAAGTTTTCAACTTATTACCACTTTTCTGAAAAATGCAATGTTTTTATAAAATTATATTTCTCGAACACGACGAAAGTCAATTTTTTCTCCTTATCCCTCTCCCCATGTGGGGAGAGCTCTGAAGTGTAGGGAAGGATTTCCGTCAATTTTGCACAAGTTGCAGCAGCTGCATGGCACCTTTTGTTACCATAAGCATTTCACATGGGAGAGCAGTCCGAGTGTAACTGGCTTTTAGAGCGTTCTTTTTCTCAAAAATGGGATTAACTAACTGCCGATTCGTTAGGAAAGAGACATTTCCAGTGAAAGAAGGTATGTGGAAAAAATTTTGATTCCTCGTAATTTTGTTTTCTGTAATAAATTAACAACAATTCGTGTCGTAATTCGAACGGGCCTCATATGTACGCCAAAGACGACGTTGAGAACAGGACTCTGGAACATTTTAGATACTTCCATAATAACAAGAGATTCGCATTATGCTAAACATTAAATACGATTTTGACAACTTCAAAGCATTGCATATACAAAATAGTAATGCCTTTTTAAATAATCTAGAAGCTTTGAAAATTAATAAATTCAAAAACAGACTCACTATTAAGTAACCAATTAGATGTATCTCACTCACGACTTTTAAATTTATTTAATGTTAGAAAGGATTAAGTACCCTCACTAATTTCACGGGTAATATGAAAGTTCATGAAATTTACCGATCATCTACTGTGGATATTGTGTATTTGATAAAGCCAGTGTGAGCGAAACATCTCGTACTTTTTTAACATACTTTTGACTAATCAAGCATATTTTTTATTTCAACTATTCATATTGTAACGAAATGTGTTTACATTAAATAAAAGAATCAGATCTCTCGGCGCGATAAAAACGAAATTGTCACACGCACAAAAAAGACCATAAATCTCTCTCGGCTGGTAAATATCGTAAAGCGGTGAGTCATACACTTACGCATGGTACTGTATCGGAAGCGGAGACAAATGTCTGGGAATATTCTACAAATATTCTAGAGGGAGACATAGTTTACGAGAATGCTTCGAGATGTTTTCATGCATGTGTATATAAGGCGACCGATTCATTACGGCATTAATTCAGTACGGAATTCATTACGGGATTCATTCATTGCGGGCGGAGTAGCTCGGGATAAAGAAAGTCCTTACGTAGTGGTAGCGTAGAAATAAATATAGTAGTGCCGTTTTATATAAATAGTGTGATATAAATAAATACGGACAGAGGTATAAATAATATTAGTAGTAAATACCTGTGATAATTTATTAGTAGTAGTTTAAGTGTGTTACGTTAGTTTTTATGTTTTTATATTGTTAAATAATTTTAAGTATATAAATATACAGACTGTTTTAAATAAATAATTGCACGAGTTGTTTATTGGAACCCGAAAACGTTACAATATTATTTAAAAAATTATATTATAATAAGTAGTAACACCAAAATTTTAATAACTGAAAAAGTTGCATTCCTTACTTTTACTCATGGTATAGAGGACTTAATTTTAAATCCTTCAGTTATTAACGTCGCTACAGTCACCTTAACAAACTTCGAGCAAAATATGAAAAAGGAATATATCAAGTGTTTCTATAAAAAAAAGTACGTTGGTGTCTTCATTTAACAACAAATCAAAGACGCACAAAAGGCTATTTGAGAAAACAATAAGACATAATATTATGACTGGTTGAAAGTCTACTACAACAAAACAATTTAAATTGTGAACTTCTGTGTGGGATTAAATATATATTCAGGTAGCACCATATTAACATAGCATTCGACCCAAGCTTGAGGTGTGATACAGTCACATTAAATATGCAGCAAGCATTGAACTGCAACCCAAGGCAGAGGTAAATTCGTTAAAAATGTTTCAATTGGAGTATATTTGATTTCTCCATATACCAGTCAAAATAATAACTTTCCTATAATTCTTTATAATGAAACATACCTATATCGGAAGTTACAGTTCAAGTCCAAAGCATACTCTAACGATCCTCGAAACATCCTACTTTCATCTTTTTTTCAACCAAGTCTTATCCTAGAAATGCAGCTGAAGTTGCCAATTAAATGAATTTTAAAATAAGAGAAATTCATGTTATGTTTTACCAGGACTGCCGACAACGCTCTTTTTGATATTTTTAAGATTAAAGATTATACTATTGATGAAGCTCATATTGACTGATATTTTGAATTTGAATAATCTGTGGTCTATAAATATATAAAACTGACAACACTGTATGGAATGAATTGTACAAACACACTTTTCTTAATAATTGTATATCAATTTATTGATAAAACAGGCGCTAGCAAAGCATGAAAAATATAGGTGACAACCACAATTTAGTTTCATTTTTTTCATTGCAAATCTTGTGGCATTGGGCTATATACAGGGTGGCTGACAGAAAACGCCCCAAGCCGTAGCTCCGTTATTTACTATCCGATTTTAAAAAACAAAATATCAAATAAAATGGTTAAGTAAATACTATCAATTGGCGTAATCGAAATATTATTAGGAACAAAAAGTTTGAATATGCGATAGTCAATTTTTTTTTTTAAATGGCAACGTATATTTTTAATTAATGTTTCGGATAAAGAATGTTTTCCTGATTTTGATGATGTATAACACGTCAATTTTCAACATAAGTTTCAAGTGTGCCGTGGTTAATATCATTTTATTGGAATGGAAATTTTAAAAAAATACAAATAAATACGAAACTTATCTACAAATATTGTTCAAATTGTCTGCCGCCTTGTTGAAGACATAGTTGACACCTTCTAATTACTCCATTAGTGGCGTTGAGTATAAAATTAGGAGGTATTTCGCGGCAAGAATTCAGAATTCTTTGCCGTAAAATGTCTATATTTTCCGGACTAGTAAAATAAACCTGATCTTAAAGATAGACCCATAACCAAAAATCCAGCGGCGTAAGGTCGGGCGAGCGAGCGGGCCATTGAATTGGTCCATTGGTCCCTATCCACCTCTCAGCAAATGTCGCATTTAACCATTCAACATTTATTAAGGCATTATGAGGAGGGGCGCCATCTTGCTGAAAGTACATTCTGTTTAGCTCGGCAATTGGCAAATCATCTAAAAAGTGTGTAATGCTTTCACGCAATAGTTGATGATATTTTGCTTGATTTAAGATGCCATCTATGAAAAATGGGCCAATTAATCGATCACTCCAAAGACCGCACCATACATTTAAACTGAATCTTTGCTGAAAATTATTCTCAATTATAATTCTTGGGTTTTCTTGGCTCCAACATCGATTGTTCTTTCTGATAAAAATGCCATTATTACTGAAACTGCATTCGTCGGACCAAATAATTTTTCGATAAAAATTACGATCTCGTTGTGTAACATTTAAGAAACAGTTGCAAAACTGCATTCTTCGACCATGATCATTTTCCAATAGTGCTTGTACTTTTTGAGAGATGTATGGTATGAACTTGTGCTTTTTGAGTATCGCTTGAGTTGTTTGGTGCGATACGCCGACCTCATTTGCAATTCTCCGAGTAGAAGTCCATGGACTTTCTTCCACGCATAAAAGAACATCCAATTCTGTATTTTCCTTAAACTGTCGACTCTTACTTTTTGGCATTTTGAAGGCTCCATATTTTCTTAAATTCTGTTCGATTCTTCCGAATTTACGATGGTCTGGAACCTCTCTTGTCGGATAACGATAACTGTAGAGTCTCACAGCTTCAGCACTATTTCGATTACATTCAAAGTATACTGGCAACATGTCGGTCAGTTGATTGCTATCCATGTTAATGATGAATTAAACTCACAGAAAGAATCAGAACGTTGAAATTATGTCACACCGATACACAAATGTCACAATGACAGTATTTATTAACATTTACATTCTAATTGACAGTATTTATTACTTGATGCATTTGATTGCTATTCACGGCACACTTGAAACTTATGTTGAAAAATTGACGTGTTATACATCATCAAAATCAGGAAAACATTCTTTATCCGAAACATTAATTAAAAATATTCGTTGCCATTTATAAAAAAAAAATTGACTATCGCATGTTCAAACTTTTTGTTCCTAATAATATTTTGATTACGCCAATTGATAGTATTTACTTAACCATTTTATTTTATATTTCGTTTTTTAAAATCGGATAGTAAATAACGGAGCTACGGCTTGGGGCGTTTTTTGTCAGCCACCCTGTATATATTACTTTTAAGACAGTCTTACAAACAAAAATCTGTTGGTGTCAGACTGAGATTTCATAGAGGTCATTTTAAGTCTGCTCTACGACTAATGACAATGCATGGGAGTAATTGATGACGAGTATCCAACGAATCATTTGTGACAAAAGAACACTTCACCTTGTGCTTTTACCATCGTGGTTCTAAAATGCAGATGTCATAAATAACCTAATTGTGTTGCAGTAGCGCTTAGATGTAACTGTTTCAGCTTGACCACGATAATATTCAACAAAATACAGAACGATAATCCCTTGGCTTGATATGGTAGCCCAGATGACAACTTTTAAATGTATGTAATTATGGCAATATGTGATAAGACATTGAAGATAGCCTCGACAGCTAGACACACAACCAGATGTGTTGGTGGACTACAAAGCTTCAAAATGAAAGATGAAAGGTGAATGGGTTGAGAAGAGCTGTCCATGGATTAAGCAGATTAAGAAGCAGAACTTCAGGGAGCTTTGTCGGGAGAACTCTAAGGAAAATCCTATTATAAGGATGTAAACTAGGATAATTCTACTACCATGTAAAAATACTTTAACATTTAATGTAGGTATACCGCAAACTTTTATGTACACACACCTCTTTCAAGTAGTCGAGTCAAACAAAATACGCTAAAATTATTATGACTACTATTACTAAATAGTAGGAGTAATTTATTTATACCAACCTATTTAATACATGTTGTAAACCATGCCTATATTCGTGTTCATATGCAGGAATTGTTACTTGTTTTCTTTTAAATTGACTCGTTTCAGCACGTTGTAAAGCAGTTGGAGTTGGATCTCTGTAATCGGGTAGAAGTATAATAAAGCTGAGAGCTTCTGGGCTATCGGTAAGTAATTTTTCAATATGATCTATAGCGGTCTCCATCAGTTCTTCGCAATATGGAGGATGAACTTCAAATGAACCCGATACTGCTTTTAATTGCAGAAATGGACTAAAAGTAAACAAACAAAACAAACATATAAATAATAGCTTACACCAACATATTCGCGACTCTATACAGGTTGTATTTGAAATAAGGGAACAGAGTATGATAAAAGGAAAGACGCAATTATGTAGAATATAAATCCCAAAAATTGTGAGTCAATTACGACACGAACGCCAAAATTAAAAACCCCCGAAAAGTGTTTAATGTGCCGCCTATGGATTTAGCAGGTATCGCGCGAGACAGCCCACGTCATGAGTCGTAATAAATAATATCTAAATAAACATATACATACATAGATACACACACCGCAATAACAGTTGTAAACGTTATAAAAACCCCAATGATAGCATTGTTTACTATTTCTAAACAGGTGTTCATGCTAAGCGTTCAACACCTCAATATGAAATATCAGCTGATTTGGGATAAAATTGATGCGTGTACTTTATTCGATTTCTTTTGTTCTCTTTTAAAATACCTTAGTTTTCAACATCGAGATTTTTTTTTATTGAGATGCCGAGATTATTTAGATATTACATTTTCTTCCGCAATAAATGTATAGTAAGTACTATTACTGTTATTATGATTAAATTCAACGACTTTTTACTTCTCATTTCTCACAAAAACAAATTTGTGTTGTAAAATTTGCCCAATTCTACTTATGAGAAACTTTTATTTTAATTGGACGCAAATGAATTAAAAAAAATCATAATTTATTTCAGTTCGTGCGTTGTGTAAGCCATAGTCGAAACATCCACACGTAACAATCGAACGAGACTGACCTCGCACGCCTTCACACTCCTACTTAGTACCCCACTCTTGCATACCCTACAGTCGTATTAAAGTGCAGTGGCGCAACGAATATTTTAAAAATATCTTTGTAATTTTTAAAATTTGAATTTGCGCAAAATATTTTGGATTTGAGTCTAATAAAATTAAATCTTTCCATTAATCATACTCTGTCCCCTTATTTCAAATACAGCCTGTATACAGAATATGTTTTTTATTAAGTGTCAAAAATTACAACATAAAAAAATATATCTGTGATGAACATTGAAAAACTACAAAATGCTATAACAGAAACGTTTTCCACAGGTTGGTCAATTTAACTTTCTCAAACTTACTAACGTTCCTGTTAATCGTGAGAAAGAGAAAATTAAAAATTCTATTGGATAAAGAAAAATGTTATACAGTATCAGAAGAAATAAACAGTATCATGTCTTCATACGAAATGTTTAAGTAATATTAAATTACGTGTTGATTTTGAAATGGTCTTTCCTCATACATGATTATTTACACTTACCCCCTACTCCCGAAATATGAATCACAATCTGCAAATGCTGAACAGTACTGCCTGAAATAGCAATTCAACGGCGAAGCAAAACATTCAAATGTAACGCCGAACATCCGATGAAGACACTCGAAAACAGTTACTGGTAAAGATGTCTGAGTATCGTGTACATCAATGGTAGCCGTATTCGAGGATGGATTCACGCCCAGAAATGTAGCATATCGTTTTAATAGCACCCACACTCGAGGTATGAAAAATTCAAACTTCCTGTCATCGAAACAACTGTGCCTGTACAAATGCTCCTAAAAGAAAAACAATTCATTCTCTGTTCTTAATATTTGGAATAAAACTTACCAATTTCTGTAAGTGGGTTGCGTTTATAGCCAGTGTGTCACCTTGAAACCTCAACAAAGCTTGATCTCTGTCGGGCAGGTATTCTACTACAGGTAGCCTAGGACATCCAATTTGAAATTGTATAGGATAACACCATACCTTTCGTGTACTATTATTTGGCAAAGCGGGTGGAAGTTCTAAACCATGTTCTTTCAGAATTAAATTTGATTTTTCTCTGACTTTTCGTGCATATTCTGCCGATAGATTGTATATTTTCAGGCATATGCCTTCCACTGAAGACCTAACCTATGAAACAAATTATCGTAGAAATATGTCATATTTATATAAATTGTAGGTTTTGTGCTAATATATTGAAGCAAAACATTCTGATAACAACATATTATAAAGCTACACCTTCCAGATTAAATTATAGAATATATGCATTATATGCAACAAGAATTAAACATATGTTTATAATACCTAATTCTGATTTTTTACTTTAAGCATGCAATTCTATGAGTTAAACCAAAACTAGAAGTACAAAGAGAAGTATAAAAGTTTTGCAATATGGTGCAACCGACTTCTGCACGCTGTCATAACTTCAACGCAGATTAAGACATATTCAAGCGTACATTATAGCCGGCGCAGTGTAAACAGCCTTCTACGTCACCTCGGTCAAAACGTAGTGCACTGGATAATTTTGTACTACAAATTTTATGCATTGAATATTTGTCAGTGTCTGGAGGAAATGGTCGCTATACTAGAATTGGTCGTCTAGATTGAACAACCGTATTTAGATACTATAAGGAGTTTTGTTGGGGAACTTCCGCCTGTTATGGTACTTCGAGATTACGACGCCTCACCTAGTCCGTTATCCAAGGGAATATCAATGCTGTCAGGAACCCCTTCCTGAGCCCTCTCGATATCACGCAATAGAGAAATGTCTCGGCATTCATGGGCCATTTGTACAATTGTACACGAACATCCCTGAATAAAAACACATTTGCTCCCTTTGGGTATCCCAGGCCTTGGCATAGGACACGATAATTTTCAAGGTGCTGTTAGCTGCTCGAGAAGTTTAAAAATTAGACAAATTGTTATTTTAACTACATCTGGCCCACTACCAAAATCTAGCTTTACTTCTATGATGTGCTCACTTGAAAATAGAAGAAAGTCTGGCTCATTGAAGGGGATGACACAGTAGTATCTGTACGAAAGTCTTGATACATTTTCTTTATCTATGCTATTTGCCCGTGTACAATAAGGATGTTAATGTAGACAATATTCTCATTTAAAGATATCTTTATATTTTTGTTATATACTTCGTCATGGTGCGATTTGAGTTAGTATAGATTTGTGGGAAAATACATTATTCTCGTAAAACCATATTGAACCTGGCACAGGCTACGCTTAAAAGCTGAGTGATAGTGTTAGAAACAGAGTGGACGTGTTGCGCATTGGTAATGTGTACATTTGACATTTGTGTAGTAGTTGTGTGTGTGTAGGTTATGTAAACACAATCTTAAAAAAATACTATATTATTTATATAACCATCAAATGTACCTCAAACGATAAAAAAACCTGGTGATTGAAAAAGGAATCAGAATGAATGGATAATTCTTGCTTAGTTTGAAGTATTTAGTTAGTGTATGTAGTTTAAATATACACAATTCTTCTTGTCTAAAAATTTAATCTCTATTCTTTTCTTTATATTTTTCTTAGAATGCAGATGGTATAGTACTGTAATAATTAAGGGTAATAATAAGAAAAAATAGCAAGCAATTGTCCAGTTTTAGTATATGGTTTATTACATTAGATAGTATGCACCTTTCTATGTCGACTCTGACACTATTTTTAAAATTATTCCATCGCGTGCGAGATGTCTATGAAATGTTCAATAATAAATAATATTTGCCTATAATAACATGTAAATATTTTTTAAAAACATATTTAATGATGTTACTCGAGCTGCTGTTGCTTGATGCTTCAAGCAACAGCAGCGACTCTACGAACGTATACAGCCCTGAAGATGTCCTTTGTAACAGTGGACGAAACTTGATGCGCTTCCAGACTGTAAAGCAAAATATACGAGGTCGAATCAAATATGAACCAGACTTTTCCTTTTAACGCTCTCTAGGTGAAGTGAGTAACATGACATCTTGATATAAGTTAGGTGGGAATGTAAAGTGGAGAGGGGTAAATCATTTCGGCTCGCCAAAGTAGATTGGCTGTTAGTAACATCATGTCTGACCAAGACGTGCACACATCTGTTGAGCAACGCATTATTATTAAGTTTTTGCCGCGGAAGGGCATAAAACCTGCCGAAATTTTGCGTCAACTAACTGCACAGTTCACTGGAAAAACGCTTTCAAGGACCCAAGTCTACGACTGGCACAAAAAAAATTCCGATGGCCGCGAGTTAAATTTGCTGCACACGTCGGAATATCGTATGAGAGAGGGTTCATTCTTAACTTTTGTTGTAAAGTATCTATTAGCTATGTATGATTTAAGTAGGCCATAAAAAGGAAGACAATGTTTGTTTGATTTAGTGTAAAAGGGCTTCATGGTATACCAAAAAGAATTATCCAGCGAAAACCTTCACGCGTAATTTCCATGTTTACAGAACTGCTCTTTTCAAACTCTCGCTGTAAACAAACAACTCCGCCAATTTCTAAGCTGTCCTCGTTTACACAATAACAAATGTCAAATTTTACGAAAATAGTAATGAAACACCTCAATAAAGCCGCAGTTTGTATAAACTAAAAAGACAGCCCTCGTATAAAACCTAAATTTTAACTACCAAAGCAAAAAACAGAACCATGAACCCCAGGACACACAACAGCAATCCTCGGGATATAAAAATATGAAATTTTAGTTTGTTTTTAAACTCAGCAGCGGCAGGCATACCAATAATTTTTGCATACCCCTATGTAAATGATCTTCGGAACAGTAAAAATTCTATATTTCTGTCAGGTTTGTAATACATACAAATACGACGTACAGTAATGGACATAAATAAATAGGACAGTGTTTTTTTTCTAATGTAAACTAGGCTTTGACAGACATCCTCACTTACCAGGATTGTAATTCAAATGCAAGTTAATAATTTTATAATACATATAAAACAGAACAATTTAATTTCGGTAAAGATTTAATACACATATATTTTTTAAAACTACAACTTTTCTAATACTTGGTCATCGCACCATTTCGGTTGATAACATCAGTAAGTCTCCGTTGCATCGAGTTTACCAAATTTATACAATACTCTTGGGTAACAACATTTTCCCATGCATTATTAATCACTTCTAATACTTGGTCATTTCTGGGTCTAATATTTTGGTTTCGGATGTTTCTTAATAACAGTCCCCAAACATTTTCAATGCAGTTTAAGTCGGGGCTGCGACTAGGCCAGTTAAGCATATTAATGTTGTTTTCTCTGAACCAGTTTTTTACTGCATGAGCTGTATGGATGGGACAATTGTCCTGTTGAAATATAAATTCATTATTAGGATATAATTGGGACACAGAAGGCAACATGATATTATCTAAGATCCGTATGTATTCTTCGCTATTAAATCTACTGTCAATATGCCACAGAACACCAGGTCCACGGGCTGATATCCAAGCCCACAAATTTATGGAAAATCTGCCACTCTTGTCTGAATTGTTAATATATCTTTCATCGTACCGCGAATAAGCAGGTCGATATACACGAATACCACCACTATATGTGGACTGGAAAGTCTTTTCATCCGTAAAGATGACATTATTCCAAAAGTTATTATGGAAAACCATGTGTTCTAGAGCAAATCCCACACGCGCCTCTTTGTGTTCTTGCCTTAAAACATTTTTTTGTGCTGCTGAACGGTAGCGCAAGTCCGACTCTTTAACACGTCGTCGTCCAGTTCGTGCAGATCCCGGGAAATTTGTTTCTTCAGCAGCTCTAATTACGGTGAAAAATGGATCTTCCCTTAGTACCTCAATTAATCTTCTGTCCTGTTCTTCATTTGAAATCCTGTGTCGTCCTTGTCCTGGGTTCCTTCCTATTCTGCCTTCTTGTCTCCATTTTTTGACAATGTTAGTGACAGAATTTTTGTTAATATTATAGCACTGAACAATCTGTCTGACTGACATTCCTTCTTCCGCTCTAGCAATTACAGAACACTTCACGATATCGTTAATTCGAGGCATTTTTTCTACTTCAGTTCGACAAATAAATTTTTGACAAAACAACTTGACAAATGTCATAACTATAAAGCCAAATTTAAACAACTAAATTTTATAAAAAAAAGTTACTTAATTTTTTGACTTGTCCTAGTTAATTATGTCCACTACTGTACATCTCGCATCGATGGTCGCATTCAGCAGACGGACCGGGAACCGTTTCAACTGTTCACTTGGCAACAGTTAAGATGTTGGTTGAAATCACTGTTCTCCTTTATGCGATCGTCTGACATTTTGTGCTTTTTACTGCTGCTATCATATGTTAGAATTATATAGAAATCGAATAAACAATAATAATAAATTAATATCTTGCAATATGTTTCAGCGTTGTTTTTAGTGTAAGTACAATATTATAATAAATTCATTTCTACACAATACCTTCAGTTTGTTTATCTTACTTTTTTAGTAACTTTCACAAAATTTTGTATTACGTTGGTGTTGGAACGCGGGAAGGCGCAAGTTAATCAAAATATGTTAAGTAGTCAGCATAGAATTTCCTCGCTCCCTAAAATGGTTATCGTTGCACAACATGTTGTTCAAAGTGAGAACACACCATCTGTAACCAATCACTGAACAGTTGTGCCACTGTTGTGTCACCAATGAGTTCATATGATACATACTCAAACTTCCTGATGCAGTGGATATATTTTAGAATGTATTTTGAGCTTTCTGTACTCGTTTATTAATAGCGGTGCCCAACAAGTATGGTGTTTTTAGATAAATACGAATGTGAAATGTGGTGGAAATATGTTTCGCAAATTAACACTTTCGGCAGTCACCCTCCTTAATGGAATGCAACAACCAATTATTTCGTGCTGACCTGTAAAGATCCAACCTCTTTAAGTTCATATTGGCTGACTTTATGTAAATAGTCACATGGTCCCGAAAACGAAATCTAATTAAAATATAATTGATATTAATTATACTTTTTTTTACAGTCGCTCTAATAACGAATGAATACCACACCTGCTTTATAGTCCGTTACGTCTTCTCTCAGAAGCTATTTTCCTGTGATTTCCCCACTTCTATGCGAATGCGGAGAAAAAAATGCGAATGAAACTCGAAGTAATTGGCTTAAGTCTGCTGAGAGATACTGAGGCATGTGTTATATAACTAGACATAAAATGTACGAGGTGTGGCAATTATATAACGAGACTGCGCCCCTCCTACCCCGTGGTCGCATGGTGGGAGGTTGTCAGTGGAATGTAGTCGACCTTGATCCTTCCCGAGCAAGCATACTTCGTTTCGTCGTTGTACCTGGTTTAGTTTTCTTTTGAGACTTTGTTGTAGGGGATGCTGTTGTGTAGTCGTGCCGCGATCATGGTGAACATAAAAGTCGAGTAGGGCATTAACCTGAAATTCCTAGAGAAATTAAAGAAATCACCCACGGAATGTTTTCAAATTTTAAAGGAGGTGTTTGGTGACAATGCTATGTCACGTGCACGAGTGTTTGAGTGGCATAACAGGTTTTCTGAAGGTCGGGAAGAAGTTAAAGATGATGAACGTCCCGGACGACCTGTTACTGTCAGAAGTGAAGGAAACGTCCAGAAAGTCAGCGAAATTGTGCGGAAAGACCGACGTCTGAGTATTCGGATGATTAGCGACATGTTAAACATTAACAAAGAGACAGTGAGACAAATTTTGCATGATGAATTAAACATGAAAAAAGTTTGTGCAAAATTGGGTCCGAAAAACCTCACTCAGGAACAAAAAGACAATCGTAAGGACATTTGCTCTGACATCTTGGCACGACTCGCAGATGATCCAGACTTGCTCACGAATGTCATCACATGTGACGAAACATGGATTTTCCAGTATGACCCGGAAACTAAACGTCAATCCATGCACTGGAAGACCCCCTCATCGCCAAGAATGAAAAAAGCGCGAATGAGCAAACCCAAGCTGAAGGCAATGTTGATCGTGTTTTTCGATATCCAGGGTGTTCTGATGATTGAATGGGTTCCTGAGGGTAAAACCGTAAATCAGCAATACTCTACAGAAGTGCTAATCAAGCTAAGGAAACGTGTAAGGAAGAAAAGACCAGATGCATGGAAGAACCGCTCATGGATTCTCCACCAAGACAACGCGCCAGCCCACAACGCCCTGTCTGTGAAGCAGTTTTTAGCTGAAAAGTGCATTCCTGTGCTAGAACATCCTCCGTATTCGCCTAATCTTGCTCCATGTGACTTTTATCTCTTCCCAAAAGTGAAAAGTGTATTGAAAGGAACACATTTTGAGTCGGTGGAACACGTAAAAGTAAAAACGGCAGAGTTGTTGCGCAGTATCACAAAGAATGACCTACAGCATTGCTTCGAACAATGGAAGGCACGTATGCAACGGGGAGGGGAGTATGTTGAAGGGGATAAAAGTGTATTGTAACTTTGTTTGCAATAAATCACATTTTTCACATCAGTCTCGTTATATAATTGCCACACCTCGTATATATTTAATGGCACTCGCAAAAGACTAAACTATCTATGTATGACATTCAGTGACTTATTTTGCAACTGTTGCATGTCAAAAACTAAATTCATCAAGTTATTTTAACTCGTATTAAGAAGAACATGTTTTAACAGTATATAATCAGTGTTAGGTATTTGGTTTCTCTAGTATATGTAGGTAAAGTATATGTTCACAATTATACTACCATACATTTTTCAAAGTATGTGAATCCTTACCGATAATGCTTAGTGGTTTTTTGTAATATGTTAAGGAAACTAACCGTCTCCATTAGATGTGGTTGACACTGTTGCTTCAAGTGAGCGAGTCTGTCTTGGAAGTCGTCGTACGTGGCACCAACAGTTCTTCGCAGCCATTGGAATGTCTCGTCGACATTCCACTTAACCACTTTCCTACTTTCAGCTTCCGCGTTTCGCGATTCCATTATCTTTTTAGCGGCCTCTGCGTACCTGGACAGTTGTTTTCTAGCATCGCCCGTAAACTTGGGCCGTACAAGTTTGATGGGTATATCGTTCATTATTTCCTTATACATTGACATTGATATCTCTGGGTAACAATTGCTCGGCAGTAAAGCATCGCAACCTGTAAATTAAATAATTTGATTTTAATCTTTAGTATTATGGCTTGTTGGATGGGTTAATCGTTAAATACACATTATTTGAGGTATTCAAGCAAACGATCCATGTGGTGTAAGCACCTAAATTTAAAATTGCGAAAACCGACGCTATCGGTATTTTAATAACCAATGGGCGCCAACCTACAACTTATTTTAAAAGATTTTTAATTATCTACTAGGCAGTATAAGCAGATTTTTGAATATTCCTTACTTCTGTGATAAAAATACATTTTTTATATAAATCATTTATTATACACATCATAGCATTAGTACATATATATGTTACGGTAAAAGTAGATATTGCGGCAAATGTACACATTTTCCGGTAAATGTGCACATTTGCCTCCTCGTTTGGGTAATGTGCATTCAACTAACATTTACAATTTCAAAGAAGGGAAATGTACATTGAATTCACAATGACCATGTCGTTTTGGTAAATGTGAGCATACAAAATACGAAATCGCAAGTGCTAGTGATGTGGTGCGCATGCGCACTTGTAGTGGTACGCGAACTACCGTTTCGGCTAGTTCAGTAGGCGCTGCTATTTCACGTTACACATTTCGTGCAAGTGCTCTACCTATAATGTTAATGTTATTATGTTTATATACCCTACAATAACTATATTACAAATTAATGCCATAGTACTGAAGATTTCTGGATGTAATTTAAGATATTTAGAGAAATAAGACTCAGGTAAGTTAAAATTATCATAATTATAGATTTAAAATTTTAATTTTTCTACAAAAAAAATATTTTTTTAGTTAGAATTTTTGAAAAACAATGGAACAAAAAGAAAAATTTAAAAACCAACTAGAACAGATTGTATCACAAAAAAACAAAAATAATATTTATTTAAACCAACATCAGTATGAAAAAATATTATTGGAAGTAAGGGCAGCAAAATTAAAAGAAAAGAATAAAAGTGATGTAGATTACCGCCGGCTGAAAAGATACGATATAATAGTGGTAGGGAAGGAAGAAAAATTAATAAGTCCATTAAAAGAAGGGGGTATCATAAAATATTTTGCAAGAATTGAAGAAACTTATAGAATTATACACGATGCTCATTTGGCAACTGGCCATGGTGGCCGAAACAGATTAGTGAAAGAAATTAATAACAAATACAACAACATTACTACTGAAGCAGTTATGTTGTATTTATCTTTATGTGAAGCATGTCAAAAAAAGGCAAAGGGCAAGAAAAAAGGAATTGTGATAAAACCAATTTTGACGAGTGAAATGAATTCTAGGTGTCAAGTGGATCTTATAGATTTACAGACACAACCAGATAATGAATTTAAATTTATTTTAAATTATCAAGATCATTTAACCAAATTTGTTGTGCTGCGCCCACTAAAAACAAAAACTGCGTCAGAAGTAGCAAAACAACTTATGGACATTTTCACTCTTTTGGGAGCCCCATCCATTCTCCAATGTGATAATGGTAGGGAGTTTGCAAATAAAATTATCCAAGAATTAGTAAATATGTGGGATGGTGTGAAAATAATACACGGGAAGCCTCGCCATTCCCAAAGCCAGGGCTCGATAGAGCGAGCGAATCAAGATGTTCAAAATATGCTTACAACCTGGCTTATCACTAACCAAACAACCAAGTGGTCAGAAGGTTTAAAATATGTTCAACTGATGAAAAATAGAGCTTTTCATGAGGGTATAAAGCAAACTTCCTATGAAGCTTTATTCGGAACTAGAATGAAATTGGGTTTGAAAACATCAAATTTACCTATGGAATCTGTTGAACAGCTGGAAACAGAAGAAGAGTTAGAGCAATGACTAGAAGGAGTACACACAGCCAATTCACCACATAGCGAAGTCGCAGAAAACGATGAATTTTCCATTGAAACGTTAGACATAATTTTGGATGATGGTTTATTATGCAACCAAATTGAAGATAAAGATGGAAGTTTTGAGTTAAATTCTGTTTTAAAGGAGAAGAAAATTTTAATTGATGATGCTCGAAAGAAAGCAAGGGAAAATTTAGAAAATCAAGCTATCAAAATGTGTAGTCTTTCGAAAGAAAAATTTCCTGCTGCTCTGATTGGTGACAATGTTAGAGTTTCCATTCCAGACGTTGATCGTGGTAAAACGGATCCAAAAAATTTGATTTGCGTAGTTTTGTCTAGAGATAACGATAAAAATTTATATAAATTAGGAACTAAACAGGGAGTTTTAAAACAATCTTATTCTAGACATGAATTCGCCATTTGCGAACAAAAGTTTATATCATACGAAGATGTTCCTCAAGATGTTGAGAAATCGGTAAGAGAAATTATAGGAATGCAGTCCCTTACTGGTGGACAAGGTTTTAAAAGATGCATCTGTAAAGGAACATGTTCCTCAAAAAAATGCAGTTGTAAAAATGCTGGAATATTATGTAATTCCAAGTGCCACAATAGCAATTCTTGCCCAAATAAATAAAACTTTTTTCATTATGAAATTTCTATATGTTCCTTTATAGTTTTATAAAATTTAACTGTTATAATAAAGAAAAGTAAGTTATTATTATTATTTGTTTGATTCCCATCGTATTGGTCCTGAAATTATGTTTATTTAAATAAATATTTTTTTACTGCAACAACGTTTTTAATTTATTTGTATTCCAACTTTTCTTAAAACATGAAGGTAAGAGTATACATTTACCAAAACGTGAAGGCAAGAGTACACATTTGCCGGGAAATGTACATATACATTATATTCAGTTCACATATACCTAACTTTTTGGGAAATGTACACATTTTACGGTAAAAGTGTACATTTCCCAAGAGTGTACATTTACCGTAACATATACATACATTGTTTGTATTAAAAACTATAATTTTCTTTTCACCACAAAAATTAAAAATATTCAAAAAGAATATTAATGAACCTTTTGAAATATAATGTGGTCCTCTATTCCATTTAAAAATGTGGTTATCACACAAAGAAAGTTTAATGTGAAAGTATAAAATTCTGACCTTCCTATGCATAATTTAATTTAATTTAATAATAACGTTATTATTTCCCCAAGAATGGGTCAGAGTATAATCCGTTGGCATTTACGCACATGTGATGGAGAGGGGGATTTCAGAAGAACATTTGTTCAAGCTGTAGGGACGTAAAATGTACCCAGGCACTGACCTAGCAGCATACCTGGGTACTAAAAAGTTCACCTGAGAAAGAAGTGCAGGTGAGTCAATGCCATTGTTAACCAGTATTACAATGAAGCTGCAGCTTGCTTCGTCCCGTCTCTTACTCAAAGAACTGAAACCGTGTCTGTTCAGTAAGTGATCATAATCAATGGCGTGTTGTAGGTAAGCATCATCGATTTTAAATGACATATATTTCAGAAAACGTTTCTGTATACGTTCAAGCATGAGACGGTGGAATATATAATGCGGACACCAAACCAAGGACGCATACTCTAATTTGGAACGTACAATGGAGTAAAATAAAATGGATAACGTTTCCAAGTTGTTAAACGCTCTGCAGGAGCGAATAAGGAATCCCAGTGACCTGGAGGCGGAAGCACATAAGTCGCTGATATGCGGACCAAAGGACAGGTGACTATCAAAAAGTACACCAAGATCTCTGAACTGCAAAACTTGGGAAACACAGCTCCGAGAGACTGCATATGGGAACGACAGAACGTTTGAACATTTAGAATAGGAGAGTGTTGCACATTTGTCCACATTTAAGCCAACTCTATTATTGTTGCACCATTCATTAATTAATCTAAGATTTCTTAGCAGCACTAAACAATCCGAAGGAGAAGATATGATACTCAGCTGCATATGCGAGAACCCTACAATCAAGCAGCATCAGGAAATCGTTGATGTGCACATTAAACAATAGTGGGTCCAAATTAGATCCCTGCGGAACACCGCTGGATGCCATAAAAGTGTTGGACACATATCCATTGCAGGTCACATAGAACAAGCGAGTCCGCAGATATGAGTTTAAGAAGGCAAGAGTTCTTGTGGAAGCACCTACAGATTGTAGTTTAGCAGAAAGCAGAGAGTGATCGATTGTGTCGAACGCCTTAGTAAAGTCAGTATAAATGACGTCCACTTGCTGACGAGCATCCAAAGCCTCACTTGTGATTTCAACTAAATTTGTTGTAGTTGACCTTCCAGCAATAAAACCATGTTGGTTGACTGAAATATGTGGTTTAATGCAGCTGTACAACTTCTCATATATGACGTATTCGAACACCTTAGCACAGTTTGATATAATGCTAATAGGCCTGTAGTTACGAATGTTACTACCATCACCCTTTTTAAATACCGGTATAACTTTGTTGATCTTCCAGCGACCAGGGAAAGTGGACGAGCGAAGCGATCAATTAAATAATATGGTGAGTGGAGGATATAGCACTGAAGCACAGTCCAGAAGGAAAAAACTGGGAAGACCATCATTGCCGAAGGTGATAGTTGACTTAAGCTTTCTAAAACCACGAAATACCTCTTCAACGGTGAAGTACCCAACATCAAAGAAAACAGTATTCACATCAAAGTCAGACTGAGCGAAGCCATACGACAATACAAGCCGGAATGCAGGAGCTCGAGCGGCGTGTGACGTCATGATTGTGGTCGGGCACTCGTCGTTTCACTTAGAGTGCAGGTGAATGTCTCTCGCACTAAACTGCCTCTCCATTTTCCTAGTGTAAGCTTACGGTCTGTACTAGTTTGTACACTTCATTTGATAATTTTAACAAACAATTTTTATAGTTATCATAAAATGCCAAACTGCTGAGTGCCCGGATGCCGAGGTAACTATTATAAAGGTCAACGTGTTACAGTGTTTAGGTTTCCTAAGAACGGCAAAATAAAAGAAAAATGGATACGAAGTATTCACAGAGAAAATTATATTGTCACTGATAATTCAAGAGTCTGCATTAAACACTTCTCAGAAAATTTTATTGTACGGGAAGATCGAATGACGAGGTCAGATGGCACAGTTTTGGTCATGCCACGAAAAATTTTAAAATTAGCAGACGATGCGTATCCAACAATTTTTAAAAACCAGCCTAGTTATATGTCAACATGTTTGCCAGTAAAGCGGAAATACCCTGAGGAAAGGCAAAACGAAATTGGGAAACGATTGAAAAAAGCTCAAATTGCTCTAACTCATACATGTACTTCTTTAATTGAACTATCGAAATACTTAATATGTGATTTAAGTTTCGCATATGTATTGTTAAGTCGTTTCAAACAGATGATTTAGAAGCTAGGTTTGGACAGTATCGACAAATGAGTGGAGAAAACTATCACATATCTATAGCTTAAGTTTTAGAATCAGAAAAAAAAATGATAAATTTATTAACATTAGAATCTTTTAAAAGTGGAGAATTTTGTCTAAAAGACTTTTAAAATATTTGTGAAAATGGGATAGCAAATGAAGCTATCGTGAGTATAGAGCAATTTGAGAAGCTGTAATTATAATGGAAGACGAGATGATATCATCTGATCAAATTGAAATTTTGGTATACATAGCTGGTTACATTGTTCACGTTATTGGTAGAAATTTGCAGTGAAAACAATGTAAAGAAATGATTTCATACAACAGGGACCTTGAAATTGAAACTAATAATTGTAATACCGAGATTTTTCATTATTTAAAACATTTAGAACATGGCGGATTAAAATATCCCAAGCAAATCTTTATAGATATTACTTCTCAGATGTTTTTACTTTTTAAAGTATTAATAAATGATAAATTTGAAAGTCAGTTCCTAAATTGTCAGAGTCAAAGAATTGTTTTATAGTTATTTATGTAACAAGTCAGTAAAGTGATACTTTATCGAACGAGTCTGATTTACGAGCCAAGCGAGTGAAGCGAGCACGGCGAGTAACAGACGAGTTCGGTAAAGGTACTTTACTGACGTGGTGCATACAAAATTTTATCGCCAACCGTGAAAATTGTTAATTTAAGAAATAAAGATATAATAACTTATGACAGTTTATGACAATGACAAACGATTTATTTTTAAAGTCACCAGTCATGGCTACGCTGACAGATATTAGCGGCAGGTAAAGTACTTTATTGTACAGTACGATAAAGTGTTTCTTTACCTCCGTAAAACGCTATGGTAACGCATCACTTTACTGACGGTTGGCGATAATAGTTATTTATGTAACAAGTCAGTAAAGTGATACTTTATCGAACGAGTCTGATTTACGAGCCAAGCGAGTGAAGCGAGCGCGGCGAGTAAAAGGCGAGTTCGATAAAGATACTTTACTGACGTGGTGCATACAAAATTTTATCGCCAACCGCGAAAATTGTTAATTTTAAAAATAATGATATAATAACATGACAGTTTATGACAGTGACAAACGATTTATGTTTAAAGTCATCAGTCATGGCTACGTTGACAGATATTAGCGGCAGGTAAAGTACTTTATTGTACAGTACGATAAAGTGTTTGTTTACCTCCGTAAAACGCTATGGTAACGCATCGCTTTACTGACGGTTGGCGATAAAAAAAATTATGTTATCGGCTACTTGATATATGAAGATATTCAAATATATGAGGCCTGTGAAGAATGTGGTTGTTCCAATTTTAATTTAATTGAGAAGTGTAGAGTTAAATTCAGTAACATTTTACTGAATAATTATTCTAAAGTTCGACAAGATAACATTATTCATAACGGTATAAAAGAAAGTAAAGTTAAGAAACTATCTAGTCGATAACATGTCGCTGTTGCCGTAAGTTTCGTCATTAGATTTTTCTGTATCATCTGTGTTATTGTAACTATTTGTATCTATTGATTTAATTTTTCTTTAAGATGTCTGAATATTTATTTTTTAAGTAGAAAATCTATAGTTCACCATGTTTTTAAGAAAATATCAAAGATATCTTTGTTAAATGTTTCATAATTCCATAGCTATTAAAAATAATATTTAATATTTAGCACTAATAAAGTCATTATTATAAACTGTATTTAGTTCTTCTCAAGAAATGTATGCAAATTTGCTTTTCTTAACACACAACACTATATTTTTTGGAAGAAACTTGATATAACATAGTAACGTCGCTTGTCGCTGAGGAATAATCCCGTCCACGATCGTGATGTCACGATTCCTGCATTCCGGCTTGTATTGTCGTATGGCTTCGGACTGAGCCATGAGGTGGGGCATCGTAGAATTGAAGACATCATAAAAAATTTCAGAGAAAGCCTAAACAATATCCTGTGGTTGTTCAAGTATGTCGTCATCTGGAGGCATCGTTTGCTGTTCACAAAATTCCAGAAAGGCTTTGGATCACAGGCAATGTTAGTTTCAAGTCTAGTCTGGTATACCGTATATATGCCGGTCCAATTTCTGTTTTATGCAAACACCGAAGTCTAGAAAATTCATTTCGGAAATAAATAGATCCTGTGCATTTCCATTTAGTGAAATAGTATTCTTTGAGTTTCAAGTGTTTCCTAATGTCAGAAGTGAACTAAGGCGGAAAAGTACGCTGTGAGGGTTCAAACTTTGGGACATAGGAAGCAATTGTCGCGTGTATTATATCATAGAACTTGTCAACAGCGTCGTTGATATTGAAGAGAGGATCAAGACACGTCCAATCAATCGAGGCAATGGTATTGTATAGAGATGGAAAATCTGCTCTGTTCAAGTTATAACGCAGATTATTATTTGAGAGAAAGTTTTTAATGCAGTTTGCAATGGAATCATTCAAAGTTATATCTAGAGCAGGATGATATACATCTTCACGAACAAGAGGAACAACATCATGCCTAACCATAATTTGACCAGCAATATTGGAAAAGATAAGGTTCAGTAACTTTCCACTGCTATACCATTATACTGTACCAGATTTAAAGCATCCATAATATGTCGAAGAGCGAACTGCTTGCAATCATCAATAGGCAAAGCACCAAAGCTGAGGCAGTTGAAATCCCCACATATGAAAAGTTGTTTATTGAGAAGCTGGAGACTTAATGTTTCAAAAAAGAGCTCATAGTCATCACATTAAATATTAGGTGGAACATATATGTTCATAAAATAAGCGTATACTGCGCCCAATTTACATTTGACGTTGATAATATCAATTAAAGGAATTAAATTATGTATCTGAATAAAATCATGACGTTTAACATTAAACTTTTCTCTAACAGCAATCAAAACACCACCATCCAAGGAACGCCCAACAGCCCTAAAACTCCTATCCTCTCGAAAAACTTCAAAAGATGGGCCAAGTACCTTAGCATCAGTATATCCGAGTTCAGCCATGTTTCTGTGAGACATCAGCATCCATGTTGTAACTAGCGGAATAAACATTATCAAGCTTTGTTCGAAGAGCACGGACGTTTTGATAATATAAGTGTAAAGATGTATGTCTGTTGGGTGACTTTAGTTTCCCTGCCGAGTCTTGATACTCTTTGTTATTCTTGGGACATCGTTAATAAACTTTATAGTAAGATCCAATTCACCCCCAGCTCTTCTAATGTTTAGTTCTTCCTGCAGCAATTTTAATTGGTTAGCCTGTAGTGGTGTTCTATCCCTAACAATATGCAAAGTCTTGAATTTCTTAGAGGTGCGCAAGTTCTTTGCACCACGGAAAACGTAATGTACGGTGCTGCTCTGTGGTAAAGTGACTTTAATGGGCCTAGTATGTTGACGGTTAGTGGGATCAAACTTGCCCAGGCGCACTGGGACACCAAAATCAGTGGAGATATTAAGATGACTAAAGATATCAATGATAGCTGTTCTATCAGATGTAATCTGATCGGCTTTGGTTCCAAGTTCTAACTCAGATAGGTTAAATAACATTAGGTTATTTCTCCTTTTATAATGTTCAGATATTTCATGAATATTTTTTTCAAAATCAGAGGTATCATGTTTCTGTTGGAACCATGTATCCGACCCAGTATCGAACTTATCCTTCAAGGTCTGTACCTCTTCTTGAAGGGTATTAATCAGCGCAGTGAGTCGCGTCTCAGACCGCGATAAGCCGCTGCAAGCAGTATGCAAAACCCTGTGACTTGAATCGCATGATATTGAACTGTCTGTGGGAACTAGTTCCTGGCAAGATGAACAGCTGGAAGACATATTTAACAAAAGGTGAAGTAACAGAGGAAGTAGGACGCAACGGGGACACACGCTTCACACCAAGGAGGGGGGGGTCCTGGTGACTAACACAGCACAAATAGAAGACCGCGGACTACAAGGAATAGGTATGGTATAATAAAGAGACAAACGCAGGCCACCTGTGTATCAATAATGAAATGTAAAATCAATGGACTAAACAAGAAAACAAGAAAAAGGTTAGACTGGCAAAAACTATTGTAGCGAAAAAATTATAAGGTACACAGAATAGGTTTAATATACAGCTTGTGTAATGAAACCCTTGATATTACCAGGTAAATATTGCAACGTCATATTCTTTGGACGTACTGGGAGCGCGACGAAAGACAGGAGAGAGTAGAGATAACTGCTATATTGCCAGTCGATGCTTCACTGTTAAATGTAGCGAGAGCGGGGATACAGTCCGCGACGTTGCAGTTCTGATGTATCTTGGACTTGCTATATCAAGTGTTGCATTACATAACCGGTATACAGCATGTGTCAATTTTCATTAGTCATAGGCGATTAATTCATGCAATACGTGACAATATGGCACCCCTACTTTCCTCTCCAATGCCAGCGCGACCGATACAAGCTCAAGTTAGCAGTAACTGTTGGACCACTGACTTGGGTGTTTGTAATGCATTCAGAAATAATATTTACGCGTTGCAAGGATTTGTTTTTCTTTTTCCTTTCAGTAAATGCAGAGAATTATTAAGCTGAGTTCACGCTGCATGACACAAACAAAAGCGAAATTCTAATAAAATTAAAAATAAGGTAGATAAAAAAGGATTTTGAAAATAATAATAAACTACTAGATCAGGAGATCGCGGCGGCCATTTGATGTTTCCCGTTCCAGAAATAAGACGGCTTTTATTGCAGACTAGATCGTAACGTGTTAGCAGCTAAAGATTGAATGTAAAATCTGGTGGGGAGATCGGAGAAAATCGTTGTATGTCGATTGTTGCCGGGATTGGTGACGGACAGTAGGGGTGACACACGTTGCCACGTATTATTTGTATACGTATAAATCGCACGTAAACATTGAATCCCTATACCTAATGAAAATTGACACATACGGTATGTAAAATAAACAAATATTACCGTAACTAGTAAGTATAAATATCTAATAATTACAGTAAAAGTAAAAGAACAAGAAGAAAATGTGACAGATATTATACGAGGGCCACTGCTAAAATTCGCGGAAAATATAAAATAAAACACGCATGAACTTTTATAAAGCACTTTATTGCTTCTCAAAATATTCCCCTTTCACATCTATACACTTTTGCATTCGATGGAACCAATCTTCAAAACACGTTTTCCACTCTGAACGAGGTACCTCCAAAACAAGTGACTTAAATGTCTCAGCGGCCTCTTCAGGCGATGAGAAACGCTCGCCATGCATTTTATTTTTAATGTGTCGGAATAAGAAGTCATTGAGCGATAAATCGGGAGAATATGGGCAATGGGTCATTAATTTGATGTTGTGTCTGTTCAAAAACTCGAGTTTGTCGGGCTGTGTGTGCGCTTGCATTGTAATGATGAAGAACAATTGGTCAGTTTACGTTGTTCCTTCTGGTTTCAGCGATAACTTTCGGCAAACAAATTGAAGTCTACCACTCAGCATTAATTGCGTTTCTATCTTCTAATGCAACAGTTACCGCATGACCCGTTTTTCCAAAGAAACAAGCAATCATCTGTTCGGAAACGCTTCGTGAACGCACCACTTTGATTGGTTTAGATTCAGATTGAAACACACATACGGTCGACTGCTGTTTAGTTTCAGGCTCGTATGAATACACTCATGTTTCATCCCCTGTTACGATATCATATACGGAATTTGAACGACCACCGTCGAATCTTTTTAGCATTTCCTTGCAGCAAATGACACGTGCCTGTTTTTGCGCGTCTTTGAGATTGTGTGGGATCCATCGACTACAAAGCTTCCTGACATGTAACTGATCGTGTAAAATCGTATGTATTTGTTTCGCCGCAATGCCTAAGGAAGCCTCTATCTCCCTATATGTCACATGCCGATCTAAAATCATTTCACGAACAGCATCGATGTTCTTCGCAACAACAGAGGTGCATGGAGGACCTTCACGAAGATCGTCATCAAACGTTAATCTTCCACGCTTAAATTCTGCGAACCATTTGTAAACTATAGTTTTGGATGGTGCTTCATCCCAAATAACGAATTAAGTTTTTCCACACATCGCTGTGCTGTTAAACCGCATCAAAAATCATAAAAGATCATCACTCGAAAATCACGATTCGAATTTTCCATTTTTCACACAATTATTACTTTGATAAATTTTATTGAAACGAAACTGCTAGGTTTGAAAGCGAACTGTCAACTGAATTAGACAAACGAATATGACAATTGTAGAATGCTGGCAATGCAAGGAGTACTCGATTCCGCGAACTTTAGCAGTGTCCCTCGTATAAATTGATTAGGTAAAACTTATAAAAATCGCGAAAAAAGACAGAGCAACACAAGTAAGCACTGCACCGTATCGTGCCAGACGTAGATTGTTAATTATTATTATGAATACCTCTCTGAAATTGAAGGATAAGACTATTTTTAATAAATGAAAGAGAGCTATTGCAAGAGCTGATAAAGAATTAGCTGAAAAATATGTTGTTTACGAGTGCACTTTTTGCAATCAGACATTGTAAAATGCTTTGAAAGAAAAATAAATGTTGGGAGAATTAATAAAATTGAAAAAGGACGAGACCAAACTAAAATGCGATGCAGTTACCTGCATATTTCCTAACTTGTCTCATTACCTGTCGAACCCTAAACCGGAACGAAAAGCTCCAACTATAAGAAAAACCGCAAGAAAAATGGAACAAAAACAAAATAAAGATAAGAAGGAGAAGACTAAAGAATTAAGAAAAGAGTCTAAATTATAATATTATTTTATTTATTGATTTTGTATTTTGTTTTCTTTAATGAATTGAAAACAATGTCCTGACCATTTCCTTCCTTTGAAATGTAGCCGTGAATGGAACAACTGCGCCACCTTGCGACCCGCTCGGAACTTGAATTTAAGTTCAAAGACGGGTACGCTGTGCGGATACGGCGTGTCGTGTCGCCTCCCAGTATATAGTCCTCCGTAGTATGAACAAATTAGTGCACATATTAAAAATTTACCAACTGGAACTTACTTCAGAATAACCTTATATATTAAATTGGTTTTGTTTTATTATAGCATTTTAGTGGTAATCTGTTTGTAGTTCTGTATTATTATTTAATTATTGTTCTAAGAAAGTCTTTTTTACCTGTACGAAATTAATAGATTTTTTGCTCTTAAATATTACGAAAATAATTCCAGTCTTTTAATAAATGTCTAAGGTATCAATGCCTACTATGATTCCCAAAATATGTTAATAATTAAAAATAAACTACTTTGCACATCGCAATTTCTGGGTGAAAATGGTTATAGGTGCAAGGTGGTTGTCCTATTATTATAATATAAATACTTTGCTACATCTGTGGTCAAGCTGTAAAGTTGATTAGCTAATTCTTTATCATTTTCTGCTGATTTATATAAAACTATCTATTATACCTTTTCCATGTCCATAAATATCATAGTGAATAGAAACAACAAAGAAATCAAGAAACATATACGAATAATTAACCAAACAAAGTACGACAACATAATATAAAACATGAAATAAACAAAATAAAGTTAATAATGGTAACAATAATAATTAATATTTAATGAAAATCCTGTTAAATGTGTTTCAATAGTTGTAGAATAATTAATAGTTTGTTCTCTTGTAATAGTAAGACTTACTATTTAATTTTTATAACGTAACGATGCATTTTTGCAATGAATTATAATTTCCAACTTTGTAAGATAGCTATTTAATAAATAAATATGTTTCTCCAGAGTTTATATTCTCAATAAATACATGACTATTGTCCTAAAACGTATGCAATTTTAATTAAGTTTCCTTATACAAATATTTTTGAATAAAATAAGAATGCTATTATGTAATTTTAAAAGTTATAAAAGTAAAATGTTACAACTTTTTGAGATACAATAAAAAAATATTTTGATTGCTATTACAATCCTTACTAATATTACCTGTATCAAGAACTTTACGTTCCATTAACCATCTATTAAACGAATCTTTTGGTGCATCTATAGATTGTCTTGAATGACAAAGCTCTTGATAACACTGGCGTAATTTAGATAACAAACTACATCTGTACATCTCAATTTCTGGGTGAGAATGCATGTAATTGCAAGGCGGACGTTCTATTATTATAACATTTGTTTGTACATCAAGATCCCATGGGCCTGCCAACACAAATTTCTTAGCATGTGGACCTACTAACTCCTCAGATGGTCTTCGTTTAGCAACTGGTAAGGGGCTCTGTATAGGCACAGCAGGTGGTACAGCTGCACAAATACCAAGTGGGTCCGTAATAGGATCAAATTGTGGTTTTATTAATGGCATTTCCCATAAACTTTCGCCTGTTAATTTATTCCAAAAATATGGCCTATTTTCTCTTTTAGACCAAAATTTCTTCCATCCCTGTTGTGTTAACTCAAACGGCAACTCGTACTCGGAAAAATTGTTTGTATTTACTGCAGGCACCCCTTGTGTAGTTGGGGACAACGTCATATTAGCATGTTGTGATACCAATGAACTCAAATTTACGTTATCTATAGGAGGCCACATCGGTCTCTCCTCTGAAACCTTTAGATCCACTTCTTCGCTCATTGTTTATGTTATTGTTTGTAAATAACAGAGATGAAGATTTACACCACATAAAGCATTAACAGCAAGTAAAGGCTGCACATATTTTATTCGTATATATGATGTTTGGTGTTAACACTATCTTATTTTCTAATTTTCGCGACATTTAAACACGACAATATTTTTCATTCATGATTTACGTAGAAAAAGTACGTACACTTCCACTTAGACGCCATTTGCTGACTGAGAAGAAATTGGAAAACATTCCTAAGTGGAATTTAGCGCTACCTCATTACAGAGTGGAATAAAGAAGAATTAAATTGATTAGAGATGAGAGCGAAAAAATAATTTAAACAAAATCATGAAAATATGCTTTGATTTATTATTATATGATAAACATTATTTCGAAAATTACATGCTCAATACATTTTCTTCGATGTATAATATTTAAAATGTTAGTGGGTAGGTATTATATGAAAAATGTTCATGGTGATTACACATTATGGGTACTTGTACAGATCATTACTTAAAAAAATGGCCTCTTTTGATATAAATTAATGCATTCATCCTTAAATAATTACAGCAATTGTCACAAGAAAGTCTAACATTTTTCAAGCATATACTTTCAATATCTCCTATACACGTATCGAATTAACCTGTCAAGCGATTCTTATTATTCCAAGAATTATCGGTATTGTTTACAATAAAAGATATCTTTACAAGGCTTCTACACATGATACTAATTATGATATACTTTTTATCCTACTATAATATATTTGGATTTTAAGACGATTCGACCCTATAATTTAAATTACTGATGGGCAAGATAGATCCTTTGAAATATTTTACGGGAGTAGACAGACTCGTGTTTTGTCGCTTCTCGAGCAATTACCATGTTGCCTACCGGTTTACCCGAGCGTCGACAAAACGCGAGCCTGTCTAGTTCGTTAAATAAAATAGACTCGTATGTTGCCATCACTAATTTAAGTGATATGTAGAATGTGTAGATACTGAGAAATCACATCTCTAATTTTAGTTTCTTGTTGGTCCATGCCAGCTAGTGCATTTCCACCAACGTCCTTTGTAAATCGTAGTTCTTATTAATTTCGCATATCAAGTATTATTTCTTACCTTATAATTTTCACTTAAATCTTGATAATATGGGAAAGAAAAGAAATGGTATACTGAGTTAAACATATTATAATTGGTATGTAAGTACTTGTGTATTTTTGTAGAGTATTCCCACTTAACCATTGAAGAAAAGAAGGTAATAACAGTTGCAGAAATAGTTAATGAATTAATTAAGGCACATAAGGAAAACAGGAACGTAAATTTGAACCGCTTGAAAAACCAAACTGCATCAAAGTATGGAGTAGCAACATCACCTAGATTAGTTGATATAATTGCTGCCGTACCCATCGATTACAAAAAAGTACTTGTACCAAAATTAATGGCCAAACCCATTCGAACAGCTAGTGGGGTAATGTTGCAATGTATTTTATAAATAATATTTATAATCTAATTTTATGATATCTCCTAGATTGCAGTAGTTGCAGTTATGTGTAAACCTCATAGATGTCCACATATAAATTATACAGGAAATATATGTGTATATTGTCCTGGTGGTCCAGATTCTGATTTTGAATACTCAACACAAAGTTACACTGGTTATGAACCTACGTCAATGAGGGCTATTAGAGCACGTTATGATCCATATTTGCAAACAAGACATAGAATTGAACAAGTTTGCATTATTTAACTGTTTTTTAACCAAATATAAACATGGTTTTTTATAGCTGAAGCAACTAGGACATTCTGTTGATAAAGTTGAGTTTATTGTAATGGGTGGGACTTTCATGAGCTTACCTGAAGATTATAGAGATTATTTTATTAGAAATTTACATGATGCATTGTCGGGTCATAAAAGTAGTTCTGTAGAAGAAGCTGTTAAATATTCTGAAAGATCTAATACTAAGTGTATAGGAATAACAATTGAAACTAGACCTGATTATTGTTTGCAGAGACACCTTTCAGATATGTTGAAATATGGATGTACACGACTAGAAATTGGTAAATACAATTCAGTATTTTTTTATATACAGTAATATATTTTGGATTATTTTAGGTTTGCAATCTATATATGAAGATGTTGCATTTGATACAAATCGTGGTCATACTGTAAAGGCTGTTTGTGAGACTTTCTGCATTGCAAAAGATGCCGGCTTCAAAGTTGTATCACATATGATGCCCGATTTACCAAATGTTGATTATGAAAGAGATATCGCGCAATTTGTGGTAATTATTACAAATAATTTCTAACTTTATTTTGAAAACTCTTACTGATTCTCTTTATGACATTTAGGAATTTTTCAATAATCCAGCTTATAGATGTGATGGTTTGAAAATCTACCCCACCTTAGTTATTCGTGGAACTGGCTTGTATGAGTTATGGAAAACTGGACGCTACAAGAGCTACTCTCCTTCTGTGCTTGTTGATTTGGTGGCTCATATTTTAGCATTAGTCCCTCCATGGACACGTGTCTATCGTGTACAACGTGATATTCCAATGCCACTAGTAAGGTAAAATAGAAATGATAATAGAACATTATTGAGAAATAATGTGGGTACAAAACAAACAATAAATACAATTTATTTACATCAAATAAATGCGAACAAATTGTGAAATGAATCAAACTACTAGAAATGTCAAAGCCAGGCTGTAAACTACGAAACGCTAAACGGAAATGTATGAAATAATACAGCACATGTAACCACTCCGTCTTTGTCTTGCTCAAACAAATTCTATGAATTGTATGTCGTGCTTGCATTGCATTGGAAACGCATTCTCTTATGCTATCCTTGTTATACAAATAGGTACTATTTCTTATTTGGATGTAGACATAATTCTTTGATAGAATTATATATTAGTGAAGCAGGGATCATCTTTCTTGAATTCGAGTGGATCCTTAAATATTGATTATTTTTTGTTTTGGTTACGTCTACAAGCACTCTGCACAAAATAAATTATACGTCTAAGCATGTTTGTTCTTTGTTGAAATATTTGAGGTTGATGTTCAGTAATATCTGTTATATATTGCAGTAGGGTTCGCTAAGATGACTCTTTATTACTTGTTTATTAGTTAATTACAAACTTTACATTACATTATTCGTCCGACATTTTTGGCTGTACATCTTGCTGTCACCAGTGTTACCAACCTATATATCATTTCCTCCCTCTTTATAATTGGAAACTATGTACTAATACCGCGCGATCATTTAAATTCTAAATTAGAGCAGGCTGTGAAATTTAAATTAAGTTGGTATATAAGTACTAATTTACAATTTGAATTGTCAAAGTGACGTTTCAAAATGTTAATTAATCAATAATTGACATTCTGGACAACCTAATAAAAAAAATCCCGCCTGCTATAATTTAGAATTTAAATGATCGCGTGGTACTAACCTATAAATTTAATCTTTGAGGGGGTTTAACAATTCTATTAGATCTCCTAATACACTGGGTTGGTGTGGGATAAGATACTTTAGTTTGAGGGTTTAGAGGGGATCAGTCGCTTTATTCTATCCACGCTTCAACTCTTCGTCCGGTTTTCCGTCTACCCTTGCATCTTTTCCTACTATCTCTTCTGTGTTCTGTTGTCTTTCGCACTCTCGATTCCTTCGTTGTTCTTCGTAGTTATCCTGCCGTTCACTGTTCTTTTGTACATGAGTCTTTTGCAGGGCATATGAAAATCGTTGTACTTCTTCAGTTGTTGGCCCTGGTAACTGTGTTTTTTATGTTTGATATATGAACGAATCTGATTTTTTTTTGGGACCATACTAAGTATGTTACATTGCTCACTGCTTTTCTTACTTTACCTGGTTTCCATTGTTTATCTAGTACTTCGTATACCAATACATTTTGGCCCTCAGTAAATACTTTCGCTTTCCTATTACCAGTATCATGAGCTTTATCGCTGTATTTCTTACTTGAAAATTTCTCGTTTTTAATAGTGACAATTTAGTTCTGGGTAATTGACGGAACATCATTTCAGCCGGCGATTTTTGTGTTACCGACGATAGAGTGTTTCTGTACGCAAATAGAAAATTTTGTATTGCGTGTTCTAGGGGTAACTCACTTCCATTCGTATTTAGTAATAATTTTCTTAAAGAAGATTTTACCATCTGCATAGTCCTTTCTGCATTTTCGTTTGATGGTGGATGATACAGTGTGAGTTTACTTGATTTATCCCATTAGCCATGCAAAAAATTGCGAAATTCCCTACTGCTGAAGGTGGTCCGTTATCAGAGATCAACACTTCCAGCAATCCAAAACAAGAAAATAATTGTCTTAACTTTGTTATAGTGTTTTGGACGTCCATACTACCTGACATAATAAAAACCTGTATCCATTTTGTAGTTGTATTGTAAATAACTAATAAGTTAGTTTGTACAATTTTACAAAAGCTATATGTATTCGCTTTCAGTTCTCTTTTGATTGTGACCAAGGAGTCAGGTGTACTTCTGGTTGTCTTGGTGCTAATATTTGACATTTTTCACATATTTTTACTGTCTTTTCTATACCATAGTCAATTTTCGACCACCAGACATGACTACATGCCAATAATTTCATTCTCACCACTCCAGGATGCTGATCATGTAAAAGAATCTCGTTTCGACAACTATCAGGTATCACTATTCTACTTTCCTATAATAAAACATTTTCTTCTATACTTGATTCATTTCTTCATCTAAAAAAATTCTAGTAAGTCTTCCTCACTGCATTTATTTGGCCAACCGAACTTTGTCAATTCTATTACTTTCTGTTACAATTTGTCCTGCTTAGTAACTTAGACAATGTCATCTGCTACTAATGGCGGTGTGTCCTCCACTGCGAACGCTACAATTGTATCATCTGTGGATTCCCTCAAAGGCAACCTTGACAATCCATCAGCATTTGCTCTTCCACTGCCTTTTTTGTATTTAATATCATAATTGTAAGCCGACTAAATAACTGCATATCTGCAATCTAGCATGAGCCAAAGTCGGAATTCCAGACTTTTTCCCAAATATTATTCGTAATGGTTCGTGATCGATTTATAATATAATCTCTTTTCGATACATAAACTTATGAACCTTTTTCACAGCAAAAATTAGTGCTAATGCTTCCTTATGTATTTGTGCATATTTCTATTCTTCTTTACTTAACGTACAGGACTCCAAATAGATTGCTTTTTCATCGCCTTCAAGTATCTGACTTAGAGCAGCGCCGATACCATAACTTGACGAATTAGCTGTCACAATGATTGGTTTAGATGGGTCGTAGAACGCCAAAGCCTTTCTTTTTAGAGAAACAGCTTGTTTCTGTCAAATGCATCTTCCCTCGACTTATTTAAATCAAAGTTTATATTTTTCTTCAATAGTTTGTGCAAAGCGTATACTCAGTCGACAACATAGGAATACACCTAGCGTAATAATTTAGCAACACCAGAAATGCCCTCAGTTCCGTAATGTTCGTTGGTATCGGAGCATCTCTATTGATTTTATTTTATTTTCTTGTGGATATAATGCTGTGGCCTAGAAAATCAACCTGACTCTTGAAAAATACAGATTTTACAACATTTATACGAATGTGATACTTGTTTAGCCTTCCAGGGATTTTGAAAACATTTTCCTTGCAATGTTCATAATTTTTTTCCTGAAATAATGACACCATCTATATACACCTACATTATCCAACCCACCCAATGCTTGTTCCATGGTTAATTGTAACAAGGCAGGCGCGCTCCACATCCCATAAGGCAATTTTATATATTTATACCAGTCTATATGAGTGTTTATAGTATGTAATTCCTGTGAAGCTTAATCAACCCTAAGCTGCAAGTACGCGTACTCAAACCAAGTCATGATAATAATAAATATATAATAATAATAATAAATAATTATTGTAAACTATAAAATGAACATGGAAGTTATAGTAATAATTTACGTTTGCGGTTAAATTGACAATCAGTGGATCTGGTTTTAGGTTATGTAAAATTAGATAATCAACTTTATCATTATTCATTAAAAATATGTAATATAAATTCAATAGTCTTTTAGTGTACTATATTGAACATATGCCAAAATACAAACTTTGTTGAGAAATAATAATAATATAATTTATTTCATACAATCGAAATTGATTGGTGATTATGTATTTGTAAAACTGCAGAGAGATAAGGTACACAGTATTGTTTTATCTCCAATAAAAGTACAGATAAGTAATTCCACTATTCTTCTCCAGAGTCAATATGTTAATATTAACATAAGAACTTTTATTTATCACGTTATTAATAAAAGTTCTTTTAAATGTACAATAATTGATTACATCTTTTCAACTATAAATATCTAACAGATAGTTTCATTACTAAATAAAAAGTACAGTTATCGAACTTTGAATAATATGCATGAACACTATCAATATATTCTCTATTTCATGTTTAGGCCAAACTTCGTTCGATTCTAATAGCAAAAACGAGATAATTTGACTCTCAAACATTGTCAGAATATATACCTACTTAAGATATTGTAAAACAAAGATGCTTACAGTTCTTAAAAATAATAACTTCAGATTTCCTGAAATAAATTGAAATAAAAACCAAATTGTAGTAATTATTTTTACAAGCTTTTAAACAAGTGTAATTAGCTTTAGAGTTAGACATTACCTCCGATGTGCATTCTATAAACTACGTCATATGTACTCTAACCTAAAGAATATAATCAACTAGTGTACCAATGAAAAGTTTGTAGAAGGAATCTACCTCCATTCTTATTGAGTGGCATAGTGTAAAACTTATATGTAAGCACAAAATTATATTTCCTTAAAACGTATTTTTAGATATCACTGTCACTGTCTTCATTATCACTGCTGCTTGAAGAATCACTAACATTAATTACAAAGATCGATTTCATAATCTAAAAGACCTTCTCTGTTACCCAATCTTGTATAACTTTTTCAGTATGAGTGATACAAGTTTTTCAAGATTTCTTCTGTACATTGCTCTAGTGATTTCTTCCATGTAACCTTAACTTTATCGTTTCCATTTCCATCTCTGCCAATATGTTTATTACAGTATTAAAACGAAAATGAAAAGTGTGAACACATGGATGTTAAAACTAACATCAAGCAGTAAATAATTACTAATTCTGTGTCATCTTTTGGGTGTTAGATGTCGCTGTGATACTCTCACTGCATTTAACACGCTAAAATGACATAAGCAGCGATTTAAGTCTTGAAGCTATTGTCGAGAATCTCCACGCACACTGATAAGACCTCATAGGTCGAAACACCGGTGTCTGTGCGTTCGATTGTCGACAATAGCACTTAATGTATGTGTGTATCTCAAACACATGCATATACGTTTTACGTATAAAGGTATATATGTAAGTCATAGTAATTATTACAGTATTGTTTTGCGTGAGCCCAAAGCATTTCCATAGCATTAATTCACATTGGTATGGAGACAAGGTTAATACTTCATATCCACGACTTTGTATTAATTCATCTATTTCATACCGTTTTCCTATTTGCAAATATTTAGTGAAGGTTAGTAGCTGATTTTTCATCATAACCCTTAGGTTTACGAACACTTTATACATTATTATTGCAAAGATGAGCTGCTTGGATTTTACAGCTCTCATCGAGAAATATCACTCATATCTGGAAAGGAGAATTAAAATATATCCTGTAATTCTTAACGAATATTAATCGCATCCCAGTTATATTGGATCGTTCCACTAATGCTCTGTTATTTATTAGCCTCCTTTTTGAATTTAAATCCAGTATTACGAAGTACACAATTTAAACCGCTTCTTCTTAATAAAATATGATTTTCAGCAATGTCTGCATTTAAAGTTTGTATTGTAACATCAATAATTAATATTTGTCGTTTTACTCTGTAAAAATAATTCTGCATAATGTATTTTGGATACTCATTATACAGTATACTGCAAATTTTCTGTTTTTGTTTTTCTCTGGGGCCTTTTCTTCCGTGGACTAGATAGAACAACACTATTTATTTATCGGACTTTAGTCCGTTTTGTTGTAGCTATTCCTATTTTCAGCGCATCTGCTACTTGCTAAAAAAGATTCATTAGAATTTGTAAGATGTGAAATCACTCATTCTTGATCTGTTGTACAGATGTAATGTATACAAGAGAGTCACTATTATCTTTCTCTTGCTCGAAATATTGCCATAAATTTAAAACAAGTTTTTGAGATTGTGAACGTAATATTCTACCGCGTTCAAACATTGTGGTTTAATAAAGAGTATGTAAGAAATTTTGAAGCGAATGCAAAATACTTCAATAAAATACGAACTGATACAAGCCTAATGTCAAAGAGAACAGTGTCAAAACGCTAAATGGAAATGTATGAAATAATACAACGCATGTAATAACTCCGTGTTTGTCTTGCTCAAGTAAATTCTATGAATCGTATGTCGTGCTAGCAACGGACTGGAAACACATGCATGCGCTTATGCTGTCCTTGTTATACAAGTAGATACTATTTCTTATTTGGATGTAGACATAATTCTTTGCTAGAACTATATATTAGTGAGGCAGAAATCATCTTTGCTGAATTAAACTGTATCAAAATTAGCAACAAATAATGGTCGCATTCATTCTACGCTCACTTAGTGAGCTGTTGTCTATTTCTTTGTTTTCGAATAATTGCTTAACATCATTGAGGGATTGAGGTTTGTCAGACAGAAATTCTCGCAATAAAGAAAACGGCTTCCAACCAAGTCCAAGTCCAACCCATCTTGTAATAACAGGTTGAGGTGGAAGAGGAGGATTTGGTAGTTTTTCTTTATATTACTTAACCCTTATAGGCCCTTTAAAGAAGATTTTTTCATGTTGGAAATTAAACTATTTACAAGAGAAAATGTTTCCTCTTCAGCGAACGTATTTAAAGCATGAGCGAGAATGTATCAAGTTCGGATAAAAGATTTTTAAATTTTGCCCGGTCTTTATCATGTAGGTACCTGACAAAATCAGCAAAAAATTATCACCAGAAATAGGCGTAAGAAGAAAAATTTTTGATAGTTCCTCTTGAATAAATCTGGCCACTGTCAGTGCATTTGTTTTTTTTTTACACATTAGAAGCAATGATGTAAGGTTTTGGCAGAATCTCGTCGCTAAGAACACCAATCAATAAATGAGCAATACAACGTCCTCTTGAATCGGTGGTTTCGTAATGTAAATGTAAAGATGTCTTGTTCTTTTAGCTTTTAGCTTGGTTGGAAACATTGCGTTAATGTGGGTTGTGACACGTGTCCAGATTTCAACTTACCCAATTTAGCAATATGAGCAGAAGTTTTCACGTGTTGGTCTATTTGATATATATATATATATATATATATATATATATATATATATATATATAAAAAGAGGTACAAGAGAATGTACACTTGTATACCTCATTAGTACAAGTGTACATACTGTAGTACCTCATAAAAAAAATTCTTGAGAACTGCAAACGTAATAAAATAGATTACTTCTTAATGAAGATTTATAGAATTGTTTATATGAAACTCCTGAAACGCCTGCCAAAGATCTCTATCATTCAAAATTCTTTCAATTATGCACAATATGCTATTCATTGAGGATATATACAAATATTCAAAAAATGCATATAATTTGCAAAACGTGCGCTTTGCATATTTGGGTTACCTTAGAGATCACATAAAGGTGAACGGTCCTGTCCAGCGAAACACAACTGTTGTCAAGTGAACAGTTAGGGCGGGAATGGTTCCCGATCTGTCTGCTGAATGCGACCAATGCCTGTAAATTGTAAGGGGGGAATATCATATTCCCATCCTGGATGAGCTCTAGCATCCTATATTTTTTTATTTTCTATTACATGTTTTATAGTAGGTAAATACGAGGACTGACATTGGTAATATAGCATTTTGGTCTTTGTAAATGGTGAAATCATGGTTTCTCTGTATGTCATAAATGTAAATTTTGTCACCACTTATTACTTATTAAAAATAGTTTTTCCAACACTTTTTAATATCTATATTATATACATTACGTTTAATCATAACCAAATTCCAGTAACAACGTATGTATACTTAAAATTAAGTTCTGAAACTAATAAAAAGTTATTAGCACTATATTCAATAATTAAAGAAATAACAAAAATCTGAGCCACGTGTGCGTCGTGTAATCTTTGCCATGTAATGTAAACGTATAATAATAAGGTTGGCCACTAAAGTGAAAGCTCTACTTTTAAAATGCTTGGAGATATACAGGTATTTCGCGAATATTCTTCATTAAAAGATTTCGAAATTTTAGAGTATGCAGAGTTTTCAAAATATACAATTAGGATTATTGTAACTGGAAGATTTATTATAAAATATTTACAAGGATATATCACTTTCGGTTGACCCGAAGTATATAGAAACTCTTTTATTTTAAATGGAACAAATGGGTACAGATTTTATTAACTTGTTGAATTTTACAGTTAATTTGCAAACATATTACTATAGCAATCGCTCTTTCTAGATTCAGTTAATTGTATTTATTGAGCGTTTATCGTAAAATACCCTATATTGTATTCTAGTGTCTAAAGTTAACTGTTCACCTTTGCTAACTTCCTTAATATTCGAGCTATAAAATTAATCAAATTACCATGTTTATGGTATTTTTTGTTTAGATTTAGATGGTGAAATACCCATAATTTGTATTCATAAATATGAGACAGACTTATATGAGAATTTTATTCATCTGGCATTGGACTATACACCCATTTCGATATGAGAGTATTTTTATACACCATTTTAAATAGCTTATCATTTCTGTAAATATAGTTAGTATTTGTTTAAAAAGTTTCTCTTCTTCGCATAATAAAGTTTCTTTGCTTTAAGTCTTTTTCCCTGTAATAAGTCTCCCAACATTTAATTACGTCACTTTATTATAGTCCTGGGTGTTTTTTTTTCTATTTTCCACACTTCGGTACCCCTTAAATTGGTGTAGGCGTATTGCATAAAGTATTATTATTAAAACAAGCCATTTTTGTTTTAGTTCTGGTGTTGAACATGGAAACTTAAGAGAACTTGCCCTTGCAAGAATGGCAGATTTAGGCTTAAAATGTAGAGACATTCGATCTAGGGAAGTGGGTATAAACGAGATTCATAATAAGATCAAACCGCACGATGTAGAATTTATTCGACGTGACTATTTGGCTAATGACGGTGTCGAATCCTTTTTAAGTTATGAAGATCCTCAACAAGATATACTAATTGGACTTCTAAGGTACAAAATATGAATAAATAACTTTAAGCAATGAAGATCTTTTAGGTAGCGTAGATGACAGGTATTATTAAACTAGTCTTGTTGTTTTTCCCATTTTGTTTTCTTATTCAATAAATTTTCCAAAATATACATAGCTAAAAGCTTTTGCAAGAAACTGCTTATTTGTATAAATCTGAGTTTTAGCGAATTATTAATTTTATTATTACAGACTTAGACAATGCGGAAAACATACATTCCGTCCGGAATTACTAGGCGGTTGCTCGATCATACGCGAACTTCACGTTTATGGAACCGCCGTCTCAATTAACGAAAGAGATCAGGATAAATTCCAACATCAGGGGTATGGAATTTTATTGATGGAGCAAGCCGAAAGAATCGCCATAAGGCAACATAGGTCTAAGAAAATAGCGGTCATATCCGGCGTAGGAACGAGAAAATATTACAGAAAGTTGGGCTACGAACTGGAAGGCCCGTATATGGTGAAGAGTTTAGTCCCTGGAGAATACAAAAGTGTATTTGACTGTGTTGATGAGAAGCCACCGCCAAGTACGGTTAAATACAGTATTCCCACGAATCTGAAACCCTATAAGTTTGAAGAGCATATAAAGGGGACAACAAAGGATTGGGTAGGTCATAGATGTAGTAGGATATAACTGATTTTGAAATGTGTTGTAGGGTACAGTAAAATAATATATTGTAATTAATAGTATATTAGATACCGAGGTGGAAACTGTTTCATTACTTTCGAGAGGTTAACTTTATCTCGAGACAGGAATGAAACATTTCACCGAGGTTTGTATACTATTTTATTTACAACCGTAATTATTATATTTATTTGTGATAAAAATTCCGGTAAAAGTTTTGACACATTGAGTTGTCAGATTTGTGGTGTTCTAGCGTAAACGTCAAATAAATATACGTCTGTTTTTTCGGTGAATAGATTATAAAAGAATTGTTGAGTAGTAAAGCCTTGAAGGACTGCACTCCACTTGAACTGAGGGAAACTGTCCTCCCGTAGTAATCCAGATATCTTGGCTCGAATGGAGAAGGACAAGAAATCACTATTTCATAATATCAGCAATAGCAGGGCGGCCTAACTACATGTGATTTGTGATAAAAATTCCGATAAGGTTCGAGTTGAAAGTTTTGTGATTGAAACATGACATGAACGTTTATAAGTCACACTTCCAAACTTTTAAAAAGTCAGAAATGCCAACATTACGCGTATGGTTGTGAATGAAGTAATTTATAAAAAAATCTAACAGATAATGAGTCAGCTTATGCTAATAGCTAAACAAATACGTTGTATGTATGTAATCCAAGATAATATTTTGAAAATGAAAAGTGTAAACACATGGATGTTAAAACTAACATGAAGCAGTAAATAATTACTGTGACTTACATATATACATTTATACGTAAAACGTATATGCATATGTGCATGTGTTAAATGCAGTGAGAGTATCACAGCGACATCTAACACCCAAAAGATGACACAGAAAAAAGCGATGGCTTCTAACGCCATGTTCTGCTATACAGAGGCCTGTATGTTAATAGTGTATCCCATACATATGATGTATATATGTGACATTTTTAATGATCGCAACTGAAAACAACACAGACCGATCGTAATGGCATCAGTGGAAAGGCAATGGACATGGAAGACTACGCACATGATTGAAGCACTGCCTGTAGTGTTGCGGCAGCGGAAGAAGGAATTGAACTTACTTCCCGGATACGCCTCGTCTATTTATCTCGGAATACCGGAGCTAACTTGCTAACTCACTTACCCCAATTAAGATTAAACATCGAACCACACAATAGTACCCGAAATCAGAGTAGACACAGTTGTCCGCCTTTTCAATTTTTGATGCCCAAAGTTTGGTGACATTCATATCCAACTTCACGTTAATTTCAGGATGTGCAAGGCGCAAAATTTAATATTGATTTGATTAATTGTAAAAACTGAATGGTTTTAAGGAAAGACCAATGTTGATTATAATTTTTGAGAAGTAAATATGGCGACTATATGAGCATATGCACCTGGGTGTATTCTTCATGGATATCGCAAACAAAATCTAAATCTAATGACAGAAATGTTTATTATGGCGAAAATGTATAAATTGGTCGTAATATATGCATTAATGACAAACAAACACATAATTTCTGTTTCAATATTAAATTTCTCCCTTGCATATTTTTAATAGACTAATAGTTCAATTCGGTGTTGGTAGATAAATCATCCTGTCAAATTTTGGTGTTTATTTTTGCTTTGATTATGTTATGAAAGACGGAAGTTGAGAAAGACCGAAGTCTTAGAGCATTTCCATTACTAAATATATTACGTTATAGTTACTGTATTGTGAATCATTTTTTTTGTTATCGAATGTCACTGACTGAAATAATAATAGATCCGGCAACATAAACAAGACGAGTCGTCATGGATCTAATATGACGTACAATTGAATGTAACGCGTTTCCTCTATACGTATACATTGATTCCCTATGCCTAATGATATTTGACACATGCGGTATGTATATACAAATAGATTTAAAAAGATTGTCTATCCCATTTCAAAAATACGTACAGGCAGCCTTTTCCATAAACTGGTTTGAAGAATGTCGATAAGATAGACACAGTCTGAATTGATACTTTTCCTTGCAATTACTTATTATTTATTTACTTTACTATTGACATGCGAAACATTTCATATTTTACAATTTCAAAGCGCATGTTAAAGGGTTCAATTTTGAAAATTATCGACATAAACTAATCAACATTAATATAATGATTTAAAAATTACAGGTTATTATTTCATCATATTGGCCATGTTTCCGTAATAATTCGTTAGTTAATTAATACTAACTATGTTTTTTTTTTAATTTCAGATTGAAACATTTTATCAAAAATTTGGTAAAAGAAGCGACATGGTGAAAGTGTCTTGGACAGAAAAAGTAATCCATGTGTCTTGAATATCATTTTGTATTAAATTAAATTTATTGTTTATTACAGGGTAGTATGAAAGACCATCACGTTCCCGAAAAATATTTAGGTTCTTAATAAATATCTATGTACTAATGCATTTTGTATTAACCTATTTTTAAATACATTGTTGCTGAATTGGTTGTAATAGCCTGGTAATCTAATTGAGGTAACTTTTTAAACATATAAGATATTTTTATTTATGAAAATTGTAACACCACCCCTTTTTACTTTCTTATACGTAGTATAAGGAAGTATTGTGATGACGAAAATTTTCGACCTCGAGATTTTTGCAGATGTCCACGTTTTGAAGTTCCCTAATACCAAAAAAGTGTTTTTTAAAAAATGTCTCTCTCTGTGTGTGACCACGATAGCGATCAAACCGCTGTAAATATCAATTCCAAATTTTGTATTTACAAATATAATCTCCCTCTTGAGAACTGATTAGATTTTGAGCAAAATCAGCAGACCGGAAGTAGTAGTTTACTTCAGTGAAAAAATCGAATTTTGCAAATATTTCGTCAATTAATAAGTTTAAACAAATTTATAAAGAATTTAAATGTATTCAAAATTAAATTTGAGAAAATTTGTATTAATAAAGATTTTCGAAATTCCTACCGGAAGTAGGTCTTTTACTCTTATCGAAAATCAGTTTTTTGCGAATATCTCGCAAGTCATGCATTCTAGGCAGGTACATTACGAGTATAAAAGTATTTAGAACGTACTTTTAAATATCTTTTGTATAAAAAAAAATTCAAAATTCAGACCGGAAGTACCACTTTTACTCTTATCGAATAGCGATTTTTTGCAAATATGTCGTAAGTTATGCATTCTATATTTATTTATCAACAGTACAAAAGTATTTAAAACTGGATTTGCAATATTTTTTGTATATATGAAATCTCAAAATTCGGACCGGAAGTAGCACTTTTACTCTTAGCGAGGAGCACTTTTTGATAATATCTTGCAAAGTATGCATTCTATAGCGATTTATTAAGAGAATGAAAGTACTTAGAATAGGATTTTGAATAAGTTTTGTATTAAAAAAATTCTTAAAATTGTACAGTTTGAAACGCTCATACGTATAAGAAAGTCGTGTGGTGGCCACACCTCATTTTTTCATACACGTATGCGTTTCACCATTAACGGATCATCAAATTATCTTTATTGATGGTAGTGACATTTTTCTATACTAATGCTTGTGGATGATGTGTTGTAAAGGTATATGTATGATAATTTTATTTAGAAGTCTCTGCTTGTAGACATTTATGGTGCTTTTACATAACCGTCGTCTGCCGCTATGAATTGATGTAATATTATATACCGGGCTCTTTTTTTTATCATTACACAGCATTTTCCCTATGTGTAATGATAAAAAAAAAATTGTCAATGCATTAGCGATATAGTCACTGTATAGTAGACAACCAGTTATACACCAATGAAGAATTTACGTATAATTAATTTTTAAATCAGGTTGCCATGACGGGAGAAACATTTTTTATGTGTAATATTTCTGAATTTTTATTCAAACATAAGTCATAAATTAAATACATTTTATTAACCCTAGACCACTAAACACCTGTGGAAGTTACACAAATGCTAAACACTCGTATATTTTACGAATTTTTTCTTTATTATTACAAATTACTCAAACATGACATTTTCTCACACAGTAGCAAACTAAAATACAAAACTAATTCTTATGAAACAAAAAAAGTTGGAAAAATAAATTTAAATTGCACAATTCAAACAACAATTAGCCCGATGCTGGCCGCAGATAGCCCTATTGCAGCGGCTGCAATAATTTGTGGTCATCCTACGAAGACGTGACGGACAAAAAAAGCAAATGGCACGTTTCTTCTCTACTTCGACTGGCCTTTCAGGCGTCATATCAATATTAAGGATATTGCATATATCTTGCCGAATTGGGCGGTGCAAAGTAGGAGTATTAATTCGTAGCTGCAACCAAGGTTTCAGTAACTCGTCTTTCAAATTAAGCATGAATGTCATTCTAGACACAGATTTTTTTCCTCGTTTATTCATATTCGAATTATATATAACGAAAGAATTAATTGCAGCAATGTTTATCATATCATAGAATACGCACATCGGCCATCTTCTTGTTTTACGACCACAATTCATACTAGAGCACATTTGATCGAATGTATCTACCCCACATTTGGTTCCATTATAGAAGTGTATCATCTCTGGTTTTTTTGTTATCCTGTTTAGGCTTCTATCTGTGTGTACGGTTGATAGTAAAATCACTAGATTTTTTTTCCTTGTCTTTGATAAATATGATACCAGAGTTTTTTGTTTGTCAAAACAAAAAATCGATGTTCCTGGCTGTCTTTTTCGTGTTTCTAACATATCTGGTGGAATTTCAGCTTTATTTTTTCTCAGTGTTCCAACAAGAGTCAACTTGTAAGGAGGTTGTAGAAGCTCATCAACGACACTTACTGAAGTGAACCAATTATCCATGGTAACACATCTGTTGCTACCATGAATGCTCCTTGTTAAATTCTTGATGTAATAAGTACTTAGGGGCAATCCATTTGTTTTAGTTCCTTTTCCAAGATATGGTTCTGCATCAATCATGTATTTTGAGGCTACATCACATAACATAACCAGCTTTATGCCATATTTGGCTGGTTTATTTGGGATAAACATGCGAAATCCGCATCTTCCTCTGAATGCCAAAAGTTGTTCATCCAAAGTTGTATAGTGGCGATAAATTCCTCCCAGATGTCTCGTATTGGAGCAAATTTATCTTCTTTTTTTCGGTCATTTCTAGTTTGTTTATCATCAAAACGTAAACAATCTAACAGAAATAAAAATCTATCACCACTCATTGTAGCCCTATAAGTATTTCCCGATAGTTTTGGGTCAAACATCCTTTTAACATTTAGGTGGTTGTTTTTCATTGCTCCTGAAAAAATTAGTAGTCCAATAAGTGCCATTACTTCCTCTTTGCATGTGTTTGAAATGGTGAGCGTTTTTTCTTTATAAGAGGCCGATTTCAAAGAGATTTCTTCGTTTGTATGAATTACAATTTTCTCTAACATATTATCGCTAAAGTAATGTTGGAAACAGCTCCCTGGCGTCAGCATGTGGGAAGCAGGTCCTTTGCTCCCAGGAATAAAATGAACTATGTTCCGAGCAGGAACTCTGCTTTGTCGTTGTGGTTCTATTGTCGACCATCTATGACCATTTTTGCCTTTCCATGAGGGATTTTGGGGAACAATGATATGCCTCAAATTGTCAGCAATTGAAGACAAAGGAATGTTATCATCTGATTCATCGTCACTATTCAAAACAGATGTAGTACTACTTCCAGATTGATGTGTTGTTTGATTCATTGATTGATTGGAGTGACTTGTAGTTGCTTGATTTTCGTCTTCGGAAATTTCATCATCGGTTGAATCAACAACTTCTGCTTCTACAACATCTTCTTCATCTTCACTTCCGGATGTTTGAATTTCTGTGTCACTGATATCTTCTCCATCCATTATTTTGTTTGCTTCGGCTTCTAATTCGGCTTGTGTTAACCATTTTTTAGACAACGCCATAACTACTTCCTAAAAACTAATCCACAAATCTTACTTGATTCACATTGTAATAATTTAGATTTTACCTAATGGATCCAAATACTAAACATTCGTAACGAAAACGACGTGAAAAGTTACACAAACGATAAATACTCGTAAAATTGACGACGAACACTTAGTAACTCCACTAAAAATGAACTTACGCTACTTTCGTTAGGTATACGACTGGCTTGCAATAAAAGATGCAGCTACTGAAAGCATCACTGAATTCGCGCAAGCGGAAGTACCCGAACTTGTCGAATCGCACAGAGGTCGTCGTAAATTTTACGACTGTTTAGTGTTCTAGGGTTAAAAAATAGATAATTTATTTATAAATCATGGATAAATACAACAGAAATGAAAAGGCGGCTATAGTAATGTGGTACCAGAAAAATAATAGTTTAAGGCAAGTTAGAGACATGTTTTCCGTCAATTATCCAGACAGGCCTATACCTTGTGCAAAAACAATTCTGAACTTTTTTAAAAAATTTCAAGAAGATGGTTGTGTTCTAAATTCTCACACAAAAAGAAATAGAACCAATCATGTTCGAACAGAAGACATGAAATTAAATATCCTGTGTTACGTAGAGGAACGGTCTGTAGGATCTCTTTTAGATGTAGCTAAACATTTTGGAGTATCGTACAGTTTGGTATACAAAACTCTGAAAGAATTTAAATATAGGCCATACAAAATATCAAATCATCAAGAGCTTTTCGAAGAGGATAAGATAAAACGAACTGAGTTTTGTGAAATAATGTTTAACATGTTAAATGAAAACCAAGAAATTTTAAATAAAATAATTTTTACTGATGAGGCTACATTTACCGTAAACAGTGAAGTTAACTCTCAGAACTTTCGGTTTGTACCCTACATTTATCCATGAAAAATTATTAAATTTTCTATCCATTAATCCATTAGGTACTGGTCCCGTACAAATCCTCACGCTCAAAACCTGACCCGAACACAGTACCCTCAAAAAGTTAATGTCTGGATTGGAATAATAAGCGATAGACTTATTGGCCCATTTTTTATTGACGGTAACCTCACTGCAGTGAAATATTTGAATTTGTTGAGAGACCATATCATTCCATCAATTGAGATGATGAATGTTGATGAACCCTGGTTCCAAATGGATGGGGCCCCGCCACATTCTACACACGCTATCAGGAATTTTTTAAATAACTTATTTCAAAGACGGTGGATTGGTAGATTTGGTTCCATACTATGGCCTCCAAGATCCGCTGATTTATCTCCAAATGACTATTTTCTTTGGGGTTACCTAAAAAGTAAAATTTACAACAATGTACGAATACGCAACTTGAATGAACTAAAAGAGCGTATACGTACTGCATGTAATGGAATAAGGCCAGAATTTATTAGAAATACACTTCGTTGCTTTCAAGATCGCCTTGAAAGACAAGGTGGACATTTCGAGAACTTGTAATGATATTAGACTTCACATTTAAGTTCGTTTAATTGTTATAATAAACTAATTATTTTGTTCCAAGTGATATTCTGCATTTTCTTTATTAAAAACATAACCTAATTCTTCTAAGCTTTATTTTGCTCTGTATCGCCCAGTGTTACCACTCAGTACAAGTATTATTGCCGAATCAAATACTTTCGCGCTAAATTTTAACAGTTTCGTAATAAATGTAAAAGGTTTTATGTACGCTGCAAAGTTTAATTTTTCCGTACAAATAATTTATGGTAGAAGTAAGAGAAACGGATCTCCAGAATATTATTTTATTTGTATCAACGTTAGTGCTTGTTCACAATGGACATAAGACATAAGCTGTACGTAACATAAAACGTAACGCGTAAAGTTAAACGTATGAGAAACCAATGCGGCTATCCACAGTGGCCGTAGTGCTTATGTCACCTTATGTTATGTTTATGTATTCCTTACGTGTGAACGTAAGAAATACATAAAGTTGAAATAAATTCAACTTTATGTTTTTCTTATGTATTTGTTACGTATACTTTTAGTAAAATAAGCTTTTTGAAGTTTCAAAACTTAAACCGATTGGTAACGATATTATAAAAAACGCGGGAAGCCTATATAATCACATGCTTTTGAATCGTGTCAATTTGAATTGTGACGGTTTTGTTCTGATAACGTGAAACATACTAAGGCTTTATCGATTTTAAATAATATAATTTAATATATGTATCTACTACAAATTACTGCAATAAGTTGTAATTACTCCATATGAGTAAATATTTGTTGGTGCTATTTACATATCGAGTAAAAAAGTAAATGAAATTTTGATGATTGAAAAGGGGCAAGTAGATATAGAATTACTTTTATTTCAGTTGGTCAGAGCTGAAGTGTATTTATATCTAACAAGGCACAGCGGAGCTACAAAGATGTGATATACTAAGATGTCTGGAAAGGAGTACCAGAAACACCAGACATCACAAGTATTTTAAACATTAGTTATAGCACTGGTTTACAAAGCCGTGTTAAATATTATAAGTATGTGATATATGCGAAAGAGCATGGAAAGATTGAAGGAACGCTACACAAGAGAAAGCAAGAAATTGTTAATTCCAAAGTGCAGTTTGAAATATGTATGTGAAATTGACTGGAATTTTGCTATGCCAAATACCTCCACATACTACTTGTGAAGCATCTCAAGGCATACAGCAATACAAAAAATAACATACACTAAGTATTTTTACTTTAGTACTGAAACCACCACCAAAGCCGAGCACCATGGTGCAGCATATAATGCTTTTGCTGTCTTTATAACCTTTCCTAAATGTAACAGTGAACCAAATATTCTTGAAGTGTGATTATAACATTCATTGAATTAAAGTGCATTGTCTAATGCAATGAATGCGATTTCTTTGACATTTATTTTTGTTACTTTTCGTTAATAACAATAAGGGTAATATGCAGATTATTATCCATTCTAACAGAAATTTCAGTATTGTCCGAATTTTTAGAAATAACTAACCTTAAAATGTCAAAATAAATAAACAAAATACCACTATAGCGCATGCGCAAATCCTTACGTTTATGTATTCCTTATGTTCATTGTGAACAGTACTTGAATTTTACGCATTATGTATCTCTTATGTAAATCTTACGTCTTATGGGTTTCTTATGTCCATTGTGAACAAGGACTTACGCGGACAGTGGGAAATGGCGGGAAATCCTTAATGTAGCAATTATGATGTTGACGACGTGATATATTTCGAATTTTAAAATTGTACAAAATTAGTTATTTACGATATAATTGTTAAAAGTGCTATTTTATTTTGCGAGTAAGATTTGCGACACGAGGGTGATTAGGAACTGGAGCAATTTAAAATAAGCAAAATAAAATAACATTTTAACACGTTTATCGTACAGTGTTTCTGCTACAAACTCAATTTTCATTTTAAAATTTTAATAAAAAGTTTAACGAAAATTGACTGATAAAAATCTTAGGACAGCTCACTGTTCCTGCTTGTCAAAATACGAATGTATAACTGGTTGTCTACTATACAGTGACTATATCGCTAATGCATTGACAATTTTTTTTTTATCATTACACATAGGGAAAATGCTATGTGTAATGATAAAAAAAGAGCCCGGTATAATTAAGATATAGTAAAACCAGATAACGACAACAGCAAAAACTTTAAAGCAAAAAAATGGATTTAAATTACTCTCAGAGAGAGAGAGTCAAAACTAATAACCCTTTAAACGATAACATTGAAAAAACAAGAGAATATATGTAATTATATTATGTAGCATAATTCTTATCATGCCAACAGCTTTACACCAATTACAGAGTATGTTATGAGTGCGGAAAGCTATTAGAGGAGATTCCAAGACTAGACTAGACTCCTTTTTCACTACATTTTCATGGCATCTGTCACAAATGCAGAGAACACTGTTACATGTCTGTACTTCATGTCTGTACTTCCCTTATCACACTGTATACAAAAGTAAATAATTAGATCTATTTGAACAAACCTCTTAATTTATCAGTAATAAATGATTTGTTTCCTATAAATAAAAACATAATTAAAAATATACAAACATTTATGAGTGAATATTTCGAAAATTTTAGAATGTATAATATTATCCAAAAGAATGTAAGAAATCATAAAAGCAATGATTATTGTAGTCTAAAGAGAAATTTTTAAATTTACTTAATTTACATTATTTTAGATCACATTACATATTCCAAAATGTTTACTAAAAACACAAGCATCGGGTATACGATGAAAACACGATATAAGAATAACTTTTTATTTAAGAAAAGATTAACAAATAATACTTTATATGAAGTGAAGTTATTTCATCTTAATTACACTGAACTAAAACTTTATACCATTTTGTGTAACAAAAAACTACTTATATACTAAAGCATTATATCATTTTCTATATCAAAAAATTCACTTACATAAAATTCTCGTCACTAATTTTATGAATAGTAGTACAGTTACAGTTACAAAATAAAGAATTCAATTTTATTAAAAAATATTCATCATCTAATATTTTTATTTCAAATCCTTGAGTTTTTATTTTCAGTCCATTCAAATAAATTTTACAATTTTCTGGCAAAATGTAAAGACTTTTCCATATGTATACATGTTATTGTCAGTGGATAATATGAAAATGTTTCCAGCTTTATATATAAAGCTATTTATTCGATACCACGATAATAAAGTGATGATCAGTGAAAAATTGACAGGAACTCGATTTAGAAACCTTATCTTACCAAAGTATGTCCGTGAGGTAATAATAAACAGGGCCAGTCTGCAAGACAATCTTTTAAAGTTTTACGTGTGTTTCCTTGCCTGAGGTGAAATGTTTTCTTTCAGTGGGTAATGACCTCCTCGCAAGGCTTCTTTCGGGTATTTAGCCAAGTCTGGCTATATTCGCAATCTGTAATTAGAAGATTACTCTTAAGATGCTTAAAATAGTTCTTTTTTTCTTACCAGCGTCATTTGCAATACAGGTTGATTCTTTTTCACTAGCCCATTGATTATGTATAAGAAGATAGTCCAAGTCCATAAGAAAAAGGTTGCGCCTAAAATCAACATTTTGGATGTCACCACCAGTGGGGCGCTAGTCGTCAAAGTGTCCACATGTGGTGGGGGTAATTTTCAAGGTAGTTGAGATTTAAACCGTTAACCAACATAATAAATTCCTAGTTTTGGCTTTTCAGTAAACAGATGACGCTGTAAAATAAAGTAAATAAATTTAATTTAATTCTTATATAGGTAATAATAATAATTCTGATCATAAACTGCGCAGTCATTAATAAAATGTATTAAAAAATATTTTATTTACGTTCCACTCTACGAAAAAAGCATTTATACACATAATGAATATACATACTTATGTATATATAAAAACGTTCAGCTTTGCGGAAGGAAGAAGGCATGAATATAATCCTTTTATTTGTATGTTTTTTTTTGTTTAATGCATGACGCCAAACTGATTCACTGTAGGCTTTACAGGCAAGGAAAGAAAACAGGGGTTTTAAAATATAACAGACATATAAACCATATAGTGTGAGTGATATAGTACACAAGGCATTTGAATGAACAGGTAATTCATTCATTCCTTTATGGATATAAAAGCAAGTCTACTTAAATACCTATGCATGTAAAATCTCTGAATTTTACGGGAAGCCTCTTTGCATCTATTTCTTTTACAGAATAAATAAATTATTAAAAGTCATTCATATTTTTTTATAGGCGCATTAAAAGTACTGAAATTAATAATATTTGTTTCCTTTAAAAATTAATCGTTCTCAATACACAACCTTCTTACTTTCTTATACGTAGTATAAGGAAGTATTGTGATGATGAAAATTTTGGACCCCAAATTTTGATTTTTAAAAAATGTCTGTGTGTGTGTTGTGTGTCTGTGTGTGACCAGGATAGCGGTCAAACCGCTATAGCTATCAATTCCCAATTTTGCATTTACTAGTATAATCTCCCTCTTGAGAACTGACTAAATTTTCAGTCAAATCGGCAGATCGGAAGTAGTAGTTTACTTCAGTGAAAAAATCGAAGTTTGCCAATATTTCGTCAACTACTAAGTTTAATTTATAAAGAATTCATATGTACTTAAAATTAAAATTGAGAACACTTTTAGTAAAAAAGTTTTTCTAAATTTCTAACGGAAGTAGGTCTTTTACTGTTATCGAAAATCAGTTTTTTGCAAATATTTTGCAAGTCATGCGTTTTAGATAGGTACGTTACGAGTATAAAAGTATTTAAAACTTAATTCTCAATACTTTTTGTATAAAAAAATTCAAAATTCGGACCGGAACTAACACTTTTACTCTTATCGAATAGCGATTTTTTGCTAAATGTCGTAAATTGAGCATTCTATATATGTATATTTATCAAGAGTACAAAAGTATTTAGAGTTGGATTTGGAATATTTTTTGTATAAATGAAATTTTAAAATTCGCACCGGGAGTAACACTTTTATTCTTAACGAGTAGTACTTTCTTTTGAATATCTCGCAAAGTATTCATCCTATAGAGATTTACAGTCTTTTTCTTCTGGTTTTCCCCTTTTGTCATTTGTGTTTCACAATTTGTCAAATGACTTTCCCAATTCCTGTCATATTGACATATATGTCAAATTAAATTCTTTTTTGTCAAATCTCTTTCACTTTATATCAACTACTTTTCCCATGTATGTAAATTATATGTTTTGCTTAATAACTACTTACCAAGCTGTGCATCATTTTCATTTAGTTATTGACGTACCCTTGAAAATAAAGTATACATTTGAAATTTTAAGTTATCTAATTTATTCTTGTGTAATGTAGGTACATAGAAATTGATAAAAACATACATGTATGCAAAACATTTTCAAATATCACAAATATGCACAGTACAAACTATCGAAATATATAAATGAAGAAACAATTAATTTAATATTTCATTTTGTTTTAAACAATCACCCAGATATGTTTCCATATGCTGAACATAATGAAGACAATTATCTGCAGTTATTTGTTCAGAAGCATTGTGTATTGCTGCATATAATTCATCCTCATTTGTCGGCTGAGTTCTCTTTATTATGTGTTTCCATTGATTAAATAATTCCTCTTTAGGATTTAAAAATGGACTGTGAGCAGGTAAAAAAACTTCAAAATGCTCATGACTTCTAATGAGATTGACAACTTCTTCATTTGTATGAAATCTAACATTATCCATAACAAAAAAGGCGCCTTGTATGTTATCATTATGTAAATGATTAATTAGAGTTGTAATAAATTCACAGAAATGAACAGTATTGAATGGTCTATCTTGGATTTGGAACAAGTATAGTGAATTTATATTCATTGCTGCAGCCACAGAATAATTACGCCCTCTTAGTTGAGCTTTTATTTTCGTTGCTCGAGTATTTTTAACTGATCTTGCATATGAAGTTCGAGAATTAACTTGAATTCCATATTCATCAATGAAAAAAATCTTTTCCCTTTCGAACATGATTCTACTGTACCGGATAGCATATTCAAAGTGAGTCTGTATGATTTGTGGTGTATTTCTTCTTCCGGGAACGAAAGAGATTCTCTTAAACGAATAATGGAAAGTGCTCTGTTAATCGTCGATAGCGATATTTGATGAAGTGGCCACTGCGTCAAACATCTTTCTTTTAACTGACGAAGTGATAAACTGCAATCTTCATCAATCCAATTGCAAATTTCATGTATCTGTAACACAGATAATTTTTTTAGTCGGTGACCAGCACTTCTTTTATGAATATTAGCGGTTCTCCGGTATGTAGAATAAATCTTTCTTACTGTATTGGGTAAAATTCCAAATTGCTCTCCAATATTATTTGCCGTGAGCGTTGTTCATAGAACGAATTATTAAAGCTCTTAAATCATTATTTATTTTACTATTAATTCGACGATTCTCCATAATAGATGAATATAAAATGATTAACACGCTTCGTGAAAGTCAATTGACATATAGTGAAACACATTTGACAAATAAGGAAATTATTTAACACATCGCCGCCATATTATAATAAATGGGAAAGTCATTTGACAAATTGTGAAACACAATTGACAAAAGGAGAAAACCAAAAGAAAAAGACTGTATTAAGAGAATAGTATTTATAATAGGATTTCGAATAATTATTATATAAAAAAATTGGTAAAATTCTATAATTTGAAACTCTCATACGTATAAGAAAGTCGTGTGGTGGACACACCTCAATATTTTTTTGTATATAGTAACATCGATCTGCGTAATATATAAAACCAACATTATTTCCAAAATTGATCCTTTCTCCTTTTATCACATTTTGGGTTTATATCTGAATGCAATTTTGAGCGCTTATAAATGTTTAAAAAATTATATTATTAATTAAAAAATTATCGTTTAAAGATAAAAATTTCTATTAAATTATTTTTAACATAATCTATCACAAAAAAATTGTCCAGATACGTCAAAAAATATTGACAGGAACGAACATATTTGACGTAAATATAATGTGGCTTTTCATTAAGCAAAAAATGAGGTGTGGTCACCACACGACTTTCTTATATGTGTGTGTGTTTCAAATTATACAAAAGTTGTTCTAAATTAAGAGTTAAATACTTTTATCTTCTGAAAAAATAAACAAAATGCTACTGTACTACTTCTATTCTCTTAATAAATCTCTATAGAATGCATACTTGGCGAAATATTCGAAAGAGAGTGCTACTCCCTAAGAGTAAAAGTGTTACTTCCTGTCCGAATTTTAAAATTTCTTTTATGCAAAAAATATTTCAAATGTATTTCTAAATATATTTGTGCTCTTGATAAATATATATAGAATGGATAACTTACGACATATTTGCAGAAAATCGCTATTCGATAAGAGTAAAAGTGTTACTTCCGGTCCGAGTTTTTAAATTTTTTTATACAAAAGATATTGAAAATTAAGTTCCAAATATTTTTACTTTCTTATACGTAGTATAAGGAAGTATTGTGATGATGAAAATTTTCGACCTCGAGATTTTTGCAGATGTTCACGTTTTGATGTCCCCTGATACCGAAAAAGTGGTTTTTAAAAAATGTCTCTCTCTCTCTCTCTCTCTCTCTCTCTCTCTCTCTCTCTCTCTCTCTCTCTCTCTCTCTGTGTGTGTGTGTGTGTGACCACGATAGCGGTGTCAAACCGCTATAGGTATCAAATCCAAATTTTATATTTACAAATATAATCCCCCTCTTGAGATCTGATTAGATTTTCAGTAAAATCGGCAGACCGGAAGTAGTAGTTTACTTCAGTGAAAAAATCGTATTTTGCCAATTATTCGGCAACTACTAAGTTTAAACAAATTTGTAAGGAATTCATATATACTCAAAATTAAATTTGAGAAGAATTTTATTAAAAAAGTTTTTCGAAATTCCTACCGGAAGTAGGTTTTTTACTTTTATCGAAAATCAGTTTTTTGCGAATATTTCGCAAGTCATGCTTTTTAGACAGGTATGTTACGAGTATAAAAGAATTTAGAACTTAATTTTCAATACCTTTTGTATAAAAAGATTTTCAAAATTCGGACCGGAAGTAACACTTTTACTCTTATCGATTAGCAATTTTGCAAATATTTCGTAAATTATGCATTCAATATTTATTTGTCAAGAGTACAAAAGCATTTAGAGTTGAATTTGAAATATTTTTTGTATAAATAAAATTTCATAATTCGAATCGGAAGTAACACTTTTACTCTTAGGGAATAGCGATTTATTTTTTTTTTTGGAATATTTTTTGTATAAATGAAAATTCAAAATTCGGACCGGAAGTAATACTTTTACTCTTAGCGAGTAGCATTTTTTTGCAAATATCTCACAAAGTATGTATCCTATAGAGATTTATTAAGAGACTGGAAGTACTTAGAATAGGATTTTGAATAATTTTTGTATAAAATATTTTTTTAAATTGTATGATTTGAAACGCTCATACGTATAAGAAAGTCGTGTGGTGGCCACACCTCATTTTTATACTCGTACTATACCCGTCTCAAAAGCATGACTTGCGAAATATTTGCAAAATAATGTTTTTCGATTAGAGTAAAAGACCTACCTACTTCCAGTAGGGATTTCAAAAAACTTTTATAATAAAATTTTTCTCAAATTTAAGTCTGAGTACATATGAATTCCTTATAAATTTGTTTAAACTTAGTAGTTGATGAAATATTGGCGAAATTCGATTTTTTCACTGAAGTAAACTTCTACTTCCGATCTGCGGAATTTACTGAAAATCTAATCAGATCTCAAGAGGGAGATTACACACGTAAATACAAAATTTGGAGTTGATTACTACAGCGGTTTGACCGTTATTGTGATCACACAGAGACTGACACACAGACATTTTTTAAAAACCACTTTTTTGGTATCAGGGGACTTCAAAACGTGGACATCTGCAAAAATCTCGAGGTCGAAAATTTTCGTCATCACAATACTTTTTTACACTACGTATAAGAAAGTATAAGCACTCACGTTACACACTTCCGTATTTTAAATGGTGTCAAAGTACCTATGCCAGGCACATTTCATTCGCACATTGTATTCGGTATTTTTTGTCCGAGATAACAAAAAATACGGTATTATCATTCCTCTACAATTACTACCTAATTCATTCCCTGACAGTAAACATATTCTTTGTTTGTCAAATTCATGTTAAATAAATCTAGGAACAATTTTTGTTCATATTATTTATAATTTTTGGCATACTTTGAAATTACTGTTTATTAATATAAGAAATAAAGCTGTTACATAATGTAAAATTACTTTAAAAGGCTTCTTAGTATATTTATAGAAAAATTATTAAAGATGTTATGTTCAAGGTAAATATAAGATTGTGTCTTCAGTATCCTTTTATGGGAAGTGTTATTTTTCCTGACTATTTTTGTATAGCATTTTATTACATTTTAAATACATTAAAAAGAAAACTTGAGATTCTTTACTCAAATATTAGAAAGAAATAGAGAAAGAAGTAATAAATAATCCGACTTCATACAATACATCCCTTCATTCGCGTGTTCGTATATTATGTATATGGATATATGACAGGTATATATTTTTAAATATCTGTAAAAAACAAAATATATGTTGGTTACTTTGCTCTCTGCATTTGGTTTATTTACGCAAGAGTTTATAAAGAGCCACACGAACTATTCCTTCGTAGATAGCGTGGTGGTGGTTTTAAACTTGAATGCAGTCACGCGCGAAAATGCAATTTTTCATATTTTGGATAGTTAGGCGACATCTTCCGCTAACATTTCTAATTATTTTGATTGTCAATGGACTTGGTATATCTTCTTATACATAATCAATGCACTAGCCTCATCAGTTGGGTCTAAAATTCCCTCCTCCACTATTGCGGTATTTATCCGGTAACTTTCTCCTAGAAATCCCAGATTTGCCGCAAGGTGATTTACTTTTTTGAAGGGTTGGAATATCATACGTTTCCTGGCATTCGTTTGGGAAAACTTCCACAATTTTTTGCGCCAAAATTTCAAAATCACCGTTCTTCAGACGTCTAAAAAATAATTTTCCCTAAACGCTGGCTTAATTATTTAAAAAATCAGATGCGAACCTGCTGAAGTCCGTAAATACGTTTATAATAATAATATCCACTAATATGGATTTGTACTGAGAGTTTAGTGTTTGCTTTCTTTCCTATGCTGTTAAAATAGATTTGCCCTTGCAATTAAGTAAAAGATGCTCTCTTAAATTTAATATGGCAACAGGATTGGAGAGATTTTCAAATTTCAATTTCCGGCCAATGAAAATTTTGTTGCTGACGAAAATTTTCTTTTCTAATATGAGAGTTTGAGGCGTTTTTGTTGGCGTTTCATGCTGATTGGAAGCCTGAAGTACATAAACAAATAGGTACGTTAAAATTTTATAAAACAAGGTTTTCAGTATTGAAAGACAATTGTTAAACAGTAGTCGCGGTTAAAAATTAAATTGTTACAACTTTTTAATTAAAATCATTCTCTTAATGGAGTATTTTAGTAGTAATTAATCTGTTTATACCAAACTATCTTTAATGTTTTAACGTTAATTTTTATTTGATTGATTATTTGCAGACGTTTTAAATGCTAAAGCAGATATCTACATTGGATTTTTTTTTAATTATAAATCACTTTCCACTGCCATAGTCTTTAGTATTTAACTATTATTATACAAATAAATAAAATAAATTTGTAGTACAATTGTCATGCATTCACCAATTTTTACATATTTGTAGTTCTGTGAAACCAATAATTATTTAAAACAAAACTATATAGGTAATAAGTTTAGCATGAATCAAAATCGGAGATTGTTTAAAAGATAAATATGTACTTGGATATCTTTAATTTAGAACACCACATTATTTTTTATCAAATTTTACTTTGATATTAATAGTATTCCAAATTCTGATGCCTATTTCTTTTTTGGCTTTAAAATGTTAAGTATATTAATGAATCACCAGTCTAGTTTGTTATTGACACATATTTATTAGGCAATTACCGATAGTATGCTAATTCTATTCAGAACCAAAGCAAATAAAACATGTTTGGAATATACACAAGAGTTAGATTTCACGATAGGCATGCCATGTAAATCCAAACAGTGGTAAATTATAAGATTGCATAAATAATCAATATAATTTTTTTAACTAATATTTTAAGTGAATCAGTCTATATATTACTCACCACACTTACTGTCGACGTGCTTCCACTATTTCTATGTTGGTCAAGCTTCTTAATAAATTTTATTTGTGGTATCAATTCTTTTATATGCCTTTCTTCTAATTGCCAAAGTGTTTCAAAGATCAATATCTTGTTCTAATATGAAAAAGTTATATTTAAGAAACATTCGTCCAACAATTCCTTCACATTACCCATATTACGAAATTTCACAACACAATGGCGAAAATTTAGGGCCCTTGTAAGTTATACAGCTTGAGCGCGCGGGGTATGATCACCCGTGCCAGTCGATATTCTTCGGACGTATATTCGGAAAATTGATCTCCGCCAGCTGTGTTCGCCAGATATAGATACATATTTACATCAGTTCCAGTTGCGTACTGGCTGCAAAGAGGAATGCACGTAGGTTTTTGTGTTATTTTATGGTATTTCTGTTATACTTGTTTATAGTTTTTTTTTACCATGAAATTTCTATTTATTTATTTTTCTCTAGACATCTTAGTTTATTCTGCAGATGTTTCAGGCGGGTTGTTTTTATTTCATTCTAAAACCCAGTTGTACTGCTATAACTTTTTACACAACTACATTATTATTTAATTTCATACGGATAATCATAATTACGTTATAAGTATTACAATCTTCGCGTTATTATCGACTTAGTTATCTAAGCAATCGTCATCACTTAAAGAGAAAATTTAATTTGTTCTTTTTGTCAATCTGCGAAAAAATAATCAGATCACTATGAGTTCGAATATGAGCAGGCAATGCTAGTATGTTGTGCCGTAACTCTAATATGTATTATCGGACCACGTTTAGATGCGAGTTTACGTATACCATCGGGTGATCATACCTCGCGCGCTCTTGCTGTATATACATATAGGTATACATATATACACTATACAAAAGCAGTACAATTAGTACAAATGACACGAATGCATAAAACGAAATTGGTATAAATACGCAGCATGAATAGACTTGCAATGTTTGACAAATATCAACAGAAAACCTAGCCAGGCAGACGTCTATTTCTCATATGTCTCTTTAAGGCGCTAAATGCCTTGGGTAATATTAAAATAATTCTTTATTTCTTTTAACATCTCTGTTTTTGTTGAAAATAGATTTATTGAAAGCCAACTATTTCTTTATGTGAAGCAACTAGACGCTTGATTTAAAATATAATTCACCAAATAATTTAGTTCCCTGAAACAAATATTTTAACAAAATTATTTGCTTAAGAGGGGCGTTTAATAACAAATAGAACCTTATGCAACTTCTATTACTCGCGGGAGGGGTAGACGCAAGGGGGTGTGAGTAGGTGGAGGTAGACGATATTCGGTTCTGTCACAGCGCTTTGGTTTTATTCGCAGATTCTGTCATAGATAAAGGAAACTACAAATGGGAAACATAATGTATAAAAAATGAGTACTTACGGAACTGTTGATGTTTTATAATAAGCCAATTTTCGCTTGCCAATAACTATTATATTATTATACACTCGAATATTATAGGTATATATGACATTTAAATGCGAGTGACAGTTTGTAATTAAACTGTCACTCGCATTTAAGTCTGCAATAGTCGACCGATTCCGATAGATTTTCGTCTTCGCTAGGACCGGTAGAGATACCGTAAAGTGGGGATAGACGACGCAAAAAACCTCGTGTAAAATGTGTGTGACAATGTTTACTGTTTAATGTTTTTTATCTTTAAAAATAATTACATAAATTTGATTTTTTCTTTATATATTTTATATACATCAAATGTGCAGCTGGTGCGTAGAGGTCGTTTTTTTTCTTTTGTGTACCAGTCTTAGTAGACATTAATCAAATTCATGCATTTTTGTGGTTATTTCTAAGACACATAACTTTTTTAAGACAATAAATTAGTACAAAAACGGACCTTGACATTATAAATTGATGCCTTTTGCATCACTAATCCAAATTTGAGATTCTAAAATTACAAACTAAGTTTAAAAAACGCGATGCCTTAATTTTCGATGGGTAAACGCTCCTCTTAAATCAAACACCACTTTATTTTGTTGAAATAAGAGTGTTTATATTTGGGTTGACAATATATTGTACAACAAAATCAGTTTGTTTACGGTAAACAAATCGGTTTTTCCGTGCAAAAAATTTTCTTTTTCTAGCAGAGACTTCTACTCCTGCTCGTTTTCCTAGTGTTTTTTTTATTTTTATTTTTCGCATACGACCCATTTCTAATGTTTTCACACGGCATGTAGGGCTTTTCAAAAATATCTTTTTGTGCAATTCGTAGTGTGGACGTCTGGTATTAAAGGCTATCGCGGCTGCTGAACATCTCGCCTCATAGGAACCCTTGAGGGAGAAATTCCCCCCCCCAAATTTGGCCACGGTGGAATTAAATGGAATTAATGTTCCGCAACATTGCTGTTCACATCTTCGATCAGTGATCCCGCATTTATGACTAACACCTGAAGCAATAACATTTTTGTGTAAATCTATCCTATATTTGTGTAGTAGGAAGCGAATTTTACCTGTAGACATACTTCGATACGAGAATGCATTTCCGCACAACTTCTCGGTTCGTCCATGTAATTTAGTTCGTGTGTATTTTTTGTTTTGCAGAAGTACATTCCGCAATCCTTGTGCTCCCCGAAAACATGGCATACAATATTTTTTATATTTATTTGTATGGGTTTCACATTCTGTTCTAGATGATTGTTATGGGCAATTGCACCTTAAACACCATTTCTCATTCTAGGTATATTCCGTTGTAACAAACGACGCAAATTTAAAGGATATCAAGTGTCAGTTGTCAAAGATTGTAACTTATTGGTAAAATTGCGAAGCAGGTGATTTCGACATTCTATTTTTTCTATAGTAAGATTATTTTTGGATCTGGCTTCTAAAAGTTTTTTATAGGTGCTCGAATAACCACCAGCAATAAATCTGGAGTATTTTACTCTGCACATTGCCTCACTATATTTGAAACCCTCAACTAACATATCGGCCTGCATGCTAGTTGAACTGCCTTCAAAGTTTTTTTTAACATTTATGTTTAGGAGGACTTTGGCTTTGCTTCTACCACCTTGCATAAATCGTGCAATACGTGTTTTGAAACCAAATAAATTAAAACCTTTCCAAAATGCTGCCACTCCTGACAATGCTGAATATTTTTTTTCTATTCGATCGTTTTGACCAACAACCGTCAGCTAGTACATGGAGTAGAGGTATGCCTTCGTCTTCGTATATTGAGCTTCTTCGCGGACAGCAGCCTGCATTACATCAAGCGCGGTTTTTGCCACCCATCACTTACTAATTCATTATATTTCTCATAAGTTTTAGGTGTAGGGAATGGTATGTCCATGGTGGTAAACAATTCCTCTGCGTTAGAGTTTCCAATTCCTACATTCATGGCTCCTGAAACCAAAGCAGGGTTCACGTCTATTTCTGTTTTTTTTTTTGATTTAATGAAGTTCATAATCAAATTTTGTCCACACATATCGCATTTGAATTTGGGCTTGGATTCTAAACCGCATCGAATTTCTCCAACAAATTTTAAATTTTAAAATGTACATCCAAACTTCGTTCCGTGCGAATTTAGCCTGTATATTCTTGCAGCACGTACTTTATATCTACAATTCGTCGTCCGTCTAAACCCTATAAAGTTTTTTTATATTTTTTTATCATAATTTCAAATGTTTAGGGCTGTGTTCACAAAATGCAACTTAGAGAAAAGTTAGATTCGAGTAAAGTCAAATAAGAGTTTATGAAGGTATTACTAGGGTAAGATTGTTTTATGAACTATAGCCAGAGTACTGTGTAGGGTACGTTCAATGATTTGAATCAACAATGACGGAGAGGAAGGAAACGAAGGTGTTATCATTTACATGAAAGTCACGTTTCTCTTTTAATTATGTTGTGCGATGTTATACGAAAATCCCCTGCTATAGCATTGCAAAGAAACAAACAGAAGTAGAACGTGGGGAACTTCTAAGAAAAAACCCTCCAATTTAATACTTTTTTATAACCAATAAATATTTCAAAAGGAATGTATTGTTTTTTTGAGTACATTTTTAAATTTCCCTTAATAAATAAATATTTCAATATCCTCAGATACAGATTTTAATTTAAAAGTTCATGTTCTGTTACATACTTTCCAAAGATTTAATATCGGCTACCGATGTTAGTAAAATTTACCTACCTGTTATATACGAGTAGAAATAGTAAACTCTTACTATTTATTGAACGACTTACTCTTTTTACTTTTGTTACGCAAAACAATTTATGAACGAGAGTTTTAACTCATAGTTAACTTGATAAGGTTTTGTGAACACAGCCCAGTTGTTATACCTCATCGCTACTCACATCCTTCGTAAGAATTTCTTCAACGTTTACAGGCTGTAATGCTAAAGACTGTGTTTCTAAGTTTGACTCCAGTGACGAATTTTCATTCTGGCGTATCTCCACTAAATGATGTATCGATTCACTAAGCTCACTAAGCCCTATTGATCATTGATTTTGGTTGAACTAAACGTATACCTAAATGTAACTATGTTGTAAAATTAGTTCTTCAATGCATTGTTTATAGACCACAGTCCAGCGACCTTTTTTTTTTTTGATTAGTAACAGGCTGAATTTTCGTGAGTTGCTTCATTTTGATGAGACGCCCAACTTTTCCCTCTGCGAAAATTCGCCGTAGTGGTAGCTAATAAACGGAGCATGGCTCATATATGTCGATTGGGTGATTGTTCAAATTTTATTACTAACCGTTAGTGTTTTAGTTAAATCTGGAGATAATTTGATAAGAAACACAAAAAAACATTTGTCCTACAAAATCGTTGGTTAGAACGAAGCGTCCCCCACCCGCAACATGTACAAATAACTAGGTCACAAAAAATGATTACTAACCAGCTGCTTTTTTTACTATTGCTTAATAAATGTTTTTAAAATGAAATGTCCACATTGTCCTACAAATTGAATGGTATGTTTTCCAGTCCTACGCTCCGAAATTGTCAAATCCACGGTAACACTTTTCTCATTACTAACAACCTAATTCTGTTTTTTTTCTCTTGGGAATAAACTGTAGAACACGACTTTACTAATGTCCTACAAAAAAAGTGGTAAATATTGATAAAAAAAAATAAAAACTGTCGCTTAAATTTGAAACATGCGGGCACTGGCTCCAGCTAGTCTAGGCCATAAACGTACATAGACGTAATGCTATGATTTTGTTTCATCTATTCATATGAAATATTACGAAGCTCAAATTTCAAAGAAAAATTTGTAGAATTTTTAATTGAAGATTGGACAAGTGATGAGTTTGTTACGTTAATTATAGGAAAGACTGTTAAACTGAATTACGACCAGTGCTATGTTTATGAGGTGTCTGGTGAAAATATAATAAAAAGAGCGATTGACTATAATCTTTCTTGTTATCACGAAGAAGCTGACGCCAAAATTGTTTTCCATATTTGCCAGTTTAACGCCAATTATTGTGAGCAGGTGCATTGTACGGATTCTGATATACCTGTGATAATGTTAGCGAATTTTAAATACCTGAAAAACAAAATTTAAGTAATTATTAATTTAAGTACAGGTAAAAAGAAATTGTACCTTAACATCAATGAAATTTATGCCAAGCTTGGAGAAAAATTATCTTGTTCTCTCGCTATATGCCATATTTTTACGGGGAACGATTATAACCCTGTTTTCTATAGGAAAGGAAAAAAGAGGCCATTTAATATCTTAAAAAAAACACAACATTTCAAGAAGCTTTTATGCAACTCCTACAAAGTGGACGTACTGAATTAACAAAATCGAGCGAGGTATTCCAAATCATTGAAGAGTATGTGTGTAGGATATATATGCATTAAACACGAAAAATGACATTAATAAAGGACGGTACGAATTGTTTCAAAAAGGCTATAAATGCCGTAAGGAAAATGAAGAAATTTTAAAAAACAATATCGTAGGATATGATGCCTCTAGTTTACCACCAACGAAACAAGAATTGTTGCAGCAAATCAAGAGAACGCAATATGCAGTGTATGGTGTAATTGATGGTCCTCAAAGTCCATCTTTTGATGAATTATCTTCGGACTGCCAAGGTACCCTTTCAATCCCTTTTTCACTTATTGATTATTCTGAATTTTTTTTTAATTTCAATACAGAGTCAGATAACATAAAAGGATGAAAATGATAGTTGCCACGATGATATAGAGCAGGAGAATGATGTTTCAAGTGACGAAGATGAAGGGTCGACGGATGATTCTGATCAAGATTGAATTTCTTTATACGCAAAAATAACAATTTTGTTTTTATTTTTTATACAATAAAAAAGATTTGGTCAACTATGAAAAGTATGCGTATTTTTTTTCTATTAAAAGAAGATATTTTCATGATCATTGTTTTATAGTTTTCCCACTTTTTTCAGAAACTTTTCAAATAAATTATGTTACTTTTTAAATTAAACAAACAATTAACCATTAAAATTAATATTACATTAAAACTATAAAGAACATTTTTCGGTTTTATAGTCGAAGTTTTAAGAACACAAAAGTGCGTGAAAATTTCAAAAATTCGCAATGAATGTAAATTTATATATTAGGGTTTAAAATCACGGGAAAAACTTCTTGATAATCTGAATCTATGTGCAAAATTTAGTAGATATCAGAATTCTGCTTAAGTAATAAAAGTATATTAATTTCTCAAAACCGCAATTATAAAATAATTCCTTATTTAAAATAATTTTTGTCGGACTAGTGTTACATACCATTTTTTTTGTAGGGCACTATTTTATTTGGCCAGAGAATAGAACAACCTATCATGTGTTATCTTTGTCCTCCTGTTAGTAATGAGAAAAGGGTTACCGTGGGGCTGACAATTTCGAAGCGTAGGACTGGAAAAACATACCATTCAATTTGTAGGACAATGTGGACATTTCATTTTAGAAACATTTATTAAGCAATAGTAAAAAAATCAGCTGGTTAGTAATAATTTTTTATGACCTCGTTATTTGCACATGTTGCGGATGGGAGACATTTCGTTCTAACCAACGATTTTGTAGGACAAATGTTTCTTTGTGTTTCTTATCAAATTATCTCCAGATTTAACTAAAATACTAACGGTTAGTAATAAAATTTGAACAATTACCCAATCGACATATATGCACCCATGCGCAGTTTATTAGCTACCACTACCGAGAATTTTCGCAGAGGGAAAAGTTGGGCGTCTCGTCAAAACGAAGCAACTCACGAAAATTCAGCCTGTTAGTAATCAAAAAAAAAAAAAGGTCGATGGACTGTGGTCTATTACTCTACTTGGTTATTGGTACCTATACAGAATCTAAAATATGACTTGTACCTATTTTGTTTATGATGCCGGGATTCTGTTGTAAGTATTTTAACTACTTCTCCGCAATATTTGAAGTGATATGTCATTTATTTATTTTTATTTTTGTCATAAACTAACTGCTTATTGCCTTTCGGGCTGATTTCTGCATCACTAGGATTACACGATTTACTATACTCACTACTGTTGCTCAGAAGTAAAAAAAAAACGAACCGCATAGCGCGGGTAAGAAGAAATAATGCTAAAAATCAAATAATAGTACCCAATGAAATAATTGACAAACATGAAAGTGATTGTTTTTACCTGCGCCATTTTTTGTGTTTCATTTCAGATTCTTCCTCCCGCCTTTTTTAAGCTGAACTGACTTTCCATTAATTCCATTAATGCAAACCCTAGAAGGACCACAAAGACTTTTTGAAAATGCCAGAAAGCATACTTTATAGTGGGTTAATGAACATGACCAGTTATTTGAACATTTACTTGTTCAAATCTACTTATTAATGTTGAAATCTATTTAGATAATCGCTATAAATTAATGAAATAATACGCAAATAAAAGACAATTTTCAAAATGTTTAAATATTGGAAATCTTTTTTTTTATTAGAAAAAGACTATAGTCGAAAGCCTACTACAGATACATGTATACTACAACTTTCCACAGCAATATTCTTTATCTTTAGTCTGAAATAGAAATACATAAACTGATAACTTTTTATTTTTTAGATACCATAGCCCATAACATTTGCCTTGAACTCCGATTTGCTTTTCCAATTATATTACAAATTCAATGTGGTTTTTCGTATATAAAAAATGAAAATATGTTTATACCAGACACCCTTAAGCAAGCAATTGACTGAACATATTTAACACTCACTTTTCGACAAATTTAGATCTTGTCTAAAGATCCACTTGACGCCTGTGGATTTACAATTAACTTTTACTAATGTTTACTTTTCATATGTTTTTCCAAAAGATCGCGTCGGTTTGTTTTGTACACGCATGTCTCACACTTGTAATCAAATTCCTTTAGATGTACTGTTTTTACATGTCTTTCAAAATGATATTTACGGTTTGTTCTATATTCACATTTATCACATTTATAATCAAATTCTTTAAGGTGTTCTGTTTTTATGTGATATTCTAAATGATATTTTTGGTTTGTTTTAAATGTACATGAACTACATTTGTAATCAAATTTCTTCAGATGGTTGGTTTTTATATGTCTTTCTAAATGATGTTTACGGTTTGTTCTATACTCGCATGACTCACATTTAAAATCAAATTTTTTCAAATGTTTTGTTTTTATATGTTTTTCTAAATAATATTTGTGGTTTGTTCTAAAGTCACATGAGTCACATTGAAGATCAAATTCATTCAAATGTTTTGTTTTTATGTGTTTTTCTAAATAATGTTTGTGGTTTGTTCTAAATTCACATGAGTCACATTTAAGATCAAATTCATTCAAATGGTTTGTTTTTATATGTCTTTCTAAATGATATTTACGGTTTGTGCTATAATCACATGAGTTACAATTATAATCGTATTCTTTCAAATGTTTCGTTTTTACATGTTTTTCTAAATAATTTTTACGATTTGTTCTAAATTCGCAGGAGTCACATTGGTAATCAAATTTTTTCAAATGTTTTGTTTTTGTATGGCTCTTTAAACTGTTTCTGTCGTTTGTTCCAAATTCACATTTATTGCATTTATAATCAAATGTTTTCAAATGTTTTGTCTTTATATGACTCTTTAAGCTCTGTTTATCGTTTGTTCCAAATCCACATTTGTCACATTTATACATATATTCTTTAAGATGATCTCTTGTTCCGTGTCTTTGTAAAGATAGTTTGTATTTTGTTCGAAACGGACACAACGAACATTTAAATCGCTTCATTTTAACTTGCGAACTCGAATTTTCTACTTTTACATATGCATTCACAAAATCACCTCTGGAATGTTCTTGATCTTTATTTCCTCTAACAAAAATGTGTGTATTTTCCACGTGCAATCTGATCGATTCTTTTTTGTTGAATCGTCTATTGCAAATCCCACATTTATACATTTTCACCTGGTAATGCTGGTTGTTGTTGTGGTTTTCGAGATCAGCTTTGTACTTTGATATATATTTACACTGGTCACATTTATACGTTTGCAAACGACCTCTCCGTGTGTTTATTTCTTCATTTTTATCGCTCGGAGACGGCGGTATGTTCTTTCTGAAAATAAATGAATAAATATTTCTAATGACATTTCACATTGTTTTATTTGCAAAATTGTTTTCTCTGAGTTTTTATCACTCATTACAATGTTCATTATTTACGTATACAAGTACATTCATTTTTAAATTTACAAAACACGTTTTTAATTTTACCGTTAATTAACACTTTCGGTGTAGAATTTTAGTTTAAAAATGTAGTTTATAGATATTAATAAAAATTTACAATAATTGTCTTTCTCTGAATATATCGACATTTCTTCGAACTACAATTTCTTTGCATTCAATAAAATGTTGGCATTCATGAACTAATACTTTTGAATAATTCTTGTCCCGAGTTCAAACTTTTATTTAACATCCATAGTTATTGTCTAATGCTATTGTTACAAATAACTGGATCACCATCACACTTCCTAAATACAATTAGGATAAAAAAATCATATCATCATCTCATAATCATTAGAAGCAATATTTTTTGGTTTAAGAATATTACGAATGTTACGTTCAGCTTATGTCTTATGTCCATTGTGAACAAGGACTTAAGGTTGAAGCACACCTAACCGGCCCGCATCGGCTCGGACCGGCACGGAAAAATTCCGGTAAATCTAGTTTATAGTATTCAATAGGAACGCCGCACACTAGACCGGCCGGAATCGGACCGTAATTAAGGAGCTTCGGAAATTCGGGAGGGAATGCTCGAACTAGCATTCATCGGCAAAACTTCTTTGCGGGCCGATTCCGACCGAACAAGTGTGCGTCTGTATTTCCAGCATACACTGGATGTTTTTAAATATTGTGTATACTCCTACTTGTTCGGGGTGCGACGACATTAACTTGGTACTGGTTTTATTTAACTAATAATGTTTAAAACATAATAGAGGAGAAATTAATAATTCTTGTTCAAGACTATAAAGAACTATATGACCAAAGTAGTTCGCACCTGGCGTTTTGTATTAATATTGTGAACCCACTTTCTTCGCTTTTTACTTTCTTATACGTAGTATAAGGTAGTATTGTGATGATGAAAATTTTCGACCTCGAGATTTTTGCAGATGTCCACGTTTTGAAGACCCCTGATACAGAAAAAGTGGTTTTTAAAAAAATGTCTCTGTGTGTGTCTGTCTGTCTGTGTGTGACCACGATAGCGGTCAAACCGCTGTAGATATCAATTCCAAATTTTGTATTTACGTGTATAATCTCCCTCTTGAGATCTGATTAGTTTTTCAGTAAAATCGGTAGACCGGAAGTAGCAGTTTACTTCAGTGAAAATTTTGAATTTTGCCAATATTTCGTCAATTACTAAGTTTAAACAAATTTATAAAGAATTAAAATGTACTCAAAATTAAATTTGAGACAAATTATCTTAAAAAAAATTTTCGAAATTCCAACCGGAAGTAGGCCCTTTACTCTTATCGAAAATCAGTTTTTTGCGAATATCTCGCAAGTCATGCTTTCTAGGCAGGTACATTACGAGTATAAAAGTATTTAAATTATATTTTAAATATCTTTTGTATAAAAATAATTCCAAAATTCAGACCGTAAGTACCACTTTTACTCTTACCGAATAGCGATTTTTTGCAGATATGTCGTAAATTATGCATTCTATATATATTTATTAAGAGTACAAAAGTATTTAGAGTTGAATTTGCAATATTTTTTGTATACATGAAATTTCAAAATACGGGCCGGAAGTGGCACTTTGACTCTTAGCGAATAGCACTTTTTTTCGAATATCTTGCAAAGTATGCATTCTATAGCGATTTATTAAGAGAATGAAAGTACTTAGAATAGGATTCTGAATAAGTTTTGTATAAAAAATTCTTAAAATTGTATAGTTTGAAACGCTCATACTATAAGAAAGTCGTGTGGTGCCCACACCTCATTTTTTTCTGCAGCATCTACGTCTGCTAATAACGACAGAAGTAAATCTTCTTCAGAGCTACTTGTTTCCATATTTGCGTTGGTTTAACAAGTGTATACCACGGTGTTGATATTATGTAGGTACTTAATTAAATTATTTGACGATAGAGCCGATTCCGGCAGGACAAGTGTGCGCGGTCTCTTCCGCTCACGAATTTTTCCGTACCGGTCCGAGCCGATGCGGGCCGGTTAGATGTGCTTCAACCTTTACGCTTTATATATCTCTTATGTAAATCTTACGTCTTATGTGTTTCTTATGTCCATTGTGAACAAGGACTTAGAATTAGTGATGTAAATGGAAGTGAAATAACAAGCTGCATTTTTATTTACATCAAAACACTACAATGGGGATAACAACCAATTTCTCTACATGGCAGAGAATGCTGACCTATGCCTTAAATGACCCACAAGTGATAAAGCAACGCCTAAATGTGTACATTAAAAATAAAATAGGAAACTACTATGAGTAAAGCAGCCGCACACACGTGTTTTAAGCTCAGTTTTATAGTCAGTACGGCATAGCCGAGAAAACGCTATATGTAATTATTTCATGCAACACATAAGACAGTAATAAGGCACCATCTATTAATTTACATGAAAAATAGGTATTATCATCTACGCAAATACTGCCAATCTACGAGTAAAGAATAGAACAGAAGAGATAATAACGTGCTGGGGGAAATAGGTATTTTTTAGATGGAGTTACCACTTTCGGTAGGTCAGTTATGTCCGGTTATGTCAAAAATGACATTTTAGTGTTTCTGTAATGGTCAATTGTGTGGCTTGTGGTCGTTCTAAAACGGCAAGAACAAAGAATATTAATTTTGCTCTTCATCGGTAAGTTATTTCATTGGCATTCAACATAGGCAATAATAATTTAAAAAGAGGTATTTTAAATAAATTGTGATATATCTGACATGTCTGATTATGTGTTCAGTGTCGTAACATATATATCCAAGTCATTTAATATTCGTTATATTTTTGACGCAGATTTCCTTTAAACCCGTTTATAATATATTAAAAAGAAGAAAAGAATGAAAACATAATACACTCACGATATTTCTTTAATTATTTTTGGACTAACAACCTATTTTAAATGATTATCGAGAGCACAGGTATACCCTATACAAAATATTTATGCACGCCTAGGCATTGCGGCGGCCATATTGAGTTACCACATTTGGACAAATATTATTATTAAGGAGACTCTCTCCTGTTCTATTCTTTACTCGTAGCTGCCAATAAAACCAAAATGACATGCTACTGATTGCCAGATGTTTGTACCTCAATGACTTCTTTAAAAATATTGTTCCTGTACGAGTTATGCCAAGATTAAAAAAAAAGCAGAAAATAAATAGGTCTTGTTGTACTGTATCTTTAATGTTTACATAATTCCGTATACTTTCGTAGCGTAGCCGTGTTTTCGTATTTCGAATGGACGATGATTTCCAGATTAAACTAAAAATTTAAAACACAGTTTTCGCTGCTTGTGTTCATATTTCATTTATGAGTTGCGGATTTTAATAATCATATAAAGAGTGATCCTACCTTAGATTCCTTTCGCAGCAGTACGCCAAATGGTGTTCGTGGTATTCTTTCCGATCCAAATAGATTTTGCAAAATCGACACTGCGTGAGTTCTGAAATTGCATGATAAACACACATATTAAACTAGTAGCAACAATTACTTTTATGTAATGTTTGAGAGTGGTAAAAATAATCTAACATCATGATATTAAAGAACAACAGAAATATCGAAGGTTATTGAACCTTTTCAAAAATACTGTCGTTTTGGCAACCAACACGGCCAAAGTACGAACTAAAAACCACGATTCAATGCCACTACAATTTCCCAGTGACCGGAACCATTTCAGAACAATAAAATTTTACTAATTAATATTTCAGGATATATAGCTTCAGCTAGTAAAATACATACGTCGTTGTCGAGAAATATAATTATATGAAAATAATGAATTTTTCATAAAAAGGGTAATAAGTAGGAAACTTTGAATTTTAGGCCTAAAATATCATTTTTTAGGTATAACGATTCTACTGTTAAGGCCGTTTGACACTTACGTAAATTTTATATAAAATTCACAACTTAATTCATACGCAAATTTTATAATAAATACATATCGTGGCATACATACATTTTTGCTTGTAAATTTAGTTGTTAATTCACATATAAATTATTTAGAACATGTTCTACTTTCTGGGTGGGTGTTTCTAGTAAATCTGCGCGCGCATCGACATGAGCAGTTGAATTGAATATCACTGCGATATCACGTTTGTTAGTAGTTAGTTATTGCTGATTATTGTACTCATTGTCGGTATCTTGATTCTTGATCATCAACAGTATATAAAAAAATCAGGTGTGGCTACCACACGACTTTCTTATACTTATGAGCGTTTCAAATTATAGAAGTATAAGAATTTTTTTATACAAAAATTATTCAAAATCCTATTTTAAGTACTTCTATTCTCTTAACAAATCTCTATAGAATGCATACTTTGTAAGATATTATAAAAAAAGTGCTACTACCGGTCCTAATTTTGAAATTTCATTTATATAAAAACATTGCAAATCTAACTCTAAATACTTTTGTACTCTTGATAAATATATACAAAATGCATAATTTAGGACATATTTGCAAAAAGTCGCTATTCGGTAAGAGTAAAAGTGTTACTTCCGGTCCGAATTTTGAAAATTTTTTTATACAAAAGATATTTAAAATTATGTTTTGAATACTTTTATACTCGTAATGTACTTGTCTAGAAAGCATGACGCGAGATATTCGCAAAAAACTGATTTTGGATAAGAGGAAAAGATTTACGAATTTTGAAAAACTTTTTTAACATACTTTTTCTCAAATTTAATTATGAGTACATTTGAATTCTTTATAAATTTGTTTAAACTTAGTAATTGACGAAATATTTGCAAAATTCGATTTTTTCACTGAAGTAAACTACTACTTCCGGTCTACCGATTTTACTGAAAAACTATTCAGATCTCAAGAGGGAGATTATACACGTAAATACAAAATTTGGAAAGATATCTACAACGGTTTGACCGCTATCGTGGTCACACACAGAGAGAGACAGATATTTTTTTAAAACCACTTTTTTGGTATCAGTGGGCTTCAAAACGTGGGCATTTGCAAAAATCTCGAGGTTGAAAATTTTCGTCATCACAATACATCCTTATACTACGTTAAGAAAGTAAAAGACGTCTTGGTCAAACGATCAAGTACGAGCATTAATTAATATCAACAGCATCCTTGTTTTTATATGCGGTGAAAATCAGAGACTATAAAAATCGACATGCACGATCCAACGCACTTAAGTACTTATTGCCCTCATAAAGGTTTCTTGTTTTGGAATTTTTTTTTCAATTAAATTTAGTAAATCGTTAAATTGCACACTTGTAAGTCTAAGAAAATTTTTTTATGCATTCGAATCTTCTATTTTCAACTCGTAATTTATCATACTTAAGATGCCTTTTCTTTTTCGACTTAACCACGATCGAGTCCATGACATTTTTACGTTTTTACCACGGGCCGTTACAACTACGGTTTTTGCGATTATTATAGTAGTAGTTCGAAGTAATAAACTGTCGTCTACGCGTCCATAACAAATGCAATAGTGTCCAATATTTATTTAAAAAATTAGGTGTGGCCACCACACGACTTTCTTATACGTGTGTGCGTTTCAAATTATACAAAAGTTGTTCTAATTTAATCTTCTGAAAAATAAACAAAATCCTACTGTACTATTTCTATTCTTTTAATAAATCTCTATAGAATGCATACTTGGCGAAATATTCGAAAGAAAGTGCTATTCGTTAAGGGTAAAAGTGTTACTTCCAGTCCGAATTTTGAAATTTCTTTTATACAAACATATTTCAAATGTAGCTCTAAATATATTTGTGCTCTTGATAAATATATATAGAATGCATAATTTATACATTATGTTTCCCATTTATAGTATTCCTTTATCTATGACAGAATCTGTGAATAAAACCGAAGCGCTGTGACAGAACCGTGAGTAATATAAGTTGCATAAGTTTCTATTTGTTGGTAAGCGCCCGTCTTAATATTGTTGACTGAGAATTTATCTTAGAACCGTTCTACGTGAAGTTTATCCGCGAATTTCTGGACACGGTATATAAATACAATTTCTTGTATTCTCCTATACCGTATGTGTCAATTTTCATTAGGTATATGGATTCAATGTTCACATGCGATTTATACGTATACAAATAATATGTGGCAACGTGTGTCACCCCCACTATCCGTCACCAATCCCGACAACAATCGACATCACAACGACTTTCTCCGATCTTCCCACTTCTACATTAAATGTTTAGCTGCGAACACGTTGCGATCTAGTCTGCAATAAAAGCCGTCATCATCAAATGGCCGCTGCGATCTAGTAGTTTATTATTATTTTCAGAATCCTTTTTTATTTACCTTATTTTTAATTTTATTAGAATTACGCTTTTGTTTGTGACATGCAGCGTGAACGCAGCTTAATAATTCTCTGCATTTACTGAAAGGAAAAAGAAAAATCCTTGCAATGCGTAAATATTATTTCTGAGCGCAGTACAAACACCCTAGTCAATAGTCCAACAGCTACTGCTAACTTGAGCTTGTATCGGTCGCGCCCGTATTGAAGAGGAAAGGTGGGGTGCCATGTTGTCACGTATTGCATGAATTAATCGCCTATGGCTAATGAAAATTGACACGTGCTGTATATAGCAAGCAGACAAGACACGTTATGAGTACAAAGGCATTTAAAGATTGATTTTCAATACTCTTTGTATGAAAAAAATTCAAAATTCGGACCGGAAGTGAGACTTCTTATCAAATAACGATTTTCTGCGTAAATTATGCATTATATATAGATTAATCAACAGTACCAAATTATTTAGACCTACATTTGGAATAATTTTTGTATAAAAGAAATTCCAAAATTCGGACCAGAAGTAACACTTTTATTGTTATCGAGTAGCACTTTTTTGCAAATATTTCGCGCAAAGTATGCATTCTATAGCGACTTATTAAGAGACAATTCTCAAAAAGCGGTCTTGAAGTAACACACTTGCAGGTTATTTTTTTTGAGATAAAAGTTTTAAAACTTAACTTTTGTATAATTTGAAACGCACATACTTATAAGAAAGTCGTGTGGTGGCCACACCTATTTTTTTTTTTTTTGAAAATGGAAAATTTAGAGTTTCCTACGGTAATACATTATTTTATTTTAAAGAAGTAGGTGTCGGCAAAAGAAATCCCTTGATATGCAATCGTTTGTCATTGGGTGAACAAGTTGAAGAGCTTAGAGAAAAGTACTGGTTATGCACAATTTGTCTGGCAGATGGGTGCAGCGTCTGCTGATAACAAACGCATTTGAGGCCAACCCTCTCAGACAGGTTTGGGGTAAATTTAAAAGAAATGAGACAGATTTTTTTTACATCGTTTCATAATGACGGATAAAACCCGGGACATTATCATACGTCACAAACCAAAACCAAACTGACTGCTTGTCAGCACATTATTTTCCTTTACAAATTCAATAATTTTCAATACTTATAATTAAAAAAATAAGTAAATGTCAACCTTAAACAATTACTTTCTTAAAATACTCATCCATCAACTTAAAGAAGAGTTATTTCCAAAAAAATAAATTATTACAATGAATAACATATCCATCAACTTAAAGAAGAGTTATTTCCAAAAAAATAAATTATTACAATGAATAACATAATTTAAAGATAATGTCTTTTAAAGACACATATATCAATACTGTATATATTGTCAACAATCTTCAAAATGCAAAAAGAGATATTTACAATACCTTGAATTGAAAACTCTGCAGATGGATCCCCAGGGCAAATGGTCTTATGCTTGGCCAAATGAGATATCAAGCTGAATCCTAGACAGCAAAATGTGCAAGCAAATACATCCTTCATGGGCTTTGTATTGGCAAGAAAAGCCACAGTCACATTTTTATTTAGACTGTCCTCATATTTCTCACTAAAATATACTAGTAATTCTTCACCCGCTTGAATTGGACGAGCGCTTTGATAATACAGATTATCCTCATACTGAAAGGCATGCAGATTTTGTTCAAAACTATTCCGGGCAGGATTAATGTACTGCATCCAATTCAAATGCTTCAATTTGTCTTTGTCCACAACAAGTTTGCCCCCTTTTATTTCCCAACCACGTTGTGTTTTACCAAGTCCAGTAAAAGGGCCAAATGTTACACCTGCAGGAATAATTCTTATAGCATATATTCCAAACTGACCAAAACAATCTTGAATTTCTAAAATCTCATTCGGTATGTCTTCCCGTGCTCCGTTATCTGCACTATTAGAAAGATTTCTGTTCAAAATATGAATAAGCATTTCACACTCTATGCAATAATCTTTATAATATGCACAACAATCTTCGCAATCTGTTGGTTAAAAATACACCGATTAAAAATCATAGCATAAGCATCTACTATCAATCACATATATTAAATATTAATAATTTTAGTGATGTAATTTTAATACTCCTTAACACTATCCGGTCCAGTGTGACCGTTTCGGGATGTAGCATCTCTTTCCAACGCGAGGTGTTAAATGTACAAGTTAGTACATGAAATACCGAAAACGCTGAATTCCGGTCTCTAAATACTCGTAATATAGTATGTAGGTATGTCATGAGATAAAAAAAATATTTTGTAGTTAAAATAACCTTAAACTTACTATTACTGCCACTGTCAATGAAATTAAAACTTTTCCCATTGAGAAAGAATAGGTAGGAAGGACAGCTGACTCGTCGGCCATTTTGGAGATAAATGTCAGTTCATATCCAGAGAAATAGAGTAGGGGAGAACGCGCTTAAAGATGCGCCAACTAAGTTAAATTGAATTCCGCCATTTTGAAGGTTATATTTATACCTAGCTCAACAATTCGCATGTAAAGTTCATTGACTTAGAAAAATGTAAACAAACTTACGTGTGAAAAGAAATGCCTTCCTGCAAAATGGCGACCACTATAGCGTTTGCTTAAAACTGGATGCGCACTCGTCGAAGCGCGTTCTCCCCTACTCTATTTCTCTGTTCATATCACGATACACTTATACCGGTATGCTAACTTTAGCTGTCAATGACGTCATTGCGGACAGATTGACAGTTCTCATATAGGCTACATTTTGGAGATAATTTTAAGGCGGTAAATATGTATGCTAATAGCAAATGTTGAACAGAACTTCGAATAATTGCTTTATTAAGCCGGTTTAGGACGTGAAATAATGTAGGTATAATTTTTTACAATAGTCGTATATTTAAGAAATACCCAGAATATATAATAATAACTGTAAGTGTTTCGAGAGAGAGAAACAAATCCAAATCTTGGAACAGCAATTAGTTTCTCTGCAAATAACCTGTAAATGTGACATAAAAGAGAAAGAAATAAAACAGCTAAAAGATGAATTAACCATAGTAAAGAATGAAAAGGAAAGTAATATTAGAGAACTACAACAAAGGTTATCGATAACAAACGAGAAGCTGCTTGAAAAATCGCTTGCTGAGAATTTTAACAACTCTGACTATCTCGAATCCGTACACGATAACAACATAGAAGGAACTACTGCTGACAGGGATATATCCAAACATGAGCAAGCAACTATATTTAAAGATCTACTTACAAAAGAAATAACAGAATTGAAGGTATTTATACAAAATAGTATTCAAACGCATATTAAAAGTTCATTATTTGATGTCATTGTCAAAGAAGTACAAAACAAACAGAATGTAAACATACAAAATTCAACATCGAACATACAACAGCCATCTGATGCCGAAGACTATAATCTCGCAAAATATCAAATTACAGAACCCTGCAACAATGAAGAACCTCCGAGAGCAGATAAACATGGAAAGGAATCATTAAATCAAATGAATTCCGCTCAAAAGTTAGAAGTAAAAAGGGACCAAAATAAGAAAAACAGTAAACCCCAACAAATCAAAATAAAAGAGAGACAACCACATACTGACAGAGATAGAAAATATACAGCAATAACCGGCACAAGCAAAGAAAACGTGGCCTTTTTGAAAGAAAAACGCAAATGGATATTTGTAGACAGATTTAAGGATAGTTTCTCAAATGATGAGATGAGACACCTCCTGGTTAGCAAATTCGGTAGAGATGATTTTGTTATAGAAACATTAAAAAAAAAGGATTACGAGACTCGAGAGAACTATAACTCTTTTAAAATCGGCTTTAATCACACAGTGGATGATCAAACTATATTCGATCCGAACCGATGGCCGGAAAACATTAACGTAAAGTTTTTTCGAGAATTTAAAAAATCAAGAAAAAGTAATAGATTCCATAAAAGAACAAACTATACACAAAAAAGTTATACCTACTCACAAAACAGACGTGGATAGAGAACGGAATTTGGTGAATAAAAAGTACTCAATCTTAAATCTAAACATACAGTCCATTTCAAATAAAATTGACGCATTAAATGTTATCTCTAAACAGTATAGTTTAGATATTTTATGTTTAACGGAACACTTTCTTTCATACGAAAAGATTGCACGCTGCCGATTACCATACTACAAGATACAAAGTATTTTCTGTAGAGAAGATTCAATACATGGCGGAACGATGATAATGATAAGAGATAATCTCAGTGCGATAGAAAGAACAGATATAAAGGAATTATCAGTGGAAAAGAATGTAGAAATCGCAGCAGTAGAAATAATGCAACTCAAAATAGTTGTGGTTTCAATCTATAGACCACCATTGGGCAATATGGCCTTATTTACTGAAAAAATAAGCAGTATGCTTGAGCTACTAGATCGTGACGGCCTAGTGAAACAAATAATTATTGCAGGAGACTTTAATATTGACTTCTTAACTCCAAACAATAACACAAATGCTATTACAGATTTATTCGGAACACTCAATCTCCGTCAAATGTTCAAAGAGTATTCTAGAATAACAAAAAATTCTAACACATGTATTGATAATGTATTTTCCAATATTTGTGACAGTGGCTGCATCGCTGAGGTTCTTGATCTTCACATTTCCGATCATATGGGGCAATTGGTAAAATTTAGTATTGATGTCATACCTGCAAAACTAGAGAAAGTGAGCTTCAGAAACTTTTCCGTACGAAATCTCAATACCTTTAAGCAAGTTCTCAGTACAAAAATAACAGAGTTACCAGTGGCGGACAATGGAGCAAGGGCTCAGTTTGACGTATTCCACAATATAATGGTGTCTGCTTTTGAATCGTCGTTCCCTCTGCAACAAAAAAAGAAAAAAGGTAACGAAGATACATGTGTTACATATAGCGAAGAATTGCAAAATATGAAAAATACACTTGATGCGCTTGCGGTAATAGGTAAAAGTACAAAGGATAATGAATGGTTTGAAACCTACACCTGTTTCAAAAAAAAATATTTAGAGGCAATAAAAACGAGCAAAAAGGAAAAAAATGCTTTTATGATACGAAGCAGCGACAACAAAATGAAGGCGATTTGGAATATCATAAACGCAGAAATTTCGGATAAGCAGAGAGGATCAAGTAATGCATCATCTATAACACCAGATGAAATGAATACTTATTTCTGCAACGCAGGTGCTCAAGTGGCTAACAATATAACAAGAAACACTCCTCATTTAATGCATAACTCAAATCTAACGGCGAACACGTGCTGTTTTTTTGGACCTGTAACTGAAAGGGAAATACGGGGAATAATAAACGAGATGAAGTCTAAAGAAAGTAAGGACATTTATGGAATGAACACTAAAATACTAAAATGGGTAGTTGATGACATAAGTAAGCCTTTGGTGGAAATTATTAACTCCTGTCTTGTAGAAGGATATTTTCCCATACAACTAAAGATATCAAAGGTCGTACCAATACACAAAGCAGGAGATATTAACAATTGCCAAAATTATAGACCAATTAGTGTACTGCCTGTTCTCTCTAAGGTGTTCGAAGGAGTAATTGCATCGAGACTTTACAATTATATGGAAAATAGAAAGTGCTTGACTCCTAGTCAACATGCGTATCGAAAAAACAAATCGACCACTACGGCTCTTGTGGATGTAATAACATACATCAACAAAGCTCTAGATGAAAAGAAAACGGTCATAATGAGCCTATTCGATCTAACCAAAGCTTTCGATACCGTAGACCACGGTATTTTATTAGACAAATTGGAAGGATATGGAGTGAGAGGGCCACCTTTACAACTAATTGGGTCTTACTTATCAGGTAGAGCACAAGTAGTAAATTGGAAGGGGCACAACTCTTCAGTCGGTTCTACAACACTAGGAGTACCCCAAGGCTCAATTTTAGGCCCGCTTATGTTTACAATCTATATAAATGACCTGCCGTATTCTCTTCCAGGAGTAGAAATGTGCTTGTACGCTGATGACACGACGATTCTTGTCAAGCATCAAAGCATGGAGGAAGCTATAGCAAAAACAAATATAGCCGTACAACAAAGTGAGTCATGGTTCGAAAGTAATAAACTAAAATTGAACACCGCTAAAACGCAAACCCTTACTATTCAGACACGTTGCGAAGAAGAAAATCAGGTTAAGCTATTGGGTTTGTATATAGACACAGGTTTGAGCTGGGCACGGCATATTGACCACCTGGCAAAGAAATTGTCGTCAGGAATCTTCGCAATCCGCCGTATAAATGCCACAGCCACGTACGAGGCGGCTACACTTGCCTACCATGCAGTATTTCATTGCCACCTTTCCTACGGTATCCTCCTGTGGGGTACCTCGAATGCGGCAGACAGAATTTTTGTCCTGCAAAAGAAAGCCATTAGAGTATTGCATAATTTAAGATATAGAGACTCGTGCAGAGGCTACTTCAAGCAAACAAATATACTTACTTTGAAGTCTCTTTACATATACCAAACGTTAAAATATATTCATGAACACCATAAAGAATACCAGCTAAATGGAGAAGCACATGAGTACAGTACTCGCGAACGTGAGAGCCTGCGAGTTCCGAGGCATAGAATATCAAAAACACAGGATAACATGCACTACTGGGGTGTAAAGCTCTACAACCACCTACCGCACGGAGTGAAACAGTTAAACTTGACGCAATTTACATATACTGTCAAGAAGCACCTTGTAGGGAAAGAATATTACACCATCGAAGATTACCTGGCAGATAGATGGTGACTCACTATTCTCTGGCCGCTATAATTATACACCAATTTTTTTCTCATTGTTAGGTTTGTTTTGACTGTCATTTCTGGTATTCATTGTCGTCTGTTGTCTTTTACATTTGTAATATGTTATTTTATTTTATTTTACTTATACAATGACTATATATGTATATGTATATTATATTAATTACTTTTTTTTATATGGCATAATTTGACAAAGATTGTATTGTTAAATACTACTGAATAAAATTCTATTCTATTCTATTCTAACTAAAAATAAGTACGTAATATGACCGACATTTATCTCCAAAATGGCCGACGAGTCAGCTGTCAGTCAGCTATGGTAGGAAGACGACGTCACGTGATCAAACCGGGTACAGGTACGTCAAAGTGAAGTGTTTGTTAAGTGCATCGTGTATTAGAGTTATATAATAAGTTAAACATTAAAAGACATGATGGTTTTTTGTGCTCTACGTAGCTGCAACAGCAGAGACGGCGTTGATAAGAAGAATTCGTCTGAAATAACATTTCGTACGTTAGTGTAAACATGACAGATGTGGGATGACAGATTATATACATAGATATATTTTGAGTACTCCGGACTAGGTGAGGCAGTCATATTTGTGCCATACTTAGCCCCGCCCAATGCTCCCGTTTTGAGATTACAGCAAAGATGCTTTACAGTGCCTCCATAGAATTTTTCCTCAATGACTTTTCCTTTCTGTTATATTTATACGAGGTGTCCCAAAATTCGCGGAACACCTGGACGGTACGTTATGTGAGGACCAAGGATTATGAGAAAAATATAGAAAAAATCCCATCACTGTTAATTTCAAAGAAATTAATATTCAAAGTTATCACTTTAGATGTTGTTTGTCTAATTTAATGTAAAACATTTTAAAGATTGGTTTTGACATGGTCAATGGGATAACAATTTTAAACAACTATAACCCGGTTTGTAATTAATCACTCTTCTAATTTATACCATTTCCCGAAAATCATTTTACGCTAATTTTACCTGAAAAAACATGGCAACGTTGTCCTGAATTTACACAGGGTGGAGTACAGTGAGCGCGAAACTAACGCGCTCTAGACGCGAATGTAATTAAAACCCGTGGTCGGATAATGGCGCTGCGCACAATGAACGCTCCCTTTGGGTAGTGTTTCGCAAACAACCTTGAAAGTTGGTCAACTTTTAACTTTTACGCGCTGAACGTAAAGTCACCTAACCTCACATCGGTGTGTTTAAATATAATTGACATCCAAGATTGCAGCATCAGGTCGTGTCTGAGACAGCTTTAAGGTTAAATCACAGGCTACTCCAGACAGGCAACTCTTTGGAAAAAATTTATCCATAAATAATGACAAGGATAGATAATCTCTTATCTTTACATATTTTGATAAGGCAGCGTAGATGGCAGCACAAGTAAGTTTAGGCGGTAAAATTATATATTCGAATATTAAGAAGTATTTAGGATATTATATACTACAAGAAAAATAAATGGTGAAATATTATATCTCACCATTTATTTTTCTGTAATATAACCATAGAATTTTGTATGAACATAAATGTTATCATCAATGTAAGTTGCTCGACAAAGTTTAATATCAAATTTATAATTATTATAAGTATATTTTTCATTAATGTTTTGTGTAGTTATTGCAATTTTATTCTAATAAGCTGTATTACAAAAAAGTGCTAATTTAAGTGAATTCTTAAAAATATGAATAATTTCTAGCATCTATTTGAAAAAACTGGTTTTTATTAATTTAAAGAATATCTCATGTGTTCAAACATACTTGAGTAATAATAATATACATTTTGAAGTTATGATTATTTTCACAAATAAAGAAGTTTGCAAAAGAGGGAAGTAAAGCAAAATTGTTTGGGAATAAACAAGTAGACATTTATTTATAACAAAATAATACATTTTAGATTTAGCAAATATGCAATTGGTGTATCTTAAAAGGCGTGTTATAAATAATATTTACCTTTATTTAACTGGTCATCCTTCAAATTGGTAGCGAAACAAGGCAAACTTACCTATGTCATTTACATAATAATAAGATAATAATTTTACAACACAATAAGTGGTAGTTTAGTATATTAAAGTAATAATAATACTATTTTATTCATCCGTTCGACCATATACATGCATAGTACAGATTGGGTAACATTTCAATATAACATATATACTAATAATATAAAGTATGGGCAATAAAGCAGTCCATAAATATTTAAAATATGTAATAAAATATCAATTTTTATATCTTAAAAACCCCAACTATAACAATGTTATTATAGAAATCCACCAATACAAATACAAAAGTTGTTCTACATTAAGTTTTAAATACAATTACCCTCTTAATAATATGATATTTGCACAAAAAAAAACTGCTTTCAAATAAGAGTTACTTCGAGTCGGAATTTTGAAAATGATGCTATACAAAACTTGTAAATTATGTTCTAAATGCTTTTATACTGCTATTATTAAAATACGTTATATACCTCCCCTTTGAATTATATTATTTTATCCTTTATTCATGCCTTAGTATTTTAAGTTTGCGCTGGATACTACGTCAATTTATTTGAAATTGTTTCTGTTGTTCATTTTCTCATTTGCAATACCATGGGAATCAAATCTGGCATATCGCTTTAACTATTGTGATCTTTAATACTACGTTTGGCACAACGAAGTTGCGATATTAAAAAATGTTTGGCACGAGATGAAATATCATCAAAGAGTTTTTTAACAATCCATATTACATAGATCTTTCGCTTGCATTCTCTTTTTATTTTTCTAATTTGGTCCTCTCTTTTCCTTATAACATTTATCAAGGTCCTTTCTCTAAGCATTAACTCACAGGACCTAAATCCCTCCACACCCCTAAAAAGGGGACGCCGCTTCCTTGAATGTGCTGGAGTACTAAAAAAGAAAATAGCATTTTTTTAAAATACAATATAAATAAGACTATGAACTTTAACCATCCCCATATCTATTGCAGTATTATTTGCCAATCTGCATAACTACAGATAATATTCACTTAATATTTTTCAATAATTTAAAAGAACTTGTAAGTGTTGTTGATAAGATGCAATCAAAATTGATTGATATGATTAAAATAGTCAATAATTAATATTTTCACTATTTTGATTTTCACAATATTTGAAGAATATTGATGTTTATTGATATTTAAATAATCACTATACTTTACCTTATTAGTGGTGACTTTTCTATTATTGTGCTTCCTAGTGCAGAAGGTACTTGCTCTGATATAAAGACTTCCTCATCATATTTCACAACATCTCCAGACTGTTGGTATCCAGTACTTGAACAATCTGATATCAAGGATGCTTTTTGTTCGATAGCAGCACTAGTACTTGCTACAAGTGATGTGATGGTTGGACAAAATGATGTTGCTGGGTGTAACGTTGGCACTGCATCAAGTTTTAAAATAAACATATGCTCTTTATATGAAACTGCACTGAAATGCCGACTGTAAATTCTATGATTTTGAAGAGTTTCTCCAGAAAAAAACATTCGCATTGCTTCTTGCCAAATTTTAGACCTAATAGTGACAGGAAAGATCCAGTTCAATCAAGTAAATTGTACATTTTTTTTAATTATTATACAACTCATTATATTCCGGTTTACTTATTGATACTAACGAAAATATCGATAGACATATTTTAATAATCGCGTAAAAAACCTACTTTACTAAATTTCTGGGGAAGCAATGCAGCTTAACAACTTCATCTTCTCCATAACCGCAAACAATGCATTTATGCACTTTACAATTTTAGAAAAACAGAAATTCGTTATCAACAGGTGTAACCACAACAATAACCAAAATGGAAACACAACAAAAATGGCGAAAAATTTAAGTTAACGCATGCGTGTACTTGTCTACAGCAGCGCCTTTATCTCGCTGCCTTATCAAAATGTGACGAGGATGAGAAGAGTATCTTTTATTGTGTATTAGACAAGACCAGAATATTACCGGATAAATTTGTAAACCTAGTTACCGGTCTGGAGTAGTCTGTGGTTAAATGAAGAGTTAATTGAAAATGAAATTATCGATACAGATATACATTTTACTTGTTTTTTAAACGGACTCACGATAAAGTTAAAGCTAGGCGACACTCAAAATCGATATGCTTCCTTATAGAATATTTACTTAATACCTCTTGTAATAAATTTAACAACTTGTTATATACATGACGATATATTCTCGTATATTTGAGAAAATCTTCTGCGTCAATTGCTTTTAGTTTCAAGTAGTTGTTCATTCATCCTTGTTCCTTGAACAGTAGTTGTGAGTATTGTAAATTTAAATCACAAACTAGCATGTATAGCTGATCGAGCAAATAAAAATACAAAAAAGTCTCAAATTCAGCCATCATTCATTTATTTTGAAAAGTTATATAAGGTTATAATAAAGAGTCTACGCGCAGGCTACGCGTACACTGTAACCACTTTCTACTGATCACCGTATTTTTGACAGTTAATCAGCGTCGAGAGCGCGTTAGTTTCGCGGTTATTGTACTTCACCCTTAAGGTGGCCATCTCGCCCATCTCAATTACATTGCAAACATGTTGCGAACATATCGCACCAGAAACCGTTAGTACGCAATAAATTAAAAATTAAAAAATACGAGCATAATCTACAAACTTATCTCCAGGGGACTGGGTAATTTTAATAATGGAAGTTTGTTCGATTAATGTGGAAAAAAATGTTAAAAAACAGGAAGTTTTTATACCAAAAATCTGCTAATTTATTTCTTAATTACTTGGAATATATAGATAATTGCCAGATATTAGGTAGCTTACCCCCTAGAGAAATAAATTCTCTTTCTTTTGATGCTTGATACAAAGCAATTAAGCGTATTTTATAGCTGTCTTGTGCTTTTAATTGTTTTTACACGGCATTCGGATTGATTCGGACATATTTGGACATTCTTTATTAAGAAAAGTAGATTCCATATATCATAATCAAGGTGATGGGTGCAGTAATTCTTAAACAGAGGGCGCTGCCAACAATAATATTAGTTTTTAAAATTATTCTGCAAATATAGTGTCCGCACAAAGATCAGACAAACTTATTGTATATCTTACTCAATCATACAATGACGTTATATATGTCTTTCTGTCAGACACCAAAAGAGTAACGATTAAAGAAAGAAATCGCAATCGCATATATACAAATAACATTAAATTGAACTGATATAATACTATTCGTTTAATTCAAATAAATTTTCATGGATATTTCTTATTATTTGCTGCTCAATTACAAAAAGCCGAAAATAGAACTGATGCATCTCGTATTCTTATTTAGTAATATATCTACCGAAAATATCTAGCCCACAGAGTATTTTACAAAAAGTATTTATGTTTTGGTGATCATACACAGAGTCTTACAAATTAAAGCGAATCTGAAAATACTTTTGGATTTAATTTCCATTTAATTTGTAACATATCTACACTATGTTGCAAATTATGTGTAAATTAAATAAAAATGAAATGAGAAAACATTTTCAGATTCGCATTTACTTTGAAACCCAGCGTAACACTATGTTTCAAATTAAATGCAAATCTGAAAATATGTTCTCATTTAATTGGCAAATAATTTGCAACATAGTCTACATTAGGGTGGTCGTTATTTTTCAAATTTGAGATTTCTTTCGGGTACCCTCCTATTTTTTTTCGTTAAATGTAAAAATATACCACATAAAATGTCTACTTATTTGATTCATATTAAGGGGTACCGCAGAGGGGTTAATGTTCCCTCCCCCATTTTGGAAAAAATCAACTTTTTCGCTTTTTTTTCTGTTGAATTAAAGTGCAACTTATTATACATGAATAGATAGATTTGAAATTCAATGTAAAAAACTATGTACATACCTTGATTTTTTCTAGAATAGCAATAGCTAATAAGTAAAACGTTTGACAAATTCCCAGCCTTAGGTTTAGCTATGGCTCAGTAGTTGTGCTAACAACAGTCGATTTGTATGCGTCCGGAAATTCTTTACGGTATTGACTAACTACTTGTAGAATATATTGCTGTTGTCATTCGTCTTTCGACAAAACATTAGTAGCCAAAGAGAATGTTGAAAAAATAATTTTTCTTAACACATAATGGTCACCCTAATGTACATATATTGCAACATATTCGACTTATATTTCAAATTAAATGCAAATCTATGGAAATTAAATGAGAAAGTATTTCCAGATTCGCATACTGTACTAGTTATACTTCTAAACACGTGTTTTGGTCAAATATTTTCAAAAAAAATAAAAAAAAATAAATAACTCAAAAACTATTAGCTCAATTTTGAAAAAGAAAAAACAGTTGAACAGATAATTTAAAGCAGTACTAGAGAATCCAAAAATATATAGGATCAGTTATTTAAAAAATTAAGTTTCATGCATTTCCGATGGAACTGGAAGTGCGTCAGAGCTTAAAGTATTTTTACAATATGCGCCACGAGCAACCATGCCACTAATTGTTTTTTCTTTTACTTAAAACACAAAAGAGCAATCGAAGAAGCGGCTACTAATGACTCACCCTGTATATATATATATATAAAACATTCTGTGTTATTCTTATATACTGGCCAAATATTAAATACAATATATAACTGTATTTCTGAGTTTAAAAATGCATACAAAAATTATATGTCGAAGTATAATTCAATCAATCTGACTTGAACTTTATATTCGATGTGTTTATCTATTTATATATTTCCTGTAGGTTAAAATGAAGTGATTGGTATTTATATTAAATAATATAATTCCACATATTCCAATAAGCACGTACAACTCAGCGCAGTAGTTACAATTTTGCAAGTTCTTCTCCACTGGATCAGACTTCATATTTTTTGTTTGTCTTTTTATGCGACTTCTTTATTCTTCATGTATTTTCTGTGTAAATATACAAAAAAGGAAAACGGGCAAATAAGGGCATTGCTTGTTCATTAGTGTGCAAGTGCAAGTGTTAGTGGTCCAGTGTTTACTGCTTTGGTAATATAGTTTTGGATTTTTAAATACAGTTATTAACATACATTAGATAATATCGTCGAATATTAGTGCAGTGCTATCAATACCTTCCAGATATTTTTCTTGTTAAGGTAATATTATAATAGATTACAAAGAATTAGAAACATTGTAGTTAGGTATTCTCTGGAATATTATTGTAGAGGATACACATAGACAGTTCTGATTTTTTTTAGTATGGCCCGCGATAAGGTTTCATGTCGACGACAGCGCAATAAACGCGCCGTGGCTGCAAAGACAAGAGAAGAATCAAAAAGAACACACAAACTTGTGGCCGATATTATGGTTGACATTCTCGAAAATGTTGAGAGAAAAAAAATCTCGACAAAAGCATGTGAATCAGTTTTCGATGAAATTATTCAGAATGCCTTTGAAGCATCAGAAAATAAAAAGTATGTCAATATACCTTCCGTAAGAATAGCATAAACCTTAAATTTTCAATAATATAATTTATACGCTGTTCTAACAGAACGTAATGCAAATTAAAACTAAAAACCTTTCGCTCTAATTCTTCACAGTTTGAATAAAGCTAATGAGATGCCATCCACAAGTCGGCAAAGGGTACCTATCATTTTAGAGGAAGACCTATATGATTTCACTTGGGGATCATTGGAGGAATATAACGAGTATTATTTTAATCGTTAAATTTCGTAATTCACTAATAACTCTGTTTATACAGAATTATGGACGAGAATCTAACCATTGAGTTAGACAAGAAGGAAGAACTTGTGAATGGCTATCGTATTGTCGACATTGATTACTTGTTGAAACAAACTTTGAAACTCCAGGCGGAACATTCAAGAAAATGTACTGGTGGGATATTAGAACTTATAAAAGAAAGAAGACATGGATTGGCTAGCACTTTTACATATCGCTGTAATATATGCTTACACTTGGTTTTGGTCCATACTGAAAAACCAGATGTACCAATTATAAATAAAGCAGTTGTTTGGGGTACCTTGTCTTCTGGTAGTACTTTCGCACATACAGCAGAATTAATGAGTGCTCTTGATGTTCCAATGATGACCACCAACATGTTCTATGATAACCAAAGAAAGCTGGGAACGGTAAGTTCAATGTTTAAACATTCATATATATAGATAAATATACACCACAGATCTGGTCAGAAGACATAACCGCAGAAATGGATAAAAACGCCAAGCAAGAGTATGACTTGGCCGTGTCAAAGGGCCACATTGATGAAAACGGGATAGCAAATGTTACAGTTATTGTTGATGGAGGGTGGTCGAGAAGAAGTTTTGGTCATTCGTACAATGCTCTATCGGGAGTTGTATGTCCGTTTGAACAATTTCTTTGCAAAACATATTGAAATATATTTTTTTTTATTCAGGCAGTAATAATTGGGAAAGCCACTGGAAAATTATTGTTCTTTGGGGTTAAAAACAAATACTGCTCCATTTGTGCCAGGGCCGAAAAAATTAATGCAACAGTAAAACAACATATTTGTTTCAAGAATTGGGACAAATCGTCTTCATCAATGGAATCTGCAATTATTGTTGAAGGATTCAATGCTAGTGTTGATTGCTACAAATTAAGGTATACGAAATTTGTAGGTGATGGAGATTCATCTGTATTTGCAGAAATTAAGAAAAATGTTCATTACGGAGCCGAGGTAAGATGGTATGCAAAAAGTTTATTTTTGATAAAAAGAAAAATCATATAGGTTGAGAAAAGTGAATGTACCAATCATTGCATTAAAAATTACAAAAAACATTTATTGAAAATAAAAAGCGATACCAAGGGAGTGTCACTGGAAGCCCGAAAACTTCTAACGAGGGAAGTAATAGATCAATTAGCAAAAACAGCACACAATGCCATTTACGTAAATGTTGGCGGAGATTTTAAACAATTAAAAGAAGATATCAGAAATTCAGTGGATCATGTGTTTGGTAATCACACAAAATGCTCCCAGTATATGTGCGAAAAAGTATGCCTCTAATAAAGTTTGAGTATTGATGATTCTACGATTATTTGTTACAGGTGGGCGACGTATCTGCAGATCGAACTCATGAACTATGTTCAACGGGAGCGTCACATCATCTTCAGGGTGCATTATACTTGCTGCTCAACAAAGCTGATTTGTTGATCGACAATGAAACAAGTAATCGTGCTGAAACCTACATGAACATTTTGTGTCGTTTCAACATGGGCAAGCGCCTAAATTTTACACAACGTGATTCCTTTTCTATTAGGAATTATTTAGCAGGCTTGAGGTTTAATAAAGGAGTTTTATGGCATACAGAGGTAAATATTTATATTAATTAATTTTTTTGTATGCCGATTTGTAACTTTGACTCATATAATTCTGTTTCTAAAACGGAATAACTTACATATCTTTATTTGTAATTAAATTGGAAGTCCTGGAAAAAAGTATTTAAACGCAGCCCGGGCAAAAATTTAAAACGCTATATGGAGCAGCAGGAAGCGTCTTCTTCCGCAAAAAGGCGTAAATGCAAGGAACAGCCGAGACAAAAGCGCCATGGATCCAAAAAACGGCTTCATTTCAGGTCCGAAAAAAATTATGACTACGGTCCAAATATTGCTGAAAGTGTACTTGAAGACCGGGAAATTGCAAGCGAAGTGGAAAAATTAATGGAGCGTTTGAAAGTAAATATTAGAAGCTCCTATTACTATTAAAATAGTTTTGAATTTTTTTTAAGGTTACACCTGAAATGCAGAACGATATAGCCCAAAGGACAAAAAAACAATTTGAAAGTGCTTTATATCGAACTGAGAGAGCAATTCGCCTCACTGCTTCAAATTTTGGAGCAGTTGTAAAACGACGAGACTCAACCTCCTGCGATGCGTTAGTAAGGAGTATACTTTCAAAAGATTCAATATACCCACCGGCTGTAAATTATGGAAAGGCGAAGGAAAGTACGGCTATTAGAAAATTTGAAAGTGACTTCAACAAAAAAGTTTATCGGGCCGGTCTATTTGTTGACCTCGAAAATGGGTATTTGGCGGCAACTCCAGATGGTACCTACCTATATATTTTTATACAAACAAATTAGCCTGAATTTTTATTCCAACTATAACTCGTTTTAGGTGTAATTAATGACGATGAAATTGTTGAAGTGAAATGCTTCTACAAAATTGCATCATCAGGATGTAATTTATTGGAAGCGGTACATCAAAAAAAAGTCCCCTGTTTAAAAATCGACCAAAACAACGCGATAGCTCTTAAAAAATCACATCATTATTATTTTCAGGTAATGTAAAGCACTGATTATTAGCTGACCTAAGCAAAACTCTAGTAACCAAATCTATTTTCAACATATGAGTTACTAACACATAGTATATTTATTATATATGTATAATTCTGAAACAATGGTATTTGCACTTAATATACGGGGTAAACTTACCTTATCTGTGATTTGGTATTTTATTAGTACTGTTTTTGTTCAGGACAGCAGCAGATATATGTACATCATAATATAAATAATAGATAAAAAATTTTTTTAGATCCAAGGTCAACTCGCTATTTCCAAAGAGAAAATTGTGTTATTTTATAGGATACAGTGGTGATCACAATCACCTACATGTAGAACCGATACTGCGTGACGAGACATTTTGGTACGACGAAATGTTGCCAAAATTAAAACGATTTTATGTTGAGTGTTTGGCACCCGAAATAATACTCAATAGAAGATCTAGAGACTTGAAATGTCGCGATCCAAATTATATCCTAGACGCAAAAAATAGAACAATCGACAAAACTAAAAAATAGATGACAGCGAAAGATATGTCTCATAGTTTCGAATGTCGGTGTTCTTCACGAATTTGTGATTTTAGAGGGTGTCGTTCTGTTTCTTCTTGATTTATAGTCAGTTATACTAACCTTATACAGACTGTCTGGAAATGTTTGTACGCCAATTATGTTGGTAGTATGGATTTTATTTTTCTAAAGTTGATGGATTTCAGTAGCGGAGTATAGAAGCACGGTATGACCATATTGTTCTGAATAATGACAAGCACTAAAGCACAATGAGATTATATTGTACAGGCTGTTAATAGACGCATTTAAACGCTATTATTAAATGAAAATACACTGATAAATAGAAAATTAAGTTTATTTATAAAATAAAAATTGTTGAAAATATTCTCCATTTGCTTGTAATCACAAAAACGCTATTATTAAATGAAAATAACACTGATAAGTAGAAAATTAGATTTATAAAAATTGTTGAAATGCTTGTAATCATAAATACGCTATTATTAAATGAAAATACATTGATAAGTAGAAAATTAAGATTATAAAATAAAAGTTGTTGGAAATGTTCTCCATTTGCTTGTAATCACAAAAATGCTATTATTAAATGAAAATAACACTGATAAGTAGAAAAGCAGATTTATAAAAATTGTTGAAAGTGTTCACCATTTGCTTGTAAACACAACATTACTCGTCGTTTCATGTTTTCAAATACATGGCAAAACTGTTCTTGTGTTATGTGTTGAATTTCATGCCTAATCGCTTGTTGAACTTCCAAAATCCAAATTGTGCAAGCGGTTTTTATAGACATTATTCTTAACCTGTCCAAAAAGAAAATAATCTGGTGGTGTCAAGTCTGGACTCCTCGGTGGCCACAGGCCTTGGCTTATAATACGATTTCCATAAGATTGTTGCAAAAATTCTATGGTGGTCCGTGCAGTGGCTCCGTCTTGCTGGAAATAGCCCCTCGTTATTTCATCATCATGCAGCTGATTAATAAATTCTGTCAAAATGACAGTTTGATATTTCTCTGCATTAATTGTTTCGTTAAAAAATATTGGTCCTATTATTCTCCGCCTTGAAATTGCAATCCAAATTCCAACTTTTAATGGATGCAAATCTTTTTGAACGAAATTGTGAGGGTTCTCCGTAGCCCACGTTCGGTAATTCTGGCTATTTACATAACCAGATAAATAGAACCAGGCTTCGTCAGTGAAGAAGGTTAGGTCCAGTAAATCATTATTATTAAGGTGCTCGTTAAACCATTACAGTATGCGTTGTTGATAATCACGAGGATACAATTACTGCACAACTGTAACTCGGTAGGGATGCATATGTAAATTTGTACGTAGAGCTTTTGCATAACTAGCTCTACTAATACCTGCAAAGAATCCATAATTAAGGACTTGCACTTATTTAAATATACTCTAGCTTGTGTACCTGACTGTGCTGATAGTCTTCGTAGTGATTTGTTGGGGCTTTGATTGATTCGTTCTTCAAGATCATTAACAACAGCTTCAGATAATACTGTAGGTCGTCCAGTTGATTTATCCTTCCAAATACATTTTTTTTCTCTCAAAACGCTTTACAATCTCACGCTTGTGATGGCCGAAAACCTCATAATTGACATTTTCATTAGGAAACGCTTCAACAAACTGATCGAAGCAAGACTGCATACTGTACGACCAACTTCCATCTTGATTGCGAGTTGCACTTCGAAAGTGTGCCATAAGAATGTAAGCGTCTTGTTCAGGGGTAAACATTTATGGCTTTCCAGTCAATACTGAATAAAATTTAAAATAGTGGTTACACAAAAAGATGTTGCTTTTCATATTGAATTATTACTTACCTACAACTTGCAAATGATAATTATTGAGCTCTAAAAAGAACTGTTCGAAATTAAATGTATAAATATCAAGAATTCAAAGCAAATAATTTTTAGAAGACCAACGACAAGAACTGACAATACAATTAATGACAGTTTATCAACAATTTATTTACCTACGTCTATGTACACAGCTCAAGCCATAGAGTTACCACTACACTTTGATATAATTGCAGGCATACCAACATAATTGGCGTACAAACATTAACAGACACATTGTATATAAAATTGGAAGTATGTGTGTGTGTTCCCTATAGACTCCGAAACCGCTGAACCGATTTTAATGAAATTTTCAGAAAAACTCTAGCGTAGTCTGGAGCGTGTACCTGTACCTGAAGTTTGATGCCGATCATACCAAAAATAAAAAAAAGAGGTTTGGGCACCACACGACCTTCTTATACGTATGAGCGTTTCTAATTATAGAATTTTTTTATACAAAAATTATTCAAAATCCTATTATAAATACTTTTATTTTTTTAATAAATCTCTACAGAATGCATACTTTGCAAGATATTCGAAAAAAAGTCCTACTCGATAAGAGTACACGTGTTACTTCCGGTCCGAATTTTGAAATTTCATGTGTCCAAAAGGCATTGCAAATCCAGCTCTAAATACTTTTGTACTCTTGATAAATATATATAGAATACATAAATAACGATATATTTGCAAAAAATCGCTATTTGATAAAAGTAAAAATGCTACTTCCGATCCGAATTTTGAAATTGTTTTTATACAAAAGATATTTAAAATTATGTTTCAAATACTTTTATACTCGTATTGTACCTGTCTAGAAAGCACGACTTGCGAGATATTCGCAAAAAGCTAGTTTTCGATAAGAGTAAAAGACCTACTTCCGGTAGGAATTTCGAAAAACTTTTTTAATAAAATTCTTTTCAAATTTATTTTGAGTACATATGAATTCTTCTTAAAATTGTTTAAACTTAGTAGTTGACGAAATATTGCCTAAATTGACTAAATCTTTTTACTGAAGTAAACTACTACTTTCGGTCTGCCGATTTTACTGAAAATCTAATCAGATCTCAAGAGGTAGATTATACACGTAAATACAAAATTTGGAATTGATCGCTGTAGCGGTTTGACCGCTATCGTGGTCACACTCTGACACACACAGACATTTTTTAAAAACCACTTTTTCGGTATCAAGGGACTTCAAAACGTGGACATCTGCAAAAATCTCGAGGTCGAAAATTTTCATCATCACTATAAGTACTTCCTTATACTACGTATAAGAAGGTAAAAGGAATTTTATTATTTATCTCAGTCCGAATATTGGAAATTTTTTTATACAAAAATTATTCAAAATCGAGCTTTAAATATGTCCATACCCGTGATATATCTATCTAGAATGCATGACTTGCGATATATTCGCAAAAACCTGTTTTACGATAAGAGTATGTACCAGTAGGAATTTCAAAATTTTTTTTTTTTAAATTGTTTTCTAATTTAGTCTTGATCGCTTTGGTATACTTTACATTCTAAAATTAGTAGTTGACGAGATATTGCTATTATTTGATTTCTTCACTGAAATAAAGTACTACTCCCGATTTATCGATTTCACTGAAAATCTAATTAGATTTCCGAGAGAGATTATATTCCTAAATATACAGTTCGGTATTGATGGACTTTACCGGTTGGCCGCTATCGTGGTCACATAGAGAGGGAGAGAGAGAGAGAGAGAGAGAGAGAACGCGCGAGAGAAACTTTTTGTAAAGGTGGAAATCTGCAAAATCTCGAGGTCAAGAATTTTTGTCATCAAAATACTTCCTTTTACTACGTAGGTATAAGAAAGTCAAAAAGGAATTTTATTTATGAAATAAAAATTACCTAAAATAAGTCTAGACAATTTTGGGTTAAATTTGCGAATACATGTTAAAGTGTATCTCATTTATAATTTTTTTTTAATATTTGTTGTGCATGTATATATGTATTTTGTAAATTTATGCCCTGATCTGTATATTGTTGTGGTTTACAGAATGTTCTGACAGAGGTGTAATGATAATTTTTCATTATTTTTTTCTTAGCGTTTCCTTAATAAAAATTCGAAAAATTTGGAAATTCTTTGATTACCTTTTCCTATAGAATTAAATTAGAGGAAATAGTGAGATCACAGGAGTTATTTTTTATATTATATCGTACACTAGCGGAATTATCCAGAATGTGAGGGGCAGAATCTAATTTTCTGCTAAAACCATTCCTTGTTAAATCAGAATGCTGGGTGGAGACACTTAGATGTAAAAGGCAGCTAAGGAATACCCTTAATTGCTTTGGATCAAGCATCAAAAGAAAGAGAATTTATTTTTCTATAGGCTAAGCTACTAATATCTTACAAGTATTTATATATTCGAAGTAAGCACATTTTTAGTACAAAAACTTCCTGTTTTTTAACAATTTTTCCCATATTATTCGGACAAACTTCAGTTGGAGATATGTTTGCGGATTAAGCCGGATTGTGGTGCGATATGTTAGCAGAATGTTTGCAATGTAATTGATATTGGTGAGGTAGCCATCTTAATATGACAAAATATATTCTTTAGTTTGTATATGAAAACTAGCATACTATTTCATTTTTGTGAAACCCTAATAAAATTGAAATGAATAAATAATACAACTGTCTAGGTATATATTAATACATGACGAAAAAGCTTTGTACTCTGGCATAGATAGTTAAAGTTCATATGAATAAGGAGTGCAGAAAGATAAAATTTATGTATAATATGTGTTACAAATAAATACATCAATTAATTAACTCGAAAATTAATGGATAACGACGTATTTCTACACGTTCGCAGCTAACGTAATAGAAAATTCAAAAAAATTATATGCAACGGTTATAGAAGTATACTTTTTGAGAAAAGAATCTGAATAACTCAAACTTAAAAATTTAATGAATTAAAGTCGAATTTCGGCCACTGGTATTAATTATTAGGCAAGTTATTTAGGTACTTATACAAAATTTTTAAACTATTTTCTTTAATTCTGTAATAAAAATTACTTACATAGGCATGTAAGAAATTTAATTTTTTTAATATTCTTCAGATCTTGTTTTTAATTATATTTAGTAATTTATTATTAACGTGCGAAATGCACACTGTCGGATAAATTTCATGGCGGTCTTTGAAATTTTTTTCCAATTGGATTGGTCATTCTAATAGTTGATACGGTATCAGAACTTAATAAAACACTTGATGACAAGGAAGGCATTTTATAATATCCAAGACAACTGTCTGAGCACACATGCATATTTAACTTATTTAATTAGACTGTTGTAGGTATGTGATATATATTGATTGTTTCTCTTTTTCTTACTTTTACACACATTATAGGCCTTGTGTTTCTTACACTGACAGGTTCACTACTTACGGGTTTTCTTGAGCAAAGAGTTCTGTTCTTTTTATTATTAATGGTCAAAAACGAATTTGAATAAATACATGGTGACCGTCAAAATTGAATCAGCCTATATATTCCTGTTTCAGAAATGCAATAATCACTAAAAGTACCTGTTTATTATCTAAATCAAATAGGTAAAGGACATAGAACTACATAGGTATTTACAAAACAAACATTATATAGTCGGATTCAAGAAAGATGATCCCTGCGTCATTGTTTAATATCGTATGATTCAAATCAATACTTCGCCATCATGATAAGTACTGTAAACTATAAAATGAACATGGAAATTATAATGATGACATCCTACGTTTTCCGGTTAGATTGATCGATCTAATTTTAGGTTATGTATAATTAGATAACTAAGTTAGATAATCGCCTTTATCGTTTATTAAAAATATGTAATATAAACTCAATAGTCTTTTAATGTACTAAATTTAACATATGCCAAAATACAAATGATAATAGAACTTTATTGAGAAATAACGTGGGTACAAAACAAACAATAAATACAATTTATTTACTTCAAATAAATTTGATCGAAATTGTATACATGTTTTACATGAAATGAAGTTACATCCTATAAATATAAGAGGTGGATTTTACTGTTTAGGTATAAAATATATGGAATATCCATTTTCAAAATATGAAGCAGAGAGTAAACACTTGTAGAGCTACACTTTTAAAAAATATATAAACAGATTAGATGAATTAAATACAACCGTAACAACTGAAATGGTAGAGCCTGGAAATCTCAGTATTATATAAGGATGTGATAGACTGTAACCAAATCAAAGATTTGTATCTCAAAGCAATTAAGTTAAGACTGAATTTTAGTTATAATTTTCTGTTTGGCACATGATTATTTAAATATAATATATGAATCGACTATTGTCGGATTAAAATGTCTTTTCATTAATATTTTGTTAAACTATTTTATAACTGATTACTGTTCTTTTTCTGTGTAGTTGGAGGTAATTAATAATTATATAGTTTATAGATTCCATGTGAAGACATGCAAAATAAGGACGTAACAATTTAAATTCAACACTAATTCTATGACTGTTTTTCAGTGATTATTTTAATTTTCTTTTGGATGTTTCTCAAAAATAAAATCTTATATCCAAATTCTTGTCTTTTTCTTTATATAACAATAGTTTTATTTACACTTCTTTTAATTTGTGCCTTACACATTCATAAGAATTTTGAGCAAACATTATCTCTGTAATACTAATAAAAATGTATTTCTTTCTTTTAACGAAGATTGAAATACATGTTGGTTTGAATGGCACCTGGATACAATTAACAGAAGTTTTGTTTTTAATTTAAAATAAAATGTGCAGCCATATTTTGTTTTTATAAATTTATTAACAAATATTTATATAAACTTATGATACAATAATTCATTAAATAGTCTACCTCCATTATTGGGTTCGGTGTGTACAACTTATCGCAGAATCACAGGAGCGACCATGACAATCAATTTCGATGACCCGTTATATGTGAATACAACATTACACTTTCTATAAAAAACGTATTTTTATATGTCACTTGTGTCACTGTCTTCACTATCACTGCTGCTTGAAGAATCACTAACATTAATTACAAAGTCATCGATTTCACAATCTATACGGCTTTCTCTGTCATACCAGTCTTGTATAAGTTTTTCAGTTTGATTGATACAGTTTTTCCAGATTTCTTCTGTACATTGGTCTAGTGATTCTTTCCACATAGCCTTCACTTTATCGTCTCCATATCTATCTCTACCGATATGTTTATTATAGTATTGTTTTCAGCAATTTCTGCATTTAAAGTTAGTACTGTAACATGCTTTTCTAAAATTAAAGATATTATTACTTCAATACTCAACATTTTTAAGGTCTTACTCTGTAAATATATCGTGTATAATGTATTTCGGATACTCATTTTAGAGCATTCTGCCAAACTGTCTGTTTTAGCTTTTATATGGGGCCTTTTCTTCCCTGGACTAGATAGAACAGGACTATTTAGTGATCGGGCTTTTATCCGTTTTGCTGTAGCTACTCCTACCTTCAATGCATCTGCTACTCGCTAAAAGATATTCATTAGAATTTGTAAAATGTTAAATCTCACAATGTTTACCTGTTGTACAGATGTAAGGGATATTAGAGGATCACCATTAACCTTCTCTTGCTCGAAATATTGTAATAAATTTAAAACGAGTCCTTGAGCTTGTGACCGTAATGTTTTCCGCGTCGTGACCAGTCGTGACATTCTGGTTTAATAAAGATTGAAACAACAAACAAATTGTGAAACGAAATGAAACGATCAAACTACTAGAAATGTCAAAGTCAAAACGCTAAACGGAAGTGTATGAAATAATACAGCCCATGCAATCACTCCGTCTTTGTCTTGTTCAAATAAATTCTATAAAACGTATGTCGTGCTTGCATCGCACTGAAAACACATGCATTCGCTCATGCTATCCTTGTTATACAAGTTGATACTATTTCTTATTCGGATATAGACATAATTCTTTGATAGAATTATATAGTAGTGACGCAGGGATCATCTTTCTTGAATCCGAGTGTATGTAACAGTATGTTCCTATTCAGGGTTCAGAAAAATACGCACACTGTATAAAATACTCGTACATAAATGTAAACAAACACAGCTCGAAGCAAGCAACACATATTTTTATTTTCCTTACAATTATGTGCGTCTTTAAAATTCGTACGGCACCGAACACAGACATGTACGTGTACATATTTTTATTTTCATTACAATTATGTGCGTCTTTAAAATTCGTACGGCACCGAACACAGACATGTACCTGTTTTATTTTTATATTTGGTTCCGTACACGGACATGTACTGTACACGTATTGTTCGATTCGAACACACTTAAAGCGTACATGTCGACATGTACCTATACTTTAAGTTCGTGTACGCGTACGTGTACGCTAAAAAATAGATACATGAACGATAGACATGTTCGAGTGTGTTTCCATATTTATTAACAGCATTATGCAGAATGAAAACCAGGCATGAAGTTAGCAAAATTTATGGTTTGCAACGTGTAGTTGCTGTGTATGCCTTTGTTGTTGCTTTAATTGTATTGGATATTTCCATACAAAAAATACCTGCGTGCTACAAAAAGGTCAAGTTTTTCGGGTGAAATGCAGAAATTCCCCTCATTAAATTGCCGCTAATACTAATTGCGGGAGTTCCAGGTGGTTCTACCTAAATCAATAACTATCACTAATTCTTAGCGGAGGCTTTGAAATTTCAATTCATCACTTTACATTAACAAGATTATTGCAATAATTTTTCAATATGACAACGTATTAGTGAAAATGCAAAAGAAATGAATTTTTTGATATGTATACATAAAAAAAATTACAGCAATTGTTTCAACCAAATTTATTTAAAAGAATTTAAATACATAATTAAATAAATAAGAAATAACCCAAAAAATAAAATAAAATAACAAAACAAAACAAAAATAGTTGACAAAAAAACATATGAATTTCTCTATGCGGCTAAAATTTATCTGTTGTTGTTCACTGTTTTCAGGTGTTTTCTATTTTAAGAGCTGCACAGTCGAGCAAGTCAAAGTTTAATTTTGTTATTAAAATATTAGAAAGAGACTTCTTTGAGAGCTTGGATCTTAACTTGGTTAGTACTGTACATGGCTGTGTTCGGTGCCGTACGAATTTTAAAGACACACATAATTGTAATGAAAATAAAAATATGTGTTGGTTGCTTCGAGCTGTGTTTGTTTACATTTATGTACGAGTATTTTATACAGTGTGCGTATTTTTCTGAACTTTGAATGCTTAATAAATATGGAAACACACTCGAACATGTCTATCGTTCATGTATCTATTTTTTAGCGTACACGTACGCGTACACGAACTTAAAGTATAGGTACACGTCGACATGTACGCTTTAAGGCTGGCGTCTCGGTACGCTGCACCGGACAATATTCACGTTGAAAACATGCCCACATTTTTTTGATAAGAAATGGAAACTATTAATTTAATTGTTATAAAAAGTACACAGTTATGTTAAGGAAACTTGATTCGAGGTCGTAGGGGGTTTTTAAATGTCTAATTGGGCTGTTTTTACACTATATACTGTGAATAAAATACCCCTTTTAGAGGTAAAAATAAATATTTTTTATCTGTAATTTTCAAATAAAGTATAGCATTCTTGCACCCCCCTTGACCTCAAAAAATTGGTTTGCATTGTAACAAAAAATACTGCAACGAAAATAATATCTTCGTTTGTAAATGGTATCCAAAATAAAAATGCGTGGACATTATATGAAATTAGGGTTACAATCAACTATAGTGTGGAGAAAAACCGTTAAGATGCAGAATTATCACGCCAGGAACTTGAATATTAGTGTAGCTTCTGGGCATTAGGGGGCACTGGAAATTGTGCGTATATATGTGCCTATTATTAATTAAAAATGTCAGGATAGGTACTTTTATTTACGCAAAAGTACAATTGCTCACAATACTTCGTCTAATAATAAAAACAGTTATATATTATTATTATTATATATTCAACAGTTTAACACTTTGCGGAATGTAATATAAAATATATACCTATAAAAAACAAAAACGATAATAAATTTGCTATAGGTATAATAATCTTACACATTGTTTACTTTCGAGCGATGTATATTTATAGCAATTTTTGACAATTTGACATTATTTGAAATATGTGTGTTGTGATAACTGGACGAAAAGGGAAAACCTTTCTTGATTTAATATATGATATAATTAACTTCTTATAATGTTATATATAATAATATATAATCTAATTACGATTACATGTGTATTGTATTGTACTGAAATAAGTAAAATCTGCAGTGGTACAGCTTATATCTTGATAATCTCGAAGACTTAAACAATGCTTCTGCTCGTACTATTATCAGAATATAATATCCAAACAATCACATAAACATGGATAAACTAGAAGATGGTATACCAACTCTAGGTATATTTTATTTAGTCTACTTCAGAAAATTAAATAATTCTTGATGCACAAATTTATTGAATTCTGCGACGGGACTACAAAGGCATTTTGATACCTATAAATATATATAGGTACATTTTTTACTTATTCAATGAATTTTGAGATTTACCGGTGCTTAACGCAAATTATCATTGTGTACATTACTCTAAATAAATACTAATTCATTTATTCATAGTGTATGATTAAATAATTAAAAAATATGTACCTATGTATTTATTAATAAGAGTATATTTGAAATATGTAAATGTACAATAGCTTAAATTACATCAATAACTTACGAAAGTAATTTTTATATTATACACGTACACACAAACAAAGAAGCTGCAAGATTTACTGTTGCAGAGCATAACAAAATCTATATTATTCCTACTAATAATATTTATACGTCTAATTTGCTATGATTCCGATTGATAATTGGTAGAAAGGATTAAATATAATACCTATACACGATAAATATAACAAGCTTTTTTGAAAACTTTTTGGCTTATGAGTCGCCATCTGAAAAAACCGCTTAATTTTTGCACTATACCAGTTTTTACAAAATATCTTCCAAAGTATTCCAATACTTCCCGAGATAGACCTCTTTGAATTTACAGATTTTTTCTTAAAAATGTAAAAATCAAAGATTTTTAGTTGGTTTTTGCTCGATAGTAAGTATATAGTGAATCCTACGCTAAAGTTTGACACTGCATTTATAGTAGAGGTAAATAGCTAAAGTTCCGAAGCTCCAAATGTGGCTTGTCGTCCAGACACACTTTGTCTTATATAACAAAATACCACCATTTGGTTCTTATAATGTAAAGTTGTGGTATATCTGACACTTTTGTTGATGAAACTTATGTAGTATATAATTTATTTATAATTATTTATCAATTATTTATTTACTTACAAATTTATTGATATATAATTCACAGACCTATTGAATATATGAGATATACAAACTTAGCAATAAATGAACTTTTTTTTGTTTTTAATAAATAGATACATTAATTTTGTCAGTATTAAGTTATTGCGTAACGTGTCTTCCTAAAAGACTACAAAAATATTCAAAAGAGAGTATCATAGTCTAAACGAGCTAGAAGAATCAGTTTGGTCTTAAACTTTAGCTACCTACCTCTACTATAAATGCTATGTCAGACTTTAGCGGAGAATACACCAGTTACTTACTATCGAGCAAAAACCGATTATAAATCTTTATTTTGACATTTTTAAAAAAAAATTCTCTAATTTCAAAGAGGTCTATCTCGGGAAGTAATGAAGCTAAATATTCCGTTTTTGTATTAAATTGTAGAAAATTTTCTCTAGTTTAATAAGAACGTAAACGGCTTTTTTGCTCAAACTAATACTTTAGGAGATATTTTGTAAAAAGAGGCTAAAAAATTTAGCGGTTTCTTCAAGATGGCGGCGTCTGCGGTAGTGGGGAAAATAAGAAAACTTGGGACTTTGAAACAGTGTACCAATCCATACACCATATCAAAATATCAAAGGTACCCTAATTAATTGAACCATGCGAGATTTTTTGGTATAGTTTGACTGGGCTATATGTATATTCTCCAAGGATATTACATCGGTGGTGTTTCTATCACAGAAAGTTAATATTCTACGTTTTAGATATCTCTTGAAGGTACTAGATTTGGTAGACCATATAAAAATATGGCACAATAGGCTTAAATTATGTGTTCTGCATGTTCAACCATTTCGTCAGGTAGATAGCTTCTTTTTCGGTGGTTTATACCAAAAATTCTTTATGTTGTCATTAGGTAATAGTGAAATATTAGGTAAGTCTATTAAAAGAATATAATAGTTGATATGTCATCTTTGGATAATATGGAAAATCAAAACCTTATTTTGGCAAACTTACTTCAGTTCGGTAAAATATATTTAGGTACGTTTAACAACTAAAATAATTACTTTCACTTCTGAATGTTGCGCATCTCCAATATTATTTAAGAAGATAATAAAATATGAATAATGTTAAGTACAGAAGCGCAGTTGATTTTTGCCAAAAACACTAGTGTCACCTATAGACAACCTATAATTAAACAGATTTACTATGAAAATTAATTGTGGACTAAAATATAAACGTAAGTAATTAATACCTATTGATCTTTTCTGGTTACATTCTGAATCATATCTCCTAAACACACAGTTAAAGTTACGAAAATCACAATATAAGCTGTATGTTTTAGTTCATATGTTCAGAGACCGGACACGAGCGGCCGATGACTCATCACCCACGCGCACTATTGAAATTTTGTATTTTTAAAAAGTTTTTAATTTTATTTATATAATTGGATAACAAGTGGGTGGTGATCTATAAAATACAAAATACTTTTTTATTTGTTTATGTTGTAGTTCAAATCGAGTAAATTCTCCGTACTTTATTAATCTTACGAAATATAAGGTAGGTAAATAGAAGAAAGGAATGTAACATTAAAATCGACTTTTTTGCTGTCCGTTTTCTCGACGAAACCAGATGTTGCATCACCATACGAATAGTGCTATTCAATAACTGCGTGATGTTATACATTATTTCTTTTGTCATTCATTACACAATGTTTAGAATAAAACTGCAGTCTATGGTCGACTGTTCTACTTTTTCTACCCTTTGTAACACATCACACAAAATGTCACTCATAAATATTTTATTTTCATTACTTTTTAACAGTTTTTGTGCGGCAATAGAAGCTTGATGGCATTGTCCATCATTCTTTTTACAATGACCCATGTTTTAAATCCAAAATTCATTAACCACATTACAAATTAAGCGAGAAAGAATACTTCAAACTGACTTGTTCTTTACCATGTTTATAGTCACATGAATTACTAAATATTGTTATTATTATTACTTCAAAAAATATTTTTTCCAAACATAAATTGTTTTATTCCTATTTATTTTATAAGGTGTACCTACTTGAAATTTTATAAATTGCTATAAATGAATGCTTGTATTGATGCTTGACTGTTGAGATTATTTCTATATAGTCAGGTTCGTAATAAATACTAGCATAAATTTAAAATACCTATGTAGACAAAAACGTGTTGAAAGCGTTTCTTTAATAATTTTTTGTGCCTGTTAGTTTTTTGTCTGTCTATGTTCGAGTTCATTTAAAAGCCCCAGATATAAATTTGTTGCTGTAATAGCAATCTACATTTCTATTGCTTCATCTCTCATCCTCAATTAAGTTCGTCTATTTGCCAACATGAACCGCCACATTACCGACACCTAATCCTACCCCCCCACATTATATTCTTCATCACCACCAAACTGAAAACTAAACGCCAGCCTTAAGTGTGTTCGAATCGAACAATACGTGTACAGTACATGTCCGTGTACGGAACCAAATATAAAAATAAAACACGTACATGTCTGTGTTCGGTGCCGTACGAATTTTAAAGACGCACATAATTGTAATGAAAATAAAAATATGTACACGTACATGTCTGTGTTCGGTGCCGTACGAATTTTAAAGACGCACATAATTGTAATGAAAATAAAAATATGTGTTGGTTGATTTTGAACAGAACATTGTGTGTATAATGTGTGTATTTTCTGAACTATTATTCTTGTAAGGACGTTATTTGCATTTTTACAATTTAGGGTAAATATCAAGGATTTCAAAATAGACACATATTCTATTAAATCGTGTATGTATGAGACAAAAACTCTCTTTTTTCTCTCATACAAAAAAAAACGGTCTGGTCTATCAGTCTCTATATAATTTGGTTCAATGTAAGACATACGTTGCGCGTTAGTAGCATCATCTTTTATCTAATAAATTTATTTTACAAATTATATCGCTGCTACTTTCAACTAGATGGCTAATATAAATGCAGTCACGTATGCAACACATAATACACGCCTAATGGTTAGAAAAGGATAGAGCAATGTGACGATTCTCTTTCTATTAAACGGCCACCTTAAACCACTTTAACATAAAAAAATATCGAAATCAATATTGCTAATTAATGTCAATTTGTCGTTAAATTGTCCTGCTTATTTCAACCCTTATTACTGCCTTTTTCGTTGCATATTGATGTTCAAGTTTCTAGCTGTATTTCCCGTTGATTAGTTCTTTAGTGTTTGTGTTAGTTTTCGAGTTTTGCTATCTTGTGTTGGTGTTTTATTTAATTTGTTAAAATATTTTCAAACGAGGAATATGCAGACATGCATTTGGTGCCGGGAGAATGCGGAAACAATGCCGCTGCTGCTGCTACTGCTGCTAGAGTCTATCGCGAAAGGTATCCTCTGAGAAGACATCCTAGCAGTAATGTCTTTAGACGTTTAGAAACAGGAAGCGTATCACCAACAGGTGCCTTTTATCGGGATAGAGGTCGTCCAAAAACTACAAGGACCCTTGAAGTAGAGGATGCCGTTTTAAATTTATTAGCAGACAATTCAACAATATCAACACGTGAACTTGGTAATATACTAGACATATCGCACAGTTCAGTTGCCCGAATTATTAAGGATGAGCAGTTTCATCCTTATCATTACAGAAAAGGCCTGTTACTACTAGATGACATTTAAAGATATACATAATATGTCTAATACTAATCATACTAATCATGTATTGTATATCTTGAAATCTGTCTAAATTGCTACAATAATTTCAAATATATTTAAGTTCCCTCTTAAATCTACTTTCGTGCAAAATAGTCGGCATGAAATGCAAACACAACAGTACCACCTAGAGTTACACTACTTTACTTAGTTACTAAAATATTTTAGAGTACCACTATAACAGAATAACAAAAATTACAATTATCAGTTATTAATATGCATTGACTTACATAGCATTCCATTATCAAGGACAATTTTTATATCATCAGCACTAATCCCTCGTCCTATTTTACCTTTGCCATTTTGGACTTTAGTCCCTTTAGATGAAGAAAATTCTGGTACATCCAAAGTTGCCGGCACTTCATGTTTTATTTTTCCATGCCAAATTTGGTCTTGTAATTCAGCACTGGATACAACAGAAGTTTCAGAGACGTGGACTTTATCGTCTATAAAAGTGTGTTTTTCACATTCTTCCTCCTTTACACAAAGGGTGTTTTTGTAGGAAAATATGTTATTCACACTATCTTTATCAATATGATCAGCCATTATTAATCTAATTAATATCAATTGCCAGTAAATATACAATGTTCGCACAATTTATATAATTGTACACGCACCAGACACAAATAACCTGGACTTTAAATTACCACTCTTCCAGACTCTTCCTAAACAAGCGACAGATTCAAATGTGGATTCAAACTATCGGTTACCACAAGAAAGGTATGGCTTCCGATCACTTCCGATGGAATCTTTGATCTTTTATCATTGTGGTATAATCACGTATCACGTATATACACACAAGAGAGATGGACTCTACTCTAATATTTGTCCAAAATGGTAACTCAATATGGCCGCCGCAAAGCATAGGCGTCCATAAATATTTTGTATAGGGTATATGTTCTCGAAAATCATTTAAAATAGGTTCTTAGTCCTCCAATAATAAATAAAGAAATATCGTGAGTGCATTATTTTATCAATCCTTTTTAATATAATAACATTTATTCTAATTGTATTAAAGAAAACAAAAAAAAAACATGTCTAGAATATGTATATTACGCCACTGAACACATAATCAAACATGTCAGATATATGACAAGTTATTCAAAATATGTAGTCAAAATACTATACATGGGCGAGATACAAGGTCCATTAGCTATGTAGTTAACGGACCTTGGGCGAGATGGGGGAAGTGGAACCTATTTCATTCTGACTAGACCGACTCGTGTTTTGTCGGCTCTCGGGGAAACCGTAATACTATAGTATACAACCTAGAGAAAACTGTAAATATTTCTATGGTAGTAAAGTGCCGTCCTCTCATATCTTTCAAAGGTATTAATATTCATGAATGAAAACTTGTAAGCCAATGAAATTACTGAAAGCACAGTTTGAAAGATTCTCTCCCCACTCTCACAATTTAATTCGGAAGTTTATAAAAAATGTTTTAAATATATTTTCTATTAAATTTTACATAAGAGTATATTTTGTTTGATTTGCTTTTCACATCGTTTGCCCTTGAATTACATGTCCACATAACCTATATAGCTGTTACTATGAGGTTTGTTCGAACCTGCAGTTCTGAACGGTTCTAGAACTAGTGCGCATGTCATTTAAGAAAAAAACTGTTCCGACCAAGTAGTTCTGGAACTGCAAATTCTGAGAACTGGTAGTTCAGTGTTCGGTCTTTCAGAACGCGTAATTCAAGAACCGTTCGAGTTCTGGATGGTGTTTGAAATTCTGATAAATCCGGACATATATATCGTATATATATATATGATCAGGACCATGCGTAATTGTCATTTGCATTTTTCTGGTTATGTTTATCGTATTTATGTTGAACTTCAGAGTGCTTCAGAGTTTGGAGCAGGGGGGGGAAATGTTAAATTGAGATTGCGTAGACATTATACATGGGCGATATAGGGGAATACGGTTCAGTTTCACTCAGACTAGACCGACTCGTGTTATGTCGGCTCTCGGGCACCGTATTACCTACCGATTTCCCCGAGAGTCGACAAAACACGAGTCGGTCTAGTCTGAGTGAAACTGTTCCGTATTCCCCTATCTCGCCCATGTATAGTGGATATTGTTTACTTCTGCCTGTAGTTGGCAGGTGGCGCATGTTAAGATCTGTTCACGCAATTTTAGGATCAGATATGATACTTTAGTGCTTAGCTTCGTATGTTGTTGTTGGTTATTATTAGTAACTATGGTAACTACGTGTGGATAGCATTTTAAACATGATACACTAAATAAAATACCAAATGTTCTTTCACTAACTTTAACTCTTTTAGAGTTTAATAATCTGTTATGTTTCATTTGCTGGTTGGTTAGACGTATATTATCTTTAAACTGTTTTATTAAATATGTTTGAAGTGTGAAGATGAATCTTCAGTGTGATGAAAATCATTAGGAACAGTTCATTATTTCTGAATAATCCTCGTATTGGGCTATTCATCCATACCCATTGACAAACGGATGATTCTGGCCATCTAAAGCCTGTTAACTTATCAATTTCTTCCCAAAGTTTTTGGGTAATAAAAATAATAATAAATTTACAGAAGATTTGTGGTCGATATTGACAAGTGTAATACAGGACTTGTCAATTTTTATTTGATCAAGAAATTGATAAGTGTAATACAGCCTTAAAATTCGTAATTTTGCATCACATATTCCTTGCAAAATTGGGGAATAATAATAACCTTTTCAATTGTAATAGTAGGTGTATCAATTAATGGTTCAGAAATTTCGATTTGTGCACAGTTAACAGCATACAGAATCCTTCGTTATCGTCTTCCTTATTTCTGCAGGATGCCGAGACCACATAATTCTTATATGCGTAAATAACTTCAAAAAAAATCACGACAGGTAGACTGTGATACTCCAAACCTAAACAAAAGAATTGTAAATTCATCATAGATATAATTTTCGAATGTAAATGATTGAATGACAGCCTCGAAAAGATTCTTGATTTCAAATAATCCATAGACTCATTAATAACATTGCCTCACGAGATACTGGTACACGTTCTTCACATATATTCTCTCAAGAAGTATCTTAAATATTATCATAGTATTGATTTTAAAATAAATATTGCATATTTTTTCTTACTTGAAATATTGTCCTTGTCAATCGGAAACTACGAGTAAAGAATAGAACAGGAGAGAGCATAACGTGGTGTGGAAATAGGTATTTTTTAGACGGAGTTACCCTTTTCGGTAGGTCAGTTATGTCCGGTTATGTCAAAAATGACATTTTAGTGTTTCTATAATGGTCAATTGTGTGGCTTATGGTCGTTCTAAAACGGCAAGAACAAAGAATATTAATTTTTCTCTTCATCGGTAAGTTATTTCATTGGCATTCAACATAGGCAATAATAATTTAAAAAGAGGTATTTTAAATAAGTTGTCATATATCTGACATGTCTGATTATGTGTTCAGTGTCGTAACATATATATCCAAGTCATTTAATATTTGTTATATTTTTGACGGATTTCATTTAAACCCGTTTATAATATATTAAAAAGAAGAAAAGAATTGAAAACATAATACACTCACGATATTTCTTTAATTATTTTTGGACTAACAGCCTATTCTAAATGATTATCGAGAACACAGGAAGTGTACATATACCCTCTACAAAATATTTATGCACGCCTAGGCATTGCGGCGGCCATATTTAGTTACCAAATTTGGACAAATATTATTATTAAGGAGACTCTCTGCTGTTCTATTCTTTACTCGTAGATCGGAAACGACTAATAAAATTATATGAATATACATATAGTATTCAAATAGCTATTAAATGTATTTTTTTTTACTGCTTCTAAGTAGAATTCCAGAAATATAAAGTATTATCGGAGACTTAAGTTTTCATGTTTTAGAGTATTTTTTAAATATAGTTTGCGACATTTCGACAGTACCTAACAATATTTAATGTTGACTGTGTTGCAACACGAGCAATATTTGAGTTTGACATAATGAATATGCAATCTAACCTTGAGACACCTAAGAATTATAGAAGTAAAATATCTTTTTACTATAGCCTTGCAGATGTCACGTGATATCTGCGCATATCACGTGACATATACGTTCTAGTGCCATAACAAGCAAACAATATCCAACTCCAGATTTAAATGCCACTTCCAACTGTCCCATAACTATGAGCGACCTGTATTATTTAATACAATTAAATTATGAAAAAATAGCAAGAAACTCATTTGATTCTATACAATAACAAAATATTTGCAATTTAATTTTGAAGTAATTTACACAATCATAATACAATTAACTCTGATGTCTACTTCCTAATATTGATATGTATGTATTTACTGGGCATAAAAATACAAAAGTCTAGACAAAATCAAAGATCTTTAATAGGTCAATAATAACATTGTTTTGATTATTATTATATATAAGAATACATTACTAACTTTAAATCATCCAAGAAGAAGTCAAATCATAATAGACACAATTATAAATCAATATAACTGACAAAAAATAAAGAAGTATCACATACATAGTTCTCTTGTGGATTCAAAAAGCGTCCTTTGTCCACAATGTATTAGTATATCTGTTTCTTTTCAGTGATTAATTATTTTCCATAATATAATCAAATCATGCCAATTTTTTAACATTGTAATATACATAGAAAAAATTAATTAACAAAACATACAAATAACATGCCAGCGTATATTAAAATAATTCAAACAGATATTCCAATACATATATGGAACCAAACAAGCTGCTGTATATTTATTATAAAATATTAACATGGATTACTTAAAGCGAGATGTAAAGCTTGCTGTAGCTCCGGTCTTAAGGCTGATACAACATTTTGGAATAGTGTAGTGTTTGCTTGAACTTGTTTGATTATATTCAGTACCCTCGCTGAGCTTTCTTGATTCGTATGATCTAAAGCATCTCTGTAAAACGCTTCAGCAAATATACTTATTATTCTTGGTATGTTTGCGTTTCCTTGACCTAAGATTGTGGGATTATTCTGTTCTATAAGATCACAAAGGTAACCGTATACGTGAGGCGCTTCGTCTGCATCTTCTACCACTGGCAACCAACTGAACCACACTGGTAATATTTCGTCAACATTTATGGCGGATGAATTATATTTTATTATTTTCGTTACGGCTGATATTGCATTCTCAGTAGGACTTATGTTACGGGGCTCTCGTGATTCTGGACCATTTATAATTTCCATTAAGGCAGGTAAGGCTTTTGCAACTTCCGAAGCAAACTGTTCACCACCGAATTGTGCTAATACTCCCCACCCGTAGGCGGCGGCTTGCCTTACTTCTGGGGTTTTATCTTTAAGGTATACGGCTAAAGATGGTAAAAATAACCCTTGATATTTGGCACACGCTATTCCGGTGAATTCGATAACATCATCGAAGACGCATATGCCCCATTGATGATCAGCCCAAGGTCTATCCGGCGATAAAAGGTTTACAAAATGCGAACATATCTGATCGAAAAATGGTAAGAAGTGTTCCCTATATGTTGTGAATAATGCATGCACTACGTCTGCTATTTTACTCAAAACATAGATGTCGTCCGATTCTTCGTCTTCTAATTGTTCTTGTACAACCTGGAAACAAATAGATACTTACATATTTATTTGATCACAAGAGGAACAGGAAAGCAAATTTCAGTAAATCATTTATTAAGAGGGGTTCACACTGATGCAATTAGTTGCAGCAATTCCAGTTTTATGAAAAGTTGCACGAAAATTCGCGTTCACACTATGTAATTAGTTGCAGTAATTTATCGCATGTGAAAATTTGCACGTATTAGAGCGTGTTCTATTTTCTGAAAAAGTTGTATGCGATTTTTTAGTAACTTTTACGTTGCCAACCTGTCATATGAAATGTACCAAAGTACATGTATTATTTTTCATCACTGTACATCAGTGGCGGCTCTTTAATGAGAGCAAGTGAGCAATTGCACCCCCTGGAATTTTGAAACAAAACAAACCAAGCGGCGACTAACCTGTGAAAGTATTTATTTATTACGTATTCATAGTTATTGAACAGGAACGTCACGTGTGCGGCGCTCGAACAACCTACATGCACCGATCGTCGTCACAGATATAATGACGACTAACAGCGCACGGATGTAAACTATTCGAATGTTTACCCCTTCCACCGAGAAAAACATACCCATATGCAAAGCCCTACCGTTGCTCCGTTAAGCCATTAAACATTACATTGAAGGTGGGGGGAGAACTGTATTTTGTTCTGCTTCCATATCGTATAATACATAGCCTGTGAGCAGATCCCCAGTCTGCTCACCGCTGTTGGTTCTGCATCTCCACATAATACGTAACGGTCCCGCTTGATTTAATATTTTTATCTATGTACAGGGGTCGATTAATATTTTAATAATGATTTGAATTAAAATACGATAATTCCAGAACGCGTATGCCCCGTTTCCTTAATGGGGAAAAGGATTGTTTTTAACATTGATGTGCCCTTATGTAATAATTTTATTTAAACGATTACGCATACATGCAGAGTGGGCGGAGCTAGCTGAAATTAATTTCTCTCTTCTGAATAAAGTAAAATTCGGCACTTGGGATTTTTTATGGTGTCATTGATCACAAAGCCGAAATGTCAAAAAAAAAACAAAATGGCCGAAGGATTTTTTGAAAATTGACGTATAAATGTGAAATTTTAGATACGGGGGTGTTTTGGGTCGCCGATCACAAATCCAAAATCAAAATGTCAAAAAAAACAAAATGGCGGAAGATTTTTTGAAAATTGACGTATGAATGTGAAATTTTAGATACGGGGGTGTCTTGGTCACCGACCACGAATCCATAATCAAAATGTCAAAAAAAACAAAACGGCGGAAGATTTTTTGAAAATTGACGTATAAATGTGAAATTTTAGATACGGGGGTGTCTTAGGTCGCCGATCACAAATCCAAAATCAAAATGTCAAAAAAACAAAATGGCGGATGATTTTTTGAAAATTGACGTATGAATGTGAAATTTTAGATACGGGGGTGTCTTAGGTCACCGATCACGAATCCATAACCAAAATGTCAAAAAAAAAATGGCGGAAGATTTTTTGAAAATTGACGTATAAATGTGAAATTTTAGATACGGGGGTGTCTTAGGTCGCCGATCACGATTCCAAAGTCAAAATGTCAAAAATAGACAAAATGGCGGACGAGTTTTTTGAAAATTGACGTATGGATGTGAAATTTTAGATACGAGGGTTTTGGGTGTTAAGCTTTTAAAAATTGTCATTACAATCCCAATGACAACGTCTGAAGCGGAACGCCAGTTTTCACGGCTGAAGAGAATAAAAACTTTCCTGAGAAATACAATAAAAGAAGACAGATTAAATGCCCTTACTATGTTATCTTGTGAAAAAGGATTTATAAATGATTTCCCAAATTTTAATGAAAAAGTGATAGAACTGTTCTGCAAGTCAAAGACACGCAAAATGGACTTCGTTTATCGTCAGATGTAATCAAACTGTAGTGTAACATTTACTATTCCCTCAAAACAAACTGTACAGTGAACAGTACCTGTCTGGAACAGTATGTCGGTGAAACTTATAAAGATTGGGTAAGCGCTCTTGTATTATACTTTTTAATTTTGAAATTATGCACTCCCTATGTGAACCACCCCGAGCCG